>CM044310.1:24670346-26089846 GCA_024291935.2 Okapia johnstoni
GGGATCTTAACTCCAGGCCAGGGATTGAACCCATACCCCCTGCATTGGAAGGTGAGGTCTTAACCGCTGGACAGCCAGGGAAGAGCCCAGGAAAAACTTTAAGGAGGGGTTAGAACATCAGTTCTGAGGTCATTCTGTCTAAATACAAACTCAAGCTGGTTCACGTGTAAGCCCTATGACCTCAGGCAGGTTGCCTGGTATCTCTACACTCTCTAAGATGGAAGGATGTGAAAGCACCTACTCAGCAGCCATTGGGAGGATAAAATGAGATGGTTCTCCCAGAGTACCGAGCATTTCCCTGCACATGATGGCAGCTCAAGCAGGAGTCACCTTCCCTACTGGAGGCAACAGTCTCAGTATGCACACCTTCCACGATCTGCCATAACCACCCACTCAATTCCCACCATCACATTCCTCTGCCCCTCCCCTAGAACAGTGGACTGCAAGAAGGCAACATTGGGAAGGGAAGCAGGGTTGGCTCTTTCATACAGTTTTCTGGTGGTTGTAGGAAAGTTGCATTCATCAGTTTCATCTCTAGTCCATCTCAGTGATTCAAGGTCAGCTGCTTAACCTGATAGAATCAATCTTCAAGAGAAAAAACCCCAGGATCTAAATCCAGCCCAGGAAGCACCGATCCACAATATCACCAGGTAAAAGGGGAGGAAGGGGTGCACATGGCCATCTATTCCCCAAATCGGTCCAAGCATGAATCTGTACTTGGGGTACCACTTACTGTATCGGTTCTCCCACCTCAAGAAACTAGGGACAGAAAGAGCTGCTGAGAAGCAAACTCAACCCCAAACAATTCTCTGCTCCACAGAAAACAGTTTAGCAGAGGCTAAACCCCCTCACACAGTGATGCTGAAAGAACCTATTCAGCACCCAACATGTCCAGGTAAAAGCCCAGAGAAGAGTGAAGATGCCACTTGAGCTACGCAGACTATGTGATTTACTTGCAAATTATAGCATCTCATTTATCCAGACTTGTCATTTAGCCCTGAGAAAGCCCAGAGGTGGGCATGGGGCGGGGGGACACGTGTGGCCTCGCCCTCAATGCCGCAGTGACAGCAGACATTGGTCCTCCCCGCCCCTCGGAGTAACAGGGCGCAGATGCTCCTCAGACATGCACGTTTCTTGGATTGCTCAGGGGAAAATCCAGAAAATGCCTACTGCTCAGGCTTCCAGTCCCATGAAGATGCTGAGAAGCAGGAAGACTTACCCTGGAAGCTTTCATCACTGACACCGTGCAGGACCAGAGCTGCCCACCCGGGGAAGCTGTCACCGCTCCAATGAAATCTAGCCCTTCTGGATTAATCAGCACCACCAAGGAAGGGCCGCTAAGCAAGAGATAGAACACCTTACATACTGGTCGCATGCTTGAGACCAGAAGGCCCCCCAAAGATGTGGGCTTTTAGTTGCAACACGACAAAATGAGACTCGCCAACAGGCGCGGGTGCACGAGCTATGACAATTCACAGGAGAAGGAGGAGGAGGAGGAGGATGGGGTGGACTTAATATAATCTGACATTCCTGCTGAGTAACGAGGCTTTTCACAGCCTGGGGTAAAGGCGGTCAGTCACACCAGTGCCCAGATCACAGGTGTGCACACACATGTCCCTGCCACAGAGTGATCTGTGCCCCTCTAGCATCTCCTGTGCTGGGGGTTTGACACTGTTGACTACTGGGGACATCCGAGGACCCAGGAATTGAATCTGACAGCACACGCCCACTGCCTGGAGATGCAAAGCCAGTGACTCATGCATCACCAGGACTGTGATAACAAAGAACTTTCCGAGCACCAGCTGTATGAAATCACCCTCTAATCTCCATCTTCTTGACCTGAAATAATGATTGTGAAGAGAGGAAAACCAGCCTCTGTGTATCTGTTCGCTTCTTGGGAAATGGTCCAGCTTCCCTGTTCTTGGAAGAGTCTCAGCATCATGATGGGAGCAGACCAGGTCCTGGATACTACATTTAAAACCATCCAGGTAAGAGGGCTTAGGATTCACCAAACAGTGGATTCATGAGACAGGGTCTACCCTGTAGGAATCAAAATGCACGGTTTGTTGAATCTAGTTATCCATAACCACAGATAGAAAAGGGCATGGTCCTTATTTCCACTTTGCAGATAAACATTTGGAGGTTAGGACGAACTCCCAGCAGGCTGATAAGAGAGCTCTGGCATCTTAGCTGAAGACTTCTGGGGCCAGTGACCCCTGAAGCCTAAGTCAGGGGATTAAGTGCAAACTGCCAGTAAGACTAAAGGGAGGACCCAGGATAGAGTGAGAGAAACAGAGATGTTAAAATGGGCAGAAGAAGAGGCTCCTGCAAAGGGATGGTCAGGAGTGATGGGAAACAAGTGTGTGATGTCCTAGAAGCTAAGGAAGCACAAACTTGATGGTCCCCAGCATCAACTGTTGCCCAAGCCAGGTGAGGACCAAAGATGTTTAGTGGTTGAAGCATTGAAAGTGTTTCCGATGACCTCCAGGAGAGGTGCTGAGAGAGAACCTTTGTACACTGTTGGTGGGCATGTAAATTGATGCAGCCACTATGGAAGACAGTGTGCATGTCCTTAAAAAAACTAAAAATAGAGTTACCATATGATCCATCAATCCCACTCCTGGACAAATATCTGGAGAAAACCGTAATTCAGAAAGATACGCGCACCGCAATGTTCAAAGCAGCACTATTTACAATAGTCAAACCATGGAAGCGACCTCAATGTCCACTGACAGATGAGTGGATAAAGATGTGGTACATATGTACAGTGGAATATTACTTAGCCATAAAAAAGAATGCAATAATGCCATTTGCAGCAATATGGATGGACCTAGAGACTGTTACACTAAATGAAGTAAGTCAGAAAGAGAAAGTCAAATATCATATGATATCACTTACATGTGGAATCTAAAAAAAATGATATAAATAAACTTATTTACAAAACAGAAGCAGACTCACAGACACAGAAAACAAACTTACGGTTAACAAAGGGGAAAGATAGAGAGGGATAAATTGGTGATTAACATTTACACACCAATAGCTCTGTGGTAAAGATCTGCCTGCTAATGCAGGAGACGCAGGAGACATGAGTTTGATCCCTGGGTCAGGAAGATGCCCTGAAGAAGGAAATAGAAATCCACTCCAGTATTCTTGCTTGGAAAACCACATGGACAGAGGAACCTGGTGGGTTACAGTCCATGAGGTCGCAAAGAGTCAGACAGGACTGAGCTACTGAACACCAATAAAGATATGAAATAGAAAACAACATGGATCTACTGTACAGCACAGGGAACTATATTCAATATCTTATAAAAACCTATAATGGAAAAGCATCTGAAAAAGAATATATATATATATATATGTATGTGTATATATATATTTAACTGTATCAGTTTGCTGTACACCTGAAACACTGTAAGTCAACTATATTCAATTTTTTTAAGTTTTTTAAAATTTTTAAATAAAATAAAAATAACAAGAGAGGTGCTGAGGATGGACTAGCAGAGGTCACCTTGTGACTGATGGGAGAGAAAGAGGTCCAGAAACTGAGAGGTGATAGTTCTTGGAAGAACATCGGGTTGAAAAGGAGGAGTGAGACAAAGATGAACCTCCTAGGGACACGGGCGACCACGGGAAAGTGAAGATACAGGCTTTGGAAGAAGCAGTGTGGGAGGTAACAAAAACCAGCAACTCCATCTTTCCACTGCAAGTAAGTGGATGTTGGAGGCAATAGACCCTCCAGGGAAATCCAGTTATACGGCTGCAGGCAGTCATGCTCACGCAAGCAGCAGGAGATGGAAACAGGCACACGGGAAATAGCAAGGGGCAGGAGAGGAGCACAAAGCACTTTGGGGATGAGAGCACTTGAGGGGAGATGAATGAACATTCAATTTCGCTGCAGCTGCAATTCATGGAGCTTCTACTCTGAACCAGGAGCTGATCTAAGCCCTTTGCTTTCTTCTTCTTTCTAAAAGCTCATCCAATTCTCATAGCATCCCTATGAGGTGGACATTGCTAACCCCGCTTGGTGCACAAGGGAACTAAGGCACCAAGAGTTAAGTGACCTGAGTATGTAGCCTCCACGTAGCCAGTGGAGGAGAGGGATTTGAGCCCAAGTGGAGCTGGGGCTGCTCATGAGCACTGGACCACACTGATCCCCGCACCCCCAACACCCCGCGTTCTTTTTCTGAAGAACAAGGTCCTGCAGCTTTCCTGGTCCTGAGAGCTGTCAATGGGCTCAGAAATGCCTCCAGTTGGGAGGAGTGGGGATTCTGAGAGACCTGGGACAGTGTTCCTTAGGCTGCAGGCTACAGATACAGTCTTGGGGGTGGTCTATGAAAAAAAAAATGGAATTTTTTTATTTCTGTGAAATCTGAAAAAGAATAAATATGAGCATATTCCATGCCTCCTTACCACTCAGTACTGAATTTTTTAAAAATATTTATTATTTATTTATTTGGCTGTGTTGGGCCTTAGCTGTGGCTTGTAGACTCAGTTGCAGCATGTGGATCTAGTTCCCTGAACAGGGATTGAACCCAACCACCCTGAATTGGGAGCCTGGAGTCTTAGCCACTGGGCCACCAGGGAACTCCCCATACTAAATTTTAATGTCTGCATTTGTGTGTGTGTGTGAGTGAGTGTGTGTGTGTGTCTGCACTGACTTGAAGAAGTACCATCTTGCCGTCCCCAAGATAATGAAAAGATAACAAAGTCTAACGTAAATGGTGTTTTCATGCAGTGAAAACCACACACCTTCACGTGTGTCTAAGAATCAAAGATTTTGTAGCAGTTTGAAATGGATCAGCAGTAGGAACATTGAATCAACTTTCAGGCAACTGTCAAAGGGCATTATACTCACAAAAAAAAATTCAGTTTAAGTAAAATAGTATCATCTGACACATTAAGTTACAATAAGTTTGGATCTCGAAATTTATTGGCTTCACTCATTTCTTTCTTTCTAATCTGTTCATTCATGTTGGCTTTATGGTTTAGAAAAGCTGTAAACATTTATAAACCAGTTTTATCACTGGGCACATGTAATTACATTATGAATTATAAATATATAATCATATTGTGTTCAAATATACTAAAGACTATGCTGTGTAATGTGCAAGTCTAATAAAATCATATTATGTAAGAATGATGTAATCATCAATTATAATTATATGTAGTAAAAACAATTAAAATCAACACTGGGATGTACTTGATAATATTTTTCTTTCTGAAAAGTCTTCCTGAGTGGTTCTAGGCTAAAGGCATGGTCAGGGAAGATGAAGCGTTTGGAAAAGAGGAAGGAAAGAAAGGGAACAGGAGTGTATGACAGTGAGTCTAGGGTGAGAGCCGCAAGGAAAGGGAGAGGAAATAAATACAGAATGGACCGAGCTTCCTCTGCTCCTGCCCAGGGTCCTGACCACTGCTGAGCCCCACTCCTGCTCCCTGTGGTCAAGGCCCAGGACAGCTCTCTAAGTCATCACAGGCTTTGGAGAAAACTTTGGAACTCAGAGGACCTGGGTTTGCTACCTAATTCTAACATTTACCAAGTTTGGTTCCAGGCAAATTCTTTAATGCTCTGTTCATTCCTGGCAATTTAAATGAGATACAAAATAGATAACTAATAAAAAACTTCTGTATAGAACAGGGAATTCTACTCAAGACTTTGTATTGGCCTACATATGGGGAAGGAATCTAAAAAAGAGTGGATATATGTATATATATATAACTGATTCACTTTGCTGTACAACTGAAACTAACACAACATTGTAAATCAACTCTGCTCCAATATAATTTTTTTTTAAAAAAGAGATAATGCATATAAGCACACCTTACAGTCTGTAAAGGGAAATTTGAATGTGAATGATTGTTTTGCCAATAAAGGGCTGCCTCTGTTTTCCTATAATGCTCTGGGATTCAGGGCAGGGAGAGACAAATCTACATCTCCAAGTCCCCTTCTGCATTCAGAAAAATCCATAACTGTGCATTTGCTTTCACTATGATACATACAATTCCTTGACCTGTTTGATATTCAGGCATCGTCCATATGCCAATAATGCAATTACAGAGAAGCATGTTGTGCCATTTAAAAGCTACTTTTCTAATATAGGTTAGAGACCAGCTGAAATGGAAAAATATAACACACTAAGCAGGTTCTAATGTAAGTTCATGACCCAGAGAAACATTTGCATTTGAAAAAAAAGCTTCTCTCAGTAATTGTATTTCATTAATTTATAAGTACCTACAATGTGCCAGGGCTTCCCTGGTGGCTCAGTGGTAAAGAATCTGCCTGCCAATATAGGAGACGTAGGTTCAATCCCTGAGTCAGGAAGATCCCCTGGAGAAGGAAATGGCAACCCACTCCAGTATTCTAGCCTGGAAAATCCTATGGACAGAGGAGCCTGGCTGGCTACAGTCCATGGGGTCACAGAGTTAGACACAACTTAGCAACTAAACCACCACAACAATGTAGTCTTGGTCCTACTAATGTTTGTTAAAAATAAATTTAGTGAAATTGATGCTTGGTTCCCACTGGTCACTATCATCAGAACCCAGGCTGCCTCCAAAGATACCTCTTCTCTACCAAAAACGGTGGGATTGTGTTACCGAAAAGAGCCAATTTTGACTCCATATTGGATCTGTTTCTTTTGCTTTAACTTTTGCTTCCCATTGTTTTTGTTCACTAAAAGGAGACTGTTCATACACAATGGCCTGCCTCAGGGAACCCTGCCCCTCTGCCTGAATGTTAAACCAAAATGCTTTTGTTCAGGACCCTGTCCACCTATGGATGACTACAGGAAGGAAGTTTAAACAGAACTACCATATAACCCTGTAATTCTGCAGGAGGAAAAGGGGACAACAGAGGATGAGATGGTCGGATGGCATCACCGACTCAATGGACATGGGTTTGGGTGGACTCTGGGAGTTGGTGATGGAAAGGGAGGCCTGGCGTGCTGCAGTTTATGGGGTCGAAAAGAGTCGGACATGACTGAGTGACTGAACTGAACTGAAAGCTATGGTTTTTCCAGCAGTCATGTACGGATGGGAGAGTTGGACCATAAAGAAGGCTGAGAGCCAAAGAATTGAAGCTTCCAAATTGTGGTGCTGGAGAAGACTCTTGAGAGTCCCTTGGACAGCAAGGAGATCAAATCAGTCAATCATAAAGGAAATCAACCCTGAATATTAATTGCAAGGACTGATGCTGAACCTGAAGCTCTAATACTTTGGCCACCTGATGCAAAAAGCCAACTCATTGGAAAAGACCCTGATGCTGGGAAAGACTGAAGGCAGTAGGAGAAGGTGGCGACAGAGGATGAGATGGTTGGATGGAATCACTAACTCAATGAACATGAGTTTGAGCAACCTCTGGGAGATAGTGAAGGACAGGGAAGTCTGATGTGCTGCAGTTCATAGAGTCGCAAAGAGTTGGACATAACTTAGCAACTGAACAACAACAACAAAAATATATACCCCAAAGAATTGAAAACAGATGTTCAAAGAAATTCTTGTACATATATGTTCACAGCAGTGCTATTCGCAATGCCCCAAAGGTGAAAACAACCCAGAGAGATGTCCATCGACTGATGGACACGTAAACGAAGTGAAGTCTCTCCAATGAATGGCATATCATTCAGCCACAAAAAGGGATGAAGCACTGACATACACTACAAGGGGAATGAACCTCAAAAGCATCATGTTAAGTGAAAGAAGCCAGACACGAAAGGTCACATACTGTATATGTTTGATATGAAATATAAAAAATAGGTAAATCCTTGACTTTAAAAAACTTGTCACCAGTCCCTCCAGCAACAGAACCTGAAGTGCTATGAGAGAAGAAAGGTTATTCCCCAGTCATTTCTCCATGAGGTTCTCCTGTTGAAAGACTATCTCCCTCATGGAGAGCTACTTCAGACAACTGGTCTCCTAGATGCAAACAATGCTGTACTTGGTCCCCAACCAACAAGCAGCAGACTTCACCAGTGCTAGAAGGAAAAGCTGAGACCTGCTCCTGCCAAAGGGACTTTCAGAGACACTTCTTCTATACATGACCTCAGGATAACTTGCTGAATGTAGAACCAAATCTTCTCTATCCATCCATCTGTTGATGGAAACTTCATTAACTTTTTAGACTGAAGAATGTGTGTGTTTTACTTCAATCTAAAAAGGTAATGAAGTACCCATCAACAGATGGATGGATAAAGAAGATGTGGAGGGAGGGAGAGGTGGGGAGGGGAGAGAGGGAAAATGGTTTCTGGGACTGGAGTGGGGTTCTCACCCATAGACATTATTTTTGATAAAAAAGAAAATCACCCCATGGTTACTGCCTTCAGAAATGAAGGTGTTCCCAAAATAGGTTGACACTTCTAGTCCCTATACTTAATAATGATTGACTCAATTTATCTCAAAATAGAAGCTCAAGAAGGAAAAGCAAACTCTTGCTTGATTTTATGAATCCTCCTCTGGGAGTGGTTCCCAGAAGGGCTTGAGAATTCTATTTAAGCATCAAAAAATTCACAATCAAGGGAACCCTCCTACACCATTGATGGAAATGTAAATTGGTACAGCCACTATGAAAAATAATATGAATGTTCCTCAAAAACTAAAAATAGAACTACCATATGACCCAGCAATCCCACTCCTGGGCATATATTCCAATAAAACTATAATTCAAACAGATACATGCACCCCAAATGTTCATAGCAGCACTATTCACAACAGCCAAGACAAGGAAGCAACCTAAATATCCATGGACAGATGAACGGATAAAGAAAGATGTGGTATACATATACAATGGAATAAGAAAGAATAAAGCCATTTGCAGCAACGTGGATAGACCTAGAAAATATCATACTAAGTGAAGTAAGTCAGAAAGAGAAAGAAAAATACCACTTATATGTGGAATCTAAAATACAACACAAATAAACATATCTCTGAAATAAAAACAGACTCACAGACTTATGGTTGCCAAGGGGGACGGGGAGGGAGAGGGATGGATTGGGAATTGGGGATTAGCAGAGGCAAAGAAGCATATACAGGATGGATAACCAACAAGGTCCTACTGTATAACACAGGGAACTCTATTCAATATCCCATGAGAAACCACAATGGAAAAGAATATGAAAAAGAATAGATATGTATAACTGAGTCACTTTGCTGTACAGAAGAAATTAATACAATGCTGTAACTTAACTATATCTGAATTAAAAAAAAAAATTCACAAGCACACTCCAGTTACATGATTGTATCTGGACTTTCATTTATTTGGGCTATTTATGAACTGGCTGACTTTGGCAATAATCTATCCCCCAGTCCATCTCCACTAATGGAGTCCAATAAGGTAGCCACCAGCCACATTTGGCTGTTTAATTTTGAAGTTTACTAAAATCAAATAAAATTCCAGAATAGAGTTTAATTACCCTCCTCTTGAGTATGGACTGGGCTTAGAGACTTGCTTTCAGAGAATGCATTCCAGAATATGCTTAGAGAAGAACAGCAACTTTGCAGTGGAAGAACCTGGAAGACACCATCTTAACCAAGAGATCAAGGTCACATCACAATAACATTGTGAGATCATCAAATTGACATCATAAGCCCCTTGATATGGTGAAATAAGAAAGGAACTTCATCTCTGTTGCACTTTCTCCAAAAACCTATAATGCCAATCTAATCATGAGAAAATCCCAAATGGGATTTTCTAAGATTCTGAGAAACTCTCAGAAATCTGAGTAGACTAAGAATGCAGGATGACTAGATGCAGTTGTGGAGTCCTGAGTGGGATCCTGGAACAGAGCAATGGGATACCACCAAGGCAATCCGTGCCCAGTTGTAGCTACACATGATGTCAGCTGTAGTTGTGTATTTGCAAATGTTGGAATTGGTCCATGGAATACTCCAGGGCAGATAGGAGAGTATGATTTACCTTACTGACTTTGCCCCTGAAAGTTTTGCCTTCTGCCTCTGTAACTGACATTTCTAGGGGTAGACTTATCTTCCATGAATCCCATTTGACAATGGTGATGCAGGTTGTAGGATGCTGGACTAGGAAGAAGGAATCACATCCAAAGTATGAATTTAGTGGAGACACAGAAAAAGCAGATTGAGACTTGACCTCGGAGACCCCAGCTCCCCCGCCAGCCAGCTGTGTTGCTGTCAGCAAATTACTTAACCTCTCTATTTCCCTGCCTCATCTGTAGAAATGAGCATCATGACCCATATACCTTTGCAAGGTTATTGGGAAGATTAAAATAAACAGCTCATGTGAAAGATCCCAGTAGACATGAGAAAGAAACCAAGTGTATGTTTCTGATGTCCCTGTGCAGAACTCTCAATCCAGGCTGTATAACATGTATGGTGTATCTCAAATTTGCAAAAGAAAATCTTTCCCTATCACAAATTCCCCAGCCTCAGGGAACAGAGGAAGCATCCTGATTTCTTTGGATGGAGGAAGTGAGATCGCCTCCCTGTCTGGCATGGAGAAGTCATTAGAGGGTCCATGTCTCTACTCCAAGCTAAGCTCATATCATTCTGTAAACTTCTCCTTTTGCTCAGGCTGGACTCAAGGTGAGAGTCTTGCTAGTTTCAAGCATGTTTGCTCTTACTCTGTTTCTCTGCAGATAAGATACCACAAATCCATTTTCACTCATGCAGGATCACTAGCCTCCAAGAGCTGACAAAAGCAAAATGCATGCCTGTAGAATCCTTCCATGTAGAGGGGAAAGCCTCAGGATTTCTCAGGATTATACGAGGGAGATTATTCAAAATGGCATCATACGAGTGAAATTGCCCCAAAATGTTTTATGTGACCCGAGTTATCTAAATAGTCACCCACATTTAAAATTGGAAAATTAAACATTTAAAAATGAAGATTTACACTTTCTGCTGAAAAAAATTAGAGACTTTGACAATCTTGGGTCTACATTTCCATATGGCCACACTTAGTCATTAACATCCACGCTTCTTTTTATCTTTAGTCCTAAGAAAAACATCTATTTCTGCTTTATTGACTATGCCAAAGCCTTTGACTGTGTGGATCACATTAAACTGTGGAAAATTCTTAAAGAGATGGGAATACCAGGCCACCTGACCTGTCTCTTGAGAAAACTGTATGCGGGTCAGGAAGCAACAGTTAGAACTGGACATGGAACAACAGACTGGTTCCAAATAGGAAAAGGAGTACATCAAGGCTGTATATTGTCACCCTGATTATTTAACTTATATGCAGAGTACATCATGAAAAATGCTTGGCTGGAAGAAGCACAAGCTGGAATCAAGAAGCTCAAGCTGGAAAAATATCAATAACCTCAGATATGCAGATGACACCACTCTTATGGCAGAAAGTGAAGAGGAACTAAAACGCCTCTTGATGAAAGTGAAAGAGGAGAATGAAAAAGTTGGCTTAAAGCTCAACATTCAGAAAACTAAGATCATGGCATCTGGTCCCATCACTTTATGGGAAATAGATGGGGAAGCAGTGGAAACAGTGTCAGACTTTATTTTTTTGGGCTCCAAAATCACTGCAGATGGTGATTGCAGCCATGAAATTAAAAGATGCTTACTCCTTGTAAGGAAAGTTATGACCAACCTAGACAGCATATTTAAAAGCAGAGACATTACTTTGCCAACAAAGGTCCATCTAATCAAGGCTATGGTTTTTCCAGTAGTCATGTATGGATGTGAGAGTTGGACGGTGAAGAAAGCTGAGTGCCGAAGAACTGATGCTTTTGAGCTGTGGTGTTGGAGAAGACTCTTGAGAGTCCCTTGGACTGCAAGAAGATCCAACCAGTCCATCCTGAAGGAGATCAGTCCTGGGTGTTCATTGGAAGGACTGATGTTGAAGCTGAAACTCCAATACTTTGGCCACCTGATGCGAAGAGTTGACTCATTGGAAAAGACCCTGATGCTGGGAAGGATTGGGGGCAGGAGGAGTAGGGGATGACAAAGGATGAGACGGCTGGATGGCATCACCGACTCAATGGACATGAGTTTGGGTAAACTCCGGGAGTTGGTGATGGACAGGGAGGCCTGGCCTGCTGCGATTCATGGTGTCTCAAAGAGTCAGACACGACTGAGCAACTGAACTGAACTGAACTGACTGAAGTGTCCTTATTCATCCCTGAGCTCCTCAGGAAGCTGCAGCTCAGAGAGGTCAGATGACTTAAGGGAGCTCACACTGCTGGTCCATGTCAGAGCCTGAACCTCCATCCATGCATTCAGAGCCCATCCTCTGCACCTGCCACCCCCTCCCCTCCCAAGCAGGAGACTAAGGCCGCACTCACATTAGTACACACTGCTGTGAAAGCATCCCCTTGTGCCATCCTGCAAGCCGGAGTCTACACACTTGAGCTTTTGAATGTCTTAGCTATAGTAAGCAAGCACGTTTTTCAAAGTGGAAAAATAGATTTTACAGGATTTGCATCAATAGAGTGAGTCACGAGCATTACAGGCAGCTGAGAACCCAACTGATTTTACATGCTCTCAAGTCATGGGCGGTGACAAACTTGGCTTCTCCCTCCCATTCTTCTTCTATCCTGTTGTCAGGAGATCATGTGGGGGCTATTGTGCTGTAGTACCAAGTAAGGAGGGGGCCATGCAGGGCGAGCCTGAGGGGTAATAAAAGGGGAGGACGTGCCTGTGACCCTGCAGACTCTCTGGAGCTGGTTGTCATTTACCTTCTGTGACTTTCTAGACCAGGCGTCAGCAAACCATGCCCCATAAGCCAAATCCAGCTTGCCTCCTGTTTTTGAGAATAAAGTTTTATTGGAACACAGTCATGCTAACTCATTTACAAAATGATTTTTTTTTTCAGGAGCAGTTCGATTGTGCACGGCAGTGCATGGTGTCTGTGACTCAGAGATGCTGTCATGTCCAGTGGAGTGAGACCTAGGACACCAGAAACTCATGAACAGTGAGCAGAATATATGTATATTATCCCCAAAGATCTATAATGATAGAGATTTTTGTAAATATATACACATCTATTGTAGTATGTTTTTTTGTTTCCTTCTTATTTCCCTACACCATTCCCCCTTGAACAATTCAGGGTTGGGGCACTGACCTTCCATGCCGTGGAAAATCCACATGGAAATTATAGTTGTCCTTCCTTACACACATTCCCTCCATATCCACATGGTTGAGACTCCTGTTGTCCAAGGGTCAAGAAGCTATACAGTATTCGCTGAATACTACATAGAGAAATTAAGAAGGAAACAGAGATTTCTAGAAGATGTGGTCAGGGAAAGTGGCTCTGAGAAGAGGTGTCCAAGCAGAGACCTAAACTCAGTGAGGGAGCAGGGTGGACATCTTGGGGAAGGACATCCAAGCAGAGGTGATGAAATTGAGCAGGACCCTGTGGGACTCCTGGACATGGAAGCCTTCCAAACAGCTGCTAATCAGGGAAGGGAGAGGATGCAGAGACAAGGGAGGAGCAATTAAGAAACAACGGTGCAGTCAATCCTAAAGGAAATCAGTCCTGAATATTCATTAGAAGGACTGATGTTGAACCTGAAGCTCCAATACTTTGGCCTCCTGATGTGAAGATCTGACTCATAGGAAAAGACCCTGATGCTGAGAAAGATTGGAGACAGGAGAAGAAGGGGACAACAGAGGATGAGATGGTTGGATGGCATCACCGACTCAATGGACATGACTTTGAGCAAGCTCCTGGAGATGGTGAAGGACAGGAAAGCCTGGTGTGCTGCAGTCCATGGGGTCACAAAGAGTCGGACACAACTGAGTGACTGGATGATGGATGCAGACTTGGGGCAGGGTCCTGGTTCCCCTTCAAGGGATCAGTTCAGTTCAGTCGCTCAGTCACTTGCTCCTGGGAAGAAAAGCTATGACCAACCTAGACAGCAAATTAAAAAGCAGAGACATTACTTTGCTGACAAAGGTCCATCTAGTCAAAACTATGGTTTTTCAAGTAGTCATGTATGGATGTGAGAGCTGGACTATAAAGAAAGCTGAGCGCCAAAGAACTGATGCTTTTGAACTTTGGTGTTAGAGAAGACTCTTGAGAGTTCCTTGGACTGCAAGGAGATCAAACCAGTCAATCCTAAAGGAAATCGGTCCTGACTATTCATTGGAATATCCTTCGAGAGATACACACAATATCTTTGAGCTTTTTCACAGATATTGAAACCCCCAAGAAATGAAAGATGTTAGCATTCTTCATTCCAGAGAAAAACATAATTTGATAACCTCAAGAAGTTCACCAAGAGACCACCTGAGGCCAGATTAAAGAAGTGTTGGCCATGCACACACCCTGATCCTTATCAGCAAGCCTGCCCTTAAATCATTGTTATAAAGTTCCCCACCAAATCCCTCTGAGTTGGGATACAGTTTTGAGCCATTAGCCCTACTGTGGCCCTCTTTGCCTGACAGAACAATAAAAGTATTCTTTTCTACTTCACCCAAAACTCTGTCTCCAAGATCCAATTTGGCACCGATGCACAGAGGCCGAGCTTTCAGCAACAGGGCCAGCAAGTGACGAGTCCCCAAGAGCAGCACCAGGACAGACAATAGGGAAAGTTTGACAGCCAGGCAGCCAGATGTAGATTATGGCAGGAGACGGGGTTTTACTCAAAGGTTGATGGAAAGCCTTAAAGGGTTGAGAGCCGGGGAGTGGCAAGGTCTACCACAGGTTTAGAAGGATCACCTAGAAGAGGATGAACAGGGAAGAATGGGAAGTGGGGGTTAAGGGAGGGACCAGGTAGACCCACTGGAGGTTAGTGCATTTGGTCAGAGATAAGAGGGTGGGATGATTCAGGGATGAAGAGAGAGGAAGTGACCAGGGGCTGGAGGATGGTCAGGGACCCCAGCACAGGCACATTTTCCATGAAGCCAAGTCTCTAAACTTCAAACCACAGCCATCAATTCTCTACCCAAACCTGACAACAATTTTTATCATAGGGTATCTGCTTAATCCCTTGCTTTTGAAAACACACATAATCCTGTTGCTGAAAAAGAAAATAGCAAATTGAATTTGAGGACAGAAGGTGGTGGATGAAGAAGAGTTCTTGAACTTCATGTTCTCAAAGAATTATTAAAGGAATTATTCTTTTGTCAGAAAGGATTCACGCTGCATGACAATCACATTCTAAAACCCCAATCACCAGGCCCAAATAGATGTCTGCTCTCCATAGCTTCCTTGTGACTCCAGAGCATAATCTGACTTCACTAATGCTATTTGATCTCGAAGACAATGAGTTTCACCCACTGGGACCCCAGGGTTTCCTATGGGATTGTTTTTTATTGAAAAAGGGAAATAGCCTTTCTGTGGTAAGTAGGAACAAAACTGATTTATAAAGATGCTTCAAAAGAAGCGGAAATCATGGTCTGCTCTGTCATTATCCTTTATTAATCTGTTAAAACACCCCTGTGAAGCTGGGTACTTGGTGTTTGGACCTTGAGCAATCTCAGATCTGTGGGAGGGTGTGGACTAGTGGACAAATCATTTCTTCACATATAGAACGGAGTTGATGCCATTTCCCTTTTTCATCTCTCAGGGTGTTGATGATGAAATGAGGATATGTCTGATTGTCTTTCTACAGGGCCTGGACCCTTTCTACAGACCCTAAAGACCCTGTGTTTAGTCTTCAGTACTCTGTGTAAGTCTGTAAGGCTCAGGCTGAAAGATGGAAAACTACATTTCCCAGCCTCCCCAGTAGAGGAGGCACTGGAAGGAAGTGACAAGTGAAAGTAGGGGTGAAATTTGCTCAGTCCTGTCCGTCTCTTTGCAACCCCAAGGACTGTACAGTCCATGGAATTCTCCAGGCCAGAATACTGGAATGGGTGGCCTATCCCTTCTCCAGGGGACCTTCCCAACCTAGGAATCGAACCAGGGTCCCTGCCTTGCAGGTGGATTCTTTATCAGCTGAGCTACCAGGGAAGTCTGGATAAACATGAAGGCAAAATATAATTGCAAAAATGAGTTATTTTCTTTGAAGACCTATAGACATGAAGCTAGAGAGCCAAGGCATTAAATATACATTTTAACACGTATAAATACATATATCATTTATTAATAGGGCATCATTGGTATTTCAGCAGTAAAGAATCTGCCTGCAAGAGCCTCAAGAAATGCAGGTTCAGTCCCTGGGTAGGGAAGATCCCCTGCAGAAGGCAATGGCAACCCACTTCAGTATTCTTGCCTGGAGAATCCCATGGACAGAGGAGCCTGCAGGCTACAGTCCATGGGGTTGTAAAGAGCTGGACACAGCTGAAGCAACTTAGCACACACATCATATATTAATATATTTTTGTATATTCTATATAATTTTTCTTTTGAAAATAATAAACTTCATTACAAAGTATTTAAGAGATCTTGAAACTATAGAAAAGAAAAATCAGCTGTATTGTCCCCACTCAGAGATACCACTCTTCACTTTACATTGTACTCACTGTCAGCAATTTTTTCTCTCAGATAGTTATTACTAAATACTCATATCTTTTTATTTTTGCAAAATTAAGACTATATTGCATGCAGTGTTTCAAAACTTACAATGTTGCAACGATTTTCATAAGCCGCAAACTATTCTCCTAAAATATAATTTGTAATATCAGCAGCCTGCATCAGGGTCACTCTGTCTGCTGGCTCCGTGGTCTGGAAGGGTGACAGCAGAGAGAACAACGGTGGCCATACAGGGGCCCTGGGGACTTTCCTCGTGGCCCAGTGGCTAAGACTCCAAGCTTGCAATGCAGGGAGCCTGGGTTGAATCTCTGGTCAGGGAACTAGAATCCCACATTGTGCAATGAAGATCTGACACAGCCAAACAAACAAATAAAAATTTTAAGTCTTGAAAATTTTAAAAAAGGGGCGGGCTGGATCTCAGAGCCATGGCATATATAATGATAATGACTTGGGAACATATTTTGGGGAAAATGTGTTTGGCAGAACAGAATTCTAGGGACTAAATTCTATCTATTAAACATTATTTTCCAACTGTTTCATTTGTAAATTTAAATAAATAAATAAACAAAGAAGAATGCAAGTTCCTTAAAGGCAAAACTTCTCTTGAAGACGCTCTGGTACCTAGATTGGTGAGCACAGGACACACCAGTGAGTAACCAAGTCAACCGGATCTTTGCTGTCCAGGGGTGGCTTCTGGTGGCCCGTGGCTATTGAGCATTGGAATGAGGTGAGCCCATCTGAGGTGTGCTCTGAGCGTAAAGTACATCCAGACTTTCAAGCCTTAATACAGAACAAAATGTACGATAAAATGTTAAGTGTTTTATACTGATTTCATGTAGTAGTGATACTATTAAACTATATTGGGTTAAACAAAAATACATTATTCAAATCCATTTCACTTGTTTCTTTTTATTTTCCATCATGTGGCTACTAGAAAATTTGAAATTATATTTGTGGCTCACATCTGAGGCTCCTGCTGTACTGTTATTACACAGGCTAGGAAAGCGTCAGAGGAACAAACCTGGTTCAGAACAACTACCAGGGACTTCCCTGGTGGTCCAGTGGCTAAGAATCCACCTTCCAATGCAGGGGACACAGGTCAAATCCCTGGTCGGGGAACTAAGATCCCACATACCGCGGGGCAACTAAGCCCACACACAGCAACTACGGAGCCTGCTCACCACAACTAGAAAGAAGCACTATGCAATAGCACAGATCCAGCATGCTGAAACTGAAGACCTGATGCAGCCAAAATAAATAAACAGATGAATTTTAAAAACAGATTTCAAGCAATTCCAAACTTTAAAAAGCCAGACAAAACAAAAAAACAGAATAACCATCAAATATCGCATCAGTAGCAGAAAAGGGACATATTATTTTAAAAGCCCTGTGAAAAAGCCTTCTTTTAAGCTGACGACCCCTATCTCTGTATTAGCAATAGATGTCACTTTATCACCAGCACAGGCATGTGAGAGCATGGCTGTTTTAATTCTTTTATACAGGTGTTAAAATGTTATATTCTATGTCATCATCCTTCTCTAGTTTATGATATTGTAGCAAAACAAAAAGCCACAGGATTTGGGGTTCATCAAAAAGGACTTAGTTCTGTTCTCAACCCAGTGACGTGGGGGGAAGGAGAAAATTCCACAAAGCTTGTGTAAAGAAATAAATAAGCAGCACAAACACACAGCTAAAGTATGACACCTTCTCCTGGAACAGAGTCTGGTCCCCTCCCAGGACACACCTGAATCACTCCTCGTTTCTTTCTGTTGACTTTCTTTCTTCAGCCAAAGATTAAGAAACCATAAGCATCTTTTTTTTTTCTTTGCTCCAAAGGCAATCTCCTTTAGGGGCAAAACTAAGTTGACTATGTCCATAAGAATGATGTTTAATTAGAGTCTACTGGCTGAATAAGATCTGTGGATCTCTTAGTCCACAGAGTTTTTTATTTGCTTCTTTTTTTTTTAATTATTTTTATTTTTGGCTGCACCGGGTCTTCATTGCTATGCAGGCTTTCTTTAGTTCTGGGGAGCAGGGACTGCTTTTCTTTGCAGCGAACAGGCTTCCCATTTTGGTGGCTTCTTTTGTTAAGGAGCATGGGTTCTAGAGCATGGGTTCAGCAGTTGTGGTTCATGGGCTTAGTTGTTCTGCAGCATATGAGATCTTCCCGGGCCAAGGATCTCACTCTTAACCACTGGACCACTGGGGAAGAACCTGTTGGTTTTTTTGAGCCATTTGCCAATCCTTCACAAATCAAAACAATTCACATAAAAATCTGAATTTGTCTTCTCCTGAAAAATTGGAAGTACTGGCACCTGTGGTGAGTTGAAGGAGTAAGAAGGCCAGCCCTGTGAGATGCGATCCCCATCCTCTGACTTACTCCAATTTCCCCAATCTCTATTGTCTCCCCAGTGCTGAGGATGAAGAGAGGACCAGTGGTTATTTATCATCACACTTGTGCTGCTGCCTTTCTCATGTTATGGAAACATTTCCCTACACCCATACTTTCACAGAAATGATGAAAATGAAAGGCTGACTGGAGATTATTTCTTGTGTCTGCACATCTTCTATTATACTCTTTCTGTGTCTTCTCTATTATATTTTTTGAATGAAGATGTTTCTGTTTTTCTCTTATAGAGCAAAACTCTCAGGATGGTTAAGGCTCTTTATATTGAAGACAATAAAAAATATTTTTTAAAGTATATGTACATTCCCATGTGGGGCTTCCCTGGTGGCTCAGTGGTAAAGAATCTGCCTGCGAATAAAGGAGACATGGGTTCAATCCCTGGGTTGGGAAGATGCCCCGCAGAAGGAAATGGTAACCCACTCCAGGGTTCTTACCTGGGAAATCTCATAGACAGAGGAACCTGGCTGGCTACAGTCTGTGGGGTCGCAAAAGAGTCAGATATGATTTAGCAGCTAAACAACAATAACATTCCTATGTAAAGACTTTTCCAAACTTCGAGTTTCTTTCTTATTACTTAGTTTTCCAGTGAAATAATGGAAGGAAAAAATCTCTTGACCACAGATACACCACCCCTGATTTATTAGTATAAACTTCAGTTGTAACATGGAGATCAAAGGCAGATGGTCTTCTCACCATCATATTTTATCACCTTGTTAGCAGACTTAGTATAATATTAATCAAAGGTCTACATTTCATGTTAACACTGGCTGCAGAAATTGCTTTCCAAAAGCTTCCCATGGGGAGGCCTTGGGACTTAATAAAACCCAACAGAAGCAATCGTGGCCTGCCAACAAGGTGTGGAAGATTACATCGTTCCCTGCTGCAGGAGGGAAATGAAAAGCCTGATTTACTCTCTTAAGTCAACAGGGAGGATTCAAGATGTGGCCACATTGTTGCAGCTGCTGCTGCTGCTGCTGCTGCTAAGTCGCGTCAGTCGTGTCCAACTCTGTGCCACCCCATAGACGGCAGCCCACCAGGCTCCTCCGTCCCTGGGATTCTCCAGGCAAGAATACTGGAGTGGGTTGCCATCTCCTCCTCTAGTGCATGAAAGTGAAAAGTGAAAGTGAAGTCGCTCAGTCATGTCCGACTCTTTACGACCCCATGGGCTGCAGCCCACCAGGCCCCTCTGTCCATGGGGTTTCCCAGGCAAGAGTACTGGAGTAGGGTGCCATTGCCTTCTCCGGCCACATTGTTAGTTATTCCCAACTGGTTCTCACCAACTCTCTCCCAATGCCGGAGGATCTCTGAGAAAACATGATCACAGAAAACTGCTCAAGCTGCTTCATCCTCTCAAGCATCCTCTTGATTTTCTTCCCAGTGAAGACAGACAAAAGAAACTCACTATATTTCAGAAATACTCATTTAAGTTGCAGGAGGTTTCCACTGAGAAAGATCCAATGCCTCTCTTAGAGCTCCTTCCTTCTACTAAATAACTGTTAATTCTGCTGTTGATGGTGCCCAGATCTTTCTGCTTGGGGCTTAGGATAATCACACCTTTTAAAATATTTATTTATTTGGCTGTACCAGGCCTTAGTTGCAACATACAGGATCCTTAGTTGCAGCATTCAAACTCTGAGTTGTGTCACGGAGGATCTAGTTCCCTGACCAGGAATTGAGCCTGGGCCCTTGCATTGGAAACAAGGAGTCTTAGCCACTGGACCACCAGGGAAGTCCCAGGATAATCATATCTTAGGTAGTAGCCACCATGAGCAGAATCACTTGCTCTGGTCACCCTTCGATAATTGGCCAGTATCTAAAAACCGTCAGACTAAAAACCACTCTTCCTCAAAGACTGAATGGAAGTAACAGAAGAAGAAAAGTCTATGACTGGTTTCATTTGTGTTATGAAATGAAGGATTTGAATGTGAGTCATAGACATGATTCTGCAACATGAAAGATACAAAGAACAAAGTGGATGGAGACAGGGTGCTGAGATCCATTCCAGATTTCTGTAATGTCTGGTTTCCTTTTTGCCACCTCTTCCTGGTTTTTCTCCTATTTCAATTCCACAGATGAAGCAAAGAATTTGATCTCTCATCAATTAGACTACAGAATGTTTTCAAATGCTCTTTTTTTATCACTTCCATGAAACTTCCCTTAAGATTCTGTTCACATCCATCTCACCTTTAGGACTTTGAATCAGGTAAGAACCCTCTTGGGAGACCAGCTCTTGGTTGGCAGCTGTGTGGTGAGACATCTCTCGGAGGACTTTTGCAAAATTGACTGGGTGCCAATGATTCTACAAAAGTATTTCTGGGAAAATTTATACATCTGTGCTAATAATTTCATTTCCCCTTTAATTAATTAGTTGAACGATCCTAGGAAACTTGTAAGAAGTGCTGACTGAGTACATTTTATTCAATGTGATTTCCATTGTGAGGAGGACTGGCTGTTGGATATTTTGTCACTTTCTGTAAAACTAAACCAAGAGTCAGCATCTTCAAATCCAAATAAAAATCCCCTCTGATAGATGGTCCAAGCAGACACCTGATGCCCAGTCTGGCGGAAAGCATGTGAAAACTTGGCCTTATTTATCTGTTGCTACAATGAAGAGATGAAACAGCACACATGGCCGAAGTAATCCAAATGCTGCACAAAAGCAATCACAGCTATAATTTAGATGTGGGCTAGAGGAAGAGAAAGGGGCTATAAGTATGCATGTTTATCCTGTGCCAGGGAAGGTGTCTTCTGCCTCAATTGCCACTTTACATCATGCCCATATATGTTCTGCTTCTCTAGCTGAGATTCCTAAGGACCTCCAACTCAATCCCCTGACAAAGTTTCAATGTAAAAGACATGCAAAAATCAAAGTGAAGATGTTCAGAAATCTTCCTTCCCCCAACAAAACCAAAAAGAGGAATCCAAGAGCACTGTATAATAGAGATGTCAATTTTCTGGTTTTGATAACTGTCGGTGGTTATAAATGGTATAATCTATTGGGGTAAGCTGGGTAAAGACACAGGATGCAGAAGAAATTAACACAGAAACTGTGTGTAAAGTATACACAGGAACTCTCTGTAATATTTTTGCAATGTCTACGTGAGTCTAAACTTACTGCAAAATAAGAAGGTTTCGAAAATTAAACTATAAAATACTAGACTTAACATGAGCTGTTCTCTGCCAATTCATCTGTGGTTTAACAAATAAACACCTAAGGCAGGGTATTAAGCTCCACAGGAGATTCTAAAAGATGTGCAAGAGGTAGGCTCTGCCCATGAGGACTTTATGGTCTATCTGGAAAAAGAGACTTCAGAAATACAGGAGATGTTTAAAACTGGTACTTCACGTGTGCTAAGTCACTTCAGTCATGTCCAACTCTTTAGGACCCTATGGACTGTGTCAGACTCCTCTGTCCATGGGATTCTCCAGGCTAGAATACTGGAGTGGATTGCCATGCACTTCTCCAGGGGATCTTCCCAACCCAGGGGCTGTATCCACATGTCTTTATACCTAAAATATATAACTAATGAGAATATTATGTCTACCACAGGTAATTCTACTTAATGCTCTGTGGTGACCTGAATGGGGAAGAATCCAACAGGGAGGGGATATATGTCTATGTATGACTGATTCATTTTGCTACACAGTAGAAACTAACACGACATTGTAAAGCAAATGTACTCCAATAACAATTAAAACACACAAAAAATGGGGCTTTCCTGGTGGTCCAGTGGTTAAGAATCCGCCTTGCAATGCAAGGGATACTGGTTCAATTCCTGGTCTGAGAAGATCCCACATTCCTCAGAGCAACTAAGCCCATGAGCCACAACTGCTGAAGCCCAAGCACCTAGAGCCCATGCTCCACAACAAGAGAAGCCGCTGCAATGAGAAGCCCTCACACCACAACAAAGAGTAGGCCCCACTCAGTGCAGCTAGAGAAAGCCTGTGTGCAGCGAAAAAGACCCAGCACAACCAAAAAATAAAATTATAAAAATAAGTAAACCTTAACAAAATACAAACAAAAATGATGGCTTGCTGCACCGTGACCTCGGAGAAGGTGGTGTTTAGGTGTCTTTCACTTCTGATCCCCAGATTACCTGACACACAGTGATCATTGAGTCAATTTGTATTGAGTGAGAGATTATATATGAATGAATGAAGATGCTAAAGGTTTACATGGAATCAAATGGATCAGAAATTACAAAAAGGAGATGACCGGAGTGGGATCTCCAGGTATGGAATTCTACCTAGGAAATAGAGTCTCTGCCAGTCAGCCAAGCAAGTCACATTTGTAGAGATAGTTTGGAACAGGCTGAGATCAGACAAGAGAGGGGCTTCAATTTCAGAAAGAGAATTTATATAACTTTGCCATTGTCCTAGGACCCCACAAAATGTTTCCCATGATTTAATTAATGCATAATATTTCTCACTTCATCTCTCCTGTCTGTGTTCATGTATACCTGTCCATGTGCACTCAGATGTTATACAATAAGGACTGCCAATTTAAAAAATAAATATGTTTTGCTTAGTTATTTTTAAAATAATAAAATGCAAAAAATGATAATTTTGTTCTTTCTTGCCAATTATATTTCTTAATTATTTTTCTTGTTTGATTGCTTTGGCAAAGACTGCTAGTCTAATGAATGGTGAATTATAGGGGGGATGTCAGCCCTGGTGACTAAAGTTGTCTATTTCCAATTCAAGGAGATGTGTATTCTTGGCCCCCCAAAGTTCATAAATATAGTCAGGGAAGAAATTCACCAGAGGAAACTGAGCAGGGACTCCAATATGTAAGCATCCCAATGGATCACGCCAGTGTTGCAGAGACTTAGAGCATGCTTCAAGTAAGATTTCCAGTTAAAAGTAATTCTTTTCTGCAAAAAGATCTTATAGTTATTTACCTTATGGGATTTTATTCATACATGAACCACCTCCCTGAAAAGATATTAAATGGTCTAGCAGTTTCATTTAATGTTAGCAGTAAATTATGAAACACAAGCTTAAAAGAAATAGCTTCAACTGACAGGAGTGCATCCAGTAATTTCAGGTCCCATATTAATTACATGAATCATTAAATCCTTGTTAAAGGAGTTTCCAAGGCATGAGTTGAGCTGGATAATGGGTTGTTTATGCTAATAACTGCTTCAACACCTGTAAGATGTGTTCACTATGATGCTAACACATGGCAGTGACATAAAAATCAATAGCACGGCCTCTCGTAAATAAAAACATAACAACTTAATGAAAACCCATGAAATTCACATTCTCTGAAATAATTTTGTTTAGTGGGGATGGGAAGGGTGGGCAGTGTGCAAAGTCTCAATTTAAAAAAATTATTTAATGTGACAATCACATAAGCAGAATTAGCTTTGACACAAATTATCTCTTCTTTCCAAAAGTGATTTGATAAGTAAATAAATTCATGAAATAAAATTAGCATATTAATCTATTTTCCATGACAACTATACAACTGCAGTAAATTAGGACAAGATTTATGTCTAAAATGTAAGGGGAAATAATAATGGCAATAAAGATAATGAGAGTATTTTTTTCCAAAATAGTACTCTACTAAAACATGATATCTTAAAAGCTGTTGGTGAGCTGATAAGGAAATGGACAATGTTAATCCTGACACTAGGAATTAATATGGCAAGGTCATATTTTCATAACAAATCAGATTGTTGATTCTGCCTGTTTCATATAAAAGTTAGTTAGTATTAATCACTCAGTCGTGTCCAACTGTCACTCAGTCGTGTCCGACTCTTTGCGACCCCATGGACTGTAGCCTGCCAGGCTCCTCTGTCCATGGAATAATCCAGGCAAGAATACTGGAGTGGGTTGCCATTTCCTTCTCCAGGGGATTTTCCCCAGGGATCGAACCTGGGTCTCCTGCATTGCAGGCAGATTCTTTACCATCTGAGCCACCGGGGAAGACCCTGTTTCATATAAAAGTCAGTAGACAAATCACTGATTAAAAAGTATCATTTGTCTTTTGTCTGCACTGGTCTTTGAAACTGGTTAGAAAAATGCACCCCATGGGACTTCCCTGGTGATCCAGTGGTTATAAATCCACCTTCCATTGTGAGAGACTCGGGTTCGATCCCTAGTCAGGGAACTAAGATGCCACAGGTACTGGAGCAACTAAGCTTGTGCACAGCAAATACTGCGGCTTCAGGCTCTGGAGCCCATGCGCCTCAATGAAAGATCTCACATGCAGCAATGAAGATTTCATATGTTGGAACTAAGACACGATGCAGCCAAATGAATAAATAAATATTTTTAAGAAGAAGAAAGAAAAGCGCACCCTAAACTTGATGGAACCTTCTGCACTGCCCAAGGTGCTGATTAGAAGATGGCCAAGGCCACTCCATTCTGTAGCAGTAGTTAATCCCTCAGTAGATTTGCAGAAGGGCTTCCCAGGTGGCGCTAGTGGTAAAGAACATGCCTGCCAATGCAGGAGACATAAGAGATGCAGTTTTGATCCCTGGGTCAGGAAGATCCCCTGGAGCAGGGCATGGCAATCCACTCCAGTATTCTTGCCTGGTGGGCTACAGTCCATATGGTCGCAAAGAGTCAGACACGACTGAATCGACTTAACACACACACAGATTTGAAGAAAACACAGAAAAAAAGAACAACATACGTTTGGCTAGCTCCACACCACAAGCATTTGATAAAATCTAACGAGCATTAATATTACACTAATTAACACATATTGAATGCCTCTGTGTGCCAGCTTCTGTGCTGAATATTTTCCCAACATTTTCTCTTTAATATCGACAACGATTATTACCCCAATTTTAATATGTAGAATTTAAAAGTTAGGGGTTAAATAATTTGACCAAATTATTTAAACTTTACAAAGTTGTAGTTCTGGAACCTTAACTGAACCTGTCTCTTCCCCAAGCTCTACACCCAGATGGGGAGGCTGAGGAAACTATACCTAAATGCACTTGACTGGTGCTGGGATCAAGGAATATTGACAATGTCTGGAATTTTAGGACTCTGGGTTTACGACACCACAGAAAAGGTTCCATGGAGGAAAGCGATCCATAACCACCCCCATGGCCAGCAAACAGCTACTGTGGGCCAGCTCTGTTCCAAGCTGAGTGTATGAACAGGTGACAGTCTGTTAACCCATTAATCTTGGGGAACACAGAGTTGCACATAGACAAAAAGAGAAAATACATGTAATTACAAAGGACAGCAGATACAGCAATTCTGATTTCAAATCCCCACTCCACCTGCTACTGGCTGTGCAATCTTGGATAAGTCACAACTGCTGTGAGCTTTAGTTTCCTCAATTCAAACCCAACTCCTAGGCCTTTTCCAGGCCCTAAAAATCATGATTCAGATTAAACACTTCTACAGTGCCTAGCACATAACAAGTAGTCAGAGAAAAACTCCAGAAGTTACTATCATCCTGTCCCATCGTTCAAGTACTTTAAGCGACTCTCTTGAGTTCAGAAAAAGAAAACTGGCAGAGGGACTTCCCTGGTGGTCTAGTGGTTGAGAGTCTGCCTTCCGATGCTGGAGGAAGCCCACAGGTTCGATCCCTGGTGGGGGAACTAAGATCCCACATGCTGTGGGGCAGTTGAGCCTGTGCAGTGCAACTACTGAGCCCTCGTGCTGCAGCTAGAGAGCCTGAGTGCCACAACCACAGAGCGCACATGCTCTGGAGCCCTCAGCACAATTAGAGAGAAGCCTGCATGCTGCAATAAAGATTCTGCATGCTGCCTGAAAAGATAAATGCACCCCAATGTTCACTGCAGCACTGTTTACAATAGCCAAAACATGGAAACAAACTAAATGTTCATCAACAGAGGAATGAATAAAGAAGATGTGGTACATATATACAATGGAATATTACTTGGCCATTAAAAAGAATGAAACAAGGCCATTTGTAGCAACACGGATGGACCTAGAGTGTCATACTGAGTGAAGTAAGTCAGACAAAGGAGAAATATCACATGGCATCCCGTATATGATGAAACTAAAAAAATGATACAAATGAACTTACTTACAAAACTGAAAGAGACTCACAGACTTAGAAAATGAACTCATGGTTGCTGGTGGAGGCGGGAGGGATAGTTAAAGATATAGGGAGCATCATGTATACACTGCTATATTTGAAATGGATAACCAACAAAAACTATTGTACAGCACATGGAACTCTGCTCAGTGTTAAGTGGCAGCCTGGATGGGAAGGGGGTTTGGGGGAGAATGGATACATGTACATGGCTGAGTCCCTTCACTGTTCATCTGAAACTATCAGAACATTGTTAACTGGCTGTACCCCAATACAAAATGTTTTTGGTGTTAAAAATAAAAGATTCTACGTGCTGCAACTAAGATCTAATGCAGCCACAAATAAATAAATTTTTAAAAACACATAGAGAAAGGATATAAACTAGATATGAAACTTCATGTTTGTGATTAGGGAAAATGTATATAATACACAGTCCTCCTAACGTGACCATATTATCATCACTCTCATGGTTCAACAACAGTTCCTGGGCTTAAGAATAAAACTGGAAGTAAGAAAGTTGTTAGTGAAAGTACTGTTGAACAGCATTCTCCAGTGTTTATTTTATCCATTGGGCAAACACTTAAATTCATTTATCATGGGGTGTTCTGACCATTTTATAAACATTAATTTATTCAAGGCTCAGAATGACTCTATGAAGTAGGTGACATCATCATGCCCATTTTGTAGAGAGAAGACTGAGGCGCAGCAGGTGAGATGGCTTGCCCAATATCAAGAGGGGCAAAGGTTCAAGCAAGGACTTGAACCCAGGTAGGCTTGTGCCAGGGGTCTTCCATGTGGTGTCAGGGGTAAAGAACTTGCCTGCCAATACAGGAGATGTAAGAGACACGTGTTCGATCCCTGGGTCAGGAAGATCCCCTGGAGGAGGGCATGGCAACCCACTCCAGTATGCCTAGAGAATCCCCATGGACAGAGGAGCCTGACAGGCTACAGTCCACAGGGTCACAGAGTCGGACACGACTGAAGTGACTTAGCACCTACCCATGCCCAGGCTTGTTCCAGAAATTGGAAACTTAACCACTACACTGCATTGGCTTAGTGAACCGGTTGTCTTGGTGAACTCTTGCCTCTGTTAAGATACAACAGGAGAGTGCTTCTGTTGAACTCAGATTCAGCATAAAGGACTAGCAGGGAAAAAAATTCCAAAAAGCTTATTTCAGCCTCTGGTTATGGCAGCCATTAGACAAAATCAGGAACTGTAAGGGTTTCACATTATGCATCCCCTCACTATCTTGGACACAAATGACCTGTAATATTTATATTTGAGCCTCTGAAGTTTACTCCATTTAATGAACTCAAGGATCATAAATACAGCTCTGAGCACATACCACCACATTTCATTTGAGGGCAGAGACATGATTTTATTACAGAATAATACATCATGTGGCAACTAACAAAAGTGTAAATATATCTATTTCCCCAGGAAAAAAAAACCAACTGAATGCCTTAAAACTTAACAAGGGATCTATCTTAGGGGTATGGGGGGGGAGGAGCACAGCTATTCAATTAATAGCCTCACTGCTGATTTACAGGGGGAGTTTTATGATGTTATTATGACTTTGACCTTGGAAGGGTTTCTATATAAAACATCCAAGACACAAAGCTGCTCATGCAAAAGCCAGCCACATAAACCAGAGGAGGGAGATTGTTTGAGATCTTGAAAATAATGTTCCATGTCTGGCAAAACTTAATAATCATCTGGTTCCTTTGTGAGCGATAATCATAAAAGGCCACTGTGCAGGCCAGCTCACAAAAATACATTTCAACAAGCCAGCCTCATTGCCACGCACAAAGAGGAAGCAGCACCCAGAGGCACATCAATGGTTGCCATGGCAACCACAAGGCACCGCAGGTGAGTTTCACTGCCCCCTTGTACTTTGGAAAGGAGCAGAGAAAATAGACAGAATTAACAGCATCGTATTCTACTCTGACTAGGGCTCAAGACCTGCTGTACTTTGGTTCCTGGCTTCAAGAGAGTCTATTTTTAAAAAGCAGGGTCCTTTGATGTGTGTGTGTGTGTGTTTTAATCACACCACAGCAGGATTGTCCTGGTGGTATATATATGCACTCTCTTCGGCTGGATCTTCATTAAGAATAAGAAGCAATGTGACTGAGACAGCCTCTTTTTTTTTATTGGAGTACAGTTGCTTTACAGTGTTGAGTTAGTTTCTGCTGTATAACAACGTGACTCAGCCAAATGTGTACATACATCCCCTCCCTCTTGGACCTCCCTCCCACCCCACCCCCCACCTGTCTATGTCATCACAGGGTACCAGGCTGAGCTCCCTGTGCTATACAGCAGCTTCCCACTAGCTATCTATTTTACACTTGGTCGTGTATTTATGTAAATCCTAATCTCCCAATTTGTCCCACCCTCCCCTTCTCCCCTGTGTCCAAATGTCCATTCTCTACATCTGCATCTCTATTCCTGCCCTGCAAGTAGGTTCATCTGTACCATTTTTCTATATTCTATATATATGTGCTAATATATGATATTTGTTTTTCTCTTTCTGACCTACTTCACTCTGTAGGACAGACTCTAGGTCCATCCACTTCGAACTACCATATGAACCAGCAATCCCACTACTGGGCATATATTGCGAGAAACCATAATTCAAAAGGACACATGTACCCCAATGTTCATTGCAGCACTATTTACAATAGCCAGGACATGGAAGCAACCTACATGTCCATTGGCAGATGAACGGATAAACAAGACTGCTTCTTTTCAATGCTTGTATAGGTTAAATGCACAGCCAATGGATCAGGGAATTTCCAAGAAGCTCTGGAGACCTGGAATCCATTCTAGCTCTTTGCAGCATTTTTCTCTTACCATGTGTCAAAAACAAATGATGCGAACTTAGGAAGTGGAAATCAATCAGGGTGCTGTCTGCAAACAGATGGCTTCTCCAGCTGGGATTCTGAAGAGTTAAGGAAGGAGCTGTTTAGAGGGTGTGGGTAGGGTGAGTGTCCAATAAGGGAGGCTCAGAGACCCTGTGTTCGGGCACCACCATGGGAGGGCATTACTACCCCTGTGCCTGTAGGGACAAAGGGACAAGCTGGAGCCATGTAGGGAGGGTTCAGGCCACTCAGACAGTAAAGATGTTTGTTTTCATTACTGATCTTTTAACAGAAAACTTTCCATCTTCATTAGCAGCTGGTCCTCCAGTGTGGTCCTGAGTAGGGTCAGTGCTTCTGGGGTGCTGGAGTCCCCTGAGTGGACTGCCTTGAGGTCACACACCCAGGCCCAAAGAGGACCAGCGGTCAGTGCTAGAAGACCTGCCCTCTTCCAACCAGAGCTGAAGAGATGGTGTCCTCCACCTAAGCCAGCCCACTGCAGATTAAAGATCCTTTATAAAAGTGCTCAGAAAGAGGAGGTCCTCTCTATGGTGATTTAGACAGATGGGATGGGGAGGCGGCCCAAGAAGAAGGGCATATATGTATATATATAGCTGATTCATTTCATCATACAGCATAAACTAACACCACACTGTAAAGCACTATGTTGTTCAGTCATCACGTCGTGTCTGACTCTTTGCCAGCCCATGGACTGCAGCATGCAAGGCTTCCCTGTCTTTCACTATCTCCCAGAGTTTGCCCAAGATTCATATCATTGAATCGGTGATGCCATTCAACCATCTCATCCTGTGTCACCCTCTTCCTCTTTCTGCCTTCTGCAAGTATACCCCATTTAAAAAAAAAAAAAGTCAGATCCTAAGTATGTGTGCTATGAGGCCAGATCTAGGTGCACAACTCAAAAGTTCGGTTTCAAGTTCAAGTGTCAGAAAACCGTGGTTCCTGTGGCATCTGATTCCCATCCTCCCAACGCCTCACTCACATCCGTCTTGCTGCTGATGCAGGCAGCATCCACACCAAATCCCCATCACCCTGACCTCGGTCAGCAGACCCCTTCCTTCCTGACTGATCACATCTCCCCGCCTGCTGGGGGGCTTCAAAGTGGGAGGATGTAGCTCGTGAAACGTCTCTGGGCTTTTTGTCCAAAACTATATCAATATTCCCCATTTATTTACTACTTCCACTGCCGATGGCATGCCACTTCCAAGATTAGGTCCTTAAACATCTGTGGGGTCTCTCTGGTCCTCTCTCTCATCCTTGGGTCCCTCCCTCTGGGGAAAATCAGCTGTCATAAGGTGAATGGCTTTGTGGAGAGGCCCACGGGGGTGTCTGTGTCCACGAGCCAGCAAGGAGCAGAGCCTGCAGCAGCCAGGAGAGTGAGCTGGAGGTGAGTTCCTGACCTACCCACGGCCAGGTTTAGTGAGCCTGGAAGCAGATCTCACCCCAGTGGGATCTGCAGCCCCAGGGTATACCTTGACTACAAACTCACGATAGACCCCGAGTCAGACACCCAGCTAAGCTGCACCAGGTTCTCAGAAACTGTGAGACAGTGAGTATGTGCTGTCCAAAGACATTGAATTTGGGATGATTTATTACATGGCAATAGGTGACTAATACAGCTACCTTGAGGGACTGATAAAAAGCTAAAATTCTCCTTATGTTTTGCCCCTGGAGCTGTGTGTGTTCGTTACCGTAACCTTGCTCCACACCTGCCCTCATCTCTGCCCACGTGGTAGCGGCTTTGAGCAAACCCTTCAACCCCGATAACTCTGTTTCCTCATTTGAAAAGCGAGGGTGACAATGTCACCGATGTCATCAGGTGCCTGTGATAGATCACTAAGCAAACAGGTGTAATTGTGTCCCAAAGACAGAGCTCAGAAGAGGGGCTGGACAGAGTAAACGGTCAACGACTATTGGGCTTTATTATTACTATCATTATAATGATGGTGATTTGCTCCTGTTTACCTAGGAATGAAACAAACAAAACTGACAACGCAGTCTGAATTTTCCTGGGGCCACTCTTGAGTGTTTTTTTTTTTTTCAGCTGACCAAACCCACCCGAATCCTCTCTCATTGTCTCCTGGAGAATAGCTCACTAATGACATGGGAGCCATTAGCATCCCGGATAAGCCTGAAAATAAACATTTCCACAGTTGTGATCAGTTTGGACATATGGGATCATAATATTTTGTGATCACCAACAAACACACCTCTCTCTGCAAACAAACACAGCTGCCTGCTGGGTGGGGTTAAGCTTTCCCTCTTCCTGAGAGTCAGTGTGTGAATTCTCTTCCTTCCTTCCTCCCAGCGACGGTGACAGAGGGCAATAGGCCAATGGCCACCTGCTGTCAATGGCGGTCCAGTGCTCATCACGCAGGTTTGCAGCAAGGAAGCTCAGAGTCAGCCCCAAGACCCAGGTTGACGTGCATCCTGTCAACCCAGGATGGAGAGTCTGAGAGAAGAGGGAAGGGACAGAGGTGAAGTCAGCCCCGGTTGAACTCACTTCTCTGGGTCCATGTGCAAGGGGCAGCTGGCTTCATAGGAGCTCTTCCCAAATCCCAAAGGGCCATGATTTGCTTTGTGAAGAGGATACTCTGATCTTCTGGGTGTAGGAAGGAGCCTGTGATACCACATTTCTGGCCACTCCCAGGTCAACACTTCCCCTCGCTGAAATGTTGATATATTTTACCATTAACATTAAATTTTTTTTCAAATAATTTGTTTACTTGGTCACGACACTGAAACTGTCAAGTAAACCTGGCGTTTTCTTAACTACAGTTCCCATTCACTGAGGCGGGGCTTCCACGGTGGCTCAGGGGTAAAGAATCTGCCTGCCAGTGCAGGAGACACTGGAGTTGCGGGTGTGATCCCTGGGTCAGGACGATCCCCTGGAGAAGGAAATGGAAAACCACTCCAGTATTCCTGCCTGGAGAATCCCAGGGACAGAGGAGTTTGGCAGGCTCAAGTTCATAGGGTTGCAAAGAGTCAGACATGACTGAGCACACATGCATGAGAGTAGACCATGCGCTCCACATGACTGCTGGAGCCCAATTTAAAATCACAGCAAATGGTGACTGCAGCCATGAAATTAAACAATGCTTACTCCTTGGAAGGAAGGTTATGACCAACCTAGACAGCTTTTTAAAAAGCAGAGACATTACTTTGTCAACAAAGGTCCGTCTAGTCAAGGCTATGGTTTTTCCAGTGGTCATGTATGGATGTGAGAGTTGGACTATAAAGAAAGCTGAGTGCCGAAGAATTGATGCTTTTGAACTGTGGTGTTGGAGAAGACTCCTGAGAGTCCCTTGGACTGCAAGGAGATCCAACCAGTCCATCCTAAAGATCAGTCCTGGGTGTTCATTGGAAGGACTGATATTGAAGCTGAAACTGCAATACTTTGACCACCTGATGCGAAGAGCTGACTCATCTGAAAAGACCCTGATGCTGGGAAATATTGAAGGCAAGAGGAGAAGGGGACGACAGAGGATGAGATGGTTGGATGGCATCACCAACTCAATGGGCATGGGTTTGGGTGGACTCCGGGAGTTGGTGATGGACAGGGAGGCCTGGCGTGCTGCGGTTCATGGGGTCGCAAAGAGTTGGACACGACTGAGCGACTGAACTGAACTGAACAGCAGGGTTCAGGGATCAAGGATTCAGGCTTGGAAGTCTCACTACCCTGATAGTAACAAGGGCTTAAATTTCAACTCCACTTGTTTTCTTTCCCCGCCCCTACCCCAGGTTTATTGCAATATAATTAATAGGTAACACTGTGTAAGTTTCAGGTGTAAGATGATGATTCGATCCGTGTATGGATATAATGAAGTGACTACTAAATAAGGTTAGTTTACACCTCCATCAGTTCTGTTCACTTCAGTTCAGTCGCTCAGTTGTGTCCAATTCTTTGCAACCCCATGGACTGCAGCATGCCAGGCCTCCCTGTCCATCACCAACTCCCGGAGTTTACTCAAGCTCATGCCCATTGCGGAGAAGGCTATGGCACCCCACTCTGGTACTCTTGCCTGGAAAATCCCATGGACGGAGGAGCCTGGTGGGCTGCAGGCCATGGGGTCGCTACGAGTCAGACACGACTGAGCGACTTCACTTTCACTTTTCACTTTCATGCATTGGAGAAGGAAATGGCAACCCACTCCAGTATTCTTGTCTGGATAATCCCAGGGACGGGGGATCCTGGTGGGCTGCCGTCTATGGAGTCACACAGAGTCGGACACGACTGAAGCGACATAGCAGCAGCAGCAGCAGCATGCCCATTGAGTCGGTGATGCCATTCAACCATCTCATCCTCTGTCATCCCCTTCTCCTCTCGCCTTCAATCTTTCCCAGCATCAGGGTCTTTTCAAATGAGTCAGCTCTTTGCATCAGGTAGTCAAAGTATTGCAGTTTCAGCTTCAACGTCAGTCCTTCCAGTGAATATTCAGGACTGATTTCCCCTAGAATGGACTGGTTGGATCTTCTTGCAGTCCAAGGGACTCTCAAGAGTCTTCTCTATCACCTGATACAATTACCATTTGTGTGTGTGTGTGTGTGTGTGTGTGTGTGTGTGTGTGATTAGAACATTTAGGATCTACCTTCTAAGCAACTTTAAGTCTATGTAACGCAGTGTAGTTAACTCTGATTACCATGCTGTACATTAGATCCTCTGTACTGACTCACCTCACAGTTGGAAGTTGGTTCCTTTGACCACTTTCACCCATAGTAACGGCAGCCCCCTCCTCCTTATGGAAAGAGAAACTGAGGCTTGAAGAGCGATAATTTGCTTAGGGGCAAAGAGCTGGTACCCAGCATCACAGGAACACAGACACAACACAGTGCAATGTCTGAGGCTTTGTTAATGCAGGATGTGAAAATTATCCCTCTCATAGTCAGGCTAGTACACCGTCCTAAAAGGAGAACATGATTGCTATTGAGGTAGAATTTCTATGCTCCCTATTAAGTTCAGTGAACGTGTAAAAGAACTCGCATGTTCCAGATTTAATCTCTCATTTTTGTCAGATTCCTCCCTTACCTTCATCTCCATTTTTAACTTCACTGCAGATTTATTTTGAGGGAGGAAGCATCTAACCCAGGGTTTCTGAGCCTCAGCAGGACTGACATTTGGGGTTGGATAATTCTTTGTTTTGAGGGACTGTCAGGTGCCACGCAGGTGCAGGGCTTTCACCAGCATCCCTGGCTTTGATCCATTAGATGCCAATAGCACCCCACCACCACCACCCAGTGGGGACAAACAACACCATCTCCAGACACACAGCCAAATGTCCTCCAGAGACAGAACCGGCTCCCCCGCGGCTCCACTTTGAGAAGCAGGAATCTAAGCTACAACAATAGCCATGCCTTTCATCACCAAGCTTGTCCTGTCCTGGATCCATCACAATGAGGCATGAGAGCAACTCATAAGCTACACTGCTCTACACCAAATGTAAACCTGTTTCCAAAAGAAGTGTGTTCAACTGGTATAAATCAGCCTTTTAGACTCTGCCAGAAATATCTCGTCACTTGCCCTGCACTGGCTCTAAAAGCCCACACTGAAATTTTCTTCTTGGAGTTGAATTGTGTCCCCCCCCACTCCCATCCCCACTGCCAATATTCATAAGTTGAAATCTTTCCTAACTTTCAGAACTTCAGAATGTGACTGAATGAGGAAATAGAGCCATTGCAGGTATAATTAGTTATGTGATGATGGGGTCATTCTGGAGTAGGTTTCTCCCTCCTCCAACCTGAGTGCTGCCCTTGTAAAAGGGGGGAAATTGGACACAGACATGGACATGGAAAGAATGTCATGTGAAGATGGAGGCAGAGAGTGAGGACAATGGACGACCAGCAGACCATCGGCAGCTAGAAGAGAGGGTGGGCCGGATTCCCCTCCTCAGCCTTCAGAAGGAACCATACGTGCCAGGGCTTGATCTTGGACTGCCAGCCCCTAGAACTGTGGGAGGGAAAGTTTCTGTTATTAGAGCCGCCAAGTTACAGTTCTCTGTGTCACGGCAGCCTTGGCAAATGAATATACAAAGGCGCTATTTTCCCAGAGTCTGATATATTTTAGGTCTTCATTAATTTCTCTGAGGTCTCAACCCAAGGGTTCACTGAACATATTTACAGAGGCCAGAACTAGTTCAATGTAGTCAAAAGAGAAATATGGAATCAATAGTTATTTGAAGGCCTTGGGACTTTCCTAGTGGTCCAGCAGTTAAGAATTCGCCTTCTAATGCAGGGGACACAGTTCAATTCCTGGTTGGGGAACTGAGATCCCACAAGTTGCAGGACAATTAAGCCCTCACGCCACAACTACAGAAGTCCGCGCACCGCAATGCAGATCCCCCGTGCCACAAGTAAGACCCAGTGCAGCCAAATAAATGAATGTTTTAAAAATCCAAGTAGGCTTTAAAAAACTTAAAAAAAAAATAGCTATTTGGCAGCCTGACCAACAGAAAAGAGGGTCCCAACCCTAATCATCATTTGCTTCTTTATCACAGACATTTTGAAGCTTTTACTTCCTGGGATACAGAGATCCCTGGGGTTGGTCCTTCTTGTGTCATCAGTTGCAATTTTTCCAGCAAACTGAATGCAGAAAACAGATTTTTATAATTCCCAACTGACCATTAAATAGAAGTGGATATTTGGGTAGCTCAAAACTATATCTCAAATCTCATTTTTCAGTTAAGGGACGAACATTCACCAAATATAATTCAAAGTTTCAGAAAACAGTGGAAGCAAGACGAGTAAGGTTTCTATCCTGCATTCATTTTAAATCTGACTTCTCCACACAGCCTCTTACTTTATATGCTTGTTAAACAGACTTTAGAATACGATCTTCGGGGACATCCCTGAAGGTCTAGTGGTAGACTCTGCCTTTCAATGCAAGGGGTCCACACCTATCCCTTGTTGGGGAGCCAAGATCCCGCATGCCTTGCAGCCAAAAAACCAAAACAAAACAGGAGCAATGTTGTAACAAAAATTCAGTAAAGACATTAAAAATGGTCCACATTTTTTAAAACCTGAAAAAGAAAGAATATGATCTTATATTCTCCAGAATTGGAAAGTATCTTACATTCATCTGAATTTATCTTTTACTAATAACTCTTTTTGCTGTAACATATGTAATTATTACAGTATATGTGCTCACTGTAGGAAATGTTTTAAGTTACATATAGAAAAGTACAAAATAAGACAGCTGAAAACTATCAAACTATATGAAAGTGGTGATACCTCTATCTGTTAAATGAAGCATCAAAGAAAACACAGGTGGAGCACACACATCCTCAGTTTGTAAACCTCATTAAATTTTACTTCTCCTCTTTGAACCCAGTATATCCCTGTGTGCATGCATGATAAGTTGCTTCAGTCGTGTCTGACTCCTTGCAACCCCATGGACTGTAGCCCACCAGGCTCCTCTGTCCATTGGATTCTCCAGGCAAGAATAGTGCAGTGGGTTGCCATGTCCTCCTCCAGGGGATCTTCCTAACCCAGAATCGAACCCATGTTTCTTATAGAACTCGGGTCTCTTGCATTGCAGGCAGATCCTTTACCATCTGAGCCACTAGGGAATACCCAGTATATCCCTAATACTCTATAAATGAAACATCTGTGCCCATCCAAACACTGAATTTTATTAAATTACTTCAAAGCTACCCTCCAAGAAACATAAAGTGCTTTAGCCACAAGGAACAGTAATTCTACATAATCCTTGAGAGAGCAGGGTTTAGTTTATAAGAAACAGAAAACCAACTGAAACCAGCTTAATCGAAAAGGAAGATCATAAGCTTATGTAATGGGAATTCGGAGATGGATCAGCCTTCAGGGCTGACTTGATCCAGGGCCCCACCCTGTGACAGCCTGCTTCTCCTTGCTCCCATGAATCCAATCCACCCTCCCCCCACCCCCAATCAAGAATGGTCAGCAAAACATCTTTGTGCAACAGCCTCCAAAGGAAGCAAGAGGAAGGGTACCTCTTGAAGCCCACTCAGAAGAGAGGAAAACCTTTTCTAGAAGCCCCCCTGCAAGTCTCTCCTCACCTCTGATTGGCCACAGTTGTATCACATCCCCTGTCAGACCACCGCCTCAGGAGGGCTCAGGGCGACTCTAAAACCAGGGAAGCTGGACCCTGGCTGCAGGGTGGGTCCGCAGACTCAAGAGCATGTGAGTCGCCTGGGAAAGCAGCTTGGCAGGAATAAGCAGGGCGGCGGGGGTGGAAATGGATGTTAATAAGCAACCAGGTGTCGTGTCAATTCCACAGGAGTTGTCTGGGTCTGACAGCTTGTCAGAATTCCACTGGGCACCTTCAACAGTGAAGGGAATTTGAAAGGCAGAGGAAAATCACTGGGCCAGGAGTAAACTCACAGGGCATTTAATAAAATCTAAACGGAAATCTCTGACAGTGTGACTTGCTGTGACTGATGGCTGATGCAGACAGCTTTGGACTCTGCTGATCTAATCTTTCTGTCTCACCCTAGACTAAACTAGAAGCTGTAAACCCATTCACACTGCGTAAGAGGCATCCATTGAAAAAATGTTATCTTGTATTTCATTCTAAATAGAAGAGGACTTTTCAAAAATCATTTAAAAGTCTTCAGCGCAAGTGACACGAAAGGACCCACCCAGTAGATTTTGTATTTCCAGCGCCCTTTAAACCAAGGCACGTTTTTCCTTCATGAAGAAGTGAATTGTCAGGCACTTGAGACACTTTTGGAGGCCCTCACTGTGGCTTTTCCTCAACAAGATATCTGGGTGGCATCTCAGGCTGCCAGTCCAATAATTAGCTTGTACATGAGGAAGTTAAATGGGTTCAAATACAGAATGCAAGCAAAGATCAAATGTGTGTCTGAATGTCAACGGGGTTGAATTTCCAGATCAAAAGTTAATAGGAGAAGGTTTGGGATTCATCTCCAGTTATTAATGAAGTTGTTCAAAGGGATGAACCATGGAGCTACCCAGGGAATAAAATGTGAAAATGGTGGCTCATAATTGAGACTGTGTTGTGAGCTTACATATTTAATGCTAATCTTCTTGGAAAGGGTAAACAAGTATACCTTATTGCAGCCAGGGCTTTTTGGAGAGCAATTATTTTTTCCCCCTGGTGTTACTTAAACCAGGTCAGCTGTTACAAACCCATGGTTAAATCACCCCATGTGCAAATTAGTTTTGGGGGCGTCGGTACAACTAGCATCCTGCTTGCATTATTGTAATACCACCTCTCCCTTCACCAACAGAGCAGGTAGGGCTCCTTTGAAATTGTAAGTTGGCTTACATTATTTTTCCATTCAAAACTCTGCAGTGGTTTTCCATTTCAGTGCTATAAAAAAGCCAAACTCCTACAAGACCAACAAATCTCTCTATGATCTGAGTCCTTGGACCTCATTTCCTGCTACATCTTCCCCCTCCTCCCAGCTCACTCTGCTTCAGATGCACCTGCTGTTCCTAAAACATGCCAGGCAATCTCTGCCTCAGGACCTTTGCACTGACTGTCCTTCCTACTTGGGAAGCTCTTCTCCCAGACATCCATTTGGCTAACTCCTTTACCCTTCAAATCTTTGCCCATATTTTATCTCTTCACTGAGGCCACCCTGCCATCTTTTTTTAAAAAAACACATTATTGACCAGAGACATAGCAATATGTTTTTAGAGAGTGATTGGGCTTCCCTGGTGGCTCAGCAGGAAAGAATCTGCCTTCCCATGCAGGAGACACGGGTTCAATCCCTGGGAGTTCTGGAGAAGGAAATGGCAGTCTACTCCAGTATGCTTTCCTGGGAAATCTCATGATCAGAGGAGGCTGGTGGGGTAGTCAATGGGGCCACAAAAGAGTCGGACGTGACTGAGCAACTAAACAACAACAATTAACATCACCCAGCAAGTTCACTCTTGTGCCTTTTAATTATGTGTTATTTTTTCTGTCTGTTCCTAGTAGAACGTGAGTTCTGTGAGAGAGGCACGTTGTTCTGCTTTGTTTTTACTGCATCAACAGTAGAGCCAGGAAAAGAATCGAGGCTCATGCTAGGCAACATAAAGAAATAAATGATGCTTGCCCCTACGCCCAGAATCACATGAGCGCTACTACAGCTAGCTCAGAATGGTATTGGTGTGCTGTTCTGGTGACTCAAATATCATTAGCAGTGTTGGCCTCAGTAACCTGAGTTCCAAATATTGACCAACTTTTTGGTAAAGTCCCAAGCCAAGAGTTAACTTTTCCTTGGTTTTCACTGTGCCTTTCTGAAAAATTCAGTATAAATTAAAACTGTGCAAAAAAAAAAAAAAAAGAATCAAAGCCCAATAAACTGTTGCAAGTTAAAAACCATATATTTCTGGCTGTTGTGTATTTCTGTGTGTTATAAACACACAACACTCTAACTTGGCTGGAAAGATGGGAAGAGGAAACAGATTCACTATCATATTTGATGAGCTTTTAAATAATATTGCTTTTACTCTCAATGAGGAGGAAGAAATATCTGAAAACTCTTACTGGAGACAATGCACTTTCTGTCCAGCAGTCTGTCAAATACCAGCTCCTATGAGAACCTTATGGTGGAATCTGTCAACATTAAAGAGTTAAATCAGTGAACTGCCCACTCCTAGGGCTACACCTACAACTTGGGTAGTTAGAGTGGGGTTCAGTGTATAGAACAAGAGAGAAGAGAAAATATTCTTAGTGCAGAAAGAATTTGGGGGGAATAAAAAAAGTCTAAAAGGAGTGAGTAAAGTTGGTAGAAAGATTTGTGACCACAACCAAATGGAACAAGAGGCGGGGGATAAATTAGGAGTTTGGGATTAACAGATACAAACGACTATGTATAAAAGAGATAAACAATAAGGATCTGCTGTATAGCCCAGGGAACTATGTACAATATCTTGTAATAACCTATAAATGCAAAGAACCTGAATTATACATATTCTTTTTGAGGATCATTTTGCTATACACCTGAAACTAACACAACTTTGTAAATCAACTCTACTTCAAAAACACGTTTCTAGACCTGGAGTTTTCAGACAGGGGCTCTGGCACACAGGTGCATAAGTGTAAACCAGGGTCAGCTGTCCTGCAACAAATCTGTTACTAGTAATAAAGTATGTGGGCACTTCTTACTGTCTTTTCTTAAAAACTGGGGTTTATAATGTCACTATATGATGATTACCAGTCCCGTGCATTCTGATATCCTGGGGCAGGGGTGTTGTCAGGCACTCAAGCCCATCCTCTCTCCTTCAGCTCCCTGTTTGACTCTCCAATCAGGGGCACTAGTGAGTCAGAAAGGATGGAGGAGGGTTTTCTGTCACTGCTGCTCCTGCCCTGGCACTTAACTGGAAAGGCGCAGGTTGTTCTGAGAGCAGCAGTTGGTGCCTATTTGAAGTTCTGCCATCATTACACCTCCTGGGGTTCCAACAAGAGCCAGCCAGCTTCCCCCGCCCCCGCCCACCTTAGGTTCTGGGTCCCGTCTGCCATGCCTCTGAATTTTACTATTAGCCACTCAGCATCTGCCTTTCTGTCTTTGTCATTAACAGTTCTGCTTGTGTATCTGTATATATGTATAATTCTCTCTGCTAAAGTAACTGGTGTGTCTCTGTCTCCTGACTTGAAACTGAATGATACAATTGTGTCTTACAAATAAGCCTCTGTCTCTCTTATCTGTGCCTTGGAGCCATCTTGTCAAGATCACCTGCCATATGTCAAGGAAGGGAAACAAGAACGGTTGTCACAGAAGTGTCATCCTATGCCATGTAGCCTCCAAAAGATTTCCCAATAATTTGAAATCTCACATCTCCCTCCTTTGCACGTTAGTCAAGTTTCTTTCCTTTGCAAGCAACAGAAAGAGCCTTGGGCTACCCTAAGCTAGAAAGTAAATTTATTGGAAGGATGGTGGGGTCTCAAAACCCCAGAGCCAAGTTCAACAGCCAACCCAGCCAGAGGGGAAACCCGGGATGTATCAGGGGACCCAGAAACAGGAGCTCAGGAACCTTCTCCCCAGAGGGCTGCTAGTCCCTGCTTCAGCATCCCAAAACCTTCCACTCTGGACTGTAAATTCCCAGGAGCCCAAATCTGATGGCTTGAAACAGATCAGTGGTATCTCTGATTAGAGCAGCTCCCTCAAGTGGACAGGTCTCGTGGTCCCCACATCAGCCCAGGGTCAGTCCCAGAACGCACGGGGAACTGGTATGTGAGCCTGATCCTCTGCCCCGATCCTAATTTCTCATTCCAGGTGATGGTGACAGGCTGTCCTGAGGGAAATTTAGAAGCAACCGAGAGACAGGCTCCTGAGACCCCATCACATTCAGAGCAGCTGTCGCGCTAAGAGACCCTCTTGCGAACTTGATATGCATGTTTCTTGCCAGGTGCTTAAAGCTAAATGCTTTGCTTTGAAACATTTGTTGAAAAGCCTTTCAGTTCCCTGACTCCACCTGTTTTATACAAGTGACTTAATAAGAACGATTTTGCAAGCTCTCTCTTCTAGTCGGATCCTCTCCTGTATGCAGAGTTACCTGCATGTTAAGCAGGCATTTGCACAGGTATAAAACTATTTCTGGACAGTGGGGTGTTATCCAACGAGCAAAATCCAAGACAGTTCTGGAGCTGATTTCTAAAATGCCATCCACCCTCCTTACACAGCCAGTCCAAATGCTTGGTCCTCGTGATGCCCTCAAAGGCTCACTGCATCCCACTGATGCTCTTGCACAAGCCAGAGCTAAGCCACAGACCCTGCAGCAGGTAGTCCCAACATGGACACAAATCCAATGTATGGAATCCATGCATGACTAGGCTGATGCTTGGAGTTCAAACGGTATCTATTAAAGGATAGTTAGAAACGATGAACTTGTTGAAAACCAACCTTGCTACACATAAATTCATTTCACACAACTTTAGAGAAGAACACCACCAGGTTAGCCTCAAAATGACACATCTCGGTAGTTTCCAAAACTCAGATGCTAAGGAGAAGGATGCATAGGTTTGCTGGACAGAAAGATTCACCTTATTCTTTCCCTTCTATGTGATTCATGAAAACCTGAACTTGTAAACTTCTTATTGGAATAAACACTGGAAAGGAGAAAAAATGTTATGTCAACACCTGAAGAAACATCAAACAAGGAGCCTATCATGTGATAATTAAGAGATGAGACCTTGGAATTTGAGAGAGGTTTGAATAAAAGTGCCAGGTCCTACAGGAAAGGAGCGGCCTGACAATTAGAAAGGTATCTAACCATCCACATCTTCACTTCTCCCTGTCCTGATTCCTACTCTTAATACATATAGTTCCGAGAAGGCAATGACATGCATCTGGTCCCATTTGAGCACTCAGCACACTTTCACTATGATGCTGATTACTAGAAAAATCAACCAAAGTCCTACAATAAAAATCACAGCAGCAATTATACAGATATAGTCATGGTTAATAGTAGCTAGTTTATAAAAAATAGGTAGAAAACTTAATACTTCATTTAGCACATACTTATTATTAGCACTGCTGTAGGTGCTGGGAACACAAAAAGTGGGGGAAACTGATCAAAGGACCTGCCCTCTTGGAGCTCAGAGTTGATTAAGCAGCAGAGACCAAGAGAAAAATGCCACTGGAAATAGAATGGAACATGGTCATTTTACACGTGCTGCATAAGTGGCCAAAGGAGTTTGTCTACCAACCTAGGAACAATCAGAAGTAAGGTGGGAGCTCATGGTGGGACTAGGGGTGGGAGGGACGGCAAAGCAAGTGGTGAGAAATACAAGATTCCACTGCAGAGACATCCTGTCCCCTCCAGAGCATAGGAGTTGTCCACAGCGGCTGAAGCATGCTTAGATGCTCACCTTTCTCGTCGGCAAACACAGCCAGTAGAGGAATCCAGGGCCTCCTCCAGCAAGCACGAAGGAGTCAGAGGTCAACACCAAGGAAACCAGCAACGTAGAACTGCCAGTGCTGTACGGTGACAGTTTTGTCAGGGAAAAAATATACATATTTTTCATAAGTATATGAAAAAATTCATAGACCACAGAGGAGATGAGAAAGCAAAATTGATCAATTATTGATTCAGGGTAGAATCAGAGGTAAATATTTTATTTAAAAATGTTCTTTAGTATCATTATTATGAATTCTTTTCCATGCATCCCAATGTTCACTGCAGCACTATTTACAATAGCCAGGACATGGAAGCAACCCAAGATGTCCATCAACAGAAGAATGGATAAAGCAGATGTGGAATATGTATACAATGGAATATTACTCATCCATACAAAAGAATGAAATAATGCCGTTTGCAGCAACATGTATGGATCTAGAGATCATCATACTGGATGAAGTCAGACAGAGAAACACTGATATCATATGATATCATTTATATGTGGAATCTTTAAAAAGGCTACAAATGAACTGATCTAAAATTCAGAAATCGAGTTACAGATGTAGAAGACAAACTTATGGTTACCAAGGGAGAAAGGAAGGGGGAGGAATAAATTGGGATTGACATATACACACTACTATATATAATAGATAACTAATAAGGATCTATGTATAGCACAGGGAACTCTGCTCAATATTCTGGAATGACCTATATGGGAAAAGAGTCTAAAAAAGAGTGGTTATATGTATATATATTAATATAGCTGATTCACTTTGCTGTACACCTGAAACTAACACAACATTGTAAATCAACTATACCATAATAAAGTTTTTTAAAATAAATAAATTAATTAAAATGCTCTTTAATAGACTTACAGACTTAGAAAACAAACCAAAGGGGAAAGGGAGGTGGGGGAAGGATAAATTGGGAGTTTGGGATTAACAGATACACACTGTGTGCATGCTGAGTCTGACTCTTTGTGACCCCATGGACTGTAGCCCACAGGCTCCTCTGTCCATGCGATTCTCCAGGCAAGTATACTGGAGTGGGTTGCAATGCCCTCCTCCAGGGGATCTCTCCTACCCAGGGATCGAACTCGCGTCTCTTATGTCTCCTGCATTAGCAGAAAGGTTGTTTACTACTAGCGCCACCCAAGCCCACACTCTACTATGTATAAAATAGATAAACAACAAGGAAATACTGTATAGCACAGGGAACTATATTCAATATCTTGTAATAATCGATAATGGAAAAGAAATTGAAAAAGTACGTATATATACATATATGTATATATTAGAGATAAATCTGTATGTGTTTATCGAAGATGTAGATGAGTTAATAACATGAGCCCTATAAATAATTTTGTGATTCTCAGGATCTAAGTCTGATCAGACAGCAGCAATGGGTCTTAATTTTTTTACCTTTTGCTCCATTGCTCTCCTTGAAATCTGGCTCTAGGGTAGGGAAGGGTAGAGGCAGGACTGGGGGTGTTTGCTGGGGACAGATGTCTGTTTCTGGCTTCTGGTGATGGGGAGCAGCTGAGGACAGGGACATAGCAGAGCCCTGGGGTTGGTGCAAGCTGAGAAACACAGGAAGCGAGATGCACGCAGCCCAGAGACGCTAAACTTGAGATGTGGGTAATTTTGAAACCTCTCCGGGGCTGTTCCCCAACTCAGAGCCAACTGTTCAGTGTAGAAATCCCCCTTCATCTCAAGTCACCCCCACGCACGCCTCCCTCCCGACTCTCTTTCCAACCTCTGCCCACGACTCTGCAGGCACGGGATGGAACTCAGACAGAAAGGAGAAAAGAAAGCTTGCCATTTCTGAAGGGAATGAAAAGGCAAGCAGAGATCTAAGCGATCAGCTCTGCCGTCTCCTTGTTGAGCTTCCGTTTAAATGGATTACCACCATGCACAGGCGACGCTCCTGTAATAAGGTCAAGCTGAGTTTGTCTCCCTTCAAAAGAATTTTGAGTTAAACATAACTAACAAACAAAGAAACCACCAAAATGAAGGGGGAAATCCATCAATTGAGTGAAGATTAAATCCCGTCCTATACACCATATTGTTTCAGGTTGGAGATGTGTGTGTTCAGTCGCTCAGTCAGTTCTGACTCTTTGTGACCCCGTGGACTATAGCCCGCCAGGCTCCTCTGTCCTTGGGATTCTCCAGGCAAGAATAGTGGAGTGGGTTGCCATTTCCTCCTCCAGAGGATCTTCCCAACCCAGGGATGGAATCTGCATCCCTTATGTCTCCTGCATTGGCAGGCAGATTCTTTACCGCTGAGCTACGGCTATCTCTTCAGGTTGGAGATATATAAGCTGAAGGGGCAGCATCTAGAAAACAGAAGCAAGCCTCCCTGAAGGAGGAAACAGCCAAGTGGTGAGTGACCAACTCCCCAGAAACATGGACACGGACAGAAGAGCACCCCTTCCCCCACCAACTGAAGAAAACCTCACCCTACAGAGTCTAATTTTCATCTCATTCTGTTCCCAAAAGAGATAAGGGAATTCTGGGGCAAATTACTTCCTGCTAAAGAATTTCTGTTATTGCCAACATACATAAATAAACTTCCCAGTGTGTTTGCACAATGCCCGGGAATGCATTCTGTCACACGCAATGTGCCTTTCCAGGTTGTCAACATGCCCCAGTCTCAAGACCAGTCCCAAGGGCAAATTTGCATTTCTTGGGTCCAGGTGAGAAAGTGGTTTTATAAGCTGCACCCTCATCAGCACATGGAGATTCCAATGGCTGGGGACCTAAGGAAGGTGTAACAGGTGGTCTGTGACTTTCCTCCTAGACACCAGGGGGGGATGCCTGGGAGCTGTGAGCAGCCCCATCTCACACCTGGTCTCCTTCCACTCACAGGGAAGACTAAACTTCCAGCCAACGCAGGGTGGAATCACGTGACTAGTTCCAACAAATGAGTTGTGAGCAGAAGTAACAGGTGCCACTTTCTGGACCAGAGGACCTAACAGGTGAAGTCAGATGCTCCAAACTCATATGCTTCTACAGGGCAGCCAGGCACATTTCAGATGGCAGCCACCAAAGCAGCCTGGGTCCTTGAGGGACCACAGTGAGCAGAGTCCTGCCATCTGAGGACAGCCACGCAGTTTCAGCAAGAAATAAGCGTCCCAGGTTGGGAAGCATTTGTTATTGCAGCATGATCAGAACTTTCCAGGTTAAGTCAGGGTTAGATGCCAACTATGCAAAACTCTCCCCTTCATGGATCACTGCCTTGTCATGGTGAAGGGACTTGCCGTGGTGAACTCAATGAAGCTATGAGCCACACCGTGCAGAAACTCCAATACTTTGGCCACCTGATACCAAGAGCTGACTCACTGGAAAAGACCCTGAAGCTGGGAAAGATTGAAGGCAAAAGAAAAGGGCAACAGAGGATGAGAAGGTTGGATGGCATCATGACTCAATGGACATGAGTTTGAGCAAACTCTGGGAGATAGTGAAGGACAGGGAAGCCTGGCATGCTGCAGCCCATGGGGTCACAAAGAGATGGACATGAATGAGCCACTGAACAATGACAACAAATGCAAAACTGAGCAACACACCTGTGGAATTTCAATCAAGATACAGCCAAGTCCTCTATCAATCAAAATACAAGATGCTTCCAGGGGTTTCTTTTCTTTTCAACTGTTACAAACAATGCTACAATGTATGTATTGATGGTTGTTAGTTTTTTCCTGTTCCTGGAATGCCTGCAATAATCAGGCACTGTGCATCCAGAAACAAAGAAAACATACAAAGCCCCTGTTCTCACAGTGGGAAGGAACACACAGCAGGTCAAGGTAAAAGGCCGGGTAGTGATGGGTACTATAAAAATTGAGCAGTGTAAAGAAGATGGAGAATGAATTTGATAAGAGAGGATACAAGGAAGACAAGCTGGAGCTGGGTCACTCAGGCTCCTAAGAGCCAAGTCTGTGTACCTCTTCCCAGCTCTGTGTTCAGTGGGGTCACCTGGTAACTTGAAAACCATCCCAGTGGAAATATTGGCTTGGCCAAAAGTTCATTCAGATTCGTCTGTGGCAGCCTATGGAAAGACCCAAGCAGACTTTTCAGCCAACCCAATATTTGCACCATGGAAATGGGCAAACACTACAAATCAGAGCTTGGGGGGGGGGTGGGATTTCTCTCTGTCCCCACCCTGGAGATGGTTTACCAGAATGCCCTTGAATGTTTGGATGGAGACGGAATTGGGAATGAGAGGGAGGAAGGGAGAGAGTGAAATGGCTAGGAAAGATATTTCAGGGAGAAGAGACACTGAGGTGAAGATGATTTTGACTGGGGTGGAATGGAGCCAGCAGGGCGGATAAGGTCCAGGAGGAAGGGTTGTAGGTCACATGGGGCCCTGTAGGTGGTGGGAGAGCTTTGAATTTTATCCTGAGCATGACAAGATGTCTCTTTGACATCTTTAAATGCACAGCTTAAAGCTATAGGACAAAAGCAAAGACAAAGAAGGGAAGGACAAAGGGAAGGAAGGAAGAGGGGGGAGGAAGGGATGGAGAGAGACAAAGGAAAGGGGAGGGAGGGGAGGGGAGGAAGGGGAGGGGGAGGTGGCGAGGGAAGGAGGGAGAAAATGCACAGCTTCACATCCAGGGCCATGGGTGGCTCACTGAGGAAAGAAGCAGCTCGCTACTGCGCGTGTGAGAGAGATGCTCTAGGCTGTGGCTTCCACACCCCACGTGTCTAAGGTCTCAGCAGGCTGGCTGCAACTCTTAGAGCCTTAAGCAGCCTGCCCACAGGAGCGCCTGAGCAGGCGGCATCCCCGCCCTGAGAGGCCCCCGGGAGGCACGTTCCTCCAGAGGGTAGCAGATGGGTCCCCGTGGGCACTTGCTCATAGCCAGGACCAAAGCAATCACCCAAAAAAGAGAATCAAACCAAACTGTTCCCGTCTCCCCGGCCAAGTGGTGGATAAATGTGTGTCTCTCTGGGTCTGGAAATCAGAGTGAGATAGGGATTAAGACGGAGCTGGCAGGGCACAGATGACGGTCGGAGCTCTTTAGCACCAGCTGCTGCGAGCGCCCAGGAGCCCTGCCATGGAGCCAAGAGGCATATGCACACTCCACATGCCATCAATTGAAGCCCCGAGTCCTAAATGAATCACACCAGGAGAAAGATTGCAAAACAGCATGTCTCCATTGCAATTGGGCAGGTGTGGTGCCTGGCAGCAAAGATCTTCATGTCGAAAAAAGCCTGGATGTGTGGCTAGGGCTGGGTGGGCAGAGCTTTTGGACCGAGACGAGCACAGAAAGAAGTGCATGAAGGCCCAGACACTCTCACACGATCTCAGGAAAAGTTAGGAGACCACGTGGCCAGCTCCAGCCCAGTGTTGGCCTCACTGGGTCCATCTGGTTGGGCTGGACTGGGATGGACTTTTCTCTCGCAGAGCCTGGGAGGACCAACCATCCTATCTTCCACTGTGGCTGTTGCCCTGAGCATAGGCCACTGTCTCGGGTTCAAAAAGGTACAGCAACACTGAGCCTTCAAGATTCCGTAGAGAAGGCCCACTGGGGTGGCCGCGGTCCCCCCACGCCCTGCTGTTCCCACCCTTGTGCCAATTCTCACATGTTTTGCCTGATTCATTCAACTCCCTTGATCCCAGCCCCCTGGGCTTTTGATCTTGCAACCCCAAGACAATAAAAAGTGTCAAAGAAAAGACCAAGAAAAAATAATGGACCAAGGTAGAGAGTGGGAGGACGGTTAATTGTTTTTCTGTTATCAGTTTCTTCACTCTTTCTGAAATGTGTTTTAGCAGCTTAAAATTATTTTGAAAGTCATTATTAAAACGACCACAAGCACTTTCAGTATCAACCAGGGAATAAGCAATAGATCGTCTCTTACAAAATCACTGGGTTTCATAGCTTTGTCCAGCCCTGAGGGGAATTTGTAAATGGAGATGGAGAGGAGTGATGTCCTCCACTTTCTGTCACACCCAGATGGGTGGCAGCTGCCCATTACACACCGGGAGTCACGAGTAATCTCTCCCCTCCTTCCCTCCCACACAAGCCTGCTGGTACCTCCCAGGCAGATGCTCAGGCAGGTGCTCAGGCCTCAGAACATTCCAGCACCATTCTTATTGCTCAGCCTTTGCACCTGTTTTTCCCCCAACCCCTGTCTGATCCTGCCTGTGTTAAGAGAGCAGAAAGGCATGGGCTCCATCACTCCATAGCATGGTCATTTCATCACCTGATTACATCATCATATCGTCTTATCACCTATTTATATAAGTATGGGCTTCCCAGGTGGCACTAGTGGTAGAGAACCCACCTGCTAATGCAAGAGATGTTAAGAGATATGAGTTCGATCCCTGGGTCAGGAACAACCCTGGAGGACGGCATGGCAACCCACTTCAGTATTCTTGCCTGGAGAATCCCATGGAGAGAGCAGCCTGGCAGTCTCCCCACAGTCCACAGGGTTGGCCACGACTGAAGCGACTTGGCACACAAACAGATACAAGTTCCTGGTTTCATTTCTGAATGAAACAGTGAGATTCACGAAGTTTCCCCTAGGTGTCCACCAAACCAACCACAGTTGAGTTCACAGAATTTATGCAATGTATATTTTGAATAAACTGGTGTGTAAAATATTAATAGAATTCTCTTTTGGTACCTGCAAGTCATAGGGTGATTGCAATGGGAAAATCAGGGATTCCTTCTGATGTTAATCTCCTCTAGACTTTGTATATAGCATCCCGGGTTAAACACTTGGGAGCTTGGTCTGTGTCCTAAGCCTTCTGAGAAAGTTGGTGGCTGAATGTAGATCAGACTTGCTAACCAGTAATTGAAACATCAATACTCTGATCTCCAGGGCTTTCCCTTAATATTCCAGCTCCAGTCAGTAACAACAAGGAAGCAGGAAAGACCCTCACTGGGGCCACCAACTCTACCCTTCCCAGTGATGTACCATGATTTCCTTAAACAAAAGACTCTACACACACACACATACACACTTCTTTGTTCTGTTATGTTTTTCTCCTGCTGAAATGAGTAGAAGCAGACTCACTTTTTAAAGATAGCTCTCAGTGAGAAACACTCGTATATGAACCCAAGGGATTACTTTCTTTTCTGCAAAATAAAGCTCCTTACACTTCCAATCAGGGTCCTCTGAAATCCTGGCCAAAGGAAGGAGTCGGTCCCCAGACCAGATGGAGCCCATGCCTTTCTGCTCCCTTAACACGGCAGGTAATTCCTGGGGAGCTCAGGATCTGACCAACCCTGCCAGCCTTCCTTCTTGCCTGCCTGCCTGCCTTAGCCCACGCAGCTCCCCAGTAGACACCGTGCACTCCAGCCAGGCAGCCAACCCCTGCCCACACACCAGGCTGACTGACCCTCCTGGTTTGCCTGGGACTGCAAGCGGGGAGGCTGGATGCAGGGCTAAAGCTGGTAAGTTTTGGGGGGAACTGGGATGAGCTGGGCACCCCCAGGAACACTCCTGGCATTCTACCTGGGATGCCCTGTGCCCTCTCCATGAACCAGACCTCACCATTCCCATGCCCCACCCACCCAGGCATCCTTAAAGCCCCAGAGCACTAGCTCACCTTCCTCTGGACTCTATCTTCCAGGAGCACCCGAGGTGCTGTCTTGGGCTGTGGACCACTCTTTAATTATCCTACAGTTCATCTCTCTGGAAGCTTCCAGGAGGCAGATCCTGTGTTCTCACCAGCAGGATGTCAGCGGCATAGAGTGCATCCAGCCCCTGTTCCTTCTGTTAGAAAAGACTCTACTGTTCTCCCTGGAAAAAAAGCCCCTATGAATTCTTTCAGCATCTTTAAAGGTTTAGGGGTTTATTTTGTGCCATCAGATCTTTAGTCCATCTGGAATTTATTTCAGCGTGAGGTCTAGAAAAGGAAACTAACCACATATGCTCTTCAATTCAGTTTGATGGGTGCTCAAGTCTAAATCCCTTTACGGAATGGTCTTTTCTTGCACTGCTGATTTGAAAAGAAAACGATTTCAAATATCAAATTCTCATGTGCAATAAAAATAAACCTTTCTTGAATACACACCATATGCCAGGCACTGTGGGAAGCACTTTGTGCAAGGTTGATCCTGTCATTAATTCCACTTTATCAACCAGGAGAGAGTTTCAAGAAGCGGTTTTCAAACCGAGGTTCCCTGACCACCAGCATCAGCATCACCCAGAACTTCCTCAAAAAAGACTGTCTGGCCCACCCAGACCTGGGGAATCAGAGACTGAGTGGGGGTGGGGACAGCCACCCAGAGTTTAACCAGCCCCCCAGATGATTCCATGCACCCTCCAGTTTGAGAACCCCTGGTGGAAGAAGTTGTCAAGTGTCATTTGGCAGGTAGGTACAAAGAAGAACTGGACCCAAGCAGCCAGATTGCAGAACCCATAGTCGCCCCTGCAGTCATTACTCCCTCTTGATGGTTCCTGGTTTTCTGAGTGGGGTGACTGATTGCCATGTTTTCTCTGACAAGAATGCTTCCCCTCTATATCCACTGATGCTTCAAAATCTCTAAAAACCCAGGTGGTCCAGTGGTTAAGGGGCTTCCCTGGTGGCTTAGATGGTAAAGAATCTGCCTGCAATGTGGGAGACCTGGATTTGATCCCTGGGTCAGGAAGATCCCCTGGAGAAGGGAATCACAACCCACTGCAGTATTCATACCTGGAGAATCCCATGGACAGAGAAGCCTGGTGGGCTACTATCCATGGGGTTGCAAAGAATCAGACATGACTGAGCGACTAACACTTTTCACCAGTGGTTAAGACTCTGTGCTTCCCCTGCAGGAGGCATGGGTTTGATCCCTGGTCAGGGGAAATAAGATCTTACAAGCTGTGTGGCATAGCCAAAAATAGGGGGAAAAAAAAATCTCTAAAAATCCAGTAGCCAGTGCTCCATTTCATGACAAATATTTCTAAACATCATTATTTCCTCCACCTAACTATCAACAAAGCTGAGAAATTAGTAATAATAATAATTATAATAGGACTTCCCTGGTGACTCAGGGGTAAAGAACCTGCCTACCAATGGAGACATGGGTTCAATCCATGAATCAGGAAGATCCCCTGAGAAAGGAAATGGCAACCCACTCCAGTATTCTGGCCTGGGAAATCTCATGAACAGGAAAGCCTGGCAGGCTACAGTTAAGACACAATCATGAGAAAATGATGGCAATAAAAATTAACTACCACTGGCTGAGAGTTTTCAATGCCTGCAGAAAGTTTCCATGCTGTAGCTCAGTTATTCCTCAGAACAACCCTACCAGGTAAGTCCAATTGCTGCTCCTCTTTTCAGAGGAGAAGACTGAAGAGTAGCAAATCCAAACACCAGCCTCCAGCTAACAAGGGACAGAGCCAGGATGCCAGCGCTGCTGGCCGGGGCACCCCTGTTACCAGGGGCTCCAGGGCACCAAGAAAAATGTAAATGGTCCTGCTGCCTGGCACCAGGGAAAGGTCTGGGAGAGAGCAACCTGGAGGATGAGGCTGGTCTGAGAGATCCAGGCACCTCCATTCATCCCCATGAAGAAGTTGACTCCCTGAGAAAAGCAGGCTGCCTTCGAGCCACTGTTCTTAGACTCATCTGCATGTCAGAATCATTGGAGGATGCTTTGAAACATCCAGAGCCCAAGCCACATCCTAGATCAACTAAACTACAGCCTCCAGGGAGGGATGCTGGAATCCGTGTGTGGATGCCCTCAGGCTGCAGATGTGTTTAGGGACTGCTGTTCTCAAATCAGTTTCCGGGGAGGCTTGACATGCTGGCACAGCGCTACCAGCCTACTAAGTAAAGACATAAATTTTTATAGGAAAACCATGAAAAGTGTTTTCCTGTAGAAGCTTCTATACAGAAAGGCAATTCCTACACCAAGGGACAAAAAGAAACTCTCTGTTGAATAATCCAGTGAAAACTTTTGGTAATGAGAGTTCTCAGCACATCACAGAATGCCCAGGAGACAGAAATCCACCCGAAGTATGTTATCCCTACAAACCTGGCTGAAGCTTAAGTCTGTCCCCAGCTGACAACATGCTTAATTGCTCCTAATTAGCCACCAGCTTCCCTGGAGACCCGGTGAGAAAGCATGGAGGCCAGACAGCCCCAAATCAGCAAGTGCCCTGGCGCCCTCTCTCTCTGCTTCATCACTGGAGGCCCCTGCAGGAGAAATAATTCCAGTACCACTAAGACTTCCAGTCTCCTGCAGAGCCTCCAGCAGCCCTCGCTCATCAGGACAAAGCACGCAGATCTTGGCTGGAGACAAAGTCGAAAATCTTACAGATAAAGAAGGATGGCAGGTGAAGTGAGAAGAATACAAGGTTCACGTCTGAGTTTGCCGATGGACCTCCTTGAATGTCTCCTGAACTCAGACCTGGTGTGTGTCCCCTTTGGAGACCACCTTTGCTGGCAACAGCCACTGTATGTCACCTTCTGGTGTGTCTCTGATACCTTTTAAGCCAGGCAATTGTTAAAAATCAGCCAGAAAAGGCTAGAAGTGCGAAGATTCCATCTCCCATTTTTGGAGCAAAACACTCGACACACTCGACGTGAACCTCCAGTGGGGAAGCAGAGGGTCACCCAGGGTGAAGCTGGGGGCTGGGGGGTAGGATGCAGTGCACAAATCGGTGCTCAGGATTCACAAAGGCAGGCCCGCTCGCATCTCCAGCAAGAGGTCCTCCCTCGGGGAACGCACCTTCAGTTCCATTTAGCCTCTTCTCAAAGGAATTGACAGCTGTAGGGCATGCAATAATATTGTTTGATGAGAAATCAACATAAAGGCTAATTATTGTATCAGAGCCTTGTTAAAATGTTAGCTTCTCTGAGGCAAAATTTTACATAAGGTGCGTTTATAGCAAAATTTCTCCACCCCTCTAAAAAAAAAAAAAACAAAACCACAAACTATTGAGTCTAATTTTCCTGGATCCCGAGTCCAGAGCCAGAAACTAACTTGAAAAACAAGGAGGTAAAAAGAAAGACCATCACCATCCACAGACTGACTCTCTTAGGGTCTCACATGGGCAGAGCACATGTGAGCTAGAATCAGAGAAAGTCCATTCCCCAGAGACAGTGGGCTCAGCAAATCTTCCGTAAAAAGCCAGAGAACATGTGTATTTTTAGGTCTTGCAAGCTGGGTTGTCTCTGTCACGAGTCCTCAGCATTGTCATAGAAATGCAAAGGCAGCTCTGGGTGACAGCAAATGAATGGGTGTGGCTGTGTGTCAATAAAACTTTATTAACAAGTACAGGTGGCTGGCTGGGCTGGGTCTACAGTCTGCCAACCTTCTAAAGGTGGAAAAGAGAACCTCCGAGGTCCCACAACCAAAGTATTTTGGGGGACACTTGCTTCCCTGGTGGCTCAGAGGTTAAAGCATCTGCCTGCAATGCGGGAGACCCGGGTTTGATCCCTGGGCAGGGAAGATCCCCTGGAGAAGGAAATGGCAACCCACTCCAGTATTCTTGCCTAGAGAATCCCATGGACGGAGGAGCCTGGTAGGCTACAGTCCATCGGGGTCGCAAAGAGTCGGACACAACTGAGTAACTTCACTTCAACTTTCACTTTGAGAATAAAAATCCTGTGATAATCCAAGATTGCTGGTCACTTCTCGTCACTTCTCTGAGAAGGCCTGAGGTTTTCATAAAAAAATATATATATATATGCCTAATTTTGTGGCTAAAAAAAAAAACAACCCAGAAATTTATTCTCCTACAGCCCTGGAGGCCAGACATATTAGCAGGGCCGTCCTCCCTCCAGAGGCTCAGGGGGAAGCTCCTTCCTTGATGCTTCCAGCTCCTGTTCCCATCTCTGCCTCTGTCTTCATATGGTGTTCTCTTTGTCTCTTAAAAGGACACCATCCGTGGATCTAGGGCTTGCCCAGATATTCTAATATGACCCCATCCAGTGCTCCATAACTTAATTACACCTGCAAAGACCCCTTTTCCAAAGGTTATACTCACAGATTCGAAGCATCAGGGCATGGACATATATTTGGGGAAGCCACCATCCAACCCATTACAGATACACTAAAAATTACTTGCTGTTCTGAAAGTCAAATTGAATTGCATCCTGCTGTTTATCTGGCAACCCTATGGAGATGTTGAGTGTCAGCCTTTCTTAGCTGCTCTGCCCCTGCTGGGCAGGTCCCCACGGGCCAGAGAAGCAGGGAGAAGGCAGTGCTTAGGGTGGAGGCTGGTGGCATCTCCATGAACTCTGCAGGGGAACTGGGGGCTGGACCGAGGATTTGGGGATGGGTGTCAACAGCATCTTGGGGATATGGCATATGGGAATGTAAAGCTATGGTGTGACTGTTTTAGGACTGAATGGCCAGCAAACGCTAGGAACTGGTTGGACTAGTGACCTCTCAGTTAGTCACATCTGAATCCCTCTGTGCATTTGAGTCAAAGCAAGCTTCTTCTCCCCCCATTTATGACCACCCAGCTCTGTGTACGCTATCTGGAAACCACATTTGCCCCTGAGTCACAGTGCCAGGGAGGTTTGTTAACAAAGGGCGTGGAAGGCAGCAGAATTCCCTCTGTTCCCACCCAACCCCTGCCCGTTGGCATTGTTTCACCAGGCAGTCAGGGAGAGGGCACAGAAAGGGGACACTGTGGCCGATGTTCAGATCCCTCAGACTGCATTTGTGAGAAGGTTTTATGGGGCAGGAATTCGGTAACATGAGAGCCTGCACGCAGGTAAAAGATGTTGACTGCTGTGTTGCCCACAGCACAGGTAATAGCAGCTTCTACTGTTTTAAAATGTTTTATTGAAGAATAGTTGATGTCCAATGTCATGTTAATTTCTGCTGCACAGTGATTCAGTTATATATACATGTACCTTCCTTTTCATATTCTTTTCCATGATGGTTTCTCACAGGATATTGAATACAACTCCTTGTGCTACGCAGTAGGACCTTGTCATCTATCCATTCTCTATATGGGGCTTCCCAGGTGGCGCTAGTGATAAAGAAGCTGGCTGCCAAAGCAGGAGACATAAGAGATGTGGGTTCAATCCCTGGGTATACTAGCTTGCATCTGCTAACCCGAAACTCCCATCCGTCCCTCCCCCCATTCCCCACCCTCCCCACCCTCCTTCTACCCTTGACCTCTGGTTTTATTCTTTATTCTGCAGACGGAGGGAACTTGAAACACCCAAATCCAGTCATTCTGTTTTTCTGCTTAAAATTTTCCCAGGGCCCCACGGCTGTTAGAACAGACTCCAAATCCTGCAAGTGTTCTCAGTTCCTTGAGGGCACCTGTTCACTCCTGTGCTGTTTCCTCTTCCTGGAATATTCTTCCTGATTCTCACCCATCCTTGATGCATTAACCCAAGGGTTACCTCCTGAGGAGGCTCTGTTCTTGTGTGTTTATTTAGCCTTATCAAAGTATAATTGATGAAGGGGAGGGATAGATTGGAAATTTGGGATTAACAGACACACACTACTATATACAAAATGGATAAACAACAAAGACCTACTGTATAGCACAGGGAACTATACTTAGTATCGTGTAACTACTTGTAATGGGAAAGAATCTGAAAAAGAATATATACATTAAATATATATATATATATATATGTATAGCGAACTGAATCACTTTGCTGTACACCTGAAACATTGTAAATCAACTGTTCTTCAATTAAAAAAACTTTAAAGGTATAATTGACAATAAAGTTGTATGTATTTAAGGTGTACAATTGATGCCTTTATATGCATATACGTTGTGAGATGATCACAGTCAAGCTAATGAACATATTCATCACATATCACCATGCGTGTGTGTTGAAATCACTTAACATCTAGCCTCCCTAAGAAGCTTACAGAGGTCTCTTTTCTCCACTAACTCTCACAGCAGCCTGCCCTCATCCCTCTGGTGTCTTCCATATTTATACATCATTGCTACATCAGGGGAAAGATTCAAGGGGACCATGCTTGTGTTCCCCTGGTCCCCCACACAACATACCCGGTGGTAGGCAGAGTGCCAAGCACACTTGTTGTTGTTAAGTTGCTAAGTAGTGTCTGACTCTTTGTGACCCCATGGACTGCAGCACGCCAGGCTTCCCTGTCCTCCACTATCTCAGAGTTTGCTCAGATACATGTCCAATGAGTATGTGATGCTATCTAACCATCTTATCCTCTGCCACCCCTTCTCCTTCTGCCCTTGGTCTTTCCCAGCATCAGGATCTTTCCCAATGAGTCAGCTCTTTGCATCAGGTGGCCAAAGTATTGGAGCTTCAGCCTCAGCAACAGTCCTTCCAATGAATATTCAGGGTTGATTTCCTTTAAGATTGACTGGTTGGATCTCCTTGCTGTCCAAGGGACTCTTATGAGTCTTCTCCAACACCACAATTCAAAAACAGCAATTCTCCAGCACTCAGTCTTCTTTATGGTCCGGCCCTCACATCCATACATGACTACTGGAAAAATCATAGCTTTGACTTAGACATACCTTTGTTGGCAAAGTGATGTCTCCAAGCACACTGGGGATAAACACACTTGAATCTCCAGAATAAGAGATAGGGCTTATTATACCCAGAATTGCCTAGAATATGGACAATGCAGTAATCTGATTCTGCAGCTTCCGTAGGGAAAAATGAAAAGTTTTCTCAGCAGGAAGTGAAGCTTAGCCACTAAGAGGTCAGAAAGTGCACCCTTGGTGAGGATAAGAAGAGGAGAGGTTAGATGCCCTGCAGGCTGGATTGCAGAGGGAGACGGACTCTGTGCTCCCAGGGACAATCTAAGTCATGTGGGGCACATCTGACTTTTCAAGAACAGTTGGAAATCCTGACTTTTATGTGAGTTCTCTCAACTTTAAAACGTTAGCAATTATCTTACGCATGTGAAGTAGGCTGCCTTTGTCTGAGGGCAGGACTCAGCTGATGGGTCGCTGGTCAGAAATCCCTGGTATCATGGCTAATGGAAAAATAACTATGAAATTGTCAAGAATTGCTCCTCCCGAATCTCAAGAACACCGTGTATCTTCATGTCCCAATCTCTACATTTTGGGTTTTCACTTAACTACATTTTTTAACTTTTATTTTATACTGGAGTATAGTTGACAAACAATGCTGTGTTAGTTTCAGGTGTACAGCAAAGTGATTCAGTTATACATATACATGTATCTATTCATTTTCAAATTATTTCCCATTCAGATTATTACAGAGTCTCGAGCAGTTTCCTGCGCTATACAGTAGGTCCTTATTTATTTTATACATAGCAGTGTGTACCTGTGGTTCCCACACTCCCTCACTACTCTTCTCTCCACCCGTCTCTCCTGGTAAATACAACTTCTTCTCCAAGTCTGTGAGTCTGTGTCTGTTTTGTAAACAAGTTCACTTGTATTGTTTTAAAACTGCTTTTAATGTTACGAGAGTTCTCTCCCAGTAGCTTGCTCGAGAAATTTCTTCCAGCTCCAAACTTTATCTCCATGATACTGTTGCTAAGGTGATTTATCACACCAGAAGGCTGTTACCCTTGACACTCATCATTTCTCTTTATTCCTATAGCATTTTGGTGGGGGCAGTAAGGAAAGTATAAGTTGTCTGTTGTAGACACTCAAACAGGAGTTGGTCTGATCTCCCTTTCTTCAGTTTTCCGAGGCAGGCTGATTCTCAGCTTAGGGGAGGGTCCTGCCCAGAGTGGCAGGTTATCTTCTGGCCAGGCTGTAGGGGGGTACCTGACCCCCAATCCTATCGTATCACCATTTGGCAGATCTCTCAGGCAGACCTCTTTCTAGAGAGATGCCCTGTGCAATGTGGTTCACAGCTCATCAGGCTGTGACATCCGTTTAGTGGGTCATGACCAGTATTTTGTAAACAAAACAGCGGAGTATAAAGCAGGATGGAATGGAATAGACCCCTGAAGAAGGAAATGGCAGCCCACTCCAGTATTCTTGCCTTGAAAACTACATGGACAGAGGAGCCTGGTGGGCTACAGTCCATGGGGTCGCAAAGAGTCAGACACGACTGAGCATGCATGGACTAGAAACCCACAGACTGGACTGCACGTGGAAAGGCAGGTGTGCTTTCATGAAACTTGTCTTTTAAGTGCAGTATGTGTGTACATCTCCTTGTATATTTCTTACATGATGCATAGTCCAAAACCACTGTTTTTTTTAAATTAAATTTCGGCTGTTCTGTGAGACATGTAGGATCTTAGTTCCTTGATCAGGAGTCAAATCTGCAACCCCTACATTAGAAGTGTGGAGTCTTAACCACTGACCACCAGGGAAGTCCATGAAAACCACTGTTCTAACGTATCAAACTCTCAGAGATATTTTGGATTTGATTTTAACTGGAAATCATCTTCCATCTAGGTTTTGGATGTCCTGACAATGTCTTGAGCAAACTACTGTCCCTAGTAGAAACGAAATGACACACAGCGACCACAGTTACCATAATGATCACAGTGCATGCCTATTAAACTTTGTAGACTTCCAGGTACTATATGAATTCTTCACCCATATTATTAATGCCTTTATGCCTGTAACTACCCTATAAAATAGGCACAAGCTGGTATCACCCATGACCAACCTAAAGCACAGTGAAGTTAAACAACTGCCCAAAGACCCACAGCTCAATGGGGTCAAAGACTGGACTTGACCCTCCCCCCTCCCCTTAAACCTAGCTCCAGAGTCTGTGCTCACAAACCATCACACACAGCCTCTCGCAGCAGACCTGCTCAGAGCTCCGGCTGTACCTTCAGCTAAACTCAGTCTATTAAAATCACATCTTTCAGCAAACACTTCCAATTGCCTTGAATAGTTAACAGCGGCAGTTGCTTTGGAAATAGCAAGAGCCTCGTGTTAGAGGCAGGCGTACCTGTTCCCATACCAAAGGGAAGGAAGGGAAAATAGCACCTCGAGATTTTGGCTGCAAGACAGCACTCCCTCGTGCCAAGGAAGCAAACACCTGGTGGCCAGAGAGGAGAGGAGACATCTCCAACAGGTGTGTGGCAAAGACTTTCCTTCTAGAAATAAAGCTCACGAGTGGGTTTGGAACAGAAGGACTCAATGTGCACAGCATGAAAATTGCTGACATTTACCAACTCAACAGAAATCTGATATTTATACCGCATGACCCATCTTCTTCCTGAAAATCTGCTTCAGCACTACCTTGCCTATCTGAAAACACCATGCTGGCCAAGAGGTTGGCAAGAAAGACCTCTGAGTCACCAGAGCAGATGTGGCAAAACTGTGTTCCTGACTTCATGCAGTTTGCTTCCGAGAAGCCCATATCAGACCCTCGCTCAGCACCTATGGACTCTTAGTTTGCACACAGTTCTAACTATTCAGCAGGTTTGCTTTTTAAATTCACAACCACATGGAAGCAAGCAGGCAGGAGAACAGTAAACAGATATTTGCAAACCCACTCGTAAAGATGAGGGTCGAATTTATTGAGCACTTATTGTATGCCAGTCATTCTACCGAGGGCATGACTTGCATTTTCTCACATAGTAGTCACAAAGTCCAGTAGCAGGCATGATTAGCCCCTACTTCACAGGTGAGGAACCAGCTCAGAGAACCTTGCCCAGAGACACATAGCCCAGAAGCTGCAAGGCTGGGATCTGAACCCAGAAGACAAGGCTCTAAAGCTGGCATTCATGACCACCATTCAGTAGTCCCTCCTCCCTTTGAAGGGAAACTGTGAAGAGTAAACCCACTGGTACACAAAGTGCAGAAGCCTCGAACCATTGAACTTTTATGCTTTATTTGCTGTCATAGTCCCAGTGCTTAAAGCAGGACCTGGGACATAGTAAGTGCTCAATAAACATTTGTGAACTGAAACATGGACACACATTTTAGGAACCACTGATATTCCTGTGTCATCAAGAAAATCATCATAATGTCCCCTGCTCTTTGCAATCCGGTTTTTCACAGATATTCACACTATATAACCAAACCAAATATTTCAATACAAATAACTTGGACAAAATGGATAGATTCCTTGAAAGACCCAAGTGACCAAGTCCTCTCAGGAAGAAATACATCACTCGAGTAGTTCCACATTTATTAAAGAAATGTAATTTGTAGTAAAAGGCTTTCCACAAAGAAAACCCCAGCGAAAGACAGCTTCACCAATGAAGTCTCACAAATACTTAAGGACAAAATGATCCCAATTCTTCAGAAATTCTTCCCCCAAAAATTGAAGGGGAGGAAACACTACCCAACTCATTCTTTGAGGCCAGTAGCACCCTGATACTAACCCAGACAAGGATATTACAAGAAAACTACAGGACATGTTTCATAAACACAGAAGTTATAAATAAAGATTTAGCAAATAGAATCCAACAAGATATCTATAAATGGTAACACAGAGTTTGTCTCAGGAGTGGAAAGTTAATTTGACATATGAAAAACAAGTCAATGTAATAAAATACAATAAAAAGAAAAATCATATGATCATCTCAAAAGACACCCAAAAAAGCATTTGAGAAATTGTAACATTCATTTCTGATAACAGCTCCTAGTAAAGCAATGATAGAACGAAACTTTCTCTACTTTCTTGATAGTGATGATTGTGTCATGGGTGTATACACATGGCAATGCTTCCCGTTCAAATATGGGCAGTTTATTGCCTCAGGATTATTTTTAAAAGTGAAGTAGCGAAATCACCCCTTTAGGAACCACTGATATTCCTGTGCCATCAAGAAAATCATCATAATGTCCCCTGCTCTTTGCAATCTGGTTTTTCACAGATATTCAAACTATATAACCAAACCAAATATTTCAATACAAAATAACTTCGACAAAATGGATAGATTCCTTGAAAGATCCAAGTGACCAAGTCCTCTCAAGAATAAATACATCACTCGAGTAGTTCAAGAAAGGAATTTAAAATTTTGTGAAATAAGAAAATTACAGGAAGTTAATTTTTAAACAACTGAGACTTCCATAGGTAACTGTTTGTAGTTCATCCAAATACTCATATAACTGAAAGATGAGGAAGCATGTCTTTAAAATCCATAGAAGAAGAAAGAGAGATTGTTTTTCCACTATAGGCTTCTTAATGATGTATGTTGTCATAATGTATTATCATATTTTGATTATAAATATACACATTAAACAAGAACTACATATTTCAATACTTTTATTTTTAATTAATTTTTTATTGGAGTATAGTTGCTTGATAGTGTTGTTAATTTCCACTGGACAGCAAGGTCAATCAGCTATATGTATACATATATCCCCTCTTTTTTGGATTTCCTTCCCATTTAGGTCACCAGAGAGCACTGAATAGAGCTCCCTGTGCTATACAGTAGGTTCTCATTAGTTACCTAGTTTATGCATAGTATCCATAGTGTATATATGTCAATACCAACCTCCCAATTCATCCCATCCCTTCTCCCCTCTTGGTGTCCATATGTTTGTTCTCTACATCTGTATCTCTATTTCCGTTTTGCAAATAAGATCACCTGTACCATTTTCTAGATTTCGCATATATGAGTTAATATACGATATTTGTTTTTTCTATCTCTGACTGATTTTACTGTATATGACAGTTTCTAGGTCCATCCACATCCAAACAAATGAGTCAGGCTCGTTCCTTTTTTATGGCTGAGTAATATTCCATTGTGTATATGTACCACATCTTCCTTATCCATTCCTCCATGTTGATGGACATTTAGGCATATTTTGATTAAACTGTATTGTTGTCCATGCAAAAGCAAAGCCACCAAACTGATAAACACAAGGAGAAGATTCCATAAAGAATGCTTTTCTCACATATGTGCTTCATGCCATTCCATCAGTTCCCTATGAGTAGTTTCTATATTCTGTTGCTGTATCACAGAGAACTCCAAAACTGACCGAAAAGGACCATCTCTTTTGCTTGGGATCATCCAGTCCAGGAATTCAGGAAAGGCTCAGAGGGTGGTTCATCTCTGTTCCACATGGCATCAGGAAGACAGGGGGTAGGCGAAGAGGGTGCTCCACTTCCATGCCCCTGCCTTGGTGGTCGTCGATCTGTGTGTCTCTGACTCTCTTTCACTTGGTTTGCATCTCTCAGCATGGTGCACTCAGGGGAGTTGCACTTTTTTACTTCCAGGAAATGGAAGCCAACAGGCCAGTTAAACACATCACCCCCAAACAGCATGAAATCTCTATTCTATTAAAGCAATCACAGGATCCACTGGATTCCAGGGCTGGAAAAATGGTCTCCAACTCTGGACATGGAGGGAGTGGTCACACTGCGGAAGAGCAGGTAAGACAGGAGATATTTTACAGCCATTTTTGGAAAGAATCTGCTAACAGTAGGATCCTGATTCCACTCACGTATTGATATATGACCTACTCCAAAAATGATTCTTCTTTGACTCCCATTCTGTCCTCCACTCTGCCCTATGCCTTGGGATGGGGAGCTGACATCGGGGGGCTCCATCACTTGGCTGGCTTCCTTATCCATGGCATCCATCTGGCTGGATTCAGCCACAGGAGGACTAGTAGGCAATCACTGGGTGGTCAGAGAGAAATATCAGAGTTCTTATTCCTCTGAGCCTGCTCGCTTTCCATGGTCCTGGTGAAGGTTTCCCCTTCCAAGGCCACAATTTCTATCAGATGTGCCCCTCTTCAGCTACAGGAGTCAACCAAGCTGTTCCATGGCTGCTTCTCCCCCTTGGAGTTTATGGATGATAACAGCCCCCTATTGTTGCCAGATCCTGCCTGTATTACCGCCTCTTACTGGGTCTCCTAACCATGCCCACACACCTATAAATAGCCCCCGTAGTCTCGCTAAAACCCTAGTTGAACAGGTCCTTCATTTCCTGCCAGAACCTGACCCAGACATCTTCTTCAAAGCCAGAATCCACTCTGGATGGGCACTTAGCCTTTCACTGAATGATGAGTCTGTTTGGGAATTAAGCTTGGGTGACACTCTTAATGGTGGATCAGAAGGTAGAGCGTCTGCCTGCAACGCAGGAGACCCAGGTTCTGGGTCGGGAAGATCCCCTGGAGAAGGAAATGGCAACCCATTCCGGTACTCTTGGAAAATCCCATGGACGGAGAAGCCCGATAGGCTACAGTCCATGGGATCGCAAAGAGTCGGACACGACTGAGCAACTTCACTTTCAACACTTTTAATGGGGCCTCTCTGGTGGCTCAGATGGTAAGGAATCTGCCTGCAATGCAAGAGACCAGGGTTTGATCCCTGGGTCGGGAAGATCCCCTGGAGTAAGAAAAGGCAACCCACTCCAGTATTCTTGCCTGCAAAATCCCATGGACAAAGGAGCCTGGTGGGCTACAGCTCATGGGGTTGCAAAAGAGATACAATTTAGCGACTAAACAATACAAACAAAACCCTCTTACTATGAAAGCTAATTCACTACGTGGTTTAACTGACTAGGAGAACCACTAGCAATCATTAAGATCACTATCTGAACAGAGTGAGTTCAAGTCACCAGGACTCTTGACCTTGAGTGGGCTCAGACAAACCCTCCCAGCCGCCTGGAGCCCCAGGGCCACCACTCATGCTAGGGTTGGGGAGAGACAGACCCACTGTGGTGAATGTGATTATCTATTTTATTTCCTGTTGGATTGGCAGCCGCTGGGTTGTGGCACATCCATCATGCTGAAAAGTGCGCGATGTCCATGGATTAAAAATTAATTTACTGTCCAGCCTGGCTTTCAGCTTGATGCCTTAATTGAGTTTTGTTATGACAGTGGTGCTGAGCTCCCAGGCATCGTTTAGCCCAGTCTAGAGGCCTCGGTGTTTGGGGAGAGGTTTATGAGCTCTGTAATACAATTATCTCCCAGCACGCACACAGTGCTTATCTTCAAAGTCACTTATGATTCATCCTGGGTTCTTTATGCCTGTGGAACCAGAGATACAGTTATTGATCTGCTTCCTCAAAAACATACTCCACAGCCCTGAGTCTCAAAGGGGAAGATCAGAGAACTGGATCCTGTGGTTGAGAAAGCCCCTCTTTGGAGAAGCATTAATTAATTCAGTTAAATATTTAACCAAAAGCAGCTACTATGTGTTCAGTATGCAAATGAGTATGACAGAATCCCTACAGAAGCTTGCATGCATGAAGTCCCTTCAGGCGAGTCCAACTCTGTGTGACCCCATGGACTGTAGCCCCGCCAGGCTGCCCTGTCCATGGGTTTCTCCAGGCAATAGTACTGGAGTGGGTTTCCAGGCCCTCCTCCAGGGGATCTTCCCATCCCAGGGATCGAACCCCCATCTCTTATGTCTCTTGCATTGCAGGTGGGTTCTTTACCACTGAGCCACTGGCAAAGCCCCTACAGAAGCTTACAGTGATCCTTTTAGCCACATACAACATCAACGACATGGGTTAAAGAGGCAGCACTTTATTATTGTAGCCTCTGGCCAAGAAAGGTCTCCAGAGTTTCCTGTCTTTGTTTCAGGTGGGGGTCCTCAACAACTGGGCTGCACAGAGGGAGGTGAGTGAAACTTCATGTTTATTTACAGTCATTCTGCACCAGGCACGTCCCAAATACTAACTCTTTTTTTTTTTTTTTTTTTAGTTATTTTTTTTAGTATTCAATTTAAGTAAAACTTTATTTTCAGTTAAGGTTTTTAATGCTTTATTTATTATTACTAATTTATCATAGGAGCTACTTCCCAAAAATGTTAACCACAGCTGGATTGAGAGAGCCAAATACTAACTCTTACAGCAATCATAGCTGTGTGAAGGAGAAGCATAAGAATGTCCATCACAGAAAATGGAAAAACCCAATACTGAGATGAGTAAGGACATTTCATCAACCCAAATACATCTCCCAAACGTCAGGCAGGGTGAGAATAGCAACATAAGGAATCACATGCCCAGTGTGATGTATCTATGAAAAAATCTACATTGATAAACACCATATATTTTCTAAGGAGATAGATAGTTCTAGAGATGTAGGTCCATAGATATATGTAAAACTGTATCTTAAAATTGGGCCTCCTTTGTGGCTCAACTGGTAAAGAATTTCCCTGCAATGTGGGAGACCTGGGTTTGATCTCTGGCTTGGGAAGATTCCCTGGAGAAGGGAATGGCTATCCACTCCAGTATTCTGGCCTAGAGAATTCCATGGACTGTATAGTCCATGGGGTTGCAAAGAATCAGACATGACTGAGTGACTTTCACTTTCATTTTAAAATTTGGAAGGATATACAATATCCTAATAATATAGTGGATGCATCTGGGGTTTGGGGTGGATATTGAGGTGACTCTATAAATTAAAGAGGAATTTAGCCTTATTCATTATGCTTGATTTACTTTGAAAGGCAAAACATACAATTGATCTGGTCTCTTCAATAAATCAATGGCCTGGAGGAAAAAGCGTTTTCAATTAAAAGACTAAAAAGACATGGCAGTCAATATAACATGAAAATTTGGATTGGATCCTGGTTTAATTTTTTTAAGGGATAAAAATATATCCTAGGAACAACTAAGAACTTTTGAATATGGGCTGGATATTAGGTAATATCGGAGAATGATGGAAGTTTCAGATATGAGCATGATATTATGGTCATGTAGGAAATAATCTTACTTTAGGATAATACATAATAAAGTCAAGAAGTGGCACCATATCTGTATCTTTGAATTAGTTCATTCAAAATAGATGATAGGTTGATTGATAGACAAGTGTATAGATAGACAAGCAGACTACCAAATGTGACAATTTTTAAAATGATTGTGTCTACATGGTGTGTCTGCTAGGGGTGATAGACTATGCTTTCAATTTCTCAGTATGGTTGAAAATTTTCATAAGCAAAAGTTTAAGAAATTTGGGATCAATATAGATTAATATATTAATATTATACATTAATATATATATATATACATGCCAGTATATATAATATCCATAACCAACAAGGTCCTACTGTATAACACAGGGAACTGTACACAATATATTGTAATAACCTATAATGGAAAAGAATCTGAATATATATATATGAATCAATTTGCTGTATATCTGAAAATAACACAACATTCTAAATCAACTGTACTTCACTTTTTTAAAAAAAGAAAAAGTTGATAAACAACAAGGTCCTACTGCATAGCACAGGTAACTATATTTTTTAGAAAAAAGAAAAAAGTTTAAAAAGGCCAGGGCAATGTGTAACTTTTTAGAAGTATAGACAATAAAAATAACTGGAGGCGGGAGTTCCCTGGTGGCCAGTGGTTAGGATTTGGAGCTTTCACTGCCATGGCCTGGATTCAATCCCTAGTCTGGGAACTTGCAAGCTCCAGGTATAGCCCCCAAAAAATTAATTAAAAAAATAACTGGAAGCAAATACACTAAAATACAGCCTTTGGGAATCTCTGTGATGGGAATTCCACAAGTGTTATTTTCTCCCCTGCACTTTTCTTTAAAAAAAAAAAAACACACACAAATTAACAGCAGTGACAGAGAAAAATAATCCTGAGAATGTTGATTTCCTGAGATGCCTACGGTTCCACAATTTTTCCACCACTAATTCCCCAGAAGAGGTCGCAGGAAGGAAGAGCTGAGTTTCCGGAGATGCCTAAGATGGCACGTAGGAAGGATTCATTCATTTGCATAGCTTCTTAGCTCCATCCACAAAGCAGGCTTTTACGGCTGTGGCAGGTTTGGGGAGGAGTGTGGATCGGAGAGGCAGAGGCTGAGAGAGTCATTTCCAAAAGGAATTCCGCTAAGTTTCTGCTCTTTCATAGCAAGACTGTTCGTTGATGGCTTTCGGCCAAACCTTATCTCAAAGTGTGCCTGTGAAAATGAACATCTTCACAGCAAGACAGACTATGAACTTGAGATATGCTTCATCGCTTCAGATGAAAGGCTCCTCAGCCAGGTTTAATGTCTCTATATCAACGTGATTCACATCCTGTGACAAGCACGTGCAAAGCATTTGAGCACCTAAAAAATTCTCCTCAAGGGGCTGACCGTGATCCTGCTAAAGAGAGAGAAAGAGCTCTCCAGATGACAGCATGGGCTCGGATCACAATGTACCAGCCAGTCAGGATTATAACTGATAGACTGTATCACCCATTTGATTGACTACCTCACATTTGTCACACACAGCCCCAGCTAATCATCACCTCCTGAGCACTTGTAGATTTCTTTCACAGGATTTCTGCAACGTTTTCAGACCAAGACCATGTTTCCACACACTCGACATGAACACATTGCTTATTCATGATGCTTTGATCATCTCCTGTGAGTTTCTTTGCAAGAGGTATGAAAACACCAGCTCCTTAAGTCACCCTTACAGGCAACTGTTTCTCCAAGCTCAGCCTCATAGTGAGTCAGACACAGGCAATTCCCCAGCAAGGAAGATGCCCTGGTCAGACAGCACAGGGCAGCCATGCAGGGGAGCCTGCCGAGGAACCCACCCAGCCAGGGCTGCATTCAGCTCCCTTCTGGCCTCCTGTCTCAACTCTGACTGAAATGAAGCATCACTATTCCAACAGCTTAGGTTCTATACTGGGTGAAAGCAACAGAAAAGAAACCAAACTGTGGCTGACTTCATCAGCAAGGGGGTTTATGGGGAGGAAGTGGGAACACACAGGAGATGAAAGAAAAAAATGGAAGATAGTCTACAAGGATGTATTATACAAAACGGGGGATATAGCCAATATTTTGTAACATAGTAAGTCCCCTACATACAAATGAATTGTGTTCTGAGAGTGCATTCATACGCCCAATTTGTTCTTAAGTCCAACAAAGTTAGCCTAGGTACCCAACTAACACAATCGGCTATATAGTACTGTACTGTAATAGGTTTATAATACTTTTCAAACAAGTAATACATACATAAAAAACAATAAAGAAAATTTTAATCTTATAGTACAGGACCTTGAAAAGTACAATAATACAGTCCGACAACTGGCATCCAGGGGCTGGCATCAAGTGAACAGGCAAGAAGAGTTACTGACTGGAAGAAGGAGAGAAGGTGGGAGATGGTAGAGCTGAAGGATCATCAGCAATAGCAGACAGAGGGCAAGCTGCAGTATCACTCACCCCTGATGTTGATGGAACACAGGTTCTAGTTCATTGCTGGAACCCAATGCAAGTTTGCATCTTCAAAAGTTTGCAACTTGAAGGTTTGTATGTAGTGGACTTACTATAACTGTAAATGGAGTGTAATCTTTAAAAATAGCATTTAAAAAAGAAAGAAAGGTTGGAGAACTAGGGTCAGGAAGCAGAGGACTGCCCCAGGCAGTTTCGGAACTGCTAGAAAGTTCCTATCCCCCAACCCAGGAACTTGCTATTGAAATAAATATTCTCCAACTGTTGACTTTTCCCCTTATGCCATCCACAAAGATTCAGAGTTCCAAACAAAAGCACCCACTTGATCAAGCTTACATATCGAGCCCCACCCCCTGGCCCAGTACCAGGTGGGAAACAGAAATATCTGGCAAGAAGAACCTCTAGAAAACTAGTTTCTCCAGTGAGTGGATGAGCTACCTATACAATGATAACTAAAGCCATACACATAGGGGGAAGAGATGAGATATAGCGGGAACCAAGGTGCTTTAGGAAGAGAGGTGGGATGCTGGGCAGGGATGCAGAGATGCAGTGATACATCTCAGGAGCATCATTTCTATGGTCCTGAGTGAACCAGCCGCACCTGGAGTCACGCAATCACAATCCACCAGCCGTTTGCAAGCAGCCTTCTGGCTACCCTGGTGTCTCTGGGTATTTTAGGGAAGTTTCAACCCTGCAGGTCAAAGAAACTTTCCAGGCAAGGACACTTGGTATGGCTGGGTCCCTCTGGGGTTGGAGAGGGCAGTCTGAATCCTAGAAGCTTGTTGGGTGGGACCCCAGCTAGAGCTGGGGGAGTGCTTCTGAGAGGAGAGGGAAGTCAGACTCTGCAGAGGGAAAGAGCTACCCACCCTCCCTGGCTGGTCATTGTTGTTGGACACAAAATCAGTGCTGCAGCTTTGGTATAGGACTCACATGGTTCTATCGGAGGGACACCCCACCCCAATCCAGGGAAGGAACTAGTCTACTTCAGCTGCCCTCCCAAGGCTGACCTGGGATCTGGCTCCTCGTCTTCCATTGAGCAGAAAACATCAAATGCCCTGCTGTTACCTTGTTCTTCCAGTCCTGGAGTCCCTAACCAGCTCCCCCTCCTCCTCCTGCATGTCACATTTCAGAGCTCTGCGGTGGTTGTCTCTCTGTGCTTGCATATATTTAGATTTTTAAATCAGTGAATTCCTGTCTTTTTGATAAGCAAAAACAAAAGGGTAACAACAAAGTAACATTTTCCAGCAATCTACTAGAGAGTATTAATACACATTTGTGACTCATTAAAAAAAAAATCTTGCCTCCTCTAAATTCAGTGTCAATCACCCACCACCACTAGGATACCTATGATGCTTCAGAAATACGCATCTGTTAGAAATCCTAGCTGACTGATGACTGTTTAGAGTTTGCTCACTTTGTTCTAAAGGCTCTAACCTGATTGATGCAGAAGGTTCAACAAAAAGGGCCTTGGGGGTCATGGATCCAAACACTTCACAAGCCAGGAAACCAAGAAGCGGAACTTATACTCAGCTTCTAAGCCCCAGCACCACCAGCCATCCTGGGACTCTGCCAGCATCACTTCTCAGCACCACGGGATCCAGGAAAGTCAGGGCTTCCAGGATCTGCGTGCCCCACCCCCAACCAATAAGCATCTGTGCCAACTTCTCCCAGGATTCTTATGTCACTCCTTGACTTTCATGGAGTCACAGCCTCCTCTTGGGTTCAATGCTGTGTCCCTCCCTTAGTCTCTTTTGGTTACAGCCTGTGACACATGAGAAATCACAGGACTGTCTTCCTGAACTGTTAACCTTTCACTCCACCAGAAGATGGGACATCCAGGGTGCTTTATTTATCATCAGCAATCCTTCTGGTCCTAGGCTGGAAGATGCTACCTGTCGGATACAGGTTACAGGTAGAAATTACGGACTTTAAGCGACCTGGCCCCGAAGGCATCCCCTACAGAATGGACTGAATGCAGTGTGAGGACTGAGGGAAGTTCAGAAGGTTTACAGAGACTTGATTTAGAAGGTCCCTCATCTGCAGATGCAATCTGATCAGTTTTCTCCTCCAACAGCTCTCTTCCAGCCCCAGCCACACATGATAGAAAGTCATGTATTCTTGTCTGAAATCCTGTTCATTGTGCACTTGACAAGGAGTGGTCGCCTGGCAAGCAGGACACAGAATCTGTGTCCAGCTGCTGCCTTGGCAGGAGATGCTCAAATGCTTAGATTGTCATGTTCTCTGTCGTGCAGGGAACTCCAACAGACAACTCCAGATGGAAGGGAGGCTCCTTGAGTAGAAGGTCGGGGAAAATGGGGATTGGATGCTGTTTTGTACCAATACTTTGGCCACCTGATGTGAAGAGCTGACTCATTGGAAAAGACCCTGATGCTGGGAAGGATTGAAGGCAGGAGGAGAAGGGTACGACAGAGGATGAGATGGTTGGATGGCATCACCGACTCAATGGACATGAGTTTGAGCAAGCTCCGGGAGATGCAGGACAGGGAAGCCTGATGTGCTACAGTCCATGGGGTCACAAAAAGTGGAACATGACTGAGGGACTGAATAGCAAATTGTACCCACAGCCAGTCCAGTGCATCCTCTGAGAAGCCATCTCCAACTAGTTCAGCTGTGGGACCTGCGGGGATCTGGATGTTCATGGGGACATTTTGAGAAAGCAGTGACCAGGACATGTCAAGCTGCCCAGCTGGCATGGTGCCCTGGCACATCTCTGGGCCAGTGAAGAGGCCTGAAGACAGCGCATCTCCTGGGATGGCCTGGGGGTCTGCATAGCATGGGGAACAGAGTCACCTATGGGCCTCACTGACCTCACCTTCCACAGACCAGGGGAGAAGTGGCCGGAGAGGTCTGAGTGTGGCCGAAGGCATGTTCCCGACAGCCAGGGAAAGTCTTCCTTGTTCATCTCCACTTAAAGGACTTTTTTCTCTCTCTTTTTAATTTACTGAAGTATACTTGTTTATAATGTTGTGCTAGTTTCTGCTGTACAGCGAAGTGAATCAGCTATATGTGTACGTGTAAATGACTTTTAAAACATTATTTTGGCTTTTTCATCAGGTGCCACCTTTCCCCCCCATTCTTTTCCATCTTCTTGGTTTGGACAAACCCTCAGGTAAGATGGGAAGGTCACAGTGAATGATCTGCTCTGCTCTGTATGAATCCCTGATCCAAACTGTGTGATCAGCTCTCAGTGAATGAAAGCAGCTCTGGGTCAGGGTCCGTGAGACCACCCCCCAGGCGGCAGATACTTAGACTGGCAATCACAGGACTCAGGACACGGTCATGCTCAGGATGATGATTTAAGACAGCAAAGGACACAAAGCAGAACCAGCAAAGGGAAAGCGCTCTGGAGTGGGGTCTGGGGGACTAGGAGAAAGTGTCCGGAATCTTCTCCTGGTTAACCCTGCAAGACAAACTTAATTCCTACAGCATCAAACTGTGACAGCATGTGGAGACCCAGTGCCCAGGATTCACCAGGAACTGGTCACATAGGCACCTCTGTCTGGGATGGACCAGAATTCCAGACTCCCAGGGGAAAGCAGGTGTCTACATCAATGAGATAGCTTGTGCGAACAAGTCTGGACACAGCAAGCCATCCTGGTCAGCTGGGGAACAGTGAAAACCCTTTGGAAATCCAGGATGCAAGATGCCAGCCAAGGGCCAGCTTGGCTAGCAGACTTTGCAAAGATGGCTGCCTTGGGGCCAGGATGGGAGCCCTCCTCCTGCCCACACCATGGCTCCCAGACCACAGCAGGTTTCAGTCCTTGCTTCACGCCAGGCCAAGCCCATGTGCCAGGTGGGGTGAGGGGACATGGAAACACAGGCCTGATTGCTGGACAGTATCGTCAGCTTGGCCCACCCAGAACCAGTTTTGGCCAGTTGGGGGCCCTGTCCACGTCCCTCTTCCACGCAGTTGTTAATAGAGGCACATTTTTATTTTATGCATCGATTGTCATCTTGTTTTCTACAAGAGCTAGACGGCAGGTGCCTCTGGGGAGAAGCCTCACTCTCCGTCTTGCTGCAGGCCTCGGCTCGCCCAGGGAGCATGGCCAGCCCCCCTCAACTGTGACCTCTCTCTGTGGCATCAACAGACCCTGACCCCCAGCCTCACATCAGCTACACAGAGATTTGCACGCTCAGAGGTGTCTCTCTTCATCTCTGTCTTTGTCTGTTTGTCTGTCTCTGTCTCTATCCCTTTCTTTCTGTCTCTCCTAGAGTCATTCATTCTAGCCCAAAACCTATCTGCACTTTGGCAAAAGCAGGAGGAACAGTGGCTACTCCTGGGTACATTATGGAAAAAAATGGTGTTTTCAAAATAATTTTTAAGGCATCATTTAAACAAGACAACTAAGACCAGGGTGGAAAGCCTTTAAAGGAAGCAGTGTGAAGGCAGGATCAGGAGAAACATGAGGAAGGCTGTCAAAGAAGAGGTTGTACTTTCTAAAGAGGGGCTCTGCTGCCCCTCTCCCCATGACCAGCAGGGCCAGCATCAACCCAGGCTCCTTCTGAGCCCTTCATGCCCTTGGCTGCCTCCAGGCAAGAAGCTCGGGGTTTAAACTGGGATTCCAGCCCCTCCCCTTCTCCCCATCCCCCAGGCCCAGAACTAACCACTCAGCCCCTGATCATTTCAAGCGCCTTTCAGTGAGCTCTGGTCCACCTGCACCAGTCTGTTTAGATGCCATGAGCCAGCCAACAAAAAGCCATCCACACCCACTGTCCCCTCACCTTCCCTCCTGTACATTTTCCAGCTCCCCATGTGGGCTGATGATCCTGTGACATTTCTGATCAACAAGGAAACATTTCTGATCTGTGGGCAAGTCGTCTGTCAGGGTCCAGGGTCCAGACACCCCACTTTCGGAGTAACTGAGAGAATTTATGGGGGACAGAGGCAGCAAAGTAGGTGGGCTCAAGGCTGAGAAGGAGGAAGCAAACCCAGGGACCCACGACAATGCACCACTGTCACCATCTGGGCTCAGGGACCAGGGGGCAACTGTAAATATCCCAGTCTGTCCATCCTCCACCAGCCAAACTCAGAGGTCAAGAGAACCAGAGGACGGAGACCCCCAGGGCAAAGGGCAGAGTGGGAAGGAGGAAAGGGAGGGTCTGGGACGAAACCATAGCACATCTGGCATGGAGCCCACCTGCCCAGACACAGCCGCTAAGAGGGCCCTGCACCTGCACTTCTGCTCTCTTCCCTCTTGGGATGAGGATGTGATGCCTGAAGGGGCAGCAGCCAGGACCATGAACACAGCAGGGCACCAGGAGGCTGGGCGCTTGGAGCCCTGGGCCCCCTGGGGAGGCTGCCTCTGGACTTGCCCTGATTCCTGAAGGCAGTGTTGCAAGGCTCTGCCTGCAGCTGAACCTGACCATCGTACCAGTCAAGTCTGCACCTGAACTTCTGAAACACTTTGCACTTGGCAACACAGCCCCACATACGTGCTCTGGCTTGAAGTGAGAAAAACAAATGTTTGTGCCCACTCCATAAATAAAGACGTAAGTGGGACTTCCCTGGTGGTCCAGTGACTGAGACTCCATGGTCCCAATGCAGGGGCCTAGGTTCTATCCCTTGTCTGGGAACTAGATCCCATGTGCCACAACTAAGACCCGGCACAGTCAAATAAAAAAAAAATTTTTTTAAAAAGAGAAGGAGGTAAGTGAGTCACCCCTGGGGAGAAGAATAAGGGGGCAGTGTCAAAGGAACCTTCTGACCCTTCCTGACTCGTGGTCCCCCCGCCCACTGCTCCTGCTGCCCCAAACCCACTACAGGACCATGGACTCTGACTCCGAGCACATCTCCTTCCTGCTGCTCAGGCTGCCAAGACAGTCTTTCCCGCAACTCAGGACCTTGAAGATCAAAGACTCTTAAGATGTCCCAGAGCACGAAAACTCAATGATTAATAAACACCTACAGTCATGGGTTTCCCTGGTGGCTCAGACGGTAAAGCGTCCGCCTGCAATGCGGAAGACCCCGGTTCGATTCCTAGGTTGGGAAGATCCCCTGGAGGAGATGGCAACGCACAACAGTACTCTTCCCTGGAAAATTCCATGAACTGAGGAGCCTGGTAGGCTACAGTCATGGGGTCGCAAAGAGTAGAACACAACTGAGTGATTTCACTTTCATTCTCATAGTCAGGGAGCTATAAACGAAACGAGCAATGGAAACAAACTGATGATGAAACACTCTATACACATGCTAAATAGCATGACGCTTCTCATGCAGATTTGAAAAAAATGAAAGAGTGGTAATACTCAGTGCTGGTGAGTGTATAAGGAGTAGGACACTCCATCTATAAGGTAGGAAGGTCAACTCCTAGCATCTTTTTGGAAAACCATCTGGCAGAGCTATAATTTAAAAGAACATAGACATATTCTGACCCACGAATCCCTAGAAATGGATTCCTTAAAATAAAAATCACAAGAATATATCCAGAGGATCTTTATGATAGCCCTGTGGAGGCAAAAAAAAAAAGTGAAATGTCTTTTAATATTACAGTTGAATAAAATTGTGGTATATAGACAATGTTATATTTCCATGATATCCCCATAAAGTGGGAGGGGGGGTTTAATTGTGGTGTATCCATACCATGGATTGCCATAAAGCACATTCAAAATAATGAGTTAGAAATGTATACATTGGCACAAAAAATATTCAGGACACACTTTTGAATAAAACAAGCTATAGAAAAAGTTACACACAGGGCAACTGACAAAACCCAGAAAGACCTGAATGTGGGTATAGGCACTGGTGTTTGCTTCTACAGTGGAGAGAAAGGTGTGTAGGGAATCACCTTGATTACCTGGGCGTGAAATGTGTGACATGAGAAATCTGGGGGAGAGAGCTGAAAAAAAGAACTGATAAATACAAGAAGCACTATTTTTCATGAACATTGGCAGGCATCTCCCTGTGGGGACAAGCAAAGGCTTCGAACCTCTGCCAGCAAGAGTGTAGAGCCATCCATCCATGCAGAGGTTTGTCTACGCGTGTGAACACGCCTGACCACTAGATGCCCAGATCCTTCTGCTCCAAAGGTGTTTGCTTACTCAATTTGCACAGGCAGGAATCTTCCTACCCAGCAGGAAGGTGAAGCAGGAGCAGGCACACACTCCATAAACATCTTGAATTTTTAAAGGAACTTACAGACCCGGTGCTCTGTGTCCATGAGCAAAAGCTGTCTCCTGTTACAGACTACCGTACTCTGCACACTGCTCACCGGCCAGGAGAGGAGCTGTCCAAGGTATCTTGTTCCAGACTAGACATTGCAGAGGACCACACACATGTATGCACGCACGCACACACACACCCCTTCTCCGTCTCTAGCTGCTCCCGGTCTCCTCCTTCCTCCACCCTGCTCCCTCTCTCTCTCCCCCTCACTTCTCCACACCCTCATCTGTTCCTTCCCCACCTCTCCCTCCTTCCTCTCTTCCTCCCCTCCCTCTTCCTCCCAAGACATGGCCAGTGCAGAGCCCCTGGGCCTTTTCCCAAGAACAGCGAAGCTCTCCTCTCTTGTATGTCTGTGAAGCAGCAAGCTTGACCTGGAAGGAAGCAGGGCCAAAAGGAGAAGCAAAGGAAAGGCAGCTTTATTTTCCAGGGCAGAAGTCATGGAGAACATGGCCAAAGTCAAGTGAGGAAAATGCATATGGACCACTGGTCCCCAGACATGGTGTCAGCTGCTAGTCTGAAGCTGGCCTGCTGGTGCCTGTTTGTTTTCATGGAATTCACTGCATCCCACTGCAGAGAAGGTGTGTCCTATCTCCTATTTTTCTAGAACCTCCAACCTCAAACCTCATGGACAACTGTTCTGAGCCCTTCCTGTGGAACCAAGCCTGGTGCCAAGACCTTACCAATCTTCAGGGCATTTAATCCTCACAAACAGCTCCTCTGAGATAAGTGCAAAAGCTCTCATCCTGGTTAAACACACAGTAATGGGAAAGTTTAGGGAAATTAAAGCATAGGCCCACATTCAGTAGCAGGTAGGTGATGGAGTCAAGGTTTAAACCCAGGTGTTTCTGCATCCAAATGGCATGTCCCTTTTCCCTAGACCACTTTTCTTTTCCATAGAAAACACTGACCTAGGACATGAGCTGGGAGTTCCATAAAAGCTCTGGTCACATGGCTCTAAGCACAAACTAGTTGCATCTCTAGGCAAAAATGACATGCAGGTTCCACCTCACATCAGCTTTCTTTAATGCTTTATTTGATGGCATTGAGGAGAGTTTGGAGACTGGGACCAGGCTCGGCAGGAAAGAATGCCACAAAAAATCAGCAATGTGAGCCGTGGGCAAGAGGTCAGGGAGTATCATATGTGTTGGTTAGAATAACTTAGCTTTCAAAGAGCCATGAGAAGGGCTTCAGGTAGGGGTAGATCAAGTGGATTGAATGATACTGCCCAGTGTGATTCCAGTGTCTGGGGTGCCTTCCCTGAGTCTGTCTTCAACATCTAACTCTGATTCCAAGCTGAGAGCTAATAGGTCCAAGTGTTTCAAGCTTTCTTATTCACAGCCAGTAGAAAAACGAGACTATCTTTATGATAGCATGGCAACCACATTCCCCAAAGCCACTCTGATTGGACTAGCTGAGGCCACACATAGGGATCTGAAAGTGGCCAGACAGAATGCAACCAGTCCTGGCCAAGGTCACATATTCTTTCCTTAGAGTCGGGGTGGGGAGGGGGAGTCAGCTGATGGAAAGGGTAACAGAGCTGAGCAGGCAGTCAACAAACCACTATGCCACATCTGTGACATCAACCCTCCATCAAGGCTCATTCCTCCCAGAAGAACACAGGCATGGGCCAGAATACCTTCTCTCCCCTTTGCATGAAATGCAAACCTAGGAGCCTCCTTCTCCCCCTCTGGCTAGGTGCTCTCTTTTTCCATGAATCCATCTCTGCAGAAATAAAGAGAGGACCTTCTAATGTCCCTCCAATAATTGATCTCCACATTAGAGACCATACCAGGGCCCCACCCATGGAGTGAGATGAGAGACCCTACAATATATTTTCTTAAAAGGGTAACTACCATGTGTAACATTTTAACCCCATTTTCTCTGAGAAGGCCTTTCTGTGTTGACCTGATTAAACCAGGAGTGAATGTAATTAATGGGAAGCATGAACTGCTGATTACATAGGAAGCATGGATGATTATTTAGACACTATATGAAGCCCCATCACTGATATGATTATGGACAAACACACTGCTAACAGGCTTGGAAAATATCATTAACACAGACTTCCCAGGTGGCGCTAGTGGTAAAGAACCTGACTGCCAATGCAGGAGACATAAGAGGCCCGGGTTCAATCCCTGGAGAAGGGTATGGTAACCCACTCCAGCATTCTTGCCTGGTTAATCCCATGGACAGAGGAGCCTGGTAGGCTACCTTCCATAGGGTCACAAAGAGTCGGACACAACTGAAGTGACTTAGCACGCATGCATGCGTGCCAGGAGCATTGTAGAATTACACTTCTGAAATATCTTAGAACTCTTAAAAAAAAACACAGAAGTCTGCAAATCAGTTGATTCATGCAAATTTTTTTTTTTTTTTTTTTTACCATTGGACACCATCTCCAAGTTGCCCAGACAACTAAGCTATTCCTGGTCTGCTGAAATAATTTAATTGAAGTACCTCTTGTTAGTTCAGAACATGTGTCCATCTGCAGACTCTGAAGACAGAAGGCACAGGGTTATGAGTGTCAGAGCAGAGACACACATGTGCACGCTACGTTGCTTCACTCATGTCTGACTCTTTGAGACTCCATGGACTGTAGCCAACCAGGCTCCTCTGTCCATGGGATTCTCCAGGCAAGAATACTGGAGTGGGTTGCCATGTCCTTCTCCAAGGGATTTTCCTGACCCAGGGGTTGAACCTGTATCTCCTGTGGCTCCTTAACTGCAGGCGGATTCTTTACCGCTGAGCCATCAAGGAAGCCCCAGAGCAGATATAACCTCCCTGCTAAAAGGGCCAAGAGCTTCTTATGTTGCTTTATTGAGCCTCTGGCTGAAACAAGAGCCAGCCCACCGCCGCTGACAGATGGCCAGCAAGAGGCTGACCCTACCTCCCTACCTGGCTTTGGAACATGATGAAACCACCACCGTTGAAACCAAGAGCCCAGTTTCTTACTGAGGGCATTTCCCCATTGGTGTAATTGCCACGAGAGAATAAAAAGAATTCCACGTGAATTCTACTGAAAAGATGAACGTTTGATTTTTAACCTTTGATTCATTCACCTTGCCACTGCTTTCCAATCTGCCAGACCCCACACAGGATGGTCCTTCATGGAACCCAAGGTGTTTTCAGGTATAGATGTGTCAGGCATTTCATTATTCATTGATTTATAAATCATAGAATCATCAATTTAATATTCTATTTTAGTATTTTTTTTCAATGACAAAGCCTCCTTTGGGTGCTAAAATGTCTTCTTTGTGTGTGTGTGTGTGTGTGTGTGAGTGTGTATGTGTGTTTTAGTTGCTCAGTTGTGTCCAACTCTGCAACCCCATGGACTATAGCTTGTCAGGCTCCACTGTTCATGGAATTCTCCAGGCAAGAATACTGGACTGGGTTACCATGCCCTCCTCCAGGGGATCTTCCCCACTCAGGGAATGAACCTGGATCTCCTGAATTGCAGGCAGATTCTTTACCATCTGAGCCACCAGGGAAGCCCCAAAATGTCTTCTTTACACCTCTGTAATACTCAGTCATCTTCCTGTTGGAGTCAGTGTGAGTAAGTGTCAGGTTTGAAGGCTCAGCTAGTCCTCAGAATTTAGCTGGATTTGAGTAACAGTGTTGTTTTCCTGTATTTGACTACTTTTACCTTTTATTTCTAGCAGGATTTTCCACTTAATCTACTAATGAAAAGGTTTTTTAAAAAAATACATTTACACAGTATATTAATGTAAAAAATAATAGCATTATAAGTAATAGTAACATTACCAAGCAGATAGCACAAAAATCAGGAAGGTGGTGATTCTCTCAGGTAAATATGTATAAACTAATGAACACAGTTAACTCTCTTCCAAACTTGCAGGTTTCCAACTCCATGGTCTAATATCCATAACATTTTCTTCTCATGTTTTGCCTGGCTGGCTAACATGGCTAGTTACCACTTTCATGAGCACACATTATCATCTCAGAATATCAGACTCATGGAGTGGCTAGTTCATGTCTTACTCATTCCAAAATCTTCCATAGTACACAGAGCAGAAGCACTGGATAAAGTTTGATTAATTGTTCCCTCTGCCCCCATGAATCCATCTGCTCTCCCACGGCCACTGGTCTTCCTCCTCTAGGAAGTCCTCCTTGATCACCCTGGCCCATAATGTCTTTATGAAAAATATGCTTTGCTTTGCTCTACATCCATTCCCCATTCTTCTAGTTATAGTATTCCAATTTCTCTTTGGGAAATGACTAGTCTCCTATTCAGTCCAGGGTGGGCATATGACCCAGATCTCATCAAAGTGCCACCTATCCTCAGCCAAATAATTGTGAAGGAATAGATGATGTCTCAGGCTGATTGCTGAGTTGTTCCCATCAGGGACAATCTTGGGATTCCTGTTGAACTATCAGGCAGAGGCAGCTCCCTTTTATCCCACTTAGGGATAAGTCCTAGGAATCCTAGGAAAATAAATCATGGGAAGAGACAAAGCCTAGAGCTGCTGATACCACCACATGGAAAGATCCTGCTGAGATGAAGCTGGTGTAGAAGAAAGGTGGGACAGGAAATAGAAACTAAATCCTGATGACATTGCTTCAGCCCTTGGATCTACCCATACCTGAAGTCCTTCTCTCAATAAATATTCTATTTTGCTTTAATCAGACTGAGTGGACTATTCATTAACTTGAAACCAAAGAAATCTGTGACTAAAATACCATTGTTTGAACCTTGAAAGTCCATCTTCTCTGTACTAACCATTTGAATAGAGAAAGGTACTGTATCTCTGATCTTCACACTGTCTTCTTATAAAGATACAAAGTCACTGGATTTTTAGGGCTCACCCTAATCCAGTAGGGCTTTAGAATCAAGCTGGTTTTAGAAAATCAAAATTTTAATCAAGCTGGTTTTAGAAAAGGCAGAGGAACCAGAGATCAAATTGCCAACATCCACCAGATTATCGAAAAAGCAAGAGAGTTCCAGAAAAACATCTATTTCTGCTTTATTGACTATGCCAAAGCCTTTGACTGTGTGGGTCACAATAAACTGTAGAAAATTCTGAAAGAGATGAGAATACCAGACCACCTGATCTGCCTGAACAGGGAGGCCTGGCGTGCTGCAGTCCATGGGGTTGCAAAGAGTCGGACACGACTGAGTGACTGAACTGAACTGAACTAACCCAGTATGACTTTATCTTAATCTACATCTTCATTACACCCATTTTAAAATAAGGTTTTATTTACAGGTAGCAGGGGTTAGGATTGGAACATATCTTTTGCAGGAACTAATTCAATTCATTACAGCTACCATCTTGCTCCTCTGAGGAAAGTCAGACTCAAGGCAAAGGAGAAAGAGAAATGAGCTAGATATATTCGTCATAAAACAAACCTAGCCTCACCTGAGTCTACATTAAATACATCTGGACTTGCCTCCCCTTCACACCTTCTCTCTTGGTAATGATAAAAAGATCAAGTCCTTTTCATTTTCAGTACTTTTTTTCTCTCTCCTTCAGCCTTCTGGTGTAGGATCTGTTCAACATGTGGGAAGGATTCCCACTCTATCATCCCAATGGGCTGCGTCTCCTCCTTTCTACCTGGTTCTGCCTGCTCCCAGGGCTCTTGCACCTTTTATACTGCGTCGCTACATTTGAACAAGCATACAGGCAACTGATGGAATTTCAAAAAGAAATTCAGGCAAAATGCCTTCTTCAAAAGTGTTGAGATGGAAATGTTTTTTTTAAATAGCTTTGTAATGTAAATAACCTTGAAGTCAAAATTACAGCAACAGAAAGCAAATGTAAGACTGCACATGAAAAGGATGGAAAAGAGATCTTTCAGTCATATTCAACTGTACAGTGATCTTGCTAAGAATGCAAGGTGCACAGCCCATTTAGGAAGAGAGGGAGGGAGGTAAGGAGGGAAGGGAAGGGAGGGGAGAGAGGGAGAGAAGGAGGGGAAGGAAGGGAGAGGGAGGGAGTGATGGAGGAAGGAAGGTTGAACGACAGCCCAGGCTTTGATCAGAGATGGGTCTTTTTCTAAAAGCCAGAAATAGCCAGGACATGGAAGCAACCCAAATGTCCATCAACAGAGGAATGAATAAAGAAGATGTGGCACATATATACAATGGAATATTACTCAGCCATAAAAAGGAACGAAATGGGGTCATTTGTAAAGACGTAGACGGACCTAGAGACTGTCACACAGAGTGAAGTCAGAAAGAGAAAAAAATTCAAAGAAATCTAAAACTGTCCAGCTTACAGAGTGGAACTTCTGCCTGTTAGCAGCTCTCGTCAAACAAGGAACTAAATCAAGTAGAGATTTCAGAAGCCACAGTTCTGAATAAACAGCCTGGGGTATTTTTATATGAATCTCTGCTGCTTTCCATAGTGACTGACTCATAGGTAGCCTTAATCTGACAAAGCCATGTCGTCATGGGAACCGGACCTAGTCCATGGCCACAGGTTAAACATTAAGCTCCCACCTGTGATAATGTTCCCTTATCAATCTCCTCTCGGAACCCAATGCTCTTCCATTTCCTCCAGGCAGCTGGCTGCTCTCTGTTGATAGCCTCTGCCAGTGGCAAATGCTCTGTTGCCTGGTTACTAATTGGTGATGGGGGTGAGACCGGGCTGGAGAGGAGCAGGTCGAAGACACTTGAAGGCTAAGCAAGCTGACTGGGCAGCATCCACAGAGAGGTGGCCCCATGCAGACAGGACACTGTCCTTGGCCCTTTGAACTTGTGAGTCACCATAACCTCACACTGGACAAAGCCTCCATTTCAGGAGGCTCATGGAGGCGTTAAGGACCCTGCTCATGGATGCCGACAGCAGGGCAGCATTTCCCTGGGTGTGCCCTCCAGCACGATGATTCAGTGCAGGAAAGGAGAAAGAGGCTCCAGGATGCAAATAGCAAAGGACATAAAGGACAGTGGAAACTGTGCTCACCTTTCTTCTGGCCAAAGCACTCGGCTTCGCTTTGAATATGGTCTGGTGAAAATGGCAAGCATTTGGCATCCAGCCCCCTCCAACCACAGGCTTCCTCGGGTGGCTCAGTGGTAAAGAATCCACCTGCCAATGCAGGAGCCTCAGGTGATGCGGGTTCGATCTCTGGGTCGGGAAGATCCCTTGGAGAAGGAAACAGCAACTCACTCCAGTATTCCTGCTGGGATAATCCCATGGGCAGAGGAGCCTGGCAGTCTACTGTCCATGAGGTCGCAGAGAGTCAGACATGACTGAGCATGCACGCACGTCTCTCTAACCACCAGTGAGAAAAAAGACACCAGGCAGGATATCTCCTGACTTTACATCTCAAGCAGAGACACCCAAACACCAAAACCAGGGGCTGCATCAGAATCATCCTAGCGGGTTCATCCTGAGGGGCCATCCATGGACACCACTGTTTAGATTCCCAGGTCCTCTCCTTTCCATTGATTCTTCCGGGAAATGCCTCTTTTTAAGATTACCAGAATTAGGCTCTGCTGTTTTCATGCAAGACCTTTCATCACATAGCACTGAGCTAAACTCCCAGTGCTATACAGCAGCTTCCCACTAGCTATATATCTTACACATGGTAGTGTATATATGTCAGCACTACTCTCTCAGCTCAGTGCTCTGTGATGACCTACAGGAGTAGAATGGGGAGGTGGGAGGCAGGCTCAAGAGGGCGGAGATATATATATGCATATAGCTGATTCACCTTGTTGTACAGCAGAAACTAACACAGCATTGTAAGACAATTGTAGTTTAATTTTTTTAATTAAAAACTAAATTTAAAAAATTAAAAAAAAAAAAGACCTTACATCAGTTTGCTGGGGCCATCATAATAAAGTGTCACAATCAAGGTGGCTAAAACAACAGACCCAGATCTTCATGACCCAGATAATCATGATGGTGTGATCACTCACCTAGAGCCAGACATCCTGGAATGCGAAGTCAAAGGGGCCTTAGGAAGCATCGCTATGAACAAAGCTAGAGGAAGTGATGGAATTCCAGTTGAGCTATTTCAAATACTAAAAGATGATGCTATGAAAGTGCTGCACTCAATATGCCAGCAAATTTGGAAAACTCAGCAGTGGCCACAGAACTGGAAAAGGTCAGTTTTCATTTCAATCCCAAAGAAAGGCAATGCCAAAGAGTGCTCAAACTACTGCACAATTGCACTCATCTCACACACTAGTAAAGTAATGCTCAAAATTCTCCAAGCCAGGCTTCAACAGTACGTGAACCGTGAACTTCCAGATGTCCAAGCTGGTTTTAGAAAAGGCAGAGGAACCAGAGATCAAATTGTCAACATCTGTTGGATCATCAAAAAAGAAAGAGAGTTTCAGAAAAACATCTACTTCCGCTTTATTGATTATATCAAGGCCTTTGACTGTGTAGATCACAACAAACCATGGAAAATTCTGAAAGAGATGGGAATACCAGACCACCTGACCTGCCTCCTGAGAAATCTGTATGCAGGTCAAGAAGCAACAGTTAGAAATGGACATGGAACAACAGACTGGTTCCAAATCAGGAAAGGAGTATGTCAAGGCTGTACATTGTCACCCTGCTTATTTAACTTATATGCAGAGTACATCATGCAAAATGCTGGGTTGGATGAAGTGCAAGCTGGAATCAAGATTGCCAGGAGAAATATTAATAACCTCAGATATGCAGATGACACCACCCTTATAGCAGAAAGCGAAGAAAAACTAAAGAGCCTCTTGATGAAAGTGAAAGAGGAGAGTGAAAAAGCTGCCTTAAAGCTCAACATTCAAAAAACGAAGATCATCTGGTCCCATCACTTCTGGGGAAAAAGTGAAAACAGTGACAGATTTTATTTTGGGGGGCTCTAAAATCACTGCAGATGATGACTGCAGTCATGAAATTAAAAGATGCTTGTTTCTTGGAAGGAAAGCTATGACAAACCTAGACTGTTGTATTAAAAACCAGAGACATCACTTTGCCAACAAAGGTCTATATAGTCAAAGCTATGGTTTTTCCATTAGCTATGGACAGATGTGAGAGTTGCTCCAGGAAGAAGGCTGAGCGCCGAAGAATTGATGCTTTCAAATTGTGGTGCTGGATAAGACTCTGGAGAGTCCCTTGGACTGCAAGATCAAACCAGTCAATCCTAAAGGAAATCAACCCTGAATATTCATTCGAAGGACTGATGCTGAAGCTAAAGCTCCAATTCTTTGACCACCTGATGTGAAGAGCTGACTCACTGAAAAAGACCCCAATTCTAGGAAAGATTAAGGGGAGGAGGAGAAGCGGGTGACAGAGGATGAAATGTTTAGGTAGCATCACTGACTCAATGGACATGAGTTTGAGAAAACTCCAGGAGACAGTGAAGCACAGGGAAACCTGTTGTGCTGCAGTCCATGAGATCTCAAACAGTTGGACACAACTTAGCAACTGAACGGCAACAAGTGATCCAGAGTGTACCATCCCACACAGCCATGGTGAACACATGGAAACTGACAAATCTGTAACTCATGGTGAGACTGGGACTACTGTCAGTGCTCCATGGCATAGTTTTGTTAGCAATGGGGAGGTGTGTCACATGCCAGGAGATCTGGCCAGATGGAGAGGCCTGCAAATGCAGAAGCACATCTCTGTAGGGAGGAAGAAGTGGTCTTCCACTGAAGGATTCAGTGCATTTTTTACCCTAGTCTCCTGGGGAGCATGGTCACGCTAATATGGGGAATCACCTTAGTTGATCTTGAAAACTCTTGATCCTGATCACAAAGCTTCAGGAAATGGGTCTTTTGAAAGAAGAGTGTTTCACATCAGCAGCATCATTTCTCTTTCTGCAGGACAAAAGGAGCATATTAGCTACGTTCCAGGGTCTGGGTTTGCCAAGAGATCAGAGTGAAACAGACACTATCAAGACCCATATGCTGTAGCTGAGAGTCTGAGTTTCACAGCAATTTCTGAAGCCCTTGCCAAACACATTTGTACTCTTTTGCTTTTTATTGCCCTTGCAGGCAAATGGAGGGACATGATTGCACCCGGTCTTGGGGTGTAGATGGCACGCCAGCATCATATGCACTTCCTGGCAGGCCCAGGACAGCACTAACAATCATGTGACTGTAATTAGCACTGAACTTCCGTATCAACAGAGCCCATTCCATTCTGACTTGCCTATTTAAAAAGAAACAAGCAAAATGGAATTTAAAATATATAATTGCCTTAGTCATGAAGAGTAATGACATTAAGAGCTGTTTTAACTAGGCATTTCCGCACAAATGACATTACACTGAGACAGTCTGTCCTAAGGCCCCAACCAAAAGCGAGACCCCAAGTACAGGGAGTACAGGCAAAAGATAGTCTCTGGTTTGGTCTTGGAGCACAGGAGCCCCTTGAAGCTCTCAAGATTGGAAGAAACTTGTTTCCCCCAACATCACAGATTTTGCCATTTCTGTGTCTCACCTGATAACTGCCCCTTTATCCTTAAACAAACATATGTGTCTTATGGGCACCAAGATATTGAAACAGGTAACTTTATCTCATTGTGGTTCTGATTTGCATTTCCTTGATGATTAATGATGCCAAGCGTCTTTTCATGTGCCTCTTGGCCATCTGTATGTCTTTGGAGTAAAAAAATGTCTATTTAGACATTTTTAGTCCTTTGCCAATTTTTAAAATCAGGTTGTTTTTTGTTATTGAGCTGCCTGAGTTCTTTATATATTTTGGTTATTAATGATGATCAGATATATGATTTGTAAATATATTCTCCCATTTGGTAGGTTGCCTTTGGGGTTTGATCATGGTTTCCTTTACTGTGCTGAGTCTTTTTAGTTTGAGGTAGTCCCAGTTGTTTATTTTGGTTCTTGTTGCCCCTGCCTGTGGATTGAGACCCACAAAAACATCACTAAGACTGGTATCGGTGAGAGTACCATTTGTGTCTGCTTCTAGGAATGTTATGGTTTCAGGTTTTATATTCAAGTCTTTAATCTGTTTTGAGTTAACTTTTATGTCTAGGAAAAGACAGTGCTCCAGTTCTTTCTTTTGCTTGTGGCTATCCAGTTTCACACCCGTCCGAATAACTATCATCAAAAAGACCAGAAATAACAAATGCTGGAGAAGATGTGGAGAAAAGGGAACTTTGCACACTGTTGGTGGGAATGTAAATTGGTGTAGCAACCTCAGAAAACAGTATGGAGATTCTCAAAACATTAACAATAGAACTATCATATGATCCAGCCATTCCACTTCTGGGTATTTATTCAAAGAATATGAAAACATGAATATAAGAAGATACATACGATAACCAAGACACAGAAACAACCTAAGTGCCCATAAACAGATGACTAGATAGAGAAGATATGGTATATGTACACAATGGAATATTACTCAGCCACAAAAAAGAACGAAATCCTGCCATTTGTGACAACATGAATGGACCTTGAGGGCATTATGCTTAGTGAAATAAGTGAGATGCAGAAAGACAAATACCATGTGATTTCACTAATCTGTGAAGTCTAAAAAAACAAAAAATAAAAACAAACTCATAGGTACAGAGATCAGATTAGTTGCTACCAGAGGGGAATGGGGTTGGGAGGAGGGTGAAATAAGTGAAGAAGGAGGTCAACTATATGATGAAGGACGATAACCATATTCAGAGTGGTGATCACTCTGTAGTGAATACAGTTGCTCAGTTATATACTATACATCTGAAACCTGCATAATATAATGATTGAAAATGTATTGGTTGACCATGAAATAATTAACCTAATAAAGATGAAAGGTTCAGATTTATCTCCTGAGAAAAGAGAAAATTTATGTTACTATCATGAAACCATTGGTTAAGGCGCTAGTTATTTTTTAATAATTTTTTAATATTTAAAATATTTAACATTTAAGAATTTTTTAATAAAGAATTCTATTTTTTTCCCAGTAACACTATGACTGTATCTGGGCTTTTCTGAATGTGTTTGTCTATGTGGTTACCTTTAGAACACTCTGCAAATACTGGGTTGACCGATAGATTTAGGATATGTCTTCCCCAGGCTTCCCTGGTGGCTCGAACAGTAAAGAATCTGCCTGCAATGTAGGAAACCCAGGTTTGATCCCTGGGTCCAGAAGATCCCTTTGAAAAGGAAATGGCTACCAACTTCAGTATTCTTGCCTGGAGAATTCCATGGACAGAGAAGCCTTGTGGTGTTAGTTAGAGTCCATGGAGTCACAAAGAGTTAGACACGACTGAGAAATTAACACTTTCACTTTCATTTTCCCCAGGCTGACAGTCACCAAAATTCTCTACAGAGGCAGAGAAGAGCTCATGGCATTGAATAAACAGCCAGCCAACTCCAGGAGGCAAGAATGATGCAACTTATCAAAGAGGTAGAATAAACGAACATATGGTACAGCCCAAGTGCCAGTGGACCACTGGGGCCACTTCCTCCCAGTGTGAATGATTCCTGGGTTCAGCAAATTTTGACTGAAACACCTACAATGTACAAAGTCAGGTTGTTAGACTCTCCACACACACACAAATACATGTAGAAAAAGGTCCAGAAAGACGAAACTGATGACCATGGTGAGATTGGTGAAAGGGAGAGAATCAAAGACACTTGAGTTTTACTGTGAACATACCAATTTCCTGCCTGAGTCATGGAAAATGAATTTTAAAAGTCATAGAGTATTTAGGTACTTGGACATATATACACATAAATGGATGCACACATATATACATATCCAATTTTGCATGTGCATGCCGCTACTAAGTCACCTCAGTCGTGTCCGACTCTGTGCGACCCCATAGACGGCAGCCCACCAGGCTCCGCCGTCCCTGGGATTCTCCAGGCAAGAACACTGGAGTGGGTTGCCATTTCCTTCTCCAATGCATGAAAGTGAAAAGTGAAAGTGAAGTCGCTCAGTCGTGTCAGACTCTTAGCGACCCCATGGACTGCAGCCTACCAGGCTCCTCCATCCATAGGATTTTCCAGGCAAGAGTACTGGAGTGGGGTGCCATTGCCTTCTCCTTGCATATGCATAGACATCTGTATATCAAGGCATGTATATTTGTATATATTTGTGAATGTAGGTGTGTGTATGGATGAGAAAGGGTCTGAAAATTCTGAAAGGCAACACCTAATTGTTAATAGTAATTATTGATTGGGATCAAGGATGTGAAAGTTATACAGGAGACTTTTTACTTTACACGCCTCTGTAAAATGTGACTTCTAGAAGCATCTCTTGCCCTTGAAATCTGATAAAGATGTTTAAGATGTTTCTATGTATCCATATATTCACAGCCTCTGTGAAAGTGTTGTTGATGACATAATTTCTCTAACTTGGGTCTAGGAATAAACATTTTCTTGTTTTATTTACACAGAGGGGCCCTGGATCCTGTTTAAAAGAATGGAAAAATCCTATTGAAAATAATGATCATGACAGGTTGATACATATTGCTGCCCTCAGAGAGCTTAAACCTTAGTGATCATCAAGGTGTGTTTAAGGAAATTTTAATTTCCTCCACACTGAAGGTATCCACAAGCGCCTCCTCCTCTGAGTCAAATATGCAGCCCCCTCTGAAACTCGCTGCTTAGACCTCCTATTTCAATAAGTCACGAGGATCTATTTTCTAATTGCTTTCCCTTCACGGTGAAATAATTCAAACATTCCATTCCCTTCCAAAGTGAGAACAAGAGCTAAATTTAAATGCAATAACGTAATGATGCATCTGCAATTCCAAGCAGCCAACAATCTATCAAAAAAAAAAGATCAGCCCATTCCAAATATAGGAAAGCTTCACACGCATGCACATCACTCTGCTCTGTAGCTTTCAACCCCTGAACGACCAAAATTAAAAAGCATGAAGTAATAAGATCCCGAAATAACCTGCCTGCTACCCCTAAGAGAACTGTGTAACTTCTGGGTCCCCCAGGATACAGAAGATCAATGAACTCAAAAAAATTACACACAAATAATAACCCGCCTCACTCAATTGAGACATATCCTCTAGGAAAGTGTCCCTAATGACAAAATGTGTCTGTTGAGGGCGTGCAGACCAACGCCTCTTCTTATAAATGATATCCATTGAAGAAACAGATACTCTCAGATTGATGACAATGAAAGATAAAGGGCTTGGAATATTATCCAGGCATCTTCCCATCTTCAAGAACCCTGCCTTTACTAATTAAATGATGGGGAGTTTGGGGCTCTAGAGTGATGGGAAATAGATGATTACCAAGTGTATATCCTATATCTGAAACAGCTGAGTTTCACAAACAGACTCTATGCCTCCTGCCAGAGGAAATGAACACAGAATATAGAAATCACAGGATCGGGTGTGAATTTCCAACAAACACAAACTGGCTGGGTCCATTCCCACCATCACCATCATCACCATCAACACCATCGGTATCATCACCTCTGCCTGCACCGTGTCCACCACCACCACCTCTATCAGCACCATTAACTCCCACCCATCATGTTTACCGGAATAAAAGATTCGCATCTGTTTATTTCTATCAAGTATAATGTGTGCTCAGTCACTCAGTTGTGTCCAACTCTTTGGCAACCCCAAGGACTGTAGCCCACCAGGCTTCTCTGTCCATCGGATCTCCCAGGCAAGAATACTGGAGCAGGTTGCCATTTCCTTCCCCAGGGGACCTTCCCATTTCTATCAAAAACAACCCCCACTGCCAACCCCCAGCTGGTTCACCTTTGCTTTATACTCAGAATGCTTGACTAACAACCTCACCAGCCACCAGCTCCATGAAAACCTTTGGCAGAAAAAAAAACAGCTATTATTCTTAGCCCCTCAAATCATCTCATGATCACCCAGTGTGAATTACTGCCCTGTGTTCAGACCAAGCCTCCACCCAGGAGCCCTCAAACTGAACCCCACATGAAGGAACAATCGAGCCAGCCCAGGTTTCTCTCCTGAACTCTACACCTGGCCATCTAACTGCTGCTTGCCTCCCCAACACCCCCCCCACCCACCTCGTAAGTCAAACTCAAAACACAGTTCAGTGCAAAACTGAATCTGAATCTTCCCCACAAATCTAGTTCTTTCTTTTTTATTATTTTTAAATTTTTTTAATTGGAAGGTAATTGCTTTACAACACTTTGTTGGTTTCTGCCATACAACAATGCAAATCAGCCATAATTATATATATATATATATATACATACATACATATATATGCTTCCCTGATAGCTCCATTGGTAAAGAATCCGCCTGCAATGTAGGAGACCCCGGTTCGATTCCTGGGTTGGGAAGATCCGCTGGAGAAGGGATAGGCTACCCACTCCAGTATTCTTGGGCTTCCTTTGTGGCTCAGCTGGGAAAGAATCCGCCTGCAATGTGGGAGACCTGGGTTCGATCCCTGGACTGGGAAGATCCCCTGGAGAAGGGAAAGGCTACCCACTCAGTATGCTGGCCTAGAGAATTCCATAGACTGTATAGTCCATGGGGTCACAAAGAGTTGGATATGACTGAGCAACATATATATATATATATATATATATATATATATATATATATATATATATATCCCCTCCCTGTTGAGCCTCCCTCTCCTCCCTGCTTCCCATGCCCTAGGTTGTCAAAGACCACCAGGCTGGGCTCCCTGTGTTACGTAGCAGCTTCCCACTAGCTATCTATTTTATACATCATAGTGTATATATGTCAATGCATCTTTCTCAACTCATCCCATCCTCTCGTTCCCATGCTGTGTCCACAAGTCCATTCTCTACATCTCCATTCCTTCCCTGCAAATAGGTTCATCAGTACCATTTTTCTAGATTCCATATATATGTGTTTTATACGGTATTTTTTTTCTTTCTGACTTATTTCACCATGTATAACAAGCTCTAGGTTCATCCACTTCACTACAAATGACTCAAATTCCTTCCTTTTTATGGCTGAGTAATAGTCCACTGTATATATGTACCACATCTTCTTTATCCATTTACGTGTCAATGGAATCTAGGTTGCTTCCATGTCTAATTCTCTTTCAGTCTTTCTCATGGTAGAAAGTGGCACTCTACCATCCCCCCTGTTGTCCACGCCAAAATTCTGAAAGTCATGCTTATGAGCCCTCTCACTCTTCCTCCACTCCAATGCATCACAATGACTGGCAGGTTTTGCTACCCAAGTTCATCTGGAATCTTTCCAACGACCTTCACTTCTACCACCAATACCCTGATCCAAGCCACCACAGCCACTCACTGGACTACACGGTGGCCTCCTGATTTTCCTTGCTACCACATTCACCTCCATTTCTACTCAGAATTTGGGGTGACAGTTTTAGGAGACAAATTTTGATCAAATGTCGCTCTCCCATGTAAAAGCAGTCCACTATCAGCTAGCCTTTACTCTAAAGACTTAAAATCTAGAGGACGTCCCTGGTGGTCCAGTGATAAAATATTTGCCTTACAATGCAGGGAACGTGGGTTCAATCCCTGGGCAGGTACCTAAGATCCCACAGCCTCTCAGAAACTAAGCCCATGCAATGCAAATATTGAAGCCCACACCCTACAACTAGAGACTCTGTGCACTACATCAAAAGATCTCACATAATGCAACAAAAATCTTATGTGGTGCAACTAAAACCCAATGCAGCCAAATAAATAAATAATTTTTTAAAAAAAGCTTAAAATCTATATCATAACACAACCTACAAGGTCCTGAATGAGCTGCCCATCTCCACCATTTCTCCATCTGTGTCCACAAAAACACGTTTCATGCATCAATTTGTTTCCTGCCCCAGGACCTTTGCACTGCCATCCCCCTATGACACTGCTATCTCCACAAGGGCACAGACACTTGTTTTGGTCACAGTTCTGACCTCCCCAACTAACTGCCATACAGGTGGCCTTTTCAAAAATATTTACTTGTTTGGCTGCATTGGGTCTTAGTTGTGGCACTTGGGATCTTCATTGCAGTGCCTGGGTTTTTCTTCTAGTTGTGGTGTGTGGGCTCAGTAGTTTCAGCCTGTGGGCTTAGTTGCTCCGAGGCATGTGCGGGTCTTAGTTCCCGGACCAGGGATCAAACCCACATCCCCCTGCACTGGAAGGAAGATTATTAACCACTAGACCACCAGGGAAGTCCCCAGGTGGCCTTGCTAAACATGTCTTGAATAGATCCTTAAATAAGAGACTGGACACAGCCCTGAATGAGACAGGGAGTAAAGACTCCAATGGAAGTAAGGACAACTCAGCACAAAGCTCCACTGCTGGGTTCCTGGTCTCAGGACACAAAGTGAGAAATTGCCAAGTAAATCTTCCAAAGCTTAGGTCTGATCAAATGGGTCTTCTAGACCCACAGGCTTCCAGTCTGTAGGGTCCTTTCTAAACTGTAGGAAGAAGTGTATCATCTTCTATGACAAAGAAAGGCTTGTAAGTTGGCTTTTCTGCCTCTTTCACCTTCCTCTGTGCCCACGACGCAGGCAAAGTCAGAGAACATGTTCTCATTTTCTAGTTTATAGCCCTGGGGTCTTAAGTAAGTGACACGGCTGAGGCTTAACTCATGATCTTCCCAGCTCGACACTTTCCCTTCCCATCACCCAAACATTCTGGTGTGGAACAATGCAAAAATATGCACACACCCCAACACTAGGCTTTCATGACTCTCTGAGTAGAATTCCAAGTCCCTGAATGTGACAAGAGAAATTGTGTTCAGGGTTAATTATCCCTTTTTGTATAACTGTGACATGCCACCAGCTGATGGCAAGAAGGGCAGAACCGAGACCCAAGTCATCATCCAGACCTGCTCTATACATGTCCTTAATTATATCAACATGACTGATGCCAGTGGATGATAAGAGGTATCACTGTAGGTCAAATTAATGAATAAAAATCAATATAAAAAGCCAACAAGTGTGCTGCATGTAGCAAACTCGGGGGAATTCCCATCTTGCTGCTAAATACTTAAAAACAGAAATTCCCCTATTTCAGTATAACTTCAGGTTGACATAAACAATCAAGAAAAAAACAGAAGTTATTTTACTTCTCTCTTATTTTGTCAATGAAGTGTCTGTAAACTTCTTAGAATCACAGAATAAGATGTTGTATTGAATTATCTCAGGTGTCATTCAAACCCTCCAGAGTACCTCAGGTTCAAAGGAAGCAGTGCGGACGAGAGGAAGAACTAACATAAAGTTGGCCTTTAGCCTGGAATTTGGAACTGAAAATTCATATGACCGATACTAACCAAGGTTCTTGCTCTTCCCCGGTCAACAGAAACTGATCAGAAGCCAGATAAGAAATTCAGGCAAGGCTTTATTTGTGGCCTCTGTTGTAGCAGGATGGAGCGAAAACAAACAACAGCTTCCCTCGCTTGCTCACTCCCTGAGGTAGGGGGTCAGCTGGTTCCTTATATAGGGGGAGGGTAAGGGTGTGTCCCGGGTTCAGGCTGGAGGGATGGCTTAGGTGTTTTGCCCCCACTTTTACTGGTGTTGTGTGCAGGGGGCATGCCCAGGACCCCCCTTTTGCCTCAGGCTCTTTAGGGGTGTCAGTTGGGTGTTTTGGTCTTTTTGTATCCTTTGTTCAGAATTCGCCCCAACTAGGCATGCACAGTTATTTTTAGTCACATACAGTTTCTTTGTATTTTGTTGCTCCAGGAGAGGTGTGTCCAGGTGCAAGCATTGCAGCCCTGCAGCAAAGGGTTCCAGGTCCCAGCTTGTCTCATGACCAAAATTGAGTCTGTTTCAATACAGCAACCCCCTGTTGAGTACCTATGAAGTTGCTGGCAGTTGTCAGACCCACACATCAATAAGACTGGGTCCTTCCAGAACCAGATTCTGACAGGGGAGGCCAGAACATGCTTGTGTCATTTGCATTCAAGCTAGACTTTAATAAGATTTAGAATGACGTGCAAAGGGAGATGTAAAGGGAAGATGTCTAGACCGGAGATGGGAGGTTTACTTCCTGGAGGGGGTTGATGGCAGAGCTCAGGACACAGAGGCAGCAAGCAGAGCTCACAGCAGTGGAGTGCCATATTGAAAAACTGAGAAATTAACAGGCTGTCTGTGGAAACCCCACCCAGTCCCAGAGCATGATGTAAATAGCTAGGCATTTCTTCAACCACCCTTAAACCAGGCAGGAGATTGGAAATATCCTTTTGGTAAAAAAAAAAAAAAAAAGAAAAAGAAAAGAAAAGAAAGAAAGAAAGAAAGAAAACAATCCATCCAAGGGCAAATACCTCCATATGGGGATATTCAGAGCTTCCAGGACAAAATGTTCAGTTCTCTGCCATGGGAGTGAGCCCATCACTGACTAGCCCCACAGATATCCACTAAGCTGTCAGGATCTTGTTCCAAAACCAAACAATCACTAAGTCATGAGAACACAGGGTGGTCTCTACAGGCAATCAAATGGGCCAGGTAAAAAGGGAATCAAAGTACAGAGACCTCCAGTGAGAATCCCATCACAGAAGCACTGCGTCTGTATTGACCAACCCCTCTGAATGCAAATCCCCCAAGGGCTTCCAACAATCCACTTCCTGGAATGTCTCTCTTAGGGAAATGGTTAAGGATGATATTAAAAAAAAAAAAAAAAAAAAAGAATACATGAAATCCTGTTAACTTACAAGTTGTGCAAATATTTCCTAATTCTAAAAAGAGAAAAAAAATCAATAGGACAATAATCCCTAGCCTCTCAATGCATTTAGCAAACTGGGCTTCCCAAGTAGATCAGTGGTAAAGAATCTGCCTGCCAGTGAAGGAGACGCAGGCTTGATCCCTGGCTCAGGAAGATACCCTGGAGAAGGGAATGGCAACCCACTCCAGCATTTTTGCCCAGGAAATCCGACAGACAGAGGAGCCTGGTGGACTATGGTCCATGCGGCTGCAAAGAGTCTGATATGACTTAGCAACCAAACAACAACTGTGTGTTAAGTAAATTCACCTCTTCTCTTCCTTAATCTCTCTGGGCTCTGGGATCTTGCATCTTCGATACCTTTCTTCTCCCTGCCCCTTCTCCCCGGCCCACTCCTAACTGGGGCTAAGTGGTTGTAATGTCTCTCCATCTCACCAGGGTGACTGGAGAGCTTATTAATGATTACAAAGCACGAAAACCTCCTCTATATGCTTCCATGTGAAGTGTGATTATTATTAATTCAAAAGTGGTCCAGCAAGATAATGCCTTTGAGGGGATGTGCATAACCAAGTCTAATGAGTCTGAAGTAAAATTGGATGTACAGCTCAACTATCACTTCATACAAAGTTTTAATTAACAGAGCTGCTGGAGCAGATAGGGAAAGAAAAGCAATGATTTATTAATGCACAATTTACTGCTGCTACCAAATGCCAAGCAACTGAAAACACTGCCCACCTGCTTTGCCCTATAAACATGTTCATCACAGAGTACAGAATAAATCCTTCTGCCATGAGAGAAAATCCAGTTTTAGCTACTTAATGTTCAGAACACACTCCACTCATTTTATCTATCTCTTGACTACCAGAATAAATAGAAAAAAAAACAGAACAGAATCCACTGACCTTCTTAGAAAACAAACTTATAGTTTCCGAAGGAGAAAGGTGGGAGAGAGATAAACTAGGAATGTGGAGCCAACATATACACACTATATATAAAATAATCATCAGGGACCTATTGGTTAGCACAGGGAAGTCTACTCAGTAGTAATAATAACCTATACGGGAAAAGAATAAGAAAAGGAATAGATATATGTATATACATAACTAAATCACTTTGCTGTATACCTGGAACTAACATAACACTGTAAGTCAACTATACACCAATATAAAATAAAAATTAAATAAATAAAACATATAGGATACACACACACACACACACACACACACACACACACACACACACACACACACACACACACACACACACACACACACACACACAAAAGAATCCACTGGTCTTACAGCCAGCATTAGCTTCTTGACATTTTACACAAATTATTTTAATGAATATATATATACACACACACACAACATAAAAATACTACAATGACATTCATTCTCTTATTATATTCATTACCTGAAACCTTCACGATGTTAAACCCAGTCTCACGAGCTGCGCTTAAAGTTCTGGCAAGTGCTGCCCCCAAACTGAATACAAAACAAAGGTAAAAACGCCCACTGGAGACACTGCAACTTTAACTATGTGCTGTTTGTAACACCCATTATGTGATGCTCAAATAAGCGAAACCAAACGGTTTCAAACGGAGCAGAGATTTCCGGGGGGAGTCAGGTTGAGTGAATAAATAAGAAATGCTCCACACGGCAGCAAGTTAAACCGCTGCCTTCTGTCCTGAGGGACAGTGTATTCCAAGTGTCCTGCTCACAACTTGCCCAGTGAACTGACCCTCAGTACAGAGGATCCTTGCGACCCTGATGCTGGCCTGAGAACAGATTGGGAAGTAAAGTGCAGAGGGTAGCAACAGCAATTGAAGCTACAAGTAAGACCCAAAGGCTTTGAAACCGGGAATGATCACTGACTCGGAAGCTGCAGATTCCTCTCCTGGGTCTCAGTGCATGAGGGCAGTTCTCCAGTCCTGGGCCAGCCCAGTCCAGAAGGGTGAATTTCCTGCCTCTGTGTCTAAACATCTCATTAACCCAGCAGACCCTTCCCCATCCACAAAGCGGGTACTTACAAGATGCGGGGGATCAGTGCCCTAGTGGATCAGATGGACTAGCGTGGGGCCCATGCCCCCAGGCAGCACCAGCTTCCTATACCCTGTGGATGCCAGCCTCTCCAAGCCTCCTCCGATGTTTGTGCTCGGCACCAAGCTGGAAGACTATTTACTTATTCATGGACTGCCCGAGCCGGCCAGGAACTGCTTTGTGTCAGCTGAATAGGATGGTAATTCAATCTCCAAATGGGAACTGTTCGGCACATGGCATATCTGTCATAATGAGTCACGCAGATAAAAAGAACACGGCTTTCAGAGCCACAGGCGAAACGTGTGTTTTGACGACGAATCGTGTTACAGGACACCACCTTCTCTTCCTCCATCGCTCTCCTCCCCTCCGAATCACCCCACCCCAAATACATCCTCTGTGAGATGAAGGACCGAGAGGGAACTCCATGTGGGAGTTGGATTCTTAGGAGAGGAGCATCTCTGTTCTCCTGCAAGTGGAGTGTACATTTGGAGAGAGAGAGAAGGTGGAAATGTTTGGGAATTGATGAAGTCAGAGGAAAAATAGTTCATCTCTATCAAAGGTTTTGCACTGTGAAATGCTTTGCATGCATTCTCTCAATAACAGTGAGGGCTCCAACACCCGGAAATAATGGCATTAATTAAGTCATAGCATCCAGAGAACGGTCTGATGTTTAGAGTTGAGAAGACCCCAGTCATATGACAACACGAACCACTCCTGGGTTCCCAATGAATCATAATTAATGGTGTAATGGCTTAATTCTCATTCCTGCTACTGTTCCTAGTGTGTTAGTCGCTAGTCATGTCTGACTCTTTGCGACCCCATGGACTGTAGCCAGCCAGGCTCCTCTGTCCATAGAATTCTCCAAGCCAGAATACTGGAGTGGGTAGCCATTCCCTTCCCTAGGGGATTTTCCTGACTCAGGAATTGAACCCGAGTCTCCTATATTACAGGCAGATTCTTTACCGTCTGAGCCACCAGGGAAGCCCTACTTCCTAGTAATTTTTTCCTGAGAATTTAAAGCCTGCATTTCATCTGATTTCCTTGTTTCAGCCACATGAAGCCCTACTACTACCCACCCTCCTCGGTCTCCTCTGTCCCACCCTACAATAAGTCCATTCCTCTATTCATTTCTTTATCCATATAGTTTGGACTTTGCCTTTTAAACTATCCTCTTGTCAATGTATCCTAAGCTTTTTTCCCACTGTTTTCTGTCACCTTGGCAAGACCCCACTCCAAGTTAACCAACAGTCCACTTTCTCTATACCTCCTGGACAGGCTGCTGATGACTGCTATAGAAAACCTGCAACCCAAGCAGGCCCATGCCCCAACTGACCTCTGGCCCCTACTGACCTCTGTTCCCAACTAACTGTAAGCCCCATGAGGATAGGACCATGCCTACCATATTCTATGTGTTATTCTAAGCCACCCACAGTGTCCATCCAAAGAAGCTACACAAACATATATTGAAATATCAACTGAATGAAGTCTTCAGCTTCAGTGTGGCCTTGAAATGTGTATCAGTCAGGGTGGGCTCGGTTATGCTGTAGTAACAAATAGCCCTCAAATATCAGAGACTTCAAATGACAGAGGTTTATTTCCCATGCATACCCTGTGTCTCAGAAGGTCAGCAATATTCTGCCCTGCATCATCGTCACTCCAAAACCCAGATCAGTGGAGCAGGAAACAGGAAATAGAAAAATAGAAAACAGAAAAGTATTTGTAGTGGCATAAGTAAAAGATTCCATACTCCATAGCCACTGTATTTCTGCCCTGAGATGTTCTGCTGAACTGAATCTTCATATTTTTACCCACCCTCTTCCCTTCCTGTCTTCAGATCTTGGTTCAGACATCACCTCCCCACAGAAGCAGTCTAAGGCATCCCGTTTAAAGCACACAGCATCTACCCTCCTCCACCACCATTTAAATGTTAGTCTCCTGTGGCCCCATTAAAATGTCAGGTCTCTTAGCATCTCACTCCCCACTGTGTCCCCTGAGACTGGTGCCAGGATTACAGTAAATGCACAATAACCATGTGTTGAATAAAAGAACGCAAAGAACAAATGAATAAAATGGCAGATTACACCGAAGAAAGCACAATATTTTGGTGTAATTAGTCACAAAATTACTGAGTTCAAGAAGCAGTCTCATTAAAATGGAAGTAGTATAATACAGTAAGAGCAGCATAATTAGAACAGAAGATTTGGGACACATAAGGAATTCTGAAATTAATGGAGACGATAGATTTGTTAATGTATTTCCTGTGCTGTTTGCTGGGAGAAAAAGATTTCTATGACTTGATCAGAACCAAGTAAAACGGATAACAGAATGAGACGGAGCTGTAGAAGCTTGGTGTAAATATGCTTTACCTATTTGGGTATTTTTTTAATTTGTTATTCATCCAGCAACCTTCTGACCTACACTTGGATATCTTAGTGTACAGTTCATGAGAAAAGGAAGAAAGACTGTCCAAATTACTAGTACCGTGTACCATACCAGCTCTAGTGACTTTGGTTACTAAGATTCTTAAAGTGGGAGGGAGGTTCAATAGGAAGAGGACATATGTAAACATATAGATGATTCACTTCATTGTACAGTAGAAACACAACATTTGTAAAGCAATTACACTCCAGTAATAAAATTTAAAAGATTTTCTTAAAGTTATTTGGTGAATTTGGTCAATGTTTTGAGCACTGGATAAACAGTTGAGAAAATTAGGTTTTGTAATATGCAAATTTAGTGACTGTGGATTATAAAGATTCCTGAGACCTACCCTCAACTTCCTTGGTATGATGACATCACCAATGTCTATTTGCTACAAGATGTCATTTGGCGAATAACTTGTTAGTTATTCAATTTATACCCAAAAGTATAGACATCCCCGATGTTCCACCTGCCGGATTTCTCCAGGGTCTTCCTAGATCAGTACATAGGAAAGCTGTCCTGTTTTGGAATCTCCATTGTTGGGATCTGCTTAAAAATACCCTCATGAGCAACTAAGATATCCTTCAGTATGCAGTGGGTAAACAAACTGTGGTTCATCCCGACAATGGGTTATTATTCAACACTAATATGAAATTAAAAGATGTTTGCTCCTTGTAAGAAAAGCTATGACAAACATAAACAGCATATTAAAAAAACAGAGACATCACTTTGCTGACAAAGGTCCATATAGTCAAAGCTATGGTTTTTCCATTAGTCATGTACAGATGTAAGAGTTGGACCATAAAGAAGGCTGAGCACTGAAGAACTGATGCTTTCGAGCTGTGGTGCTGGAGAAGATTCTTGAGAGTCCCTTGGACTGCAAGGAGATCAAACCAGTCAATCCTAAAGGAAATCAATGCTGAATATTCATTGGACGGACTAATGCTAAAGCTGCAGCTCCAATACTTTGGCCACCTGATGTGAAAAGCCACCTCATTGGAAAATACCCTGATGCTGGAAAACACTGAAGGCAAAGGGATAAAGGAATGGGTGAATTTAACTCAGATGACCATTATATCTACTACTGTGGGCAGGAATCCCTTAGAAGAAATGGAGTAGCCTTCATAGTCAACAAAAGAGTCCAAAATGCAGTACTTGGATGCAATCTCAAAAACGACAGAATGATCTCTGCTCATTTCTAAGGCAAATCATTCAATATCACAGTGATCCAAGTCTATGCCCCCGGCCAGTAACGCTGAAGAAGCTGAACTTGAATGGTTCTATGAAGACCTACAAGACCTTTAGAACTAACACCCCAAAAAGATGTCCTTTTCATTATAGGGGACTGGAATGCAAAAGTAGGAAGTCAAGAAATACCTAGAGTAATAGGCAAATTTGGCCTTGGAGTACAGAATGAAGCAGGGCAAAGGCTAATAGAGTTCTGCCAAGAGAATGCACTGGTCATAGCAAATACCCTCTTCCAACAACACAAGAGGACTCTACACGTGGACATCACCAGATGGCCAACACCAAAATCAGACTGATTATATTCTTTGCAGCCAAAGATGGAGAAGCTCTATACAGTCAGCAAAAACAAGACTGGGAGCTGACTGTGACTCAGATCATGAACTCCTAATTGCCAAATTCAGACTTAAATTGACAAAAGTGGGGAAAACCACTAGACCATTTAGGTATGACCTAAATAAATTTAAGGGTCTAGATCTGGTAGACAGAGTGCCTGATGAACTATGGACGGAGGTTTGTGACATTGTACAGGAGACAGGGATCAAGAAAATCCCCATGGAAAAGAAATGCAAAAAAGCAAAATGGCTGTCTGAGGAGGCCTTACAAATAGCTGGGAAAAGAAGAGAAGAGAAAAGCAAAAGAGAAAAGGAAAGATATTCCCATCTGATGCAGAGTTCCAAAGAATAGCAAGGAGAGATAAGAAAGCCTTCCTCAGCAATCAATGCAAAGAAATAGAGGAAAACAACAGAATGGGAAAGACTAGAGATCTCTTCCAGAAAATTAGAGATACCAAGGGAACATTTCATGCAAAGATGGGCTTGATAAAGGATAGAAATGATATGGACATAATAGAAGCAGAAGATATTAAGAAGAGGTGGCAAGAATACACAGAAGAACTGTACAAAAAAGATCTTCATGACCCAGATAATCACGATAATGTGAGCACTCACCTAGAGCCAGATATCCTGGAACGCGGAGTCAAGTGGGCCTTAGTAAGCATCACTACGAACAAAGCTAGTGGAGGTGATGGAATTCCAGTTGAGCTATTTCAAATCCTAAAAGATGATGCTGTGAAAGTGCTGCACTCGATATGCCAGCAAATTTGGAAAACTCAGCAGTGGCCACGGGACTGGAAAAGGTCAGTTTTCATTTCAATCCCAAAGAAAGGCAATGCCAAAGAATGCTCAAACTACAGCACAATGGCACTCATCTCACACGCTAGTAAAGTAATGCTCAAAATTCTCCAAGCCAGGCTTCAGCAATATGTGAACCGTGAACTTCCAGACGTTCAAGATGGTTTTAGAAAAGGCAGAGGAACCAGAGATCACATTGCCAACATTTCCTGGATCATCGAAAAAGCAAGAGAGTTCCAGAAAAACATCTATTTCTGCTTTATTGAGTATGCCAAAGCCTTTGAGTGTGTGGATCACAATAAACTGTGGAAAATTCTGAAAGAGATGGGAATACCAGACCACCTGACCTGCCTCCTGAGAAACCTGTATGCAGATCAGGAAGCAACAGTTAGAACTGGACATGGATCAACAGACTGGTTCCAAATAGGAAAAGGAGTACTTCAAGGCTGTATATTGTCACCCTGCTTATTTAACTTATATGCAGAGTACATCATGAGAAATGCTGGGCTGGAAGAAGCACAAGTTGGAATCAAGATTGCTGGGAGAAATATCAATAACCTCAGATATGCAGATGACACCACCCTTATGGCAGAAACTGAAGAGGAACTAAAGAGCCTCTTGACAAAAGTGAAAGAGGAGAGTGAAAAAGTTGGCTTAAAGCCCAACATTCAGAAAACTAAGATCATGGCATCCGGTCCTATTACTTCATGGGAAATAAATGGGGAAACAGTGGAAACAGTGGCTGACTTTATTGTTTTGGGCTCAAAAATCACTGCAGATGGTGACTGCAGCCATGAAATTAAAAGACGCTTACTCCTTGGAAGGAAAGTTATGACCAACCTAGACAGCATATTGAAAAGCAGAGACATGTCAACAAAAGTCAATCTAGTCAAGGCTATGGTTTTTCCAGTAGTCATGTATGGATGTGAGAGTTGAACTATAAAGAAAGCTGAGTGCCGAAGAATTGATGCTTTTGAACTGTGGTGTTGGAGAAGACTCTTGAGAGTCCCTTGGACTGCAAGGAGATCCAATCAGTCCATCCTAAAGGAGATCAGTCCTGGGTATTCACTATCTTATGTTGAAGCTGAAACTCCAATATTTTGGCCACCTGATGCGAAGAGTTGACTCATTTGAAAAGACCCTGATGTTGGGAAAGATTGAGGGCAGGAGAAGGGGACGACAGAGGATGAGATGGCTGGATGGCATCACCAACTCAATAGATATGAGTTTGGGTAAACTCTGGGAGTTGGTGATGGACAGGGAGGCCTGGCGTGCTGCAGTTCATGGGGTCACAAAGAGTCAGACACAACTGAGCGACTGAACTGAACTGAACATGGACACATGGATTGTGATAGATGTATCCACTAATGCAAGATGTAGGTAACAGGGAAAACTGTGGGTCGGGAGGAGCGAGGGTCCATAGGAATTCTCTACTTTGTGATCATCGTTTCTGTCAACCTGAAATGGATCTTTTTTTAGAAAGTCTATTGATTTCCTCATTGACCCCCAAAATGCCCCACCCCTTTAACTGCTGTTCTTTTGTACACAAGCATCTACACCTTTCTGGATGAGTGGATTTCTTCCTCTTCACTACGCTGAGTGCATCTGATGTGCTCAAGGGGGATGTGCACTCCCCGACAGCAAGGCTTTGCATCCCTTCATGTTCCCCAGTCCTCAGAATGGCATCTGCCTCATGGAAAGGGCTCTGTGACTATCTGTTGAATAAAAGATTCCATTTCTTGTGTTTCTGCTTGGCCGTGAATGACAGTACATTAACTAGTGAAAATTGAAAGCCAAGATAAAAACCTCCCCCAGGAGAAGTAGTCCGGCTGCTACATTCTCCAGAGATGTAAGTCAATAAGATAATTCTAGAGAGCTGCAGACACATGGGCCACTCCATCAAGGATGGTGTGCGAGGGGGGTGTCTCAGCATCCAGAATCTCTGATCTGGCATGCTTGACTCCCTGGCTGTCTCTCTCACTTTCTTGTTGGTCCTCTTTGGTTTGAATTATTAACTCTACCTTCAGATACACACTGTTTCTTCAGCTTGCAGGAGGCTCCCCTGTGCTTGCAAACCCACACAGTGGATTCCTCACTGTGTTACTCCCCACCACAGCCATTTCAGCCAAAAGGGAAGATGGCAAAAGACCCACCATCTGGAAGCATCCATGTTGCTCAAATATAAAGACTCTGAGATACTGAAGCCTGCACACCCTAGAGCCAGCTATTCTACACAACTACTGAGCCCACATGCTGCAACTACTACAGCCCATGCGCCTAGAGCTGTGCTCAGAATAAAAGAAGCCACCACAACGAGAAGCCCATGAACCGAAACTAGAGAGTAGCCAGCACTCTCTGCAACTAGAGAAAGCTCACATGCAGCATTGAAGACTCAGCGCAGCCAAAAATTAACAAATAAATAAAAATTAAAATCCCAGTCATTATTAAAAATTATTCTCAGATGAAGGAAAACCAGTGGGATTCATTGCCAGCAATCTGCTCTAAATAATTGCTTCAGGAAGTTCTTCAGACAAATGGGAAATGATGCCAAAAGGAACCTTGGAACATCAGTAATGAAGAAAGAATAATAGTAAATACAATAGGCTACTTCTCTCCTCTCAACTTCTTTAAAATATATTTAACAGCAAAAAATTTTTAAAAGGCTCTGAGAACAAGTAAAAGGGGCCACTGCAGAGGATGGTGTGTACCTGAACTCAGGTCTGAGAGGCAACACCTGCATTTAATTACTCACATTTACTGCACAAGAGCTGTTTTATCTGCTTAATCATCTTACATGAAAATTAATTTTGGTCTCGCTAGAAGCCCTGGAACAGTTGTGTGTGTCCAACCGTCTATCACAGATGAGGCTTTTCTTCAGCCCAATCACTTCTTTGTTTCAAACTAAAGTTCAGTATATGGAGTTACTTTCTTTAAAAAAAAAAAAAATTTCAGGAATCTGATTTTCTCTTTTAATGTTAATTATCATTGTCAATAACAGCAGCTACCAGTGCGATTGCTCTTACGTATTAAGCACTGTTCTAAGTAAAGTGTCCTACGGAATCCTGGAAAGCCCCTGAGGTGAGGACTGTGGTTCTGTGTGCCTGGTACAGGGGAAGACTCTGAGGCACAGAGAAGTTAGACTCCATGAGTCACACAGCTCGGGAGGCGAAAAGTTGGGATTTGAACTCACCTGGGGAGTCTGGCTGCATAGACCACACTTGGCTTCACCTCTGCCTCATGATAGGCAGCCCCATAGGTTAGATGGCCAGTATAGACTGAGGGGGAAAGGGTAATTGAGGTAGGAGATAGGTGGGCCCCTGGGCTGGACAGCTAGCGTTTGTCAAGTGGAGTAAAACTGAAGCTTTGTTCTCACCCAGACACTCCAAAGACAAAGCTAGTGGCAGGAGCTGAGCTCTGCTGAAGTGAAGAGACAAGGCACTCACTCCTGAAGTCAAGAAGAACTTCCCTGTCTGCACATGTGCAGGAAGCACATGCTTCTTGGGGGTTGAAAAGGAAGGGGGTCCCATCCGATAACAAGTGTGGACATGCACCCATAGACCTCTGCGGTGGGATCCACCTTAGCAAAAATTTGCCCATGCATCTTGGAGAGGATCCCAGGACCAGTCAGGTGTGAAAAGAGAAAGGAGATAATTGGTGAAATGTAAACAAAGATCCGGAAGGACTGTCCTATAGAGGAGGTTCACATCAGCTCTTTACTTCCCTCCTCCCCCAGGGCACTCTCACTCCCCTCCGGGTGTGCCTCTCTGCGTCGCCTCTGTCTCAAAAGTATAAACTGCTTCTCTCCGTGCCCTCTCACGTGGGCTGTGTCTCTAATAATAAACTTCATAGCTGGTTTTATAATTTTGCCTCTTTGAAACATTCTTGCTTTCAAATGGGGAAAAGAGCCAAGGTCACTTTGCTTCTAATCTCTAGCCCCTGCTGGTCTGGAGGTTAGGATCCCTGATTTTCATCCAGGCTTGTGAACTAGGTGAATGCTTGCCCAGCTGCGTCCGACTCTTTGCAATTCCATGAACTGTAGCCCAGTAGGCTCCTCTGTCCATGGGATTTCCCAGGCAAGGATACTGGAGTTGGCTGCCATTTCATCCTCCAGGGGATCTTCCCCACTCAGGGATTGAACCCGCGTCTCCCATGTCTGCTGCATCGCAGGTGGATTCTTTACCACTTGAGCTACCCAGGTCGAGTTCCTGGGCAGAGAGCTAAGAGCTCTCTTTAGGACTGCTCACTGCTCCTCCTCCAAGGTCATAATGACTCTCAACTTCCAATATTTTCAAAGAAAAAAGCCTTCTCTTTTCTGAATGTGAGAAATAACTAACTTTATTACCTGGGCTTTTGGAAATGCTAAATTAACAACTTTAATACTAGAAAACTGCTAGGAATGTTCGAAACCAAAAGTAAGAGAGATCTACCCTGTTAAAGCTAAATCATGTCAAGACGGAGCCCTCCTAGTACCTAGAGCTACTTCGGTGTCACCATCAATTTAACCATTTATTACACATCTTTCGTAATTCCAGCATCCTGTTTATACTGAGTCATTTAAAGATGCAACATCATAATTACAAGATTACCCAAGTGCCAGAGTCCTTATCCCTAGTCTGTTGTTTGCCATTAAGGGAGAGAACTAAGTGATTACCCAGATCACACCACCTGACACGAACCTCAGGGGACAGGCCTCCAAGTGGCCAGAGGATGACTGTTTGACGGATGACGTATTTAATGTTAAGCCTGATCTCACACTAGCTTGTTTGGGGATTAGGACTCCCGCCATCCTACCCTTCTTCTGCGTCCTAATTGTCCCACTCAATTCTTCTCTTCTAATCAGCCTCCTGGGCTGAGAGGCCCTCGTTAGTGCCTAAGAATTAACGGGAGTTTAAAACAGAAAAACAGACTGTGTCTATGTTGGTCCTGGCATCATGGGGAATTAAGGTGACCCTGCTGGGTGAGCCCCGGAAAATGAGTCAGCACATTGAGGGTCCCTCAACTTCCCCATGTAGGTACACGGCTGAGAATGGTCCAGAAGCACTATAGGACGTGGTCAGCACAGAGAGGGGGCGCTGAGCCTGGCTGCACCAGACCTGGGCCCTGGATGCTGGGCAGGGGCAGCAAACACTGGTCAGCACAAGCACATGTCTGGTAACACCTACCCCACTGTACAGATGGGGGCTTCCCAGGTGGCTCAGCATAAAGAATCCACCTGCCAAGCAAGAGACGTGGGGTTCATTCCCTGGGTCAGGAAGATACCCTGGCAAAGGAAATGGCAACCCACCCCAGTATTGTTGCCTGAGAAATCCCAGGGACAGAGGAGCCTGGCAGGCTACAGTCCATGGGGTCACAAAAGAGTTGGACACAACTGAGCAACTAAACAACAACAGCAACATTGTACAGATGAGAAAATCAAGGCCACAAAAGGTCACACAACTTGCAAATAGCAGAGGCCAGGGTCAAAGTCATGTCTGATCATGGCACTCTGCAGCCCCTTGCCCTCGGTGCCTGAAAACTTTTTGCACTGTACAAGGGGCCTGGGGACAGAGTGGGAATATAAGGTCGACTGTTGTCATATCCAAGAAATAATTGCCAAGCCCACCACCATGAAGCTTTCCCCTTCTATTTTCTTCTGGGAATTTTACAATTCCAGGTCTTGCATTTAAATCTTTATCCATTTTGAGTTGCTTTGGGTGTATGACGTAAGTTAAGAGTACAATTTCATTCTTTTGCATGTGGATGTCCAGTTTTCCCAGCACCATTTGTTACATAGCCTTGGTGCCCCAGTCGACCAGCTGACTGTATTTATGTAGGTTTATTTCTGGACTCTCTATTTTGTTTTCATCATCTAAGATGAATAAGTTCTAGAAACCTACTGTACAATGTCATGCTTAGAGTTAACAATGATGTATTATCCACTTAAAAATTTGTTAAGAGGGTATATCTCATATTAAGTGTTCTTACCACAATAAAAAATTTTAAGTAAAATAAAAATAAAGGAATTCCTTGCTGGTCCAGTGGTTAGGACTCCATGCGTCCACTGCCGGGGACCCAGATTCAATCCCTGGTCAGGGAACTAAGATTCTCACAGGCTGCACACTGTGGTCAAATAAAATAAAATACTGATTGAATACAATGTAAAAGAAACAGACTCCCAGGTATAAGGGAACAAATCAGTGATTACTGGTGGGGAAGGAGCAAGACAGGGGTAGGGGAATAAGGGATACAAACTACTATGTATAAAATAAATAAGCTACAAGGATATATTGTACAGCACAAGGAATATAGTCAATATTTTATAATAACTTTAAATGGAGTATAATCTGTAAAATATTGAATCACAAGAAAGATAAATAAGTACTAGAGATGTAATGCACAATATGATAAATATAATTAACACTGCTGTAAGTTATATATGAAAATTGTTATGAGAGCAAATCTTGAATTATAATCACAAGAAAAAATGTTTTCTATTTCTTTAATTTTGTATCTATATAAGATGATGGATGTTCACTAAACATAATGTGATAATCACTTCATGATGCATATAAAATACACCTTAAACTTGTACAGTGCTATATGCCAATTATACTCAATAAAAGTGGGGGGAAAAAGATTTAAAAAAATTTTTTAAGGACTGATTGAAAGAGAGAAGATGGTTCTGTATCCAGCATGTCCCAAAGGGTAGCTCAAATTTCAGGGAGGTCCCTTGCTGTACCTGGGGCTCTGAGCTTAGGCTTAGAAGCCAGGCTATCCCAATAAAAATAATAACTTATGTTATTTTCACAACCTACATCAACTAATATTTATTTAAACCTTCTAAATGCTAGACCTTATTCAACTCATTTGATCCATATGGCGATAAGTTTATGAATCAAGTCATATCATTATATTTATTTCTTGGATAAGAAAACCAAGCTACATGTTCAGGATCACACAGTAAGGCAGAGAACACCAGACTTTAAACCAGGTAGTCCCTCTTAACTGAGCATGTGCTATAACCACCACACCATACTGCCTTCCACTGGGAGTGAGGAATTGGTAGGAAACCAACAGAGTCTTTCAGCTCATCTCCACAAGATGATTGCACAGATTTATTCCTCACCTGAGAGTCTTGGATCCATTCTGAAATTCCCAACTCTCCAAACCCCTGATCCTCCACTTCTCACAGCTACCCTGGGGATAATGACTTGTGGACTGGCTGATAGCCTTTCCCTTTTAAAATTTGTATGGAAACACAAAAGACCCCAAATAGCCAAAACAATCTTGAGAAACAACAGCAGAGCTGTTGGAATCAGGCTCCCTGACTTTAGACTATACTACAAAGCTACAGTCATCAAAACAGCATGGTACTGGTGCAAAAACAGACACAGAGATCAATGCAAAAGGATAGAAAGCCTAGAAATAAACCCACACACCTATGGCCAATTAATCTACAACAAAGAAGGCAAAATATAGAATGGCAAAAAAACACTCTTTTCATAAGTGGTGCTTGGAAAACTGGATAGCTACTTGTAAAAGAATGAAATTTGAACATTCTTTAACACCAAAATATACTTAAAATGGATTAAAGACCTAAGGTATTTTATATACAAAGATAAACTCAAAATGGATTAAAGACCTAAATGTAAGACCACATACCATTCAACTCCTAGAGGAAAACATAACAACATTCTTTGACATAAATCATAGCAATATTTTTGGATCCATCTCCTAAAGTAAAGGAAATAAAAGCAAAAATAAACAAATGTGGCCTAATTAAACTTAAAAGCATTGGCACAGCAAAGAAAACTATAAACACAATGAATGGGGGAAACACTTGATAATGACATGATCAATAAAGGATTAATATCCAACATATATAAACAGGTCATATAACTCAACATCAGAAAAAAATCTGATTTAAAAATGGGCAGAAGAACTGAACAGACAGTTTTCCAAAGAGGAAATATAGACAGCCAACAGGCATGTGAAAAGATGCTCAACATCACTAATCATCAAGGAAATGCAAATCAAAGCCACAATGAGCTATCACCTCACAACTATTAGATGGCTATCATCAAAAAGGGCACAAATATCAAATGCTGGTGAAGATGTGAGAAAAGGAAATGTACTTGTATACTGCTGGTGGGTAGAGCCACTGTGGAAAACATTATGGGGGCTTCTCAAAAACCTAAAAATAGAACTACCACATGACCCAGAAATTCCACTCCTTGGTGTATGTCCAAAAAAAAAAAAAAAAATACCAAGAAGTTCAATATGAAAAGATACATGTACCCTAATGTTCATAGCAGCATTGCCTACAGTAGCCAAGGCACGGAAGCAACCGAACAGTCCATTAGCAGGTGAATGGATAAGGAAGATGTGGTACATACATACAATGGAACAATACTCAGCCATAAAAAGGAACAAAATCTTGCCATTTGCAACAATATGGATGGACTTGGAGGGCATTATGCTAAGTGAAATAAGTCAGACAGAGAAAGACAAATACTGCGTGATATCACTTATATATGGAATACTTAAAATACAACAAACCAGTGAATACAACAAAAAAGAAGCAGATACAGAAAACAAACTAGTGATTACCTGTGGGGAGGAATAAGGGGCAATATAGGAGTGGGAATGAGAGATACAAACTATTGGTATAAGATAGGCTATTGTACAGCACAGGGAAAATCAATATTTTGTAATAAATATAAATGGAAAGTAACCTTTAAAAATCATATAAATTTGAGTTCCCTGGTGGCATAGTGGTTAGGATTTGGCACTGTCGTGGCCTGGGTTTGATTCCTGATTAGGGAACTGAGATCACACAGCTGGGCAGCATGGACAAAATATTTTTTTAATTGCATAAATTTTTTAATAAAATGAAGCCCTCCTCCACCTGCCATCCTAGGCCAACCTTCTGTTCTGAGATGACAGAGAAGCCCCCACCTGAGCCCTCCCCTGTGTAAGGCACATGGGCTTGTCCTGGCCCTGGTCACACAGGCCACAGTGAGTTTCCTTGATGTAGGTGCCCTCCATGGTTGGTTGGTTTAGTCGTCAAGTCGTGTCCGACTCTTGCGACCCCATAGACTGTAGCTTGCCAGGCTCCTCTGTCCATGGGATTCTCCAGGCAAGAATACTGGAATGGGTTGCCATTTCCTCCTCCAGGGGATCTTCCTGACCCAGGAATAAAACCTGGGTCTCCTGCACTGCAGGCAGATTCTTTACTGAGCTAGGATCAGCTCCCCTCCATGAAGACCACATAATCTCCATCAGGAAGGGGCCAGTCACACAGAAAACCAACAGGAGAGACTGTTGGGGGCGGGGTTGGGGATGTGCAGAATGCAGATGCGAATGCAGATGAGAAAGCCTTCTGGCTGATCACACTTATCAAACTGGGGGGAAGAACACAGGTTTCTATAGAAATCCCATAGGCTGAGGGCAGGTTGCCCATTTTACAGATGAGGAAAACAAATCCCATACATGTGGAGGCAGGAAAGCTCTCCTGGGTCAGTCTTCCTAGAAGTGGAGGACCAAGGTTCTTCATTCATCTATTTACTAATTCATTCAAATGTATGGACCACCCACAGCACAGGTGCATTGGTGAACAAGAGGGAAAGAAAGATAAGGTCCTGGCCCCAAAAGGTGCACATTCCAGTGGAAAAGACAGAGACCACAAACATGCAAACAAGGCAATCTCAGCTCATGAAACTGAGGAGAAAATAGAGTAAGAAAGTATGAAAGCAAAGGGTTGGGTGTTTAAGTAGGGAGCTATATTTTTTGCCTGCTTTTTTCAGTTGAAGTATAGTTGATGTACAATGTTGTATTAGTTTCAGGCATACAGCAAAGTAATTCAGATGTATTCTTTTTCATATTCTTTTCCTGTATAGGGTATTACAAAATATTGAGATAGTCCCCTGTGCTATAGAGTAGGTCCTTGTTATTTACCTATTTTACATGTAGTAGTGTGTGTCTGTTAATCCCAAACTAATTTATCCTTCCCCCACTCCCCCAAGGGAGAGTTCCTTTAGAGAGTGTAGTTAGGGTGGGCCTCTCTAAGGAGGTGTCTGCCCTATACAGTGATGAAAAGGAGTCTCCATGCTGAGACATGGAGAGAGAGAGAGAGAGAGTCCCAGCAGAGGGCACAGCATGTGCAAAGGCCCTGAGGCAGGCTTTAGAGTCTATAGCCACTCTATCAGAACAGGACTCTCCTCACTAAGGACTCCACCTCTCCATGCCAGAAAAGGTAGACTGTAGGGTCCTGGGGTCTGTTGCCTCCTCTTTTAAGACAATGGGAAGGAAGTGGGGAGGTGGAGTAAAATTGAGGACCTCAAACTTGCTCAAATCAATACTTGCTATGAGACTGGAAGACAGAGGAGGTGTTGTGAGGAGACCTATGATTTCCTCCATTGTGGCCTCAGATAAAATAGTTTTCACAGCCCCCTCAGCATTTAATCTTTTAAGGCAGACCAGTGTAACCTTGGTTAAAAGTGCAGTAAAACTCAGCCCTGACATACATGCTGCATTTAAAATACAATTTCATACTGATTCAGACTTGACCAGTGGAAGACTAACCTTTTAAAAAATATGTATATACATGGGATGGCAAAGATTAAAAGTATTGTTATTTCAAGGAGCCTCAATATCAAGGACAAATTAATTTGTGAAGGACACCACACCCGGATATAAACCGAACATCTGGGTGTGATGCACAGGAATTACTAGAAGAGGTTTCAAAACCAGAGAGTTCTAATCACAGGCAGCCTCCAGAGTCAGCACAGCCAGCAAATGACATCAGAAAAACCACAGGACAGACCCCCAACCCTCGAGCCTTTAAGGCCACAATCATCACATTGCTTCAGTGCCTCTCCTGAAATCATCCTCTAGGAAGAAAAAGTCTAAAGTACCAGGGAAAGCACACTTAAGGAAAATCCAAGTTCTGCCAGAGGTCAGGTATTTGTAGTAACCCAGGGAGTATTGCCAACACGCAAGTTAACCAGTACAACCAGCTGCAAGTTTCAAAGATGCTCCCAACAATGTATTGAAGCCAGAGGCTACCTTCTCCAATTGTTAAATACAGTAAGTCCCCTACATACAAACGAGTTCCATTCCAAGAGCACTTTTTGTAAGTTCAATTTGTTCATAAGTCCAACAAAGTTAGCCTAGGTACCCAACTAACACAATCGACTATACAGCACTATACTGTAAATGGTTTATAGTATTTTTCATGCAAATAATACATTAAAACAAGCAAACACAAAAAATAAATTAAATATTTTTAATCTTCCAGTACCTTAAAAAGTAGAGCAGTACTAGCTACATCACTGCTGCTCTTACGGTTACTTTCAGACATCCTGGGCTTGAAATAGATGCTGAACCACTATATTCTATACAGTACTAAACAGTAAAGTACAAAAAAGCACAACCACTTGGGAGGATGCATGCATGTGACAATATACACCAAACACGTGAACTAACTTATGTGATTGGACATGCACATTCACATCTTTGAAAGTTCACAACTTTTAAAGGGTCTGTGCATAGGGGACTTACTGTAGTCAGGAAAGTTGATATTGAAGCACAATAGCTTGAAATCAGCTACATTTGCAGAATTTATAGCATGGAATCTGGCAAAGACTATAAGCAGTGTAATTTTTTTTTCCAGAAAGCTTAACAGGACTCCTAAAACCCACTTCTTTATCCAGGTAAGAAAATAGAGCAGAATGAAGGCTTATACTCTATCTATGCTGTAGAGTTCCCCACCCCTAGTGCCTTCTCCAACACTGGCTTTGTGTGATGCTGGGGGCTAAATGTGTCTCCTCAGTATTCATCTGCTGAAACCCTAACACCCATGGTGATGGTGTTTGGAGGTGGGATCTTTGGGAGGTGATCGGGTCATGAGGGTGGGGCCTCCATGAATGAGAATTAGTGCCCTTAGAAAAGTGATGAAAGAGACCCTGAAGGGCTACCTCTCTGCCAATGAGGACACAAAGAGAAAATGGCCACCAGCAACTCAGAACAGAGCTCTCAACAGGACTCAACAATGCTGGCTGGCACCCTGAACTCAGCCTCCAGAGCTGTGAGAAATGAATTTCTGTTGTTCATGTCACCAGGAGCTTCCCTGGTGGCTCAGATGGTAAAGAATCTGTCTGCAATGTGGGAGACCTGGGTTTGATCCCTGGGTTGGAAAGATCCCCTGGAGGAGGGCATGGCAACCCACTCCAGTTCTCTTGCCTGGAGAATCCCTGGACAGAGGATCCTGGTGGGCTACAGTCCATGGGGTTGCAAAGAGTTGGACACAACAAAGCAAGTAAGTACACATGTCACCTAGCATGTTGTGTTCTGTGATAGTGGCCTGAATTGACTAAGAAAACCAATCAAGGACTTCTCTGGTGGCCCAGTGGTTAAAACTCTGAGCTCCCAATACAGGGTTGCAGGGAGTGTGGGTTCAATCCCTTGCTGGGGAACTAAGATCCTGCATGCTGCACAGTGCAACCAAAAAAAAAAAGGAAAAAAGGAAATCAGTCAATACTATGGTCATGATGCAGAGGTGAGCCTAGGAACTGAGCTGGTCCAAAGGAAACTTTAAGATTGGGAAAAGTCATGCTCTTTCCTACTGGAATTAGGTGATCAAGCACATGGACTGAGGAAGATAGTAGACATAATCTTGTAACTACAGGAGGAACCAGCTTTAACCCAAAGAGAGCACAAAGAAGGATGGAAAACCATAAAGTCTTGGTTGATAAGCTTAGGTCTGGGTCAAACCATGCCTGCTGTCTTCTTGATCTCTGGACTTTCGAGTTATCTGAGCCAATACATTCCCTTTTAATATTTAAGCCTCCTGGAGATGCGTTTTCTTTTAATGGAAAGATTCCCAGCCAACAGAAATCTGAAACCAAGCCTTTACATATGGGTCCTCCTCACTTAACTAAATGGATTTGTTAAAGCTCTTTCAAATTACTAAATCACTTAATAGCTTTGTTTGTACTCCCAAGCTATAGCGAGAACAGAAGAAAACCACCACCAGTGAACTACCCTTCGCATTGCACCCAAGCTTTGAAATTTGTGAATGCTAAAGCACATTCACACAGCAGAAGTGATTAACTTGTTTTTCCATGCTCTTAATAACCTTCTGTTCCCATCCCATCCTTGGGGTACCATTTTAAAAGATGCTTCTCTGGCACCATTCAAGGGTTGCAAACACACACATCTCTGTAGCAGAGGATTGTGGCGTGACAGGGATGTTTCAAGTTTGGAGCTTTAAAGAGGAGTGCTGTCATGAAAGGGGGGTGCCCTGTTTAAAACATAAAATCATACAAAGCTACAGTTGGAAAAAGCCATTAAAATCATCTACCCAAGAACAAGAGGGAAAAAACTGGCTCCAAGTTTGAATGATTTATTGATTGTCTTACAACTCAGAGTTACAAAGCCAGGCTTTGGAGCCAGCTCTCCTGACTTAGGGTGGCAAGCAGCACTAGGCCTCCCAGCCAGGAGGTTCCAACACCCACGAGGAGTAAAATCTGGGGTTTGCCACTCCCCATCTCTGGGTCTAGGGGACCGGCATTGGCCTATGTGATTCTCATGGGACACACACAAGTGCACACACACACACTAAGTACTGTGTATTTCTAGGTTAAAGAGCATCATTAAAATTTCAGCATTGATTATCTTTGAATGCAGTTGTCACTAATAGTTGCTGCTGAGTTTGAGGTTCTTTCTTCATTGAGAAAGAATCTGGAGATGAAGCAGAGAGGTTAAGAATACTCCAGTATCCTTGCCTGGGAAATCTCATGGACAGAGGAGCCTGGTGGGCTACAGTCCATGGAGTCACAAAGAGTCAGACACAACTGAGCAAGTAAACCACCACCACCACCATAACCTCAGAGGGAGAGTGGGCAGACAGGTGAGGAGTTCTTGGGCCTCTTTGTCAAGCCTGTTATGAGGGCCATACAAATGAAGGGGCAGACTATTCTCTGGGGAAGGAGGAGTTTAGGGGTCAACATCCCTGACTTTCTTCCCAGCTCCATCTTCCCAAGAGGAGGAGGGATTTCGGTCCCCATTTAGCTTAGATCAGAAGTGCCATGGCATTGGTACATGATGAGAACTTATCTGTAGGCTAATCTTATTGCAATGAGAGCACAATGAGCAAAAGTTTACTTTGAATGCAGGAGATTGCAGCCTTTTCCCACCTTTCTCGGTCGGCTTGTTGTTGTTCAGTCGCTAAGCCGTGTCCAACTCTTTGTGACCCCATGGACTGCAGCACGCCAGGCTCCTCTGTTCTCCAGTATCTCCCGGAGCTTGCCCAAATTCATGTCCATTGAGTCAGTGATGCTATTTAACCATCTCAATCCTCTGCTGCCTCCTTCTCCTTTTGCCTTCAATCTTTCCCAGCATCAGGATCTTTTCCAGTGAGTCAGCTCTTTGCATCAGGTGGCCAAAGTATTGGAGCCTCAGCTTCAGCAACAGTCCTTCCAATGAATATTCAGGATTGATTTCCATTAGGATTGACTGATTTGATCTCCCTGCAGTCCACGGGTTTCTCAAGATTCTTCTCTAGCACCATAATTCAAAAGCATTCTTTGCTGGGCTGTGCTATGCTTAGTCGCTCAGTCACATCTGACTCTTTGCCAGACTCTTCTGTCCATGCAGATTCTCCAGGCAAGATACTGGAGTGGGTTGCCATACTCTCCTCCAGGGGATCTTCACAACCGGAGGGATCGAACCCAGGTCTCTCTCATTGCAGGTGGATTCTTTACCATCTAAGCCACCAGGGAAGACCTCTTTGTCCCCTACTTGGAAACTTGTAACCCAAAATGTGTGACTTCCTGTGGTTCTAAGGGTTCCTGCTGTCCTTTATCTGCACATGGACCCCCACTGTTTATGAGCCAGGTGGTTTCCTGCCACCTGGCCCCTGCCCCCATGTCTCTGCTAATACGTAGCTTCCTGCCTGCTGTAACATAATTACTACTTCCTTAATTTTTACACTTCTTTATTTTCTAACTTTCCTCTAATAAATAATAACAAATGGAAACAATTTCCCCAAGGCTTTCAAGACAAGAGGAGAAAGCAAATCTCCTGTACTGCTTATGTGAGAAGAAATGGACAACAATATGAAGCTATTTACAAATGCCTTACAAACATGTTTATCTTAGGAATCAGAAATTCTACTTGTGTTAGTTTATCTCAAAGGATAATAATGGATGTACCTGAATCATCTTTTCTCTTAGAATTACACACCTAGTGTATTCATTGCTTAAAAAAGAAAACAGCTAAGCATAAAGATAAAAATGAAAACTACCCACCCAAATGCATTCAATCCACATTTTCTCAATATCCTAGTAAAGTAAGATTCAAGCTATAACTATCAAATGTTACCTATGAGGACTGTGGTGAGGTATGTTTATGGATAATTTAAATTTTTAAAATTATATTGTATATTTTTTAAAAAATTCTATAAAGAATATATATTACACTATGAGTTACATACAAGTAAGCTAAAATTACTATACTTTACGAAAGAAATTTTACATGCACAACAATTGTTGCTGCAAAAACAGTTAAAGAGTGTGGTACCTAAATGCCATTTTTCCTGTTGATCACAGATCCATATGGATCCCATGGTTCCTGATGAACCAGTAGCCTGGTGGCACTAGTAACAGGGCTCTCAACTGCCTACCCTACACAACAATGCTAAGATAAATCAGGTAGTGGAGGGTAAGAGGAGGAGCTGATGGACAAGGCAGTAATTGAAGAGGGTTGGGATTAGGGTGTGAGTATAAAACCAGCCTCTTTACCACGGGAGGCACTGAAATGCAGGCTTTAAAGTAATATGCATTTATGTCCTACTCACAAAAACAATCAATGCAAGCGGTCCTAGCTGGGGGCAATGTCAACTACAAAATGGCACTTGCCGTGGGCGCTTGTCATTACTCCACAAGGATTAAATCACGTGCTGCTGCAGCTCAGCTGCTGAACTTCAACACTCCCTGAAGGAGTTCAGGGTAGAGGGGTAGGGCCTGGCAGGACAGATCTTCAGATTGTTAGATATTCTCAGAAGCTGATTTTATGAGCCCAATCCTTGTATTTCCTCATATCCAGAAAAGCCCTAAAATCCTTTATGGTGGCGACTCTTTCTCATGACCAGCAGAAGCTTCATGAGACCAACAGAAACTTTCTACCAAAAAAAAGCGCTTGATTGCATGTATTCCCCCTTCACCCAGATCACATATATACTGTCCTTCCCCCTACCACTTTGGAGCAATTTCTCAGAGCTATCTAAGGTGCTGTCTCCTGGGCTGCAGTTCTCATTGTGCCCCAAATAAAATTTAACTCTCAGCTCTCATGTTGTGCAATATCTTAAGTTGACAGCAGCTTCCCTGCGTGTGGAAACCCAGTGATCCCGACCTCTTCCATCTTGGGGGTCCCCTGTTCCTAGGGGTCACACAGGCCTCAGCATCCAGCCAACAGGTGGGTGACCAAGGGTTGTGCTTCTCCATCATCTGTGCTCTAAAACATCACACATCACCTCTTCTCTCCTCTCATTGACAAGAACCAGTCCCATGGACCACCCAGACCCAAAGCTACCCAAAAAAGGGCTCCTTAACAAAGAGGCATCATTTCACAACCATTTGATGCTACAGGAGAAAACAGTCTTAGGTGAACAGCCTCTATCCTTGGGGAGTTAGTAGGGGAAGAGCAGGAAACCCCCAAACAACAGACCCCCTTCCTATGACCAGCTCCTCCTGCTTTATCCTGTATCCTTCTAGAAAGGCCCTTGTGTCCTGGGAAGACCACCCACTCAGAAGTTTGACAAGGTAACACCCTGATGGGGAAGGGGGTGGTCTGAGGCCTGGCTGCCCTCCCAGAAGAAGACAGGGCAGTCTGGGAGCGCTGCCCTCAATGCCTCCCCCAGTGGCAGGTATGGAAACCTACCCCCCAGCCCTCCCGCCCATAATCCTCAGGATAATCTAAACTGGAACCCTGTCTGCAGGTCAGAGAATTAAATAGAAACAGGCGTTCCAAGGCTCTTGAGAGAAAATGAGGTACACAGAATATATGATCGAAGCTGAAGACACCAGATGTGAAGATGTACCCGCAAGTGTGGGGTGAACTGATCTGAACATCTTCTTGGAGAGATCCATCCAGGGGGCTGGAGCAGGTATGAAAGGAAAATTGCCTCTGCTCCCTTGGCACCAAAACAGAAGGGTGTTTCCTGGGTGGGTAGCTTGCAAGCTCTGCCACGGAGTATGTTTCTGTCGCTCAGGTGCACCATGCTCTCTGGGGGCCATTCTCTCCCCCAGTGGTTGCCAATTCCATTCTTAAAGCCCTCTGAGGTCATGTGTCCTTAGCTCCAGGTCTGGGCTCCAAATAGACCTGCTTCTGACACCACACCTGTGATATTTCCACTTGGCATAGTTCTCTGCCACATATGAGCATCTCATAGCATCTTTATCTGTGGACTCCACTGGGGAAGCCTTTCCACTGGGCGTGACCCAGGGGCAGGGTCCCTCCATTTATGAGGAGAAAGAGGATGCTATGCCCCCTGATGCAGGACACACAGCCCCTGTGACCTGACCTGGCATTTGAAATCCACGTGGAAACATTCTGAAGACCCTGCTTCCACACACAGATGCCGATCTCAATTCTCTGCCCAGGGAAGCCTGAAGTTCATTAGTTGTCTAAAGACCCTGTCACCACTTCAGTAAACAGAAGGGGTAGGGTTGTTTTTCTAACAGATCATTGTTTTCTGTAGGGCAGCAGAGTGATGAGAAGAGAGATTTCCCTTTCAAACAAGTGACTGCATCTAAAACTTATATTTTTCATTTTAAGCCTGTGCCCTAAAAAGGAAATTGCCAGGAATCAATGTGCGCCTCCCGACCTTAGAGGCAAATATCAAAGAGATTTCTTCAAACAAAAATTTGCACCACCCTGTTTCTTTTTAAATAATAATAATAAAAGAACTGCTGTGTAAATGTCATAGGAAGGATGCTAAGCACAAGGTGAAAAGGCTCAAGGGGAGAGAAGTGCCACAACCTAGTCCGGGACTGAGGTCACAGGCTCTGAGGTCTCAGAAGCACCTTAGCTTCCTGAGTGATGCTCTTTGGAGGAGCTTTTTGGCGTGCACATCTCACAAAGATGGGCACTCTTCCATTTCACTCTACAGAGAAACAGGGCTTCCAAACATCTCCTAGCACCGCCACTGGACCCCTCGCTACAGGAGGCAGGGTAACAGCAGGGAGCATGCCACAGTGGCTGTCAGGGGGACCATGGGGCGCTCAGGAAGACAGGTTGAAAAAAAGAAATCATTAGAATGAGGAGCGTGGACCATGATAAGACAGGCAGTGATGATGACAATAAGGATGCTGGTGGACGTTCATGAGTTCTTCCTGTGAGTGGTCAGAGTCCTGAGTGTCCTACTTGGTCACCTGTCAGCGTAGGACATCAGTTAGCCCTCACTGCCCCCCCTCATTAAGCAGGTAACATTGTTATTCTCCTTTTATAAATGAGAAAACCGTAAGCAACACCGCAGTTGAGTTACTCACTCACAGCACCTAGTCAGGAAGTTGAGGGGGTGGGTCCAAACCCAGACGGTCCACTGGCCCACAGAGCCCTCCCAACCCCAGCAGAACCACCCTCACTATGACCTAACAGCACGGTGATGGGTACAGGAGAGAAGAACCCCAACTTCACCTGGAATTAGCCTCTGAGCTGAGTCTTTCCAAAGAACCAGCCCTTTCCAACACAACCCAAGTCAGGTCCTCCCAAGGAGCAGGGAGGAGCTTAAGTTTAAATGAGGTTGCACGTGAGCCTGGATATTCTAACAATTAAACTACCACATAAGGGACCAAAGACAGGGGACACTCACTGCCTGAGAGAAGTCAACGACAGTGACCGAAGATTTTATCCTAGGGGTCGAGAGGGGTCAGCCTTATGGAGAGGGTTTCACAGGGGCAGTGAGAGCAAATAAAACTTTATTTTACCGCATTCGTGAGTCCTTCCTGCTCAAACTCATAGCTCTCATTCTTTCACAAAGTTATGTGGTTTCCAATCTCTGATCTTACTTTGAAGCAGCCTCTCGATGTGTTTCTTTTTAAATTTCCCTTTTGGTATATATTGTTTCTTGCTTTAAACATGCATGTGCTGAGAATATTCAAAATCAGAGAATGAACACTGGACAGGAGCCAAACCATATTTCAAACGCATGTATATTTAGGAGCAGAGAGTTTTTGCCATATGATGCTAAATCCCAAGATGCTTGATTTTTTTCCCCTTTTCTCTCTCCAGTATTATATTGGATCTTCTCAGCACCTACAAAAGAAGGCCTAACTAACAACTAGCTCATGAGAGGGGCTTTGCCACAGGAAGGAGCCTGCAGCACCCAGGGGCCTGAAGCAGCCTGGTTAGGTGGGTGGTGGGAGGGAAACCCACTCAGCCAGAGGATTTGAATTTGGACCTCTGGGTTCCTCATCTGACTTCAACTCTTTCAGCTAACTCCCATCTGCCTCTCCAGGAACAAAGGCACCACACCACCTCTGAGACATCTCCTTCAGTCAGGAGTGGGAATTTTATTATTTAGATGCGTTAAGATACAAAGGGGCTTCCCAGGTGGTATTAGTGGTAAAGAACCTGCCTGCCAAGGCAGGAGACAAAAGAGACATGGGTTCGATCCCTAGTTGGAAGAGGGCATGACAACCCACTCCAGTATTCTTGCTTGGAGAATCCCAAGGACAGAAGAGCCTGGCGGGCTACAGTCCATAGAGTTGCAAAGGGTCAGACACGACTGAAGTGACTTAGCACGCACGCACACATAAATACCAAGAGACCCCAAAAGTCTTCTCCATTGTACCTTTAGAGAAAATGTAGCCATTTTCACTATGAAAAAAAGAGGAGACAACATTTTGCAAAGATCGGAGACCAGGAGAATCATATTTCACCGAGCAAATTGACAAAAGGTCAAAAAGCTTGATCTTTGCCACTGACGTGCTTTGTCTGAAAGCTGAGCTGCCATTTAAATATTTATAGATGAGAGCTGTAGCTGCAGCTATGTATATATGTCTGAGCGAGGCTGGGACCATTTTGCGAGAAATTAACCAAGTTCCCTTCGGAAGGAGCTTCTGGGAAGGATTCCGCTGAGCACTCAATGCTATCCCTGAACCCTAAAAGACCCCAGGTGATGCTGACAGGTAACAGGCCAGGGGGAGGCTGCAAACATACAACTGAAAAGATGCTTTCAAGAACCCACTCTGAAGTTGACCCCACTGCTGTTTCCTCCAGTCCTTCCCTCTTCCGCCTGCACCTCCCCAACATTCCAGCACCCGTGCTGCCGGTCAATCATTTTAAAGCCGCCTTGGTGGAAAAGATTTGGATGTGGCAAGATCAAGAAGGGAGTGCATGAAGAAGGCAGGCGTGGGCTCCCTCAGCACCGTCCAGGAAAAAGATAACGTGAGCCATACCCGGTATCTTAAATTAGGGGAGGGGGACTTTAAAAAAATAAAAGTAAATTAACAGATCAAATTTACTTTAATAGTACACTTTAACTCATATCTAAATAAATCTGTAACTAGTGGAAACACTGTTAATGCTGTTTAACATCTTTTTTTCCAAAGCCTTCAAAAATCAGTGCATGGTTTGTAATAACAAGTTTTAATTCAGACTCGCCACATTTTAAGGGCCTAAGGGTCTCTTCTGTGTTGGGCAGGCAGGGTTGAGAGACAGGAGGAGAATGTGGAAAGAGCAAGAGTCTAGGATCAGGGGAGGAGAGGCTTGGGGAGAAAGGAACAGTCGCTGGTATAAAACCTTTGAGACAGGACTTCCCTGGAGTCCAGCAGTTAAGACTCCACGCTCCCACTGCAGGGGCCACGGGCTCAATCCCTGGTCAAGGAACTAAGATCCTGCCTGCTAGGGTACAGCTGAAAAACATTTTTTTTAATAAAAATAAAACCCTTGAGACAGATGTCAGGACACATGAGCGCTGGCAGTAGTGCTTGGGCTCAGTCATTGGGATTTAATCATCCCAAAGATTTTGCCTTGAACCTTTCTTCTTTCCCTATACTCTCTTCTTCGGCATCTCATGGAAACCTCCAGGTCAGTGATTATCTTAATACAGATGCCACTTGAGCAAAGGAGCAGAGGGAACATGTAGGGTCCCTGAGAAGATTCTGGTGTAAAATTTCGGTGCAAACTGCATGCTGGGGAATCGTGGGAGACAGAGGGGTGGGGGGCACAGTAAAGAGACATGAATATGAGAAAGTCTGGTCTACACTGCAAGGTGCACAGTGAGAGTCTCCTGGCTCTGGATCAGAGAGTTTGCACACAGGATTCCTCTGCCTCGAACTCTGGAACCAATGGCAGGAACTCTCTCCCACCAAACACTGAAGTCTGCGGGAGGGGCTACACTGCCTGTGCTCCCTCCCTCTCAGTCACTGCTTTTGTGGCCAAGAAAGCCTTCATTGGACCCTCTGCTTCCTCTGACCATTCAAGGTTAAGATGCCCAAAGCTCGTGTACCTTCATGAGCAACTTTAAGTGGCAAAGCCCACCGAGGCTCCTGCAAATGTCATTGATGAGAAAATGAATTCTCTGGTCAGCGAGACCTTATATTCAAATGGCCCTCGACCATCCACTTAAAAGCCATATGGTCTCAAAAATTATATAACAGGATGGGGAAAGGACCCTTAAAACAGAATACAGGACTTTCCTGGTGGTCCAGTGGTTAAGAATCCATCTGCCAATGCACAGGACATGGGTTCTATCCCTGATCCATGAAGATTCCACATGCCTTGGGGCAACTAAGCCCGTAAGCCACAACTACTGAAGCCCACGCACCCTGGAGCCTGTGCTCTGCAACTAGAGAAGCTACTGCAAGAAGCCCTTGTACCACAACTAGAGAGTAGCCTCAGCTCATCTGCAACTAGAGAAAGCCTCCTTGCAGCAATGAAGACCTAGGGCAGCCAAAAATAAATAAATAAAAATTTTAAAATAGCCTAAAAAATAGAATGCAAACAGAAGCTAAGGAACTGAATTGTATTTCAAATGAATATACGACCCCATGAAGGGGAGAGGGGGCTCCCTAAGTAATTTATAAATGTAGTATTTTGAGCATGTGTCCTCAAACCCAAGACAGAAAGAGCTGTGAATAAATGTTGAACTCTCCTTAGTAATGCTTTTGTCTTCTAGGATTGAGCAGATAAATATATACCTGGCTTGATGAAGGTGAAAGAGGAGAGTGGAAAAGTTGGCTTAAAACTCAACATTCAAAAAGCAAAGATCATGGCATCTGGTCCCATCACTTCATGGCAAATAGATGGGGAAACAAGGGAAACGGTGACAGACTATTTTCTTGGACTCCAAAATCACTGTGGATGGTGACCGCAGCCATGAAATTAAAAAATGCTTACTCCTTGGAAGAAAAGCTATGACAAACCTAAACAGCGTATTAAAAAGCAGAGACACTACTTTGCTGATAAAGGTCCATATGATCAAAGCTATGGTTTTTCCAGTAGTCATGTATGAATGTGAGAGTTGGACCATAAAGAAAGCTGAGTGCTGAAGAATGGATGCTTTTGAACTGTGGTGTTGGAGAAGACTCTTGAGAGTCCCTTGGACTGCAAGGAGATCAAACCAGTCAATCCTGAAGGAAATCAATCCTGAGTATTCGTTGGAGGGTGAAGCTCCAATACTTTGACCACCTGATGTGAAGAGCCGACTCATTGGAAAAGACCCTGATGTTGGGAAAGATTGAAGGCAGGAGGAGAAGGGAAAGACAGAAGACAAGATGGTTGGATGGCATCACTGACTCAATGGACATGAGTTTGAGCAAGCTCCAGGGGATGGTGAAGGACAGGGAGAAGCCTGGCGTGCTGCAATTCATGGGGTAGCAAAGAGTTGGACACGATTGAGCAACTCAACAACAATAAGATGGAATCTAGGTTTCTCACTGTCAAAGAAGGGAAGCAGACACATTGTTGGGGGTGGGCTGCAGGAAACCTGTGGGGTTAGACTGGGTTTGGATGTATAATTATGAACTCAAGGTTTCAAGTAGAGATAAATAGATACATAGATAGACTTGGAAATAGAACTAGACACAGAAACACACACACACATATCCCTAGCTCTGTACGCTGGGAGGTCCTAAAAGTATGGCACCCCAGTCTCCGTGATCACACCTAGCACCCAGATTTTGGTTTCTAAATACCATTCTCCACCAAAAGAAACAAAGCTCCTTCAAGAAATGGCTTATATGTGGAATCTTAAAAAAAAAGGTACAAATGAACTTATTTACAAAATGGAAATAGAGCCGTAGATGTAGAAAACAATCTTATGGTTACCAGGAGGAGAAAGAGGGAAGGGGTAAACTGAGAGATTGGGATTGACATATACAAACTGCTATATAGAAAATGGGTAACTAATAAGGACCTACTGTATAGTATAGGGAACTCTACTGAATACTCTGCAATGGTTTATATGGGAAAAGAATCTAAAAAAGAGTGGATACATCTGTATATGTAAAATGGATTCATTTTGCTGTATAGCAGAAAGTAACACGACATTGTAAGTTAAGTATACTCCAATGTGGAAAAAAAAAAGAAAGAAATGGCTAATTCTAAGACTGAAGTAGGGAAAGTACAAGCTGAACTTATTAATAAGCTACAGTATTTATTAAGCTAGAAAGTAAAGAAGAGCTAAAAAAAAAAAAAGAAAAAGTGGTCACACATCAAAAGGACACAGGAATCAGATGGAAGGAGCTCCCGGTGCTCTTTACGGCGAGCATTAAGATAAATACTGATAGCAAACTTAACCCTTGCAGAAAATACTCATCCATTCATCTAAACTGATATAAATAAACATCAACATATCAGTGGAGGGAAAGAGGAATATTTTCCCTTCCAGAGCAAAGCCAACTAATAAATACTGAAAGAATGATAGAAAAATAACCATTTTGTAACTGTCATACATAGTCATTGATTTGGGTGAGACACCAATGGATGCTAAAGTAAGTGAGCACTTGATGAGGAACACTTATTTAGATGGTCTCTGTGTACCTCCCCACAAGTCACCTGCTAATTACAAAAGCGACGAGAGTAATTCTACAGCAAAGGAGCTCAGTGGATGGCACCGCAGCCAAGTCAGCCTCACAAAGGTGACAGACAGACACCCTGTGTTTGTGCTGGCAGGATGCACAGACATGGAGACAACCTCACCTCTGCAGGATCCCTGCTGAAGAGTACAACCTGCTCCTCAACCTACATCGACCAACTCAAAGTGAGGAACATTCTATGAAATAACTGGCCTGCATTCTTCAGAGATGGTCAAAATAAGGAAAGACCAAGAAAGGCTGAGAAACGGTTACAGGTTAAAGGAGGTTAAAGAGACATCACACCTAAATGCAGTGTGTGATCCTGCGCTGAATCCTGGACAGGAAAAAAAAAAAAAGGAAGGAAGGGACAGGGTGGGAAAGAAGGGAGATAGGAGAAAGGAGGAGAGGAAGAGATGGAAAGAAGGAGGGGTGGGCGGAAGGAGAGAAACACACGGCTGTAAGGATCTTGGGACAACTGAACAAATTTGAATATGAACATAGATTAAATTAGAGCATTGTACTGATGTTCAGTTTCTGATTTGATTTACTGTAGTTTTGAAAGAGAAGGCTCTTGTCCTTTGGAAATATGCACTTCTGGGCATAGGAAGAATCCACCTGCAATGCAGGAGACCCTAGTTCAATTCCTGGGTGGGGAAGATCCGCTGGAGAAGGGATAGGCTACCCACTCTGGTATTCTTGGGCTTCCCTTGTTGCTCAGCTGGTAAAGAATCTGCCTGCAATACAGGAGACCTGGGTTTGGTACCTGGGTTGGGAAGATCCCCTGGAGAAGGAAAAGGCTACCCACTCCAGTATTCTGGCCTGGAGAATTGCATGGAATGTATAGTCCATGGGGTCACAAAGAGTTGGACACAAGTGAGCGACTTTCACTTCACTACACTTCATTCAGGGATAGGAAAAGGCTTAGGAATAAAGGGAATGTCACTTCTACAACCTCCTCTAAAAGATGCAGACATGGAGAGAAGGATAAAGCAAAGGAGAGAAAATGGACGCAGGGGAGTCATGGTCATGGGGTGTACAGAATCCATACTTACAACCTTTCTGTAAGTTTGAAATTATATCAAAATGAAAAGTTACCCCCAAAGGACCCCCATTCTTTCTAAAATTGATACTAAAAGCTCTAAAACAAATAGAAGCAAACAGGATCTTATCAGGCTAAGAACCACCCCACCCCCCTGCAGTAGGCCTGATGCTAATCACTATCACTGAGGGCCCCTCACCCACCAGCCTCATGCCCTCCTGAGCCCCACAGCAACACAAGGGCACCAAGGTTGTGCTCTTGCTTTATCCTCATGTTCAAAAAAAAAAAAATTATTTTTAAAGGCAGGACTCCTGGGTAAGACAAACTTTGGGTCCAAGACACCAGAATATGGATCACACCCAATTCTCCCCGGTTTCACTCTTGCCTGCCCTGGGTTCAGGCCTGAGCTCTGCACAAAAGAGGTGATGAGTGTCCCCAGCACCGGACGGAGATCTTGGTGCACAGCCATCACTCACCAATGTTTACAAAAGGAAGGACGAAGGAAAGGCAGGAGGGGAGATGAGGGATGGAGGAAATGAGGAAGGGAGCAGGGAGAGGGCAGGGGAATGTCCCTGTGGGGAGAAAAGAGACTTGACAATCCCTATCGGATCCTGGCTCAAAGCAGATGGCTCATCGAAATTGGGTAATTTTAAGAGAGTTGAAAAGAGGAATCATTTACAGAGTTGTGGGCAGGGTAGGGGAATCTAAAAAACAGAGAGATCCCCTGGGGCCAGTGACATCTGGAAGCCCACCCCCACCCCAGAAGAGAGAAGGGGAGAGCAGAGGTGGCGGAAGGGCCAGAGCAGGCACAGGAGCTTTAAGGAGGGATGGAGAAATACTCCCTGTCCAACCCCAGCATCACGAGTGAGGACAGACAGGCCCTGGAAATCAGCCTGCTGGGACACGAGCAGGATGCAGAGTGGATGTGAGGTCGGGGGGCCTCGGTCTGCAGTGGCCTGGAGCCAGGCTCAGGTTCCCAACCAGAGACTGAGGCTGAGTCTCAGCCGTGAAAGCGCCAGATGCTAGCCACTACACCGGTGGTCAGGGATAAGAGCCCTGGCCTTTCAGCTTTGCCGAAAAGAATTTCCACAAAGACGGAAAGTAGTAGAGCAAGTCAAGTATTTATGAAAGTGAAAGCTGCTCAGCTGTGTCTGACTTTTTGTGACCCCATGGACTGGGGCTTGCCAGGCTCCTCTGTCCATGGAATTCTCTAGGCCAGAATACTGGAGTGGGTAGCCATTCCCTTCTCCAGGGGATCTTCCCAACCCAGGGATCGAGCCCTGGTCTCCTGCACTGCAGGCAGATTCTTAACCAGTTCAGCTACAAGGGAAGCCCTAAGTATTTGTAAAGAGGAAAAAAGTACTGTACATGTAGATAGATAGACACACCATCAGACTCAGAGGGAGAGTCCCTGAGTTGTGCCTCGTAGTGGCTTGAATTACTTTTATGGGACATTTCTTCTGGTTTCCTTTCGCCAATCATTTTGATTTGCCTGGTTCACAGTCCATATCTGGCATATCTCAGGATCCTCCCATGGGTGTGCACACATCTCTTAGTCAAGACGGATTCTACCAAAAATGTGTCTGGATAGAGCATCACTTGACAAAACTGCCCTTTGGCCTCTAAGGAGCCTTTCTGTGCATATGTGGTCAGGGAAGTCTCCTGACTTTGAGAAAGAGAAATATGTGGTCTTGGGAGGGCCCAGCCTTCTCCCTTAAGTGTCCTGCTATTCTTGTCTTGGAGTTTTGGTCAGTAGTGAATTAATCTCCAACTGCTTTACCCTGGGGGCGGGGGGAGCGGGGGAGGGAGGGCATCTGCCTCCTGTCTCCCATACAGAGGTGCAAACATGGCTAGAACTCACACAGCTGCTGGTGTGGACCGATAATCTGGCTGCCTTTGCCCCTGGCCCTGGAAGGCAGTCTCTGAGTCCTGGAATTTCCCAAGTCACAGAGAGTCCTTGTCATTGGAGGCTGCCAGAACCACACCAGAGTTTACGCTCATGAGTTGGCTCCTAGTGGCACACCAGCTATTGCAGGATGGGAGCTGGTCATACAGGAAAACCCTTGTGACCAGAGGGTTGGGGCTTTGGGCGAGGTGATGGCAGTCTGACCCTCCAGGAGGGGAGAGGGCTGGAGACCTGGTGCCAATTTGACTGAACTCTTTGTGATGAATGTCAGAATTGCAATGCAAATCTACACCTAAATTCTGAGCAGAAGGTGACAGGAATAATTTTAGCTGACATTTGAATGCTTCCAAGGTACCAAGTGCTTTACTAACAATATAGCACTGAACACCACGAACAGTCTGCAAGGTAGACCTTCCTGAGCATCCTCACTTTACAGAGAAGGAGGTTGGGTCAAAGATAAGTGATCTGGGATTTGAACCCACGTGGCTCCAGAGCGCACTCAAGAGAAATGGCCAATGATTTTTTGTCCTCCAGGTGGCGCTAGTGGTAAAGAAACCGCTTGCCAATCCAGGAGGCATAAGAGACGCGAGTTCGATCCCTGGGTAGGGTAGATTCCCTGGAGGAGGGCATGGCAACCCACTCCAGTATTCTTGCCTGCAGGATCCTGTGTACAGAGCAGCCTTGCGGGCTACAGTTCATGGGGTCGCCGAGTGGGACATGACTGAAGCGACTTGGCAAGCATGCATGCAGTACACTGTGGCTGGGGCAGAGGACGTGTCCTGTGGGAACTGCTGAAGAGAAAGGGGAAGAACATTCCACAGTGGGAACCGCCCAAGCCTAGCACAGCCAGAGCAGAATAAGCAGCCGTGGCTGAAGCACAGGGTTTGTGATTGGGCTGATGGAGTGGGGAGCCAGGGGCGGGGTGGTGGAGGTTCACTGTTTATATCGATTTAAAAACAGGGGTATTAGGTTAGACATCAAAATAGGAACCCCAAGAGAACACGTATCTTCTGTTACATCTGTTCCAGCAGCTTGTTCCCCAGGCCTTGTGGTTGGAATAACTTCTCAAATCTTTAATAGGATTCTTCATTCTGAATAGCATAGATGTGACTGTAAACACCATTCAAGAGGTAACAAGTTTCTCTCTAAATACCTATACTTAGAATCTGTCATGGTTTGAATGCTGTCCTTCAAAAAGATATGTTCACTAGCAACAAGGTCCTACTGTATAGCACAAGGAGCTATATTCAATATCCTGAGATAAACCATGATGGAAAAGAATAATAAAAAGAATGAATATGTATGTATATATACATGTGTATATGTATATGCTGTATAGCAGAGAGGCTATATATATACATAACATAGCCTCTCTGCTGTACAGCAGAAATTAACATTGTAAATCAACTATGCTTCACTAAAAATTGTTTTTATAACAAATAATTTGTTAATATTTCTTTTATTCCCTCTCGATGTATTATTTTTATTTTTTTTTAACTTTTTATTTCAGATTGGGATATAGCCGATTAACAATGTTGTGATGGTTTCAGGTGCACAGTGAAGTGACTCAGCCATACATATACATGTATCCATTCTCCCCTAAACTCCCCTCGCATCCAGGCTGCCACACACCATCCGATAAAAAAATTTTTTACAAAGATGTCTCCACATCCCAAACCACGGACACTGAGAAGGATATATTATTTGGAAAAAGGACCTTTGCGGACACGCAGTTAAAGATCTCGAGATGAGCTCATCCTGAATTATCCAGGTGGAGCTTAAACTTAGTCACTGCACGGAGAAGACAGACACACAGATGGAAGAGGAGGCGGTGGTGTGACCACGGTGGGGGACACTGCAGTCACGGGGCCACAAGCTGAGGAGTGCCGGTGGCTACCAGAAGCTGGGACAGAGGGCTGGAGTCTCCCCAAGGGCCTCTGGACGGAGCACCATCCCACTAGCATCTGGGCTCCCTGCCGCTGATACTTCTGACAGCAGGAACTGTTGCTTCAAGCCGCCTAATTTGTGGTCATTTGTTACAGCAGCTACAGGAAACACATACAGCCCCTGGGATGCTAGGAGAAATTAATTTTCCTGGCACCAAGCATTGTGTGGGCATTTGCCTTCAGGAAACTAGTGAATAGGGTGCTAGGGATTTCTCACAACAGCATTAACATTTCTCTCTCTCTTCTGGTCCCCCAGGCCCTTACATGTGCCCTTCCCCTCCCTCTGAAACACCCTAAGATTTCAGCTCAAATGTCACATGTGCTAACACCCTAAAGGTGGCTGATCTGATATCCACCCCCAATACCTTTCTCCATCAGAGAGGCTAAAAAAGGATAAATAGTAACATCCAACCTCCCTGGTAGCCCTAGTTTTCACGTGACCTAGATCTGCCCACCAGCTCATAAGATGTCTGTTGAGGGAGCTTGGTGATAGTTCCCACTCTTCTGATAGGATACCTAGTTGAGACTGGTGACATTTTTCCCACTGTGAGCACAGATGTGATGCCTGGAGCTACAATAGCTATTTTGTGACTTTGAGGGGAAAACCCCCAAAAGACTTACAAAAACCCTGGCTCTGAACTAGTGTCAGCAGCTACCTAATTCCAGGCTCCTTATTAAGTGAGCAATTAAACCCTCATTTCTTTAAGCCATGGTATGTCTTTTCCTGATACAATTCCTAACTGATCTATTTCCTCATCAAAGGGGACTTCATAACTACTCTAAACAACTTTGCCCTCTCCAGACTGCTATCTCTACCACATGACTCTGATTCATTTCCTTTGTTGCAGGAACTGAAGTTAACTTGTTACTTTACTATCTCTTAGGCCTCCTCTACCCTACAGCTAGAATATAAGCTCCATGAGAACAAGAACATTCTCTTATTCACCACCTTATCCCCAAATGCCTAGATCAGTGCTTGTGAAAAATGATATTCATTCAGTGAATAGTTGCTTAATATTCAGCCCTAATTGTATGGAAGTGTATGGTTGGAGAATTGCCTGCTGCCCAGGGCTGACCTGTGCATTGTGGAATATCTCACAGCATCCCTGCCCTCTGTCAACTGGCTGCCAGCAGCACACCCTCCCCTGCCCTAAGACTATGACAACCAAAAACTTCTCCAGACATCACCCAATGTCCCCTGGGTGTAAAATTGTCTGCTTAAGAATTGCTGATTTAATAAATGAGCAAGAGAATGAATGGCCTTCTCTAATTGCACACAAAAATGATGTCATATGAAAGATGCTGGCAGATCATAGAATCTCAGGAGAACATGCCACTTAGAAGAAAACCACGCACGTGTGTGTGCTCAGTCGCTCAACTGTGTCCAGTTCTTTTTGACCCCATGGACTGTAGCCTCCCAGGATCCTCTGTCAACGAAACTGTCCAGGCAAGAATACTGGAGTGGTTTGCCATTTCCTACTCCGGGGGATCTTCCCAACCCAGGGGCTGAACCCACAACTCTTACATCTTTTGCACTGGCAAGAGGATTCTTTACCACTGTACCACATGGGCGTCAGAAGAAAACCATGTATCATCAAATGAATCAAAGGATATAATGCTTAGTGAGCCAGTACCTTAGCTTATTTGTCCTTGGACATATAATTTGAGATGGGATGTGATATGATTTAAGGATGGAAAAGGGTCACATTTTTCTCTCTTCCACCTGTAATGGAATGCCGAGGTTGTTCTGCTTAGAATGTGTCTCCAACTCTCTCAGTCAATGCTCTGAGAGTTCTAAGATAATTCCAGTTAAAACCTCAAATCCCTCACTAAAGCTGCACTGCTCTAATTCTAAGGAAATTTCCACAGATGGAGACGGAAATAAATACACGCTCCTGGCCAGGTCTGATTCTCACCATACAACTCATTAAATCAATTAAATCACTTGCTTGGCAGGATTATTTATGGAAATAAGAAATCATTTTCTATCAGCAAGCTGGAGGGTGGCTAAACACCATCTCCAAACTGGCGGGGTGAGTTGAGCTCATAGGCACATCATTTGGATGAACCCAAAGCATCCAAGGTTCCCAAGTACTTCTTGAAGCATCTCTAAGGTTCCCAAGTACTTTCAAATCTATCCAGGACACCTCATCTCCTGTAACAGCCTTGCAGTGGCTCCTTTGGCAGGTGGGAGATAGAAGAATAAGGTGGTTCAAAGGCTTGGCCAAGTTGCCAATTGAACAAGAACCACAACTTCAGAGTTTTAACAGTACGTCCTTTGCCAAGGGCCAAATGCAGAGACAGGCGAAAGAAATAGGCTGGTAGGTGCTATGGAAATTTAAAGAATTCCTGCTTCCCTGTGCAAGCTGATTGTGGTCACACCGAAAGCACAAGAATGTAGACAGAGCCTCTGATTTTTTCAAGAAAACTGTCAGAAATCTAGAATGTTGCCTGTGACTTCAAAATTGAAAACACACTATGTTTACAGACCTTATCAGTGCACTTAGATCAAAGCTTTGTGGTCCTCACCCTTTTCCTTCCCACACACCTTCATTCCTTTAGAGGAAGTTTTGAATCATTTCCTTCTTCTCATTTAGGGATTTGTTCAGCTCTCAGGTACACAAGTCCCCAAGGAATAAGCAATCTATCTCAGAAAGAACCACGAGAATCCTCAAAGACCCAAGAGTGCCCGCTGCTGATCTTTAGAGAGAAATGTAATAAGGGCTAAATTGTTAGAACAGCCACAAAACTGCTCTCTGTTTAGGAAAGTATAGGAATTGCTGTCAGCAGAGTAGGTGGTACTCAGCCCAGAAAAACCCATCTCATTCTAGGTGCCACCTAGATGTCACCCCATTGACCTGGAACAGGCATTCCTCTCTCTGTCTCGGGCACAAAGAGACCAAAAGTCCATTTGGTGAAGCCCTGGATGAGCGATCCAACATCCCAAACCAAACTTCAAGTCAGAACGAAGGGGGAGAGCAGAAACTTGTCGTCACCATCCTACGGACCAGTTCCCAGTGGTTCATCATTTCACTGGCTGGGAAAGCTGATGGACCACTGAAGTTTGGAAGGAACACACAGGTAGTCTTGTACATATGGCACATGAGTCAACACAAGTCTAACTTCCAGCCAGAAGGGAAGTAACTGCCTAAAAATTGAAGAGCACTTTCTTCAGGGTGATGTTACCACACAAAGCATGACTTCCACACAGGGGCCAGAGCCAGGGCGGATGGAGGAGACACCTGTGCCCCCCTGGGCAATGGATCTGATCAGCCAAGAGTGAGACTGGTGTGTCCCCAAGGTCATCACACCCAACTCTAACATTTACTCAGTGTTCCTTACTCCAGTAACTTGTTTCTAAATTAGGAGGATTTACAGCATAACATTTACCACCTTAACCATTTTAAAGTTTACAACATTGGGACATCATAATCTTGCACAAACACCGCCACCATCTACTTCTGAAAGTTTTCCATCACACCCAGCAGCAGCTCCACCCCCACTAGCAGCCACTGCCCATTCCCTCGCCCCAGCCCCTGACATCCATTCATCTGCTTTCTGCCTCTATGGACTTGCCAATTCTAGAGATTTCATTTATTTTTTTTATTACAGTATAGCTGATTTACAATGTTGTGCTAATTTTTGCTATACAGCCAATTGATTCAGTTATACAAATATACACATTCTTATATTATATTCTTTTCCAGTATGGTTTATCCCAGGAGACTGAATATAGTTCCCTGTGCTATGCAGTAGGATCTTATTGTTTATCCATTTTATACATAATAGTTTGCATATGCTAACCCCAAACTCCCACTCCATCCCTTGCCACCCCCCTTCCCCTTGGCCACCACAAGTCTGTTTTCTATGTCTGTAAGTCCATTTCTGTTTTGTAGATGGGTTCATTTGTGCCATATTTTAGGTTCCATATATAAATGATATCACATGGTATTTGTCTATCTGATTTACTTCACTCAGTATGATAATCTCTAATTGCATCCACTTTGCTGCAAATAGCAGTTTTCTTTTTTATGACTGAGTAGTATTCCATTGTATATATGTTCCACCTCTTCTTTATCTATTCCTCTGTCCGTGGACATTTAGGTTGTTTCCATGTCTTGGCTATTGTCCATAGTGCTGCTATGAACACGGAGGTGCATGCATCTTTTTGAATCACAGCTTTTGTCTGGGTATTTGCCCAGGAGTGGATTACTGGATCATATGGCAACTCTGTTTTTAGTTTTTTAGAAAACTGATGTTTCCCTGCTGTTTTCCATAGTGGCTACACCAACTTATGTTCCCACCAACAGTGTAGGAGGATTCCCTTTTCTCCACACCCTTTCCAGTATTTGTTATTTGTAGACTTTTTAATGGTGGCCATTTTGACTGGTGCGGTGGTTCCTTACTGTACTTTTGATTTGCATCTCTCTCATAATTAATGATGTCGAGCATCTTTTCATGTGCCTACTGGCCATCTGTGTGTCTTCTTCAGAGACATAGATATTTCATTTAAAGGAACCATAGGATACATGGCCTTTTGTGTCTCGTTTCTTTCACTCAGGTAACATTTCCAGGGTTCATCCCTGTTATAGCACTTGGCAGTGTTTCATTCATTTTCACGGTTAAGTAATACTCCACTGTGTGGATGCACAACATTTTGTTTGTCTTTTCACATACTGATGGGCGTGTAGTAGAATTTTTACATGATGTTCTCATTCACTCATTTTTATAGATTGAGATTATATACCCATTTTAGAGATTTTATAGCTAAGAAGCAAAGTTCTGGGAGAACAGATCACTGGTCTAAAGACTCAAACTGTAAGGGGCAGAGTCAGGGGTGGCACCCAAGTCTTCCTGAAACATTGTCCAGGTGATGCCCAAATAGTTGTATAAAGAAGGACAAACCTCATACCCTGTGCTTCTTACAGGTAGATTTGACCCAGTAGGGACCATGGGCTCTTCTGGTTTCCTGTACACAGACGACACACCAGGCTGCTCCCTCCACCCTCGTCCCCATCAGCAGAGTGCCTACCAGCTGGGCTGAGCTCCCAGCCCTGTCTGCTCGTCCTCACTTCTGTGCCTGGATCCAGAGGCTGCGGTGTCCCCTGCCTCCAGTGTCACACTGTCCACAGAGCCCATGGCCTTGCACAGAAGAGGGAGGGACCTTCCTCCACATGGCCTGGACTCTACTTGGCCCTGCCACCTCCCCAGGCCTCCTCCCCTCTCCTTCCTCACTCACCAAGTTCTGGACACCTACACGATCCTCTGCAGAAACTTCCCTCTGAGAGTTGTATCTTTTCGGTTGATATCAGTTACAGATTACAGAAAATCTGTGCCCACAGATCGATCGGAATAAAATGCTGGTTCAGAGGCTCTTCTCCCCCAAGATCCTGCCAGCAGACAGCTCTCCTGGGGTCAGGCAGACCTGGGATAAAGCACTCTCTCATCTATGACCTGATCTTTCCCCACTTCATCCCACTTCCCACGTCCAGCATCTTCTCCTCCCGAAAAAGGAAAACCCTTCCTGCTGGACCTCAGCGATGCCTGCAGACTGATGCTCAGAGGCCCCTGATTGTAGTGGTCGCTTGCTGTTCCCCTGCCCAGAATCCTCTCGAATTACACCTCTCCTTACAAGATCCAGGTGTGTTTCTTATTAGATGCTCATCTAAAAGTCATGCGTCACTTGGATCAAGAGAGTTGCTTAAGAACTAGCTCTGCTTCTCATCCTCTTCATCTGCTAAATGAATGGTGCACACCCTACACCTCTCATGGGCTGGGTCAGAGCCCAGGACGTTGAAACGGTTGCACAAAAAAGATCCGTGAGGCCATGGTCTCCTTCATCCACATCCAAATGCACACAGGGGCCCTGGGTGGGCAGTCACGTTACTCTGCTGGACCCACAGGCTGATTTCTGCATTTAAATCACTGCTGAGGTTAAACGCGATGGCTGTGCCAGGAAGGAGTCTGAGTCTGAGGCTAAGATGAGGATCTGATGATGAAGCACATCGCTGGCACAGCCACGCTGGACATGGGCCCATGGCACCCGCAGCCTGGCCTGAAGCCAACAGGTCTGCACATCAGTGGAGGCGTCCGGAGCTGTCAGGAGCTGGGCAGCATCTTCCAACACCACTCGGCAGGCAGAGCGGCCCCTGCCGGCTGGCCAGATGCCACGGGAGGGGCCTCGGCAGCCAGGGGCTGGGGAACCAGATGGCTCTGGTGACATGGAGGAGCAAGGGTGTGAACTGGAAATGGTGGTGGGAAGACGGGGTGCCCAGGAGGAAGCAGGTACAGCAATGGCAGAGATGAGTGGGAGGGACGGGCTACGATATCCATGAGGCCGCTGGTTTACAGGTAACCATCTGGCACACCCCCAGCTGTGATCCCAGATGAGGCCTGTAACCCGGACAACACAGTGATAGACTGCTTCCAAGTGAAATTGTCATGGAAAAGGGTGCGTTTTCCTTTTTGCTAAGTCCTTAATGTTCTCATCTTTTTAAAAATGAAATTTTCATTTTCATGGTGCGTTTTCCTTTTTGCTAAGTCCTTAATGTTCTCATCTTTTTAAAAATGAAATTTTCATTTTCATGCTAAAAATCATCCTGACACACATGTACGTGTCATAGTCTCTATGCATTTCAGTTTGTGTTTTTTTCCCCTGAACTAAAAGGAAAAGTAAAGGAAGAAAGAATATGGGGTATAAAGGTGACTATCATGTATCCATTCCATGTGGTTTTCTGTCTTTTATTTTACCAGATGTTTGTCTCTTTTTAAAAGCTCCCAGGTGACAGAACTTTGGCCCAAAGAGGCAAATAGGAAATAAAACCAGTAATTTCTAAATGTGACACAATTTATGCAAAATGGAAAGGTAAGAAGGAAAAGGGTTAAAAACTAAGAAACTCTTGTCATTCAGAGTATAAGATGTCCGACATTTTCTGCTCATTTTCCTATGTGGAAATAAATATGGACCTTTACTGAAAAGTGTATTGACTGCCTAGTTTAATTCATTGATGGGAATATTTATTGAACATCTAACATGCTTTGGGCACATGCTTGAGAGAGACAGAGTCCCCACAGCATAGCAGACACCAACAATTAGGCCCCCAACCTGTACCAAGGGCAGATTACGTATAAAAGGAGAGGTCGACAGCGCCCCCTGGAGGCAGGGCTCACGCGGCCGTGGCATGCTTGCTTTCTCACAGTTAACTCCACACAGATCTGGGATTCTCTGTCTGTAGACGAGGTAACTGACTGAACGGGCTTCCCACGGAGATGCTGGAGACGTGAAGGGAAGCGGGCTCCAGGCTTCCACGCGCAGAGCTCCCGCCCCCAAGCAGAGCCCCGCATCTTTCCCTCAGAGCCGCCTCCCATCCATCCTTCGTTAAGAGGCCAGGAAGCGGGCAACTGCCCCAGGATCCTTTTGTTTACGAAGCTGTGCTCTGTGGGACACACCCCAGCTCTCAGGAGAGAAAAACAACGCAGCCAGTGTGCAGTGTGCCGCACAGACGTGGTAGAGAATGATTTTAAGTAGCAATTAGCTGGAAATTAAAGGCTCCTGAATGGTGTGAACGGTGTTTCTTGCACTGTGACCCCGCGGGTGGCTGCAGGCGAGTCTGGGACTTGCACCGATAAAGGCTTCCTGGGTGAGTGGGAGCTTGTCATTATCTGAGAGACGTGGTCTGTGGGAGCTTCGAGGGGGCCAGGAGGCCGGTACTGGCTGTTGCCACGATGCAAAAGGAGGATCTATTTGTTGATGACTGTGCCGAAAGAAGCAAGTCTGCCATCTTACCAGACATCCACCAGCGAGAGGGGGGATTCTATGGGCCACTGGCTGGGCTGATGATGGACGGCTGGATTTGCCAGCAAAGGCAGCTTCTGTGGAGGATCCTCCAGACCGGGAAACAAGGAGGGTAGTTTTTATTCCTGCCTCTGGAAGAAACCCTCAGGGTTCCCAGGACAGCAGAGGAAATAATCGAGTTCCAGCTGGAAGCCTTACATCCATGACCCTGTGGGCAGGTGGAAAGGGAGAGAGAGAGAGTGCCCGACCAAGGGCAATTTGGACGACACCCTCACCTGGACCGGAGCAGCCCAACTCCCGCTGGACCCACGCAAGTCCAGCTCGCACCTGCCACACAAACCCACATTTTCGCTGAGTGACCGGAGCAGCCCAAATCCCGCTGGACCCACGCAAGTCCAGCTCGCACCTGCCACACAAACCCACATTTTCGCTGAGTGTCCTTTCTAAGCCCTTTCCCGCCTGCTTCCTTGCCTCCTGCTGCTGGTTCATAAGGAAGCCTCTTCATTACCTGGTGTTAAGCAGTTAAGAGTGAAGAGTGACTTGATGAGTTCTTTGTTCTTTTTTTAAAATTTATTAAATTGTCATTAAAAACCATTAAAGACTCCCCGTCCTGATGCACAGAAATAAATCTCATCAAGACCCTGGAGGTCTCCTTCCAGTGCAGTCCCCCTTCCTGAGGGCGGTCCTCTCTCCCCTCTCAGGATCCCAGCCCCACCCGTTCCCCATCTTGCCCCAGGACAGCCAAGCGTGAGGTTCTAGAAAGGGGTTGCTCAAACCTCAAGCCATGACCGATTGGATTGTGGAGTCAATTAAGTAAGTAGGTCTTAACAACATTTTTTAAAATAGAATGGGATAGGATGGGGTGAAACTGAAGATAAATATTGACAAGTTAGGAACTGTTATCTTCTCCATTTTACAGACAAGGAGACTGAGAGGGAGGCTCACTCCATGAGCAAATAGCTAAGACATGACTTACACAGGGACCTGTCCCCCATTACCTTCAGGCTGGCCCCCATATTTTTATTACAACACTTTTCAAAAGATACATGTCTGACTGCCCCTCTCCCTGTGAGCCTCATGTGATATGACTTTATACGCAATCATCATGTAGCAAGTTGACTGACTGACTGAATGAATGAATTAAATGTGAAGAAACATGCAGAGGGTTATTTCTAAACTTGTCTTTCCACTTCTTGAAGCTCTGATCTTAAAACCATCAGCAATGACAGAAGCTTGCATCCTGAAGGGACTCAGGTAATTATACCTTTTCATCTACACCTGAGAGGGCAGCTTAAAGATGAAATCACCCAAGAATAACATCTTTTAAAAATGCCCTTCCTAGAACTTTCTTTTTTAACTCTTTATTTTATACTGGAACATAGCTGATTAACAATGCTGTGCTAGGTACAGTAAAGGGACTCAGCCACACATACACATGTATCCATTCTTCTCTAAATTCCCCTCCCATCCAGGCTGCCACATAAAATTGAGCAGAGTTCCCTGTGCTATACAGTAGGTCCTTGTTGGTTATCCATTTTAAATATAGCAGTGTGTACATGTTGATCCCAAGTTCCCTTCCCCTCATAGTTCCCCCAGGTAACCATAAGGAATTTTGTTTTTAAAGATAATTTAGACAATCAGGAAAAGTCTGAGTATACACACACACACATCCAATTCTAGCATAATGACAACTAGGAAAGAAAGAATCACCCCAGTGAAATTAGGTCACCCACAAACAATGATAGCTATTTATCATATGTGTTTTCCTTTAAAAATAGTGAACCTCAACACCAGTGAAACTCAAGGACTGTGTGAAGAATGTCACTCATAAGTCAACCGCAAGAGAGGCTCAGGGACCAGATAATACATGTGCACTGGGTAAGGAGAGCAGATGTTTTGAAGATCACTGGTCTACCTAGCATGCACTTACAGAACTTTCTTTCTCACAGAACTCAAGTTTTATTGGAGGTGGTCACACCCAAGGGAAATACTATTATTTCCCAGCTTCTGGTACAGTTTGGAGTGGGTACCTGGCCAATGAGATATAAGCAGAAGTCACTGAACGGTGTCCCCAAGAACATGCATTAAAGGAGGATGCTTCCACTATCACTCACTTTTTCTCACCCTGCATCCATTTCCCCTTCTTCCTGCCTGGAATGCAGATGTACTGGCTGGAGCTCCAGCTGCCATCCTGAGAGCATCAAGATGAGGGTCACTGTCATCAGGATGACTGAGCAGCACTCTAGGACCCTGAGTCCCCAGTGACTCTGTGAAACCAACCCCCTCCGAAGCTCCGGACTTCCTACAACTGAAATTTTTAGGCCACAGGAATACAAAGCCTTATCTTGTTTGAGGCAATGCATTTGCTTTAACATGCAGCTGAGCGTAATCCTGAATGATGGATCTAGGACACCCATGCACCAGAGGGCCATTGCATGCCACACAGACTATAATCCTTGAGCAAGATTCTCCTCCAGAAGAGCAACCCAGACAGTCCTGTCCACTGACCAGATGAGGAAGCCAGAATTCCTGACTCAGCTCTCTCCCATCACTCAGCCAGTTACCACATGCGCCAAGTCGGCCTCCTATTAACTCTCCAATCCATTCACCTCCCTCCATCCCATGACCCTCATCCGGGCCACCAATGTCTCTCTCATGGATCACAAAAACTGCCTGCTCACTGGTCTTTCTTCCAGCCAAAAAGTGAAAGTGAAAGTCACTCAGTCGTGTCCAACTCTTTGCGACCCCATGGACTGGAGCCCACCAGGCTCCTCTGTCCATGGGATTCTCTGGGCAAGAACACTGGAGTAGGTTGCTGTTCCCTTCTCCAGGGGACTCTTCCCAACCCATGGATGGAACCCAGGTCTCCCGCATTGCAGGTGGATTCTTTGCCATCTGAGCCACCAGGGAAGCTTCCTCTAGCCAAGGCTTCCTTTAACTCATATCCCACCGAGGAGGCAGAACCATCTTTGGAAAATAGACATCTGATTGTGTCATTCTTTTACTTAAAGGACTTCAGAAGCTGCCCGTTACCTTAACGACAAAGTCCACGGTCCTGACTGGCTTGCAATCCAGTCTTGCCTCATTTCCAGGGTTTTCCTCATCATGTGGGTTTTCCAGGATCCTCTTGTACTGGTCCCTCTGCCTGGGACCCTCTACCCCTCTTCTCAAATGCCATGATCCCAACGGAGCCCTTCTTTTCCATGAAGCCTGGGGCTCCCCTTCAGCACAGAAATGGGGAGCAGCCCTGCCTTCAGTTCATTGTTCGAAGCATCCTTTTTAAATAATGCAAGGGCTACAAGGTCTAACTTCCTATCCCCTCATTAAGCCTGCCCTGATCCCTCCAGGACTGTGGGTCTCCCTACTTCCTGCCTCTGAGAGTATTTCTTTGCTGACTCTGTCCCTGTTCTGCAGGATCCCCACCATGTGAGCTCGGAGGACCCCATGGCCTCAGCCTCCCATGAACGCACAGGCAATAGTCAGACCTTCACTTTATCTCCAAGTGAGTAATACATTGTCTCTGAGTGATGCAGAAAATTGAAAGGCAGTGCTTGCCATGAAACTTTGTGAAATGTACCACATTCAAAACAAACCACTTGAAAACTCCCACCCACAGCTGACTGAGCCAGGAAGAAATCAACTCAGTTTCTGTTTCGTGAGCTTTAACTAGTATAGCACAGGCACTATATTCAATATCCTGTGATAAACTAGAAAAGAACATAAAAAAGAATATATATATATATATAACTGAGGGCTTCCCAGGTGGCACAAGTGGTTAAAAAAACAAAAAATAAAAAACCTGCCTGCCAGTGCAGGAGACGCAGGAGACACAGGTTCAATCCCTGGGTTGGGAAGATCCCCTGGAGGAGGGCATGGCAACCCACTCCAGTATTCTCGCCTGGAGAATCCCATGGAGAGAGGAGCCTGGCAGGCTACAGTCCATGGGGTCACACAGAGTCAGACATGACTAAAGCAGCTTAGCACACACATGTATGACTGAATCACTTTGCTATATAGCAGAAACTAACACAGCATTGTAAATCAACTATACTTCAATAAAATAAATTTAAAAAGTAAAAGAAAGATTGTTCCCTCCCCACCATGAGTCAGAAAAGAAACCCTGAATTCTGACTTTCCAGTTACCATTCCCTTCAGCTCTCTTCACCTTTGATCATGGTGTGAGAGCATGGAAGCAACGGGCAAACGTCCACTGGGCAAGCTACTTAGAGATGCGCAAGATGGTCTGGGTTCACAGAAGGTGTTTCACATCCTAAGGGCAGTTGGTTCTTCTTTTGTGGCCCCCTGGTAAACAGGCACATTCTGGCTGGAAAAACTGGACTCATTATGTCACTCACCCAGCAAGCTCTGAGTGCCCACCACACGCGCAACACTCCCTGTGCTGGGGTGTGATGAGCAGGCAAGACAGCCCCATCCTCCTGCAGCCTGTGTTATAACTGGGGAAGCAGAAAAGCCAGTAAAGCAATAAATGTGACTGTAGAGAAGCTAATGCTGAAGAAAATCATGTCGCCTTTTCTGAGGATGACATCAAAAGTGCAGATTCCATGGCCCACTAGTAGACCTGGCTGAACTTTTGGTAAGAGTCCTCACCTATATCTAAATAAGGAAAGCAGCATCAAAGAACCTCCAAGGTCCAGGGGAAAGTGCATCCTAGGTTTCCCAGAAGGATCTGACAAAGCATCAGCCAACTGCATGGCAACTGGCCGCATCTGGGGCCCCAGCGCAGAGGAGTAAAGAAACGATGCCCATACGACTCTTCCCAGACTCCCATCTTTGTGCTTCTGTCACTTTTTAAAATGTCTTCACCCAGGAGAGTTTTCTGAACTAAAAGTTACCAAAGGAGCTTATGATGGTTCTATAGGTTTCTGGAGAAGACCCTCGAGAGTCCCATGGAAAGCAAGGAGATCGAACCAGTCAATACTAAAGGAAATCAACCCTGAATATTCATTGGAAGGACTGATGCCGAAGCTCCAATACTTTGGCCACCTGATGGGAAGAGCCGACTCATTGGAAAAGACCCTGATGCTGGGAAAGACTGAGGGCAAGAGGAGAAGGGGACAACAGAGGATGAGATGGTTGGATGGCATCACTGACTCAGTGGATGTGGGTTTAGCTAGTGAAGGGCCAGGAAGCCTGGTGTGCTGCAGTTCATGGGGTCGCAAAGCGTTGAACACAACTTATCAACTGAACAACAACAACAGATAGGTTTCTAATTAGAGTTTCAATTTTAAAAAAAAATCCAAAGCACTTTTCACACATCAGTTCTTTTCCAAGGCTTTCTCTGCCCCGAGCTACCCTCTCTCTGTGCTCTGACCCTCAGATGTCACATTTTCCATCCCATTCTTCTGTTGGTAGCAAATACCCTTTCACACCTGAGCTTCTCCAAAGAGCAGAGACCTGCACTACTCCACTTGGGAGGTATTTGCTTTTGGTTTGAAACAGTAATGGTGCTCAGTCACTCAGTTGTGTCTGACTGTGTGACCCCATGGACTGTAGCCCGCCAGGCTCCCCTGTCCATAGAATTTTCCAGGCAAGAATACTGGAGTGGGTTGCCACTTCCTACTCCAGGGGATCTTCCTGACCCAGGGATCAAACTAGCATCTCTTGCATCTCCTGCATTGGCAGACACATTCTCTACCACTAGCACCCCCTTTGGTTTTAAAGGAGAATACATTTCCTGTTTCTGAGTGTGAGGTGTGAAGGACATTTCCCTGTTCGTCTCTACACCTCATGTGATAATGAAACCCTCCTTCCATCCCTAAACTCCGCCACCCATGCAGCTGACAGCTCCCTCGTGAGTTGCTGCTCAAAAGCTTCCGGTAACATCCACAGCTCTGGTTCTAGAGCTAAATTAACTGGAGGATCCGGGGTTGGAGGGGGCAGTGTACATGCATAAAGAAGGCCAGGTGTGGCCAGCAAGGGGGTGTGGAGACTTGCAGAGCCAATCAGAGCTCAAAAGCAGCCTTCTGCTCTATCACTTTGGCTTCACTAATGTGAGTTTCGCTCCAAACATGTCAGACTGTAGAAGCAAAACGCCATCTTCAGGACCCGGGAAATGATGAACAAGCATACCAATCTAATGTTTAGCGATGCCGGTGCCGTTTTATTCCATCATCATGCTGGTCATTCAAAGAGAAGGCCATCGGGAAGTTCCAAGCCTCCATCATCCTCAAATCCAGCACCTAAAGCCAAGTTCTGTACTATGGTGAATACTCCCAGTGGTCCCTAGCATCCATTCTCCCCTTCATACACATGAATAGGATGCTGCTGCTGGACAGATGGCTGCTCAGGGAATGACTTAACCTTTTCCAGCCTGGGAAGCCAGGTGTGGCCAAGTCACTAAGTCTTACCCATGAGATGTAAAAGAGGCCATGTGGCGACTCTGGGTGGTTTCCCCAGGAAGGTGTATACCCTTCTCCTTCACCTCAACTCTGTTCCTGCCATCCAGGATTAGTTTGCAGTGCTAAAACATTTGGATCAGACAGTGGAGGCCAGAGCAGTGCTACAAGACAGCAGGAACCTGGGTTTTCAACCCTGTGGAGCCCCTGACATGGACTATTACTCAACCAAGAGCATGTACCTCTAACCCACTAGGGCCATTTCTTTTGGATCTCATGACAGCCGCAGAGCCTCTCTCCACACTCATTCAATGCATTCTTTCACTTGCCCACGTGACCAGTGAGTCTTTCATCCACCCCATTCATCACCCCAAATGTGCTGGCCTTCTGCCCTCTCCATGGCCCTTCACCAGAGGACCCTGTTCCCCTCTAGAAGGGAGATTCACGAAGTCAACCTCACTGAATATTGTTCAGAAGCCACAAAAGTCCAAAGTTGGCTCTTTCATAAATTTTTTATCTCAAAAATTCCAGTTGAACTGAAGTGGACGAACCTAGAGCCGGTTACACAGAGTGAAATAAGAAAGAGAAAAACAAATATTGTATATTAATGCATATATACAGAATCTAGAAAAAATGATAATGATGAACCTATTTGCAGGGCAGGAATAGAGATGCAGATGTAGAGAATGGACGCAGTGGGGGAAAGAGAGGGTAGGACAAATTGAGAGAGTAAGACTGACATACACACACTACCACGTGTGAAATAGATAGCTAGTGGGAAGCTGATCTATAGCATAGGGAGCTCAGCCTGGTGCTCTGTGATGACCTAGAGGGATGGGAGGGAGGATCAAGAGGGAGGACATACATGCATACTTATGGTTGATTCCTCCCAAGTGGCACAGTGATAAAGAATCTGCCTGCCAATGCAAGAGATCCAGGTTTGACTCCTGGGTTGGGGAGATCCCTTGAAGTAGGAAATGGCAATCCACTCCAGTATTCTTGCCTAAAAAATTCCACGGACAGAGTAGCCTGGCAGGCTACAGTCCATGGGGTCACAGAGTCGAATACGACTGGTCGATCAAGCATGCACGCGTGGCTGGTTCACCTTATGGTACAGGCAAAAACTGATACAACACCATAAAGCAATTATCTTCCAATTAAAAAAAGAAACACTGTATACCCAGGGGGGGAATATTCCAAGGTTTGAATGATGAGAACCAATTTTTATCATTTTTAATTAACTCTATGCGGGCCAAACAAAAACATGTGGGGTGGCGCTCAGCCCACAAGTAAATGCCCATTTGCAGCCTCTGAGAGCCATTAGGGGCCGCCAGCCACCCAACTGGTTTAAGGAAAAATACTTCCTGAACTGTCACTGGCCAGACAACAATCTTGACAATCTTGTACTTTGTGTGGTGTTTTCTCTCAATCTCACACCATGTTAGCCGTATCCACAGAGGCTCACAAAACCCACTCCCTTCACGTCAACCTTTTCTCCCTTCATTGGTTCCTTCGGATGTCACCTGAGCCGAGGGAAATCCTGAAACACCAGCCTGCACCCTCAAAGGACCCCTTGGGTGGACAGTCATGATGGTGGTTTGAATGGTGTCCCTCCAAATTCATGTCCACTCAGAACCTCAGAATGTGACGTTATTTGGAAATAGAGCCTTTGCAGATGGAATTGAAACAAAGCAGGACCCGATAGTCCCCTCGTCCCCGTACGTCTTCTGCCTGCCTTTGTCTGTGGAAAATGTTAGTCAAAGAATAAGTTTAATCAGAGAAATGAGAAAAGCAGAAACAAAGGAAAACAAAGAAGACCAAATAATAATGATGTGGTCATGAAGCAAAGTCAAGGACCTTCAGTTCTTTCTCAAGGGCTACAGATAATATTCTGAGCCACATCCTGTGAGCTGTCTTACAGATACTAAAACCCCAGGTGGAGAAGTTAACTACATGATGATCAGACCGTACCTATGACAGAAGCTGCCACAACTCTGAGAACTGGCCTCAGAGAAATGGGAACAAATGGACCCTGGAACTGAAGATTAACTGTACCTAAAACAATCAAGATGACGCTGGTCAGACCACTGATAATCAATTTGAAGATTACTGTCAGAGTTGACTGTGCTGTTCCTACATCTAGCCCGCTCCTTCTGTCTATAAAAGCTCTTGCCCCACTGGTTGCTAGTGGAAAGTGGGAGGAGTCAGCCCTTGGACGGAGGTCCACCCTCCCCACCAGTTGCCAGCATCTGAAATAAAGCAAACTTCCCTTTCCACCAACCTAGCCTGTTTGTTAGCTTTTGAGCGGTGAGAGCCAGACCCACACACACCTTCAGGTAACAGAATGAATGTAAAAATTGAGATGGGATCATACTGGATTAGAGTGGCCCCAAATCCAGTGAGTCTGTCCTTACAGAAGACAGAAAAGGACAGATGGAGGCACAGAGCAGAAGGGCATGAAGATAATGGCAGAGATTAGAGTGATGCTCCACAAGGTAAGGAACAACTGCAGACAAAACAGAGACTGAGACAGATAAGGAAGGATCCAACCTTCAGAGGAAGCGTGGTCCTGCAACAACACCCTGATGGACAGCTGCAGGATTCATGTTTTTCTCCAAGATATTTGAGCCAAACTCAAATATGTCTTTTAAAATGGATCCTTGAACTTAGAGGGCAAAACAGGTTTACAACTGACTATAGAACTTTACGGGCTTCCCAGGTGGCGCTAGTGGTAAAGAACCCACCTGCTAATGCAGGAGACATAAGAGATGTGGGTTCGATCCCTGGGTCGGGAAGATCCCCTGGAGGAAGGCAAGGCAACCCACACCAGAATTCACGCCCGGAGAATCCCATGGACAGAGGAGTCTGGCAGGCTACAGTCCATAGGGTTGCAAAGAGTCAGACATGACTGAAGTGATTTAGCACACATGCAGGCATGCACAGGACCTTAAAATCAAAGAGGTGGGACAAAGCTGTTGCAGCCTACCCCTCCCCTGCCACAGTTCTGGACAAGGGACAGAAAGCCTGGCACACACCCCTCAACCCTGCTGGGTGTCCATTCGACCCTCATACATGCACTTGAGGGGGGTCAGGAGGTATAGAAAAGAGCATTGCTGCAAAGGGCCCCTCACCCCCACACCAAATAACAGCATAGAAGATGTTACCCAACAGCACTGCTCCTGGCTCCAGCTGATTTCAGTCAATAATCCAGTGCAAGAAATTTCCAGAGTTCCAGTTAACCAAACTACTTTTCTTAACAAAAGAATGGGATTGACTGTTTGCATAAGAGTAGGGAGAAAATGGAACTTAGAGCTGAACCCTTAGGAGTGATTTTGGGTAAATTCTAAAATTGTCTCTGCCAAAGTCAACAATGAGATAGTCACTTAGTGTATCCAGAAGCTGGAGGAAGGGCTTCCCTGGCGGTCCAGTGGTTGAGAATCTGCCTTGCAATGCAGGGTGCATGGGTTCAATCCCTGGTCTGGGAACTAAGATCCCACATGCCACAGAGTAACTAAGTCCTCGCAGGACAGCTACTGAGCCCACTGACTCTGGAGCCCTCGTGCCACAGCTAGAGACTCAGTGCACTGCAATGAAACATCCCACATAACTAAGACCTGATGCAGCAAATAAATAAATTTTTTTTAAAAGAAAAAAAGAGAGTTGGAGGAGAAAATAGGTGGAAATGGTGTGTGTGTGACAGAGAGAGAGACAGAAAGAAAGAAGGAAGGAGGGAAGGAGGGAACATGTGTATTTGCCCTTCCTTTCCCTGGTGGCTCAGATGGGAAAGAATTTGCTTGCAATGTAGGAGACTCAGGTTCAATCCCTGGGTTGGGAAGATCCCCTGGAGAAGGGAATGGCAACCCATTCCAGTATTCTTGCCTGGGAAATTCCATGGACAGAGGAGCCTTGTGGGCTACAGTACACGGGGTCACAAAAAGTCGGACACGACTGAGCGACTAAACTTTTACACTTTCCTACAGGAATTTTAAGAATTTCTTTTCAGTTATTAATCTCTTCTAATAAGAACCACTGCACATTGGTTAAGAGATAAGGCTTTAGAATCAGATTATACAGAATAGAATCTTGCCCAACCCCACCCACCCTGTTACAAACTGTGACTTTGAACAAGTTACTCAAATTCTTGAGCCTCATCCAATAAATCCCATCCTTAAAAGCAGAATTCATAATATAGGGCTGTGAAAATTCAATAAAAAATTAAAACCTCAGAGAGTTTCACAGAGGATGCTCTGTATGTTAACAGCATCAGCATCATTTACTTCTTCTCCTTCATTCCTGGGCCAAGATGACAAGACTATGATTTCCAGCAATTTGCTCATTTCAGTAAATGCTGTTACACTTTAGGTGCCCTGAGAAGTTCATGATAATAGGATCTTCTCCATAATGCATGCAGGTTACTGGGTCACCTCAGTGGGCACAAGCTGGATTGTTGGTCTCGAATCCTAAAATAATTGCTGCAGGTGCCAGAATGTAGGACCCAGGACCACCAGGGGAGCCAGTTAACCCGGGATTGGATGCTCACCATCTATTTCCTATTTCATCTGCCTTTTATGGTCACCACTAATCATCAAGCAGGTGCCCCTTGCTGCCCAGTATGTGTGAGGGTCATCTTCAGTTATTACACTGGCTGCCTGAGAAGCTTCAATTCGCTAATAAGAAAATGATGGGCTACTACCAGTGTTTGAAAATTACCTTCAGAATTCAGGCAGAAAGGGCAAGTGATCATTTCTTAAAAGCGTGGACATGCCTTTTGCCATCCAGCATCCTCTCCTGAACCCCAGCGGCTTGGGGATGGTGGTCCCCCTCCCGACTCAGCCTCAGCCTGAGGTCTGCCCACCTGGCTCTGGGCAGGGCACCGGGTCAGCTCCCCAGTAATGGGTAATCAGGATCTGAGAGGCATTAGCCCTCATGTGACCGGGCTGCCCCCTCCTGACCCCGATCAGCTTTTCACCCACAAGCTGCCGCCTGCAGCCTGCTCCGGGCTCATGCTGACTTTCCACGTTTTGAATAAGATTCAACAAATCTAATTGGTGGAGTGTTTTGGTGTATGTGTGTGTTTAAACGGAGATCCCTAGGGGAGAAGAAAGAAAAATAAAATAGCACCCCATGATAGAACAGCAGAGAAGAAATGCTGTAGGAAATGAAGAGACAGGTGAGGATATAAGGGAGGAAGCAACAGGAAGAGTCTCAGCGCCAGGTCACTTAGCACAGGGCAGAGGCCTGGAGCCCGGCCACAAAGGAGGCGTCCCTCTAGGACATTCTGGGTCCATCACAGGCTGGTGAGGCAGGCAGCTCCACTTTTGTTGTATTCTGGGGAACATCAATGAAGTCTCCCTTAAATAGCCCCTTTCTGTGTCCAAATGTCCCGGCTAGAGTCCTCTCCTATGGAGTGGTGCTTTGGTCCAGGGACCTCTGGAGAGTGAGTGTGGGGCCAATGTGCTGACCCTCCCCTGGTACTAAGCCCCAGGAAAGGGCCCTGACAGGGGCGGCAAAGAGGGCTGAGCCACCAGGAGAAAGGGTGAGGGGAATTCGGCTCTGCAGGTCCTTGGTCAGGGCCACACCCCTCCCCAAGTGGGGCTTCAGACAGGCTGAACTCCAGCCTCTAGTCTGAAAAATAAACAAAGGCACCCACAAATAGCATCTTTTAAACCCAGAAGTCATCTTCTGTCACACGGCACTTTCCACATTTTTTTAAAAAATTTTTATTTATTTGGCCCCACCATGAGCATCCCTGGTGGCTCAGATGGTAAAGAATCTGCCTGCATTGCAGGAGCCACAGGAGACCCAGCTTCAGTCCCTGAGCTGGGAAGATCCCCTGGAGGAGGGCATGGCAACCCACTGCAATATGGACCGTACAGTCCAAGGGTTGCAAAGATTCGGACATGACTGAAGTGACTGAGCGTGCACTACAACCTTGTAGGGCTGCTAGGAAGGTTTTCGTTTTTGTTTTTAATAATTTGTCTGTTTGACTTTTGCTTCATCTATTTTTTTCTTTAATTTGGCTGTGTTGGGTCTTAATTGCAGCACATGGGACTCCTGCTGGGGCATACAGACTCTCTAGTTGGGGAGCATGGTCTCAATAGTTGCACCGCATGGGCTTAGTTGCCCTGCAGGGAGGAGTCAGGTCAGGAGGGCTTCTCCAGTGGCTCAGCTGGTGAAGATCCCGCCTGCCAATGCAGGAGACTTAAAGAGATGTGGGTTGGATCTTTCCGTGGGGGAGATCCCCTGAAGAAGGAAACAGCAACCCACCCCAGTATCCTTGCCTGGAGAATCCCATGGACAGAGGAGTCTGGCAGGCCACAGTCCATGGGGTCACAAAGAGTCATGTCCGACACACACATGTGGGATGTTAGTTGCCGGATCAGGGATTGAGCTCACGTTCCCTGCATTGAAAGGCAAACGCTTCACCACTGGACTCACCAGGGAAGTCCCTCCCTCGAAGATTTAATGTGCTAAAACCTGCGAAGTGTTTACAACATTGCTTGGCACACAGAGAGAGCTGAATGCGACTGTCAGCTGTTACAGTGTTTGTTGTTTATTATTATTCAGGGGCAGCATTAAATGACATTAATTCATTATCTGTTCTCTTACACGAGTTCCTGCAGGAGGAAGTCTCGATCGGGACCAGACTGTCTTCAACACCTTTCTAAAGCTCCACTCACAAAACCCCCCTCAAAAGAGAGGGCACCTCATGAGCCGAGCCCAGGAAGGCAGGAGAAGATGCTTAGGACCGATGAGACATCTCTTATCTTCACTCTTTTCATTTTTAGTCTTGCTTCATCTAACATGATATAAAGATTTCATTTACGATAATCACATAAAATTGCATTTGTTTATTTTTAGCCTCCATAGATGTCTTTAAAAAGGAAAATGAGTCCATTGAAAACAGATATTAAGTCAGTAATGGCATAGGCTTGGACAACCGGGGCAAAAAGAAATCACAAAGCTGGCATTATGAAGGGGGAACGTCACCCTGCTGAAAAGATAAAGGAGCAAGTAAAGCACCACCGCTCGCAACACACAAGCAACAGGTTGGGAGGTGATGCCTGCATGGCCCGAGTCTGGGAAACACTGGTATCGAAACAGAGCAGGACTCTATGGTCCTTGCCCCCGACCCCAGGTCCTCTGCCTGCCTTTTGTTTGTGGAAAAACTCTGGCCAAAGAATAAGTTTAATCAGAGAACTGAAAAATGGGGAAATAAAGGAAAACTGCCCCAGCAGGACTAAATAATAATTGTTTAGTCATTAAACATAGTCAAGGACCTTTATGTTCCTTCTCAAGGGTTGTAGATAATAGTCTGAGCCATATCCTGTGAGCTGTCTTGTCGATACTGAAACCCCCCCAGGTGAAAGAAGTTAACTATATGATGACTAGACTGTAGCTATGACATAAGTGGCCACAATTTTGAGACCTGCCCTCAAGAAATTGAAACAAGCTGACCCTGGAACTGAAGACTAACTGTACTGAAAACAATCAAGATGATGCGGTCAGAGTTGATTGTGCTGTTTCTGCATGGAGCCCCCTCCCTCCATCTATAAAAGCTCTTGCCCACTGGTGGTCAGTAGGGTTTGGGGGGAGTCAGTCTTTGGACAGGAGTCTTCCCTCCCAACCCCACCCGGTTTCGAACATCCAAAGTAAGCAAAGTTTCATCTCCACCAACCTGGCCCCTTTTTGGCTTTTGAGTGGTGACCAGCCAGACCCCACTTTCAGTTACAGCAAGAGATTACTATCTTCACTTTGGAACCATGAAGACCAAACCTAGGCAGTGTGGTGACTGACCCGTTCATTGCAAAACACGGTCCAGAACCCAGGGCTCCTGGGGCACCTAATTCAAGCCTTTCTGTATGTATTTACTTCTGGGAAGAAAGGAGTTATGTTTCCCCCATTCGTTTCTCCCGAGATTGTGAGTAACAGAACCATCCTGGGGGTGAGGGTGGTCAGGAGGAGACACAGCTGTCCCATGGGCCAGGTGCACCCATTAACCCCCGGGGGTACCCCTGTTTCTTTTTTTAATAAAGTATTTTTATCATTATTTTTTGTTGCATTGCAAGGCATGTGGGATCTTAGTTCCCTCATCAGGGATCGAACTCATATCCCCTGCAGTGAAAGCGCAGAGTCCTAACCAATGGACCACCAGGGATGTCCCAGCACACCTGTTTCTGATGTGCTTCTGTCTGGTGAAATATCAATGCATGTCTGATGCTTTATCTACTGTGTTCGAGGCCCCCCACTGTTTCTCCCTCTCCCTTTCTTCTATAGGCCTCCAGGTCCCGTGCAGGGCAGAAGGAAAGAGCCTCAGGCTCCCCACACTGCAGAAAGGTCCTGTCTGCCCAGACAGTGGGGCCGAGCTCCAACCGAGCATCTTCCCAGAGGCTGTGTACAAGAGCCAAAGAGAGGCCGAGCCCATCACAGCCCCTCCACCCCAAGCAGGACTGCACGATGCCATTCCCTGCACAAGTCTCTCCCTCCCACACGGTTTAGGCAGCTCTGCTCATAAGAAAAGAAAAATAAATAAACTGCAGAAGCATCTATTTAAAAATCTAGGCTGCACTGCCCAGGAGACGCAAGTCAAAACAAACTTCAAAGGACCAGTGAAAGCACCTTTGCTTGAGGCTCTTGAAACAGATCAGAACTGGGGAGTCCCGACATCAAGTCTGATTTCGACCTGAATTAAGCCAGCGGGTCTGGGATTTAAAGGAGCCCTTATCCAAAGTCAACGGGCTTCCCTGGTAGCTCACACGGTGAAGAATCTGCCTGCAAGGAGGAGACCCGGGTTCGATCCCTGGGTTGGGAAGATCCCCTGGAGATGGGAATGGCAAGCCCCTCCAGTATTCCTGCCTGGAGAATCCCATGGACAGAGGAGCCTGGTGGGCTACAGTCCATGGGGTCTCAAAGAGGACATGACTGAGTGTCTAACACATACCCAGGTTAACACGGCAGTAAGGATTTCATAAAGGACCCACATGAGGGCCGAGCTTCATTCATCTCCACGTGGCTGTTTCTGCAGATTACCCATCAGAAAGATGTAAATGGCTGCTCAAACATTCAAGTCACTGACAGCAGGGAGAATGTGATGTTTTCACCCTGTGCTGGATGAGGGCACCAGTGATGGAGGGGCTGGTGCAGGGGGTCAGTTCTGCCATCAGTCAGCTGAGCGGAAGTAAGGCTTTCAGGAACAACCTCCCACCCGGGGCACGGGGTGTGGGGAGAAGGTCCCCATTCATGTATCAGGTGGGATCCTGTCTTGTTTATCTCATCCTATTCATTCCATTGTCATTTTACTTCCTGGTCTGTTTGGAATCCGAGAATCATAGCAGCGATAATACTAACTAGCATGTGTTGAACCCTCACTGTCTGCCAGGCCCTGTCCTGAATGTTTCACATCACTCAACTCATTTAATCATCAAAACACCCCATCTACAGTCTCCCTATCTGAATGAAAATAACGGTAAGAGCTAAAATATGTGTTGAGTGCTTCCTGGGTACCGAGCAGTTTACCTGTATTAGCTCAACCCTCTGAAGGAGAAATAGATAGCATTGTTCTATAGATAAGAAAACGAGGCACAGAGAGGTTAAGAAACACACCCATGCCTGTTAGAGAACAAACTTATGGTCACCGGAGGTGGGGCCTGGGAAGGATGCAGGAATGGATGCTTGGGAAATTTGGGATGGACAGGTACACACTGCTATATTTAAAAGGGATAACCAACAAGGGCCTACTACATAGCACAGGAAACTCTGCTCAAGGTTACGTGGCAGCCTGGATGGGAGGGGAGTTGGGGGGAGAATGGATACATGTATATGTATGGTTGAGTCCCTTCTCTGTTCGTTTGAAGGTATCACAACATTGCTAATCGGCTATACCCCAATATCAGATAAAAAGTTAAAAGAAAAATATAAAGAAACACACCCATGATCACACAGCCCGAAGATCACAGGGCTAAGGCAAGAACTAGCCAATCTGGCTAGACTCTTAAAAATGGCCAATGCCACATACTGAAGGTCATTTCACACTCCCATTTTTAGGATTAACTCCCCTTGCAGGAGCCATAGCGAGAGAAGTGAGTGCAGGAACGGGTCAGCACCCTCCTCAGTGGCAGTGTGGCATGATGGTTAGGGTCTGAGCTCTGCCCAAAGAGCCACAGTGCACCTTGACTGCTTCACTCACCAGCCTCATGAGTTTGGGCAAGGGACTTCTGCTCCCTGGTCTCAAGCCCCATCTACAAGGCACAGAGAATGACAGCTCCCCCCTTACAGGGTTAGTTATTGTTAGCACCGCTGTTAGGAGTGAATTCCAGACTAATCGAAAGTGGAATTATGAATCAGTACAGAGGATGAGATGGTTGGATGGCATCACCGACTCAATGGACATGAGTTTGGGTAAACTCTGGGAGTTGGTGATGGACAGGGAGGTCTGGCGTGCTGCAGTCCATGGGGTCGTAAAGAGTCGCACACGACTGAGCGACTGAACTGAACTGAATGGATTATTACTAATTAATAGAGGAATTATTCAGAAAATACCAATGGTCCCAGTGTGGCAGGACCATATTCTGACAGAGTAAAGGAAGCCTTCTCCCCACACATCCCACACCCCAGGGGCGGGGGAAGGAATATTCTGGACCAGTTCTGCTTAGCCTCCACTTTGATGGTCGAGCTGACCTCAGCCAGCTGTACCCTCCACCCCTCTGCATGGAAGAGAAATTAACTGTGAAATTCTGAAACGACAGAGAAAACACGAAGTAATCAAATTTATCCTCCAGTGACAAGATCAACTTTCCTATCTTGAGAAGAAGCAGAGCTAAAACAAGCTGAGTTACAGACAAGAAAGCAGCCTCGGGTGACTCAGACCTCCAGGAGTCGCACTCCACCCACATCAATGCCTCACCTTGCCCAGAGCTCTGACCGTGCACACACCACTGTGTATACCCAGGCCTCCCGCTCTGGGATGCAGGGCTGGGGCAGGAGGAGATGCCCAGACCTGGAGGGTTCGTGCACCCTCCAAATACTGACCACCTGAAGGAAGTCCAGAAGAAGTGACAGAGGATGAAGGGGGCCCACCCCTCCCTCAAGGAACGAGGAAGAAACAGGCTTTCTGCGGGGGATACGGCTGCACAAAGAACCAGAACAGAACAGATCAGCTCCCAGAGCCTGGAGCCACCCGACAGTCCCTGGAGCCTTTGAGACCTGCCTTCAGGGCCTACTTCAGCCTCTTAGAGCAGGTGCTCTGGGATGGGGCAGGGACATCAGCATTTTTAAAACAGATTTATTGAGATGGAACTCACGTAGCATCCAACTCATCCATTTAAAGTGTACAAATCAATGGATTTCAGTATATTCTCAGGTACATGCAATCATTACCATACTCCATTTTAGGACATTTTCATCACCTCAGAAAGAAACCTGACACCTTTATCATTTCCCAAGCTCCCCAATCCTCCACCCCTGGGCAGCCACCAACCTGTTTCCTGTCTGTGGGTTTCCAGTCCTAGAAATTTCATATGATGGGTGATCCTCCATGTCTTGTCTCTTTTCTCTTAGCATCATGTTCCCGAAGTTCATCCACAGGGTGGGATGCATCTGAATGTCACTCCTTTTTTATAGCTGAATAGTATTCCCTGGTGGCTCAGATGGTAAAGAATCCATCTGCAGTGCAGGAAACCTGGGTTTGATCCCTGGGTTGGGAAGATTCCCTGGAGGAGGGCATGGAAACTCACTCCAGTATTCTTGCCTGGAAAATCCCCATGGACAGAGGAGCCTGGCGGGCTATAGTCCATAGGGTCACAAAGAGTTGGACATGACTGAGTGACTAAGCACAGAGCACACACAGTATTCCATTTTACGGGTCCACCAATGTTCATCTTTGGCAGCCATATATTTTTTAAAAGATCTGAGAACAACTGCTGGAAATGAAGATGTGTGTCATTCCATGCAGTCTCTCCTCCCAACCTCTTCCTCCTTCCTCAGCTGTACCCTAGATCTGTTCCCATGGATTTATTCTCTCTTTTTCCGTTCAAGTCCTGAATCTGATCTCTTCTCACCATGGCCACTGCTATGCCCTGGCCTGAGCTGAGACCCCATCGTCTCATGCCCTGGAGGCTGTGTCAGCCCCTCCCCGTCTTCTCATCCACCTCTGCCCTTCAGTCCACCCCACACAGCAGCCAGAGCATCCTGCTGAAAACAGGCAGATCATGCTGCTCCCCTGGGAACCTTCCAGTTACTTTTAACCTCACCCAGAACCAATCTGAGGCCCTTCTGATCACTACTGTGTGGCCTGCACCTGCTCCCGCCCCACCTCCATCGCCACCACGTCTCCCTGATGCCTACCGCCTTCAAGACACTCACCGGCTTGCTCTTCCCTCGGCAAGAGCAATTCTGTACCGTGGGTAGCCACCGGCTTCCGAGCTTGGTTGACCCAAATTTAAAACCTAGACCCTTCCTCCCCAGTTGTGAGACCCTGGAAAAGTCCCTCACGTCTCTTAGATGATTGTGCTGTCTGTAAAATGGATCTAAACTATGTCCAAAGCCCACCTCATAAAGCCTCAGTGTTGCACACGTAAAAATCGAGGACACACGGGGATGCCCAGTCAGTGGCACACATATTACTGCATCTATGGCTCCAAGAGCTGTTCACACAGGCTCCCTTATTTAATTCCCAGCCTAAAAAAAAATGGCCCAGGACTTCTCTGGTGGTCCAGTGGTTAAGAATTTGTCTGCCAATGCAGGGGACATGGGTTGGATCCCTGGTCCAGGATCAAAGATCACACATGCCCAGGGCAACTAAGCCTGTTTGCCACAACTACTGACTCCACCCTCTAGAGCCTGTGCTCCACAAGAAGAGAAGCCACTGCAAGACGCAGCCTGCCCACTGCAACTAGAGAAAGCCCACGCCCAGCAACGAAGACCCAGCGCAGCCAAAACTAAATAAATAATTGATTAAAACTCAAAAATAAAATTTTTTTAATGATCCAGGGACTTTCCCGGGGGTCCAGTAGTTAAGACTTCACCTTCCAAAGCAGGGGTTAAGGGTTCAATCCCTGGTCAGGGGGTTAAAATCCTACATACCTCATGGCCCCCCCAAAAAAAACAACACCCCACAAAACAGAAGCAGTGTTGTAACAAATTCAATCAAGACTTTAAAAAATGGTCCACATTAAAAACAAATCTTTAAAAAAATGGTCCAGAACTGGAGTGAAGGGACCCCATCCAGAGCTGGTGGGCTTGAGGACTGTCCAGAGTCTGGGGGTGACAAAGGCACCCAACCCATCCTGGATGGTGTCACATACACCAGTTCATCATTCCTGAGCACCTACTATGTATCAGTCACTTGCCAGCACTGGAGATTTGGCCACAGCCACAATCAGACAGGTTCCGCAAAATCGGGTGACTGGTTGGATGCGGGTGGGCCAGGAGAAGTCCAAAGTGACCCTCAGTCCTCAAGATGGGTTGTCTGAGTGGCAGAAGGCATGATTCACTTTGATGGCCAGAGAATTCCAGAGAAGTGGAGGTTTTGGAGGGGAAGTGAGGTTGTAATCTACCTTGACAGCTAGTTTGAGACTCTCCTGTGCGACTGCCTTGTGCCATGGGAGACCCTGCTATAAAATCCCTTGACCCTCCAAATGGATGGCCCCATGTGTCACCCAGAAGGACAGCAAATTGGGTACCATGTGTGTGTTAGTTGCTCACTCGTTTCCAACTCTTTTGAGACCATATGGACTGTAGCCGGGCTTCCCAGGTGGCTCAGCGGTAAAGAATCTGCGTGCAATGCAGGAGATGCAGGTTTGATCCCTGGGTCAGGAACATCCCCTGGAGGAGGGCATGGCAACCCACTCCAGTGTTCTTTCCTGGAGAATCCCATGAACAGAGAAGCCTGGTGGGCTACAGCTCATGGGGTCACAAAGAGTCGGACACAACTGAAGTGACTGAGCACACACACACACACACAGACTGTAGCCCGACAGACTCCTCTGCCCATGGGGATTCTCCAGGCAAGAATACTAGAGTGGGTAGCCATTTCCTTCTCCAAGGGCTCTTCCCAATCCAGGGATCCAACCTGGGTCTCCTGCATTGCAGGCAGATTCTTCACCATCTGAGCCACCAGGGTGGCCACCCATTATTTGTAATAACGAGGAAAAATTGAAACAGCCTGAGTGGTCCTATATGATAAGTAAGCTGGGAATAGCCATGTTCAAGTATTACACAGCTACTCTAAGACATGTTTTTGCAGTGTTTTTCTATATCATGGAGAAATGCCAACTTTATCATGTAAAATGTTTTAAAAACATACTTCAAAACAGTTAATGAAATAAAAACCCTCATAGAGAAGAAACTGGGAAAAAAATGCCAGTATTAACAATGGTTGGTTATGAATCAACAATATTTTCTTCTTCCTGCTTTTTTTAAAATACTTTCTAACTTTCCCACAATGAAAAGTCATTACCTTTATAATAAAAATTAGGGACTTCTGCAAAAGGAGAAGAGGGTGGAGGAGGATGAGGTGGTTAGATAGCATCACCAACTCAGTGGACACAAATTTGAGCAAACTCCAGGAGGTAGTAGAGGATGGGGAGCCTGGTGTGTTGCAGTCCACGGGGCCGCAAAAAGTCGGACACAACTTGCAACAACAAAAAAACAGGTAACTAATGAGAACCTACTGTATAGCACAGGGAACTCTACTCATTACTTTGTGGTGACCTAAATGGGAAGGAAATTCAAAAAAGAGGGCATATATGTACACATATAGCTGATTCACTTTGCTGGACAGTAGGAACTATTGTAATACAACACTGTAAAGCAACTACACTCCAATAAAAACTAATTTAAAAAAAATTAAGGACTTCCCTGGTGGTTCAGTGGCTAAGACTCTTCGTTCCCAATGCAGGGGGCCTGGGTTCAATCCTTGGTCAAGAACTAGATCCCACATGACACAACTGAGTTCACATGCCATAAACTAAAGATTCTGCATGCCACAACCAAGACCCAGTGCAGAAAAATAAATTAAAAAAAATTTTTTTAAGATGTCACTGAAAAAAACAAATTCAAGATGCAGAACCCATGTAGTGAGCTGTGAGGGACGGTCAGTGTGGTTTTGACATCAGCACAGGCACCCTGTCACTTGCCCCAAACCTGGCCCCAAGCTCACCAACATCCCAACCCCCTAGAGCAAGTTCCAGGTAACTAGGTAGATACACAGATCAGTTTCTCGGCTCCTAAATCTGAGCTCTTTAAAGACGTGGAGCTAACAAGCAAACGTGATTTCCTAATACTCCAGGGCTCCTTCTGGGATGGGGCGGGGGATGCTGTTAGGAGGGAAACAGAAACAAACAAACAACCCCTTGACCCTATTACCTCTCTACATCTCTGAGTCTGAAGTAACAGTGGAGCGACACAATGAGGAGTGATTCTGTCTTAGAAACAATCAGTCAACAATAACCATCCATAACGTCCCAGTGGAAACCAACTCTGCTGAGCCAACTGCAGCAACCAATTCTAAACTCTGTCATCACAGCATCCGTGCTGGGTCTTGGCAACAGGAATATTTCATCATAGAGAATCTTTCCAAAGAACCCCCCGACCAGATCAGCAGCCACAAGCCCCACTCAAAATGCCTTTTTTCCAAAGGTAAGGCAATCAGGTTTTCTTGGTGGCAGCATGCGGTGGGGTGGGGCAAGATGGGGACAAGAGGAAGTGGGGAGGGGAAGCTTTGCATCTCGAGAAAGGGAACCCTGTGGCCAATTCTCTGAGGATGGAACTGGCAAACTACCCCCACCCACTGGTTTCAGACACCCATGGGAGTTCACGGCTTATGCTCAGTGTCCATGGGTGAAAGCCTGGGGACTCCAGACTCTTGTCATTCCACCTGCTCCAAAAACATCCTGCTGGCATTTCCTGCACAGCCATCTAAGAGAAAGGAAATCACTGTTCCTTCCTTCAGATATTCAGGGTCTTTACACCTGTATCTGTATACCTGGATTCTTAAATGTCACTTCCGCCATAAGAACTTCGAGGATCACCCCACCACAGGCTCTCACATCAGGCTGTTATAATCTTCTATATGGTGCTGCCTCTATTTGTTTGTTATCCAGTCATCTGCTTGTTGTCAAACACACACACACATACACACAACCATAAGAGCAGAGATTTTAGCTATCTTGCTGGCTGCTCTGTGCTCAAAATGCTACTTAATATTTAATAGGGGCTCAAATGTTTGCTGAATGAATAAGTAAATGCACTGTCTTCATTCCTAGATTACAAAAATAAACATCACAACTGCTGCCTTCTAGGAGCTTCATTCTAGAGGACAGAACCATCCTGGAACAGATAATTGTATAGCTTGTGGTGACGACAATGCACAGGCCAGTAACCAGACCAAAGGTTACTGCCCCATCCCACCCTGGGGCCTCTTATAGTTCATTTCCTTCCTTCACTCACAGCTTCCCTGATAGCTCAGTTGGTAAAGAATCTGCCTGCAATGTGGGAGACCTGGGTTCGATCCCTGGGTTGGGAAGATCCCCTGGAGAAGGGAATGGCTACCCACTCCAGTATTTTGGCCTGGAGAATACCATGGACTGTATAGTCCATGGGGTCACAAAGAGTCATACACGACTGAGCAACTTTCACTTTCCTTCATTCTTTCCAAAAAATATTTATTGACACCCTACTACGTGCAAAGCACTTGCATGGAAAAACAGACAATAAAAATGTCAGCAAATAATATAATTTCAGATGAATGTCCTTAGGCCACCCTGATCCCTCCATTTCTCAACAACCTCCCAAATATGGAATTGCCACAGACTCTGCCACCTCACCCATCTGTGTCCCTGCGAAGCCCCTCAGGGCCTGGAAGTCGTGACACTTCTTTCCCACGTGAGTGAACATTAAGAACAGATTATCTGACTGTCCTACTATAGGGCACAGGAACAATGGTCAAAGTCCTGGGAAAAACCATAACAAAAAAAGAATACAGCAGAAATTAACACACCATTGTAAATCGACTATACTTCAATTAAAAAATAATAATACATTTAAAAAAAAGAATAAGTCATCCAGAATCCCAGAGAAGCCCTAGCCTCTTCCATTTTATGAGCCTCCTGGTCCAGTGAAAAACTAAGAAATGTCAAGGCAGGCTTAAATTGTTATTTCTCGGGTATCCATTTAATGCATTAAATACATGTATTAGGCTTCCCTTGTGGCTCAGCTGATAAAGAATTTGCCTGCAATGTGGGAGATCTGGGTTCAATCCCTGGGTTGGGAAGATCCCCTGGAGAAGGGAAAGGCCTGGAGAATACTGGAGGGAAAGGCCTCCAGTATTCTGGCCTGGAGAATTTCATGGGACTATATAGTCTGTGGGGTTGCAAAGAGTCAGACATGAATGAGCGATTTTCACTTCATACACATATTAATATATATGTGTCATGTACATGTTATTAATGATACATTAACTACAATCAAACAGGGGTTCCCCAGGTAGTTCAGTGGTAAAGAATCTACCTGCCAATGCAAGAAGCACAGGAGACACGGATTCGATTCCTGGGTTGGGAAGATCCCCTGGAGGAGGAAACAGTAACACACTTCACTATTCTTGCCTGGAAAATCCCATGGACAGAGGAGCCTGGAGGCTACAGTCCATGGGGTAGCAAAGAGTCAGACATGACTGAGTGACTGAGCATGCACATAACCCAACAAACCCTAGTACGATATCATCGACTTATGAAGATGGATCCACACAGGTCCAGTTACCAGGAACGGGTTTAACGTCTCATGAGAAATGATTTATTTTCTGAGTCTTCTCAGTGGATCTTGGTGACTGAAAACATACCTTCAAATGTCAAGGGTTAATTTGAGATTCTTTGTCACTGTAAGGATGAGCCAAAGGACCCTCCCAGACACTCCCCCAAGAACCACATCGGTTCTCAAAGAGGAAGACCCATTACCCATAAGGCCTGACCCTCAGGACAGGCTGCCTAAGACTTAAGAAGTGACTCTGAAGAAACATAGCCCAGTCCCCCAAAAACCCACCCAACTCTGCTGCTGCCCGCAAATGCTAGTTTGGAACTGAAGTGTCTGTGAAAGCCCCCTGCCAACCAGCTTTAGGGAGAATTGTATATACAAGGGCTGGAAAACTTCATTGCAAACGTTAGAAAGTCGGACAGTGCTAAGTGCTGGCAAGAACATGGGGAAAGAGAACGCACCCTGCAGAGCAAGCTGGAAGAACTTGCTAAAATGAGGTAGACACATCCCCTCCACCCCAGTGATCCACTTCTGAGATGCATTCAGAATGATTCCCACTCAGGACCCCAAGGCACATGTGCAAAGATGTTGCTGCAACATCATCTGTGCAACTGGGCTCTGGAGCCAACCTGGTGTCCTCGATGGGGATGGGCAAGAAAAAGGTGGTCCATGAGCTCTACAGAATATTACACAGCAGCTAGAGGTAGCTCAGCAGAAATACACACTGTGACACAGATGGACTGCAAAGGGAAGGATTCCATGAGAAAAGCAGGAAACAGAACAAGGTTCAGAGCACCATGGAATTTCTGTTCATCAGAACACCTGGGAATATGGCAGCAGTGATGTTTCTCATAGATGCAAATTCAGGGTTATATATCAAACGCGTTGAAGGGACTGGCTGTGATGGGAAAGATAAAGGGGGTGCGGACTGGGGTGAAAGGGAAGAGACAGGAAGACAGGCAAGGGAGAGACAGAAGGGAGACAGAGAGAGGAAAAGGGGAAAGCAGAACCTGTAACAATAACACTTTAGGAACTGTGGAGTGAGGTTCATACAATCCTTTGCACCCAGTGCAGTGGCAGCAACATCAACAGGCCATTGCTTCTCTGCAATTGTGAGCTTGGAGCGGATGCCATAACAAGATCAGGCAGCTTTTCAAATGGACGGGCAGAGGCAAAGAGAAGCTGGGGGAACACTGTTCATAGAATATAACAATCTAATTCAAAAGGAACCAGAGAAATGAAGAACAGTTTACAATAAGTCGGGGTCAGCCACTCCAGTGCATCCATAATTGACCAACACAGCAGGAGGTGCATCCTTAAACAAGTTTCCAGGACTACACAGATTCCAACCTTCCGGCTACCCCAAAACAACTGGGAAATTCAGCAGTTAAATCCTCTACCTCCCCTACCACCGGGAGCAGTTGGCTCCAGCCGTGCAGGAAAGGAGTCTCCTTGCTACAAAACACATACGAGCCTACACCCACCGAGGGGCCAGGGCTTTGTTAGAATCACACTTTGTTTATACTCACAACCAAAGTTAAGAGTACGGTAGACGACTCCCACCGATGCTTGACCACCTTGGGGGTGACCCCTAACCAAGCAGTTCTCCAAGTGAGGCCCCTGGATCAGCTGCATCAGCACCAGAAACTGAGATGCGAACGCTGGACCCCCTCCCAGCGCTGCTCAGAAACTGCTATCACCCCCTCCCTCCATGACTCTGATGCTCCCCAACGTTTGAGAGCCCTGACACTAATTAAAACTTCAAGCTTCACTCCAAACACACAAAGGAGGGGGGCTTGGAAGTGGAAGCTCAGGAAAGAACCTCGCTGCTCTGTGCCCCTCCTCCCGCCCTTTAAGCGCAGGCTGTTCTCCTCACAAACACCAACCACGTAGGGAGAAATGAGACTGGAAAACACAGCAGAGAGAATCAGTGGAATTGGTTTGCTGCCTTTTTTTTTTAATTGCTAGTTCTCAGCCCAGTCTGCACGCGGCCTCACCTGGGGAAGCTTCCAGACTTCCCCCACCAAGGATTCAGATATGGCTGGGTTTGATCTGGGGGATGCTGGGCACAGACCTGGGACTGGGGTGGGGGTGGGGGCAGCCCCTGAAGTCCCACCCACTCCCCTGGCATGCTGACAGTGCCAACCTTTCCCTGACCCACTTTGTCATCTTCTCAGAAGGGGAGGGTGGTAAATATCAGCTGCCAGCCACTTCCCTGAAATAACCTCAAAATGCTTTGCTCCGTGTCCCGGGTACAGTGCCATATGGCCAGCCGAGCAGCCGTAGGCCCTGGGGCACAGCCCAGTCACCCCACACTGCAGATGGGGCTGTCTGCCTGCCGGCCTCCCACACCACAGCCCCATGCCTGAGACACAAGCCCGGGCGGTACCAAGCATCTTGCCTGGAGGCTTCAACTTCACAGGAACCCAAATCACAGTCCAAGATAAAATCCCAAACACCACAGACTAGGGGTCTGGGCCACAACAGGGGATTCCACAGCAGGGTGGGAGAAAGCAGAGGGGCTGGGGTGTATGGATGGGGAGGGGACCCCCCCCAGGACTGTTCACCTTGCAATCAGGCTGATTTTAAAGTGCTCCCCTCCCATGGCACCTCCTTTACTCCTGGTTCAGAAACTGGGCATGAGGAGAGGTTGTCCACACCCCTCTCCTCTCTCCATCCCATCTTCCATGTTCAAAGCCAGCTCACTCCCTTCCTCCTCTGCCTGCTCTCCCTGGGACATTTTCTGTCCCTTAATGAGGTGGGGGTCTCACTTTAGTAAAAGATGATGATGCAGAGAGGCCAGTTTGGACCCCTTCCCCAAGGCCCTCCCCTCCTCACTCACCCTGCCATCCTAAGAACTTAGGGGGACTGCAAACCCAGTGGAAGGGCTTCCTCCAGAAGCCCCCAGTGGCCCTGAGCCCAGGGACCCAATGACCGAGTGTTGAGCCACGTCCACCCAGCCCGCAGCTGGACTTTGGGGAACAGCCCATGGGAAGACCCTGGGGACAGCAGCACACCTGCCTCTACAAAGGCCTCAGCGTCAGAACAAACAGCACCCTCTCCCCCACTGGGCCCCCCAAACCCAACTTCCCTTCCGGCAGATCGTCCTGTAAACACCCCAGGTGAAAACATGGCTTTCCGGGGGAGGGCCTGCCCCAGCAAACAGCCTGTGGGCACACACACACACTCCCCCCCCCCCACACGCACACACATACGCGCACGCACGCATTCTGCCGGGAACATCTGTTTTGACAAACAAATTATTCAAGTCAGTCTATGGGACATGAATTGACAAATTCTCAACGTGCAGGTCCCTGACTCCATACACTTCAGATCTGAGCCAAGCTGGGGATGATACAACCAACTCTTATTTTTTTATTCGTTGGCCCACAACCCTTTCCTCACTCCAGCCCAACCTCCAAGAAGACCACATCCGGAGCCCCCAACAGGCTTAGATGAGAAACTCATACACCTGGGGGTTACAAAGGCATTGCCTGCCGTGGTGTCAAACTTCGCCCAGAGGGGCTTTTCTGCAAAGCTGGGGGCGGAAGGGGTGTCGGGAACCCCACAGTGACAGAGAACCGTCAGCCCTGCCCTGGGAAACCAGAACCACGGGGACCAAGCAGCAATATCCCGCATCAGCGGGAGGAATCGTCTGGAAACGGTCCGCCTCTCCCCGCGGCTCTCCGGCACCGGCGTCCATGGCAGCTTCGCCAGCCGCGCGGTACCCGGACCCCGTGCTGAAGGGCATCCTCAGACCGCTGGAAAATAAACTTTGTCAGGGCAGAGAGTTTCCGGCTATCACCCAGCGATCACCGCCCGCCGCTGCAGCGCGGGGTGCGTGCGGAGGGGTGAAAAGGCAAACAAGAAGCTATTTTTAGGAGGAAAAAAAAATAATAAATCTCAGCCTACCTTAGAAGCAGCAATGCCAAGACTGGGAGGTTCACCGGGAGACAACTGCAGTCTGCTGTGTCAGATTACAAACTGGGGGCCAGAGGGAGAGAGCAGGGAGGCAAGGGGCAGGAAGGGAAGGAGGAGAGAGGAGGAGGGAGGGAGGGGGAGAGAGAGAGAGAGGGCATTGGTGTGTCTGCACTGCTTGGATTCAGCTAGAAATGATTCATTAGTTTTCTGCAGGCAGGCAAGCAGGCCCAAAGAGAAAAAGATGGGGGGGGGGGGGGCGGCGGGGAACCAACCGCCATGCAGCGGTACCCAGAGCCCAGGAAACGTCAGTGTTTTAAACACACACACACCAAGATGGCTCTCCCCTCCCTGCCAGCGTCTTTTCCACCGAGTTGTGGCCAAAAGCGGGGACAGAAATGGAGGCCACACAGCTCTTAGCCACGGAGGGCTTGGGGTTCAGTGGGTGATGCTCCGTCTGGGGAATAACAACGCAAACTCTCCCCTGTTGGCTGCCAGGGGCCTCCTGCAACCTACCGGTGGCGGAAAACCTGCCCTCGCGCGCCCCGCAAAGCTGAGAAACTCAAGTGCAGCCGGGAATTAAGCGATTATGTGAACCACCCAAGCTGTTCGGGTCTTTACCCTCTGGTCTGGCGCCCCCGCCCGCCCCAACCTCCAGAATCCAAAGAAAATAACGTATGTGTCCTCCTCGTTCCCCAAGAAGTTCAGACTCTTCCACAGACTACCAGCTACCTAGCAACGCAGCAGAGTGACAGACTAGGAAAATGTGTGTGGACTTGACACACACACACAGATGCACACACACGCGTGCGGGGAAACAGTTTGTTCCCTGAGATGAAAACCCCATCGTGTGTGATTTAAAGAAGCTAAATAATTTAGCTCCTGGGAAGAAAGCCCCATGTTAGGTCCCACAGACCTCGACTGCAGCTCTGAGGGGTCCCCATGCCACCTGCCTAGGCACAGACCAGGCACCAGCGACAGGTCCTTTTTACAGAAAGGTAAGAGTCTCTGCAGATGGTTTCTGTTGCTTTTCCAATTAACAGGCTTACAAAACGGGCTCATCAGGAAAATCTAAAACACCCTTGACCTCTGTGGTTGGGTCACTTGCCTTACACAAACCACCATGATCTAAAAAACTAAGTGGGGAATTCCCTGGTGGGTCCAGTGGTTAGGACTTCAAGCTTTCATTGCTGAGGGCATGGGTTCGATCTCTGGTCAGTGAACTGAAATCCCACAAGCTACAGGATGTAGCCAAAATTTTTTTTTAAATTTTCTTTAAATTTAAAAAAATAAACATGGTATGAAAAATAAAAAGCTAACTGGCCAGAAGGACACTCCTTTTCCAGACAACTTCTGCATCATGGTGGTATGAGCGTGGAGGAGACATTTTCCTAATCAGGACCCACTTTTGCTTCCCAAAGATGGAGAGGATCTGAGTTTGCCTACAAGACAGAAAGCTTCCTCCAGCCCTGGGGTTGCTAGTCCCAGGCTCTTTCCATGGAACCAAGAGTTCTGTGCCCCTCTCAGGAGTGGGGTGCAGACCACCCAGCATTTCCCTTTTCATTCTGCAGGCAGAGCTATCAGATCCCTATAAGCAAGACCAGGGCAGAGAAGAGGCAAACACCTGTATACCACTGTGTACAGGCTGACTAGGCAGCTCTAGTCACAACAGCCAGTGGGTGGAGACAACCCAGTGCTTTCTGATGGGCAGATGGATCCACAGGAGGTGGCCTATCCAGGCAGTGGAATACTTTGCAGCCACCAAAAGGACAGAAGCACGGACACAGGCTACAGCATGAATGGACTTGAAAACATACTGGTAGAGGAAAGAAGCCAGACACAAAAGAAAATATGTCATATGATTTTATAGATGAAATGTCCAGAATAGGCAAAGCCATAGAGACAGAAAAGAGATGAATAGGATGGTGGCCAGGTCCGGGGCCAGGGGCTGCTAACAAGCACAGGATCTCCTTTAGGGGTGATGAAAACATTTTGGAATTAGGTGGTGGTTGTACAACATTTCGAAGGCACTAAATGCCACTGAATTACTCTTATGTCATGTGAAGCTCATCTCAATTTTTAAAAAAGACTATAGGAGAAGCACATGAATTGGGTGTCAGGCTGGCCAAGGTCTTTATCCTGACCCTGTGTGACCTTGAGCAGGTTGGTCTGTTCCCTGGGCTACAAAAGTAGAAGAATCAGCTTCTAAGAGAGCATCCACCTCCTGGGGTTATCATGGGAGAGAGAACATGATTGACAGAAGAAGATAAAGCTCCTCCCCCTGAGAAAGAACTCATTCTTTGAGAAAGTCCTTCTGTGGTATGAATACGGCTTTCTCCCCCTCTTTTCTCAGCAGATTGTTTTGAAGCAATCCATAGATCAGATAGGGCTAAAGGCACAGGTTCTGAAACAATCACCTACAAAGTCCTCCCCAGGCTGGGCCACAGCCACGTGAGCCAGCAGTATTAAGACTCCAGAATCATTCCCACAGCGTTTCATATCAATGGGAGTTGCTTGCCCAAGGGTCTCCATTTCGTCCACTTAGAGGACCTGGCAAACTGAGAATGGGAGAGGACACTGTCCCCGTCCAATCAGGAAAGGAAGGCAGGTGGAAGTGTAAATTGGTGCAGCCACTATGGAGAACAGTATGAAGGGTGCTGAAAAACTAAAAATAGATTTGCCATATTATCCTGAAGTCTCAGTCTACTGCATGTGTCTGGACAAAATTATAATTCAAAACATACATGCACCCCTGTGTTCGTGTGTGTGTGTGCTCAATCATGTCCGACTCTGTGCATCCCTATGGACTGGAGTCCCCCAGGCTCCTCTGTCCATGGAATTCTCCAGGCAAGAATACTGGAGTGGGTTGCCATCCCTTTCTCCAGGGGATCTTCTGACCCAGGAATTGAACCCCCATTGCTTGGGTCTCCTGCATTGGCAGGAGGAGTCTTCACCACTGTGCCACCTGGGAAGTCCCTGTGTTCGTAGCAGCACTATTCACAATAGCCAAGACATGGAGGCAACCTAAGTGTCAGAGGAATGGATAAAGAGGATGTGGTGTGAATATACGATGAACTACTACTTGGCCACAAAGAAGAATGAGGTAATGCCATTTGCAACAGCATGGATGGACCCAGAGGTGATCATACTTAGGTGAAGTCAGAATAGACAAATACCATATGAGAGTACTTAATATGTGGATTCTAAATAATGACCTTATCCGAGAAATGAACTTATCCGAGAAACAGACACAGACTCATAGACATAGAGAAGACTTGTGGTTGTCAATGGAGAGGGGGAGGGATGGAGTAGGAGTTTGGGATTAGCAGATGAAAACTATTATATAGAGAATGCTGTGTTAATTTCTGCTGTAGAGCAGAGTGATTCTGTTATACATTATATATATATATACACATACATTCTTTGTTATATTCTTTTATGGTTTATCACAGAACATTGAATATAGCTCCTTATGCTATACAGTAGGACCATGTTGTTTATCCACTCTCTATATAATAGTTTTCAATAAATTTTTTTAAAAAAAGAAAAGGAATTCAGTGATTCCACCTGTGGGTACTGTGTTCTAACTTCACCAAAAAGCAGGTGAATTCTGTGCTTTAGCCACCAGAAAATGTAACAGAGCAGAGAATTTCATAGACAAGATCTCGGGTAACTCATGATGCAGAGGAAGCCCTGCTGCCTCTGTGAAGAATGAGGTGTGAAGACACAGCAGGAAGGGACCACTCAGTTTTGGAAAATGGGCTGCCAGGAGCCGCCTGGCTTCCTTGAAGACATCAGTGAAGCTCACTGCTTCAACACTAGTTGGAGGCCACTCAGAAAACAGACCCTACAGAGGCATCCTTGTTCAACTGTTAAGAGCTGCTATAGATAACTCACCATGGAGGTAGTGCTAGTGGTAAAGAATCTGCCCGTCAATGTAGGAGACACAAGAGACATGAGTTCCATCCCAGTGTCGGGCAGATCCCCTGGAGAAGGGAATGGCAACCCACTCCAGTATTCTTGCCTGGGAAATCCCATGGACAAAGGAGCTTGGCGGGCTACAGTCCATGAGGTCTCAAAGAGTTGGACATGACTGAGCGACTGAGCACAAGAGAGAATGTTTTATCTGATCCTGAATGCAAAGAGTGTGTGCAAGACTGACGGAAAAACACCAGATGCAAAGTTGCATAACTGCCATCCAGAGCCTTCCAGTCACACATATGGAGAAAGCACAGCTGTTTCCATTTGGACTAGCTCTCTCTGAGGAGATGCCAGGTGTCGATTGCAACGTGGTTCTGAGGATTCAGCATTAAAGTAGCAGAATCTACGATGGTCATGGAGCTAAGAATAGGTCCTGAACATCAAGGTCTCAGCAGGCTCTGAGCTGCTGCAAAGCACAGTAGGCTGTCTGCCAGGCGTGTCCCAAGGCCAGTGGTGAGGTATGGTACCTAAGCCCTTTTCAAGTCGTTTTAGGAGATGTTATGATGGTCTGTGAAACAAGAAACTGTTACAAATAAGAATAGAAAGGAATGGAATAGAGTAGAATAGGACCAAATAGAAGAATTCTGCAAATATTACTTAATAGAATACAATCGTGTATTATTTTTGCTGCCAACCAAAAAAAAAAAGGATATTATTGCATTTAATAATATCTAAAAATCAATAGCTTTTCTATATAGGAAGAACAATCAGTTGGGAAATATATTGGAAGGAATCAATCCCATATATGGTAGCATACCAAACAAAAAAATCCCTATGAATGATTTGAACCAGAAATACACAAGATATATGTGAAGAAAACTGAAGAAGAAAATATGAAAATTGAATAAAGAGAAAAGCATACACTATGTTTGGAAGGGATGCTTAAATTCTATTATGTTTTCCCTAAATCAATCTTAAAATTTAATATGATTACAAAAGATATACAAACAGACACCCTCAGGTCTATGGAAGCTGATTCTAAACTTTGTATGAAAATATAAGCACAAAATTATAACCTGGAAAATTTTTTTAGGGTAGAGAAGGGTAATGAAAGGATACTACAATTACCAGACATTAAAATATAAATATATTTTAAAAATTGTTGGTACTGGTGCAAGAATAGGTAGATCAACAGAATAGATTTGGACAAATAAGTCCTATCACATATCAGCATTTGCTATATAATAAATATCACTTCTAATCAATAAGAAGACTGGTTATTCAATAAATGACATTCATAAAGCTGGATCATTTTTTAAAATTCTTACTCAAAATTAATTCCAGATGAATCAAGCATTTAAACACATAGAAGAAAAATTAGACATTTTTTAAGAAATCATGAATTTTTTTCATTATTTTTAAATGAAGGAGGACTTTCTAACTAAGGAAATCAGAGATGATGAGAGGAAAAGCTGATTAAATATAACAACATGTAAATTTAAAACTTTTGCACAGTGAAAAAAAAATGCCATAAATAAACCAAAAGATAAGTTACAAACCAGGATAAAATATTGGCAACACAAGTTTCAAACCCAGTTATGGGCCCAGGTTTTATGAGATCTGGGGTTTGTTCAACTTGGGGACCCTGTTTTAAAAGAATAAAAACAGAAAAGAAACCCACCAATACAAAATGGTATAGCTATGATTATGTCTAATGAATGAGAAAATAAATCAATAAATTCCAGACTTTAAAAAGCTAAAAAACCCCACAAACATCACAAAATTTAGAAAAATAACATTGCATTTGTTTAATTAACTGCCTGGCACACCTCTGCAATTCTTTTGTTACATTTTTTTTGCTGCATAATCTTTGATGACCTCTCCAAATGACAATGATTTTGTGCCATAATTCTATTTTGAGAGAATAAAGGATAAATTCTTTCCCTAGCATATTTAATCAAATGGGGGTGGTGTTGATTATAGTTATTTTTGATATTTTAAAAGTTTTCTTCATATGATCCAACAATCCCACTCCTGGACATATATCTAGACAAAACTATAATTAAAAAAGATACATGTACCACTATCCTTATAGCAGCACTATTTACAATAGCCAGTACATGGAAACAACCTAAATGTCCATTAACAGATAAATGGATAAGGAAGGTGTGGTATATGTATGTGTATATATATATATATATATATATATATATATATATATATATATATATATATATAACGGAATATTACTAAGTCATCAAAAAGAATGCAATAATGCCATTTGCAGCAACATGGATGCAACTGGATATTATCATACCGAATGAAGTAAGTCAGAGAAAAACAAATATCGTATGATATCACTTATATATGGAATCTAAAATATGACACAAATGAACTTATTTTACAAAACAGACTCACAGACATAGATAACAGTATAGTTGCCAAGGGGAGGGGTGGGGAAGGGATGGACTAGAAGTTTGGGGTTAGCAGATGCAAACTATTATATATAGTTGTTTATACAAACACAGGGTTCTAATGTATAGCATAACTATATCCAATATCTTGGGATAAACCACAATGGAAAAGAATACTGAAAAGAAGTTCTGCATATGTATACCTGAGTCACTTTGTTGTAAAACAGAAATTAACACAACATTGTAAATCAAATATTCTTCAATTTAAAAAATATATAAAATATCTAAAGTTTTAAAAAATTTTCTTTAACAAATTTATTCTATGTATAGCTACTGTTACAGTAGCTCCTGAACTACTATTCCAAGATATGTTCAAAAAGCATATGAAATTCTTTTTTATTTATTTATTTATTTAAATTGGAGACTAATTACTTTACAATATTGTAGTGGTTTTTGTCATACACTGACATGAATCAACCATGAGTGTACATGTGTCCCCCATCCGGAGCCCCCCTCCCACCTCCCTCCCCCTCCCATCCCTCAAGGTTGTCCCAGCGCACTGGTTTTGAGTGCCCTGTTTCATGCATCGAACTTGGACTGGTGATCTGTTTCACATATGGTAATATACATGTTTCAATGCTGTTCTGTCAAATCATCCCACCCTCGCTTTCTCCCACAGAGTCCAAAAATCTGTTCTTTATATCTGTGTCTCTTTTGCTGTCTCACATATAGGGTCATCATTGCCATCTTTCTCAATTCCATATATATGCATTAATATACTGTATTGGTGTTTTTCTTTCTGATTTACTTCACTCTGTATGATAGGCTCCAGTTTCTTCCACCTCATTAGAACTGATTCAAATGTATTCTTTTTAATAGCTGAGTAATATTCCATCGTGTATATGTACCACAACTTTCCTATCCATTCATCTGCCAATGGACATCTTGGTTGCTTCCATGTCCTAGCTATTGTAAGCAGTGCTGTGATGAACATTGGGGTACACGTGTCTCTTTCAATTATGGTTTCCTTGGTGTGTATGCCCAGTAGTGGTATTGTTGGGTCATATGGCAGTTCTATTCCCAGTTTTTTAAGGAATCTCCACACTGTTCTCCATAGTGGCTGTACTAGTTTGCATTCCCAGCAACAGTGTAAGAGGGTTCCCTTTTCTCCACACCCTCTCCAGCATTTATTATTTGTAGACTTTTTGATAGCAGCCATTCTGACCGGCATGAGATGGTACCTCATTGTGGTTTTGATTTGCATTTCTCTGATAATGAGTGATGTTGAGCATCTTTTCATGTGTTTGTTAGCCATCTGTATGTCTTCTTTGGAGAAGTGTCTGTTTAGTTCTTTGGCCCACTTTTTTTTATTGGGTCAGTTATTTTTCTGGTATTGAGCTGCATAAGCTGCTTATACATTTTTGAGATTAATTCTTTGTCAGTTGCTTCATTTGCTATTATTTTCTCCCATTCTGAAGGCTGTCTTTTCACCTTGCTTATAGTTTCCTTCATTGTGCAAAAGCTTTTAGTTTAATTAGGTCCCATTTGTTTACTTTTGCTTTTATCTCCATTACTTTGGGAGGTGGGTCATAGAGGATCCTGCTATGATTTATGTCAGAGAGTGTTTTGCCTATGTTTTCCTCTAGGAGTTTTATAGTTTCTGGCCTTAAATTTAGATCTTTAATCCATTTTGAGTTTACTTTTGTGTATGGTGTTAGAAAGTGTTCTAGTTTCATTCTTTTACAAGTGGTTGACCAGTTTTCCCAGCACCACTTGTTAAAGAGATTGTCTTTTCTCCATTGTATATTCTTGCCTCCTTTGTCAAAGATAAGGTGTCCATAGGTGCGTAGATTTATCTCTGGGCTTTCTATTTTGTTGCATTGATCTATATTTCTGTCTTTGTGGCAGTACCATACTGTCTTGATGACTGTAGCTTTGTAGTATAGTCTGAAGTCAGGCAGGTTGATTCCTCCAGTTCCATTCTTCTTTCTCAAGATTGCTTTGGCTATTTGAGGTTTTTTGTATTTCCATACAAATTGTGAAATTATTTGTTTTAGTTCTCTGAAAAATGCCATTGGTAGCTTGATAGGGATTGCATTGAATCTATAGATTGCTTTGGGTAGTATACTCATTTTCACTATATTGATTCTTCTAATCTAGGAACATGGTATATTTCTCCATCTATTTGTGTCATCTTTGATTTCTTTCATCAGTGTTTTATAGTTTTCTATATATATAGGTCTTTTGTTTCTTTAGGTAGATTTATTCCTAAGTATTTTATTCTTTTGGTTGCAATGGTGAATGGAATTGTTTCCTTAATTTCTCTTTCTGTTTTCTCATTGTTAGTGTATAGGAATGCAAGGGATTTCTGTGTGTTAATTTTATATCCTGCAACTTTACTATATTCATTGATTAGCTCTAGTAATTTTCTAGTGGTGTCGTTAGGGTTTTCTATGTAGAGGATCATGTCATCTGCAAACAGTGAGTTTTACTTCTTCTTTTCCAATCTGGATTCCTTTTATTTCTTTTTCTTCTCTGATTGCTGTGGCTAACACTTCCAAAACTATGTTGAATAGTAGTGGTGAGAGTGGGCACCCTTGTCTTGTTCCTGCCTTTAGGGGAAATGCTTTCCCTAAATGCCATTTTCTTCCCCGGGGAATCTTCCCAACCCAGGAATCAAACCCAGGTCTTCTGCATTGCAGTCAGATTCTTTACCAACTGAGCTACAAGGGAAGCCCTAAGCCTTTCACTGGTTGGGAAAATCCTATTAGGAATTTCAAAACTGTGTGTCTTTTCCAAGCATAGAGAGGGTCCCAGCAGTGAAACCAGTGTCAGTTTACCCAGAAAAGCAGGAAACCCCATAAGCTAAGATAAAATGTGCTGATCTTGCTCAGATATTGCTTCAGTAGAACAGCTTGAGGTTGAAATCAGTTTGCAAAGTCAGATGCCTACAGGGAGCAAATCGACTAAGGGTGAGAAACATATGTTCTCAATACAAATCCTTATCTTCTGACTCTTTTTAAATTTTATTGAGGTATAGTTGATTTGGGCTTCCTAGATAGCTCAGTTGGTAAGGAATCTGCCTGCAATGCAGGAGGCCCCAGTTTGATTCCTGGGTCAGGAAGATCCACTGGAGAAGGGATAGGCTACCCACTCCAGTATTCTTGGGCCTCCCTGGTGGCTCAGCAGGTAAAGAATCCATCTGCAATGTGGAAGATCTGGGTTTGATCCCTGGGTTGGGAAGATACCCTGGAGAAGGGAAAGGCTACCCACTCCTGTATTCTGGCCTGTATTCTGTATCCAGAATTCCATGGACTGTATAGTCCATGGAGTCACAGAGATTTGGACACAAATGAGTAACTTTCACTTCACATAGTTGATTAACACTGTTGTGTTCATTTCTGCTGTACAGCAAAGAGACTCATTTATACATGTAGACATTCTTTTTCATGTCCTTTTCCATTATTGTTTATCACAGGATATTGAATGTAGTTCCCTGTGCTATACAGTAGGACCTTATTGTTTATACTAGTTTGTATCTGCTAATCCCAAACTCCCAGTCCTTCCCTACCCCTCTCCTTGGCAACCACAAGTCTGTCTATGTCTGTGAGTCTGTTTCTGTTTTGTAAATATGTTTGTGCCATATTTTAGATTCCACATATGAGTGATCTCATATGATATTTCTCCTTCTCCGTCTGACTTACTTCACTTACTATGATGAGGTCCATCCATGTTGCTACAAATTGCATTATTTCATTCTTTTTATGGCTGAGTAGTATTCCATTGTAGACATGTGCCACCATTCTTTTTTATGGCTGAGTAATATTCCATTGCATATGTGTACCTTGAGTCCCTTCAACTGCAAGGAGATCAAACCAGTCAATCCTAAAGGAAATCAGCCCTGAATATTCATTGGAAAGACTGATACTGAAGCTGAAGCTCCAATACTTTGGTCACCTGATGTGAAGAACTGACTCATTAGAGAAGACCCTGATGCTGGGAAAGATTGAAGGCATGAGGAGGAAGGGATGACAGAGGATGAGATGGTTGGATGGCATCACCGACTCAATGGACATGAGCTTGAGCAAGCTCCAGGAGTTGGTGATGGACAGGGAGGCCTGGCGTGGTGCAGACCATGGGGTTGCAAAGAGTTGGACACGACTGAGCAACTGAATGGAACTGACTGATGTATCACATCTTCTGTATCCATTTATCTGTCAATGGACATTTAGGTTTCAACTTTTAATAGAGACAAGGGTATTAAAAATAAATCACTCTTAGTAGAATGGATCTGAATGGTATCATCATTGGGGGGGGGTGCTGATCTCTGACTAGTCCCACATGTATATAGTCAAATGTATATAGTCTAACATACATTAGATCAATTTCACAATCTTCCCTCCTTTTGATGAATAAACCTACAGACTGTCCCCAGCTAGCACTCAAGCCTCCTTTCCCAAGACATGGCTTACACTCATGCACTCCCCAAGCAGTCTGGAACTAGAAACCTGGGACTCTTGAACAACACAGAATCAGCTACCAGTACAACACTGTGATCCAGAACTTACCTGACCGTTTCAGGCCAGATCCCGCGACCTGCAGAGCCAAACAGAGCTAAACAAACGAAGTGAATAACTACATCCTTCCAGAGCTGTCAAGTTCCCCGGAGTGAGCCTTACAATGATGGAGGCCCTTGCCTTGGAATGTGGCTAATTGCGGGTGCTAAATATAAACATCCCGATTTGGTTAATTTTCCGTCTGGAGTTCACATTCTATGTCTACAAGAGCTAGGAATTCTAGAAAGTGATTCCCTAATTGTCAACACCTCACAAAGGGGAGGAAAAGAAACATGATTTCAGGGTCAAGTGAACCCATCCAAGTGGGAAGTGGTAATTGAGAGAGTTCAGGCCCCACCAAAAATAATTCCATTTAACTTCAAACTATGCAAAGTGAACAATGCATGGTCCCTGGTTGGAGTCCTTCTTGATAATTTCCAGGGAAAATCTTGGGAGAACTAAAGGGGACTTGGCCTTTTAAACCTCAGTTGATGTCACAGCGGCTTTCAGCTTATAGACCAACAGCTACATAATTTGACTCATCCTTCAGAAAATCTATGCACCAAGAATTCAGATCAGACCCTGTAGAGTAAGAATATCACATATAAGGGAAAATTTCTGGGCTTGGGGGATAGATCAATTGACAGTGGTATAAAGTTCAGACCAACAGACTGTGGCCCATGGGCTAAATCTGGCCTATTGTTTTTGTAAATAAAGTTTTATTAGAATTCTCATCTGTTTACATATGTCTATGGCTGCTTCCCTGCTATAATAGCAAAGATGAGGAATTGCAACAGAGACTATACAGCCTGCAGAGCCTAAAATATTTACTGTCTGACTCTTCACAGAAAAAAAATATTTACTGTCTGACCCTTCACAGAAAAAAAATCTGCATCCCCTGGTGAAAGGTTTCCAAACTTATTGATCAGATATCCCTACTGATAAAAGAAAGTTATGGAGCTGTCACGGGAATAGGGGGAGGAAAGAAGGTACAATATGTTTGTAGGACATATGTTAAGTTGCCCTTAAAAATGCACTCCAGTATACATTAGATGCAGACACATACTGTTTGATTCCACTTATAGGAGGTACCTAGAATAGGCAATCCATAGAGTCAGAAGGTACACTGGTAGATGCTGGGGCTGGGGAGTGGGCAGGGGGAATACGGAGTTAGCGTTTAATGGGGACAGAGTTTCAGATTAGGAAGGTGAAAAATTCGGGAGAGGGATGATGGTGAGAAGTGCACAACAATATGAATGGACTCAGTGCCACTGAACTGTACGGTTACATATGGTTAATGAAGTATGCTTTATGTGACTTTTACCACTATTTTTAAAACACTGTTTTAAGTTATGGAGCATGTAGCCCTATTATATGGATGAGTTATGGGATATGTATATAGCTTCAAAGTGCATGCATGCTAAATTGCTTCAGCCGTGTCTGACTCTTTGTCACTCCATGGACCATAGCCTGCCAGGCTCCTCTGTCCTTGGGATTCTTCATGCAAGAATACTGGAGTGGGTTGCCATGCCCTTCTACAGGGGATCTTCCTGACCCAGGAACAGAAGCATGTCTCTTGTCTCCTGCATTGGCAGGTGGGTTCTTTACCACCAGCACCACCTGGGAAGCCCAGCTTCAAAGTAACTCTCCACAAATTATTTACTAACCATAAAGGGGAGGATATTAATAGTAACCTTAGTGTGAAAAATCTCCAACAGATATTGCCTTATCTGGGCAACCAAATTAACATCACCAGAAGCAGGACAAGTAAAAACCACACATGTCCTGGATGATGCCCTAAGAAACCACATGAGCATTATGTGAGCAGCAACCACACCAAGAACACAAAACTGAACAGAATCTCGAGGAAACATCAGCAAACCTGAATCAAGGGAGAGTCTTCAGGATATGTCTGTCAAGGTCATGCAAGGCTGGGAGGGACTGGAGACTGTTCCGCATTAAAGGAAGATGAAAAGATGTAATGGCAACCTACAACATGTGATCCTGGACTGGATGCTGGGCCAGGAAAGAAAGTGACTGTCTAGGATATTATGGGAGCAATTGATAGAATCTGCATAGGGGCTGTGGATTAGATACTAGTGGTTCATCAGTGTTAAATCTTCAGATCATTGTACTGTGGTCATGGAACAGGATGTCCTTGTTCTTAAGAAAAAACACGCTGAAATAGTGTAGGATAAATAGACAATATATCTGCAATTTACTGTCAGTTAGATGGCTCTGGGGGAAATCTCTCTCCCTGTCCCATTGTGTGTGTGTGTGTGTGTGTGTGTGTGTGTGTGTGTGTGTGTGAACAGATTGATAGATGATAGAAAAAGAGAAATAATGATAGATGGACGATAGATGGACAGGTAGATGGACAGATTGGTAGATAAAATGATAGAGAAATGGGAGCAAAATATAAACAATTGATGAATCTGAATAAAGGATATGGGGTTTTCCAGATTGCACTAGTGGTAAAGAATCTGCCTGCTGATGCAGAAGATGTTATGAGATGCAGGTTCAATTCCTGGTTCAGGAAGATCCCCTGGAGGAGGAAATGGCACCCCACTCCAGCATTCTTGCTGGGAGAATCCCATGGACAGAGGAGCCTGATATATGTGTATGTGTGTATGTGTGTGTGTGTGTGTGTGTGTGTGTGTGTGTGTGTGTGCGCGCGCGCGCGCGCGCATGAATAGATGACTAATAGATGACAGAGAAAGAGAGATAATGATTGATGGACAGACAGATGGAGAAATAGATAAAATGATAAAGAAATGGGGGCAAAATAGAAACAATTGATGAATCTGAGTAAAGAATATAAAAGCATTCTTTATGCTATTCTTGCCGCTTTTCTGAAAATGTGAATTATGTCAAAATAAGAATTTTTTTAAATTCAGAACAAAAATCCCCCAAAGCACCCCCAAGGACAGAGCTCTTATTTTTGACTCATTCCTGGCAGCTCAGGCCCTCTGGGTTCATTTATTTTCAGGCCAGTAATACAAAGTGGATTTACCCCGAGGTCTCAACGCTGTTCCCTCAGGCGCCCCCTCCTCATCCCATAGTTACTGATTTCTGGGTCCCCGCCCAGAGTGGCCTCCCTGGGCACCTGCTGCAGGGAATGAGTTTCTCCATGGAATTCATGACCTTTGGAGTCGGCGGAAAGCAGCCTTGTAGAGTGTGTTGTCCTTTTCCCAGATGAAACACAACATGGCAGTTCCAGAACAAAGGAAGAGAGATGCTGAATGTTGTGCAAATTTTGGTTTGACTAGTGTGGCTTATGCTGCTAATCCTTTCTAATACCCATTCATCCCTTTTTTTCTATATAAACAGGATACTGATTAATTTAGGTGACAATGTACCTAAACTCTGTTGGAGGTAACCATGTTATACTGCTTTGGCCAACAAGCAGTGCTGATTGGAGTCAGGAGGGAAGAGTTCTGGAAAAAACATTTGCTTTTCTCTTAAAGAGGAGTAGATGAGATTAGTGTTATCCTTCATTCTGTTTCTAGTCCTGAATACAGATGATGTCTGGAGCTGTGGCAGCCATGAGGAATCATGAGGAAACCCCCACGAAACTCAGAATGACAGTCCTGATATCCTTGAGTCATTAAATCATAGCCAACAACTGTCTACTTCTCATGTGAGAAAAAAAAATAAAGCCTTATTTGTTTAAAACACTGTTAGTTGTGTATTCTATCACTTTTGTCAAACCAATTTTTAATTGTCAAAAAAATAAATCTTATTTTCCTTTTTGTATCTTAGGCTCCAGAGAAGATCTATGATAAAATTTACTGCATTCTATTCTCATGGGGGTCTCTTCCTGTTCTCCCTTCCACAATAATTTTCAGTTAAACTGTGGACTTAATTCTTCAGTCCTGATTCAGACAAATCTCCCACGGGGAGTGTTCTCTGCGTAAAGCTGATGATTTCTACTTTCCTTCTCCAAACTGAACATTTTCACTTCTGCTTAATTATTAATATGATACAAATATATTTAAGATGCGACCCCAGCATAAAGTATATTTAAAACTCGAACAAGGATTTCCATTACGCTGATAAATAAAGGATGAGTTGCCCCAGCCTGCCTTCCCCTGACTGCTCAGCTGCTCCCACATGCTTCTCACCTTGCCGGCAGCTCTTCCGCCTGTTTGTCCAACCAGCTGATAGGATCAACATAAAGATCACGCTCAGAGGAGTTATGAGCCCAGGACTCCACAGGGAATGGCAAATGTGAACAACAGCCAAGAGGCTATGTGTGAAGATTCGTTTATCAACACAGATCCAAAGAGGAAGACTAGTTCTGGAAATAGATTTTCCCCAGCCTGACTCAGGACACAGAAGAGTGTCAAGCCTCTGTTCAGAAACACTAGCAACCAGACTCCATAGGCTGGCATAGGAGAAGCCAACAGATTTTTGGGAGTAGAAACAGCAACGAGAGACCGTGCACCAGTGGAAGCGCCAGGATGAAACATCAATGTGAATGTAGCTCAGTCAATAGCTAATTTCTTGCAGGTCAAATACAGCTGCAAAGTATTCATCTGGGTTGAGATATTACGATACAAATGAACCTATCTACAGGACAGAAAAGATTCACAGACATAGAGAAAAGACTTGTGATTTCCAAGGAGGAGGGGAGTAGGGAGAGGGATTAACTGGGAGTTTGGGGTTTAGTAGAGGCAAACTATTAATATTACATTTAGAATGGATAGACAACAAGGTCCCCCTGTATAGCACAGGGAACTATATCCAGCCTCCTGGAATAAATTACAAAGAAAAAGAATACACAATAAGAATGTACGCGTGTGTATAATTGAGTCACCTTGCTGGACAGAAGAGCCTAGTAGGCCGTGGTCCATGGGGTCGCCAAGAGTCGGACACAACTGAGCGACTTCACTTTCACTTTTCACTTTCATGCATTGAAGAAGGAAATGGCAACCCACTCCAGTGTCCTTGCCTGGAGAATCCCAGGGACCGGGGAGCCTGGTGGGCTGCCGTCTATGGGGTCGCCAAGAGTCGGACACGACTCAGCGACTTCACTTTCACTTTTCACTTTCACGCATTGGAGAAGGAAATGGCAACCCACTCCAGTGTCCTTGCCTGGAGAATCCCAGGGACGGTGGAGCCTGGTGGGCTGCCGTCTATGGGGTCGCACAGAGTCGGACATGACTGAAGCGACTTAGCAGCAGCAGCAGCAGTTGTACAGTAAAAATTATCACAACATTGTAAATCAACTATTGTTGTTGTTTAGTCATTAAGTTGTGTACAACTCTTTTGCAACCCCATGGACTCTAGCCCACCAGGCTCTTCTGTCCATGGGATTTCCCAGCAAGAAGATTGGAGTAGGTTGCCATTTCCTCCTCCAGGGGATTTTCTCAATCCAGAGATCAAAGCCATGTCTCTTATGTCTCCTGCATAGCAGGTGGATTTTTTTACCACTAGCACCACCTGGGAAGACCCAAACTGTACTTCAATTTAAAAAAGAATATATATTCTTGATTCAGATACACACACACACACACACACACACACACACACACACACACATAAATCCCTTTGCTGTACACCTGAAAGTAACACAACATTGTAAATCAACTATATTTCAATAAAATTTTCAAAAAAGACATTATAATTCCAAAACACTTAAACAATTGGACATTTTTCTAGATAGATTACAGAGGACAAGAGACCTCTGAAGCTTTGTAATGCTTTTATCATAGATTGCACAGAGATGGCCATGGAAGAATGGGGGACAGAATGGGTAGCTCCCAGTAAAAGCAGAAAAAGAGCCCAGTGTATCAGGTAGAGCCGGTAACATTGCACAGAGATTCCCGTGGCACCAGGGAATGGACATCTTCACAGATGTCCGGTGGTGGATGATGGATTAGGAGGACAGGTCTCACTGAAAGAGATCCAGGGCCACCAGGAGATGGGGATCACTTAGCAAAACCTTGAGGACACCAAGGAACAGGCATCACTTAGGGGAATCCTGGGGACACCAGAGGAATGGACATCACCTTATCAGATCCTGGGGACACCAGGGGAAAGACATCACTGACAGCAATCCTGGGAGGATCAGGAGGTAAAACTGCATCAGATGCATGAAAGATGTTTACACAGTTGACCTTCCCCTTGTGCAGCCTCTGCTCCATTATAAGACGACCATGCCCTTGGCAGTATCCTTTCCTTCAGCCCAAACCCCTGAGTGAGACACCTGCAGGACACCCCCTGAACCCTGAGCCTGAAGCAGAACCGTCCACGCATGCCCAGTCCACTCTGCTGGGCTTCACTTGACCTGCCTGCCCCAATATGAGAAGCCACATGCAATCTTCTGTGACTTGGAGACCTGGGAGTGTTTGTTACTCAGCGGTAGCTGACTGCTAGCTCCCACCTGCTGAAGACAGGCTACCCATGTAGAGGAGGGGAACAGAGAAGTCTATGATTTGTGTTCAAGAACAACAGTCAATCTGTGCAGCCTATTAATTCTATCTGCCTTGGGAGAGAAAGAAAATCATTATACAGTAACTCAAGACATTCCATGCTTCACATCAGAGGATATCCCATTTTACTTTCATAAACTTGAATATCCATGTTTATCAACAACATTTGTCTACAAATGCAAGTTAACATAATAATGTGCTGTGAGCTGGTTTATCACAACCAAGTCAGTGCACGCCCCAGCCTGCCTTGGTTGTTTCTCAGGGGGCCTGGGGGATCTCAGTCCCATACAGAGTCCTGGTTAGTCCTTGCTTTATAAAATCAGACAGACAATCTCCAAAACACACAGATGGGTATATTTTATTTCCTTTATTTGATGTCAAGGACTCAAGGATTTATTTTATTTTTCAACTGTAACATATACTCCATTACATTGTACAAGCATTTTTCACTCAAAGTCTCAACAATACTGAAAAAATCAGAAACTCAGTAGGAAATTGCTTTTCTGAATCCTATTTTCTACTATTTCAAACTGGTGAAGTTATTACACGTTACACATACACCCAAATGCTCCAACCAATTTCGTAAGTGTAGCTTTAAAAAAAAAAAGTAAAATCCCTATATATATATATAACAACCTATCCTGGGAGCAGGTAAAAATCTTACAGCATCACTTGCTGACTATGAGACAATTCATACAATTGCCACAGACAGTTGTTCTGGACACCATACCCCCAGGATATCTGAGATTCGTGGCTCTTCGGTGGGCAAAAGGAAGCCTTTCCAAATATCTTGACTTTGAGGCTCTACCACTTGTATTTTGAGAGAAAATTGAAACTTTGTCCATTTAGCAATTTGTTTAAAATGTCATCTTGAATTGTGGGGTCAAAAATGTGTATTTCTGTTTAAATACGTATCTGAGAAGTGATTTATTTCTATCATATGTGTGTTACATTATACATTATAGATTAATATATGCATTGTTGCTGTTCTTTAGTCGCTAAGTCGTGTCCAACTCTTTGCAACCCCACGGACTGTAGCCCACCAGGCTCCTCTGTCCATGGGATTTCCCAGCAAGAAGAATGGAGTGGGTTGCCAGGCCCTCCTCCAGGGAATCTTTCCGACCTAGGGATCAAACCCAAGTCTCTTGTGTCTCCTACACTGGCAGGATTCTTTACCACTGCACCACCAGGGAAGCCCAGTATATGCATATGTATATATAATGAAGTTTGATATTAAAAAACCAACAAATGCATTTCCAGGAACATATTCATGAGTGAGACACTGGGTGGGGTATGACTGAGTTTTCAGAGTTGGGGTTCTGGAGTCTCTCAGTTGTTTGAATCCACCAATAAATTCGGTGTCGATGCAGACAATAATGTATGGACACTGAGGGGGAAGAGAGGGGGAGGAACTGGGAGATTGGGATTGACATTTATACATTATTGATCCTCTGCATAAAACAGATAACTAATGCGAACCTACTGTATAGCACAGGGAACTCGACCCAGTGCTCTGAGGTGACCTAGATGAGAAGGAAATCCAAAATAGAGGGGATATATGTATGCATATGACTGACTCACTTTGCTATATGGGAGAAACCAACACAGCAGTGCAAAGCGACCATGCCTGAGTGCGTACTCAGTCGCTCAGTTGTGTCCAACTCTTTGTGACCCCATAGACAGTAGCCTGCCAAGTTCTTCTGTCCTTGGAATTTTCCAATTCTAGAGTGCATTGCCATTTCCTTTTCCAGGGTATCTTCCTGACCCAGTGATTGAATCCACATCCAACACACAAAAAAAGAGGCTCTGTGTCCTAAAGTATGACGAATAAAGTGTTTTTTCTTCCATGAAACAGAAATACTATACTGTATACTTGAAACTAACACAATATTGTAAAACGACTGTACCTCAGTTTAAAATAGCAGCAATAATACTACCTAACACATACTGCTATAAGAATTAAATAAAATAAAGCATATTTTTCACAATGACTGGCTCCCTTTTTTGAAAGGAATATATATGTATATCCCCTCTACTGACCCAAACGGGGCCACGTGTCTTGCTTTGGCCAGTGCACTGGGACCAGTTTGATGTATATGTCACTTCCAGGTAAACAGTTTAAGCATCACAATCATTTACCATTTTCTCTGTTTCTGTCTCCACGATTATGGAAGCATGTGTTGGAATGGATCTCCCTTCACTGAGGTCCCTCAGAACTGCAAGGAGCAGAGCCCTCTGGTGACTTGTAACAGGCAAAAGCAAGATTCAGGATCAAACTTGTATTTTTAAGTCATTGAGATTTGCAATGCATTTGCTACAGCAGCATAAACTAAACCATCCTGACTGATTCTACATCGCTCATGTGAAGTGTGTGATAACGTTTAGTTTTGGATAATCTTGAAAAAGTCGTTTCACCTCCTTTTTTAGTTTAATTTTTGTTTTATACTGGCGTACAGTTGTTTTACAATGTTGTGTTAGTTTCAAGTGTACAGAAAAGGGACTTAATTATACATACACATATATCCATTCTCTTTCAGATTCTTTTTCTCTATAGGTTATTACAGAATATTAAGCAGAGTTTCCAGCGCTATACAGTAGGTCTTTGTTGATTATCTGTTTTATGTATACTAGTGTGTATATGTTAATCCCAAACTCCTAATTTATCCCTCCCCCTTCACCTTTCCCCTTTGGTAACCGTATGTTTGTTTCTGAAGTCTGTGAGTCTGTTTCTGTTTTATAAATAAGTTTATTTGCATCATTTTTTTAGATTCTATACATAAATGATATCATATAATACTTTTCTTTCTCTATCTGACTTACTTCACTTAGTACAGCTTCCAGGTCCATGCATGTTGCTGAAATGGCATTTATTTCACTCTTTTTTATGGCTGAGTAGTATTCCATTGTGTATATGTACCACTTCTTTATCATTCATCTGTTGATGGACATTTAGGTTGCCTTCATGTCTTGGCTGTTGTAAATAGTGCTGTGAACACTGAGGTACATGTATCTTTGTGAATTATGGTTTTCTCTGGATATATGCCCAGAAATAGAATTGGCGGATCGTATGGTAACTCTATTTTTAGTTTTTTAAGAAACTCCCAGGAGTGAGTGTTGCATGCTCAGTTGTGTCTGATTCTTTGCGACCCCATGGACTGTGCCCATCAGACTTCTCTCTCCATGGGATTTGCCAGGCAAGAATATTGGAGTGGGCTGCCATTTCCTTCTCCAGGGGATCTTCCTGACCCAGGGATCAAACCTGGAAATGCATTTCCTGTATTGGCAGGTGGATTCTTTACCACCAAGCCACCTGGGAAGCCCATACAGATCTCCATAGTGGCTGCACCAATTTTACATTCCCACCAACAATGTAGGAGGTGGTCCATCTCTTGAAGCTGCAGTTTCCACATCTGTGATACAGGAGCGACAATATCACTCTGCCCGTGAGCATGTCAGTGAGACAGAAACATGCAGGAAATACAGAAAGCTCTTGGTGCAGTGAATACAGTTGGTAAGTAGAATCACTATATCATCATCTTTATCATTTCAAAGGTATTCAATGAACAGTAAGACTTTAGCTGAAATAGATTTCTCTACTGTCATTAATGGGGGAAAAGTTTATTCTATTTCCTCTGAGGGGCCCAACCCATCAATCTCTGGGCTCTGTATCCCAGTTCATAGTGTCTTCACTGACAATTGCATGCAGTACACCGTGTAGATGATGCCTGTCCTGTCATTGTTATTATAACTACTACTAGTCTTCACGTTTCCTCTTGCAGGTCAGGCTCTAGACCAATAAGATCCAATTTTATTTTCCTAGGTTTTCCTTTTCTCCCCTTGGTAAATACTGGCCATAAAGTTCATTTGAATTTTTCCATAGGACATTATAGAAAAACTCGAACGAACGTTTTGGGCAACAAAACAAATCTGCACAAAATTTTTAGCGACCCTTTCCACTGTGGTTCCTTCCAACAACAGCTTCTTTGGGTCTTGCAAGTCCCTCTTCTCATTGTTTTCACATGCTTGGAATGAGTCAATTTGTCTTTAATTGTGAGTTTCTTGTGGTTCTCAATTCTTCTTTATTTTTATTTTCTAATTTTGAAACAGAGAGATGAGAAAGTTTGCTTTTTTTAAAGTCCAGCATTGGTTCATTAGTGATGCCTGTTCATGAACAAATTGCATGTAATACCAACATCATGAGCCGTTAAGTTTGAAAAGTCCTTTTGAGAGGCTGAATGCTGGAGCCTTGCAGTCTACATGGATTTGCAAAGAGTTGGACATGATAGAGCATGCACCTGAGAACACACAAAGTGATTCAGTTATACATATATCCGGGTATCTATTCTTCTCAAATTCTTTTCCGACTTAGATTATTACAGAACATTGAACAGAGTTCCCTGTGCTATATAGTAGGTCCTTGTTGGTTATCTATTTTGAATATAGCAATGTGTCCAAGTCAATCCTAGCTGATTTTTAAGGGCGGGAGGTTATCCAAACCTTAGGTGCATTTGGGTGCACTGGATGGTAGTCGTTCGTCCTTGTCTAGCTGGGAATCCCCCTCCATTTCAGCCAAAGTGGGCTGCGCCCACACAGACGCCAAAACTGCGGACAGACTTGATGGCACCTGAGTTCTCCAAGGACCTGAGACTTCCGGGGTCAGGCTCGCCCTACCAGAGCTTGCTGCAGCTTGAGACACTAGCTCTCCTCTGGCGCCACCTACTGGTTCTCTTGTCCCTTCATCACAGAATTTCCTTACACTCAAAAACTAGAAGAGGTTTTGAGCTGGTGACATTCTCTTTTATATTGATTGTGGGAATGGAAGGATGACGTTGTGATTCCTAAGGTGATACATTTGTGCTTGAGCTTCTCTGGTGGCTCAGACGGTAAAGAATCTGCCTGCAATGTGGGAGACATGGGTTCAATCCCTGGGTTGGGAAGATCCCCTGGTGAAGAGCATGGGACCCACTCCAGTATTCTTGTCTGGAGAATTCCTTGGACAGAGGAGTCTGGCGGACTACAGTCCGTGGGGTCGCAAAGAGGCGGACATGACTGGGTGACTTTCACTTTCACACATTTGTGCATGACATTTGTAGAAAATACAAAAATAGCCCAAAGACCAGTCCCAACTATAAACAAGCCTCTCCCACCCATAAAGCCCCCCTTTGAAATTGTTCATATTTTTGGTACCAACCTTCCCAGTTTATCTTATGATATTATTTTATGTGGATTTTATGTATGTTATATTTACTATATGTATCTTCCCTATACATGTTACATTAGGGGAACATTATTGTTACTTTATTCTGTTTTTCCTAGGTTCTATTCGGTAACCTGGTTGGTTCTACTTAATTCACACTTTCCCTTAATTCATGGTGTTTGAACATTGTCATCGTTATAACAGTCTGTAAGTTATGTAATATCTGCCTCCCAATATTTGATGTTTCACTTAATTCTGTATGATTTTCTTGGATATAAAGCTGCTTGCTCATCTTTCATGCTTTCACAGCAATTTATTCCTGGGAACAAAACACCTGAATCCACCAACTGTAGGGTTTTTTATGGCTTTGGATTCTCTTTGTCTAGTTGCCTTGTGTGTGTGTGTGTGTGTGTATGTGCTGTGCTTGGTCGCTCAGTCGTGTACTACTCTTTTGTGACCCTATGGGCTGTAGACTGCCAGGCTCCTCTGTCCATGGGATTCTCCAGGCAGCAAGAATACTAAAATGGGTTATCATTCCCTTCTCCAGGGGATCTTCCTGAACCAGGGATTGAATCCACATCTCTTATGTCTCTTGCATTGCAGGAGGATTCTTTACTGTCTGGGCCACCAGGGTAAGCCCAATCGCCTTCTAGGAAGTACCAATTTGTGTTCCCATGAGCAGCGCCTCTTTCCCTACATCCTCACCAACATTTGGCAGTATCATTTGTTAAAAATCATAGCCAACCTAGTATGTAAATCAACGGTAACTCTTTACTTTAATTTGCTGGGGTCGGGGTTGGGGGTGAGTTGCTGCTCAGCCACAAACCAGCTGTTTGACCCTGGGCCAGTCACTTAATTTTTATGTGCCTCAATTTCTTTGACTGTACAGTGAGATTCAGATTGATTGTACACTGGGTCACCTCCTGGCTTGTGTGAGCTTGGAATGAGCCTATATGTGGAAAGCCCGGAGGACCGCAGCATATATACAGGACAGTGTAAATATCGGTGGAGAAGGGTGCACCCCTCAGTAGTTTGTTCAATTGGACCCGGTTTCATTACCTTGAGCTCATAGCAGCTGTCCTGAAACGATGTTATTTAATTGTGAGCAACGTTGGTTGCTATGATATTTACCATTAGGAAGATTTGATCTACATTTCACATTTTACCCAAATGGAGGTTTCCCTGGTAGCTCAGATGGCACAGAATCCACCTGCAATGCAGGGATCCAGGCTTGATTCCTGGGTCAGGAAGATACCCTGGAAAAGGAGATGGCACCCCACTCCAGTATTCTTGCCTGGAAAATTCCATGAACAGAGGAGCCTTGCAGTCTACAGTCCATGGGGTCCCAAAGAGTCAGACACGACTGAGCTACTAACACTTTCACTTTACCCAACAGAGTAGAAAAGACTTTAGGAGACTAACATGAATGGGTAACTTTCAATTGTATGGTCTTTTAGAGTTTGAAAGCTGCTTCTAATTTTAAAATAATAAGATTAATTCATAGATGGATAGATAATGGATAAAATTATGTTAAAGCAAATACAGCAAAATGCTAATTTTAGAATCTAGATGGTGGGCAGACCCGTACTTATGGCACAACTTTTTCACATTTCTATGTGCTTGAAAAAATGTTTTAAAAGTTGTTGATGGGGAGAACTGCTTTTTTGACATTATTTCATTTTTTCACTCTCTGACCAAGCAGATTTCTGAGTCTCTTTATCTTGATCTGTCTTTTTTGTCTAAGTTCTGAGTGTTGGTGTTACGGGGTCTTGTCTGCAACTCTTTCCCTTTGTACATTTGCTTCCTCAAGCAAGACTGATGGCTCTGGGGCTTCAGTCATCCCTCCTCCCCGGCACCTCCCCTCAAATCTCCAGCACCCACTCCTTCAGTGAGGGACACCCTGACTCTGACAGCCATCCACAGCCCTCTCCCCCACACACATGGGTGCTAACTCAAGTTCAACCATTTCAAACCCAGGGGCACCATTACCATCAAGAATCTCAAGTTTTTTATGTGTATACACACACACACACACACACACACACACACACACACACAATGGAAAACTACTCAGTCATAAAAAAGAATGAAAGACTGACTTTTTCAGGAACGTGGATGGGCATAGAGATTATCATACTCACTGAAGTAAAGAGAAAGACAAATATCATGTCATATCATTTATATATGGAATCTAAAAAATTCTACAAATCAACCTATTTATAAAACAGAAACAGTCTCATGGACACAGAGAACAGACTTGTGGTTCAGTTCAGTTCAGCTCAGTCACTCAGTCGGGTCCGACTCTTTGCGACCCCATGAACACCAGCACGCCAGGCCTCCCTGTCCATCACCAACTCCCGGAGTTCACCCAAACCCATGTCCATTGACTCAGTGATGCCATCCAACCATCTCATGCTCTGTCATCCCCTTCTCCTGCCCTCAATCTTTCCCAGCATCAGGGTCTTTTCAAATGAGTCAGCTCTCCGCATCAGGTGGCCAAAGCATTGGAGGTTCAGCTTCAGCGTCAGTCCTACTAATGAATATTCAGGACTTGTATTTACTGAATGGAAAAGGGGAGGAGGAATAAATTGGGGGTTTGGGATTAGCAGATACACATACTGTATATAAAACAGGAGATCTTCCCAATCCAGGGATTGAACTCGGGTCTCCTGCATTGCAAGCAGATTCTTTACTGTCTGAACTACTAGGGAAGCCTGAGATAAACAACAAAGGAACCATATGCAATATCTTGTAATAATGTATGATGGGAAAGAATCTGAAAAAGAACATATACATGTGTATAGGGTTTCCCCAGTGGCTCAGTCGTAAAGAATTCACGTGCAATGCAGGAACTGCAAGAGATGCAGTTTCTATTCCTGGGTCAGGAAGATCCCCTGGAGGAGGGCCATGGCAACCCACTCCACTATTCTTGCTGGAAAATCCCATGGACAGAGGAGTCCAGCGGGCTACAGTCTATAGGGTCGCAAAGAGTCATACACGACTAAAGCGATTTAGCAAGCACACACACATGTATGTATGTAGGTGAAGTGAAATGAAAGTCACTCAGTCATGTCTGACTCTTTGCCACCCCATGGACTATACAGTCCATGGAATTCTCCAGGCCAGAATACTGGAGTGAGTAGCCTTTCCCTTCTCCAAGGGGAACTTCCCAACCCAGGGATCAAACCCAGGTCACCCGCATTGCAGGCGCATTCTTTACGAGCTGAGCCGCGAGGTATGTACCTATAACTGAATCACTTGGCTGTACACCTGAAACTAACAAGATATTGTAAATCAACTGTAGTTACATTTTTAAAAAGAGCCTCAAGTTCTTCCCCATCCAGCCCCACTCCAACCCTCTCCTGCAGCTCATGTGCTGGAGTTATTTTATTTCCGTGGGCTGAGGGGCATCCCAGCGCTGGCATGGTCTGCACTGCTGCTTCCCCAGACCACTTCCCCTCAGTCCACAAGAATGACATAACCCCATCACACATCAGCATCGCAAGCACTGGGTCCAGTCTCTCAGGACATGATACCACTGAAGAATCCAGGTCACACTCTCACCACCTGGCTGACCTCAGCTTCCCTGACGGAGAATTATTAACAAGACAGCGGCCAGGGCAGAGTGAGTCCAGAGGGCACAGGTGGTTTGTTTGTGAGGCTTCAATGTTGGGAATTCCGCAGGGGCTCAGACCCCCTCAGGGCTTGCGGACAAGCTCATCACTAAATAAATCACTGGCTCCTGCTTTGGTCACATAGGTATCCCTTTCCCCATGGCCTCCCTCCCCATTTCCAATAGGATTACGAGAAGCCACTAAGCATTGTGGGAAACTCCCTCCCGTTGCCTTCTCAGGAGGCCGCGATTATGAAAGCCCTGGCCCAGCATTTTATTCCACCTATTGACCAAAGAGTCCCCTGCTGTCTTGGGATCCTTCACAGGCCTGAATAGGCTCCAGTTTACAAAAGCGGTCGCGGCGGGGATGTTTTCCGTCCTACAGGTAACCATTGTCTGCGGATTATTCATGTACTGCGAGCTTTGCAGGCCTGAAGTCGGAAGGGGCCCGCCTTCACAAGCGATGATAAACAGCTTTTAAAGGGTCGCACAGGTCAGCGAGAAATGGGATTTGATTGACACAGATTCTATTGACCCAAGGTTTGTAAGAAAACAGTTGCCAAGGAGAAAAAGAAGCCACATTCCACAGCTGGGCAAAGAGCCTGGACTCAGGGATTGTGACAGAGCGCCCTCTGCTGCTCATTCAAGGCTCTGCAGACCATGAGAGCAGATCGCAGCAAAAACCCAGGAAGACCCAGAGGCTTGTGTTATATAGTCGTTTCTTCCCAGCTATCTGTTTTATATTATAGTAGTGCGTATATGGGAGAAGGCAATGGCACCCCACCCCAGTACTCTTGCCTGGAAAATCCCATGGACAGAGGAGCCTGGTAGGCTACAGTCCATGGGGTCGCTAAGAGTCGGACAGGACTGAGCAACTTCACTTTTACTTTTCCCTTTCATGCACTGGAGAAGGAAATGGCAACCCACTCCAGTGTTCTTGCCTGGAGAACCCCAGGGACGGGGGAGCCTGGAGGGCTGCCGTCTGTGGGGTCGCACAGAGTCGGACACGACTGAAGCGACTTAGCAGCAGCAGCAGCAGTGCGTATATGTCGATTCCAATCTTTCAGTTTATCCCTCCTTCTTTCCCTCCGGTAACCGTAAGTTTTGTTTTCTACATCTGTAACTGTTTGGTAAATTTAGTTCATTTGTGCCGTTTTTTTAAAAGTCCACATATAAGCAGCATCATATGATATTAGTCTTTCTCTGTCTAAGTGCATTTTTAAGACCACATCAGCTGTTGCTGTTCGACATCCCTGGAAGAGAAGTTCTTCTTGTTATTTCCCAGGACAATGTGATGGTGCCTCTCCCGGGGCATTGGTGGTTTGAACAGGTTTCCCAAGGGTAACTGTTGGTCAAAAAAGTTGATCTGCAGGTGTTGTCATGAAGCTTCAATGCCTTCAGCTTTTGAGATAAGCAACAAACGTGGAGTGTGACATGTCCTCCTGGAATGGAACCCCCGCCCCCGCAAAGGGTCAGCTCCATGTCCTCCACGGGTAGAGTGTCAGCATCATAGAAGTTTCCCCAACTCTGCAGGCACTGGCTAACCCAACATCCTTCTTACCCATGGGGATACTAAGTCCCAGAGAAGATACCAGAGTCAAAGAAAGATACCATCATTGAAGTGACTATGATGGAATGAAACGCGTCTCAGAATTTATGAAAACTAATCATTCAGCTGAGCTCAATCAAGCGTATTCATCAACCGAGAAGGTAGTGAAAGAAGCAGGGGATGTCATCTGGAAGTGTATTGTTCAAGACTTATTTCTTTTAGAGAAAGCCAGGCAACTCCCTGTTCAAATGAAAATACATCCCCAGGAGGGTTTTCAGCTCCACCGTAGCCAGGACCCCATCCCAGCGTGTCCCTCAATGGAGACACCTGGTCCTTCATCCCCAATACCCAGCTGGTCCCCTGGTTCTGCCCAGTGCCTCCTTGTAAACACATCTGTATCTGTTCTTTCCTCCCAAGCCCATGCCTTCATCTTTGGCAAGACCCTCCGCAGCCGCAGAGGAGAGGTTCCAGTCTCTGCTTTTACAAATCGTACACAGGGACCTCGAAGGGGAGAGCCATCACCGAGAAGGTCAGCGGCATTGTCTGGAAGAGGGCAACGTGGTCCCCCGAGAAGGACCCAGGCTCCTCGTCAGCTTCTGCGCGTTGCTTCTCTGTTCAGTGGCTCCCCACGACTTGTCATGTGGACATCTCAGCTCCTCCCTCTGGCTTCTCTATGAAGTGTGGGGCTAAGTGTGAGATGGAAGTGGGGAACAGAAAAAGGGCTGTTGGAGGCACTAAATTATAACACTGCCCCACTTGTGTGGTATCTCTGTCAACCCGTCATGGTGTCTTATTTTTTAGTCTTTTAATTCATGATTATTATTTTTGAATTAAGGCTTGACAATGCTGCAGGAGATGCGGGTTTGATCCCTGGTAGATAGATAGATAAGATGATAAAGAAATGGAGGAGTAATGATTCATCAGATCCACTTCACTTGCCTTCACTGATCAAGGTCATACGTCTCCTCCAAACATCACGCAGCCTGAACAGGAAGATGCTGCTCTGAATGGTGCCCCAGGAATTTGGAGTCAGCTGTGTCCAATTTCGAGCTGAATCTGGTTAAGACTGGCTGGAACCAACCACCCTCCAACTGGGCATGTGTGAGTGTCGCTTGGTGACCTTTTGACATCGAGGGCTGAAAACCCTGCCCTCAGATTGTGCTATGTTGTTCAGTTGCTCAGTCGTGTCCAATTCTTTGTGACCCCATGGACTGTAGCCTGCCAGGGTCTTCTGTCCATGGGATTCTCTAGGCAAAAATACTGTGGTCGGTTGCCATTTCCTCCTCCAGGGGATCTTCCTGACACATAGATCGAACCCATGTCTCCTGCTTGGCAGGCTGATCCTTTACCACTAAGCCACCTGGGCAGCCTGAGGTTGCTGGGCGCCACCTGTTTTTGAATGTAGCTTAGCTTTGCCTGCACGGAACCACAATGATGCCCGTCTTTTCAATCACCTTTCCCCACACTCCCCACACCTGGTACCACCCAGCTGCTTTATTCTTCATTCCTTAAATACTCCAGTCCCTAACCTTCTGAGAGGAGGATCTGAGACACGTTCTCTTGTCCCCTCACTTAGCTGCCTTTTAAACAAACCCCTTCTTTGCCGCAAACCTCGGGGCTCATGTTTTGACTGCGGCACATTGGGCAATGGGCTCTTTGCCATTAGGCAGCACATGTTTTGTTCCCGGCACAGCTCTGGGTGCTGGGTAATGGGAACTGGCAACATAACAATGGCCACAAAGAGGAGCAAAAGGGACTCACACCATGAAGGCCAGGACGGTGGCCCTGCAGGCAGGAATGAGTGTGTGCAGGTGTGAGTGTGTGTGGGCTCCTCGAAGTAGGGTCTGCGCCCATCCACGGGCCTCAACTGGGCCCCACTGCCTCGGTGGTTTACAGCTCTCTCCTGAGGTCTTCAGGGCCCATGTGTATCCCTAACCCAGCATGAAGACAGGAGACGTGGCCTCTGAAAGGTGATTCCCAGAGAGACTGTGAGGGAATTTCAAGGTGCCTGGGAAAGATCTGGGAGGAGGTAGGGTCACTTCCAGACACCTCCAATCATGGTGAGACAGACCCGGGTGGGGCCCCAGAAAGACTCAGGACAGGGGAAAATGTTGGGTGTCACGTGTAGCTACAAATATGTGGGAAGATTCAGAGACCAAGAAATTTTAAACCAGTTCCTATTGTAACAAGAAAATATATACATACATACACATAAGCATATACATACGTATAAACATATATATGCATATACATACACATAAATACACATGTATACATATACATACACAAACATATACCATACACATAAATGTGTACCTATACATATACATACACATGCAGTATGTATACACTATATGTAAAGAAAAGAGGTTGGGTTTTCACCAGTAATCCCACTCCTGGGCGTATATCCAGAGAAAACTCTTAATTTGAAAAGATACATGCAACCTTATATTCATAGCAGCACTATTCACAACAGCCAAGATATGGAAGTAACTTAAGTGTCCATCAAAAGGGGAATGGATAAAGAAGATGTAATATATATATGTAATATACATATATATATGTATGTATGTGGTGGAATATTACTCAGCCATAAAAAGGATGAAATAATGCAGCAACATGGGTGGACCTAGAAATGATCACACTAAGTATTTCAGACAAGACAAATATCATATGATATCATTTATATACAGTCTAAATAAATGGCACAAATTTATTTATTTATGAAAAAGAAACAGATTCACAGACATAAGAAAAAAATTATGGTTACCAAAAGGGACTTGGCAGGAGGGATAAATTAGGAGTTTAGGATTAGCAGATAGACACTACTATATATAAAATAGATAAACAAGGATCTTACTGTACAGTATAGGGAACTGTGTGTTATAGTAAACTCTAATGGAAAAGAATATGAAAAAGAATATATACATACATATCTATGTATACCTGAATTATTTTGTGGTTCACCAGAGACTAACACAATGTTGTAAAAGCAAGGATACTTTTCTCTCTCACAGAAAATCCTGTCCAGTGCCCCCGCATGCAGCCCTGGGGAGCCAACACTTAATTCAGACCCCTCTTGAGTGGGCTTTCATGGAACTGGGGAGGAGGGTGATGAGACTCAGATGCTGTGTTTCAGGGTGCCCTGGGCCAGTTCCCTGAGCTGAGCCCACATTACTGAATTTACTCAGAAAGCTCATCTATTCACAGGCATGATTGTGATAGCTATGTGTGCCCAAACCAGGAATTCCTCTCAAGCTGAGAACAATTATACTTGGATTTTTTTGTTTTTGAGAACGCAATGGGAGAGAAAGTACAAGACAGCAAGAGGTTAAGAGAGGCCTGTCGACTAGAAAATAGAGTCACAACCTGAAAGTAGAGAGTTATTTTATTTGGTGGGAATGTTTAGGACTCCAAGCCCGGGAGACAGCATCTCAGTAGCTCTGAGAAAACTGCTTCAAGGAGGCAGGAAGCTTTATACAAGTTTGTAACAAGGGGAGCAGGCAGTCTGAACATCAAAGATCAGGTATCAAGTTAAGGAATTTAGCATTCTATGTATGGGAAGATGAAAGCCTCTGGGCTCACTGAATTCACTCCTTTCCTATGCACCTCAGCTGTCTGGGGCCAATCATGTTTCCTTGTTCACCTTGCTTCTTGCAAGGTTGCTTGTTCACTAGCTTCTCAGCAATCACTGTGAGGGGTGGAAGCATCAGCTGGATTGCAGTTTGGGGAGCTCCCATTCACCCTTGGAGGCTAGAAATTGCTGATGGTTGTGACATTTCTTGTTTATTGATGTGGTAGGAGATATTTTCATTTCACAAGCCTGAGGGTTTCCCTCCCCCTTTGATGTCTTGCAAGACAAGATGCTGTCCAGGCATTGATGCTCAGGCTGTCAGTCCTTTGAAGAGGCGGAGAAGAGGATGTTCCCTGTGCTCTGTTTTTGTTTGCTGTCTTTTTTATTGAAGTGTAATTGATTTACAATGTTGTGTTAATTTCTGCTCTAAAGCAAACTCAGTAATACATATATACATATATATATATATATGCTTTTTCCATATTCTTTTCCATTAGGGTTCATCCCCAGACATTGAATATAGTTCCCTATACTATACAGTAGGACCTTGTTGTTGATCCATCCTATACATAATAGTTTGCACCTGCTAGCCCCAAACACCCAGTCCTTCCCTCCACCCAATCCCTTGGCAACCACAAGTCTGTTCTCTGTGTCAATAGGTTCATCTGCTTTTCTAAAACTGACACAGACTTGTAATTAACATAATACCATGTCCGTGTCACATCCAACAAAATTAATCATCATCTCACAGGCACTCCATAGTCAAATTTATCTGATTAGCTCAAAAACATTTACCTTTGATTTTGCTCAAATGAGGACCACATGTTACGCTGATGTTTATTTCTCTGAACTCTTCCTTTCCTACAGTTGCATCAACCTTAATTAATCAGAAATATATCAAAAGAGGGACTTCCTGTTGGTCCAGTGGCTAGGACTCCAAGCTCCCAATGCAGGAGGCCTGGGTTTTGATCCCTGATCAGGGAACTAGATCCCACATGACACAACCAAGAGTTCGAATGCCACAACTAAGAGCTGGCACAGCCAAATAAACAGAGCAAAAAAAGAGAGAGAGAGAAATGCATCAAAAGAGCAAGCAAGCAGGGTTTTAAACAAATGAGGCTCCCAGCAGGGTGAGGGGAGTGGGATTAGAAGGCACTGCCTGTCCCCTCATTGCCCCCTTTTTCTTTGCAAATAAATAAACCATCCCTTGGAAGGTCACAAAGACCTTGGTGAATCTTGCTTACAAGCAATGGTCATAGATTATCAATAGATTATCAATCCCCTCTGTAGCTGGGAGATGGATAATTATCATGGCTCTGCTGACTCCTTGGGGGACCTCCCCCAGGTATCACGGAGGTAAAAAGATGAGTAGGATGTGCTGCAGTGAGGAGACTGGGACGTACACTCCACGGCCCCACACCCCATTCCCCCTGCATGTGTCTCTAGGCCTTGGGGCTTATCCTTAAATCAGTTCATTCTTTCTTCCACAATGCAAATATAAAGTCAAGTGTGGCAAGTCATAGAAAGAAAAAGAAATGCATTAACTGTTCTGCGAATTCAGAGAATTAAGAGCTCCTAGTGTAACCTAGGGCTTCCCAGGTGGCGCTAGTGGTAAAGAACCCACCTGCCAATGCAGGAGACATCAAAGATGTGGGTTCGATCCCTGGGTTGGGAAGATCCCCTGGAGGAGGGCACGGCAACCCACTCCAGTATTCTCGCCTGAAGAACCCCATGGACAGAGGAGCCTGGCGGGCTTTGGTCCATAGGGTCACAAAGAGTTGGACATGATGGAAGTGACTTAGCCTAGCCTACTGTAACCTATGTGGGTGCCAGGGCCCTCGTGGAAGATGCTCCTCATGAACCAGGCAGAATAAAAAGGAATTCCAATTTTTAGTCGTGCTTCTAGAAAAAGATTTCAGGCATCTCATTCATAAACCATAACAATCTTGTTATATTACTTGTTAAATCTACTGTTTATTCTGGAAGAGTTTCAGATTTGGAGACATTGTGGCTATTCCTGTGAGCATCTTCTTTCCTTCTGAATCCAATTATCCACACTTAGAAACCTCTCACTGACTCCCCACCCCAGCCCACTTCCCCTAGAAAATATCCGTTCTGTTACAGCAAAAACAGAACTGAGTGAACAGCCTTTGGCACATACCAGCCAAACAGTCCTGGAAGAGTTACGCAATCTTGGTTATTTCTTAGCTGTTACTACTACTAACACACACTTGTAGCTGGACTTGTCCATCATAAAGCTAATTACTCTGACTCCATTTAGATTATACACTGCACCTGGCATCCTTCTCCCCTACCCTCTCTTGTAGTATTCTGCATTTCAGAAAGACAGTCACAGGCTGACAACTTCAGGGATACCAGACCCGGCTGCTGAGCTGCCCGGTGCCAGCTGTGGTTGTTCTGAAATCTTGAAAAAGGAAAAAAAAAGCAAAACCTTCATGAGGATATAAAACCTCTCCCTATTCCCCAGAGAGGGGGGAACAGTTCTTGAGGCGCTAGCCTGCTGTGTTCTCCCCCTTGCCTGGCAAAAAGAATAAAGCCACTCTTTTCTATTTCCTCCAAATGCTGTCTCCGTATTTCTATTCGGCATCGGTGGACAGGGAGTCAAGATTTTGGCAGCCTTCCTAGCACCCAGCTTCCAGAAAATTTTCAGTCCCTCTTTCTTAGTTTACTCTCCTATTCAACTACTGCAGCCTCTGGGTCTTTTTCTGCTTTCTATCCTGTTTCTTCACCAGTTTCACCCTAGTTTTCCCTCCCATGGAATGTGCTAGAATCAGCTCAGCACACAAGCTCTTCCTGTCTCTTCCCTTCTCTCCACCCATTGCCCTGACTCTGTTCTGCATCATGAAAAAATGACAAACCAATAGGAAGGCACATCCTCTTAGAGGTGGAGGAAGGGGGCAGAGTCAAATTCTCCCCTGTGGGTGGGATGGTGGGTAGTCTGACTGCTCCAAGTACCCGCTTTTTGGCGGATTGTGTCCGTTCATGAAAAGTGCCCAGTCTGAACAGCCCCGGAGATGCCCACAGCTGGAGGGATCACCCCAATTCCACACGTCAAGGTCCCAGGGGCTGGACAGGGAAATTCTGTAGTGAGGTTAGATCTGTAGACCTCCCCCCAAAAAGAGGATGTCTGCATGGCTGATGTTACCTCTGCTGAGGTACTGCCCAAAATACTCTGCTCACGACTCTGCTTTGCAATCTGACTGCCGGAGTAACAGCTTCTGACGGGCGTCAAGTGGGTGTGCATGAAGCATGTCACCGTGTTTTGAACAAAGCAGCTGTGGCCACAGGAAGCTGTTCACTGTGGAACACTGGCCTCCCCATTGAGGAGAGAAACCTCTTAGCAGTTGCCCTTCAACCAAAGCCTCAGAGCCACTCTCAGTTTCCTGGGTCCTGTGGCAAGCACTTCTATTTATTTATCCAGGTATCTGCTGTTTATATCAGACACGGTTTTCTGATAAAACATCCCTATTAACAGACATTTCTCCAAAGAAGACATACAGATGGCAAACAGGCACATGAAAAGATGCTCAATGTCACTAATTATTAGAGAAATGCAAATCAAAACCACAGTGAAGTATCACTTCACACCAGTCAAAATGGCCATCATTAAAGTCTACAAATGGAAAATGCTGGATGGGGTGTGGAGAAAAGGGAGCCCTCCCACGCTGTTGGTGCAGCCACTATGGAGAACAGTATGCAGATTCCTCAAAAAAACTAAAAATGGAATTACCAGATGATCCTGCAATCCCACTCCTGGGCATATATCCAGAGAAAACTTTAATTCAAAAAGATACATGCATCCCTATGGTCATAGCAATAGCCAAGATGTGGAGACAACCGAAGCATTCATCGACAGAAGAGTGGATAAAGATGCGGTACATGTATACAATGGAAGATTACTCAGCCCTTAAAAAGAATTAAATACTGTCATTTGCAGCAACATGGATGCAACTAGAGATTATCTTACAAAGTCAAGTAAGTCAGACAAACACCATATGACATCACTTATATGTGGAATCTAAACTATGACACAAACAAACAATCTACAAAACAGAAACAGACTCAGACATAGAGAACAGACTCGTGGTGGCCAAGGCGGAGGGTGTGGGGAAGGATGGACTGCAAGGGTGGGGTTAGCAGATGCAAACTAGTATATATAAGATGGGTAAACAACAAGGTCCTACTGTACGGCACAGGGAACTATAGTCAATATCCTGTGATAAACCATAATGTAAAAGAACATTTAAAAAAAATGTATATATGTGCATATACAAAGTCACTTTGCTGTACAGCAGAAACGGAACATCATAAATCAACTATGCTTCAATTAAAAATATACATTGCCTGCCACTCTAGTAAACAATGAATGTTGCCCACCATCAAGTCATCAGCCACTCAGCCTGAGGGGAATCGGATGGAGAAAAGCAGGATTCTGGCCCTAGATAGTTAAGGTGCATATTAAAGGAATAATTTCAATGAGCCCTCTTTCATCTTCCCATCCCTAGAAAATCACTAAAATCATTGACATGTCTGGTTTTGTAATTAGCATTAACCTTTCAGTGTTGGACTACATGTTTGTTTTTCAGTGAAAACTCATATACATCCTGGCTGCTCCTCGACCTCTTTGGTGCAGTCCCTCAGAGCGATCTAAGAGGCTGTACCCAGCTTACATCCTCGATAAAGCCACCAAATAAAACATCATTCTCAACTTTCAGGTTGTATGCTTTTTTTTTTTGCAGTCGACAGACGTCCCAGGCTTGCAGGCTGAACCTACTAACGCATAGCCCTGCCCTCAATCATGCTACCTTTTCTGGAACTTACCTCTTTCTCACAACCGGACCTGTAACCATCTTCCTGGTTTAGGAATCTGCTCGTTCAGGGGATGCGAGTCAGAAGATGACAACTGGATGTTGCCTCAAAGGAAAACAAAATGGCTCGCTGTCCACACGGCACTCTCTCTGGAAACATGGGCACGTCTTCACCCCGACTGAGGTTAGGACATGGGCCGCCTCTACAGAGCTCCTGCTGCACTGAAACCCCAAAATGTGCTGTCTCATCCACACCAAACACTCGATCTTGTCTTAACAAAGGCGGGAACCAGAGTTGGGTGAGGTCAAAACTGTGTCCTGTGCATATCATGTTGGTTTCACTTTAAAACCAAGCAAAGCCCCAGACTTGTTTCCCTCTGGAGTCAATTATTCTCGCTGACGCTCTCCTTCGTGGGGGGGGGGGGGGGTCGTGCTGCTGTGTTCACTGAAATAGTAAGCTAAAAAGGGGGGGCGGGGGCACATGGCTGGGGAGGCCTCAGGTGTCACAGAGGGTGGTCCTTGCCAAGCACACGAGTCATAGCCATGAGAAGATGTGGACTGACTCCTGGCCTTCCCCACTACCCTTACCCAGGCCCCCCTGACCTCCTTGGAGCCCCTGAACCGGCCCCAACCCACAACTGGGGCCACCTAATCCCGGGGCAACCCTGACCCCTGAGCCCCCCAGGGCCTCACCTGTGACCCAGGCTCTTCCAACCCAAGCCCCCTGACCTGGGGGCCCCCACCATTTAAACTCATGAAAGGATGTGAGCTTAGATTTATTGAAGAAATTAACAAAAACTGTTGGAAGAGGTCCTGGAAAGGACGTGACTGCTCACTGACCCACAAGGTGGCTCCCGGGCATTGGAGGCCCAGCACCCCAGCCCTGTCCTTGGAAGTCTGCTCCTCCCACCCTCCAGCACCCTCATGTCCACTGTGGGAGACGTTTCAAGTGGGCCCCTCGACAGAGCAGGTGTGGAAACCTTGGAGCGGCATGGGTGTCTGAACCTCAGGAAGACCTCTCTCAACTCGAAGGTGCAGCGGGTGAGTGGGTGGTGATTGCGCCCTGCAGCACCCCAGACAAACCTCCGAGGGAAGTTTGGGGGCTGCCTCCTCCTCGGCCTCCCTGGCCCTTGGGCACCTTTCCACCTGTGAACCTAAAAAACTCAGGCGATAAACTTCATAGTCTTTAAAAAATATAAACCAAGGCACTCAATTACTGAGTGTGCATGTCACGACTGCAGCTTGAAAGGAAAGTCACTGGGGAAGAAACAGAGGACAAGGAGGTCAGAAGTAACAGCACACAAGTGGGGGTGGGTGCGGGGGTCCAACCTTCAGGAACTGATGTTCCCCAGAACTAGCTTATTCTTCTTTTTGTTACTTGCCGGATTTTGAACACCACTTTTCAACATGATTACAATTCAGTAAGGATTACAGATTAGGGAAATTCCAGTTAATAAGAAAGTGGAGGGGGTGCCCTGTTAATAACTGTCAATGCGAACATGTCAAATTGGCAGAAGCATGCAAAGCCAAATTCCCTAAATTAGCATTTGTTGTCAACAGCAAGAACCCAGGTGGGTTTCTTACTATGTGACAGCCAAACCACAGAAGTTGGTAACAACAAATAATCAAAAACTTATCAAAAACACCTAAAATTATTAACTGACATTGTATCATTACACATAATAACGGCCACAGGTAATATTCTTATAATAACTTATTTATGGATATGTAGTAAAATATCTCCCCCCATATCTTTCCAGAAATAAACAAGGCAGAAAGTAAAATATTTCTTTTTTGGGTTCTCTTGAGGTTTTGTGTTTTTTTTAATGTAAACATGAAATTTCAAGAAATGATTTAAAAAGTAACAAGTGAACCTATATATGTATTTTTAAAACTCCGATGTCAAATAGGTACGTGAGGCTTAGACATACAAAATGGGTTACCTGGTGAACGACTTAAACATCTTAAGAAGAAATCAAAAAGCAGTTCCATAACTTCAACTATAAAACACAGATTCAGTAAGTGTTTCAAATCCAGGAAGAATGTCTTGAAAAGATACAATAACAATTGCTATGAAGAGTGGGGGCTAAAAAGACTTCACTTAAAGGGACAGTGGGACACATGGGGAGCATGAAGTATCTCCACATGTGCACATAATCACACGGACGACGGACATGTAAAAGTTACACTGACACAAGCATGATCTCTGGATAATTAAATTCCCCCAGGACAAGTCATACCATCAACATAAGCACCAGCCAGGGAGCCTGTCCCACTGACGGGCTGAAGATTTAAGAAACATGTATGTTGGAGCCAGAAGACTCCTATAGGAATCCTGACTACACAGTGATGACCAGCAAGAAAATAAAATGCACACATACAGACTTGACTCTGAGCTAAGCAATCAGATGTATAAAGTATGAATGCGTGAAATTCATTAACTGTATTCAAGAGGGAGCACAGCTTCTAAACAGTTCTATAATTCACACTATTGCAATCAAGTGTGTCTATATATTAGTTTTCAAGCCAGACAATGTTAAATTACAGTCACAAGCTTACACAATCACAAGCTTACACAATCACATACAGAAGTAACAAAAGATAACTATATTTTGAATATCCTTCACATATTAATTTAAAGTTTTCACTACTTGCTATCATATAGATGCCCATTCGCTAATAAGATTTCATACATTTTACAGTCTAAATATAAAGCATATTATAATTAAAAAAAATTAAGAAGTAATACAAATGTTAATTACGGATTCCTGTAAACTTTGAGAATTAACTTTTAAAGTTCAGCAGAATAGTAGGTACGGAACAAGAACATTCAGGTGATCTGTACAACAGTTTAAAAGAATGACTTAATGTCTGGGAATAATCCCCTTGAGTTTAAATTTTGATTTTATCACCATCTTAAATTCACTTTATTAGTGTGAACAGGGAAACACAAACCTTATTTTGTAATGAATGAAAGCAGAGACCATTGTCTTTACAGTGCAGTAACTAATTTATTATCTTGGGTAATCAAACAGGTAGAAAGGAAGCTGAGTACAATAATCAAGCTTTTTCTGGAGGGTACTGGGCAGATTTGAACCTTATAAATCAACTTCAACAGAAGGAACTAGAAAGGCTTTTTGGGGTACTTTGCAACCAATGTTTTCTATGCCAGTGGCAAACTTTGTAAACAACTGTGCAAAGAGGGCTCTAATATCATGAAGTTTTTTTCCTATTTCTTTTAAAAGGCAATAGTTAATATATAAAATTGGAGTAAATTAAGATGTTAATATATTAAACAATTAATTTATAAACATTTAAACATAGATATCTTACAAAACAGCTTTGTGATAATAAAAATAATTTTTGCAAACATAAACAAACATGAGTGAAACACAGTACAAAAACGTCTCTTAATGAGCATGTTAGCTGGGAGAGGGAAGAAAGTCTTAGACCTGAAATCTAATAGCTTTATAACATAAGATATTCCTAATTATACTTCACATACATATTTTTAACACTGAAATATAAAAAAGATTGAAAATTTCAATAATTCCTTCTTTTAAGGCCATTGAAACAAGTCTCACATTGTTAAATGTTTGTGCTGTGTTATTTAGAGTCCAAGGATGTCTGGGTTAACGCATCACATCCATTCTGTTTTTTCCACCGAACAATACATTCTGTTGTGTTCTCTCCTTGAATTCACTAATAAAATATCAGCACTCAATGCCACATGTCACAATGTCTAGGATTCATTCATGAAATGGGAGGATGCTGATTTGCTGCAGATGTGGTCTGACTCCAAGGACAAATGGCTCTTGGGATATGGTTGCTATGACAATGTTGTTGCTAGGATAATTCCAAGGATCACAAGCAAAATAACTACACAGATAATAATGAACATCATTTTCTGCAAGATAAAGAAAAACATTTATTAATTTGTAAGATAGCAAAGGAAAGAAATCACTAATGTCATTTCCTAACAAAATTCTCTTGGAATTTGAGAGGGTTTAAAATCCATCATCAAGAAAGAACCCCTACAGGTTATAGGAAAGGGAGGAGTGGGGAAGGGAAGTTCCAGAGGCAAAGCACAAAGTCACAGACACATATACATTAAATTAAATGAATTTAGTAATTTAAAATACATATTATTAAAACAATAACCATTGACTCCTGGAGGTAAAAACAATGTCTGCTTGGCACTATGTGGGTTCCTAACGAACACTTTCTATTGATCACAGTAAAATCCCAACTATTGTTTCTTGGATGCATTGTACATCTTCTTATAACTTTAAATGGATTTATTTCTCATTTGCAGAAAAAACAATCTTATTTATGCTTTTTTTTTACATTGAGGTAAGACGCATGTAAAAAATCAACACACCATTAACTCAGTCTTCTATCGCATCCTCGGCTCAGAGGAAGGCAATACAACATTTAACTTTTTTCTTCCAATTAACAAGCATCCTTGCACAGCTGAAAAGCTAAACAACCTCTGGCTTGAGAGATCTAGTCTCTCTAGGAATACCATCTATGGGAGAAGGTGAGGAATTCACAAAGATGAAAGGCATATCATACTGTCTGACTTCGAGTTCTCTTGGTAAACAGCAGAGATGCATCACTTTAAATTACGGTTACCAAACACATGACACACTTTCACCTGAGAAATCACACCTGCTGAAACTGCTCAGTGCTACTTCAGGATTAGCTGCCGAGAACGCCATCAATTACTGCATGATTTATGAAGACAAGCATGGCCAGGCCCCTCAGGAAACTTTCCTGTCAATTACTCAGAACCTAGGGACCACTGCCTGCAAGACATCACACCCTCAAATTTCATGTCACTTATTAATATTATGCACATTTCCTGGAAAGCAAGGCCTTGGTTCCAACCATCCTGGCATCTCTTCATGTGTCTCCTTGCGAGCCTCTCTCAGCATCTTTCTAGACACACCTTTTTCCTCTGGTCTGTCACTCCTTCCTTCCCATCAGCACCACCCTTCAGCTCCAGAACCTGCTCCATATGCCCCTGTTAACCTCAGCCACCAGGTGGCTCTGCAGCTCGCTGCCATCCAGGCGTCTGCCAGGTCTCTGGGTACCATGCATGGGTGTGTGTTTGCACGTCTGGCTTTTGGAAATGCCTCCTGAATCCCACCATGGCTGGGTTCCTGCACCCTCAATACCATAGACGGAACGACCATTCTCGTCCAACATCTTGCTCACAGCTCCAGTCAAATGCCTGGACTTCTCCTTGGTGGCCCATGCACACCCCGAGTCAAGCTGCCACCTACTACACCTAAATCATGGCCACGTGCCCTCTCAACCATGTCCTCGGATAGAAAGCCGGGCATCTGGCCCTTGCTGCAGGGTTACAGGGACCAGGATTCCCTCCACACGGTGCCTACAGGCCCAGAGAAGGCTGTGCTGAACTACTTGCTGAAAGAATACATTAGTTTTTCAAAAGTACAATTAAAGACACCAACCACTGCATTTGTATTAAAAAAAAAAATTGTTGGTATGCACTCTGATGTATTTTGTGTTCACACGTGCTTAAAGGCATGAAGGCACAGCAGCCCCCCAGGCCCAGGGCACAGAGCAAGCCTGAGGCTCCCCCAGAACCACGCTGGGAGCAGCCTGCCCTTGTTCAACAGCATCATCACAGCATTTGATCTCAAATTATGTTTATCTTCAGCAGAAACACATCCAACTAACCATATTACAGCCAGTAGGAAAAGCTAAGAAAATGTAGTTTATACACAGTTTATAAAGAATTCTAAAAATAGTTTTTAAATACATTTTTATTAGTGAAGGAAAATCACATATATCATTAGTTCAGCAGAGGTAACAGGAAAGCATGGAGAGATACATAAACGTCCTGCCTGATGAAGAGTGCTCAGAGCTCCTTCCGCCTCCTGAAAAAAATGGCTCGCTAACAAACTCAACATCCTGGAGCTTCCAAATGCAAGCCCGTGCTTCCATGAATGTCAGGATCCTCACCTTCCAACTGCGTGCTCAGCACACAGATGCTCACACTAAGAAACACCTCTTCTTTAATAAAGCACCAAATGTTTATCAAGCCAGCAGTTGCTTTCACAATAAAATAATTAATTCATCAAGGACTACTTGTCACAATCTAGATAAAATTTTAATTCCAATGATTATGCCAAACAAACATTTTAAGATAAACAACTAGTACGTCCAAATTTGAGACACCAGACAGCATGCTAGCTTAAGAGTTGAAAAAAGGATGATTCCAAATGCATAAGAAGAGACAAAAAGCATAAAATCTACTGAAGTTTGGTGAAACGTGACACTCATACAATGAATAAAAATAAAAGTGCTCTAAATAAATAACATCTTTTGAGTATCTTTTTATTCCAAACCCTTTAAATTAAGAATTAACAGGCACACTAGTCAGTACAAGTTTTCATTTTAATGTGGACACATTTAGAACAAACTCGATGATGCCAGTGGAAACAAGTGAGACGAAGTCTCTTGGTTCCACTGAGTGTTCTTAACAGCTTGCGTCCCATTCCCCCTAATTCCATAGTAAAATGGTGAGCAAATAAACAGCTCACAAAGCACGTTCGGTTGTTGCACTTATTCTAAGAATTAAAACTTAAGAGACAAATTAAGTATTAAACGTTAGTTTTTTCATTGAGAATTATTCCTCATTACTAAGGTTATTCCACTGATGAAGGGCTCCTAAAAGGAGGAAGTGTCTTCCTGGATCAAAAACAAAAGCCTGAAGCGTCAGGAGCTGCTGCCACCCCTACTATCACATCTAAACAAACCCAGAGGTTTCAGAAAACAGCAGGACGACGACCCTGGTTTAGAAATGGATGGCAACTCAGCCAATGCTTATTCTCAGCACACGATGACTAGAGACCTGAATTCAGAAGTCAGGCAAACACTCCGCTGGCAGGCTTTTGTTACTTCCCAGTATTTCTGAATTGGGTGAGCACCACTATTAGCTAATTGGGTAAGTGAGTAAGCAGATTAGTTGATTAGTTACTTACTGCCGCGCTGGCAGAGACATGCATGCTGCCGTTATCCACATCATCACTTGCCAACTGATAAACCAATAATTAGAGCAATCACAGCCAACAGAACCAGTGACACAGCCACAATTATCCACTTTTTCTGTCAAAGAAAAGCAAGCTGATTATATCATGGTTAATTCCACATTGCTGTATTAGAAGATATCATTCATTTAAAAATCAAATAATCCACCAGAATTTGTTTTAAAATCTAAATGATGGGACATCGATTAATTGTTCTACAATTTTCAGTTGTCCAAAAGAGGGATTTTTAATTTAATGAGGTCAGACTATTTGGAGATGTACTATTATAGAACTTGAAATATTAGGTTTTATCAATGAGAAAGCTGCATGACCACATTCTTTTGGCAAATTTCTAATGAACTGAGACATACAGCTGATTTTTTTTTCATGTATAAAGAGCTGTATGGCCAGGTCAGTGAATTAGGAAATCAGTGATCTATTTAATAAGCCCCTACACTTTTCTTCTTGTTTGTTTGCTGTTGGCAGGTAAGTCTTTCACTTAACTGCCACACCAAATAAAACAGATCATTCCACTAGTGGCATCTGGTCTCTCAGGGGCTAACCCAGCTGCCCTGGGAATGGAACCAGGACACCACGAGAGGGGATGGCCAACATCTCAAGGACCACACACCCAACAGCAGCGTGACAGAGTGAGAGATGAACAATCTGTGCGTGGTTTCAGATGTCAGGCCTTGAGCTGGAGAAGTTGTGATGAATTTCGAAATGAGCATCAGGTTCTGACCAGTGGCCGCTCCAGGTAATGCACTGACCTAGCCACCTGCTACAGCGAGGCCTTCTCTGCCGGATCAAGATGAGATGGGGACGTCTCATGGAAATGTTTACTGGTCTGACCTGCTGTTCAGGTCACAGAGAAAGGATGAGACCTGTCCTTTGTTAGTGATCGCTTTAAAGTATAAGTCCATTTTGTGCCTGAACCAGAGCACTTCACACCTGGACCTCACCACCTCACTTTAGTTTAAGGCTCAATATTTCAAAATCTGGTAACAGAGGATAATGTAAGAAACCATGTCTTACATCTCAAAGGTAATTAATACACAGATATTCCCAAGAGAAAGCAGAGTGAGATGCTTTGCAGCCCTGATGTGCCTCATATTTGAGAACATCTAGGGAGGGTGGCAGGCACTGAGAGCAGGACTTTGGCGCCTTGTGTTGCTCTTCTCTACACTGGGGAGAAAGAACCCAAGAAGTGATGGGCGAGGTCACAAAAGGAGATACAGTTTTCTAGTCCCTGCATCAGAACTGAATCCTGTAGTTTTGCTGTCTCCTTAGAGAAGCTTTCACTATGAAGATACTAAAACTCCTTTACAAAGCTTCATTGTGAGTGCTACATAACATCTGAGGTCCATGGTCCCAAGCAATTCTCTTTCCTCCAACCCAAAGGATTAGTAAATAACCTAACGAATAAAGTGTTCACTGCATAAACTGTGTAACCAATGATTTTTAGGAGAATTTCCAGTCCCAGGAGTTTTATATGTCCCTCCAAATAATGACCCAAGAAACAGAGAACTCTGGAATTGAAACCCATTCAACCGAGGGAAGGGAGGTGGGGCCAACTTTGGCAACCCTAAGTAAGGGTTATCATTACTTAGAACTGACAGGGTTCACCGTCAACATAACTTATCTGATACACTTCAAACGTTTCAGCAAAAAAAATTACTTCAGTTTTCAAATGCAAGATTAATGTAAGAAGTTTTTATTTCCTGGAATACATTTAAAGTAGGCTTGCATCAGTGTCCGACCATGCGAAACCAAATCCAGAGGAAAACGTACTTTAATTCTAAAAGACCAAACTCACCCTTCTTGCTTTGCTTTGATATTTAATAGCTTTCTTCGTTTCTTCTTTAGCATGTTCTACATAGTCTGCGGCATTCATAACATTTTTTTCTATGTTGTTGATCATTTCACCCTTAGAACGAAAAGTTTCAAACTTAGAGGACACTTTCAAATGACTGAATTGTGACTCTTAAGACAGTCACAGAGCAGCAGTAAAGTTTCCACAGGAACGTAATGTGCATGGAATGGACACTGAAATATTTTTCACATTTACAAAAAGATGAGACCATTATAAATGTGCCAATATGAAAAGTAATCAAAATCCAACTTACATTATAAAAAGAACTAAAAAGGGATGGGCAACAATGCTGACAATTCAAGGCATATCAAGTAGGCTTTGAGATAAGCTTTAATATAGGAACACTCTTTTAAAATGGGCACAGTGAATGAGAGGAAGCTGGCTTTAGGCTAAGCTAACATTTACTATTATGCACAAACATACCACGTACAAAGAATGACCTCTTCTCTAATGGGTAGACAATATTTGTCATTTCTTTAAAATACCAGTAAACTAGGAATAGTTTATGTCTCCCATTAAATTGACTAGATTAATGAGCAAAAAAATGTAAAAGTGAGGTGAACCCAGTGAAGCATCAGGGGAGAAAAGCACATTACCTGGTTTTCTGTCCACCAGCAGACATAATCTGCAGCAGTGAATAGTAAAGCATTGGAGAGTGACGCAGAGTTAACTTACTCATTCACACATTTCAACATACTAGTCAGTTTTGACTAAACATATTTTGAATTAGATGAGTCAATACAATGCAATACTAACAGACTTCTGAAAGGAAACAATGCAACGAAGCTAAGAATACATTGATATATCGATTTTTCTAGTAGAGATTAACACACCTGGCATAGAACCATCCTAACTAAAAGTCCAAGGTACTCTAAAATCTTTAGTAATGACAAAAATACTCAGATTGGTCTAATTGTCTCACTGGTTTCCTTCCTGAAAACAAAAGCTGGCAGTAGCCAGACTGCCAGTTCTCCCTTTCAGCACCGTGAGTGGCAACGGGTGCCCCCAAATCAGAAAGGAGTGAACCTGCCCCGTCCCCACCCCAGCTGCAAATTCATAGCACCTCAGCTCCGCACACATTTTTATGGCAAAGTTCCTCAAGCTAAATCTTCAAAAGGTTGGTGGCAATATGGAGAATGAATCTGGTACCCAGATGGACTTCCCAGTGCTCCTTACATAACCCAGGAAGCCAGCAAACAGGCCCATCAGAGGACTGTTCCTGCCACAACAGATCCTGAATCCAGCCTCCGTGGGAGGGAGGACATGACTGTGATGTGAATCCTAAGATGCTCTGGTATGAAGGCTTTCCTTCACAGCGTGGTCAGCTGGACTCAATGGCCCATCGACCCATGAGTGACCAAGTGTGAGCCTCACACACTTGAAAAGTCTCAGAGGACATTATTCAGCATCACAAGAGGAGGGGTAAGCACCCACACACACCTAACTGGAACCATCAGCTTTATTTTACACTGAATTTTGTATTCTTTTTTTGTGTATGTGTGTGTTCTTTTTTTCTGTTTTTAATTGGAGGAAAATTGCTTAACAATGTTGTATTGGTTTCTGCCACACAACAATGCGATAATCAGTCATAATTTTATGTGTGTGTGTGTGTGTGTGTGTGTGTGTATCTTCTCCCTCTTGAGTAAATTTTATCTTCTTAAAAAACTGCATTAACTTCCGCAGTCCCTCATAGTGGTCTCCTCACACCTGCCGCCTTCTGCTTGTGGGACTGAACACTGCAGTAAGTATAAGCTTCTATTTATGTCACAGTCTATCCCCTCTGGTGCTTATTCTTTTATATATTTCTCCAAATTATTACTCTAATATCTGCTCCTTGCAGAAAACTTGAAAATATATTTTAGAGAAAAAAACTAAAATTCCCATTATCCCACTGTTGTTATACTGCTTGGCATATTTCTTTCCTTCTGTGAGTACTGTTTCATGTAGCTGAGTTTTATGCCACACACATATATATATAGGAGTATAAGGGTGTATGCTGCATATATATTTACATTTATACATAGAGGTGTATATACACATATGAAGTGAAGTAAAGTGTTAAGTTGCTCAGTCGTGTCTGACTCTCTGCAACCCCATGGACTGCAGCCCACCAGGCTCTTCTGTTCATGGAATTCTCCAGGCAAGAATACTGGAGTGGGTAGCCATTCCCTTCTCCAGATCTTACTGACCCAGGGAGCAAACCTGAGTCTCCTGCATTGCAGGCAGACTGTTTACCATCTGAGCCAACAGGGAAGCCCCATATATATATATACACACATATACACATACATATAAGGTTTAATAGCGCCCTCTTATGTCAACTTAAATTCCAGCACATATATTTGCATATTTCATTCAAAATCCTCCACAAACAAAGTTTATGTGGTCTACCTATGGTTGCCTAACAGCCTATCCTATGGACACACCATATCTTAAATCAGTCCCCTACTGTTGAAGATTTAGGGTGCTTCAAGCATTTGAGCCTTACATGGCAGTAACGGTATAATCAGATTTGAATTATGAGACTGGATCCAGAATAATGGCTTTCCCAATAGATTGGAGTCAAATATCATATTTTACAAACCATAGCTCTCTGTTTCAGAGAAGCAAAGATGCATGCAATTACCTGAGTCTCGACGAACATGGCCATGTCCATGAACATCTCATGTAGCTCGCGGATGCTCGTCTCCAGCTTCATGATGTCTTTATGACGGGACTCAATTTCATTGAGAGCCTGTCTAGTAATTTGTGAATCTGATATAATCTTTGAAAAACAAAAACAGAGGAGAAATACTGATGAACTTGAGATCGTTCTAGAGGTTAAAGAAAAAAAAATCTGTATAAATAGAGACACACAGGCCACACAGCCGCCCGGCACTCACATCTGACGTGAAGATGGAGGGATTCCCACTTTCCAGCATCTCTTCCAGCTCATCATCGGTGGTAGTTTTTCCAGCTAAAATATTAACAAGGAAAAACTGCACTCAGTATGCAGCAGTATTTTTAAATCGCCTTTGCATCCATAAACTAGCAGGTAAAATCTGAGTTGCTAACATTTTAACCAGTACTTTTCTAACTTTTCCGATGTATTACTTTGGCAAGTGTTAATGATGAGAGAAATTAACACAGGAAGAACTGGAAAACACTCATGAAAAACCTTGTAACTGGAATGACTAATAAAAATCCGTTTAGTATGGATAAGAAATAACTATAAAAGGAAATTGATAGATACAAATTTTTGGCATATCAGTTTTCCTAAAAGTTTAACTGGCTTATAGGAAAGGAGGGTAAGCTAGACTTAGCATACGTTAACTGGAAATAATAAAGATTGTATAACCAGAATCACAGGCTCTAATACTTTCTGTATTTTGGTTATTAATATTTTTTCTTGAGTTAAATGTATTAATGCTTCTTATGAACAAGTTCACAGGATTTTGGAAAAACCCAATTGGTAATTCTTATTTTCACACTCTGTGCCACAAAAGACAAAATTAAATGAATAAACATAATAATTAAAATATAATTTAATGTGAACATTCACAGCAGTATTATTTATAATTATCAAAAAGTAGAAACCACCCAAATGTTCATCACCTGATGGATGTATAAACATAATGTTAATGTGGTCCATCCACACAATGGAACGTGATCCAACCATAAAAAGAGACGAAATACTTATGTTTGCTGCAGTATGGCTGAACCTTGAAATCCCTGTGCCAAGTGAAAGGAGCCAGTCACAAGAGACCATATATTGTATGACGCCATTCATATGGATGCCCAAATGGGCAAATTCATAGACAGAAGAGTTAACTCGTGGGTGCCTAGGGCTCCTGGGAGAGAAACAGGAAGTGCCTGACAATGGGTGCCAAGTTTCCTTTTGGAGTGATTAAAATGGTCTGAAATTGATTGTGCTAATTTACATACTAAAGACCACTAGACTATACACTTTGAGTACCATTCACATGGTATGTCAATTACATGTCAACAAAGTCAAAATGTCACCGAATGAGGTTCAAGTTCACAGCTGCTCCCTTCTCTCCTAGCTCACGGGAGATGCAGAGCGGTCCTGGTGGACAGTGCACCCACCCAAGGCTTGTGCTGCAGCTGAGGGACCCTGATCTTTCACAGCAGGGAGTAAGCAAGCCTGCCTGACCTTTGTTCAGCAAGCAAACAGCCTTCTGCCCAGAGGAAAACCTGAGTTCCATCCTCCAAGGCTGCACAGACAAACATCCTAGGAAGAAAGTCTGGAGCAAAAGGGCAGAAAGTGTCTGCTCACCAGACATGCAGAATCATGAGAACCATGGAGACTGTCCCCTGAGATGGGGCAGGAAGGGGTGCAGACACAAAAATTACATGAGGAAGTGACGGCTGGAGCTTTCCAGATCCGATCAACACTTTACAAAACGGTCATCAGAAAGTAATCTAAAGTCCACTCACTTAGAATCTGCTGAAGGATGTAAGTAAGTAATAGGTTGGTTGATTCAATGAATGGGAAGCTATGAAAGGCCTTTACGCTTTACAATACTGATAAAACAGGGATGAAATTACTTTTTTGATGATACATACTTTCATGTCAGACCTTAAGGAAAAAAAAATATGTTTTTAACAAAAATAGCATGCTCACTGACTCACTTATTTCTAGCTGACGCTGTATACGGCCTTTGCTTCGCTCCCGAAATAGAGTCTGTGCTTCATTATATTCTGTCATGACTTCCACAAACTTTCGAGATAGCACTGAATGCTGTTAACATAGAAAAAAAATAGACCAATATATAATGGTCATTTCTTCTACTAAAAGAGAAGGCTTTTCACTTACATATAAAACATTACATTCTTGAAATTCAAACTAATGTGTTTACTCCTTCGAATGGGAAATAAGAATAACAGCAGCTTACTGTATACTATATAACAATCTATGCTAAGAACTTTACATGCATTATCTTATTTGATTTTCACAGTAAACCTCCTGTACTATTACTGTCCCCCATTCTACAGAAGGGGAGAAAACCATCATTACAAGAAGTCAATTAGCAAGTGGTCACAGGCTAACTGGGGTCAGGCTGGCACTCAAGCAAAGTGTCCCTAGAGTCTGAATCCATAATCGTCATTTGTCAAGTAGAGTTAAGTAGACTAAATTCCACTCTGCTGTACCATCAGCCTCTAAAAGATGAGGACTTCATCATGAACACTAAAATGACTCAGATAATTCTCCACTCTTCAGAAGAGATTTCTGCTGATGGACTGAAGAAACTTTTTTTCTTCATAATCTAGAAAGGGATCTATAAATACTATCTTTATGCAGAACTGCTGTGAGCATTAATGTGACAGTAAGCATGTAATTATTCTGAATTTTAAAGAAGGAAGTAAAAAGACTTCTTATTCTTCAACACTGCTTCACACCAGAAAAGGCTGATCATCAAACCTGGGTTCTTCGTATCCGAAGCTCCACAGAAGTTCGGTTTCCACCCTCATCCTGATCAAAACTCTGTTCAATAGCTAGAAGCAAAGAGGAAGGAGTTACTTTTTAATCTCAAAAAAATGAAAGGTTTTCAAGCCTAAACTCAAACGTATTTTCTTATCTTTTCAACTCCTAATAAATGTGTGAGTTTTGGTAAGCATCAGTTGTTGATAATGTCACAAAATAAAACCAGATGTCACAGCTTCACATTTCAAAGCAGATAACCTGAATATGATCCAATTTGGAGAACTTAACTGTCCATCCACAGGAAATACAGAGCATAGTGGAATCTGTTGAGTGACATTAAAGGGGTGAAATCAGCAAAACTCTGCAACAGGGCAACTTCTGATGAACTAATGTCCTGGTTTCTCCAACCAAGAGGGAAATGTGCTGGGGGTGGGGAAAGATGAAAGAAGAACCTGACCTGAAAAAAAAGCCTTAAGTGACATAACAACCAATCATAGTGCATGGTCCAAACAAGAAAGCCAATTTAAATAAACTGTTGAAGAAAAATTAGAAGATCACTGGGAAAGTGTGAATTCTGACTAGATAGTTTATAATAAATAATAACAACTAAGGTGACTTAGATATATATAAGAGCACTGTAGTTGTTATTTGGGGGAGGGGATCCTTGTTTTAGAAATATACACTGAAAACTATATGTGATGAAGTCCTGGATATCTGTCATTGATTGTGAAACCAGCTGGGTCGGGTGGGGGCCACTGAGACCTGCAGAGCTGACGAGTGTGGACCCTGGGCTTGTGGTGGTAACCCGTTCCCTCTATGTACGTCTGAAATTTTCCATAATAAAGGTTCCCTTTGATCTTCAGATATGTTCTTGATTTGAATGTTATTTTGTAAAAATTAAACACACTGTGTCTTTCTACCACATCAAGAACCACCACCTCTGTTAAAGTCCCGCAGGGAGGCCCTGGGGACTATCAGCTGAGCTGAACTGCAGGAAAGGCTCCCAGGACCTCACCAGCTACAAGACCATTCAAGAAGAACCTGGCAATTCATGTTGAAGGCTACTTACCTTCTCAAGTATCCACAATTTAGCCCCAAATGTCATAACAATATAAGAGAGAAACAGTTTATAAGCAAGTGCTCACGCCTGTGGAACATGAACGAGTGCTTCACTACAAAATTTAAGCATGAATAGCCCTTAGCTCTAGCTCTTCATGTGTGATCCTTAGAGCTGGTAGCTTAAGAATTCTAGAATAATGAGGAACTTAAGCAAGGTTCACTATTCCAAGTACATACAAACGATTTTATTTTACAGTGGTCACAATCTTAACTTTTAAAAATGTAAAAGAATAAAAAGTTATAAAGAAGAAAATAATAATACCCATATTCCCACCATCAATGATTATGCGTAATTAAAGCTTTAACTCACACTTCAACTTAGTCCGAATTTTATTAGCAGTTTTCTTGATTTCTTTGTTCAGATCTTCAAGCTCTTCCTTTATTTCTATAAATTAAAAATAAAAAAGACATGTGAGTTACAATATCCAACATCAATAATGTCCAACAAATGTAAACAGAACAATATTGTTGGTAAATATTCAAGTTTGTTGGGTTTTTATTTAGAGAAACTATTGATCACACCAGTGGTTCTCAGAGGGTGAGTCCTGGACCGGCAGCTTCAGTATTAGGTAGGTGTTTAGTAGAAATGCAAGTTCCTGGGCCCCACCCCTGACCTCCCCATAGGAAACGTCACTGGATGGGCACAGGAAGACCCCCAGCTGATGCTGGTGCACACCTAAGTTTGAGGACAGCTGGTTTATACCAATCAATTGATGAAATAGTGCCCTGAATCCATTGCTAACACCTAGACCTGAAAAAGGAAAGCAGAAATTTAACCATATTCTTGCAGGGAGGGGGGAGCCTGCCACGTGTTTGATTTCTTTCCTGCTATCCTAATCAAAACAGGCTCCAGGCGGGAGTGTGGATTCCTTCACTGGGGGAACAACCCCAGGGGCCTCACCACTGTATGTGGAGAAGGGAAGTCGAGGAAGGTGTCCAAGAGGAAGAGCGCATGAGCAAGAGGGTCTGTGCAGGGTCTGCCCTGCTGAGGACACAGAGTCAGGGGAGCAAGCATTCCAAAGCATGGCTCACCTCTCTAGAAAAGAAAGTCCCTGGGCTGGGGGGCCACTCAGGACGGAATTACTGGACCTTCCTACTAGCACAGGCACGTAGGGCCTCAAGCATTAACTAGAGAAATAAAAGAGACATTACTGTACTTAGCCCTTCAAGCTACAGAAGCAGGCCACGAGGTTACACTTGATGAAGACAGGATTTCAATTCACAGAAGAGAAGGCAAAGATGGGGAATGTCCTTACCCACTGGACTAGGTCATTCTGATCAGTTCTCCTGCTGAGAACAATCAGAAGAGTCGGACAAAACATTTTTTAAAAATCTGCTTAAAGGCATTGTAAACCTACAAAAGCAGAAAAAGAAGAAGACTCAAGAGAAGGAAACCCAGGGAAGTGAGCCCAGCTAATGGAGTGGCTTGACACTGAGGCAGCCAAGGCTTTGAGCAGCCGAGAAAACCCTGAGCTGACACAAGGCCACACCCCGGGAGGAAGGGGAGCCAGGTCCAGAATGTTGGCGCCCCCAGCTGTCCATCAGAAATGTTCAAAAATCATTTCTTAAAAAAGAAAACACTATCCTAGGACTCACACTGTGGCCATGAGCCTTCACATACAAAGCCCAGCGCTCAACCAAGAAAAACCAGCAAGACAGAGAAAATAAACCCCAGGAAAACAACAGAGCTGTCTTAACAGAGTTATTGGACATGGACCTTAAAATAAGCATGTTCAAAGAGGTAAAAACAAGATTGAGGATTTTGTCAGGAAAACAGGACAGGAGAAAAAGGAGCCCAGCGAAATTCTAGGACTGAAAAACATTTTAACCAAAAATAACTCCATGGGTTAAGAGAGATTCCCTGACCTGAAAGGTAATCACTAAAGGGAGGTCAGGAGACAAATCAGAAAGATTTCAAAATAAAACAACAAGACAAAATGATGGAGAACAGAAGGCAAGCGGCATAAAAGATACCGTGAAAAGATCTAAAACTCAGAAATGACAGAAAAGGGAGGAAAGATGACTTATGAAGAGAAAACGGCCAATATTTTTCCAAAACCGCCAAAAAATGTCAACCCACAGGTCGAAGAGGCCTTGTAAAAACAGCATAAATAGAAAGAAAAGCATGCCTGGAAACGTGAACGTAGATTGATAAACGCAAGGGGTAAAAATCAAACCTCTCATAAGCTACAATTAGGTGGCTGACTAAAAAAAAGACATTCAAAATTGATTTTCAAACTCTTCAAAGTGGTGAAAGGAAACAGCTTGCAAACTGGACGGCTCACTGGAAATATCCTTGAAGAACGAAATCAAGTAAGGACAATTTCAGACAATGGCATAATCCTAGTAAAAGAAAGAATAATAGTTTTTAGAAAGAAGAAAAAAAATCTCAGATGAAAGTTTAAAGATACAGAATAATGAGTAGCATTGGTACAGGTAAATATGTGGGTAGCTCCAAATCCATATTAATTGTATAAAATAAAAATATGTATTATTTTTAGCTAGTACAATACGTATATATGATGATGACAATAGCAATAAGAAGGGACAGAGTTAAAGGTTCCTAAGGTCCTCCTATCACTTGGAAGTAGTAAAAACGTACATTTGTATTAGATTGCAACAAGTCAAGAATGCATATCACGATCTACAGGACAACTAATAAAACAAGAGCAAACGGAATACAGAAAAGAGCCCACGAGGCAGGGTAAAAATCTTAAAAACCAATCGAAAAGACAGCATGAAGAGAGAGAAAAAGTAACAGAACAAGCAATAAAAATACAAAGCAAACAAGATCATGAATGTTAGCCCCAATATATCAATAATTCCAGTAAACAAATAGACTACGAGAGTTAATGACAGACAAAAAAATGATCAAAGGGGCCAAGAAGACAAAACCCAACTATATTTTATATATAAAAGATGAGAGAAACATCTAAAATGTAAGGATACAGAAAGACAAAAAGAAAAATGACGGGCAAACACACATCCTGCACACACTTGTCAGAGAAACTGGTCAAGCTCTGCTGGCTGATATCTGGCAAGTGGTTAGGAAGGCACAGAGCATCGCTAGAGAAGAGAGGGGTCCTTCACGTGGGAAACGGTTCAATGCCCACCGAGACAGGACAACTCTAAACGCATTTGGGTCCAGGGCCTTTAACTGCCTCGGTGTCTAGAACGGACCCTGGAAAGAGGGGAAAACAGCTAAAGGATATCAACTCGACAATTCTTGACTGAGAATGTGGACTGTGGATTAGATAGCATTTTATCCACATTAACTATTCTGAATTAGATAATTATACTATCTGTTTATAAGAAAATATTCTTCTTAGGAGATAAATGCTCGAGTAATTAGGGATAGATGGTCACAAGGTATGCACCTCACTCTCAAATGAGTCAGCAAAAATAACATGTATGTGTATACACATGTGCAATGTGTGTGTATATATATGCACTCACATGTACACAAATACATACACACACAGAGATAAAGCAAATGTGGTGAAATGGTTACAACTGGTGAAGCTAGGTGAAGGAAATATGAGTTTTCACTGCACCAAAACTGCAACTTGCCCACAGATTTGAAAAGTTGCAAACTAAAAATGGGCTTCCCTTGTGGCTCAGCTGGTAAAGAATCCGCCTGCAATGCGGGAGACCTGGGTTCGATCCCTGGGTTGGGAAGATCCCCTGGAGAAGGGAAAGGCTACTCACTCCACTATTCTTGCTTAGAGAATTCTATGGACTATATGGGTCTCACGAGTCGGACTAATGAAAAGAACGTTTCATGGGATGAGTCCCGTGACACAGCACAATGTTTCCAGGACTGCTGGCCCAGGAGACAAGCTACCAAATACTCAGGAACACACAGGTGGGTCAGGATGCCTGGGTCGAGTGGGATGTAACCATGAAACCCTAATGGATGCTTGGTGAGCCTGTGGCCCCATTTCGGAACAGCAGTGGGGACAGGAGAGCCGGCTCACGGGTCAGGGTGCTCGAGACCGCACGAACTGCCCACCCTCTCAATCCACAACATCCTCAGCTCTCAGACACATCCGAGGAGAGCGCCCGCCTCACAAGATCATCTCAGAGCATAAATGAGCCTCCGCCTGTCCTGTGCTCAGCGGTCCCTGCTGCTCAATACAGCAGCAGGTCTAAGGTCATAGGCCATTGTGACAGCATAGCAACGCAAGATCCCTGTACTGACCATCACACACTGTGAGGGAGGCAGCTGTCAACAGTAAAGGGCTGCTGTCTCACCCAGGGTGTTTGGTCCCAAAACACTCTGCTCCCACATAACCCCAAAAGTGAAAATGCTACTGCTAGGCAGCCATTAAGAAAAGGGTGGTGGTCCAGAGATTAACACTGCACACTCCCAATGTAAGGCACGCAGGTTCAAATCCCAGTCATGGAGCTGGAATCCTGCACGGGGAATGGACAAAAGAAAAAAGGAACAAAAACAGGTGGGTGGGCCTGTAACTGCATATTCATCAGCAAAAAGAGCATGCTATAAGACAACAAGCACTGTGTGATCCAAATTCTACACTTTTTAAACATTATTTGTTTTTAATATGTGTTTTTGCTAAAAAAAATATATACCAAAACATTAATATATATATATATATATATACACACACACACCAATGGACAAAATTATGAGTGTTTTTTTCCTCTTCCTTTCTGCTTTCTTCCAAAATGAGCACAATAGCATGTACTGGCTTTGGTAACACAAAGCAGGTTAACTTTAAAAGATGAAGAGGCTGGGGTGGTGGGGGGAGCCAGTCAACAGGGTCAGACGCTAAGGAGGGAGCACAAGGGCCAGGGCGGGGCCGCAGCAGGATGGGGGGTGAGGGGGGAGACACTCTCTCAAGGAAGAAACAGCCGCTAGAGGGTCAGGCAGAGCTGTGGGGAAGGCGTGGTTGTAAGGGGGGAAATGGACAGCCTTCCAGCTGACGAGAGGCAGAAACAAACACCCAGAGGAGGGTTCAAGGCCACATACCGCAGTTTACCCTTAAAAGGGAGACACATACCTCTCACTCTGAAATGGAAGGAAGGATGGGATGGAAACAAGGAGATGAGGATGGGACCTAACGAGGACAGCAGCAGTCAGCATTTCTACACGATGATCAGTGATTTGTCTAAGGTCAACAGTGAATTCATGGTGGAACTGGGGTTTGAACCCACAGCTCACCTGAGCAGAGGCTTTCTACACTGAGGCGGGTAATCAGTGATGGCCACGTGGTTCTCAAGAGCCTGAAATGCGTACTAAGGGCATCACTCCAGCAGAAAAGGGAAGGAGGTGAGAGAATGAGAGATGGGATGCAATTAGGATGCAACTGTTCAGACAGAGACGAGAGAGGCCAACCCAGGAGAATGACAGCAGGATGGAAAAGGAAAGATAAAGTGTTAGCAATGAGTGTGACTTTTTAGGAGGTCCACATCTAAAACATGGGCTGAGGAGAGGGACTATGACTCTTGATTAAAGGAACCACAAGCCCTGTCACTGATGAGTAAAACCCCCGCCCCTCTCGGATTGTGATGTTAGTCATAATCCTATCACCAGTAGGAACCAAAAAGTTGAATCATGTCCATTACAGAGTTCTGCCAGGTGGGTCCATATTTTGGAGAGCCGGAAACTTGCACAGTTTCAATGACTTTCTTTCAAAAAAAAAATACATAAGTGTAAGGTCAATAAAGAAAAGTGCAAGGAAAGGTGCCCTCTGTTAGCTTTGTAGCAAACCTTCCTCTGGGATCTTGTTACTGAGGTTAATGAAATGGCCTGGCCGCCCAGCCAACCCTGCATCAGAAGCAGAAGCTAATGGGCCAGGGTGGGGTGGCACCACCTGGTGGCCACGTGCTCTGGAACCCTTCTGCGTGTCCACCCAGGAGCCTGGGCAGGGAAGGCTCTGAGGAGCTGGAGCTCCAATTTCCACTCTCCCCTGTCCCTGCATGGGCAAAGAGGAGGGGGACAGCAGCCCACTGCCCTCTGCAGCACCTGGGGCACTCCCTAGAACCTAGCAGCATGGGGCAGGAGTCACTGCATCTTTCTTACAGAGACCAGCTAAGTAAGCAGTGAGATACTACTTCCTACACTCTTGTTCAAACTCTGTTGCGAAACTAAAAGCAACAGTTTTCTTCAGAGCCCAAAGGAATGACTGTGAAGCACTAGAGCTCTAAATTTACTCAAACAATTGTTGTATCTGCTATTACTGGGGAACAAAGTTTTTTTGGAGGTAAATTTCTCAAAAGTAAAAATACATGAGCACGTATTCAAATTCAACTTCACCAAGAATTAAGCAAGATGTTAATAGGTGTTACATAAAAAGTCCTGTGGGCAAATGCGTTTGTGAAACACTTCACTAAGCATAGTTAAGCAGGTTTCTTCATCACAGGACTTCTCAGGGCCTTTATTGCTCTAAGTACACTGAAATCATCCAAGTGGGGATGTGGTGTGATGATCCCAAATGTATCTGGCCACAGAACTCCCGTTTAATACAGTAGATAGTGAGGGTCATGCTTCTGGGAAACATTTTTCTAAATCATAAGACAGGGCATCTACAGACGTGTAAAGCATTATTTTACAAGACACACAAAATCTTCAAAATGAGTAAAGGAGTTCCTTTTCAATTTAAAATCAAGTTACTTTTTAAAAGTGAGGCCACATCAAATAACCTTCTAACAAAGTTGTTTTCAACTTTCCTCTGAGACTGAGAATAACATGTTCCTATCACCACTTCCATTCAATGTTGTATAGAAGGTCAGTAAAAGAAGTCAACTGAAAATAAAAAGCCTAAGAACTGAGGGACAACTGTCATTATTCACAGATAACATGAGTGGCTACAGAGACAATCCAAAGGAATCCACAGAGAAATTATTAAAAATAATTAATTGGCCCAGAGAGTGAGATAAAAGCTCAACATACAAAACCTACTGTATTTCTATATATGCAAACAAGTAGAAAACAAAATTTACAGCAGATACTATTCACATTAACATCGAAAGCATCGACTGCCATGAAAGGTGTGTGAGCCCTCTACACAGAGCCCTACATACATCACTGGGAGCAAGCAGAGAAGATGTAAGCAGAGGGATGAACCATTTCCAAGGATTAAAAGACTCAATATGGTAAAGGTATCAATTATTCCCCCAAATGACATATGGATTCCAGTTAGCAGTCTTCTGGCTTATCCAGATCCATCTTACCTTTCAAGTTTTCAAAATTTATCACGGCAGCTCAAGGAAATACTTCCTTAAAACTGCCAACACTCTGATGTTCAGTTCATTTTAAATCACCTGTTCACATGCTGCCCTCCACAGACACTGAGAACAGCACACTCCACACAAAAGCCTTTGCTGAAGACGTAAAACCACCTCTTGGTCTGTTCTTCATCTTTAAAACTGCTCCATCCTGCTCTATGGTTTTCCAGATCAACCTCTAGCTAACCTTCATCTAAACACAAAATTCTATCACTACTGTTTAACTGTGAACATAGCATGGCTCTAAGACCCCATCAGTCACTGACGTGGCCCCCAAATTCTGCAAAGTCACGTCCGTGTATTCTCATCGCTGTCATGCATCAGTTGTCCTCACCCAGGCTGAACACCAGATCCCATGGAAGCTGTAAAAATAAAACCACACCGAGGCCTTGGCTCTCCCAGACCAGACATGAGAATGGAGAGAGTGGGCCGCCAGCCTCCAGCACTTTTTACAGGCTCCCAGCTCGAGCTCACACGATCCCGGGCTAATGCTTGTGTTATGGACAGCAAGACAGGCAGACCAGACAGACAGACACACTTCTTTTTAAAACTAACAACTTACTTCCTTCTGGGTTTGGTGCAGAAAGAATGATGCTGTGGTTTTTCTTTACTTCTTCGACATACTGAGCTATTTTCGCTATACTGTTTCTGATCTCCTCGACCTACGAGAGAGAGAAAAAGTCATCACCACTGCAGCAAATTCAGATTTGCTTTTCATCACCTAAAGAGGGAAGGATAAAAGAGAAATAAGTGAATACGTACCAGATAAAGAAATAATAACCTTTCCCCACTCAACTTAAAAAAATAAAGGGAAATGGATGTATGTATGTATACGGCTGAGGCCCTTTGCTGTCCACCTAAAACAGGCACAACACTGTTAATCATCTACACTCCAAAATATACATAGGATAAAATATTTTAAAAAGTAAAATATATAAAATTAAAAATTTTTTAAATAAAGGGAAATAAGGCAGTATCAATCCCCAGGAAAACCTAGTTGGCTATAAGAAGTTTTACAATCACGACCCAGTATTACCACAGACAGTGGCAACTATTATAGAAGTGTCTACTATGAACACCAGTTCTCTGTGCAGTCAAGAAGGGAACTCACTCTGTAGGACAGGCAAGCACTAACATTCTCATGTGGGGAGGTATGGACAGCTGGTAAAACCAAGCCTTCTTAGTGATTATTTTTTGCCTCTGATTATCCAAATTATTCAACACTTATTTCAAAATGTAATGTACTCATTAGAAAGATTTGTCCAGATGGATTCTTAACAAGGGTGGTAGCATGAATACTGTTCCCCCCCAAACGTCCAGGTCCTAACCCCTGTGACCTCTGATGGATACCTTATATGGCAAAAGAAACTGCAGATGTGACCTAAACAAAGGATCCTGAGATGGGGAGACGGATGATCCTGGATTCTCCAGGTGGACCCCCAACATCATCTCAAGTGTACTTGTAAGGGGGAACAGAGGAAGATGTGGCTACAGAAGAAGGCCACGCGACCCAGTGAAGCAAGATGCCTTGCTGCTGGCCTGGAAAAATAACGGAGTGGGGGGAGGGAGGGGACAGGGATGCAGCTCAGGAGCTGGAGAGGCAGGTATGGAGAAGCAGGTTCTGCAGGGAGCCTCCCAGGAACACGTGCGATCCTGCCGACACCACTGTTCATCCCAGTGGCACCAGGCTGCGCTTCTGGCCTCCAGAAATGAAGAGGATAAATCTGCACTGTTTCAATCTGCCATGAAATTTAAGTAGCCCCAGGAAACTAAGCACAATTTCTATACTTAAAATCTTAGGGAGACTTCCCTGGCAGTCCAGTGGTTAAGACTCCCCCTTCCAATGTAGGAAGTGTTTCGATCCCTGGTCAGGAAGCTAAGACCCCACATGCCTCATGGCCAAAATCCCTAAACATAAAACAGAAATGATATTGTAACAAATTCAATAAAGACTTTAAAAATGGTCATATAAAAAAATATATATATATATCTTAAAAAAAAAAGATTAGGAAAATCCTAAAGCCCAGCAAAAGGAGGTTTGTTAGGTTACATTATGAAACTATAACAAAAGGCATAAAAAGATCCTCAGGATATATTACATATATTACTAAGTTAAAATCACTGGGGAAAAAATACCTATGAGTTTCAGAATAATGTACATACGTGTTAACAACGATGAAAGAAGCCAAAACAAACAGATTAATGGGCAGATATTAACATTTACAGGAAGAAATGCTGGGATGTCTCAAAAAGAAACTTAAAAAAGGACCCCTCTCGAGGTGAGAGGTGAGAAGACAAGCAGATGAAGACAGGGGTGGGGCGAGGCCTCTCATAGGAGTGCATCCTCTCATCACCCTGATCTCTGAGCAACTGAGACGCACCTCTCCGTGGAGAGGTGAGATGTCTGCTTTGGCTCATGTAGGCTGCAGCTCCTTCCGATCAAAGTACCACAGTGGAGACACCTTTAACATGTATGAATTCACTTACTACAGTCATCACAAACCCACGACATGCTGTGGTGGACATCCACATCTTAATCCTCTGCACGTGACCTTACAGGGCAAAAGGCGCTTGGCAGGTGTGGTTAGTTAAGGCTAGAGATGGAGATTATCCTGGATTATCTGAATATCCAATGTAACCACAAGAGTCCTTATAAAACGGAAGCAACGGGATCAAATTTAGAAACAAGCAGAGATGTGCTCTAGACGGAGGAAGGTGCCACAGGCCAAGAATGGAGGCGGCTTCAGAAGCTGGAACAGCAAGAATGCAGATATTCCCTGGAGCCTACAGGAGGCCACGGCCCTGCAAGCACCCTGACGGGTGCCCCAAACAGCTCTTTCTAGACTTCTGACCTCTGGAACTGTGAGATGATGAATGCATGCTCTATTAAAACTACTATATTTGTGGTAATTTGTCACTGCAGCAGCAGCAGGAAACTAAAAATACATGTTAACATAAGATATTCTTATGGAAAAAAGCAGTATTTTCCCCCAAAATCAGTGACAGTAAGAGCAGTGACTTACATTTCTCTACAAATCTAGTTTCTACCTTAACGGATGGCACCTTGATTCTGATGCCTGTTTCTGTGTTCAGTCTGTTGTGATGTGGCCTCTGAAAACTGCCCCCAGCCCCATGGTCATTCATGACAGAGGGAGAGGCAAGAGGTGAACATCTTCATATTCTTATGAAAACTGCTTCAGCCACATGAACTCCTTGGAAGGGTCTCGGGGACCCCAGGGACACTGGGTCCAAGCCCCGTAACACATTTTGAAAAGCGACATATTAGAGGACAGTCTGACACAAAATTCTGCTTTCATAGAGCAGAGAACAGCTATTTCATTAGTTCTGGGTGTTATTTCCATCTATACATGATTTCTGCAGAACTTCACATACTTATAATTTAATTTTATTAATCGGGTACAAAACACACAAAAAATTACAACAGAATCTTTTAAAATTTTTGCTACTTTATCACACAGGCTTAAGCACAAATGATTTTGTGGTTTTAGTGCACAGATTTACATTTCAGTTAGCCATCTTTAAAGCACCATTTCTGAAGTAAAGTCAATGAGACGCATCTGTCACAAAGTAGTAAAGATATTCCTTTGTCTCTTGGGAAGTCCTACAGTACACACACCACCATTATCTGTGCAGCAGAAGCACCAGTGAGGCCCAAAAAGAAAAGGAAACTGCTGGGCCACCAACTCGGTACCAGGAGGGAAGTGCCAACCTCACGGTGGTGCCAGGCCTGTTTACGTCTATGAATTACACCACACGGGCTCTCTTGGACAACCACAAACTATTTTCACAAAAAGGGGATCTCCTGGCCGCCTATTACAGCATTATTTTAGTTTTAACCAACACTGGTCATGCGCAAAATTCCCATCTTTTGCAATATTCTATGTGATACTTAAGATCTAAATGTCACTTTCTAAAGAGCGAGCTTGTATTAACAAACATCACTGGCTTCTCTATTTGTTTCAGAAGTCATTTCATAATGTCCCTGGTGGTCCAGTGGTTAAGACCTTAGGTTTCCACTGCAGTGGACACAGGTTCAGTCCCCTGGTTGGGGAACTAAGATCCTACATGCAGCATGGCACAGTCAAAAAAAAAAAAAAAGTCATTTCACAGAAGTTAACTGCAAAATAAGTCAACTGTTTAACAAATGAAACTGAAACTTAAGTTAGAATCAATGGCTCTCAAACCTCCCTCACACCACTCACCCATTTTTGTATGCATCTCTAACACCTGCAGCCAAAATGTGCTAAGTTACTACAGCTTAATGACAGAGTGATTTATATAATTCTTCTATAAAATACAACAACATTTACTACTAGAAGATTCTTAAAATAAAAAAGATTCTGGAGAACTGATATGGAAGAATTAAGCATCTAGGTAAAAGGGGTAAAATCAGAGAAATAATGATTTTACAAAGTGGGCAGGTAAACTGCTGCCACTGCTGCTGCTAAGTCACTTCAGTCGTGTCCGACTCTGTGCGACCCCATAGACGGCAGCCCACCAGGCTCCACAGTCCCTGGGATTTTCCAGGCAAGAGTACTGGAGTGGGCTGCCATTGCCTTCTCTGGGCAGGTAAACTAACCAGGATGAAAAGCATCTTGTTTACAAAGTGAAATCCAGAAATCCAGTAACTTAACTCCTTTGTACCTTAAAGTAAGCTCCTATAGATAATGATTTAATTTCATGTTTTTTCAATTAGAAAAGACTAGGAACTAACATAAATATACCTAAAACCCAATGAACTACGTATTCAATAAATTCTGCCTGGAAAGCTGGTAACTTGTAATACATTTTTAATTAACATATTACATATTTTCAAATCCATGTATTGATAGACCAGTTTAGACTGCCAACAGATTTAAGAGTCAACTGAAACTCTTAGACTAGATTCAGCATAATCAAAACAAGTCCTGCAAATGAAGCATCCATTATGAAAAAATTATACTGACCATGTTTCTTTTCTTAATGTCAAAATATCTGTTCTCAGATTCAATTTCAAAAATTTGAAATTATACAAAATTTGATAAACTATGACTTAGGGTTAAGAATTTAAACATGTTGTCATGTTTAAATTCTAGAAACAACCCTGGGGAGTTGAGAGGGAGAGGGAAAGGCCTTAGGGGGACGTCTGAGAGACAGACAGGTTCGAGGGAAGACCCAAGGGCACGGGTCCAGAGGCTACGCCCCTGCACGGACAGTCCAGAGAAAGGCCAGGCTGACCAAGGCAGAGCAGAGTTGCCACAATCATATCTTTGCTCAAGGATAAGATCTCTCAGGAGTGACTGAAGTCCCAAATGACCTAGAGACTCATGCTTTGATATATGGAAAACTTCTCAGGAGAAGACTTTAAAATTCAATCAAAGATTTTAGAAGATACACAATATGAGCAAGCCCTTTGATATACGGGACTCACCGCCATTCTACAGGAGAAGAGCGAGAGAAGCCTCACTGTGCGTCCTGTGCACGCCTGACTGCCAGCTGAGGGACCCCACCACCACCAGGCCTTCCACTCCCAGGACTCAGCCTCCCTTTGTCTGGAGGACCCCGCTGGCCATGGGTGCGGCAGGACCTCCCCGAGGGACCCTGTGCTTGGAGGAGGTACCTTCTCCCAGCATGAGCCTGTGAGCAGCAGGTCCACCTTGCTGACCAACCCCACCCGTGGGCTTCAGTCTCCTCAGAGGCCCTCGGCACCCACAGTCACCATTCTCACCCACCCTCCCCCCGCCAAGTCAGTCACCAGGAAGAAGGGCTCAACAGTAACAAATGTGCTAATCGCACTAAAAATTCTACGGCACTTTTTGTCATTCAAACGTCAACTTTTTAAAATACTTAGTTTTGGTATTATTTCAAATACAACAAATGCACAGTTACATTAATTTAATTATGTTTAAAGAAAAATGACAGACTGGGTTTCACGAAATTACTCTTACCTGATGGAAGAAATCATCCATAAAATGGTCCTTTTCAACAACAACAGTTGTGTCCCCATCATCATTTTTCCTACACTGAAATGGAAAAATATGAAATGTAAAATTCTGGTTTTAAAAGTTTTCACAGAGGCACCAACGGTGAATTGAAAGACAAGAGCAGCTGGTAACTACACGATCTCAGCTCACTAAGAGCACCAAAGTGCCACCCACCAAGGCCATGACATCCACCAGGCCACAGTCAGGGCAGGCACACACGCCAATCAGCCTGGAGAAGCAACCACGTCAGGGGGAAACAATGGCTGGATCTCGGAGAACTGAGCGCCAGAGGATCGATCATTCATTCTCACTGAGCACGTCCATGTGACATAGGCCAGGTTTATCTTCCACAAGTGAATCTGCTTACATTGCACATGGTCTATAAGATTAGAAATACTGACACCACTAGTCAATTTTTCTAGTTGTTGTTCAGTCGCTCAGTCCTGTCTGACCCTTTGCGACCCCATGGATTGCAGCACACCAGACTTCTCTGTCCCTACCATCTCCCAGAGTTTGCCCAAGTTCTTGTCCACAGAATCGGTGATGTCTTCCAGCCATCTCATCCTCTGTAACCCTCTTTTCCAGACTTTTGTGCCCAACTTTTCTAGATTAGGTAATAATTTTCAAAGAACTTTCACATATGTTAGCTGGTGTTTATCATTTTTCCCTAAGTAATTCCCATTTATGGCCACACTCGTATAATCAATAAACATTTTACTAAAGAGAGACTCAGTGAAGAAGACCTGAGTGAACTGTGGAATTGGAGGAGACTCTTAAGAGTCCCTTGGACTGCAAGGAGATCAAACCAGTCAATCCTAAAGGAAATCAACCCTGAATATTCACTAGAAGGACTGATGCTGAAGCTGAAGTTCCAATACTTTGGCCACCTGATATGAAGAGCCAACCCATCGGAAAAGACTCTGACGCTGGGAAAGATTGAGGGCAGGAGAAGGGGACAACAGAGGATGAGATGGTCCGATGGCATCACTGACTCAGTGGACACGAATTTGAGCAAACTCTGGGAGATGGTGAAGGACAGAGAAACCTGGGATGCTGCAGCCCAAGGGATTACAGAGTTGCACACAACTTAGCGACTGAACAACAACAAAGGAACACTGAGGAAGAAAGCAACCCACTACTGGGGAAGGCCAGATGACACCGCACTTTACAAATCAGGGGCCATCAGTTTAAAATAACACTGAACAGATGTTCTAGGCCAGGGGTTCTCACACTTGAGGGACATCAGGACTGCCTGGAGTGCTGGGTCTCTGGCTGAGTGGGGCCAAAGTGAGGCATTCCATGACTCGAGGCTACCCTAGAACATCCAGAACCTCATCACATGGTAACCCTAATCCACTCCTCAAGGGAGGCTAAAGAATGAAACAGTGAAAAGTCTTGGCAATAAGTCCCCTACACATGAACCTTCAAGCTGCAAGCTTTCAAAGACATGAATGTGCATTCCCATGCCCAGTCACGTAAGTTTGCATGTCTGGTGTACACTGTCACATGTGTACATCCTCTACAAGTAGCTGTGCTTTTGTACACTTTACTGTATAGTAGTGCAGTTTTATTTCAAGCCCAGGATGTCTGGAAGCAAGTGCAAAAGCAGTGATGATGTAGCTGGTAACTGGTATGACAAGAAAAAAAGAACTACTACCCAGACATCACTGGACTGTTTTTTTGAGAAGGTAGATAGAATTGAAGCCAGCAAAAAACCAGAACCTGTGTCATCAACATCAGGCATGAGTGAAATTGCAGCGTTGACAATCCTTCAGCTCTACCATCTCCCACCTCCACCCCCTGCTCCAGTCAGTAACTCTTCTTACCTGTTCACTCGATGCCAGCCCTGTTCGCCAGCTGTTGTACTATACTACTATATTTCTCAAGGTACTGTAGTACTGTAAGATTTTAAATGTATAATTTTGTTTGTTTTTTATGTATTATTTGTGTGAAGGGCTTCCCTTGTGGCTCAGCTGGTAAAGAATCCACCTGCAATGTGGGAGACCTGGGTTCGATCCCTGGGTTGGGAAGATCCCCTGGAGAAGGGAATGGCTACCCACTCCAGTATTCTGGCCTGGAGAATGCCATGGCCTGGAGAATGCCATGGACTGTATAGCCCATGGGGTCGCCAAGAGTCGGACCCAACTGAGCAGCTTTCACTTCATTTCATTTCACGCTACAGTACTATATAGCTCATTGTGTTAGTTGGGTACCTAAGCTAACTTTGTTGAACTTACAAATAAACCGCACTTGTGAACATGCTCTCAGAACGGAACTCGTTTGTATGTAGGGGACTTCCTATATTGGGAAGAAAGCAACCTCTGTCTACAGCTACAAGGGAGAGGAGACAAATGTCAGACCCCGGGACCTGGCATCCGAGTCACACAATATTTATCAAGGACATGTGACACAGCATCTACCAGTGAGAGCTGTGGATTCCAGAGGAGAAAGGAAAGACACCTGGCAGCATACAGAGGAGGGAACTGTTTGAAACCATCTCCCTGAGGGCACAGCTCTAACTCTTCGAAAGCTGAGGCAGCCACAGACTTCAGGAATTCTGTACCCTCAGGAAAATCAGAGCCTTTAAGCACTAAAAGTCTTAAGTGTAGCTTTACTGATTTGCAACCAGGAATAAGGTGGAAAGAAAATTCCACTAAATTTAGTTAAGAAAAATCTGCCAAATGTAATAAATGTGGTAAGAAAACACCATGCAGCCTCCCTCTGCATCTTCCAGGGCCCACGCTGAGCAAATCGATCTGGCCTAAACTTCAACAAGAATCTCTCACCACCCCAGGGAAGGCTTCTGCACCTCCCTTGCCCTGGGGCCACTTCTGGGCATAGATAAGACAAAAGGGAGAAGAAATGTGCTTCTCCAAGATAGAGAGGCATGAGCTCCCTCAGACAAGGGGTTTTTATGAGAGCCGTAAAGAGTATTTTATCACCAGGTGACACACACACTGGACAGCCGTGGGGCGGTCTCAAGGGAAAAGCAGACCCACCTCCACAGGACTCTGGGAGAAGCTCACTGAGCTGCAGTCAGCGGGCGCCTCTCAGGGCTGTGGGCTGAGCTCTCTCTGCCACACCATTGCTTCTGTTTACATTGACTCCCCAGGGCATCTGCCTGGAGTGGTTTCCCCAGCAGGGCCCTTACTTACTTTGAGCCACCACCCTGCTCTCATGTGACTCCAGTCGTGGAGGAAGATGCCTGCAATTAGGCGGCAGTGCTACTGAGAATGTTTCATTTGTGCTCTGCTAACAGGGCAGGTATTATGGGTTGAACTGTCCCCCTAAAAATAAATGTTGCAAACCCTCAGGACCCGTACTTGGAGAAAGGGTCTGGGAAGACATAATTAGTTAAGATGAGGTCATGCTGGAGCAGGATGGGCCCTTAACCCCATACAACTCTGTCCTTACAAGAGACAGAGACACAGGGGAGGCGGCCATGTCGTGAGCAAGGCAGAGAGGGTAGTGAAGGGTCTATGAGCCAAGGAGTGCCAAGGACTGCCGCCACCCCCGGAAGACATGAGCAGCAAGGCAGGACTCCCCCCAGGTTCGGGGGAGCATGGCTCTGTGACATCCTGACTTCATGCTTCTGGCCTCTGGGGCCAGATGTGACGACAGCACGTCTGTGACCCCATCTGTGGTCTTGTGTCATGAAAGCCCAAGGACACACACACATTAAGGACTGAAGCATGCCAACCCGATCCTTTCTTTAACCAACCGTGCTAACTAACCAAGACACTGATCTGGACCCAAGCAGACAGTCTCGTCTAGAGGGAAGAACACTGTCTTGGGAGTCGCAGGTCTGGCTTCTAACCTGTTTACCAGCTGGGCACCACCAACTTCTCCTAGTCTGTCTCCTGGTCTATAAAGTGAAGATGACACCCGTTTCCTCCTCCAAAGGTTCGGGCTGCAGGAAAATTGCCCACTCGGGGCTTCCAAGGCATGTGATTTTCATAGGGTGTGCACACACCAATAAAGCCTTTTAAAATCATTTCAGGTCCATGCTCTTAATTCCCAGCAAAAAAGCACTTAAAGGCAGATCAGCAATCAGCTAACAGCAACAAAAGTGATGTGCAGGCAAACCCGCCAATGGCGTAGAGCTCTTCTCCAGGCTCCCGCATCATCTGAAGTGAAAGAGGGCTGCTAACGCGCATCATGTGCCAGGGCACCGGGGCGGCAGGAGGACTTGCTGTTGTGTTGGTCCTCCAGCAGCACTTGAGGCCTGCGAGCACCCCCGCTTCACACACAGAACACCTAGCCTCGAGCCTCTCTGGGAACCAGGAGGGTTCGACCTCACAAACCCACGACTGTGCTGATTCACCAATGGCAGGAGCACCGGGAAACTTAAAATGCCTTCCACACCCGCTCCCCCAACTCTGAGAGAAGCAGCTAAGGCAGGAGGGGTGAGGGGCTGCCCTGGACACTCAGAGCTGAGACCACCTTATCCATGTGACTCCAGAAACCCTCGCTCTTGACCACACATCACAGACCTCCTCCTGGAGGAAGTGAATTCACATGGGTCCTCCAGACACAGCCTGGCTCCCAGGCTCCCTTCTGAGCTCCCTGGGCAGCTGCCCTGGCCTTCACAATCACAGCCTCTTTGAATGACCCTGCATGTCACCGTCCCTATGGCTGACTTCTTTTCGTAGATGCGGGCGGGGGATGTTCCGGGGGCCAGGAACACTGGAGTGAACTAAATTAAGTCCCCGTGAATTCACCAAATAAGAATGGGGGAAGGGCAGAGAATGAACTTGAACGTGGCCAAGCAGGGCTGGGATTCCCCGTGGCCCAGAGGACGAGCGATGACAACACACCTGCCCCCACCGTGGCTCTCCGGGGGCGGAGGGCACCCATCCCACCCCTCTGACAGCTACTGGAGGTTCTCAGAGGCCTCAGCGTTTTGTCTAACTTTTTGTTGTGGAAAATGACAAAACACGTACAGAAGTAGAAGGAATAATATAGGGAGCCCTCGATGGATCCACTGCATGGGTTCCACAATTGTCAATCCACAGCCTGTCTCGCTTCACCTGCACGCTCCCCGCCCCTCAGCACTACACCATCTCATGGCAAAGCCCACACACAGGATGCCTGCCATGTGTGACACAGCCAAGAACCTAAGCTCCCTACTCTACCTGCTCCAGGACAGAAACTTAGTTATTTCTGGCTCAGGGGAGACGGTGTCCAACATGACACTCTCCGAGGGAAGTCAGTAATTTTACCATTACATTATACATGGACCACTCTCCTTGCAGGAGGCAGTGAATAAACCACCAACCACCAAAAAACTCAACTCTTCCTGGATCCTGAGACCCACGTGTCACCACGCGTGATCTCTCTTCACAGTCATTCGCTTGCTGGTAAATCGTTCATTTCTCTCTCTGCAGACCAAGAGGGAGCCAATGACTGGAATCTGTTTCCTCTACTGTCTTTTTTCCTTACTTTTTTTTTTTTTTGCTACTGGTTTTACTATTGTTTCAGTGCCTTAAGAGAAAAATCAGCAAAACAATGATACTGTGTACAATTTTAACATAATTTTTGCAGATTAGAAAGATTATTAAATTTATTTCTATTCGTTAGGGCATGGTATTCTTATGTCACAAACGGATAAAACATGTAAAATCAGTTGTGAAGACATTTTTTCCTTTTTATGTTATATTGGAGTAAAGCCTATTTCCTACTTATATTTCTTACTTCTATCTAGAATTCTCAAAACTATTAGACATGAGAAAATAGACCCAGTAATACGATCTTAGCTTTTCCATTCATTAAAAAAAAGAAACAAAAAATGACTACCTAACAATGTTATTTAAGCTACACAATCACCCCTCAACGTCCATGAAGCTCATGTTCCATCTTTCCAGCTGAGACAGTGTAACCCCTGTAAAACAGCTGTTGTTTACAACAGTGTACTTATCGTAAACAACAAAATGATTCGTGGCATTCACTAAGAGCAGTGGGAATAGCCTCCAACTTGATTTCCAAAGTGTCAAAGTGCGAGATAAGCACCCAAATATCAACATTCCATTTCTGTTAAATTTTAAAAGAATTCTCCTTAAAAGCAGCATTATATTAAAATACAATTCTCTCTGTGAAAAGTGTTGTAAGGAAGAGACAGTAAGGAGCTTCCCTCTTTAGCAACTATTTAACAAAGATGAATTATCTGTCACTGGAATGCTCTCTGTTGAGATAATTCAGAAGCTGAATTATCACAAACTAAAAGAATCCAAAGTTGGATAAGATACTGAATTTTTCTCCATGTTATTCTCCATATACACATACACTAGGGCCTTCTATGCAAATGCTAATTGTGGGGAAACAATTCTCTTGAAATACGCCCAATGGTGGCAATAGCTTTATTGATAGGATACGGTAATTTCTTTTTCAAAATTACATTACTTCAGTAAAAAAAAAAAAAAGAATACTTGTAATTAAAAGTAGGTAAAAGCTGACTGCTGGACAGTTGGTAATCATGTTGCCAGATGTAAGTAACATTTCTTTCCCATATTTTTATATAATCAGTTATAGTTTTATGCCCTAGGTAGAATACTACTGTTTCATGTTTTATATTTTCACTTCATATTTATCTCCATTATTAATATTATAAATACTACAGGTCCTTACACTTTACATAAATAACATTGCACTGCATAAATGCTTCTGGTTTTTTCCTCTCAAAGATATGTTTAAAGATTTTTCCTCATCTCTCATTTTCACTCACCACTGACTATCAAACGCATCATCCTTCTGTCCTTCACAGCAGAGCCTTGGCTGGCCACGCCCTGCCCAGCCTGTACCCAGCTGGCTCCTTCTTCTCATTACATCTCAGCTCAGAGACCTCCCCAATCAAGATCCCTTATCATCCAGCCCAAGGCAGCCAACCCATACCCACTCACCATTTTATATCCTCCCCAGCAGTGACTGCTCACTGACTTAACTGTTCCTTGTCCCCTCCCCCAAGGACACGTTTCAGGGGAGCAAGGACTTCAAGGGTCTTGTTGCAACTTAACGCCTGAAACAGTGCCTGGCACGTAGCAGTCACTCAGTTGAGACCAGCTAAAGGAATGAATGAAGGGCAGAGAGATGAGATAGAGATGGGGATGGAGGAGAGAAAGCACATATAGAAGGACAGGGAAACCAGGAAACAAAGACACAGACACACACAGCACGAAGTGGCACAATGGACAGGACTGGAGGACAGAGGCAGTCTTGGTTGCTCGCTAGCCCCTGGTTTCATCCCCTCGTGAGGTCTGACAGCACATCCCGCTGTTGAGTCTGAAGCCCCATTCTACCCTTGCATCAATCTCCCTTTTCTGTTTTAGCGAAGGGGTTTCTGTCCCTTGCAACCCAACGAGCCTGAAGACAACAGAGTCCATTGTCATCTACATTTTCCTAACTAACCATGGGCGTGTTCAGAAGCAAACGCATGACTCAAACCACACCTAGCAGGTGCTCCATGCAGAGTCCTGAGGTCTCCGAGCAAACCTGACAGCACACATCTGCCCTGGAAAGTGTGCAGTCTGCGGGAGGGCGCAGAAAACAGGACCACGTGTGTGTTCAGATGGGAGATCTCTGGGGACACAAGAGGGAAGGCTTCCTGGTAGCGATGCTTGCACTGAGGCCAAAAGAAAACATGGGGGCAGAAAAGGGGAGGGGGTGAGAGACATACAAAGTGAGTAGCTCACGAGGACCCAGAGAGGAGGGCACGTGGGAACAGCAGACTGGACCAGGGGACCTGCCAGAGTGAGCTGCTGGTTCTCTCTTGGGTTCTCCATCTCTTATATTCAAAATGAACAGACTTGAAATTAAAAACAAGAAGTAATTAACCTGTGGAAATGTAGAGACTTTGCTTTTTTATTTTGTATACAAACAGTATTTATTGTGGTTCCCAGAGAAATAACAAGGGCTTCCCAGGAGGCGCAGTGGTCAAGAATTGCCTGCCAATGCAGGAGATGCAAGAGACATGGGTTCGATCCCTGGGGTTGGGAAGGTTCCTTGAAGGAAGAAATGCAACCCATCTTGTCTACACACAGAGAAACTATAGATCTGGGTCACAAAGATCCCACCTGTGGGATCACAACTGTCTGTAGAATGACACAGGATTCAGTAAATTATGAAATCCTCAACTATAAACATATTCAATCCATCCTAAAGGAGATCAATCCTGGGTGTTCACTGGAAGGACTGATGTTGAAGCTGAAACTTCAATACTTTGGCCACCTCATGCGAAGAGTTGACTCATTGGAAAAGACCCTAATGCTGGGTAGGATTGGGGGCAGAAGGAGAAGGGGATGACAGAGGATGAGATGGTTGCATGGCATCACTGACTCGATGGACATGGGTTTGGGTAGACTCCGGGAGTTGGTGATGGACAGAGAGGCCTGGCGTGCTGCAATTCATGGGGTCGCAAAGAGTCGGACACGACTGAGCGACTGAACTGAACTGAAACTTATTCAAATATTATAGACAATTTATATATTAAAGTATACATGTATTATGAAATTCTCAGTATTTTAAATTTCAGTGACACACTTAGAAAAAAATGTTTTTACTTTCTAAGTTGGAATCTGAATCTTTACCACGTAACAATCTGCACTCTGTGTCCCATCTGAGCTGCCAAAACAGAACCTTAAAAATATCCGGGCAGCTTTTCTTGCCCTTTAAAAAATTTTACGTGCAATTCATCACCATGAACCCAGGTATTAAAAATAGTAATTTTCTCAATAAACAAAGTCCTACTTTATAGACAGGGAACTATATTCAATATCCTGTGAAAACCCTAAAAGAAAAATTATGAAAAAATATATATATATGTACAACTGAATCACTTTGTTGTCCAGCAGAAATAGAACATTGTAAATCAACTACATTTCAATACAATTTTCTTTAAAAAATGTAATTTTCTCATATGTGTACCAACGAATACCATCTAACTACATGTGTTTATGTCTATTACTCTGCAAATTCCCACAGCTGAAATTTGCAATTTTCCTGTTTTAACTATCGTAAATACAGTCATTTGCATTCATAAACTTTTTTAAAAAGGTAATCAAAATATATTTGGGGTTATTATCCCGAAGGGCAACAATTCCACTTTGACTTACTTTCTAAATGTATTTCATTCTGCTTCTTCACTCTTCCTTACCCAGTTGTGCACATCCACACAGCACACACCCAGTTCATTTCTGCGCCCTCTGCACTTAGCACATAACCTCACAGAGATTGGGGGCTCAAGAATCTACTGAATGGGTGGTCCTTTTATTTTTTTTTAAAACCAGAAACATCCTTCTGGATTTAGAGTTTAGGAAATCTTGGGCAAGTCACTCAAATTTTCTGCACCCAAAGGAACTGGCTGCTCAAAAAGAGAATTCTTGCTTAGAAGCAGCTAAATCTATATTTGACAAACTGTATTGGACAAACTAACTTTTAAGTCCTTTCCGAGTAGTTATCAGTGGGAATCTTTTTCTTAAGAGGAATCACTAACAGCTAATAAAGGAAACTTCTAGAAGGCATCAAGAACATTTTGTCAATGTGGACAACACAGGCATTTTAACTAGTAAAATTAAATATTCACATTTACCTAGGAAAAAACACCAGCCACTTAGAAACATGGTTGTGAAAGGTCATTTTCTACTCCAAGAGCTACCTGGAAAAGACACACTTCCTGAAGAAAAAAAAAATTAGCTTTGATAGCTGATAATTTTCAGATGAGTTTTTAAATATTAAAAGTTAAACTTTAAGTATATCAGATTCAATTTTAAGTTAATATGCCAGGGAGAAGGTTGCTTTTTATAACTGCTTGAAAACATTTTAAAAACTAATACATATCAATAGCACTTGTAATTACAAAGCATCTTCTCTCTCCCACCCTCTCCCAGAGTGTCACACACAGGAGATAATTTTATGATTCAGCACTTCTTCCATAAGAGTACACAAAAAAATCTTATTATCTTCATTTTATACTCAGGAAAACTGAGGTTTTGAGAGGTTCAGAAATTTTCTGCCCAGGATTCAACAACTCCAGACACAGAAACGTCCACTAATTTGTCCTACAGCTGCTCAATCATCATGGTACTGGATCAGAAAAGATCACTTCTTCCTCTAGAATTCTAGATCAAAACATGTTCTTACCAACACTGCTGCCATAAGAGCTGAAATACACATACACTTAGGAGTGATAAAGAACTGCCTTCTTTGTTTTTGTTTTTTGCTTTTTTTGCTAAACAAGCCAAGAAAAGCTTCTCACATATTCCACTAACATAATGTTTTCTACTGTTCCCCAACATTCATAAATTTGTCTATTCATGATACATTCTTCATTTCTTCACTTAACAAATATCTGAGCTTCTAACAAGGAAAGATACTCCATTGAGTGCGATAACAGAACAGCAATTTGCCGTTTAGCATGTTGCTAACCTGTGAACACAGACGTCAAAATATCTGACCGTTAATAAAAAGGGAAGGAAAGAAAAATCACTATGAAGAAACTTTCTGGGAAAGACTGTAAAAGCGTAATTTTTCCATAATCTGAAGAATGAATAATTCACTGCTTCTCCGAACTAAGATTCCTCATCTGGCCAACAGAACACAGATGATAATCTGAGGGACTATTCTCTCTACTTCCTAAGCCTGGGACAGGGCTGGATCCATTCTAGAAGCCAAGGAGAGAGTTAATTCATTACATTCAATGGATGCTTTAGTGCAGTGGCCTTGCTCCGTTCTGAGGCTGTTTAGAGTACTGGGAAACGAAATGTGAAACATTCAACACTATTTTAGTACTTGTATTTTTCAAGAAAAAGTCAGAATTAATTATGTTCACCTAAAATATTTTAACACTTCTACATTCTATAAACATCCACTACTGTTTCAATGTCACCATCTCATTCACAGTATTGTCTGTGGAATGCATCAAACACGACTCCAATACCTAAAGGAACAAAACACTGTTCTCTTCCTAAAGTCCTTGGTAATTTGCTGTGCACCTATGTACTCCACCAGCGGCGTTTACTGGGAGTAAACAAAAACAAAGCAACTATTTACAGGGGAAACAAAAGGCGCCCCTCTGTATCTGCCTCACCGCTCCCTCCCAGCATCCAGCCCTGCAAGGCGCCCACTGGCATGTGGCATCAGATGCATTCGTTCCCGCCTATCCACTGAGCTACTGCGCGCGGGGTTCCATCCGAAACCCCAGATAACAGACAGGGAGTAAGGGGAAGGGCACAAGTCCCTGCTCTCAGGGGGCTGAAGCATACTAGGATGGAACCGACCATAATTCAACAAGGAATTTCTGGTCAGGATAAATGTCTGCAAGGAGTTAAACCAGGCGAAGGAATGGACCGCCTCTAGCGAAGGAAGTCACCTGAAGCAGCAGCAGAGCCCAGCTCAGAAAAGGAGGTTCGAGGCCCGGCCGGGCCCTGAGACGCCGGCTCAAAAGCTATTCCCCGCCCCAACGCCCAGTGCAGAAGTGAGGACAGAAGAGTGCCTTCGGGGCGTCGGGGAGATGGTGGGACGGCGGTGCTGCGGGCTGGGGAAGCCGAGCGCCCCCTCCCCGACCCCGCACAGGGGCCGCCCCTCCGGCCTACGCCCCGGGACCCGGGCTCCCCTTCCCTGCCCACCCTGTGAACCCGCACCCTGAGCCCCCCGCCCATCCCCGCGCCCGCAGGGCTCCCGGCCCGAACCGCTACACTCCAGCTCGCCCGCCCGCGGCTCACCGCCGTCAGGTCCGGCAGCCGGTCCCGCATCCCCACGGGCCGGGCGCCGCGCCCCGCTGCTCAGGCCTGCCCGGCGCCGCCTCCGGCCGGCCGCGAGCTCTCGGTGGCCCCGCCGCCGCCTCAGCCCGCCGGTCGCCCTCCCCTCGGCCGGCGCTGCCACGGCAACCGCGCACTCGCGTTCTGCGCATGCCCGGCCCGCGCCGCGCCCAGGCCCACGCGGACAGCGGGAGCCTTCCTGCGGGAATGCCGCGACCCAAGGGGCGGGGTCCGCCGGGGAGGGGCGGGGCCTGGCTTGTTTAGGCGGGTACTATCGGGGATGGAAGGGGCCCGCCCAAGGGGCGCGGCAGAGGAACAGACGCGATCTGGTAAGGGAAGGAGCGGAGTCTGACTGAAAGGGGAGGGGCGGGGCCTGTTGAGGGGAGGCGGGGCTGGCCGCGAAGGGGCGGGGCTCGGCTGAGTCGTTTTCTGGCGGCCTCTTATCCTGGTCGGTTAGATATGACTTTTGCTCGTCTTGATTTGCTTTTGTTTTTGTGCTTTCACATTCATTTGACTTACTTTAGAAATTCGTGGAAAATTTGGTGACGAATTTAGCAACTGTATGCAGATAGGTTAGGTGCAGCTTTGCATATACATATTCCGAAAAAAGGCCTTCTCTTTAACGATTCTTGGGGCTTCCCTGGTGGCTTCTGCCTGCAATGCAGGAGAGCAGAGTTGAATCCCTGGGTCGGGAAGATCCCCTGGAGGAGGGAATGGCAACCCACTCCAGTATTCTTGCCTGGAGAATCCTATGGACAGAGGAGACGGAGGAGCTACAGTCCGTGAGGCAGCAAAGAGTCAGACATGAGTGAGTGACTAACATACTTTTATGGATTCTTATCCTTTTTTGTGTGACTAAGGCCCAGTCAATCCTAAAGGAAATTAGCCCTGAATATTCATTGCAAAGACTGATGCTGAAGTTGAAGCTCCAATACATTGACCACCTGATAAGAAGAACTGACCCTTTGGAAAAGACCCTGATGCTGGGTAAGATTGAAGGGAGGAAGAGAAGGGGACGACAGAGGATGAGATGGTTGGGTGACATCACTGACTCGATGGACATGAGTTTGAGCAAGCTCCGGGAGTTGGTGATGGACAGGGAAGCCTGGTGTGCTGCAATCCATGGGGTCGCAAAGAGTCGGACACGACTGAGCCAACTTAACTGAACTGAAGGCCCATAATGATTAACATAACTTAAAGAATGTAATTTAAAATGGCATGAAGTGGTAATATGCAGAGACTCAGGCCTTGGGATGCAGTTCTAGTGTGAAAAACAGATAATACAGAAGCGGACAAATAAATAAGAAAATGGGGCATGGACTTGGAGGACGGCTGAGAGAAAGGTGGCTACATCAGACAGTGGTCATGGGAGGCACCAGAGTTTAGGCCAACAAAGTTACAGGGAACTGTCTCCAAGACCCCTCTGACTTCTGACACCAACTACAAGTTTTGGGGGTTCCCCAAGTTCAGTAACTCACTGGAGGGACTCACAGAATTCACTGAAAACTGCAGTGCTCACAGTTGGTGTTTAACACAGGGGATGGATACAGATTAACATCAGCAAAGGGCAGACATGCTTGGCGGTGGGGGGAGGGGGGTCAGGGGAGGACATCCTGATTGTACCAAATGTGAAGCTTCTATTGTCTTCTCCTTGGGCAGAAGGAGAAGACACATTACTTTCACAGCATTGATGGGTGTCAATATACATGAAGTTGCCAACAAGGAAAGTTCACCCAGGCCACCAATTCTGAGTTTTTATTGGGGCTCCATTGCACAAGCTTGATTGTTGATTAATTGCCGTCCTGGTTGATCTAAAACTCCAGATTAGCTGGTACCTGTGAAGTGGGATGATCCCAGGAGTAGGAAATGACAACTCACTCCAGTATTCTTGCCTGAAAAATTCCATGGACAGAGGCCCCTGGAGGGCTACAGTCTAGGGGGTCACAAAGAGTCGGACATGACTGAGCGACTTCATTTTTCAAACTTGGGTGGACTAGAGACAAACTTGTCTCTTCTTAATTTTTGACTTTGATATGTTTTTCATAAGTTAAATGGAAATCAGTAAGTTGATGGATATAGATTGAGCAAGAATTTTCCGTTTTGACTAAGCAGTTAAAGCAAGGTGTTGTCAGGGGAAGAGTGGGCAATTGTACAGAGATTCTAAGAATGAGGTTAATATAAAGGAAGTAAAATTGAGAGAGGCTAGACAAAAACACTTGGTCCTGTACAGCATTGGAGCTCCTCTGTCAAGCAGTACCTGAAACCAGCACACTCCAGGACTTTCATGAGCCAATGAATTCTTTTTCAGTTTCTTCACTTAGAATAAAAAAGCCCTAATATATTGCTAGGAGAATTAAAATAGATTACAGACTGGGAGCTAGGTTACTTTTAAAATACAAGGTCTTAGGGAATAGGAGCTTTAGTCTGTCTTGTTCACCACTGTCTTGTGACTCCAATCCTTACAAAATTTCTGGCAAGTTGGAGGCACTTACATAATTTGTACAATAAAATACATAATACATAATTTGTAAAATAAAATAATAGATGTCCAAAAAATATAATTCAAAAAGACACATGCACCTCAATGTTCATAGCAGCACTATTTACAATAGTGAAGACATGGAAACAACCTAAATGTCCAACAACAGATGAATGGATAAAGAAGATATGATACATATATGCAATGGAATACTACTCAGTCATAAAAAAGAATGAAATAATGCCATTTGCAGCAACACGGATGGACCTGGAGACTATCATACTAAGTGAAGGAAGTCAGAAAGAGAAAGACAAATACCAAATGACGTAGCTTATATGTGGAATCTAAAATATGACACAAGTGAACTTATCTACAAATCAGAAACAGACTCATGAAAAGAACAAACTTGTGGTTGCCAAGGGGGAGGGGTTGAGAGAGGGATGGCTTGGGAATTTGGGATTAGCAGATGCAAACCGTTATATATAGAATGGATAAACAACAGGGATCTACTGTATGGCACAGGGAACTATATTCAATATCCTATGACAATGGAAAAGAATATGAAAATGTGTGTGTGTATATATAACTGAACCACTTTTCTATGTGTCAGAAATTAATACAACATTGTAAATAAACTATATTTCAGTAAAATAATAGTAATAATAGATGTCGAGACCTGGCTTTGAATCCCAGTTCTGCTATTTACTATGTGTGACTTTGGACTGTGAAGATGTATAAAGGGAAACCTCACTAAAATGGAGTCAAGAGGCCAGAGGGGGAGCTCTCACTCAATGTCAATACAGACCCCAGCAGGAAGAGATGGTGCCTTGCATCTCCCATGGGAAGTGACATTACTACCGCCAGCAAGAGGAAGTTTCTCCTCCTGGCGTGGCAACAACTCAGTCAATGAGAGACCAGCACAATTCAGTCAATGAAAGCCACTGTATTTCAAACTCTTGGTTTCTTCCCATGGACGTTTTGTTCACAATGACCCCTCCCAAGTGCCCCTTCTCCTCTGTAAGAATTGTCTTTCTGTTGTTTTACCAGACTTGTTTGTAGTTTGCCATACTTGCATGTTGCAAGTAGAAATTCTTTGCTGCTCGGGAATAAACCCATTTTGCAGGTAAAATAACTGATGGTCTTATTGTTTTAGGTTACCAGAACAAAAAGACTAACCTCTTGAAGACTCAGTTTTCCTGCCTGTGAAGTGGTGATAAGGCTGCTTTCAAGTTGAAAGGCTGTGTGTGACTTTCTCATCTTGACCCCACTATGCCTCGAGAAACTGATTTGCCCTATTCATTGGCCCTCTTAATTGCAAACAATAAGTGTGAATGACGTGTGTTTGATCAACTTAGGCTTATTACTCTTAGAAAAAATTAACATGTAATAAAAAAATCTAAACTACACATGGTAAGATTTGTTACAAATTTTAAAAACTGATTGAAAAGTTATACCTGGTTAGTAACAGCAAAAAAAAAAAAAAGAAAGAAGAAATTACTCAGGAAAATTAGGTTTGGGAAAAAGAATCATTAGCATAAAATTAACTTCCTAAAAATGAATACTGCAAAATTTGCTCGTATTTCAAAAACTGATGAAAGCATCAGATCTTAACAGACTTTAGATGTGCAAAATCAGCCTGGAGAAACTGCATCGAGTAAAAATTATTTACACACACTTTAGAAAAGGCAGAGGAACCAGAGATCAAATTGCCAACATCCATTGGATCATAGAAAAAGCAAGAGAATTCCAGAAAATCATCTACTTCTGCTTTATTTACTAAACCAAAGCCTTTGACTATGTGGATCACTAAAAACTGGAAAATTCTTAAAGAGATGGACATACCAGACCACCTTACCTTCCTCCTGAGAAATCTGTATGCAGGTCAAGAAGCAATACTTAGAACCAGACATGGAACAATGGACTGGTTCCAAATTAGGAAAGCAGTACAATAAGGCTGTATATTGTCACCCTGCTTATTTAACTTCTATGCAGAGTACATCATTAAAAATGCTGGGCTAAATGAAGCACCAGCTGGAATCAAGATTGCTGGGAGAAATATCAGTTACCTCAGATACACAGATGAAAGTGAAAGTGTCCTTTCACTCAGTCATGTCCAGCTCTTTGCAACCCCATGGACTATATAGTCCATGGAATTCTCCAGGCCAGAATACTGGAGTGGGTAGCCTTTCCCTTATCCAGAGGATCTTCCCAACCCTGGGATAGAACCCAGGTCTCCTGCATTGCAGGCAGATTCTTTACCAACTGAACTATCAGGGAAGCCCAGATATGCAGATGACACCACCCTTATGGCAGAAAGCAAAGAGGAACTAAAGAGCCTCTTGAATAAAGTATAAGAGGAGAGTGAAAAAGCTGGCTTAAAATTCAACATTCAAAAACCTAAGACTGGCATCCAGTCCCATCACTTCATGGCAAACAGATGGGGAAACAATGAAAACAGTGAGAGACTTTATTTTCTTGGGCTCCAAAATCACTGCAGATGGTGATTGCAGCCATGAAATTAAAAGATGCTTGTTCCTTGGAAGAAAAGTTATGCAAACTTAGATAACATATTAAAAGCAGAGACATTACTTTGCCGACAAAAGTCCATATAGTCAAAGCTATGGTTTTTCCAGTAGTCATGTACGGATGTGAGAGTTGGACCGTAAAGAAGGCTGAGCACTGAATAATTGATGCTTTTGAGCTGTGGTGTTGGAGAAGACTCTTGAGAGTCCCTTGGACTGCAAGGAGATCCAACCAGTCAATCCTAAAGGAAATCAGTCCTGAATATTCATTGGAAGGACAGATTCTGAAGCTGAAGTTCCAATACTTGACCACCTGATGTGAAGAACTGAGTCCTTGGGAAAGACCCTGATGCTGGGAAACACTGAAGGCAGGAGGAGAAGGGAGTGACAGAGGATGAGCTGGTTGGATGACATCACCAACTCGATGGACATGAGTTGGAGCAAGCTCCAGGAGTTGGTGATGGACAGGTAAGCCTGACGTGCTGCAGTCCATGGAGTCGTAAAGAGTCAGGCACGACTGAGCGACTGAACTGACTGAACAGATCTGCACACACACCCGTACTTTCCAATGACAAAAGCTGTAATAAAGAAATGTTTTACACTAAAGAGTTGATTAATGAATAATAAAATCTTGGCAGTGAAAAGTACAAAGGAAAGAACTGATCTTTCTCTGTCAGGTTGGAGTATTGACTCAGACAGGCAGGTCTGACACAGGTACTCAGCCATCAGAGCTCATTTTTCATCTCTCAGGTGATTCCTCTGCATTGGTGTCTGGCTGGGCCAGGAGCCAGATTCAATCCCAGGGAAAAGAAACAGCACCTTTTCTTGGTTGCAGCTTCATTCCCGAACTTGACTCTGATTGGATCAGTTCAGTTCAGTTCAGTAGCTCAGTCGTGTCCGACTCTTTGGGATCCCACGGACTGCAGCACGCCAGGCTTCCCTGTCCATCACCAACTCCCGGAGCTTACTCAAACTCATGTCCATCGAGTCGGTGATGCCATCCAACCATCTCGTCCTCTGTCTTCCCCTTCTCCTTCTGCCTTCAGTCTTTCCCAGCATCAGGGTCTTTTCCAATGAGTCAGTTCTTCACATCAGGTGCCCAAAGTATTGGAGTTTCAGCTTCAGCATCAGTCCTTGCAGTGAATATTTAGGACTGATTTCCTTTAGGATGGACTGGTTTGATCTCCTTGTAGTCCAAGGGACCCTCAAGAGTCTTCTCCAACACCACAGTTCAAAAGCATCAATTCTTCGGTGCTCAGCTTTCTTTATAGTCCAACTCTCACTCAGCTAGGTTTATTTGCCTACCTCTCAACCCATCACAAGTCAGGAAACTTTGCAGCTGTGATAGGTCAAACCCGGTCATGCGACCTGCCGGAGACCAGAAATGCCTGTCACAAAATCACTGGCAGAGGGAGGTCTGATGAACAAGCCTGTAGAAGGATGAAGGTTTCTGGGTGGCTGAATAATCCACTCCATCCCACTTGATTCCAGTGAAGATAAACTCATTAGCAAGAAGTGAAAAAGGAAGACATTGGGATCCTTCAATTGCACTGTGTAGAACACTAATTAAGGCATTGAATTGCGCTAACACAGTTCCCTCTGGAAGACACTTTGTTAAAATTAATACTTACTGATGTTAAAACAATTTTGATTAAACGTATTTATCCATAAATGTTCCCTGGATTCTGAATGTGGCATCTAAACATCCAGTCTCTGTGGCATTTCACTTGGAAAAATGGAGTCCCACAGTCAAGGCAATTAAAACTGATTCCAGTCTTTATTAAGTTATTTCTAAGAATATTAGATGAGGTCTCATTTGTAACTCCCAATATCTCTCTTTAAACACTTTCTACAGTTTCTTAGTGTTCCATGTATTTTATACCCTACCTGCATCTGCTTGGGTACTCAGTTGTATCCAACTCTGTGCGACCCCATGGACTGTAGCCTGCCAGGCTCCTCTGTCCATGAGGTTTTCCAAGCAAGAATACTGGAGTAGGGTTGCCATTTCCTCCTCCACTGGATCTTCCCAACCCAGGGGTCGAACTGATGTCTCCTGCTTTGGCAGGGGGATTCTTTACCATTGAGCCACCTGGGGAGCCCTTTATACCTTAAAGTTCCCAGAATATCATCTTTCTTGCTCATCACACCCTAAACTTCCCCACCAGGGCACTTGCTTTCCCTCTACCATCATTGTTAATTTCTCTCCAATAAGTATTGGCCTAGGTCAGGAAGATTCACTGGAGGAGGGCCTGGCAACCCACTTCAGTATTCTTGACTGGAGAATCCCAGGGACAGAGGAGCCTGGTGGGATATAGTCCATAGGGTTGCAAAGAGTCGAAAACAACTGAAGCAACTTAGCATGCGTACCTTTTCCTCCCCCTCCCACAACAGATTATTCCAAAGCATATAATATGGAGAGAGCAGCTGGATAATGTTGAATTGTCAACCAGAACTTTCTTATCCTGACAAGGAAGGAATGAGAGTGTGACTACTAATACATAATTCAGCACTCTTGTCCCTATTCAGTTCAGTTCAGTTCAGTTCAGTCGCTCAGTCATGTCCAACTCTGCGACCCCATGAATCACAGCACGCCAGGCCTTCCTGTCCATCACCAACTCCCGGAGTTTACCCAAACCCATGTCCATCGAGTCGGTGATGCCATCCAACCATCTCATATCCTCTGTCGTCCTCTTCTCCTCCTGCCCCCAATCCTTCCCAGCATTAGGGTCTTTTCCAATGAGTCAACTCTTCACATGAGGTGGCCAAAGTATTGGAGTTTCAGCTTCAACACCAGTCCTTCAAATGAACACCCAGGACTGATCTCCTTTAGGATGGACTGGTTGGATCTCCTTGCAGTCCAAGGGACTCTCAAGAGTCTTCTCCAACACCACAGTTCAAAAGCATCAATTCTTCGGCATTCAGCTTTCTTCATCGTCCAACTCTCACATCCATACATGACCACTGGTAAAACCATAGCCTTGACTAGACGGACCTTTGTTGGCAAAGTAATGTCTCTGCTTTTAAATATGCTATCTAGGTTGGTCATAACCTTCCTTCCAAGGAGTAAGCGTCTTTTAATTTCATGGCTGCAATCACCATCTGCAGTGATTTTGGAGCCCCCAAAAAAATAAAGTCTGACACTGTTTCCACTGTTTCCCCATCTACTTCCCATGAAGTGATGGGACCAGATGCCATGATCTTAGTTTTCTGAACGTTGAGCTTTAAGCCAAATTTTTCACTCTCCTCTTTCACTTTCATCAAGAGGCTCTTTAGTTCTTCTTCACTTTCTGCCATAAGGGTGGTGTCATCTGCATATCTGATGTTATTGATAGTTCTCCCGGCAAGCTTGATTCCAGCTTGTGCTTCTTCCAGCCTAGCATTTCTCATGTTGTACTCTGCATATAAGTTAAATAAGCAGGGTGACAATATACAGCCTTGACGTACTCCTTTTCCTATTTGGAACCAGTCTGTTGTTCCATGTCCAGTTCTAACTGTTGCTTCCCGACCTGCATACAGGTTTCTCAAGAGACAGGTCAGATGTTTTGGTATTCCCATCTCTCAGAATTTTCCACAGTTTATTGTGATCCACACAGTCAAAGGCTTTGGCATAGTCAATAAAGCAGAAATAGATGTTTTTCTGGAACTCTCTTGCTTTTTTGATGATCCAGCGGATGTTGGCAATTTGATCTCTAGTTCCTCTGTCTTTTCTAAAACCAGCTTGAACATCTGAAAGTTCACGGTTCATGTATTTGTCCCTATTATGTACATACAAATGCAGTTGAATGTTTCTGGGGTTGAAATATCAGTTAGGCCACAGTAGTGGGTTCAAAATAGCTACTACTCAAGATTGAAAGAGACCTATATTTCCAGGAAAGAGAATCTGATTACTTAGCTATTAACCACCCAGGAAGGATGAGGGAACTAAGACAGGGACAGACAAATAAATATTGTTAAAAATTTCTTTAATTTAAAATTAAATTAAAAATTTTGCTTCTGGAGGACAGGGCATATTTCTCATATATCCCTTTTCAAGGACTGTTACAAGTAAATGAATGAAAGAATAAGTAGGCAAGGATGATAACACATTGATCTTTTTATTTGTCCTCCCTACTCACATATCTATGTTTTGGGTTGACATATACTGAACAAATAAATCATACATTTAGTCACCACAGAGAAGAGCCTGTTGTGGTTGTTTTTCAGTCACTAAGTCTTGTCTGACTTTTTGCAACCTCATGTAGCATGCCAGGCTTCCCTGACCCTCATTATCTCGCAGAGTTTGCCCAAGTTCATGTCCATTGAATCGGTGATGCCATCCAACCATCTCATCCTCTGTCACCCTCTTCTCCTTTTGCCTTCAGTCTTTCTCAGTATCAGGGTCTTTTCTACTAAGTTGACTCTTTGCATCAAGTGGCCAAATGATTGGAGCTTTAGCTTCAGCATCAGTCCTTCCAATGAGTATACAGGATTGATTTCCTTTAGGACTGACTGGTTTGATCTCCTTGTTGTCCAAGGGACTCTCAAGAGTCTTCTCCAGCACCATATGCATCAATACTTTTGTGTTCTGCCTTCCTTATGGTCCAACTCTCCATCTCTACATGACTACTGGAAAGACCATTGCCTTGACTATATGGACATTTGTCAGCAAGGTGATGTCTTTGCTTTTTAATTCGCTGTCTATGTTTGTCATAGCCTTCCTTCCAGTAATCAAGTATCTTCTAATTTCATGGCTGCAGTCACCATCTGCAGTGGTTTTAGAGTGCAAGAAGAGAAAATCTGCCAAGCTTCCACTTTTTCCTCTTCTGTTTGCCATGAAGTGATGGGACCAGATACCATGATATTACTTTTTTAATATTGAGTTTTAAGCTGGCTTTTTCACTCTCCTCTTCAACCTTCATCGGGAGGTTCTTTAGTTCCTCTTCACTTTCTGCCATTAGGGTGGTATCATCTGAATATCTAAGGTTGTTGATGTTTCTCCTGACAATCTTGATTCCAGCTTGTGCTTCATCCAGCCTGGCATTTTGCATGGTGTACTCTGCATTTAAGTTAAATAAACAGAGTGACAATATACAGCCTTGTCATACTCCTTTCCCAATTTAGAACTAGTCAGTTGTTCCATGTAAGGTTCTAACTGTTGCTTCTTGACCCACATACAGATTTCTTGAGAGACGGGTAAGATGGTCTGGTATTCCTATCTCTAAGAATTTTCCACAGTTTGTTGTGATCCATACAATCAAAGGCTTTAGCATAGTCAAGGAAACAGAAGTAGGTGTTTTTCTAGAATTTCCTTGCTTTCTCTATGATCCAACAAATGTTGGCAATTTGATCTCTGGTTCCTCTGCCTTTTCTAAATCCAGCTTGTACATCTGGAAGTTCTCGATTCAATACTGCTGAAGCCTAGCTTGAAGGATTTAGAATATAATATTACTAGCATGGGAAGTGAGCACAATTGTCCGGTAGTTTGAACATTCCTTAGCACTGCTCTTCTTTGAAACTGGGATAAAGACTGACTTTTCCAGTCCTGTGGCCACTGCTGGGTTTTCCAAATTTGCTGACATACTGACTGCAGCATGTTAACAGCATCATCTTTCAGGATTTTAAATAGCTCAGCTGGAATTCTATCACATCCACTAGCTTTATTGGTAGCAATGCTTCCTATAAGGATCACTTAACTTCACACTCCAGGTTGTCTAAGAAGAGCCTATACCGAGCTAATACAGAAATGAATGCCTCCTGAAGTCATGATAGGAAACATGTAACAATTCTTAGGCCAGAGACTCCCAGGTAAGGCTCCAACACATTGCCTCCAATCTTTTTCTGTTATGTCAACAATAGAAGCCTATGCAACCTAGATTTTCACCTAGACCATTGGTTTTATTTTTCACACCTGACACATTAGTCAGAAATGGTTGCTTCAGACTTCCCTGGCAGTTCAGTGGCTAAGAATCCACCTTCCAATGCCGGAGACATGGGTTTGATCCCTGGTTGAGGAAGTAAGATCCCACATGCCATGCAGTAACTAAGCCCATGTGCAACAATGAAGACTCAGTGCAGCCAAAAGTAAATAAATAAATTTTTTTTTTAAAAAAAGGAAGAAAAGAAATGGTTGCTTGCAGTGGCCTTGATTCTTTAATAACTAAAGTTTAAGCCCACACTCCAGAGGTTATAGCACATTGGTAACATGATGTTCAGTTTTGTGGGATATATATATATATATATATATAAATTATTTACTCACTGGGAGTATAAACCAAAGTCCTTAGAGTGGCCTGCAAGGTCCTGCCCAACTGATCATTCTCTAATACCTCCAGAGCCTGTTGCCCTCCACTCTTCCTTCCACAGACTCCTGGGCCAGACACGTTCCACCTCAGGGCCTTTGCACTGACTGTTCTTGTCTGAATGCTCTTCCCACAGATATCATATAGCTTTGTCCCTTACTTCCTTTAAGACTTTGGTCCAGGGGCTTCCCTAGTGGCTCAGTGGTAAAGAATCCACCTGCCAACACAGGAGACATGGGCTCGATCCCTGATCTGGGAAGATCCCACGTGCTGAGGGGCAACTAAGCTCCTGCTCCACAACTATTGAGGCTGCGCTCTAGAACCCGGAAACCGCAACTGCTGAGCCCACATGCCACAAATACTGAGACCCAGGGGCCCTAGAGCCAGTACTCTACGACAAAAGAAGCCACCACAATGAGAAGCCCGTGCACTGCATCTAGAGAGTAGCCCCAGCTCACTACAACTAGAGAAAAGCCCATACAGCAACAGAGACCAACCACAGCCAAAAATAAATAAATAAAATAATAATAATAAAAAAAGACTTTGGTCTAGTGACACTTTTCAGGAGTATCTCTCCTGACACACCCTGTTAAAAGTTACCACCCGCTTCCTCTCACTCTGAACCCTCTTACCTTGTTTTTTTTCTTTCATAACACCTGGAACCCTCTGACCAACAATGTCATATACGATGTACTTATTTTGTGTTCTATTTCTGTCTTTCTCCTCCGAAATGTCTGCTCCACTGAGGGCAGGGATTTTTGCCCATTTTGCCCAGAAATTCTCTCCAGCACATGGAATGGGGCCCAGCACATAGGAGGTATGTAATAAATATTGGTCAAAAAAATTACGCTGCAAAATTTTCTTAATACATGTATTCATTCAAAAGTCAACTTTATTATTTCAGTGGGCAACTTAAGGCAAATTATAGGTTAGTGAATTTCTGGTCAGCAACAGAGTTTGAATTTTACCTTAGCAAGGCTCCTGCCTATTTTAAAATTATGTGATTCTAAGTTAATTTATTTTTATTTGACTTAAGGAAATTGGAAAAGATCCTGATGCTGGGAAAGACTGAGGGTAGGAGAAGAGAGCGACAGAGGATGAGATGGTTGGATGGCATCACTGACTCAGTGGACAAGAGTTTGAGCAAACTCTGGGAGACCGGGAAGCCTGGTGTGCTGCAATCCATGGGATTGCAAAGAGTCAGACATGACTTAGGGACTGAACAAAAAGAACAAGGAAATAGTAGGGGACATTTAAAAAATCCATTCATATTTGGATCTCTCAAAAATCATTGTCACTTGATCATATGCTTATGAGTTAAAAACTGGGCTAGAATTCACTTAGTCTTCTCCTAACCCGGATACAGAATGTACAACTTTTATCTATGTATTTTTATTTATTTGGCTGCACCAATTCTTAGTTGCGGCATGCCAGATCTAGTTCTCTGACCAGGGATCAAACCTGTGCCCCCTGCATTGGGAGTGTGGAGTCTTAGCCACTGGACCACCAGGGAGGTCCTTAGAATGTACATTTAAATGAGGATGAATCTTTTAAGGTATTTGGAAATGCAATGGCCTTGTTTAATTTATCATTATGTAAAGTTTAGAAACAGGCTACCCTTTTAAAAATGGAGCTGAATACATTATCTGGAAACAGGCTTATGATGTCCCATATTGTTTTAGAATCCTACTGCTGCCCTAACAAATTACCACAATATTAGTGGTTTAAAATAACACAGATTTGTTATCTTATGGTCACAGGGGCTACATGTCTCATTGGGCTAAAGTCAGCATTTTCTGGAGGTGCTAAGAGAGAATCTATTTGACTCCTTTTTCCAGTTCTTAGAGGCGCCCACACTCCTTGGTTCACAGCCCCTTCCTCTGTCTTCAAAACCAGCAATGTCACATCACTCTGACCTGTCTTCTATTATCACAGGTTTTACTCTGACCTCAGCCAGTTCTCCACTTTGTTGGACTCCTGTGATCGGAGGAGGCCCACCTGGATGGTCTCTCCATCTCGAGGTCCCTATCATCAATCATACCTGCAAAGTTTCGTCTGTGGTGGAAGATAACATAATCACAGTAGGTTCCTGGGACTAGCACATGGACATCTCTGGGGCCATTATTCTGCCTACTACACATACTCTTGGCTTATACTTCAAAGAATGATTTAATGTATTTGCTTATGTGAATGGAAACGAAATAGGATGAAATACATCGCAGATCATGACTCAGGACATTTCATATTGATATTATCCAAGAGAAAAAAAAAAAAAAAACTTGTAATGCTATCATCAGACTACTCCTGAAGAGACACATTTTGAACTATAAGGCTAAAATGGCACATTAGGATGAAAAAGATACACATATCACTAATAATCAGGAAAAACAAATGAAAACTACAGTTCAACACTATTTTGCCAACTTGTAGGGAAAATAGAAAATACACATTCCTTTGACCTAGCAAGTCCTCTTGAGGAATCTAAAGTTCCATAACAGGTGGTCCAACAGTTAGGACTCCAGTTAGGACTCCACACTTTCACTCCCGAGCGCCTGATTTCAATCCCTGGTTGGGGAACTAAGATCCTGCAAGCTGCAAACACAACCAAAATACATAAAGTAAAATAGGGCTTCCCTGGTAGCTCAGTGGTAAAGAATCTGCCTGTCAATTCAGGGGATGCAGGTTCCACTCCCAGATTCCACGTGCCACGGGACAGCTAAGCCCACGCGCCACTATCACTGAGCCCGCACTCTCGAGCCTGCGAACCACCACTACTGGAACTGCACCCCTAGAGCCTGCACTCCACAACCAAAGAAGCCACTGCAATGAGAACTGGAGCAACTAGAGAGTAGCCCCCACTCGCCGCAACTAGAGAAAAGCCCACATAGCAACGAAGACCCAGCGCAACCAAAAATAATCGATCTTTAATAAAATAAAAAGTTCCATAACAACAACAGCCCCAGGATGCAAAGAGATATGTTTAAAGATATTAACTGCCGCATTGTTTCAGTGGGGAAAAAGCTTAAAAATAAATGACTATTAGGAGTGGAAGATTTGAACAATCCGAGGTTTACCAGTGTCATGACTATTGTGTAAGACAGAGAGTGATGTAGGAAGACACAGAGTCCTGCTCCTTCCCCAGCTTCCAAATGGGTGAGGAGGATAGATCCAGGCAGTCTTGACATATGCTGTCAGCATCAGTAGAAGAAAACATTCATTACACACCCCTGAGCTTGTGTCCCAGGCTGATTTGCAGGGGTTAATAGCCACCTGTTGCTCTGGCTATGCCATGAGAAAATCATCATGGGAAAAGAATAAAAACAAAACATAGCAGTACAGCATAACCCAAATAAAAGTATATCAAGTTGATCAGTCGGGATCTTCATGCCCTGCTAAGCTAAGGAAAAACATAGTGTGGACCTTGGAACGCCGGGTCAGCTCAAGTTCAGAACACTGTGCACACACCAAGATGTTTTTCCAAGGCATATGCAGGTCTATGACCTTCAGCTAGGTGATACCCCTTGTACAAGAAAATAACAAAGATAGTTTAAAGTAATCAATAAAATGGGAGGCGTGACTGGGGACACAGAAGGCTGACTTCATCGTAGCACAACAGATACTTTCTCCTTGCCAAGACACTAAATAAAACTGATGCAGCTCCGAGGAACAGGGCTCTTGATCCAAGAGGTCTTGAGTCCCTGGATCCCATCTTTAAAACTTTAATTTTGTCTCTAGTTTCTTTTCCCCAAACTGTGCGTTGACCACTTTCAATCCCTACCTGCTGTGCTGGCCACAAAGCAAGTGGCGCCCAATATGGGGCTCGAAAGTGAAGGATTACCAAGAGCAAAACTGAAGTTGAAATATCAAGCAAAACTGAAGCTTAAATATCAAGAGAAACTGAAGCTGAAATATCGGTCCACGGTCCTGAAGAAGAGTGGGGTGAGGCCTCTGAAAATCCCCCTTTGCGGTAAGTAACACTCTCTCAGGCACTGAAACTGGGGTTAAGCATGGGAAATTCAGAAAGCTCGGAACAATACCGGCCATATATGTGCCTCTTAAGGCAGCTTTTAAAAGCGAGGGGAACAAATATAAGTGAGGGCCAGCTATTGGAGCTTTTACAAACCGTTGAGAAACGTTGCTCATGGTTCCCTTCTCTTGGTACTTGAGATTTAGGAACATGGGAGAAGGTAGGTAGTGAATTAGAGAAACTTCTTTGCCTGTATCTATCTGGTCAACTTGGGCACTGATAAAATCTGTTTTAGACCCCGAAAACTCAGAAGGGAGTGAAGATGAATGTGAAACCCCATCAAAGGGAGGACCTGAATATGCAGAGGTGGAGGGGGTAGGAAAAAAACACAGGAGGCTCTTAAATTGTGCCTTTGTTTAGGGAAGACGAATTTCCTCTGCCTCCTTTTCCCCTCCGTCCTGTCTTAACCACTGGAGTAGCTCAGGCTTTTCCTTCCTTAAAACAGACAGCAGTTCTGTCACCCCTCCAGAAAGGTTATTTGTCAGATTCGACAGGAGGGTGACTTGGAGGCTATGACTATGACATTTCCAGTGACAATACATGAACGGACAGCTCCTGGGGCAGATCCTAATAATCCTAATGGGGTGTATGAGGCTGTACACAAACGGATCCCCTTCAAAATACTAAAGGAACTTAAGCAAGCTGTTCGAATTATGGAGTAAATTCTCCTTTTACCTTGGGAATAGTGCAGGGACTAGCTGAGGGTTCCCATTTGATTATGGTGCTCATGACCAAGCCAGGCAGATCCCCATTTCTTTAGATCAATTGATAGGCAGTGGAGATTGGGGGAGAACTCAAGATCAAGTGCTTATGGAAGATCAGGCTATAGAACAGGGGAGGTGATACTACACAAGAGCCTGGGAGAAAATAGAGGTTAAAAGACAGGCTTTCTTTACTTTGAAAGAAGACCTCACCTCCCCAAACAGACAATTCCTGCTGGAACAACATCTTATCAGGCAGGTACCCCTGTCATCACAGCCAATTTGAACATTCTCTAGTTTAATTTTTAACTATGAAACTATGACTACAAGAAAGAGAGATGACATTTTGACACTGAATGCCCATGATATTGTTTAGACTCCAGAGAAAACTGGTTAACATAAAATCTTCTTTGAAATTACAAAACCTGTTCTTCTTGCAGGTGCAATTAGGAAAAAGTTGGCTTGTTAAAATACTTTTTTGGAGCTCCAATTCTGCCTGAGAAACAAAAACAGGCCTGGGAAAAAACCATTAAGTTAACTCTTATCATGTCCTCGGGATACACAGCCCACTTTATCTGGGACTCCAGCCATGAACAAATTGGTAGAACTCAAACCAAGAAAACAAAAGAAGGGGCAAAGTGACACTTTAAATTTCAAATGGAAAACTACGAGATCTCTCTCTGTCTAAATTTATCTGTGTCTCAGTGCACGTCTTTGTTTTTGGATAATATGAGGTTAATTTATAAATGAACTCTATTTAAATTCAGGTTCATGTGAACTGAAAAATATCCAATATTAAATATCTAACATTAATGTTTGTTTGCTAATCTACTTAAGACATGTCTTAAGTCATCAACATTGTGTAATACTTTTATTGCACTAGGTTTAAGGTAAACTAGTCAACAAAGAAAGTAACTCTTTATATATATAAATATATATAAATGAGATGAAAACTTTTAGATAAACTCTATTAAAAATAATTATATTTTAAAGATGTCTATCTAAAATAATCTCTGAAGATTGGGGTAACTTAAATTTCTAGGGTTGTACTAAACTAAATGATAAAAGTTTATTAAACAGCCAGGTCATTTCCAAATAAAATAAGATTTTGAAACATTAATTACTGAACACTAACTTCCTCTTACAGAGAAACTAAAGTGATTTTGGACTATTAATAAATATGTTTGGTGCCATTCTGAGATATTCTCTATTAAAAAATGTTTTTAAAAAATTAAAACTGATATTTATGTTCACCAATCTATAAAATGCTAATATACAAGACAGTTCATGCTTGCTTAAGGAAAATAAGGTTTATGTTTTTAATAATAAAAAGATATGAGAAATAAAATTACAGTTTATTAAAAAAAAATAAATCTACTTACAGGTGGCTGACTATTAACCCCTGCACTGATCCATTCCTCAAAGCACACTACACATTCACAATGTTTCATAAACTTTATGTTAAGGATTGAATTGTGCCCCACTCCAAGAAAGATATGCCTAACTCCTGTACCTGTGAATATGACCTTATTTGGAAACAGGGTTTTTGCAGACGTATTCAAGACATTTTGCATATGTATTCAAGAGGAGGTCTAGGGTGGGTCCTTATCAGAGGAGGAGATGAGGACACAGACACACACAGAGGCAGGGACACAGGGACGATGCCATATGGTGCCAGGGTTGCATCTGCAAATGGAGGGACCCCAAAGATGCCAGCAATACCAGTGGCCAAGGGAAGAGCCTGGAATGGAGTCTCTCCTGGAAGCTCCAGAGAGCACAGTCCTGTCAGCACCTTGACAGGACAGAACCGTGAGAGACTACATTTCTGTTCATTTAAGGCACCCAGTTGATATTTTGTCATAGCAGCCCTAGGAAATCAATACACTCTGTAATTATCTTATAAATAGCACAGGAATGCTGCATTAGTGATTACTCTGTCTTATAAGACTTAGTTTGTTCAAAGCAAGTATTCAAAATGTACCACAGGCTTCCCTGGTGGTCCAGTGGTTAAGAATCCACCTGCCAATGCAGGGACACAGGTTTGATCGCTGACGCAGGAAGATCCCACACGCTGTGGGGCAACTAAGCCCGTGCGCCACAACTACTGAGCCCATGCTCCAAAACAAGAGAAGCCATCGCAGTGAGAAACCCGACCACCCCAATGAAGAGTAGCCCCCTCTCTGTGCAACTAGAGAAAGCCTGCATGCAGCAACAAAGACTCAGCACAGCCAAAAATAACTAGATAAATAAAACTTTTAAAAAGTACTACAATTTTTAAAACCAAAAAATAGTACTGAAATTTTAAATATATATACTATTAAGTGTCAGACTTTATTTTTGGGGGCTCCAAAATCACTGCTGATGGTGATTGCAGCCATGAAATTAAAAGACGCTTACTCCTTGGAAGGAAAGTTATGACCAACCTAGACAGCATATTAAAAAGCAGAGACATTATTTTGCCAACAAAGGTCGGTCTAGTCAAGGCTATGGTTTTTCCAGTGGTCATGTATGGATGTGAGAGTTGGACCATAAAGAAAGCTGAGCACCAAAGAATTGATGCTTTTGAACTGTGGTGTTGGAGAAGACTCTTGAGAGTCCCTTGGACTGCAGGGAGATCCAACCAGTCCATCCTAAAGGAGATCAGTCCTGGGTGTTCATTGGAAGGACTGATGTTGAAGCTGAAACTTCAATACTTTGGCCACCTGATGCAAAGAGCTGACTCATTGGAAAAGACCCTGATGCTGGGAAGGATTGGAGGCAGGAGGAGAAGGGGATGACAGAGGATGAGATGGCTGTATGGCATCACCGACTCAATGGACATGGGTTTGGGTAGACTCCGGGAGTTGGTGATGGACAGGGAGGCCTGGCGTGCTGCGGTTCATGGGGTCGCAAAGAGTCGGACACAACTGAGCGACTGAACTGAACTGAACTGAACTATTAAATATATGCTGGAAAACATATATGCTAGAATTTTTCATATACATTAAAAAAATTATATACCTATATATCCATATGTAAATATATAGATATAGATGGGGCTTCCCAGGTGGCACTAGTGGTAAAGAACCTGCCTGCCAATGCAGGAGATATAAGAAATGCAGGTTTGATCCCTGGGTCAGGAAGATCCCATGCAGGAGGGCATGGTACCCCACTTCAGTATTCCTGCTTGGAGAATCCTATGGACAAAAGAGGCTGGCAGGATATGGTCCGTAGGATCACAAAGAGTCGACATGACTAAAGCAGCTTAGCATGCACGCACGCATAGATATAGATACTATATCTATATATGTTTGTGTGTGTATGTATATATATATATACACAAAATATATTACAACTGACTCTTGAACAAAGTGGAGATTAGGGTCACCCACCCTCTGTGAAGTAGAAAATCCCAAGTGTAACTTACATAATCCTCCATTTCCATGGTTCCTCCATATCTGTGGATTCATGTAGCACTGCAGTTTTCTAAACTTTTATTGCTGTATAGTTGATCTACAATGTTAGGTTAATGTCTACTGTACAGCGAAGTGATACAGTTATACGTATACACATACACCTTCTTTCTCATATTCTATTCCATTCTGGTTTATCACAGGATATTAAATATAGTTCCCAGGGCTATAAAGTAGGACCTTGTTGTTTATCTATTTTATATGTAATAGTTTGCATCTGCTAACTCCCAAACTCCCAAGCTATCCCCCCCACCCCCTCTCCCTTGGCAACCCCAAGTCTGTTCTCTATGTCTGTGAGTCTGTTTCTGTTTCGTAGATAAATTCACGTGGGTCATATTTTAGATTCCATATATAAGTGATAACACATGGTTGCAGCTTTTACTATTGAAAAAAAAATTGTGTATAAACGTATCTATGAAGCTCAAACCCGTGTTGTTCAATGGCCAACTGTATATAATAGACACTAGATATCTACCTATATCTAGAGCTAGATATAAATACTTAGAGATCTAGAGAGAGAGAAATAGGTGGATATGGACTGATGGATAGATAGATAAAATAGATGGACAGATAGGTCAGATAGACACATAGATAAAATGGATAGATAGGCAGGCCTCAAATGCCCCAGGCCTATCTCAGCCTCTGAGAAGCCCTGTTATGTCCTTCTATATGCTTCTGTTTTCTTACAGCATTTCTATCCTCCTTCCCCAGACTACACCCTCCTAAAGTGACATGGGATACAAAATAAAAGCCTCTTTCACAGACAGGGCCTTGTCCTCCTGTGGACTGCCAAAAGGCAGCTTTTAAAGTTCTCCTTGCTAGAAAGAAACCATGGTTATTCCTGGCACAGGAGGCCCCTTTGCACTCCTGCGGAGACCCTGAATTTACACAGAAATACCATCAAGGGTGAGCCCCTCCCGTTCTCTCTGAGCTGGTCTCCTCCAGCCTCTTGTCTCCTGGCTGCCCTGACAGCACCAGGCGGGCCTCTGCCCTCAACGCCCTCCCCAGGAATTCTCTTCCCACAAACATCTCTGTGGTTCCTTCCCTTACCTTCTGCGGGTTCCTCTCAAATGTCACCATCTTAGGGGAGGCCTGTCAGTCACCCTGCCTCACTGCTACCCCCTTTCTTTGGCATCCGTATCTTCTTTACCTGCTTACCTATATCTAGAGGTAAATATAAATACCTAGAGATCTAGATATACATACCGAGAGATCTAAGTATCTATCTATCTCTCTATCTGTCTATTGGGCAATCCTTGTGGCTCAGTGGTAAAGAATCTGCCTGTCAGTGTAGGAAACACAGGTTCTGTCTCTGATCTAAGAAGATCCCATGTGGCAAGGAGCAACTGAGCCTGTGCACCACAACTACCGAAGTCCTCCTGCTGTAGAGCCCGTGCTCTGCAACGAGAGAAGCCACTGCAATGAGAAGCCCGTGCACTGCAACGAAGAGTAGCCACAGCTTGCTACAACTAGAGAAAAACCCACACAGCAACAAAGACTCAGCACAGCCAAAAATAAATAAATAAGCAAAAGTATTTGTTTCCTTAAAAAAAAAATATATATATATATATATATAATATACATGTATAGAGAGAAATAGATGAATGGATGGATGGATGGAGAGATAGACATTAATAGATATTATATCTCACCCTAGAAACGATCACATGTCACATGTCTCACTACTTGACATATAGTTTCTTACATGTCCTGTTTCTACCTTCTAGGATGAAAACTCCATGAACCCCAGATCCTTTGGGTCTGTATTGTTCACTGCTCCAGTCCTCAGGGGGTGCCTGGTCCCTCGTGGTGATCAATAAAGATCAGCTGAACGAATGAATGAATCTGGGTATTTGTTCATCACTGTCTTAGATTCACTGAATGAGAGGTTGTGGGAACTTCCCTGGTGGTCCAGTGCTTAAGACTCTGCACTTCCTCTGCAGGGATTATAGGTTCCATCCCTGGTCAGGGAACTAAGATTCTGCATGCCTCAGTGTGACAAAAAAAAAAATGTGATAAACGAGAGGTTGTGAACTCAAACATGTCAGGGTACAAGCAGATTACTCAGTGAGTAGTGCAGGCTTGGTGTCAGAAGACAAGTGACCCCAGGTCTCAAGTCTGAGACGTGATGGGGAATGGCAGGATCCGAGACAAATGTCAGCGTCCGCTGCATCCGTGGAGAGCAGTGGTATTTACCTCCAGTTGGTGTGGCCATACAAGAAATCAGGCCCAGTGCTTTCCTATCTTGATGTTCAAAAGAAACTAGCTATCTGGATTTATATGTGAACAGTCCTCACATTTTGTATTAGTTATCTATCACGGCAGAGCAAATTATCCTAGAAGTTAATAGCTTGAAGCAACAATGCACAGTACTATCTCACACAGTTTCCAGGAATTCAGGAGTGGTTTCACTGTGGGGTTCTGATCTAGGGCTCAAGAAATTTCAGGTAAGACATAGGCCTGACTGGGGCTGAAAGATCCACTCCCCTGATGGCTCCCTCATAGGCCAGAAAGTTCCAATCGGCTCTTTGCAGGGACGCTCAGCTCCTTGTCACGTGTATCTGTCCATAGCGCTATTGTTTAGTCACTAAGTCGTATCTGACTCTTTGCGAACCCCATGGACTGCAGCCTGCCAGGCTCTACTGTCCATGGGACTTCCCAGCCAGGCATGCTGGAGTGGGTTGCCATTTCCTTCTCTAGGGGATCTTCTTGACCCAAGGATCAAACCCACCTATCCCGTGTCTCCTGCATTGGCAGGTGGATTCTTGACCACTGAGCCACCATGGGAAGCCACCTATTGGAAGCCCCCATAGGGCCGTGCATGTCTCCAGATATGGCGACCAGCCTCCTCCAGAGTGAGTGTCCCCAGACAGCAAGGTGGAAACCACAGAGCCTCAGTGACTTAAGTCAGGTTACACTGTCCATTGTGACACCCTGCATTGGTTAGAAGTGAGTCACTAAGTTAAGCTGGAAGTGAGTCACTAAGCCCGGCCCACACTCCAGGAAAGGAGAATTAGTTTAAGCTTTTGAAAGGAGGAGTATGAAAGGATTGTGGACTTATTTTAAAACCATCACTTTCTTTTTTTTTTTTGACCACTCAGATTTTGGGATTTCAGTTCCCTGACCAGGGGTTGAACCCAGGCCACCCAGTGAAAACTCAGAATCCTAGTCACTAGCCACCAGGGAACTCCCAAAACCATCACGTTTAAAAACTCTGGCAACTATTTCAGATGTAAAGCATGTTGTGATCCCCCCCACCCAGTGTAGGACAAACACCTCTGAAGGCTGGATTTGTTCATGGACCATCAGAGTGTCCCCTCTGCACCATTCTGATCTTTATAAGAAACAGATCAAAGACCATAGGGCATGAATATATGCAATTTTCTCCCTTTTGATTTTAAGAAATACAATTTCTGTGTTAATGCTAAGAAGTAGCATGTAATCTGTGCATCCTTGTGCTCCCAGTGCAGAATATTGGCTGTCAGATAAAATATCTCATTTGATAAGTTTCCAATATTCATCAGCTGGATTGATGAATGAATTAGATAATGAAAATTTTAAGAATAGCTTCTGTGTTGGTCTGCAAAATCAAAAAAACTGCACAAATAGAAAATTTGGGGGACTTTCTTGGTGGTCCAGTGGTTAAGACTCCATGCTTCCAATGCAAGGGGTGTGGGTTAAGATCCCACATGCCATGTGGCATGGCAAAAAAAATGGATTCATGTGTACAGTCACATCTGGGAAGCAATGTCAAAAAAAGAAAACCTTGGCCCCCCATAGGTGGTTAATGTTTAAGTTATTTGCTTTGGCATTAGTCTTTGATATGAAATAGCATTATTTAAATTCTAATAAGTTTTATATTTAAGTCACTATTATTTTTATTAGATTATAATGCTGCTGTTTCTGATGACTCTTTCTGTATTCAGATAGAATTCAGAGCAATTCACTCAATAATTCAACAAATACTGTGTTCCCATTCAGTGCCAGTCACTGTGTGACATACCTTAAATATGGTGACAAACGAGACACTTAGCTTATTCTAGTGAGGGAAAGAAAGATTTTTAGAAAAGCAAGTATGTGAATAATTAAGCAAGGTATTTTCAGTAGTGGTAAGTGTTCTGGGGAAAATAGAACAGTGCCTGAGATGGGGAATAGCTGGTGTAGTGGGACCACATTTGAAAGGGTGATCAGGGTGGGCCTCTTGGAGGCGGTGACATTTGAGCTGTGACCTGTAGAGTAAGAATGAACCAGTCAGGCAAAGAAGTGGAGACAGAGCGTTTTAGGCAGAGGATCAGTAAGTGCAAAGGCCCTGGGGTAGGAATGAACTTGGCCAAGGTAAGATTCAGAAAGGTTTGTGTGGCTGTCTTGGGATTACAATGAGAGAGTCTTGAGATGGGGTTGAGGGGTAGGCACAAGATAGGTCATATAGGGCCTGGCCATGGACTTCATGTATCTGAGTATAACAGATAGGAAAGGGTTACAGAGGTTAAGAAGGGAGAAGGATGGTCTGACGTTTTCAGAAGATTGTTCTGTACCTCTTGATAGGATGCACTGGGAAGGACAGAGCATCACCGCTAGGGTGTCCTGACCCAAACTGCATACCCTGAATCTTAGTCCTGAGGAAATATGAGACACATCCAAATGGAGGGACAGTCTACAAAGTAACTGGACTACTAAATACCCAGCAAGAGACAAAGAGGAAGGTACTGCCCTGGATTAAAAGAGACTAGACAGAAAGACAAATACGATGTGGTATCACTTAGAAGTGGAATCTAAAATACGACACAAACGACCCTAACCATGAAGCAGAAACAGAGTCATGCACACAGAGAACAGACTGGTGGCAGCCAAGAGGAAGGGGGACGGGGGTGGATGGAGTGGGAGGTTGGGATGGACAAACAACACGGTCCATCTGGGGAATTCCCTGGCAGTCTAGTGATCAGGACTCTGGGCTTTCACTGCTGAAGGCCCAGTGTCAATCCCTGGTTAGGGAACTAAGATCCTGCAAGCCGTGTGGCACAGCCAAAACAAAAACAAAACACACACACACATGCAAAACAAGGTCCAAATGTAAGCACAGAGAACTATAGTCAATATCCTATGATAAATCATAATGGAAAAGAATATTTAAAAAAATACACACACACATATATATATGGAATCCCTTTGTTGTACAGCAGAAATTAACACAATATTATAAATCAACTATATTTCAGTTTAAAAGAAGAGAGACTGGACAGGTCAACATAATGTGTGATCCTGAGGGGTACTGTACTAGATAAAGGAAGGAGGGAGACCAGTGCCAATTAAGTCCTGTACATTAGACAACAGAATTGTAACAATCTGAATTTCCTAATTTTGCTAAGTGTGTAGTGGTTATGTAACAGAATGTTCTAAAGTTTTGTTTTTGTTTTTTAAACTACAGCCTGCCTTCTGAGGAAAAAGCAGGCATATTTATCTATTTATTTTTATTTATATTTATGTATTTATTTGGCTGCATCGGGTCTTAACTGCAGCATGAAGAATCTATAGTTCCATGAACAGGAATTGAAGCTGGGCACCCTGTATTAGGGGTGCAGAGTTGTATCCTGGACCACCAGGGAAGTCTCACCCTGAGGTTCTAAACAATAGACACAGAGGGGTGTTCTGTGTGCTATTTACTCTCAAACATTGCAGTGGGAAAAAATCATATATATATATATATATACACACACACACATACATCTATACAAAAATCATGTATGTACGATATATATATACACTGATAGAAGGTTAGGATGATAAAGACAAATGATCAACTAAACAATATTAACATTTGGGGAAATCAGAGGTAATAGATGATGAAATTTCTTGTATGGTTTTTGTAACTTTTTTTTGAATTTGACAACAATTTTGTATTGACAACAATTAACTGGAGGTTAAGCATGGGCTTGCAATCCAGGCTGGATGACCAAGACAAGAAAGTACCTCTGTAATATGTAAAGAAACCAATTACCTGGGAACTCTGTCTAGGTGGCTGGTTCAAGAAGAGTTAATACTCCTGGTTTGGCAAACTTCCCCTTAGCTGTTTTGTCAGAAGAAATTTTTTTTTTTTAAATAACAAAAGGTATAAACATGATGTTCTCACCACCCAGAAGTATATAATGGTTAATAGGCTTTCATACTTGTTTTGATCACTTTTTAGAAAGAAGAAACAGAACACTGTAGATAAAGTTAAAATCTTCTTTGACCTCTTTGGCCAAATTCCATCATATTCCTTTTTAACACTATGAAGCAATAGCCATAGGAACTCAGCCTATATTCCTGCAGTCAATTAAAAAAAACAAAACAAATATATGTATGTCCAAGAGCTAATGTTTTTTTATGCGTTTGTAAAAAACTTACCTAAACAACGTTATAATATATATGTATAGCCTCTCTAAAATTAAATAAAGACTTTATAAAGCTATCATCATATCTTCCTTCAACTTGTTTTCTCAGTATTAGCTTTTTGAGATCTACCTAACTTTTGATTCAACGACTTTCTGTACACTAAATCCATAGTACAGATGTATTTTATTAATTAATTTTCCTATTGATGGACATGTACCTAAGTTTCATCTTTTGTTATTATAAGAGAGAAGACTCTTGAGAGTCCCTTGGACTGCAAGGAGATCAAATCAGTCAATCCTAAAGGAAATCAATCCTGGATATTCATTGGAGGCACTGATGCTAAAGCTGAAGCTCCAATACTGTGGCTACCTGATGTGAAGAGCCAGCTCACTGGAAAAGACCCTGATGCTGGGAAAGATTGAACACTGGAGGAGAAGGGGATGACAGAGGACAAGATGGTTGGATGGCATCACCAACTCAATGGACATGAGTTTGAGCAAGCTCCGCGACATGGTGATGGACAGGGAAGCCTGGCGTGCTGCAGTCCATGGGGTCTCAAAGAATCAGCCGCGACTGAGCAACTGGACAACAACAATAATTATAAAAAACGTTGCAGTGAGCCTCCTGATACTTGTTTCCTTGAGCATATGTGTGAACTGAAGTCTAGGACATCTCCCTAAAAATGGAAAAAAAGCCATGGACATTTATGTGTGTTTTATCAGCTTCTATCCTCCCAAGTGGCCAAACCAATTTACACGCCCACCAGCAGCATCAAGATCTGCTTGGTGCTTTCCTGAGGGTCCTTGGGGGCACTTGGATTTGCGTTCCCAGCAGGCAGGTTCTCAGATGTATTGTGCCCAATTTGCGTCACTTAGATTCCCAGCAGACCTGCTAGCAAATGTGCTCAGGACTACCTGGCTAACTCCTTGGTCATTGGGGTTCTCTTTGCTCTGGGAAGAGTCCCCATAGTGGAATCTTTTCCGGGGAACTTAACTATGCTGATGGGGCCATTAGCTGGCTGCTCTTACTGTCAGCTGTGGATGCTTGGTTGGGGGGGAGGGGGGGCGGGGCAGGTGGGGAACAAACATAGTAGTTTAAGAATCCGGGCTGATTCATGTTGAGGTTTGACAGAGAACAACAAAATTCTGTAAAGCAATTACCCTTCAATAAAAAATAAATAAAATAAAAAAAAAAAAAGAATCTGCAGATGGCATAGAGAACAGACTAATCCACATGGGATGGGGGAGTGGGAAGAAAAAAGCCAGGGACAATGGAGAGAGTAGCATGGAAACATATACACAACCATATGTAAAATAGATAGCCAGTGGGAATTTGCAGTATGACTCAGGGAACTCACACCCTGGCTCTGTGACAACCTAGAAGGTGGGTTGGGATGGGATGGGAGGTGGGAGGGAGATTGAAGGGGGACAGAATATATGTATAACTATGGCTGGTTCATGTCGATTATGGCAAAAACCAACACACGATTGTAAAGCAATTATCCTTCAATTAAAAAAGAAATGAATTAAAAAATTTTTATACCTTAAAAAAAAGTATCTGTGGCTGGGACTTCCCTGGTGGTCCAGTGGTTAAGCTTCTGCTTTCCAAATGCAGCGCGTAGGGGTTCAATCCCTGGGTGAGAACTAAGACTTATATATTTTGGAGGCTGTAGCATTAAATAAATAAATAAACAAACAAACCCTAGCACTGACTATAGTCATCAGGTTGTGCCTTACATCCCTTAAAAAAAAGATAAGAATCTGTGGCTGTCCAGACAAATGCCAAAAGCTGGCCTTATATTTACGCTGTGAGTTTGGAGGACTGCATTCAGCCATCTTGCTGAAAGAAAAGGAATGTTAATAAACCCATACTTCTTGAGCTTGAGGTGTAGTCTCACCGCCTATCTCTGACGATGATGAGAGGTGGCCCCAGCAGATTGTTAAGTTTTACGCGTGGTCAGTTTTTGTCTGGACCCTTGATAGCCTTATCCCTGCAAGCGTCTGGAACCCAGTCATTGATTGCATCCCTGTTTGTCACTAAGATGAGAAGAGCTGCCAAGGTTGGACACACTAAATTTCATCATCCTTTTTGCAGAATAAGGCCACAAAAGCTGCTGACCACTTAGATGTCCTAAAAAAAGGTGGCTGGCTTTCTACTTCTGGTAAGTTCCAGACTGATATGGGGGCGCCGGGATGGAGCGGGAGGGGAAGGGGGATAGGGCGACCCGCACCCCAACATGGCGCCCGCCCCGGGCCTGCGTGCCGTGTTTGTACGCGGGGGCAGGGCCTTTGTGTGGGCCACCCCGCGAGTTTCCCGCCCAAGGGGGCCTCGGCCTCTCCTCCCAGTTCTGTTCCCGCGGTGGCAGCAGGGCGCGCCGCGTCGCCATCCGCGCATGCGCGCGCGCGAACCCGCCCCCGGGCTGGCGCACATGGCCTCGTGGGCCTGCGTGCGCGCGCGCGACCGCGTTGCCTCCCTCGCCCGGTGCGCCGAGAGCCTCTCCCTTACGCGCCAGGCCGACGGGTGAGGCCTCCGAAGCCTGGGCAGCCTGCGTGCGCGCGCGCGTCGGGCTACGTAGGAGCGGCGCGGCGCCGTTGCCCCCGCCCTCCCTCGGCGCGCGCCGGCGTCGGCTGCGTCTCCGGGCATTTGAATTGCGCTTCCGCCATCTTTCCAGCCCTCAGTCAGACGGGCGCGGAGACGCTTCTGGAAGGTAGCACCTGGGCGGGAGCCGTGGGGCTGGGGCTGGGCGGGGGACGGGTGTTGGGGGCTCCAGGCAGCGGCCTGCAGCGGCCATGAGGAGGCGGTTTAGCGAGTCCTCTGGGCGGAGAGCTCTTCTCTTTTCGCTGCCGCGGAGGCCGTGAGGGCGCCGGGACGCGAGCTGCGGTGGGTCGGGCGGACTGTCGGTGCGGAGGGGTGGCCGGCGTACCGGCCGCTGGGGAGGAGGGGAGATGCGGCCGGGCGGAGGGCCGAAGGGCGGCCGGGGGGAGGGCCGTGGGGCGGACAGGACGGCGCGGCCTGGCGGTGACCAGGCGCTTTCCGCGCGTCGGCCTCCACGCCGAGCGGGCCTCCGCTCCGCCCGGTCTCCGCTTCGAGCGGGTGCGCGCCACGATCCGGCGGCCGGAGAGCACGGCCGGAGAGCGATGCCACCGTCGCCATCGCGCGCTCGCGGCCCCCGCCCACCCGCATGTGTAGGTACTGGGGGTAGGAGGTGGGGTGCGGACGGCCGGGCTCCTCGGTGGAGGCCTTTGTGGGCCTGGGCACGTGGGGGCGGGTCTGGCCATGCGGCCCCCGGCCCGCGCCGCCGTGCAGCGGGCCTTATTTCTTTCTCTTTTCCCTTCAGTAACATCGCGATGGCTGCCCAAGGAGAACCCCAAGTTCAGTTCAAAGTAGGTAACGCTCGTGAGTTGAGGGTGTGCTGCAGTGAACACGAAGGGCTCTGAAGGAGAGGCAGCTTTGGGGGCCAACCTAGTCCAGATGGTCTTACTTGCAGTATCTCCTTTATGACCGAGAGCGCGTTCGGACGGCCTGCTTCGTCAGCCAACGTGCTCGTGCTGCGGCAGTGCCTTCGGTCCCCCGATAACGAGGTGTGGGGGTGCTGGCCCCACCCTGCGGACAGGGAAGCAGGGCTCAGAAAGTTTCGCTGATTCGAGTCGTTCGTTAAATGAGATAGGGCCGCTTGATGAAGATTCTTTGTTATAAATGTACTTAGGTACTACATAAACTTCTGTTGTGTAAGTTAAGTGGGTGTCCAGAAAACCTTAACAGCGTCATAATCCTGGGGTCCTGAAGTGTTACATGTTTTGGTGTTTACTTCAAAAATTTGGTTTCCGACAGCTTGTTTTGGTTGGTGATGGTGGTACCGGAAAAACTACATTTGTGAAGCGTCATCTGACTGGTGAATTTGAGAAGAAGTATGTAGGTATGTGGGGGGAACCATTTGTGGACATGTGTGTAAAATGTTTGAGTTCTTTGACTAACTTGCAGTTCTTATGTTTCAGCTACCTTGGGTGTTGAGGTCCATCCTCTTGTGTTCCATACCAACAGAGGACCTATTAAGTTCAATGTGTGGGATACAGCTGGTCAGGAGAAATTTGGTGGACTGAGAGATGGCTATTATATACAAGGTAGGTATCTGATTTGTAACAAGTTTTTGAGAGGATTTGTAGCTTAGTCTCCAAGGTTACTTAGGAATAGATCTACTCAAGTAAAGACGTTGGTAATACTGACTGAATTGGAAATTGTGTGATTCAGTTCAATTCAAAAACATGTACTGGCTCCAGGGAGTTGACCATTTGAGGGGAAGAAAATTTTGTGAAGGTTGTCTTGTGCCATTTGATTGATTGCGTGCTTGTGTCATGATAGGCACTGTTTTGAAATACACTGTATGGTTTAAGTTGAGGCTCTTAATTTGAAGACAATAAGCAACAGAGAGCTGTTGCTACAGCTTCAGTATTTGAGAGTTTGTGTTTGGGCATATCTTTTGGTGATTGTCAATAATTATTTCTTGTGCACTCCATTAAAAAGGTAGTGAACCATTTGATGGGCTTCCTTGATGGCTTAGTGGTAAAGAACTCTCCTGCCAATGCGGGAGGCACAAGTTCGATCCCTGGGTCAGGGAGGAAATGGCAAACCAGTCCTGTTTTCTTGCCTGGGAATTCCTATGGACAGAGGATCCTGGTGGACTAGTCCATGGGGTTGCAAAAGAGTCAGACATGACTTAACGGACTAAGACAACAACTACCCATTTGATAACTGTGCCAGAGGAGCTAGGTTTTCTATCTTATAAAACGCTGTTATAAGACCAGCTGATTTCTCTTTAATTGTGCTAGGTTTTGCAGAGTATCTTTTTGAAAGTGCTTGATTTTAAATTAAAAAGTGCAAAGGAAATACATAGTTATTATACCGAGCAAAAAAGATGAACAGAAAATACTCATCTAACACTCTTGCTCATTTGATGAAAATGGTTGGGAATCTTTCCATGTCTTTTGCTTTTACTTGAGTACATATAAATGCAAGGGTCTTCTCCCCTCCCTCCATCACCAAATTCTTCAGTTAAAAATCCATAATATATGCTTACCAGCTTGATCATGGCTGTGTTTTTCAAAGGATAGATTCCTAGATACTGAGGATATGGGTGGTGAATTCTGAAATAGTGGTTTATCATTGATCGACTTTAGATACATTCTGAGGCTGAGACAGTTTATGAAGTATTGCAGATGGAAAGATTAAATAAATATGGTAAGCTGGTCTTTCAAGCTTTCATGTACAGTAAAATGGAATTTAAGATAATACCTTGTGTTAGAATTGGTAGGGACCTTGAAATTGAGTAGAGAAATAGGGCTGACCTAGAGTTAGGCCTGAGATTATGAATTTAAGCCCATAGTTCTTAACATTTTTCATTCTGTAGTAAATTCGTAGGCATATACTGATAACTGTAAATGTTTCTTTCAGCTCAGTGTGCCATTATAATGTTTGACGTAACATCGAGAGTTACTTACAAGAATGTGCCTAACTGGCATAGAGATCTGGTACGAGTGTGTGAGAACATCCCAATTGTGTTGTGTGGCAACAAAGTGGATATTAAGGACAGAAAGGTTAAGGCAAAGTCAATTGTCTTCCACCGAAAGAAGAATCTTCAGGTATGTTTCTTAAAGCTTATAGAATTACAATCCTTCAGTTAAAATTCTGATGCAAGTCCATTAGAGTGATTTATTAATGTGTTTGATGTGTGGGTTTTTAAAATTAACTTACCATTCTTTTAAACAGTACTATGACATTTCTGCCAAAAGTAACTACAACTTTGAAAAGCCCTTCCTCTGGCTTGCTAGAAAACTGATTGGAGACCCTAACTTGGAGTTTGTCGCCATGCCTGCTCTTGCCCCACCAGAGGTGGTCATGGACCCAGCCTTGGCAGCACAGTACGAGCACGATTTAGAGGTATGGTGTTTATGTCTCAGTGATGAGTGCTTTTAGATTCCTGGTACTTTTCATCTGGAGCATTGTAACATTTCCATCTCTTTGTCTAGGTTGCTCAGACAACTGCTCTCCCGGATGAAGATGATGACCTGTGAGAAAGTGAAGCTGGGGCCCAGCGTCAGAAGTCTAGTTTTATAGGCAACTGTCCTGTGATGTCAGTGGTGCAGCGTGTTTGCCACTTTATTATATAGCTAAGCAGAACATGTGCTTAATCTTTGGATGCTGAAGGAGATGGATGGGCTTTGGAGTGAATGTGGCAGTTTAAAAAAAAAAAAAACCTTCATTTTTTGGACCTGCATATTTAGGTGTTTTGGAACACAGTTGTTTCCTCGAGTTTCAAATCTAAGACTGCTATAGTCACATGACAATATTGAGAGGTGGAATCTTGTTTGTTACTGTCATTCCCATTCCTTTTCGTTTAGAATCAGAATAAAGTTGTATTTCAAATATCTAAGCAAGTGAACTCATCCCTTGTTTAAATGAGCATTTTAAAACCACTAACAGGGAAAGTTGTGCCATGTTACTATTTGAATTGCCTTTGCTATTACCACTTAACTTGAAGTCAGGTTAAATGCTCCTAATTTTCTGTATACTTGAATCATTTCACACAAACGTAATGACAAGCCAACAGTACTGTATTTGATAAGAGGTGTAAATACTGTCAATAGTTGGGCTAAAATAATACCTACCCCACCTGCCTTTGGGCTTAGGTAGTGTCACCTAGGGATGAGATTTATGTGACCTGTCAAAAGTGGTACCTGTTCCAGATGTTTCAAACATAACTTAAGAATTATATTTGCATTTTATGACAGAAGTAACCATTTTCTAATGTAGAGCTTGTCAAAGTCCAATGAAATCATACAGATGGTGGCAGGAACTTGAGGGACATCTCATCTGTTAAATATGAATATAATTGTGCATTAACTTTTTTGTTTTTTGATGTTACATGTTTAATGTAAAGTTGGCATTTTAGGAAGATGTTCCATGTTTACCTGCTGTTAAGTACTCCCAAGCTTTAAAGGTTATCAAAGATTAAGGATTTCAATGGATATTTCACAGCTTTGATGATTTTTCTCTCCCCAAAGAATTTTTCTGGGTGGTGCAAGAATGCCACAGTATGCTGCAGCATAAAAGTAGGTCTTAGGTAAGCCTCTCAGTGATGTGAACAGACTGCCAAACTTCAGTAGATTAACCACTTAACGTTGTATGGTTTCCACATGTAAACATGAATTGGGTCTGTCTTGCCTGAGTTTGATCTCACTGACACCATACTGTAGCAATTAGAAATCAAGACGAGCTATTTTCCTCTTGTAAGTACTACTGTACTATAGTTCAGTTTACCAAAGTTCTTTAGATGTCCAATTATCCTTAAATGATTACTTTCCTACCTAAAATAAGGGAAGGCTCCCTTTTAAGTATATGGAAAAATGGACTATAAAGGGTAAAATTGGACATTTTAATTTGTTAAAATATTGAATAAATATTAACAGATTCACTTACAGATTTGAATTGATGTATATGCTATGCTATATTCAGTTCAGAACCAGACTTTAACAGATAGGAAGTTTCCCATGATCAGATGAAATCTTTCATTGAGATACATGAGGGATATGTATTTGTAACCTTATGTAGAATGCCAGTATGACTAACACTCTGAAGCTTAAATGTAACGGTAAAATTTTGGGAGCTGCTTGGAGGTGGGAGAGAATTTGAGTCATTCTTGGAAGAAAATTGCAAAATACACTGCTGCTACTTTGCTTGGATTTTCTGGATCATCTGGTGTTACCTTGTGGGGGATGCATTTCTCTGTCTAGTTCACACAAATGGGGAAATTTCCCCTTCAATTTCAAATCTGGTGTGTAATGGGAGGAGCCTGCAATTGAAAGCCAAGTTGGTATTAGCTTATTAAAACTGGTAAAAGTAAGCATAAAGTGTTTCTGCAAGCTGTTTTGTGATGTTCCTTGGCCAATTTTTAAGAAACCCTTTTGGTCCTATTGATCTCAAAGTAGGAAAGGGCAGAGATTTCCAAAAATGCATTAGACTTGCAAAGACCAATTTCCTGGCTGATCTTGTGCACCAGATTCTCATAGTGAGAATTTGTTTTCTTTTGTAAAGAAAAAATGACTTCAAGAAATAATGAGCACGTTGGTTAAAATTGGTTTGACTTGGCTAGTTGTACATCTGAAACTGAGCTTCTGTGTTGAAGATGCCTTCACCTGTGTTGGGGCTGCAGTCGTCCTCCGTGGTAGAACAACTTGGGACTCATCCTAAAATCACATGTCAGGCAAGCACTGCTAACAAAATGCTATGCATGTTAACCTGCAAACCTAAAGCTGTTTTGGGGATGAAAAGACCCTGGCTGTCTGTACTTTCTCACTAGTTAGGGCTCTGAGTTATCCTTGGCAGCTTTGCCTGCTAGGTCCTTGTCAGTCCAGGCTTTAGTTTCTTTCCAGAACCTGTACCTACTGAAGTAAACCTGATAAGTGCTGCAGCTCCTTTATAGCTCATGCATGGGGTGTTGAACTAGCTCAAGCATCCCTTGACGGTTTTGAATTGCGGAGGACTCTTGAACCCTTGGACTGCAAGATCAAACCAGTCAGTCCTAAAGGAAATCAACCCTCAATATTCATTGAAAGGACTGAACACTTTGGCCACCTGATGTGAAGAGCTAACTCGCTGGAAAAGACCGTAACGCTGGAAAAGGTTGAGGGCAGGAGAAGGGGGTGACAGGATGAGATGGTTGGATTGCATCACTGAATGGATGTGAGTTTGAGCAAACTGGGTGATAGTGAAAGAAGCCTGGTGTACTGAAATTGATGGGATTGCAGAGTCAGACCCTACTGAAGCGACAACAGCAACAAAGGTCCCTGCTGTGGCCATGTCCCTGATCTGCCTCAGCTCTGGTCAGAACAGTAAATTTGCATTTGACATCGTTTCTCTTACTAGTCAAATTGTTGTGAGGGCAAGGATTATACCTTGCCATGCTGTGCTTAGTTGCTCAGTCATGTTCAACTCTGCAACCCTAGGGACTGGAGCCCGCCAGGTTACTCTGTCCATGGGGATTCTCCAGGCAAGAATACTGGAGTGGGTTGCCACGGTCTCCTCCAGGGGATCTTCTCAACCAAGGGATTGAACCCAGGTTTCCAGCATTGCAGGTGGATTCTTTACCATCTGAGCCACCAGGGTTTTCAAGCCCATTCATAGAGTCCACACTCAACACAACGGGGAACCACTGGAGAAGGGTCAGAGTGGCCTTTTAGAAATTCTCTTGGCACCAGCAGTGGGTGCCCAGGGCCCAGTGACAATCCAACCTTACCCCACTCAAGTCCACTCTTGACTTGCTGCAGTATTTCAGAAAATGGGAGATGATGGCATGGTTACAACATGTTCATACAGCAAGTATCTCAGCGAAAACAAATATCCACAAGGAATGCCAGGCATCATCCTTTTTGTTAACCATTTTCTTTCCCCAACTTTACTGAAACATCAGTTCAGTTCAGTCGCTCAGTCGTGTCCAGCTCTTTGCGACCCCATGAACTGCAGCACGCCAGGCCTCCCTGTCCATCACCAACTCCCGGAGTCTATGCAAACCCATGTCCATCAAGTCAGTGATGCCATCCAACCATCTCATCCTCTGTCGTCCCCTTCTCCTCCCGCCCCCAATCCTACCCAGCCTTAGGGTCTTTTCCAATGAGTCAACCCTTCGCATGAGGTGGCCAAAGTATTGGAGTTTCAGCATCAGACCTTCCAATGAACACCCAGGATTGATCTCTTTTAGGATGGATTGATTGGATCTCCTTGCAGTCCAAGGGACTCTCAAGAGTCTTCTCCAACACCACACTTCAAAAGCATCAATTCTTCGGCGCTCAGCCTTCTTCACCGTCCAACTGAAACAGTTGACACAAACTGTATTTATGATGTGCCATGTGATGTTTTGATATACCATATGAAATGGTTACCACAGTCAAGCTATTCAACAAATCCATCACCTCACAGTTATTTTTTGTGTCTAGTGAGAACATTTCAGATTACTCTTAGCACATTTCAATCTTAACAAGACAGTATTACTAACGACAGTCACCATACCTTGGGTCTCCAGACCTCATTTATCCAGCATAACTGAAACTTTGTGCCCTTTGACCAACACCTCTCCATCTCCCCCTCCTGCACCACCCCCTTACCCTGGCAACCACCTTCCTACTCCGCTTCTGAGTTCAACTTGTTTATATTCCACATAGGACTATTGCCATATACAATTTGTCTCTGTCTTTGGCCTACTTCACTGAGCATACTGTCCTTGCAGCTCATTCATGTTGTAAATGACAGGATTTCCATCTTGTTTTTAAGGCTGAACAATTTTCCATCGTATATATGTATATGTAGTGTACACATTACATTTTCCTTATCCATTCATCTGTCAATGGACACAGGTTAATTCCATATCTTGACTTTTGTAAATAAGTTTCCTTCTTAAGATGAAGGGGTAAAAAATTAAGGTGCTTCCCCAAGCAGGAAGGGTGAGACTTGAACCTATTTGAAGTTATGAATTCAACGCCAGTTAGTTTACAGGCAAAACTATTGGTTAGGAGAGATGGTTGTATTGTGGTCTTCTAGGCATGAAAAATGGGAAACCAAATTGTTAGGAAGAATATGCTAGACAACACTGGTAAAGTGAACTGATGGGCAATCTAGGGGTGAGTAACATTTGCTTTTTTATTTCCTTACGTGTCTGGTCTTCCCCGCCCCCCCCAGCCCCCACCAAAGGGAAAAATGTCATATACTTTACGTATTAAAAGTTTAGGGATTTAAACAGTTAAAACATACACAGCCACCGCGTTTTCCACTTACTCTTTAGAGGTAACTGTTGTCAACATTTTGTTGATATTTCAAATGTTTCCTCAAAGAGTGGGATTATACTATAATACTGTTTCATGACCATTTTCCACTTTCTACTAGGGGCTTTTCTACATCAGGTGATTTTATGCCACTTTCAATAATTACCTAGTAACCCACACCATGGACAGGCCATCCCGTTGTCAGACACATTCTTCCATTTAGTCAGATTATGTTTCTTTGCTCTTCTTTTGGTTTTCAGAAAGAGTCTAGCTCTTACTTGAAAACACACTGAACTCACGTGTCCTTTCATCTCCGTGTACTACTAAAACTTTCATGTTTCTAAATTTTAACTTAAAAAAAAGATATCTCTTTATTTGTCTGCACTGGGCCTTAGTTGCAGTATGTGGGATCTTTAGTTTGGGCATACAACTTCTTGGTTGAGGCATGTAGGATCTTGTTCCCTGACAAGGGATCGAACCCAGGCCCCCTGCATTGGGAAGGCAGAGTCTTAGTCACTGGACCACCAGGGAAGTCCCTCTAAATTTCAAGTTTTGCAGATGGGTGGAAAATCAAAATTATTTTAAAAAATCTTTTGCATTTGTGTTTTGCCATATTATCCTCAACTTTGTATCCCCAGTGTCTGACGTGATGCAAGATGCACATATAATAGTCCCTGCTGAATTAAACACATTTAATGAAATAGTTTCCTTGCTGCCACATATTCTGTGAATTCATATTTTGTGTTTTTAGAGATAACTTGAATTCCAGAGATATTCAAAGTGAGACGTATACTTTTACCTCCTTTTTAAATATTCATATTGTGTTATGCTCCAATCAGAACTCAGAAAATATTGACTGGTGATGGGATTGGATTTACAGGGAGAAAATCTAGGAGAAAAGTAGGGCTAACCAAAGAAAACTGCCATGAGGAGAGGAAATTGAAAGCTTAAATGCAAAAAAAAAAAATGATGGGAGCTCACTAGTTTCTTTTTTGTCAGCAATTTTGCCATTACCGTTGTATCTGTACCTTTTATTAATAATTGTCAGTAATTAAATAGGGGGGCCGAGGTAGCCTGTTTCTTTCTAAGAATGCATTTGGCTCCACTGAGCAGATTGAAGAATGAGTAGCTAGGAAATTTAAGGAGTCTTGTTCCCTGAGTTTTCATGATTTCCCCTATACTTTTGGGATTGCGTTAGCAGGTAAATTTTGTCATAACAGAACTATTAATAAAACGGTGACTTAAAACTCTAGTTCCTGGGACTTCCCTGGTGGTCCAACGATTGAGACTGTGCTTCCACTGCAGGAGGCACAGGTTCGAGCCCTGGTCAGGGAAGTGAGATCCCACATGCTGTGTAGTGCGGCCAAAAAAAACAGGACTTTCCTGGTGGGCTCAGTGGTAAAGAATCCACCTGCCCGTGCAGGAGACACAAGTTCGATCCTTTACCTGGGAAGATCCCACATGCCAGAGCAACTAAGCCGGTGTGCCACAACTATTGAGCCTGTGCTCCAGAGCCACGACTGCTGAGCTCACGTGCTGCAGCTACTGAAGCCGGTGAGCCTAGAGCTGGTGCTCAGGAACAAAAGGAGCCACTGAAATGAGAAGCCCACACACAGCAACTAGAGAGTAAGCCCCACTCGCTACAACCAGAGAAAAGCCTGTGTGGCAATGAAGACCAAGCACAGCCATAAATAAATAAGTGATAAAAATTAAAAAAAAAGAACAAAACCAAAAAACTTCTCTGGTTCCCACCTCAATCATCACTTTCTCTGACCATCACTTCTAGGCTTCCATCTAGACCCTCTGCCCCTGATGCTTGACTCCAGAAGCAATGTTGCTGTCCCCACACTGTCCCTATGACTCACTTCTGATTCAGAGACTGGGGCTGGAGCACACAGGTGGAGTCTCTCAGAGCCTTTTGCTCTGCTGTGGGAGATACAAAAGAGGGTGCTTGGAAAGAAACGGGACTGACTTAGATCCAGAACAAACCTGGGATTAGAGCGAGGTGCGGGATGGCTTTGGCGGTGATCATTTATTTACACTGTCATACACTGTATTAAAAATGAGTATGCACTTTTCAAATAATTGCTAAGAACAAACTTATTCACATTTGTTTATATAATTGCATGGGCATTTTTGTATATATATGGTTTGAACCTTTTTTTTTTACCTTAGAAATGGGCATGGGGTTATTTGGTTGCAGTTTATGAAAATCATTGTGTCTTAAAAGGCATTGTCCCATTTGCAGTAACTTGGATACACCAAGGGATTACCGTACTAAGTGAAGTAAGCCAGAAAGAGAAAGACAAATATCTTATGATATCACTTACGTATGGAATCTTAAATACAATGCAAATGAACATATCTATGAAACAGAAACAGACTTAGAACAGACTGTGGTTACCAAGCGGGAGGGCAGTGAGGGAGGGATGAATTGGGAGTTTGGGGTTAGCAGATGTAAACTGTTGTATACAAGATTGATAAACAACAAAGTCATATACTGTGTAGCACAGGGAACTATTATATTCAATATCCTGTGATAAGCCATAATGGAAACGAATCTGAAAACGAATATATATGTGTGTGTGTGTGTGTAACTGAATCACTTTGCTGTACAGCAGAAATTAACACAACATTGTAAATCAGCCATACTTAAATAAAAATTTTTAAAAAGAAAATGTCAGACTTCTCTTTGGGGGCCAGATTTATTTATTTAATATCTTACATTATTTTCATAATTTTTGCTCATTTTGAAATATTAAGGTTATAGTTTTAATCTTCTACAGGAGGTATTTTTCTGGCATCATTTCATTGTACATTATTTTATTTACTTATTTTCTTCTTTCTCTTTCAGAAACGGTCTCATATGAGTTTCCACCATAATCTCTTTCTCTTGCTTCTTTTTGGGAGCTTAGTGTCCTGAACTTTCAGAAGCCTCCCTGTAGGCTGCTTCTCCAAATACAGCCACCCTGAGGGTTAGGGTTGCCACACATGGAGTTTGAAGGGCATGAGTGTCCAGCTTAGATGCTTGTTAATTTCCTGTGTTCACAAAATAAAGATGCTCCAGCCTCTGCTGGTCCCTGAAGCACCACCTTCCACCGTGCAGGACGCCTCTCAGTTGCTGCTCTCAAACTGACCAGCTTCTGCTCCTCGGTGAAGAGCTTGTTGACTGCTTTGGGATTCTGCTTCAGACCCTGCAGTGGCTCTGTTGCCTTATTTTTTTTTTTTTAATATTTGTTTATTTGGTTGCTCTAGGTCTTAGTTGTGGCTTGTGGGATCTTTAGTTGCAGCATACAGGATATGGTTCCCTGACCAGGGATCGAACCCGGCCCCCTGCGCTGGGAGTGTGGAGTCTTAGCCACTGGACCACCAGGGAAGTCCCACTGTTGCCTTTTCTTTCCCTGTTCCTGTCAGAGGTGCTAGTACTAACTGGGTCATCCGGACACCAGTGGTTTGTCCCCCGCTTGGTTTCCTGTTTCTTTGTGTTTTTTGAGATGGTGTAATGTTTTTTGTTTTTGCTACCCTAATTTCTCTGTTTTTATATGCAGAGACAGAGTAAAACTATGCCATTATGGCCAACATTATTATCCAAAGTCCCACCTATGAAATATTGCTGCCCAAAAGGTAAGCTTCAAGAGTCAAATCAAGCTCTTAAATGTAACCACCAACTTACAGAAATATGGAATCAGAGAAATATGTCAAATCAAACTCTTCAGGGACTTCTCTGGTGGTCCAGGGGCTAAAACGCCACGCTCCCAATCCAGGGGGCCCAGGTTTGAGCCATGGTCAGGGAACTAGATCCTGCATGCTGCAACTAAGACCTAACTAACTAACTAAATAAATAAATATTAAAAAATCACACTATTCAGAACAAGTCTGCAAAATCCAGAATATGGAAAACTGAACAGAACAACTTACTTCTAGAAAAAAAGAGGGGAGAAATTGTAGCTTAATAGACACATAAGATCAACATGAATAGGAAGTGATCTGTGGTCTGCATTTGGATCTGGATTTTGACAAATTCTTAAAAAAACATGTATTTGGTAGACAATCCAAAAAATTCTGTCATCGATTATATATTTGATGAACAGAAGGAATTATGGTTAATTTATTTTGCTGTGATACGGTTTTTGGAAGTCTGCCTTGGCACATGTATGAAAACTTCTGTGACAAAAATCTAATTGATAAGGGTTTTGCCTCAGTCTTTCATCTGATGGCTTTAGCAGTCATTGATGAGTTCTGGATTCATTGGTTCATTCGGATGGCAAAATGGCAGTCTCCTATTTTTCTATCACTTCTCCTACATTTGTTGGCTGACTCTTGATCAGGAATATCTTTTCTTCATCCACTGTTTGGCTGTCCTAAAACATGGCCCATGTCAGACAAACAGAATAAATACCTGAGTCCTGCCCTCTATCGATTATCTAACTAATGATTTGACACTAGCAACCCACACAAGTGACCAGTGAGATTTTATTTTCTTTGCAGTATTGTTAGGTATTCATATATTTTAATATATTGTGTGTGCTTCAATATGTTGTAGTGCTTTCTTTTTTCTTTTTTGCAATACCTAATGGCATGTGGAACCTTAGTCCCCTGACCAGGTATTGAACGCCCATTCCCTGCATTGCAAGGAGAAGTCTTAACCACTGGACCCCAGAGAAGTTCCATAAAGAATTTATTTATTTATTTGCAATTTATTATGTATCTAGACTGCACAGCAAGCAGGATCTTAGTTCCCAAATCAGGGATCGAACCTGTGCCCCCTGCAGTGAAAGTGTGGAATCCTAACCACTGGCCTGCCGGGGAAGTACCCCTTATTTTCGTTTTTGATGGTCAAACTGTACTATCTTTGTCCAGTGGGGATCCTATCAAGTTAGTCCCTGTGTCATTTTGATAGGACCTTTTTCTCTCTTTTTTAAACTTTTAATTTTTAAGAATTAGAAACATTTATTTTGGAGAGGGGTGGCTGCACCGCATGGCATGTGGGACCTTAGTTCTCAGACAGGGATCGAACCCTTGCCACCTGCAGTGGAAGCACGGAATTGTGACCACTGGACCACCAGGGAAGTCGCCCTTCTCTCTTTTGATAACATTTTTGCTTGAGATGAAACAAGCTATCCCAGGGTTCTCCCATTCATTTCCTGCTTCAGACCTCAGAGATTTCTCCAGGAAGTCCTAGAGAGATGCTCCTTAGAGCCCAGAATCTGGGTGCTAGGACTGTTTGTAGTTACTAATTTGTCATTGTTTCTAGCCTTTCATTTGACAAAGATAGGGAATAAGTCTTTTCTGAAAGGGAAAAAAAATCAGTTCATACTGCTGTTTTCAAGTAAACATTAAGAATGCACTTTTCTTTGATTTTATAGTTACATCTTCTTATGCTGAAATCTTGGTTTCTAACTATGTTAAATTAATGCTTTATACTACTGCCAATATCACCACTTATTAGAATCACGCTGAATGTAGTTTACAAGTTCCTTCTGAGTATGTGTTTTCTCTCCCACTAACAGTATGGGGTCAAAATACAGTGTTTCAAAATCACTTGAAATGATGCTTCTTTTCTTGGTTATGCCATCAACTTGGTACAGAGTTAGGTTTGTTTATTTCAGGTTTTGAAAAGGATTTTTAAGCTTTTTTTTTTAAAAGAGGAAGAAATATTTATGGTTCTAAACCTAGAACCAAAACCCAAGTTACATGGAGAGGTCAAGATTTATTTCTGTTGATCACCCTCCTCACAGGTAATTAGTTTATTTGTTTTTGGTTTACCCTTCCACTGTTTCTTTTGGAAAAGAAAAATGCATATATATATATATATATATATAAATTAAGCCCGTATATGGTTGTATTTGAGTGTGTGCTATGGTGCTATGTAATTTATATTTTACCTTCCTTACACAAAAGTTTTCATACTATATATACTTTTCTGAACTTGAAGTAATATATTCTGGGGATTTTCCTCATAGTCCAGTGGTTAAGAATCTGCTTTGCAATCCAGGGAACTCTGGTTCGATCCCTGGTTGGGGAACTAAGATCCCACATGCTGCAGGGAAACTATGCCCTCAAAACCACGACTCCTGAGCCCCTGTGCTCTAAAGCCCTTGCGCTGCAATAGAGAAGCCTCTATGCGCTGCAAAGAGCCCTTGGGGTGACAAAGACCCAGTGCAGCCAAAATTAAAATAAATAAAGTAAGTAATGTATCCTGGACACTCTCCACAGCAGTAGATGTTCACATTCATTTTTACACTGCATAGGTATATACTGGGCTTGCCACATGGCTCAGTGGTAAAGAATGTGCCTGCTAATGTAGGAGACTCGGGTTTGAGCCCTGATCTGGGAAGATAACCTGAAGAAGAAAATGGCAACTCATTTCAGAATTCTTGCCTGGGAAGAGGCAAGAATCTCACAGACAGAGGAGGCTGGAGGGCTATGGTCCATGGGGTTGCAAAACAGTTGGACACGACTTAGTGACTGAAAAACAAGGTATATATTATGTTACATAGCAATCCAAGGTGCATTCACAGACCCTTTTGATGGACATAAGGGTTATTCCAGTGTTTTGAAAGGAAGTCTTGCGTGGATATAATTTCTTGAACTTTTGCAGCTGGTAACTAGAAGTGGGCTTGGGGATCAAAGGGTAAAGGCACATTCAATTTTGCTAGATACTGCCAAATTTCTTTCTTTAGGGGTCTTAATCCATGTTCGTTCCTACTGGCAATATATTCTGTTTTGGCCACAATCATTGTTAAAAAGGTATACATCTTATAAAATTTTGCATGCAAATTTAGATTTTCACTTTCAGATCTGAAACGATCTGGAGCCACCCCATTCCCACATGGATGGGATGGGTTCTCCAGGTTGTCACACCTCCTGCTGCTGACAAATTTATGCGTATTTGTTTGCACCTGGCCCCAGAATGGGTTTGTAGGTGTTTGCATTTGTGAATTCTTATTGTAAGTCATACTTCATGGTTTTAAATTATCATTACCTGTGAATGAGACAGGAAATGTATCTGCTTTAGCAGTACTTCCATTTGAGAGTGTATATGAATGTGTGTGTGTTGTGTGTATGTGTGATTGAGTGTGTGTGTGTATGTGTTTATGACTGTGTGTCTGGAGAGGACTCAGTACTTTTTCACTCAATTTATACAGTGTTTATGCAACATAGAAATCTGTAGATCTTCAGGTTTTTTAATTTCTTGTAATTTTCATCATAGAGAAATTGAGACGGGTTTGAAATAGTAGGACTCTCAACTCTATTTTAGGACTTTTTCTTTTATTTAAAAAAATCTTTTTGGCTGCACTGCGTGGCATGTGGGATCATAGTTCCCCACCCAGGGACTGAACTCATGTCGCCCTGCATTGGCAGCACAGAGTCTTAACCACTAGACTGCCAGGGAGGCCCCTTTTTCTTTTATTTTAACAAGAAGCCAGCACAGAGGGGAAGGTATTTGTGTAGGTTAAGCACGTAGGGCCTGGCCTGACCTTGAAATCCAAATCGAATATGGCTTTTTATGTCAAACAACTAAGATGTCGTATGAGTTTGAAGGGAACAGGCTTGGAGTGGTGGTTTTGTTATCAACATTATCACTGAGCTGTGGAGAAAGATGCAGATTTTGCTGGCTAGTGATCCTTTTATGATTAAATCACCAAGTATTTGGTAATATCAAATCCTTAAAGTACTCTAATTTAATAAAGCTCTTTGATTTATGTCCTCATCCTCTGAGGATAATAAGTATTAAACGTAGTCACTTGAAGTAAATCTATTTAAAACAAGGATCAACATTTCAGAGTGAAGAGTGAAAAATGATTAGGACTTTATTTTGAAAAACGAACTTCAAAATTATGACAGATTTTCTATTTAATGCCACTGAGTTTGTAATTGAAATTATATGCAAATTCTCCAAAAGTGGACTGTGTTAATTCAGGAGGAATACAATCTATATGGTAGTTATAGTCCATACTTCAATTCACACTAATTTTCACAGCATAATCATAATTTTTTTTTTTTTTTTTGTAAATTATCTGAGACCTTGATTGGTCTTTCATTCCCTTCTGGAGCACTTATCACCCCTGTTGATTTCTCTTCTGCAATTTTAGCAGGTCAAATTCTGTCAGATTTTTTTTTATATATAAATTATAAAAATATTTATTTATTTTTGGCTGTTCTGAGTCTTCCTTGCCGTGCGGGCTACTTTCTAGTTGCGGTGCATGGGCTTCTCCTTGCAGTGGCTTCTCTTGTTGCAGAGTACGGGCTCCAGAGTGCTTGGGCTTCAGGAGTTGTGCATGTGAGCTCAGTAGTTACAGTGCACAGGCTTAGTTGCTCCTTGGCATGTGGGATCCTCCCAGATCAGGTATTGAACCCACGTCTCCTGCATTGGCAGGCGGATTCTTAACCACAGAGCCACCTGGGATGTGTGTGTGTGCTCAGTCATTCAGTTGTGTCTGAATCTTTGTGACCCCATGGACTGCAGCCCACCAGGCTCCTCTGTCCATGGGATTTCCTAGGCAAGAATACTGGAGTGGGCTGCCATTTCCTTCTCCAGGGGACCTTCCCGGCCCAGGGATGGAGCCCAAGTTAATTGCAACTCCTGCACTGGCAGGCAGATTCTTTACCACTGGGCCACCTGGGAAGCCTTTCTTTATCCATTCATCTATGGACGGACACTTAGGTCGTTTACATGTCTTGGCTATTGTAAATAGTGCTGCTGTGAACATTGTATGGGTGCAGTGCGTGTGTTTTTTTCAAATTGAAGTTTTCTCTGGATGTATGCCCTGGAGTGGGATTGCTGGATCATATGGTAACTCTAGTTTTAGTTTTTAAAGGAAACTTCATAGTGTTCTCCGTGGTGGTTTCACCAATTCACATTCCCACCAACAGTATAGGAGGGTTCCCTTTTCTCCACACCCTCTCCAACATTTACTATTTGTAGACTTTTGATGATGGCTATTCTGCTAGACTCCGGGAGTTGGTGATGGACAGAGAGGCCTGGCATGCTGCAATTCATGGGGTCGCAAAGAGTCGGACATGACTGAGCAACTGAACTGAACTGAACTGATTCTGCTAGTGTGAGGTGATATCTCATTGTAGTTTTGATGTGCATTTCTCTAATTATTAGTGATGGTGACCATTTTCTCATATACCTGTTGGCCATCTGTAGCTCTCCTTTGGAGAAATGTCTCTTTAGGTCTTCTGCCCATTTTTGATTAGATTGTTTTTAATATATGAGTTTTAGAGCTGTTTGTATTTTTGGAAATTAATCCTTTGTCAGTTGCATTGTTAGCAAATGCGTTCTTCCATTCTGTAGGTTGTCTTTTCAGTTTGTTGACAATTTTCTTTGCTGTGCAATGTCTGCTTAATTATGAGCCATAATACACAATGAACATTCTCAACTTTGCCACTGTTCATTGCCAATTTATCTTATTGACTGATTTCATAGGCCTTTACTGTAAGTCATTTTGCTCAGAAAGTGATTTGGGGAAGTGGAAAACAGAAAGTACTTTTGAGTGAAAGAGACGTAGGCTCAGACCACAAGAAGTCTACGGACCCCGATTTTTTCCTCTGTAGAGTTGATTTCTTTCTTCCATTCTCATCAGTCATCTGGGTTGTGACAGTTACCATAAGGGTAGGAGCGGCCAGCGGACAAAGAGAAAGATTGCATTCACCGTGTCCTCACACTGTACAGGTTTTCCTGACATTTCATAATGCAGTTTAGTTCCCACAATGACAAGAATCGACATATGCTTATTTGTCATCCACTAAAAATTTTATTCTTATGAAAGACAGCAAAAGTATTGTGTTTCTTAGGCTTCAGGGAAAACTGTGAGAAATTACTTTCTTTTTAAGAGAACTGCTGATGTAAGAAGAGCACAGTGAATTTTCCTCGTGATTCTCAAATCACACAGAGCTGGAATACATCTCAGCAATTTTACTCCTGAATCATTTTCATCAACTGTGCTGTGCAGTGCTTAGTTGCTCAGTCATATCTGACTCTTTGTGACCCCATGGACTTTAGCCCACCAGGCTCCTCTGTCTATGGGGCTTCTCCAGGCAAGAATACTGAAATGGGTTGCCATGCCCTCCTCCAGGGGATCTTCCCAACCCAGGGATCAAACCCAGGTCTCTCACATTGCCTGTGGGTTCTTTACTGTCTGAAGCCCAAGAATACCAGGGCAGCACAAGAATACTGGAGGGGGTAGCCTCTCCCTTCTCCAGGGGAACTTGCCAACCCAGGAATCATGAACTGGGGTCTCCTGCATTGCAGGCAGATTCTTTACCAGCTGAGCCACCCTAGAAGCCCTTACATCCACTAACTCATTTTATATTGTAAAATTTTAAACTTTTTCTATTTTGGAAAAATTTCCAAACATACAAAAGAGTTAAGGGAATCATATAATGAACCCTATCAAGCATCATCTAGTGTTAAGAATTAACGAGTGCATTTATAAACCATTGTTTCACAGTAGACATTATTTCATGACCACATAAGTATCTCAATAATGTTTCTGAAGCCTTGAAACAACATCAAGCATACTAGTCCTGAGGATTTCTTTTTAAGAGAGTAAAAAAGTACTCATCAGATATGCAGATGACACCACCCTTATGGCAGAAAATGAAGAAAAGCTAAAGAGCCTCTTGATGAAAGTGAAAGAGGAGAGTGAAAAAGTTGGCTTAAAGCTCAACGTTCAGGAAACTAAGATCATGGCATCTCGTCCCATCACTTTATGGCAAATAGATGGGGAAACAGTGGAAACAGTAAGAGACTCTATTTTTTTGAGCTCCAAAATCACTGCAGATGGTGACTGCAGCCATGAAATTAAAAGACGCTTACTCCTTGGAAGAAAACTTATGACCAACCTAGACAGCATATTAAAAAGTGGAGACATTACTTTGCCAACAAAGGTCCGTCTAGTCAAGGGTATGGTTTTACCAGTAGTCATGTATTGATGTGAGGGTTGGATTTTAAAGAAGGCTGAGCGCTGAAGAATTGATACTTTTGAACTGTGGTATTGGAGAAGACTCTTGGGAGTCCCTTGGACAGTAAGGAGATCCAACTAGTCCATCCTCAAGGAAATCAGTCCTGTTTATTCTTTGGAAGGACTGATATTGAAGCTGAAACTTCAATACTTTGACCACCTTATGTGAAGAACTGACTCATTTGAAAAGACCCTGATGCTAGGAAAGATTGAAGGCGGGAGGAGAAGAGGACAACAGAGGATGAGATGGTTGGATGGCATCACAGACTCAGTGGACATGAGTTTGAGTAAGCTTTGGGAGTTGGTGATGGACAGGGAGGCCTTGTGTGCTGCAGTCCATGGGGTCGCAAAGAGTCGGATACGACTGAGCGACTGAACTGATACTGATACTGAAAAAAGCACAGGATAAGACACAAATACAACTGAATTTGGAGTGTGTTATTTGTACCTTAGAGTATGATAAGGTGTCTTCTATAAGAAAACAAAAATTCTCTTTTTAAAAGAAAACATCCCCATTTCTGATTTGCAGATTTTTCTTGTAAAGAAGGGCTAATGATTTCTTTCTATGATGTAAAATCTTGTTTGGTTTTTCTTTTTAAGAAATGATATTTTTGACTTGTTGAACATTTTCTATAAGATGAAAAATGATTATATAATAGTAGATGTTAATTATATAAAAATAAGACTGTAAATATATGCATATATACATATATACGTATATGTATATATATATGCCATCTGAAGTCACATGGTCTGAGACAAGCACTTTTCCTGGCCTCATGGTTATGTCACCATACATGTTCTTTTTCTCTGGCACTTTAAAAAAGGATGACCATTTTTTTTCTTCCATCCTCCTCCTACCCAGTAACCAATGGTGACAAACTGGTAGGATAATGTTCCATATACTATACAGGGTGTATACAAACTTAATGAGCTGTTAATACTTTTAATTTTGAACAAGGCAAGCATAATACATTGATTTGGTCCAAAAATGAAGCCACATTAAAAGGCATCCTGATGAAAACTCCCCATCCTGGCCTTTCCTGCCTCACCCCAGGGGATAACAGATTTGCGCTAAGTCTCATCAGTCATGTCTGACTCTTTGCAGCTCCATGCCAGGCTTGCTGTCCATGGGATTCTCCGGGAAGGAATACTGGAGTGGGTTGCCATGTCCTTTGGTGTCTTACGTAACATCTCATAATTTGTTTATGCATAAACACATAATATATACTGTTATCTTTCTACCATTGAAAAACACAAAAGTTAGGTTATTTACACAATATGCACCTGCCCTTTTCCTACCTACCAATATGACTAGGAGATCTCTTCACATTGTATATGATATCTCTCTCTCACCCTCTCTTTTTTGGCCACATAGTGTGGCATGTGGGATCTTAGTCCCCTGAGCAGGGATTGAACACGTGCCCCCTGTAAGGGAAGCATGGAGTGCTAACCGCTGGACATCTAGGGCAATCCCAAGATCTCTCTGTCTCTTTAAATAGTTGCATCCCACTGCAGCTGTATAGACACCTCAGAATTTCTTTAACTAGTCTCCCGTTGAGGATATCTGGGTTATGATATCTTTCTATGACAAACGCTGCAGTAAGTATATCCTTGTGTGTTTGTTATTTTGTGTGTGTGCATATATATCTTCAGGGTAAATTCCTAGGAGTGGAATTGTGGTCACAGATTAACTATGATAGCTGTTCCTTACCTGCCTTCTCTAGTGGTTCTTCCAGGGTACATTTCCCCAGGCAAAACTGAGTTCTTGTTCTCCTGTAGCTTCAGTAACACTGTGTGTGTTATTCAACTTTTGTAATTTTGCCATTATGATCAGTGAAAAAAGGTGATTCCTTGTGGTTTTAATTTGCAGTTCTCTTACTACCAGTGAGAATGCAGCTACAGCAGGTAGTCTTTTCAGATTGACTTTTTCAGTTAGTAATAAGCATTTAAGGCTCCTCCGTGTCTTTTCATGGGTGGGTAGCTCATTGCTTTTTGGCACTGAATAACACTCCATTGCCTATGGACCACAGAGTATCCATCCACCTACTGAAGGACAGCTTTTATTTTAATGAGACTGACGTGCTGCCTACTGTGCTAAGGAGGCAAATAGGACATCATTTTTAATTTAAAAAAATATGTTTTGGCCGTGCCTCTTGGTTTGTGGGATTTTAGTTCCCTGACCAGGGGTTGAACCCTGAAGATCCTTTGGAGAAGGAAATGGCAACCCACTCCAGTATTCTTGCCTGAGATAATCCCACAGACAGAGGAACCTTGCGTGCTACAGTCCATGGGGTCGCAGAGTTGAACACAACTGAACAATGGAGCACACACACAATTGGGTAAAGGAGTGTGATTGGTGGATTTTATGATAAAAGGATGATTAATTTGGTAAGAAGCGGTCAGACTATGTTCTACAGTGCTGTACCATTTTTCATTCCCGCCAGCAATGAATGAGAGAGTCCCTGTTGCATTGGTTTATCCTCTGGAACTATATTCAATGGAGGATGTTTAAGGATTTTTTCCCATCATTTTCTATGCTAAAATAACAATTGTTATGAAAGCAGTTTTGTTAGATTACATTTTCTTTGAACAATAAATTTTTCATTTAGTTCTTCAGCTTATTTGCATAGATTTAAACAAATTATTCCCTCCAGTTCTCTTTAATTTTCTTTCTCTGCAATTAATTCTCCTTTATCATTTCTTATTCTAGATTTGAGCATGCTTTTATTTTTCTTATATTATTTAAAAAGCATAAGTTCTTGGATTTTTAAGATAGCTCTCACACTTGCATGTTTCCTAAAGTTGTGTTTCTTTTTTACTAATTCCTTTCTTCTTTCCTTGAATTTTTAAAAGCTTTTTCTAATTTCTTTAACTTCAGCTTCAGCTTAGACATTTAAAAATTAATTTTCATTAGTTAACAAATTATGTTAGACTGTTTCTTATTTAAAATAATTTTTATTGGAATATAATCTCTGTACAGTGTTGTGTTAGTTTCTGCTACACAGCAAAATGAATCAGCTATATATACACATATATCCCCTCTTTTCTTAGATTTCCTTCCCATTTGGGTCATCTTAGAGCACGGAGGAGAGCTCCCTGTGATAATCAGTAGGTTCTCCTCAGCTATCTGTTTTATACAAAGTAGTATACATATGTCATTGCCAACCTTCCAGTTCAGCCCCTCCCCCACCTTGGTGCCCATAAATTTGTTCTCTACATCAGTGTTAGACTAAATATTTTTGTCTAATGCTTTCGTTAGTTTTCATTGCTTCTTATTTCAAAGTTGTCACTTTCTATATAATGTGCAAAGTTATTTTGTGTTAACTCTAAATATTTATGAGGTATTTTTAAACAGTTCCCAGATGGTAGTGTTTTTATTTTTTCCAGCTTTAATGAGATATAATTGATACATAACATGGTGTAATTTTAAGGTTTGCAACGTGATGATTTGATCCTTGTGTATATGGCAGAACAATAACCGCAGCAGTTAACATCTCCCCGGCTTCCCCAAATTACCATTTACAATTTTTATTTTATTGAAGTATAGTTGATTTACAGTGTTGTATTAATTTCTGTTCTATTGCAAAGTGACTCGGTGAGATATATATATATTATTTTTCATACTCTTTTCCATTATGGTTTATCACAGGGTATTGAATACAGTTCCCTGTGTGTGCTGTCTTCCTAGAATGAAATGAGAATTCTTTCCTATTTTCTCTAGTCTGGAATTACACCAGAATTTTGTCTACTGACTTCAACCTTGTGCTTAAGGCCCCAAATGTCAAGTGGTCTTGAAATGTTGAGGGTGTCTGATGTGGGAAGATCTGAACGGACAGTGTTTTTAGAGAAGACAAGTCATCAGTGTGGTCCTTGTGGTACCTGATCTTTTTGATGCAGATAGAAAAATCCCCCTAATACTTCAGTTTGGGAGGGTGGTGCAATAAGGCAGCTTCCTCTCCTCAGAAATGGACAGAAAGAAGAAACGGAGAGGTGTTATCTGCTCAGTGCATGACTGCATTCTCTCTGAAATTCTCAGATTCTCTGCTAAAATGTTTGACACACACACATTGTCTCTCTCATCATTTTTAAAAAATTTTTTTTTATTTATTTATATTTGGTTGCCCTGGGTCTTTGTTGCTTTGCTTGGGCTTTCTCTAGTTGCAACAAGTGGGGGCTACTCTTGGTAGCAGTGTGAGGGCTTCTCATTGTGGTGGCTTCTCTTGTTGTGGAGCAGGGGCTCTAGGCATGAAGGCTTCAATAGTTGTGGCATGCAGGCTCCCAGAGCACGGGCTCAGTAGTTGTGGCCCATGGGCTTAATTGCTCCGAGGCATGGGGAATCTTCCTGGACCAGAGATCAAACCCATGTCCCCTGCATTGGCAGGCAGATTCTTATCCATTGCGTCACCAGGGAAGTCCACACGCTCTTATCTTTTAAGAGCCCGTGGTCAAGTTGGGCCTCTGTCTCATAGATCATTAAATAGCAACATATTCTAGGAAGAGGAGGGTCTCTCTCTCTGCTTTATTTAAACTCAGAGAGTTATTCTCCAACTTGGGAGCAGATTTGTGTTTCTCAAACAAAGTCTCACATTCACCCAACCTTAAATATCAGGTCGAATGTAATAGGGGCATGAGAAATACAGAGTTAATTTCCTAGTTAGGGAATGTCTTACTTAATCAGGTCATAGAGTTATTTTTGAAAGAGGGCAAACCATGGGACTTAGTTACTCTTGATGATGTCTGATGTCTCTGAGAATAAAATGTGAAGTCTTATCTTGGCTCTTCAGTTAATCGGCACTGCCTGTCCCCATTGCTCCAGGCACATCATCGTTCTCTGTCCCATGCAGCGCATACCCTTCTTTCCATCCCATTTGCCTGAAAGGTTTATGCACGACTGACTCCTTTCTGACGCTCAGGTCTCTGCACAGATGCACCCCTTGACCACCCTTTCCCAGCTTTGCCCCAGGCTCTGTAGGAGTTCTTCTGTCCACCTGATGCCTTTATCCCCATGTCAGAACCATGGGGGAATAACTAAATAAAGTGGCTCACAGGATGGCTAAACTGTACCAGCCTTTGTTTTCCATCCTGGGAGCAGCAAGCCAGCCTGCTCATTGCAAAGTTTTGAAATAAGTATTTTGTTGCACAGTACAGCATTACTGATAGCTTATCTTTTTTTTTTTTTTTTTGTCTGTGACACGCAGCATGTGGATCTTAGTTGTCCAACTAGGGGTCAAACCTGTGTCCCCTGCATTGGAAGTGCAAAGTCTTAACCATTGGACCACCAGGGAAGTCCATTAGCTTATCTTTTGACCTACAAAATGGCAGGTTCATATGATCAAGTCTAATAATTGGGCATGTTTTGGGCTCTCCTTTCAAATATTTCTCATCAATGTTCCTGCACAGAACAAAGCTCTTCCTTCTTCCCACCCAGGTGTGTTTTTTATTCCAAAGCTTACCCTACTCCCGCTCCAAATTTCAGACCATTTCTTTTCTTCCCCCCAACTCAACTTTCTGTTTTCAGTCTGGCTAATCTCCGCCAGCTATGAGGTGGGAAACAGTCAGAAACCATTTGCATTCATATGAGGAAGAGTTGATAGCTCTTCACTCTTGCTGGAAGTATTGACATTTAAAAAAGATTTTTGGTTACCTGGGTGAATCTTCAATTGACATGACTGAAGAACTTTAACAAAGTGAAAAGAAACAGTTGAAGATGGGTAGCCGTATTTGTCCGGGTATTTTTTTCCCTATTGCTCATGACAGAAAATTGAAAACTGGCTTAAAGAGTATTTATTTATGTGTAATGAGAAGACTTTATTTCTTTTTTTTTTTAAGTTTTGGCCACATTGAGCTCCCCAACCAGGGATTGAACCTGTGCCACCTGCAGTGGAAGGGCAGAGCCTTAAACACTGGACCACCAGGGAAGCCCCCGTAATGAGGGGGTCTTAAAGGAAGTGGTAGAGACTGGATTTCTGCCCCCACCCCTCTACACAGACACCTGAAACAAGTGAAAAGTTGGACAAAATAGGTACAACAGTGGGTTTCTAAGATTTTGAACTTCAAGCAGTGAAAAACAATGATCTCAGAGAGGTAGAGAACATCTGAGATGAGCCCTTCAAACATGCCAGTTTACTGCCTGGAGAGAGTTTCCAGGCTGTGGCCAGGGAGGGTGTTGAGGAGGAGCCCAGCTGACCTCAAATTGAGGAGGTGGACTTGGGGGCCAAGGGGGAAGCAGCAGCTAGAGTGTGAGGGTGGAGTCCTACATGGGCATGTGAGGAAACCATCCAAGACAGGGAAAGAACCACCCAGAAGGGTGAGAGGGAACAAAGCTCAGCACACACCCAAGGCTGAAGAGAGCTCCTGCCTCAGAAACTAGAAGGAAAACTGAATAGTTTCTGGGTATCAGGTAAAGTACTCGAAACAGTCTGCTTCAGAAATGGTGCAAAGTTGGTCTGAGATCTAAAAGCTGCTCTATTTTGCCTAAAAGCTTTAAATCAAGACCCAAAAGGATGAAATTGTTTCCAAATAACTGAATGCATCCCAGAACACAGCTCGAGAATATTTATAGGCTACAAAAACATCCAACAATCAGCAATGTAAAGTTTACAATGCTTGGCGACCAATAAGAGAACTACAAGGCATGCCAAGAAGCAAGATAAATGTGATCCAGGATGAGGAGAACATTAACAAAAACCAATCCAGAAAACAACACAGATAGACTTATTAGAGAAGGACATTAAAACAACTTATTACAACCATATTTCATATGTTCAAGATGGAGTATAAGCCTCATATGACCATGCCAATAGAATCCTAGTGAACATTTGACAAAATTCAATAGCCGTTCCTGATTAAAACTACCAGCAAACTGGTGCTAGAGGGGAACTTCCCTGGGCTGATCGTATATGCCTTTATTGTGTTGAAGTATTTTCATGATGTTGAGGGCTTTCTCATGAAAGGAAATTTAATTTTACCAAATACTTTTCAGCATCTATTGAGGTTATCACATGATTTTTAATCATTCCTTTTGTTAATATGGTGTATCACCTTGATTGATTTGTAGATATTGAACCATCCTTGCATCCCTCAAAGAAATCCCACTTGATCATGACACTTGAATGTACTTTTGAATCCAATTTGCTAGGATTTGATTGAGAATTTCTGCATTGTGTTCACCAGGAATGTGGGTCTATACAACTGACCCTTGAACAACACATCTGAACCACACGTGTCCACTTATATGTGGAATTTTTTAAAAAATAGTTTTATTTTTTTCCTTCCAGTTTTATTGAGATATAATTGGCATACAGCACTGTAAGTTTAAAGTGTACAGCACACTGATTTGACTTACATTATGAAATGATTATCACAATAAGTTTGGTGAATATCCATTATCTCATAGACACAATATTAAAGAAATAGAAAAAAATTTCCTTGTGACGAGAACTCTTAGGATTTACTCCCTTAACAATCTTGGTATATAACATATAATAGTGTTAATTATATTTACCATGTTGTACATTATGTCACTAGTACTTATTTATCTTACGATTGGGAGTTTGTATCTTTGGTCACCTTCATCCAACACCCCCTCCTTCCACCCTCCGCCTCTGGTAACCACAAAACTGATCTCTTTTGCTATAAGTTTATTTATCTGTTGGTTTTTGAAGTGTATTTGACCTACAACACTCTGTCTGTTTCTGTTACACACATAGTAATTTGATATTTCTATACATTTCAAACTGATCACCATGATGTCTAGTTACAAATATGTCACCATGCAAAGATATTACTTAGTTGTTGACTACACTCTTCACACTGCACATTTTACTTCTATGACTCATTTGTTTTGCAACTGGAAGTTTCTATCTCCCTTGCCCCTCTCTCTGGCAACCCCGTTTGTTTTCTGTATCTATAACCGTTTCTGTTTAGTTCATGTGTTTTGCTTTTGAGTCTGCTGCTGCTACTGCTGCTAAGTCACTTCAGTCGTGTCCGACTCTGTGCGACCCCATAGACGGAAGCCCACCAGACTCCCCAGTCCCTGGGATTCTCCAGGCAAGAATACGGGAGTCAGTCTACCTATAAGTCAAATCATATAGTATTTGTTTTTTTCTGTCTAACTTATTTCACTTAGCATGATACATCCTCTAGGTTCATCCATGTTGCAAATAGCAAGATTTCATTCTTTTTTTATGGCTGAGGAGTATTCCATTACATGTATATATGTATGTATGTGTGTGTGTGTGTGTGTGTATCATGTTGTCTTTATCCATTCATCTGTTGATGGACACTTGGGTTGCTTCCGTATTTTGACTGCTGTAAAGAATGCTGCAAATGAATATAGAGGTGCATTTATCTTTTTTGATTAATGTTTTTGTTTTCTTTGTATTTATACCTAACAGTGGATTCGCTGGATCACATGGTAGCTTTAATTCTAATTTTTTGATGAATATCCATACTGTTTTCCATAGTTTATATTCCAGTTTACATTCCCACCAAGTGTATGAGGGTTTCCTTTTTCTACATCCTCGCCAACACGTTTCTTATCTTTTAGAACAGTCATTCTGACACGTGTGAGGTGTTTTGGTCAGTGTGGCTGGCCCCTGGTCTGGTTGGTGGCTTTGTGTGGTGGCTGCTGGCTACTGGTGCGTGGGGTTGGGTCATGAGGTTGCTGACTGTGGTGCCCTGGCGTGTCCTGGGGCTACTGCTGGCCCACTGTGGGAAGAGCCAGGTTCAGGTGTGGGTGGTTGCAGAGCTGGGAGTTCCAGACCTTGTGTCAACCTGCTGGTGGGCAGGGACGGCTCCTGACGTGGCTGGCTGAGGGGTCCAGTGTCTCGGAGCTGCTCTTGGCCTGCTGGGCACTGGGGCCCAGGGTCTCTGGCTGCAGCGCCCTGGGGTCCCAGAGTTGGTATTTGCCTGCTGATAATGTGGGGACAGTTCCTGACGCAGTTGGAGCTGCTGGATCCTCAGTCTCCCAAAGATGATGGGTGGGGCTGTATTAGGGCCCGGTTAGACGCTTGACCTGAGGCATCCCCATTCTGGTGCAGGTCAGCTCAGAGCTAAAAAGGTAGCAAGATGAAAAAATTCTAGTTACAGTTTCAGTTCAGTCACTCTGCCGTGTCCGACTCTTTGTGATCCCATGGACTGCAGCACACCAGGCTTCCCTGTCCATCACCAACTCCCGGAGTTTACTCAAACTCATGTCCATCAAGTCAGTGATGCCATCCAACCATCTCATCCTCTGTCATCCCCTTCTCCTCTCACCTTCAATCTCTCCCAGCATCAGGGTCTTTTCTAGTCAGTTCTTCACATCAGGTGACCAAAGTACTGAAGCTTCAGCTTGAGCATCAGTCTTTCCAGTGAATATTGGAATATAAGGTACAGTTTATTAATCTGCAAATGTCTGGAAGCATTGGAACATTTTTTTGAGATTTGTGACAATTTGAAAAAACTTGCAGATAAATCCTGCAGCCTAGAAATAACAAAGGAAAAGAAAGAAAAATTTAGGTATGTTATGAATGCATAAAACATACATAGATGCTAGTCATCCTTATATAAACTGAGTGATATTTAATATAAAATTAATAGTTTTCTTACTGTTTTATAACTTTGGTTTCAAAAAATTACATTCCTGTACAGTATGCCTCTCTCTCTCGTAATTTGAGAAACTGCCTATCAGCTATCATCACAGGTGAAAGGTTTTTAAAAAATGTAACAGGGCTTTCCTGGTGGCTCAGTGATAAAGAATCTACCTCTTAATGCAGGAGACACAGGTTCGATCCCTGGTCTGGGAAGATCCCACGTGCCTTAGAGCAACTAAGTAACTAAGCCACAACTATTGAGTCTGTGCTCTAGAGCCCGGGAGCTGCAACTACTGAAGCCCGTGTGCCTAGAGCCTGTGCTCTGCAGCAAGAGAAGCCATCACAATGAGAATCCTGCGGACCGAAACTGGAGATTAGCCCCTGCTCACTGCAACTAGAGAAAAGCCCACGCAGCAACCAAGACCCAGCACAACCAAAATAAATAAATAGAATTAATTTACCAACAATGTTTCCAATACTGTATTAAGACTAGGACTGTAATACCATGGGCCATAAAAATGTGATAATGATTCATTCGCTAGTGTATAGGCTGAACTACCATAAAGCAATCACACTGATCACACTAGGTGACCATAAAGCATATTGTGGCTTCTTCATTATCAAGGCCTGAGTTGTTATATCTGTAAGTAAATGCGATTCCATTTTCACATTATCTTTTCATTTTTGATGTCAAGTGTTAGTAACACATATAACATCTATAGTGTTTTGTACGAAACAAAGCAGCATTGATGGTACACTGGCAGATGGACCATTCATTTCATAAACATGATGTAACTTTAAGGTGTTCACACAGTCAGTACCATAAATGCATTTTCTCTTCCTTATGATTTCCTTAATAACATTTTCATTTCTCTAGCTTCTTTTATTATAAGAATACGGTATATAATATGCATAACATACACAATATGCATTGATCAACCCTGTGTTTTCGTAAGGTTTCTGGTCAACAGTAGGCTATCAGTAGCTAAGTTTTTGAGCAGATTGAAGTTATATGAGATTTTCAACTGTATGGGATAGTGGGGTAGTGGGGTGGTGGAAGGTTGGCATGTCTGACAAGGGTCACCTGTGATTTTCTTTTCCTGTCATTTCCTTGTCTGGCTTCATTTTTGTAGATTTTTTGATGTGGATCATTTGTAAAGTCTTTGTTGAATTTGTTACAATATTGCTTCTGCTGAATGTTTAGTTTTTTTGGTCAGCATGTGAGATCTTAGCTCCCTAACCAGAGATTGAACCTGCATGCCCCGCATTGGAAGCAGTCTTGACCACTGGACCACGAGGGAAGTCCCTCCTTGTCTGGCTTTGATATCAGAGTAATGCTGACCTCATCAAATGAGTATGGAAGTGTTTCCTCCTATTTTTTGGAAGTGTTTGAGAGAAATTGGTGTTAATTCTTCTTTAAGTGTTCGTAGAATTCACCGGGGAAGCCATCTGGTACTAGACCTTTCTCTATTGGGAGAAAGGTCTAGTTTTATTTTTTTAATTGTTTTTTATTGGAGTATAGTTGCTTTACAATGTAGTGTTAGTTTCTACTGTATGTTGGGAGGTTTCTGATTACTAATTCAATTAATAACCTTTCTCATCATTGGTGTGTTCAGATCTTCTATTTCTTTTCTTTTTTAATAATAAATTTACTGATTTATTTTATTTTTTTGGTTGTGCTGGGTCTTCGCTGCTGTAGAGAAGCTTTCTCTACTTGCAGTGAGCAAGAACTACTCTTCATTGCTGTGGCTTCCCTTGTTGCAGACCACAGGCTCCAGGCACATGAACTTCAGCAATTGCAGCACAAAGGCCCAGTAGTCGCAGCTCATGGGCTCCGGAGTGTGGGGTCAGTAGTTCTGGCACACCGGCTTGGTTGCTCCGTGACATGTGGAATCTTCCCGGACCGGGGATTGAACCTGTGTGTCCTGCACTGGTAGGTGGACTCCCATCCACTGTACTACCAGGAAAGTCCAGATCTTCTGTTTCTAAATCACTTAGGGTATAGTTGAATGGGCTTCCCAGGTGGCTCAGTGGTAAAAAATCTGCCTGCCAATTCAGAAGACACAGGTTCGATCCCTGGGTCTGGAAGATATCCTGGAGGAAGGCATGGAAACCCATTCCAGTATTCTTGCCTGGAGAATCTCACGGACAGAGGAGCCTGGAGGGCTACAGTCCATAGGGTCAAAAGAGTTGGACACAACTGAAATGACTTAGCATGAACGCATGCATAGTTGAATATAGAAATTCCTAGACTTCACCCCATACTTGGAATCTTCAGAGAATGGTCTGGTAATCTGTTCTTTTAAAAAGTCCCCCAGAATTTCCTTACCATCAATCAAGTTTGGAAAATCACTGAGATGGTTCTCTTCTATCCAGAATGATGAAGTCCTCATTTCATCAGACAGTGTGCCAGTGGTTGTATGCACCGTCAGGCCTGGGCGTGGCGTCCTCATGGGATAAACCTGTGCAGGGCTGCGGCTCTGTTTCATAAACAAATTCAGATCCACCATGTCTCCCGAGGCTGAGAAAAAAAATTCTGTTAAATAAAAGGAAAACCTTGCCAAAGATCTCTGTAAAGTTTAAATGATCTACGTACCTACACTACTTAAAGCTGCCCCGCCCCGCCCTAAGAGTGAAACCCAGCCTTCCCACAGTGGGCCCTGCAAGCACATCCTGACTCCTGACTTGGCTGGTACCTCTCTCCCCAAGCTCTCTGCTTCTCTGGTCTGCTCCCAGGTCCTCACATATGCCAGCCTCCTGGACACCGGGCGCCTTTGTTCTGCTGTTTTCTCTGCCTGGTCTGTGTTTTCCTATAATCTCTCTCTCTCTCTTTAGTGGCTTAAAATAAATTTAGTCTCTTACAGTTCTCGAGGTCAGAAGTCAAAGGTTAAGGGATTTCCATTCTTCTGGAGGCTTCAGGGAAGATTTTCTTGACTTTCCAGCTTCAAGAGGCCATCCAATTCCTTGGCTTGTGGCCACCCCCTCAAAGCCCCCTGACCTCTGCTTCTGTCCTCACCTCTCTGACTCTGACCCTCCTACTCCCTCTCAAAAGGACCCGGTTAATGACACTGGGTCACCTGGATGGCCCAGGACCTTCTCACATCCCGAGCTTCTAGCTCAGTCACACATGCACAGACTCTCTGCCCTTCCAGGGTGAATCCCACAGGTTAAATAAGGATGAGTATGCAGGACCCTTTGGGAATGGCTTGCACTGCACCCCCAACCTCCCCCCAGGAGCTCCCAGCCCTGAAAGGCTTCACACTGGGCTCCTTGGATCCCAGTCTCAGGCCACATGGCATCTCAGAGCGGCGCCTCCGCGACTCTGCGGTGCCCCTCGCCCGGGTCACACTCTGCCCTTTGCCTGCATGGGGGGAGCTTTCACCGTGGTCCCTCCTTGTCTACTTATTTTCATGTATCCGTTTAATGCTGTGTATTGAGCACCCTGTCAGGCCCTGTTGCAGACGGTCAGGACCATCGGCGAGTAAAGCGGAAGCGCCAGGCATGGGGGCCTGGTCTGGACTGTCAGGCGTCCAGCGGCTTCCTCCAAGTCCCCACTGCCCCATCCCGCAGGTGCGGGGCCCTGCGCCATCCTGTTCAGTTAGGAGTCGCTCAGGCAGGTGTTGGATGAATTCCCAGAAGAGCCACCAGGGGGCACTCATGCCCCACGTTTGTGGCCACACACGCGATGGAAAAAAAAAAAACCCCAAATGATCCACGGTAATCACACCTCCAGTTTACATCCGGAAAGGGGATGTGAATGAGCCTCCTGTTATGAATGACCGCAGAAAGGATTTGTAAGCCGTTAGGGAAAGGAGGCCAGCCCGTGTGTGATCAAGCGGAACAAGTGCGGTTTGGCGGCCTGGGCTGGGCCACAGGACCAGGTTCCCTTTGGTATCACTTTCCTTACTTCTTGCCCGGGGATGTTTGTTCGTCGCCAGGGAGCCCTGTAAGCACTCCAGAGCACTGGGACTTGGGGATGGTGGTGGACAGGCTGGTGTGTCTTCTGAAATGCCAGGAAGAGGCACGGGTGACTGGAAACCCTTTACATGTGTTTACTTGAGCTGATGGCCTCCAGGGAGGGAGGATGTGAAGCCGGGGAACCTGAATGCCGGGCTGGTAAAGCGACCCTCCCACTCCCACGCCCCACCACCCCAGCAGTGATGCCTGTGGGAAGGGTGGTCAAGCTGTGAGGCAGGTGCTGTTCCTTTGATGCCCACTGTCACATCATGTCACGGTGGGGGGGTGGTTTAGGGAGACTTTGACTTGCATCCGGACATAATTTTGTGTTCAAAGTCTAAATGAGATTGACTCTCTGGCAGACTAAGAGCTGAAAATAAAAAGTCCATCCAGAGAGCTAGACTCTGCTGCAGTGTTCGCTGGGGAGGGCTTAAGGGAGCGAGTTAATGTGGGAAGTTAACGTGGGAAGCACCAGGCGTCTATTTGAATCTGGAAAATTCTTTGAGGTGTCAAGGTGCTTTGTAGGACGACACAGCTCTCTCTGCCAAAGGCTGCTGCTTTAGGGATTCCTAAGATCTTAGAGGATATTGGGTGCTTGGGAAGAAGAAAGGGGTACGGTTTTAGCAAAAGGATTCAGAGACAAAAGTCATAGCTTTTTCCTTGTTTACCCGTGTTTTCTAAGGAGCCCAGGGGTCACCTGGGAGCCTGTTCAGCCTCTGACCCAGCAGGTCTGGGGTGGCCCAAGGGTCTGCATTTCTCACCAGCTCCCAGCGGATTCTGAGTCTGTGGTTCTCAGACCACACTTAGTGTTGAGGTACAGCGAGGAGTGCATGTTAGGGAGATGATTTCACAAAGGATATTGGCCAACCTCACTCCATTGGCCATCTGCCCTTTTAATCCCCTTCTTTCATTCAAAAATGCTGGGTGCCCACCACATGTCCTGGGGACTGGAGGGGAATGGTGAGTAAACTTGAACTTGACCCCTAACTTGTTGGGGTTATTATTTTCATTTGGGAGACACAGAATCACTGAGATGGGCGATTGCTAGCTTTCAAGGCCATAAGCAGCAAAGCGCAGCAGAGAGCTGTGGACATACATGAGCTCGTGAGCTGGTTTCAGAAGTCAGGTTCCATCCTTAGAGCTGATGTCTACAGGCTGAGTGGTGGTCTGCTGAAGGTGTCTTAGGTGGTAATGGGTGCCAAGGGAGCTGTGTGTGCAAAGCCCTGGGCAGGAGGGACCGGGGTCTCTTTGAAGAGAGGGAAGGTCCCCGTGGTTGGGAGACAGTGAGAGGGGACTATCTGTAGCCGAGGCTGGAGGAGACAGCAGGACTTGGTGGGTTGCTCTTCCTGTTGAACTGGGTGGTCCTGCCCAGGAAAATCAACAAAAGGCTACCACATACTATGGTTTTTCCAGTAGTTATGTACAGATGTGAGAGTTGGACCATAAAGAAGGCTGAGTGTTGGAGAATTGATGATTTTGAATTGTGGTGCTGGAGAAGACTCTTTAGAGTCCCTTGGACTGCAAGATCAAACAAGTCAATCCTAAAGGAAATCAGTCCTGAACATTCATTGCAAGGACTAATGCTGAAGTTCCAATACTTTGGCCACCTGATACGAAGAGCCAGTTCATTGGAACAGACCCTGATGCTGGGAAAGATTGAGGGCAGCAGGAGTTGGTATCACCAACTCAATGGACATGAGTTTGAGCAAGCTCCAGAAGATAGTGAAGGACAGGGAAGCCTGGCGTACTGCCGTTCATGGGGTCGCAAAGAGTCGGACACGACTGAGGCACTGAACAATAACAACAACGCGTCCTGTCTCCACAGGAAGGGCAGCCTGTCTCCATCTGACGGACTTAGCCCTGCAAAATGTGAGCTCAGGACTCGGACAGCCCAGCACCAACGGTAAGACAGCTTCCTGCCAGTATCAGTGTCACAGTGGCGAAGGGGACTGTTTGAGCCAGCACACAAACATAGCCGTTTCCTTTCTTACACTTTGTTTGTTCGGGTGGAGACGGTGAAGGAGGCTCTGATTTCTCCATAATCTCAGGGCAGTTGGGGTCAGCCGGCTTCCCAGGCGGTGTGGTTGATTGAGGTGGACCCCATCATGTGAGCATCCCAGTGGCTCATCATCTGGCATCTAAAAAAACAAAAAAAGGCTTGTATATTTCCCTGCCCTGAAATCAGAGCCATCAGTTGGAGTCATACATCTCTCATCCTGTCCTGGACTTGGCTCCGAGGGGTAAGACAGGTGGCCACGAAAATGCTGGTCCTGTCAGACACATGCTGCTTAGGCTGGGTGGCCGGGGACGGACTGGGGGTCCATGGTGGGGGGGGAAATGCTGCTGTTCCTGTCCCTCCTTTCTTCGGGGGCCCAGGGTTTGCCGTGCTGGTTTCCTGTGCATGTGGGTGTGGCTGATGGAAGTGAGTGGACCGAATGTGATGCTTCCAGTCTTGACCTGGGAATCACCCCACAGCAGCAGCCGTTTCCTCGAGGGCCTGTCTGCTGGCTCGAGGGAGGTCAGTTGGATGAAAGTACCCGGGTCTCTGGTCACCACCCAGAGAGAAGCTGCCTGCTGAGTACGACCACCATTTGGGGTCTGTGTGAGCGAGAAATGAATACTGTGTGTGGGCCTCAGTGATTCTGGATTTACTTGTTCCTGAATCTGGCATTGTCTTACCTGACACAGAACTAGGCTGTCTTTTGGGCTTCTGGGTGGCTCAGCGCTAAAGAATCCACCTGCAATGTAGGAGATCCATGTTTGATGCCTGGGTCGGGAAGATCCCCTGGAGGAGGAAATGGCAACCCACTCCGGTATTCTTGCCCTTGGGAAATCCCATGGACAGAGGAGCCTGGGGGGCTACAGTCCATGGGGTTGCAAAGAGTAAACAACAACAACAAGGCTGTCTTTCAGATCAGGGGCCGAGAGGCACGAGGAGAACCAGCTGGTGGGGCGAGGGGTCATCTAAACTGACTCCGGACTTGTGTTGGTAACACCATCTCAGGGTGATCCATGCAACGAAACTGGAAAAAAACTGGCCGTCGAGGGGTCACCAAGGCTCACCTCTGTGTCTGCCATCTTCAGAGTGGCGGTGTGAGCTCCCCTGACCTTTCTCCTAGTGGAATCAGGTCTTATCACTGACACTCAGAAATCAGACGCTGCTCGTGGAATTCAGCACCGCCTTCACTGGCCCTTCTCTGCCAACATGCACTTCGTGGCCAAATGATGACCAGGCCAGGCTGTTTGGACTGTCGTAAATTCACAAGCCTGTGTTCCTGCCAAGGGCGTGCCGCTTGGCCACAGCATCCCATCAAGTTGCGGGGAGGAGGGGTGGCCGGCTTGGCTGACAACAGACAAAGTACGTGTAAACATTTTTCCCCTGCTGATATCAAGCATATTAGTCAGGGGTCTTGGTTGCAAGCCAGAGACCGCCCCTGGCTCTCTTGTGCAAAAAGGAAAGTTTTGAAAAGGATGTTGAGGGTTCAGAGTCACTGGGGGGATGGAGGGTGGGGCTTGGAAAATAGAACTGACTGAGGGGGCTTGGGAGGCTGGCTTGCAGGAAAGGCAGTGAGCTCAGGGTGTGAGCCTGCAGTAGGCTTTATTCCTCAGGATGTGGAGGCCAGGGAAGAAGATCACACTCACAGATCCTGGGCCATGGGCTTCCCACAAACCTGCCATGGTGGGGAAGTAAAGGGTTTGTCCTCTTCAGGGTCCAGAGTAGGTATAAATGTTGCTGCCTACCACATTCATGTATAATGACAAATTCCTCCAAAACAATTAAGAAATTTTCTTTCTGAGAAATATCGTATGACATCTGTTACATGCAGAATTGAAAAGAAATGATACAAGTGAACTTATTTGTGAAACAGAAACAGACTCACAGACTTAGAGAAGAAATTTATGGTTGCTGGGGTGGGTGGAGGGAAAGGATAGTTAGGGCGTTTGGGATGGATATGTACACATGGCTGTAGTTAAAACAGATAACCAACAAAGGGGCTTCCTAGTAGCTAAGTGGTAAAGAATACACCTGCCAGTGCAGGAGATGCAGTTTTGATCCCTGGGTAGGGCAGATCTCCTGAAGGAGGGAATGGCAACCTATTCCAGTACTCTTGCCTGGAAAATCCCATGGATGGAGGAGCCTGGTGGGCTACAGTCCATGGGATCACAAAGAATTGGACACAATTGAACACACACACACACACGCAACCAACAAAGACCTACTGTATAGCACAGGGAACTCTGCTCAATGTGATGTGGCAGGCTGGATGGGAGGGGAGTTTGGGGGAGAATGGATACATGTATATATATGGCTGAGAGCCTCTGCTGTCCACCTGAATCTATCATAGCATTGCTAATCAGCTATACTCTTCAATATGAAATAAAAAGTTTTAGAAAAAACACACACACAAGAAATTTTTTCTTTCTTTCCCATGGAAAAGTCTAGATAAGGGTTGGTGATGCTGTTTCCATGAGGAGTTTCATGGATGCAAGCCCTTCCAACTTGAGGCTCAGAATGCTCTGCCTTCAAGCAAAGAGCGCAGAGAGGAACCCCAGAAAGGCTTGGCCTGGATGGGAGCAGGGGAATGTAGGACACGCATCTCTTCTGATCATCATAGTCACAGAATCGGTGACGTCACTCGAAGAGATGCTAGGAAACAGAAGCAAAAGGATACAGGTGAACACTGTCAATTAAATAAATATGCACAACATAAAAGTTGAGAGTTAGGTTTTATTTGGTGGAAATGTTAGGACTCGAGCCCAGGAGACAGTAAGTATCTCAGGTGACCCCAAGAGAGTTGACTCTGAGGAGGCTGGGGAGGAGCCAGACTATATACAAGTTTGCAGGGAGGAGCAGGTTATCTGAACACTAAAAGATTATTGTTAATTAAGAGAAAACTAAATCTCTCACAGGCTTCCCCAATGGCTCAGTGGGCAAAGAATCTACCTGCAATGCAGGAGACACAAAAAACTAAGATCATGGCATCCAGTCCCATTACTTCATGGCAAATAGATGGGGAAACAAAGGAAAGAGTGACAGACTTTATTTTCTTGGGCTCCAAAGTCACTGCAGATGGTGACTGCAGCCATAAAGTTAAAAGACACTTGCTCTTTGGAAGAAAAGCTCTGACAAACCTAGACACCATGTTAAAAAACAGAGACATCACTTTGCGACAAAGGTCCATATAGTCAAAGCTGTAGTTTTTCCGATAGTCATGTATGGATGTGAGATTTGGACCTTCATAAAGAAGTCTGAGTACTGAAAAATTAATGCTTTTGAACTGTGGTGTTGGAGAAGACTCTTGAGAGTCCCTGGGACTGCAAAAAAAATCAAACCAGTCAATCCTAAAAGAAATCAACACGAAATATTCTTTGGAAAGATTGATGCTGAAGCTGAAGCTCCAATAGTTTGGCCACCTGATGAGAAGAGCAGACTCATCGGAAAAGACTCTGATGCTGGGAAAGATTAATGGCAGGAGGAGAAGGGGCGACAGAGGATGAGATGGTTGGATGGCATCATCAACCCAATGGACATGAGTTTGGGCAAGCTCCAGGAGATAGCGAAGGACAGGGAAGCCTGGCACACTGCAGTCCATAGGGTTGCAAAGAGTCGGACATGACTGAGTGACTGAACTGAACTGAAATCTCTCACATGAAGAAATTTAGTGATCTTCTATATATGGGAAGATATGAACCTCTGGGCTTGCTGAAATCATTTCTTTCATGTGTATCTAGCTACCTGGAGCCAATCCTTCTTTTGTTATTGTTCGCATACTAATTCCTTGTTTACTGTAAGAGATGGCGAATGTAGCGGTTGGCTGCCTCTCACATCCCCTCCAGCTCCTCAGTGCTTATCGGGGAGGAAGTAGCTGATGGGTTCCAAATAGCCGGCTCAGTTTTACCTGGGCTCAGAAATTTACATTTGGAAAAGGCTTGTTTACTGGTAGAGCATAAAGCAGAAAACATTTCATTTCACAACACTATTAGGGCCTGCTTGAGGGGGCCCTCAGAGAGAGGATTAAAAAAATATGACCAGTTTCAGCTCCTGCATTCCCAGGTGGTGCTAGTGGTAAAGAACCTGCCTGCTAATACAGGAGACTTAAGAGACTAAGAGACTCCGGTTCGATCCCTGGGTCAGCAAGATCCCCTGCAGAAGGCAACGGCAACCCACTCCAGTATTCTTGCCTAGAGAATCCCATGGACAGAGGAGCCTGGAGGGGCCACAGTGTCTGCAAAGAGCCAGAGCGACTTAGCAAGTATCAGCTCCTGGGGCTAGACATGAGCACATGGTATCCTGGGCGTTTGAGGAGAGGCGGTGGGCACCAATGCTTGTTGAGGCGCTTATCGGACATGAGGCACTTTGCTAATATAATCTCACTTAATCCCTTGGAGTAAATGTTATTCTTTGCACTTTGCACACAAGAACACTACACAGGCTGCCATGGTGTTCCTCAGCCAGCAGAAAGCAAGAGCTGGGGCTCACACCCAGGTCGACCACCGCAAAACCTTTCCATCACGACCCAATATAAGGATTGCTGGGCTCTGGCCTTCAACCTGGAATATACCCTCCTCTTTACTGGGAGGGTTTGGAATGAAAGTCTAGATTGGAATCAAGGTAAGTCATAGGCAGTAAAACTAAGCATCAAGGGTCAGAGGTTGAATTTCCCCAGGGAAACACAATTTCGGGAAAATCTGGCAGGGGTGGAGGGATGAAGAAGGCAAAAGGGAGAGCCTGGCTCAAGTGTGGGCGGTTATCATCAAAAATTTCCCTAATTGCCAAAAAAGTGAACGGACTGGGAGATGCCAAGAAAATAAACTGCAAGTGTACTAGGCGTTGGCTTTTTTGGCAAAGCGGATTTGTCTGAAATCACTTTCAAAAGATATAAAAGGAATTGCCTCACACAATGTGATCACTCCAGACTAGCTTTTATCTCTTTCTTCAGAAACATTGCATTTGAAGGAGCCGCATTAGCTGAAGATGGTGGATTGCCTGTTAATTGCTTTCTATTATAAATCGCAGGAACATTTAACTCCGTAGGGGGAAGGTGGAATGATCCAGAAAGCTAAAAGTAGAAACGGTCTTTTTCAGAGTTGACAGTTCTGTTTTCCTAGTGAGGATGGATGTTTTCACATTCGCGGAACACCATTTTGTATCACGTAGGGTAATTACGGGAGCAGAGATTATAAAGCTGTAAGAATCTCAGATGCTTGATAGGTTGAAAGAAGTGTCGGAGGCAGGTCACTTGACCTGCTGAGCAAGGTCTGTTCATCAATATTCACCTCTAATAAAAAAAGCATTCGATCTTGATCCTGGAGTGGGGGAGGGGAGACATTGCCTTGACTCTCTTTTCTTTAGCATTTAAATGTCTGTGAAGGTCTTTGTCCCAAGTTGTATTATTTTCTTTGTCAAACCCCTATTGTTAATTTGTCAATGACCTCCCTTAAAGACACTCAAGCAGGTAGCCCTGGAGCCTTATTTGGCCCGCACATGTCTTTTCAGAATATTTGAATTAGTTGGCAATGTTGAAACATCAAAGACTTTTACATAAGATTTAGAATTTCCAGCTTCTCCAAAAAATCCACAAAAATCAGAAGATCTTGCAAACTTGAGCCTTCATTTCTACCTGGCAGAAAGAACTGTAACCCCAAGGTCCCCCAGGAAAAGCTGAATAGTCTCCAAAACAGGTGCTGATTACTTTAAAAAATATAACTATTTATTTGGCTGTGCTGAGTCTTAGTTGCAGCACTCGGTATCTTCAGTTGCAACATGTGGGATCTAGTTCCCTGACCAAAGATTGAACCCGGGCCCCCTGCATTGGGAGCTCAGAGTCTTAGCCACTGGACCACCAGGAAAGTCCCCGTATATTTGTTTTATATATTTTTTATGAATTTTATTATTTTTTTGTAGGGTCCTGATTCCTTTTTGGCTGCCCAGAGGTAAACCACTACATCTTCCTCCATCCAACCCTTCCCTCACGTTCTCAGCAATGTGTGGGTGTTCAGACTCCTCCATATCCAACACTGCAGGGTAGCCAGTCTTTGTAATTTTAGCCATGCTGGGTGTGTGGAGTGGGAAGTCACCGTGGTTTTAATTTGCATCTTCCTAATGACTAATGTGATTGAGCAGTCCTTCATGGGCTCATTGGCCCTTTGTATCTCTTCTGTTTTGAAGGGTCATGGTGCCAGAACAGGCTCTGTACCACAAGTTTTCCGGTTGTTTCCTGCCCTCCCAGAGGCACCTCATCACATGCTCTCAGGTATACCAGCCCCAGCTGGGCAACTCCCATGCTTGGAGGGCTGACTTCAGCTCCATGAGGACCCAGTGGAAGTCAGACACCTTGATCCTTTGATGGCAGCATCTTTGGAGCTCAACCTCCTTTCATGCAGAGCATACAGAGTTGGAGCCTTATCATGATTTTCCATCAGGTAGCTTGAGCCTTTGTGTCTGGCCTTGGGTCAGAGAGTGACTTAGAGAGCTCATCGCACAGGTGAACAAGCATATGGGGGTGGGGTACGATTGGCGAGCGGAGAGAACCCACAAATGAACAACACAAATATTATCCTACCTAGTGTGTGCCCCCTTGCTGAGTCACTTCAGTCATGTCTGACACTGTGAGACCCCATGGACTGTAGCCTGCTGGTCTCCTCTGTTCATGGGATTCTCCAGGCAAGAATACTGGAGTGGGTTGCCATGCCCGCCTCCAGGGATCCTACCTAGTACCGGGACTCATTTATCCAATAAAATCCTATGCTGATCTCTCATCTAGAAAGCAGATAAAGAATACCATTTTTTAACATTTGGTAATGTGTATGTTTCAATGCTACTTTCTTAATTTGTCCCACTTTCTCCTTCCCTCTCTGTGTCCACAAGCCTGTTCTCCATGTCTGTCTCTATTCCTGCCCTGCAGATAGGTTCATCAGTACCATTTTTCTGGATTCCGTATATATGGGATAGGGTAGGGGGCAGATGGAAGGAAGGTTCAAGCAGGAGGAGATATATGTATACTTATAGGTGATTCAAGTTGTTGTATGGCAGAAACCAACTCAATCTTGTAAAGTGATTATACTCCAAATAAAAAGAAAAGGAAAAGATATATAATAAAAATGAAAAAAAAAAAAAGAATCCCCTTTGCCTGCCCCCACTGCCATTACATCCTCCTCCTTGTACAGAGGACATGTCATGAGTAGAGATGCTCTTAGACTGATGGGTGCTTATTTCTGGCTGCTCATCACACACCACCTTCCACGGTCTTTGCTTTCATTCAAGTGGGTCCACTTTGTCTTTCCAGCAGGACTGTGAATTCTTCGAGTCAGGAGTCATCTGTTGTATTAATCCGTGTTCTTTCTAGCACTTAACAGTGAGCCATGTACCAGCCTTGTTTTCCACAGATGGCTGATTCCAACAAGTCCAACCAGGCAGTAAAAAGTAGGGACTGTGGTTTTCCAAACAGAAACCAGTTTCTTACTAAAGAAGGCAGACAGTGCAACAGGGCTGCTGACGTCGCTCAAACAAACAGTTATTCATCTGAAGAAGCTCGAGCTAAATATAGAAGTAAATAGAGGTCAGAAGCTTTGAGAACATATGGCATTCTTTCATCTGCTATTTTAAAGTCTTCGAATTGGTAAAGAATATTCTTTATTTTCTACTTCTGAGAGAAAGTAAGGGATACGTTTGGTTTATGTGGTTTGGGAGGAGGTTTGTTTCTCTGCTGTTGATTGATCTCAGATTCTTGAACATCATATGGGTGAATTTTATATATTTGGAAGACAAAAGATGAGTGAAGAATTGAATCTAATAAAGAAGAGTTCAACAAGCTGTTTTTTTTTTAAAGTATTTTATTGAAGCATAGTTGATTTACAATGTTGTATTAATTTCTGCCGTAGAACAAAGTGATTCAGTTATATACATATATACCTTCTTTTTCATATTCTTGTCCATTATGATTTATCACAGGGTATTGAATATAGTTCCCTGTGCTATATAGTAGGACCTTGTTGTTTATCCATCCTGTATATAATAGTTTGCATCTGCTAATCCCAAATTCCCAATCTATCCCTCCCTCAAACCTCTCCTCCCTGGCAACCACAAATCTGTTCTCTAGGTTTGTGAGTCTGTTTCTGTTACATAGATATGGTCATTTGTTTTATATTTTAGATTCCACATATAAGTGATACCATATGGTGTTTGTCTTTCTCTTTCTGACTTACTTCACTTAGTATGATAATCTCTAGGTCCATCCATGTTGCTGCAAATGGCATTATTTTGTTCTTTTTCATGGCTGAGTAGTATTCCATTGTGTGTGTATGTGTGTGTGTGTGTGTGTGTGAGAGTGTGCGTGTATACCACATTTTCTTTATCCATTCACCTGTCAACGGACATTTAAGTTGTTTCCATGTCTTGGCTATTGTAAATAGTGCTGCTATAAACATTGGGGCACGTGTATCTTCCCAAATTATAGTTTTGCCCAGATGTATGCCCATGAGGGAAATTGCTGGATGATATGGCAGCTCTATTTTTAGTTTAGTTTTTTTTTGAGGAATCTCTATACTGTTCTCTATGGTCAAGCTGGTTTCTCCAAATGAGAAATACCCCATACGGTCTAAACTTTCATGATACAGGATTTAGTAAAGTCATATGTGGAGTCATTCTTGTAAAGATGTGAAGTGTTGTATATGAGACTAGATGACTTTTTGACTTCTGGCCCCTTTATTTCCAGAGGTGCATTCTTTTCTGAGTTTGCTGCCTATGCTTCCAGAACATTTTCTATGCCTTTATATACACTTATGTGTTCTGTGGCAAATTATGTCACCTGCCACTACAGTAAACAAAGGATTTGCAGTAATAAAGGCATCATCCATTGCAGCCCTGAGGGGATTCAGGATGGAGAAAAGCAGGATGCTGGCCCTACACTGTTAAAATGAATATCAAAAGAATGATTTCAATAAGCCCAGACTCTTGCATCTTTGCATATATAGAAAAATTCTAAAATCATTAACTTGAGATGTCTGTTTTTTGAGACTGGCAGTAATCTTTTTAAAAGATTTTATTTATTTGCCTGCACACAGGATCTTCACTGTGGTACATGGACTCTCTAGTTTGGTCTATGGGCTTAGTTGCTCCTACGCATGTGAGATCTTAGTTCCCCAACCAGGAATTGAACTTGTGTCCCTTGCACTGCAAGGTGACTTACTGGACCACCAGGGAAGTCCCCTGGCACGAATCTTTTGATGTTTGGCTGCATTTTTCTCCTCAGCAAATCTCCTATGTATCCTGGCCCCTCCCTGACTTCTTTGGGGCAGTCCCTCAGAGAGATCTGAGAGGCTACCATCCCAGGCTAAAGTCCTCGGTAAGGCCACCAAGTAAAATATAATTCTCAACTTTAAGGCTGTGAATTTTTTTCAGTCAAAAGTATCTAGAGAAAAATGATGGTATGTGTGTGTGCATGTACTTTATATAAATGCATGTACTTTATATAAATGCATGTGGGCTTGGTTGCTCAGTCAGGTCCTACTCTTTGTGGTCCCATGGACTGTAGCCCCCCAGGCTCCTCTGTCCCTGGGATTTTCCCAGGCAAGAATACTGGAGTAGGTTGCCATTTTCTTTTCTGGGGGATCTTCATGACCAGGGATTGAACCCATGTCTCCTGCATCTTCTGCATTGATAGGTGGATTCTTTACTACTGAGCTACCTGGGAAATCCACTTTACATACATAGTGTCAGTTCAGTTCAGTTCAGTTCAGTCACTCAATCATGTCCGACTCTTTGCGACCCCATGGACTACAGCACGCCAGGCTTCTCTGTCCATCAGCAACTCCTGGAGCTTACTCAAACTCATGTCCATCAAGTCAGTGATGCCATCCAACCAACTCATCCTCTGTCATCCCCTTATATACTTGCCTTCAATTTTTCCTGGTATCAGGGTCTTCTCCAATGAGTTAGTTCTTCACATCAGGTGGCCAAACTGTTGGAGCTTCAGCTTCAGCATCAGTCCTTCCAATGGATATTCAAGACTGATTTCCTTTAAGATGGACTGGTTGGATCTCCTTGCAGTCCAAGGGACTCTCAAGAGTTTTCTCCAACACCACAGTTCAAAAGCATCAATTCTTCGGTGCTCAGCTTTCTTTATAGTCCAACTCTCACATCCATACATGACTACTGGAAAAACCATAGCTTTGACTAGACAGACCTTTATTGGCAAAGTAATGTCTCTGCTTTTTAATATGCTGTCTAGGTTGGTCACAGCTTTCCTTCCAAGGAGCAAGTGTCTTAATTTCATGGCTGCAGTCACCATCTACAGTGATTTTGGAGCCCCCCGAAATAAAGTCTCTCACTGTTTCCATACAAGTGTATGGTTCTGCATCAATGGTTCTGTAACTTGTTTTTTTCATGCAGTATTTCTTGGACATCTTCCTAGATTGGTACCTGTAGATCTTAATAATTCTAAAGATCTAAATGTTAAATCATTTATTTAGCTACTTCTAAAGCATTTGGGGTATTATGTGAATTCTAAAAATTCATATAATCTGACTTGCTTCCATTATCAGGGAATGAGTAATCTTGGATATTTTTAAGCTTCCTAAAGACCCCAATCATTTTGAGGATTTCCCCCTTAAATATCTACAGCAAGTTCAGGGTTCCTTTTGGGAAAAATGGTAGAGTTCTCCTTACCTAACTCAGGTTTGACTGCTCGATGCTTGAAAGCCAATACTTGAGAGACAAGTGTTGGTTGGAAAGGAAAATTTCCTTTATTCAGGAGGCCAGCAACTTGTGTTAGTCACTCAGGGGTGTCTGACTCTTTTGCAACCCCATGGACTATAACTCGCCAGGCTCCTCTGTCCATGGAATTTCCCAGGCAAGAATACTGGAATGGGTTGCCATTTCCTTCTCCAGGGGATCTCCCCGACCCAGGGATCGAACCCATGTCTCCTGCATCTCCTGCATTGGTGGGAGGATTCTTTACCACTGAGCCACCTGGGAAGCAACCTGGGGAGGAGGCAAACCCGTGTCTAAAAACCAAGGTCGAAGATTATGCTCGAACGGGAAAGTTTTTAAAAGAATCATTGGGGAAGCAGGGTCAGAGTTTCTGTTATCTTCTGCTGTATGCAGGCTTTCTTCCGATTGGTGGGTGGTGAGGTAACAGGGTGGGGTTCCAGGAATCTTGCTCTCAGCCTGAAGTTATCATCCTCTACCTCGGTGGGGGCCTTAGTTCCTGCAGAAGAACTCAAAGACTTTGTTATATATCTTCCTTGACGAGGAACTGGGACCCTGCCCTGTTGCTTCTTGACTGCTCCTCCTCTCTGCAACCCCTTCCTCCCCTGATTAGCAACCGTTGGTTTGAATCTGCCCTTTGAAACTCAGCAAGGTCAAGGAGGCTGAATGAAGCCTATTTCCTACAAACAAGAAATAGGGAACACAGAAAGAATTTGTTCCTGGGAGGGTCCCACAGAGTCCTGCTCCCCTTCATTCTCCCCCATGAGGCTTCCTTGTTTTCCTATATGTTTGTTGTAGGAAGGGGACCCTTCCAGGGCCTGAGAGTGAGCTCTTTTCTAACATCCAGAAATGAATTGTCTAAGGATTCATGTGTTGACAAAGCAAGAGCCTATTGGGAAGGGGTGCCTTAACAGAGAGCAGCAGGGTAAGGTACCCCAGGAGGACTGCTCTGTCACGTGGCTTGCAGTCTCAGGTTTTATGGTGAAGGGGTTGGTTTCCAGCTTGTCTCTGGCCAATCACTCTGACTCAGGGTCCTTCCTGGTGGCATGTGCATTGTTCAGCCAAGATGGATTCCAGCGAGGAGGATTCTGGGAGGTTAGTTGGACATATGAACTGGCATCTCCTCTCTCCTTTTGACCTTTCCTGAATTCTTTTGGATGGTGGCAGCTTGTTAGTTCTGTGTTCCTCACCAGGACCTCTTGTTTAAGATAACTCATGCAAGTGGTTACCGTGGTGTCTGGCCAGGGCGGGTGGTTTCAGTCAGTGGTTCCCCTAACATGTTGACTTGCCTAGATTAACTGGCTGCTATGCCCTCTCCCACTCCTTGATAACCGAGGTTTAAATGGTCATGATTTCTCTGTGGTCTTTGTCAGAAACTGGTCTGAAGACAGAGTCACAGTGAGTCAGAGAGGGAACCTGGAGATGGAGATGCTAGCATATTCCCACAAGTCTTCCCCACAAGGACAGGGTCTGAGGACATAGCTGACATAGGGAGACAAAGCTGCATAACAAGATGCCATTTAAGTTCCTGGATTCAGCTGTCCCTGCAGCCAGAAACCTCCACTGGCCATTTCTTCCCGTGGACCAATAGTACACTATCCTTTTGCTTCCATCAAATGGGTTGGCAGCAGGTATGGAACTCACTGGCAGAGCTTCTATGTCAGGCTTTTTTTCACTATTTTGGTGTGTTTTATTTTCTGGTTGTAGCATCTTCCATGATGCCCTTTCTTCACTATTTCTCTCAACCTTGACAGAAGACCAAAAAGGTCAACAGTCTGTATACAAGTTTAATCGTTACAGTAAATTCCCTACATGCAAATGAGTTCCATTCTGAGAGCACCTTTGTAAAGTCCAATTTGTTCATAAGTTCGAAAAATTTAGCCTAGGTACCCAACTAACACAATTGGCTGTAAGTAATGTACTGTAATAGGTTTATAATATTTTTCACACAAATAATGCATAAAAAACACAAAAATAAAAAAGGGATCTCTTTGGTTTGTTTCTTAAAGTTTCTACTTTGTATTGGCATATAGCCAATAAGCAATGTTATGATAGTTTCAGATGAACAGCAAAAGGGCTCAGCCATACATATATACGTAACCATTCTCTCACAAACTCTCCTTGCCATCCATCCTGCCGTATAACATTGAGCAGAGTTCCATGTGCTATACAGTAGGTCCTTACTGGTTATCCATTTTTAATATTGTAATGTGTACATGTTCATCCTAAACTCTCTAACTATTCCTTCCCCTCTATTCTTCGCTCCCCACCCCCGACAGGCATAAGTTCATTATCTAAGTCTGTGAATCAAAGAAAACAGTTTTTTTAAATCTCACAGTACAGGACCTTGAAAAGTACAGTAGTATAGTACAACAGCTAGCATACAGGGGCTGGTATCGAGCGAACAGACAAGGAGAGTCACAGATTGGAGGAGGGAGAGGAGGTGGGAGATGGTAGAGCTGAAGGATCGTCAGCAATAGGAGACGTTGCAAGTTGCAGTTTCACTCATGCCTGATGTGGATGGACTTTTCCATCTTTGAAAGTTCGAAACTTGAAGGTTCTTATGTAGGGGACTTCATGTACCTGCTTGACTGCATCATGGTTACTATGGGGACTGTATTTGGCTCATATTTGGCTTAGGTAACATGGCCAAAAAGAAAAAAAACCCCTCAAAATCTAGCAAGAATTCTTTTCTCTGCAGCTATAGCGTAACCTATTTGGCAACACATTTTACTGGGAAAGTAACATATGGAGAAGTTTTGCCACCTCCTCATTACATTTATGTTTCGTTGCATTTATCATTCTTGAATTCTTTCCAAAAGTTTACATCTAATTGCTGCCACATCACATTTCCCCCATCAAACAGAAAAAAAAATTGCCTGCCTTATAAATTGTTATAAACATGTTCTCTGCACATTGATTTTGTTTTCTTGTTCCACACAGACTCACAATCTAAAAATTCTTCATAAGGTGGCTCAGACTTTATTTCAGGCAGAGCAAAGTGTGAGTAGTACTATTTCTCCTCTAATTAGAGTCCTGCTGAGCATATTGGCCAGCTATTTCCATGCTTTATTATTGTGGCAAATGGGGAGGGATGATTGTTAAAAGGCTCAAGCAGGGATGGAATATGAAGGCTTTTTTAAAATAGGTTAAAGAAAGAAGCATTCTCCTGAGAGGAAGATGCTATGAGACTGGGAAGGTTTCCAAAGTCTTTGAAACAGTGCACAAGAAATCACTGTGAAAAATTTAATCCGTTCAGTGGTGCATGTAAATGTGAGCCTGTATGTATATTTGAGGAAGAACGAAATTGAGACAACCGTGTTTTGTGTGTGTGTGGTTGTGATAACTACGTATTTGTGCACTAATGAACAGAATACCCAGGTAGTAGTAACCTTGAAAAATGTGCATGTCATTTTTATGAAACATTTTTCTTTTGGAATATTTTGGACATAGAGAGGCGGCACAGTGTAGTGGTGAAGAATGTGGGTGCCAGGATAAGACTTCCTGGGTTCCAATCTTTATATCCCTGCTCATAAACTATTTGATCTTGGACAACTCACCACACCTCTTTGGGCTTCAGTTTCTCATCTGCAAAACGTGGATGAAAAACAAATCTCCAGCACCCCACTCCTTCGTATATTTTCAGAAAAGATGAAACTTCTAATTCTAAAAGATATATGCACACCGATGTCTATTGCAGCACTATTTACAACAGCCAAGACATGGAAGCAACCCAAGTGCCCATCAACAGATGATAGGTTTAAGAAGATGGAATATTACTCAGCCATGAAAAGAATGAAATATTGCCATTTGCAACAACATGGATGAACCTAGAGAATATAATACTTGGCAAAGTAAGTCAGACAGAGAAAGACAAATATTTTATGATGTCACTTACATGTTGAATCTAAAAAATAATAGAAATGAGTCTATATACTAAACAGAAACAGACTCACAGACACAGAAAACGAACTTGTGATTACCAAAGGGGAAAGGGAGGGAAGGAATGATAAATTAAGAGTATGGGATTAACAGATACAAACTACTACCCCTGAAATAGATGAGGGGCAAGAATTTACTGTATAGCAAAGGAATGATATTCAATATCTTGTAATAACCTATAATGAAAAATAATCTGAAAAGAAACTGAATCACTTTTCTGTACACCTGAAACTAATGCAATATTGTGTATCAACTAGCCCTCAATTTAAAAAATAGCATATATCTCATTAGGGTTGTTGTAAGAATTCAATGAACTATTATAGGTAGGCACATAGAAGGAGGTCTGCACAGGGTTATTGCTCCCTAAGTGTCTGCTTGGAGGAGGAGGATGAAGGTGATAATGATGAAGATGCTGATGAAGGTGATAAGGATGAAGATGCTGATGAAGAAGATGATGTGACCTACCATGGTGATGATGAGGAGGAAGTCTATGATGGTGATGGCTACAAAGAAGGGATATGATCTAATCTACTTCTGCCAAGACTTTGCACTGTCTAGTAGTCTGCCTGATGGAGGAGCTCCTTATGAGTGCTGAGAAAAAAAATGTCAAAGGAAACTAAGGATATGCTTGTTAAAAGTCTCAAAAAGGTCATGATTTCAGATATATTTTCTCATTTTCCAAAATGAATGAAATTTTTATTACGTCCACTCCTCTTCTTTGGCTCGTAGATTCTGGGTTCCTCTGGATATCCAGTTTAGCAGCTGCATAGATTCAAGGAAAACAAGACTGGTTATAGACACAGTCATGCTTTTGGAGCAGGGCCACATGTAAGGATTTTTTTTTTTCTCCTTCTTTGATAATGGCTGTTTCCATACATCTAAGTAAGGTGTGTGACAGTCTGCACACGTCAGGTCAATCTGTCTTTCTGGTTTATAAGCAATGGTTTATTATTTTCCCACACAATGGCCTTCATAGTGATTTAACTCCTTGGAAGTAAGCTTCATTCTGAACTTTCAAATGACTTTTTGCAAATAATTTTGAGAAGATTTTCCTGACATTGTGAGTGTATAGATCACTACATTTTAGCCCTGTGTTATACTCCAGTTTTCAAATGGACTTTGGCCAATCCACCGTTCCTCACTACAGGATATAATTTGGAACCTAGACCAACTGCTCTCAGAAGAATATACTATGGAGTAGTTTAATATGATTAATTTAGATAAATTAGAAACAATATGATTTTCCACATTTACAATTTTTATGTGTCATGTCTGATTGGTGAAGGAAATGGCAACCCACTCCAGTATTCCTGCCTGGGAAATCCCATGGATGGAGGAGCCTGGTGGGCTTCAGTCCATGGGGTTGCAAAGAGTCAGACACGACTGAGCGACTGAGCACATGTCTGATACTTTCTGAGTACACATACAAGGGAAATTAGGGAAAAGATCGTTCCTGCCATTATAAGAATAATTTGATAAGAAGATAGAAAAGAAATGAAGTGCACAAATGCAGCCTACATAGTAACACTAATAACAGGAATTGACTAGTTTGAAACAACAGGTAGGAGATTAGGTCCAGAATTCAGGTTACTGGACCTTTAACGATTGCAGAAAGAGCATATTTTTCTTCAATGATGTGAAACAATTCACGACTATTAAATGTGAGACAAACAGATGAGTTCAGGGCATAAAAACTTTGTAATTTCAAAAATTCTTCACATTCTGAGGTAATTTCTTAAACATGGTTTAGAGGCATCCAAAATTTAGGGTCAAGGAAATAAAAATCATTCAGACTGGGACACACGAGCTATTTAGACGTTTGAGTTCTATGACCTGGGTTACCCTACTCTGTGGCAAATGTGAAAATGTCCAGTATTTAACGTTAGTGATTACTGGACAGATGTTTTCTATTGTCCCTCGACCCCCTGAGGCTGAGGGGTTGGACACTATTTCAAAAGTACAATTTGAGCATTGGCATGTTCACACTCTTCTGCCACACCCGTCTCCCCTGTACCCCAAATCTGTAAATGTACTGTGGCCTTAAGCCCTCAAAACCATTTCCCCATTAGCAAAAGCATTCCAGTAACACCAGCTTTTTTTTTATTTTATTACTTTTCTCATGAGAGTAGTGTCAGACCCATTTAACGGTCAATGGCAGTCATCACTTTATTTCAGAAACACTGATGAGTGAGATAATGCATCTTCTCTGGAATTTTATTGGGTTGTAAGTCTTCATGGGAAATGCGGTTGACCAGGAATGAAATGGAACAGCTGGAAGTATGTTCAAATCTTTTCTCCCAGGATTTACGAAAGATTTTAGGACCAGCAATATATAGGGCCCTCTTAGATATATTACCAGCTAAATCCCAAGTAAATTTGTCTTTTTTGCTTTTCAAACATAAAATGATAGAGTATCTTCTTTGGGACAATGTGAGATTACAAAAAAAAAAAAAAAAAAGCAAACAAAAAAGCCAGTGAGCAAACACCAAAACACCGTGATGAGATTTCTGTTGGCCACAAAGGGAGAGTTTTAGTCAGTTCGCTTTCCTTTCCTCTTTGACATACCTAGTAGCCAAAATCACATCTGATCTACTGAATTCCAAATCATTTCATTCAAGAACAGGGTTTGGTCTGAGGGCTCTGAGGTTGATATTGGGTCTAATCATGCTCTAGGGTCTCAGAAGAGAAGATTGAAGGAAAGTATCTTATATTCTGGGAAGATCTCTGATAGCTGAGAGAGGAAGAGACGTGGAGAGGGTGCTTCCTCGTTGTGTTTTTCTAACGTTACTTTTAAGGAATTGACTGTAGTGTCAGCTGCCTGCTTTCCTGTTCTGTTCCAGCTCAGTTGGCAAGAGAGGAACATTCCACGGACACTTAGCAAAACACCACATTGAAAACAAATAAATATGGGTGAGACCCCTAGGAGGATCCTAGGGAGAGGTCTACGGGGCCATGAAAGGTTCTTTTATTAACAACTCCAGCCGCTGAGGCCCAGGGATGGACACAGTGGGACCACTCCGCTGAAGTGGCGATAAACACACTTCAGGAAGCAAACTGAGTAAGTGGGTGTTTCCACCCCTTAAAATTACAAGCCAAAAAGTCAAGAAGGACATTTTTAGTTATACAAATAGTTCCTAAAGTGGTTCTTGTGGGCAATGTGTGAATTCTCAAGAGCTCCACCAGCCCATGCTGTGGAGCAGACCATGGAGCTGTGATGTGTGATTCAATGCTGAGATGTGGGGATGCCAGGAGCTCTCAGAGGTCCCCGTGTCCCTTCTTCTGCCTCATAGCAGAAGTTTGCTCTTGGATCCCAGCTGGGAAGCTTTCACATTCTCTGATGTTCTCACAAGACCCCTGAGTCTCCTGGTGTCCAGGCCATTCCTTGAGGACTTCCAACATGCTGAAAGGGTGAGGATGTGCTCTAGTCAATCTGCCTTCACATTGGGGCTCACAGCTCACATCAGTCACGACCGAAGGCCCACATGGGCCCTGGTAGAATGGGGGCCCCCTTGGAAGCTGGTTATCTATCTAATTCTGGATTTCCTGTGGGTTTCCCTGGTGGCTCAGTGGTAAAGAATCTGCCTGCAATGCAGGGGACCTAGGTTCGATCCCTAGGTGGGGAAGATCTTCTGGAGAAGGGAGTGGCAACCCACTCCAGTATTCTTGCCTGGAAAATCCCATGGACAGAGGAGTCGGTGGGCTACATTCCATGGGGTTGCAAAGAGTTGGACATGACTGAGAGAGTAAATAACAAACAAATAAAGTGGGTTCAGTATTGCCTCCCCCTTGATTCCAAGTCTCCTGCTGCCACCAGCCAGTTCCTGTTCAGTGTCCTTCTTGGTTTCACCATCTACTTGGTTGCTCAAACCAATAACCCAGGAGTCAGTGTTGACTTGTCAGAGTCTTTTCTTGGCCTTATCCAATCCATCATCAACTTGCACCAGCTTTATTTTCAAAAGTACATCTTCATTCCCATTATCACCACCCTGTCCAAACAACCATTACCTCCTGGCTCAATGTCCCCCAAAGCTTCTAAACTAGATTTCCTGTCTATGGCCATACCAGCCTGGATGTGTCTGATCTCATGTAAACTAGGTATCCTGCATACAATGGTGCCCTGCCCTCCAAGTGTTCAGCATCTACACAGCTTCTGAAGCAGTCTTTTAAAAATACCAAGTAGCTCATCTTCTCTCCTCTTCAAAACTTTCCAGTGGTTTCCCATTCTCTGTTGAATCCAGTCCAACCTCCTTTCCATGGTCTACAAGAGCTGTTCACGATCTAACCCCTGCATCTCCCACTTTCCTTTTGGACCATTCTACCCCTTCTTACTATGTTCTAGCCATGTCAGTCAGTTTTTCTAATTCTCATGGGTACCAGGTCACTTTTGCCTTTGGGAATTTGATCTTCTCTTCATCTGGCATGCTCTTCCCTCAAGAGTTTTACATTCCTGGTTCCATCAAATCATTCAGGGCTCAGTTCAGATATAATCTGTATGGCAAGGAAGGTTCTCCTGGCTCATCACCTAGAGTCATACCTCCATTCCCTCTCCCCAGTCTAGGACACCAAACAGTCTGTTATTGTATTTAGAATACTTTTCACAGTTTTCTTATTTTTTATTTACTTGTGTCTTATGTGTTTCTCCTATCCCCCCCACTGGAATATATGTTCTTTGAGGGCAGACATTTGTTTTTCTTGTTCACTGTTCCATCTCCAGTAGCTGGTGTGCAGTAGATGCTCAATAAATATTTAATAATAAACAAATCCTCTCATAAAAGATAGTTGTTGTTCAATCGCTCAGTCTTGTCTGACTCTTTGTGGCCCCAGGAACTGCAGCATGCCAGGCTTCCCTGTCCTTTGCTATCTCCTGGAGTTTGTTAATTCAGGAGCCAGGCTGTCTGAGCTCAATTACCTGTTCCCCTTTTTATTACCTGTGTGATCTCTGGAAAGTTATTTAATGAACTGTGCCTCACTTTCCTTACTTACAAAATATAGAAATAATTAGTATCTACTTCATGGAATTATCAGAAATAGTAGGTAAAATAAAGCATATAAGACACTTAAGACAGCATATAATATTAGAAGTATTCAATATGTAGGACTGAGGATGGAGCGTTTTATCCTAAAGTTTGGACAATTTAAATTTAAGGTGAAGATTGGAAAGGAAATTCCAAGTGGAGTCGTGTGAACAAAAGGAGCAGGAAGGGGTGAATGACAATGGTTGAAATATTCGATTTGATTGGAAAATGAGAAGGAGAAGATAATATTGGGAAATGATGTGGGAGCATAATAGAGAAGGACATATTAGTAACCATCTTCTCTTTGGTGAGTAATTATATATCACCGAAGATTTCCAAGCAGAGAACTGTTGAAATGCCTTAAATTTATGCAACAATTTACTGGCTCAGAAATCTTTGGTGATGTATAATATCTTAGCAAGGGCTTCCCTGATGGCTCAGTTGGTAAAGAATCCACCCGCAATGCGAGAGACCTGGGTTTGATCCCTGGGTTGGGAAGATCCCCTAGAGGAGGGCATGGCAACTCACTCCAGTATTCTTGCCTGGAGAATCCCCATGGGCAGAGGAATCTGACAGACTACAGTCCTTGGGGTCACAAAGAGTTGGAAATAACTGAGCTACTGAGCACAGCACAATGTCTTAGCAAAACATTTCTTTCCTTTTGCTTTATTTGGGTTTATTTGACTTTCTTTTCTAGTCTCAACATGGCAGCTTAGTTTATTGATTTGGGATCTTTCTTTCTTTATTTTAATATACTCATTTCATGCTATAAATTTCCCTCTAAGCTCTGGGTTAGCTGTAGTGCACATTTTGTGTTGTGTTTTTCTTTTTGATCTGTTCAAAATATTTTCTAATTTCCTTTGACTGTCCCTCTTTTGCCTGTGGATTAGTTGGGAGTCTGCTGTTTAATTTCCAAGTGATTAGAAGATTATCTGTTCCTTTTCTCTTACTGATTTCTAGTGATAAAGAATCTGCCTGCAAATGCAGGAGATGCTAGAGACAAGGATTCAATTTCATTATGTCCAGAGAGCATACTTTGTATGACTTCACTTATTAAAATTGGTCAAGATTTGTTTTATGGCCTAGGATTTGGTCCATCTTGGTGAATGCTTAATGTGCACTTGTGTATTTTGCTGTTATTGGGTGGAGTGTTCCATTAATGCCAATTAGATCCAGATGTTTGATCATGTTGCTTATTTCTTCTAAATCCCTTCTAACTTTCTGTCTCCTAGTTCTATCTATTACTGAGAGAGTGTTGAAGTCTCCAAATCTTACTCTGGCTTTGTCTATTTCTCCTTTGAATTCATCAGTTTTTTCTTCATGTGTTTTGAAGCTCTATAGTTAGATGTATACACATTTAGTATTGTTATATCTTCTTGATGAACTGACCCTTTTATATATGTGATATTCCTCTTCATCTCTGGTAATTTTGTTTTGATGTCTATCTTGTTTGATATTAGTATAACCAGCCCATCTTTTTTTTGAAGGAAGTTAGTGTTAGCTTGCTGTGTCTTTTTCCATTCTCTTACTTTTAACTTATTTATATCATTATGTGTGAGTAAGTTTCTTAGAGCTAGCATGTATTTAGGTCATCATATAAAATCTAATCTGACAGTTTGTCTTTAAAATTGGTGTGTGCTCTGTCGTTCAGTCGCGTCTGACTCTTTGTGACCTCGTGAACTATAGCCGATCAGGCTCCTCTGTCCATGCAATTTACCAGGCAAGAATACTGGAGTGGATTGCCATTCCCTACTCCAGGAGATCTTCCCAATCCAGGGATTGAAACTGCATTTCTAGCTTCTCCTGCATTTGCAGGCAGATTCTCTATCACTAGCACCACTTGGGAAGCCCAAAATTGATGTGTTGTGTATAATTTACCATTTTATTATTTTTTGTTTAATGTTTTTGTTTCTCTACTTCTTCTTTGCTGATTTCTTCTGGTTTGTTGGATAGTATCTTAGCGTTTCATCTATTATTTTCATTTTGACTACGTCTATTTGCTCTGGAGATTACAAAATGCATTCTCAACTCTTCGCAATCTGTTTAGAATATTACTAATTCAATTTGAATGTGGATGTCCTGTCCCTCTAATGTTCTTTAACCCCAAGTTTTTGTTTTTTTCTTTTTGGCCACATTGCATGTCATGCAGGATCTTAGTTCCTCAACCAGGGATCAAAACTATGCCCCCTGCAGTTTTAACCACTGGACTGCCAGGAAAGTCCGACCCCTCTCTCTTTATGCACGATTGTCTTACATATTACATTCACGTATGTTAATGACTTCACCTGAAAATATTGTTGTGGCTATTATTTTTAGATTATTTTGCTTTCAACTGTTAACATGTTTAAAAGAACTTTCGGTGGGGGAAAGTATAGTATATGATATTTAACCATATATCCACTTTTCCTGTTATTCTTTCTCTATTTCTAGAGAATAGAGCCAACAGAGAGTAAGTGGAGACTGACAAATAGAACCTAGATTTCTGATGACCTTGACCGAGTTCTGAATATGGCTGTATTATCCTCTGGACTTTTCACAACTTTTTTTTCCCTTTGGTTGAAATCTGTTTTCCGTTTGATTTTCTGTCCTTTCTAATGGAAAGCAGCCTGGTTGACACAGTCTTAAAGGAGGAGGTTTTGGGGAAGGGTACTATGATAATTCTTTGGTTGTGGTTTAAGTTATAACAGGCTAATAAGTCACAAAATTGTGGGTGTAATTCAACTTGATTTCAAATCCAAATGTCTTTTAAATTTTTCTAGTTTAATTTCATTTGTAGGGTGTTTAAGAAAGTCAGGATTAGAATATTTGTTGTTGTAGTCTCTCCTGGGATAAATCCCTTGAAATGCAATTCTACATTTGAAGGTTTTTATGGATCACTGAGACAGACAGTAGAGTATTAACTAACTGCCAGTTTCACTACAGTGGTCCAGCATGATTTCCTAAAAGGGGCACAATGACTGTCTTTTTCTCTGCAGCTGATTTCACTTCTAAATAGCAAGTCATATTGTTTGCTGGAGGATATGTTAATTGCTCATATGATGATGGTGGTGATAACGACATATGATTATTAGTTAGTGACTCATTGGCGCTGGTCCCATCTGTTAATATCTAGAGTTGTTTATCCCTCAATTTCAGGTAGATGAAAATGAACATGAGTTTGTAGGTACGTATCCATGACTGTTTAAATGGCCGAGTTCAGAACAAAGTGGAAAACTCACTGTGGACTGAGAAATCACTTAAGTGAGTAATTATGATGAGGTCAAAATCAGTTTGTCATTCTGTATCAGTTGGAGATTATTTTCAAGTACACATAACTGAAACTAGACTCCACTGGCTTAGCTAAATAGAGGGACAGGTATGATAGTTCATGATGTCATCAAAGACCCAAGCTCCTGTTTACCCTCGTCTCTGCTGTTATTAGTCTACAGAACTTTTGGGACAGGTATATAATTCATATGTAGAAAAAAAATTACCCCTTTTAGAGTATAGTTCTATGAGCTTCAACAAACACGTAGGGTCATGTATTTACCACCATAGCAAGATATGGGACAAGCTGAACACCCCCTACATTTTCTCATGTGCCCCTTTAGAGCTAGCATCTCCTTTCACCCCGACCCTGACAGCCAACGATCTATTTCCTGTCTCTACTATTTTATCTTTATAAGAATGCCATATAAATTAACTCATTCTTTCACTTGGGATAATGAATTGGAGCCTTATGCTGCTGTCTGTGTCAATATTTTTCCTTTTTAGAAGAAGTACTTTTATGGATAGAGTTTGTCAATCCATTCACTAGTTGAAGCATATTTGGGTTGGGTTGTTGATATGCTATCAACATCTGCATGCAGGCTTTTGTGTGACCATGTTTCATTTCTCTTGGGTACATACCTAGTAGTGGGATTGCTGGGTCATATGATGGGTATGTATTTGGCGGTGGTGGTGGTTTAGTCACTAAGTCGTGTCTGACTCTTGCAAATCCATGAACTGTAGCCCGCCAGGCAAGAATATTGGAGTGTGCTGCCATTTCCTTCTCTAGGGGGTCTTCCCGACCCAGGGATTGAACCCTGGTCTTCTGCATTGCTGGCAGATTCTTTACTGATTGAACCACCAGGGAAGCTTCGGGTATGTGTTTAGATTTATACAAAACTGCAGACTTGTTCTTCAAATGGCTGGAACATGCTTAGCAGTAACGTCTGAGAGTTCCAGTTGGTTTACCTCCTCCTCATCACTTGGCCTCGTAGTTTCTTTCCAATCTTATATGGGTGTAACAGTATCTCCTATTTAAAAACTTTTTTTTCAATTATTGTTTTTTATTCGGCTGCATCAGGTGTTAGTTGCAGCATGCAGGATCTTTGATGCACCACGCGGGATCTTTTGTTGCACGGACTCTCTTTAGTTGTGAGTTGTGCACTGATTCTAGAGTGTGGGGCTCAGTAGCTCTGATGCCTGGGATTAGTTGCTCCACAGCATGTGGGATCTTAGTTCCCTGACCAAAGATTAAATTCATGCACCCTACCTTGCAAAGGATGCTAATATTCCATCAAAATGTATCTTCCTTGGTGAAGTGTGTCCTCAAGACCCTTTATCCATTTTGTACTGAGTTGTTTTATTGAGACTTGAGAGTCTTTTATGAAAATATGCATTTTGCAGATATGTTCATCTAGTCTTCTGTCTTCATTTTCTTACCACTGTCTTTCCGAGAGTTTAGGTTTAACATTTAGTTTAGTTGTATGAAGGGCAGTTTCTCATTGTTTTCTTTCATGGTTTGTACTTTTTGTATCTTTTCCAGTAAGTCTTTGCCTTACTCGAGGTCACAAATATTTCCCTCATGTTTTCTTCTAGAAGTTTTATATGTTTAGATTTTATGTTTAGAACTATGATTCAATTTGAGCTAAGTTTTTGTTGCATGACGAGGCTTCAGTTGCGAGTCTTTTTTTTCTTAATGTGAATGTCCAACAGTCCCAGTCCCATTTGTTGAAAAATCTATCCTTTCTCCATTGTGTTCCCCTTGTTGAAAATCAATTAACAATGAGTTTGGGTCTACTTCTGCATCCTCTTGTCTATTTCATCTATTTTAACATGTACTTTTTTTCTAACGCTATTCTCTACTGATGACTGCAGGTTTATAGTAAGTCTTAAAGCTCTCCAATTTTGTACATATTTTCCAAAATAGTTTTGGCTAATCCAGTTTCTTTGTCTTTCCATATTCATTTTAGAATCAGTGTTGATTATATTTATATTAAAAAAGTGGGATTTTGATTGGGGTTGTAGGGTTGGAATATGAGTTGGATTATTTGGAGAGAGAATAAATGTTTTAACAGTATTCATTCAAGAATACAGTGCATCTTTCCATTTATTTAGGTATTCTTTGTATATAACTTGTTAATTTATACATATTTCATTTGGGGCACTATAGTATTAATGACATGTTTATATTTTAATTTCTAATCATTCCTTGCTAGCATATCAAAATACAATAAATTTTTTATGTTGACGTTGTTTCATGTGACTGTGGTAGTAAGCTCACTTGTTAGTTCTAGTAATTTATATACTCTAAAGTTCATTGATTTAAAGTGTACAATTCAGTATTTTTAGAGTATTGACAGAGTCATGTAACCATCACCATAATCTAATTTTAGAACATTTTCATCACCTCCAACCCAGGTAGCTCTCTTTCCTTTGGATTTCTAGTCTAATTCCATTGATTAAAGACCATACTTTATATGATTTCAGTGTTTTATATTTGTTGAGGTTCTTTTGATGATCACCTTGGGTTAATGTTTTCTGTGCATTTGAATATGATCTATTTTGGTTAATGCTCTATGTGCATGTACAGGGATATCATTTCTCTGTTGTTGAGTGGAGTGTTGTATAAGTGTCATTATATACCTCAGCAACGTACATTGATAGATCTGTTGGTGTTGGTCAGGTCTGTATCCTTAGTGATTTTCTGTCTACTTATTTTATTGATTACTGAGAGAGGAGTCTCCAGATATAACTGAAGGTTTACCTCTTTCTTCTTTCACTTATACCAGTTTTTGTATCATGTATTTTGTGGTTCTTTTGTCCATTGAATGCATATTTAGAGTTGTTATGTGTTGTTGCTGAATTCATCCCTTTGTAATGTAATGACTCTCTTTATCTCTGATAAAATCCCCTGTTCTGAAATCTACTTTGTCTGATAATATAGCCACTTCGGTGTTCTTTTGTTTAGTGTTTGCAAGATATACCTTTTCTGTCTAATTTTTAACCTTGCTGTGTATTTATATTTAAAATGTGTTTCTTATAGACAGTATATTTTTTGATCTTTCTATTTTATCCAGTATGAGAATCTCCATCTTTTATTTGGTGTGTTTGGATCAACTAGATTCAATGTGGTGACTGAATAAAATCTACTCTCCTTGCCAGTTCTTTTCTTTATTTTGCTAGTTATTTTCTATTTGTTTCATTTGTCCTTCCTTCTCTTTTTATCCCTCATTTTTGGTCTGCTTCTGGATGAATTCAGAATTTACTATGATTCTGTTTTGTGTATTACTGGAGTGTGTGCATAGTTGCTCAGTTATGTCCAGCTCTTTGTGACCACATGGGCTGTAGTGCCTCAGGTTCCTCTGTCCATGGAATTCTCCAGGTGAGAATACTGGAGTGGGTTGTTATTCCCTTCTCCAGGGGATGTTCCCAACCCAGGGAATGAACCTGACCCTCCTGCTTTGCAGGCAGATTCTTTACCATCTGAGCCACCAGGAAAGCCCTTATGTGTTATTATTAGCTTATTATTTGTACCTCTATAAAAATTTTTTTCTGGTGATTGTCCTAAGGTTTACTGTATTTTCTCCCAATGGTTATCAAAAGACATATTTCTTTAATAGGTTACATGCTACTGTTAACTTAAAAAAATGCACAATGTGAGAGTTTTGAGTCAAGTTTCATTTGGGGGCAAAATGAGGACTGCAGCCTGTAAGACAGCACCTCAGGTAACTCTGAGAACCTGCCCCAAAGAGGCCAGTATATATGTGATTTTGGTGAAGTGGGAATACATGCATTCAAGCACATATTTCTCCAGAAGATTTCTGCTAGTCTCATGAACCTTTTGCTAGTCATGAGGAACAGTTGTCACCATGAAGGATTTTAGCACTTTTCTAAATATGAGGCGATATAAGAATTGGGCTCATAAAATCTGCTCCTGAAAATATCTATCTGAAGACCTGTCCTGCCAGATTTCCCAGAGCACAATGTGCCTCATTTCTGCTCTCCACCCTGAACTCCTTTCAGGGGCTGTTGAAGGTCAGCAGCTGCAGCAGCACATGACTTAATCCTATAGAGATAGATGGCAACTGCCAATTTGTAGTTGACACTACCTTCCAATCATATTATACCACTATGCGTAGGGCAGACCCTTCACAACTGTATGTTCCCACTTTCTCCCTCCCTTCTTCTGTGATACTTCTCATACATTGTGCTTTTACACATGCTATTAACCTACAGCATGTTCTACTCTTTTTATGACAATTCAATTTTTACAGCAATTTAAAAGAAGAAAAGTAGTCTTTCCTATTTACCTCAATTGTAACCATTTCTGGATATCTTCAGGGCTTCCCTGGTGGCTCAGCTGGTAAAGAATCCATCTGCAATATGGGAGACCTGGGTTCAATCCTCCAGGCCCATCCAACTCACTTTTTTTAAAGCGCAAAATTCAATGACTTTTTATATCAAACCATGATTTGTGCAACCATCCCTGCTTGCTAATTTCAGGACAGTTTTATCATCTCTCAAAAGAAACTCTATACCCAGGATCAGTCACTCCTCACTCCCCTATTCTCAGCCTCTTCTTTCATTTTGAAAAATACTATTATTAGATAAAGAGTTCTGGGTCACAGTTTCCCTCTTCCTAGCACCCCAAACTCCAGATATTTCACTTCATTGTCTTTTGACTCACATAGTTTCTGATAAGAAGTCTATTGTAATTCTTGTCTTTGTTCCTCTGTATGTAATGTATATTTTTCTCTCATTTCTCTTTTGATGTCATGTGTCTAGGGGTGTGTGGTTTGTGTGTATGGTGTGTTTATCTGGTGTGTGAGGTGTGTATGCATGTGTGTGTATATGTGGCATGAGGAATATGCACATGCATATGTGTGTTCTGTATGTGTGTGCACGTGTGTATGTGCACATGCATCTCTGTGTTGTGTATATGTGTGTGGCATGATGAATGTGCACATGCATATGTGTGTTGTGTGTATGTGCGTGCATGTGTGTTTGTGCACTTGTGTGATCTGTTTGGAATTTATCTTTCTTGGGACTGTCTGTACTTCTTTAATTTGTGGTTAAATGTACTCCATTATTTTCCAACATTCTTAGTTATTTGCTCTTCAAATATATTTTGTTGTCTTAGTTTCTCACTTCTGGAATTTCAGAATACACATTTGAGAATATTGTGACACTATTCCTTCATGCTCTGGTTTTTGGAAGTTCCTTTTTTCACTTTGTGGTTTAGCTTGGATAATTTTAATCGACCCATCACAGGGTTCACTGATTCCTTCTCTGCCTGTATTGCATCCATTTTTGAGCTCCCAGAAGGAGTGTTTGATCTGTTATATGTTTTGTTTTTAGTGGCAGCATTTCCATTGATTCCTTCCTATAATTTTCATCTCTCTGCAGAACTTTCCCTTATGTACATGAATACTGTCACACTTTCCCACTAAAGCATTTAATGTATTAGTGAGAGCTATTATTTAAAACTTTCTGATATAGTTTTGATTGTTTTATCTCTAGACATGGTTTTTCCTGCTTTTTTGTGTGTCATACTTTTAGAATAACTGCTGGGCATCAGGTGTAACACAGTGAGGACTGAGGTCAACAGTACTACTGCTGGGAAAATGGTACAGCTCTTTTCTGCTGGGCATTAATGTGTGTGTGTGCAGTAGTGCACACATGTGCTTGTGCATGCGTGTAATGCATGCATGCACGTGTGCATACATGTTTAAACATGTATTTTAAGTCACGACTGTGTACTATACATCTATGCGTGTTATGTCTGTGTATGCCTATGTGTGTGCATGCATGAGCACATATTTGCTTGTGCAAATGTGCATGTGTATGTTCACAATATATGCACGTGTGTGAATACATATGCGCATGCATACATATGCACACATGTATATGTATGTGTCTGCACATGTTCATGTGTATATGTGTGTATGTCTGTGTGTGCATGCATGAGTACAGGTTTGCTTGTGTGTGGATCCACATATATGCATGTATATGTGTGTATGTGTGCACACACGTGTGTGTATATGCATGTGTGCATATGCCTGTTTGCATGTATGTGCATGTTAAATCAGTCTGGTGGGGAGTGGAACTGGCTTGGGTTCTGTAGCCATGGTTACCGTCTGCACTGCACTGGCTTTAGTCTCCTCTGGCCTAGCCTTACACTTGGGGTGGGGTTGGTTCAGCAGAGGGAGTACCTCACTGTTCCTGCTCCACTTTCAGTTCCAGGCCTTTCTCGTCAGCCAGAACAGCTCCCCATGCTCTCGCCTCTCCTGTTCCTAGGATGCTGAGTCCAGCTGGCCTGGAAGTGTGGTGGTGGGAAGTCCATTTCGCTGGTCAGCCTCAGGCTCAGGTTGCCTAAGTCCCTGTATCATGGGTGGATGTCCTCAGTGACTCTGCCCCTCTTTGGGTGCAAGGGGACCTCTCTGCCCCCCTCTGGGGACAGAGAGTAGTGTGTCGCCTTCCTCCAGCCACGGAGGTTCTTCCCAGTACCCTGGGATGCAGTGGCAGCTGTCTTTCTCCAGCAATGTCAGGACTTTGGTCCTTGGGGGAGAAGGTCCAGGCAGGTGTCATGCCTGCGCCGTGGTAGCCACTCACTTCTCCTGTGAACCCTGCTGAGAGGCTGCCTCCCGGCTCGCAACCTCCCACATCTTCTTCTTAGCATCTGCTGGTCATGAAGAAGGGCCTGGGGTGGGGTGTGAACTCCCCTCTGTCTGCAGCAACAAGGGGCCCTATGCTCTCATCTAGCTCACACCCACCTTTCCAAATTCACTGCAGTTCTTTTGCTGAATTCTCCTTACTTGCGTGGGCCCCATTTCCTCATGCCCCCTCTCATGTGAGCCAACGCTCATGCACACCTCTCCTTAGAGGGGTCTGTCTTCCTCACATTTCAGGCCTGGTGGGCACCCTGACATCTGCGTGCTAGTGGACTCAACAAATTCTCTCTTTTGTAGATGTGGAGGCTGCTCTTGTGGTGAAGGGGGTAGTGCTCTTTCCAGCTTTCCATGTCCTTGGAGAAAAAGCTTGGGTTTCCATGCCCATGATCACAGGACAGCTGCTCCGTCTCTTCTCATCACTTCTGTGCTTGGGCCAGAGAAAAGGTCAAGGTCAGCAGGCTTCAGGAAGAGCAAAGGTCAAGAGTGTTTTCTCGGAAGGCTGTGCCACAGGCATCTGCCTATATCTCACTGCGTGTTGTCCCCTGGTCACCCCAGCTGAAAGAGAAGTGACCGTTTTAAACTGAGTTACAGGCACACTGATGCACTTATTATTACTATTATTTTTTGGCCATGCAGGATCTTAGTTTCCCGACCAGGGATTGAACCCATGTCCCTGCAGTGGAAGCACAGAGTCTTAACCACTGGGCCACCAGTGAAATCCCCCCTGCTGCCTCATGCACTTGGGATTCTGCCTGGGGAGAAAGAAGAGACTGGATTTGGGGCAGGCAATTAGCCATCTCTTCTAGGCACAGTCTTCTTAAAACCCTCCTCCCCAAACTCAACGGTTTCTTAAGCTCTAACCCTCCCCTCCTCTTTGGAAATTGGATGAAAGCTACGGAACACTCTCCCCTCAAAGGTTCAATGTTTGCTTTCAAACAGGATTGTGCATTTGACTTCAGGGTGTTCAGTGACCCTATGAGGCTGTGCCTGCATGTCAGGACCTACGGGACCAACACCCCTGAGGCTCGGTTTTTTTCTTAAAAAATTTTAAATGTGAGGATAATTGCTTTACAGTATTGCGTTGGTGTTTGCCATACAACACAAATCTGCCATAATTATCTATACATATCTCCTCCCTCTCGAGCTTCCCTCCCACCTCCCCCACCTCCCCCTTCTAGGTCATCACAGAGCACTGAGCTCAACTCCCTGTGCCATACAGCAGCTTCCCACTAGCTATCTGTTTTACACGTGGTAGTCTATGTATGTCAGCACTAGTCTCCCAATTCGTTCTACCCTCCCCTTTCCCTGTTGTTTCCACAAGTCTGTTCTCTCTGTCTCTCCATTCCCTCCCCCAAAATAGGTTTGTCCGTACCATTTTTCTAGATTCCATATATATGCGTTAATATATGGTATTTGTTTTTCTCTTTCGGACTTACTTCACTCTGTATAACAGGCTCTAGGTTCATCTACCTCTGATGGTCAATCTTATCCTTGGTTCTCCAGAAGCAGAGCCTGGGGTTGACAATGTGTGTGTATAGTTTTCTTGGAGGTTGAGTCCAGGCGTGAAGGTGTTTACAGGGAAATAAAACAGGCCGGTGAGAAAGTCAGTTCAAGGGGTTGTTATTGAGTTGCCAACCCTGGAGTAGAAGGGAAGGAGGAGGTGTTTATCTGCTGGGTCCTGACCCCACTGGGCAGGGCTGCTCCCTGTCAGTGAGCACCCCAGTTCTGGGTACTGATGCATGTGACCACGTGGCCCCCCACCCCCCCACATCTCATCTGTCAAGTGGGAGGGGCCCCAGGCAGGCAAAGGCACACTGTGGGGAGTGGGGCTGGCAGAGGCTGCTCTCAGGCGATCATCCCAGTGAGTGGGACTGAGGAGTGAGGCTGACAGCACCAGCAGTGATGAGCAGGAGGGTCTGGGATGCCAGCAGCCAAGCTCCACCGCTCTCTCCATCCTCCCTCCCCTCCTGCCCCTTCCTTTCTGTGCCTACAGGTCATTGAAAGACAAATGACTGCAGCTTCTCAGATCCATCCCTTTCACCAGGACTCTTGATCACAAGGGACAGAAGCCAAGCTCAAACTTCCTCCAGGGAAATGTGAGTTGATTTGTGCCTCTCAGTGAAAACTGGCTCTGGCATCGCAGATCCAGGAGCTCAGCAGACACCATCGACTCTCTTAGTTCAGTCTGTCCATTGTTTCCACTGTGGTAACTGTTTATAGTGGAAAAACGGGTACGAGCAGCCTTAATTTAAGATCCTTCTGGGTTATAGCAGCTCCATTGGGAGTGGGGAGCCTCTTTGCTTCCAAGGTGCTGGTCTGGGAAGATTAGAGCCTAGTAGTAGGGTGCATGACGATCACAGGCCTGGGGTGCAGAGGTGCTGCGGGGGGGTTCCCACCTTCCCCTGACCACCTGCCCTCCTGACAGAAGCACGTGGGCTGATGGAGGGCGCACCCTCCAAAGGAAGACCACTTACTTGTAGCCACAGAAGGGGAAGGGGGAGGCTGGGCTGGCAGAAATAACAGAGACCCTTGGTACACCCCAGGCTACTTCCAGAATGTCTTTCCAGAATGTTCTTCCTTCCCTTGTCCCTTAAGAGAGAGAATCCCCCAATTCCCTCCCATCATTTCTGCAGTGCAGTCATCTCTCAAACTCTAACCCTGTGGATTTCTATGGTATCTGTGTGTTCCTTGTACCCCTAATACTGACTGGGCATCATTGTTCTTCCTGGGGGAGCATCTCCATGGAACCCAGTGCAACAGGGTCAGCACTGCCCAGGCAGCTCCTTACAAATGTGATGGTGTGTTGAAGGCTGTGTGGGCGGGGACGTGCGGCTGAGGGAGAGGAGAGCCAGGCGCTGAGAATTCATCACCCTGCCAGCGTCTGGGTGGCTCTACAGGGCTCTCCGTGAGCTCCACGCTGTCCTCCTGCCCAGCAGGCGGACACATATCCAGTTGTGGGTGAATAATCCAGTTAAGCCCCTAGTTTCAGTCGACTTTACACTTTGTTTCATCCCTCTAAAACTGTATTGAATAGAGGCTAATTGGAATTTAAGCTTCCTTTGATTTGTTTCAGCTTTATCACAGTATAATTGACAAAATTGTAATATATTTAAGGTGTGCGATGTGATGATTTGGTATACATGTGCACTGTGAAAAGACTCCCACAGCAGAGCTAATTAACACATCTGTCACCTCACATCTCACATATTTATCTTTTTTTTGTGGGTGAGAACATAAATTCTACTCTCTTAGAAATGTTAATTACACCACATAGTCTTATCCACTAGAGTCACCATATTATATATTAGACCCTCATCTTATAATTGAAGGTTTACGCTCTTTTACCAGCCTCTGGTAACGGGATTCACAGGGATGGGATTCCATAGCCATACTCCATCAGTATCTTTTCCAAAATCCCCCCACCGTGGGAAAGGATGCTTTACATGAAGATGGGCTCATCTCAGCACCTGAACAGGAACCAAGAAAGGTAAGAGATGTGAATGAGCACAAACCTGCTATCTGGGATTGAGATGAAAAGCAAGTCCATGGGGAGTAAGGGCAGGTTCCGCTGACTTTGATTTCTACCCAGTTTTTATCGCTGTTATTGTATTGAGATGCCTCCTGTTATCTGATGGTGATTTTTAAAAAATGTTTATTGGAGTATAGTTGGCTCACAATGTTGTGTTGATTTCTGCTGCACAGCAAAGTAAGTCAGTTATACATATACACATATCCACTCTTCTTTAGATTCTTTCCCCATGTAGATCATTACAGAGTACTGAGTAGAGTTCCTTGTGCTATACAGTAGGTCCTTATTGGTTATCTGCTTTATTTATAGTAGTGTATATATGTCAGTCCCAATCTCCCAATTTATCCTTTCCACCCAGTAACCATAAGGTTGTTTTCTACATCTGTCACTCTATTTCTGTTTTGTAAATAAGTTCATTTGTACCATTTTTTTAGGTTTCACATGTAAGTAGTATCATATGATGTATATCTGACTTTCTTCACTCAGTATGACAATCTCTGGGTTGATGATGATTTTTATGGTTAAAAAAAGAACATATCCAGCGTGGTTCAGTCTCAGTGATGGGACAAGTCCATTTAATCAGCAATCTGTCTAATGTTGCGTAAATTAAGAAGTGGACTAAGCAAAGTCTGTACTAGCTCCTCCTCCCCTTGCATCTTTCTCTTTCTTCCAGAGGGAGGCGGTGGGAGGGAGAGAGAGCAGATGAAATGCAGAGATAAAGGCTGTAGGTTTCTTCTGAGGCCATCAGCCTAGGCTACAGGATAAAGGTGCAGTTCCGACAGTGGAATCCGCCATCTTTTCAAGTGCGAAGAGATGAAGAAACACGCGCAGGAATTTTCTGGAACCCTGCTGCCGCCGTGCAGGGAAGTTCAGGCTATCAGATCATCTGAGACGTTGTGGGCTACAGGCGCAAGTTAAAAATAGTCACTTCACAGTTTTGACGTCACTTTTTTTTGGTTCTCCCCCATGGAGACGGGTGGTCATTTTCTTATCCTCTTTAGGAAGTACTTGGACTCTTTTCCCATTTAAAGTCAGGACAAAGGAGCTAATAATGTTAGTTAACATTTAATGAGTGTTATTTTCTACTTTATAATAATAATCACAGCTAACATTTATTGAGTGATATTTTTTTTCCTTGCAAAAAACAGCTAGCATTTATGGAGTGCTACATATTTTCCAAGCACAGCTTTGAAAGCCATATATGTATCATCTTATATCTTGTTACAGCTCTTTGGAACTGAAACTATTACCTCCATTTTACAGTTGAGGAATTTGAAACAGAGAGGTTCAGTAACTTGCGTAAGAACACACAGCTAGTTAAGTGTTGGAGATGGTACAGGGAGGTAAGTCTTAGTTAATTCAGTGTGTGTTAGTTAGGGGCTTCCCTGGTGGCTCAGACAGTAAAGAATCTGCCTGCAATGCAGGAGACTCCAGTTGGTATTTGGGTGGGTTAATTGTGTTACTTAATGGTGTGTGTGTGTGGGCATGTATGCAATATAGATTAAAGTTTTAGTTTCTAGTAAAGTAAGATGAGGCTGGCTAAGGGTCTCTGGATGCTGGGGGGGGGCAGTGTGGGGTTTGTGTAACGGCCCAATGCACCTTGTAAACAGTTTCATTCGTTTCTGAAAGGGTTAAAGAGAAAAGTGGCCAGCATCTTGTGGAGGGCATGAGCTCGGGATGGGTGTGGGGTTTTTGTGTTTTATTTTTATATCCCTAGATCACCTTACTTTTTTCTTTGGGCAAAGTAGACTCTGCTCTAAATAGAGTTTATCGTCTGTTGTACGTTTTGTGTTTATTAATATTTACACTGACTTTGAGGGTGTTAAGGGAAGGCAGCTAAGGTATGTCCACACCCTGGCTCTGTCCGCTCTGCTTCAGAACCGCAGATCCTGAAAATAATTCCCAGTTCTTCTTAACAGACCGGTGTTAGGACCCAGGAAGGATCCAGCAGCCGTGGGATATAAACAGAGGAGCAGAGCTGAACAAAGTTTGAGGAGAGAGCCTTACATCACTCACTCTCTCCACCCCGAGCGCCAAGGAGGACAGACGGAGGTGTAAGCCTGAGTCACACCAGAAGAACTTAGGCAGCGACGCGCTGGCCGGAGAGCCCCAGGGAGCTCCAGACACAATTCCTCCCGCTTCCAGGAAAAAGGGCAATGTCCAACTCCGGACCTGGATGGAGACAAATGACGGCTCTTGACAGAAAAAGAAAACCTTGAGGGACCCACGATCGCCCCCTGAGCCTCGCCACTGCAGTCCCAGCCCTGGATCGCTTCTCAGGAGTTCAGATCAGAAGCTGTTTCTCCTCCCCTCATCCCAGGGCCGGTTGCTCGCTCCAATGTGTTTATTGATCACTGAAGACTCTCAAGTTTGGAGACAGGCAAGAAACACCTATTAACTCTCCACGACTCTGCCCTCACTCTGCAGTTCACAAACTCTAGCTAAACAGATGGTGTTCTTCTTTCTGGAACCTGTGACAATGTCCCTTTCCCAAAGAAGTGAAAGTTAAAGGCAACTCTTTGTCACAGACCCTCAGGAATTCCACTTGGATCATATTTTCACCTCTGAAAAAACCATGAAGAAGCTGCTGCCTCTTTGCTGCTGGCACTCCTGGCTGCTGTTATTTTATTGTGATTTTCAGGTAAGGTCCCCAGGCTGTGCTCGCCGAGACGGGAACAGATTTCTGTTGGGAGCTTCCTTGTGTCTTACAGTGTGATGTTTTGTGTGCAGGTGCACGGGGCCCACGCCAGGTCACAAGTCCATCCAGGTAAGGCAGCTTCCCTCATCTTCTGCTCACTACCTGTTCTCCCTGCCCAGTCCGGGGTCTGGAGGCAGTTTGCTTGTGTATCTCTGAGGCTGTTGGGGAGGGAGCCCTTCTTGGGCTCCTCTGGTCCTACCAGCTGTCCTGACATCTTGTCCCCTGGGTCACTCATCGTCCTCCACCTCTGACTTGGAGAAGCACATCTCTCTGTGCCCTGATCCTCTCGCTTTGGAGCATCTGAACACTTGTGATTCAGGAAATGGGATGTTCGCAGGTGAAGCATCTTCTGTCCTTGACTCTTGTCGTGCGTCTCCCATGTAGATCCACTTGAGCTGCCTTAGAGGGTCCCTCCCTGCCCCCTTTTTTCCCTACCCCTCCAACGGGAGCTGACTGCTCCAGCCCCTCTGAGGAAACCCCTCGCCCACCCCTGACTGGGTTCGCTTTCCCTTTGCCATCGTGAGTCCTGTCTGGATGCATCACCACGAGGCTTTCCTTGGGGAGGACAGAAGAGGCGAGAAACTTTTCCTGGCTCCTTCCCAGAGAAGGAGGCCTGTGGGACCATGTCAAAGGTACACTTGCTGGCCCTTGTTCCCATTTGCTGCTTGGCTGGCATGTGCGTGGTGGAGGGGACCTCACACTAACATCCCCAAGTCTTTGCCTGGGAGCCTGAGAAGAACACTGGCCTGGAGGTGAGCGTGCCCCTGGCCATGATTATTGTCTTGAGCAGCCCTGCTGCCTCCACAACCCACCAGAGATGGTGGACACAGCATCCCCACAGTGGGAATCCAGGTCTCAGGAGATGGACCCTGGTCTGGTGGGAGCACCAGCGCGGTGCTGGGTGAAGGTGGTTGTGGGGTGGGGGTCTGTCCCCTTTGAGTGACGCAGCCCTCACGGTGGGCGCTGGGACATCCTATCATCTCCCTGTCTCTACCTGCAGGCCTCACAGGGCTTGCTGCTTCTTCTCTTTCTTTCTTTCTTCTTCTTTTTTTAAACAAAAGTTTATCCTTAAATGTACAACAGGTTCCAAGACAGCACTTCCTCCTAGCTATAGTTGGCAATAGACATTATGGCAGGGAATCCAGATGTTTAAGCAGAAACGGGATTAAGGATCGTCATTGCCTCAGGCACCGGGGCCAGCAGATTTTTTGGCAGATTTCTTTATTACACCTGTGGCCAGGGGCGTTTTCCTGGCAGCCTTTGCTTTTAGTTCCTCGGGTTTCTTCTGCTCCTCCTCCTGTTTTGGCTTGGCTTTCTTATCTTCCTCATCTGTCTCCTGCGCTGCTTCTTGGGCTGCTTCACCGGCTTCTTCTTGCCACTTTCGCAGCTCATCATAGCGCCTGCCGCCCCTTTCCCAGACCCTTCCAGGTTGTGCTGCTGTTTCTTTTTATCTGTACATTCAAGCTCGATCTTCTGTTGAAAAGGATGTGAAGGTGGTAAATTTTCACTGGCTCCCCTTTCCTTGGCCAAAATGCTGAACGATTTGGGGATAAATAAATCATCTAGCGTCGCACTAGAAGGAGGCTGCGTGAGCCTAACCCACGCCTCATAGCTCATGATGATTTCCCGGGAGAGATGAGGCGAGGGGTCTGGCCAGGAACATCAGGCAGAGTGAACAAAGCAGTCCTGAGACCCCCGCCTTGTCGGGAAGGAAAGAGAGCGGCAGGGGGTTTCCCACATTGTGCCTTTGGCCACATCTCCCCACAGCCACTCGCATCCTAGGCTCTCAGCTTCAAGGAGTGGCTTGAACCTGGCCTTGGTTTCATAGAGAGACTGTTCCTCTCACACCCTAATTTAATGTAGAAGATGTTTTTCTGTTGGTCAACTAACTACCTTAGAGAAATCATACTAATACTGACGATCACAGACATGTTACTAAAAAGAAGCAATAGATACTGAAACCTGACTGGGGAGAGTTCAAGTTCAAAAACCCAGATTTCTGACACATACATGTACACACACACACAGACACACACAGACACACACACCTGGCCTTATTTTAAACAACCGGGATATGGTACAAACAGAACAGTCTTCACACTCAAGTCACAAAGAGTCTGATAGAGGAGACAGACAACAAATATACTAACAAACAAAAACTTTCAAATTAGAGCGTAAGTGCCATGGGAAGACAAACAAGGGGGTTGGTAGAAAGAGTGGATGGTGAGTGATAAAAGGTGATCAGGGCAGGCCTCTCAGAGACTGTGTCCCATGGACCGAGGCTTGAAAGACAGAGCTGGCTGTGCATAGCAAGAGAGCAAGGAGACTTCTGGGCAGGGGGCAGGAGGGAGTCCTGCTGTGGGATGAGCTTGGTGTGTCAGGGGCCAAACAGGAGGGGACCACGGTTGGCACGGGATTGGCAGGGACCACTTTTCCTCTGTCCAGTGAAGTCAGTGGAATCCTGGAGACATATTTCCCTCCACACAGTCGAGGGGTGAGGGCTTCCCTCTACTGACACTGAGAGTAAGTAACAGAAAGGATGGAATAGAAAAATCTGGAAGAAAAACTGAAAAGGAAAAATTCAAGCTTTTATTAACTTTCTTTCTGAATACTGATACCCCTCCCTCCCTCCCTCTCTCACCAAACTGGATCAATGAAACATTAAATATGGATGAGAAATTATTCCTGAAGAACTGAATTTTTTAAACTGTATTTTATTGAAGTATAGTTGATTTGTCATGTTGTGTTAATTTCTGCTGTACTGCAAAGTGATTCAGTTATGCATACATATCTCTGTGTGTGTGTGTGTGTGTATATATATATATATATATATTTTTTTTATCATACTCTTTTCCACTATGGTTTATCACAGAATATTGAATATAGTTCCCTGTGCTATACAGCAGGATCTTGTTTATCCACTGTATATGTAATAGTTTGCATCTGCTAACCCCCAACTCCCAATCCATCCCTTCCCTCACTCCCCTCTTCCTTGACAATCACAAGTCTGTTCTCTATGTTTGTGAGTCTGTTTCTGTTTGATAGGTAAGTTCATTTGTGTCATATTTTAGGTTCCACATGTAGGTGATATCATATGGTATTTGTCTTTCTCTGTCTGACTTACTTCATTTAGTATGAGAGTCTCTTGTTGCATCCATGTTGCTGCAAATGGCATTATTTCACTCTCTTTCATGACTGAATAATATTCCACTGTTTACATATGCCACATCTTCTTTATCCATTCATCTGTCAATAGACATTTAGGTTATTTCCGTGTCTTGGCTATTGTAAATAGTGCTGCTGTGAAATAAGGGTGCATTCATCTTTTTGAATTAGAGTTTTCTCTGGATATATATCCAGGAGTGGTATTTCAGGATGGTATGGTAACTCTGTTTTTAGTTTTTGGAGGAATCTCATGCTATTCTCCATAGTGGCTGCACCAACTTACATTCCCACCAATAGTGTAGGAGGGTTCCCTTTTCTCCACACCCTCACCAGCATTTATTTAGTTGTAGACATTTTGATGATGGACATTCTGACTGGTGTGAGGTGATACCTTATTACAGTTTTGATTTGCATTTCTCTGATGTTTAGTATCTTTTTCTTTGCCTGTTGGCCATCTGCATGTCTGAAGAACTGCTTTATAATTGTGGTGACATAGGCTGGAAGTCTGTCTCTCTTAGTTTATTTTTTAGGGCTAGGGGATGTTTTGAAGACCCTGTATGAACTGTGTTACTCCTCAGCTGCTGTCTAAGTAGACATTTGGTCTGTTTAAGTTTATTTGGTGAAAATCAGGGTGACTGTACAACCCGAAGATTCCATATCACCTTCTTTTTGGGAAAATAGCTGAAGTGTCTAATTCACAAAAGAATGAGACCCTTTTCTTCTGACACTTTTAGGGTCATGGATTGTTTACTCTTTTGGTTGTAAAAGGGAATCTATATGTTCAATTCAGTTCCTTGATATGTCTTGTTAATGCCACATAATGGTTTAATTAACGAAAAAACCTGAATTGTTGACATTACCATGTGGGTAGATTTCAAATTAAAAAATATGGATTCTGACTTAAAAAATATTTATTTAGTATTTATATATTTGGCTGTTCTGTGTCTAAGTTGTGGCATGTGGGATCTTTAGTTATGGCATGCAAACCCTTCGTTGTGGCCTATGAGATCCAGTTCCCCAACCAGGAATTGAACCTGGACCCTTGGCATTTGGAGTGTGGAATCTTAGCCACTGGACCACCAGGGAAATCCCTCTGACTTCTTTTTGAAAGTGGGAGCCCTGGCAATACTGGGCATATCCTCTTACAGAGGTGGGATCATTGGCTCGGGAAGAAGTCACTTTCTTTAGACAGGAAACTCATTCTCTTCGCCGCCCAGCCTCCACCGCCCTGAGACCTGGCAGTGAGAAACTTGGGGTGGTGCAGGTGCTTGTTCTCAGCACCTTTTCTGATCACCTGTGCCTTCCAAGTTGGAAGCCACAGTGAACATCATCCCTGGCCTCCCTGCAGGTAACTCCTCATGCCCCTGGCCCTCATGGATATATCGGTTTGTACCCCCTTCATGAGTTACTAGACAAACTCAGTGTTGATAGTTACATCTGGGCCATTTGGTGGGTAGCATGGCAGGCCCTCTCCTGATCACAGATCCCCTCCCCCAACCACTGATACTTTCCATCACTGGGCACTGGCTGGCAGGCAGGTGGGGGCCATCTTTCTATGTGAGTAAGACATGATCCCTTGATTCTGTGAGCCTTCCTGCACAGGATGGACATGGCCATTTGTCAGTGGAGCTGATAGGGAAAGAGATTTATTACCCACAGGCTTCACTTTATGAAGAGGAAGATTCTGAAGATACAACATCTGTTCTTCACTCAACAGATGTTATTTCCTTTTCCTATTTTTTTCCCCAGTTGAGTTGACTATCAAGTCAATGATGTCTTTTCCTCTTCAAAATGAATATCCCAGATTTTAGAAAATAAAATCATGATAGAAACGAAGATGAATATTTTTGAGTTTTGCATTTCATATTCTTACTGTGGAGGTTCTGGAATAGAACCACTCATTTCCCAGTGGACATCAAGTCCCTAACAGGTACAAGAGTGTTAGGCGTGCTTACAGCTACCTCTCTTTGGCCCCTGTTGTAGAACTACCTAGGTTCTTGGCTTCCATTTTTGATGCATGTACGTAACCCTGAAGGGACAGCCTCACAGATGCAAAATGAAAAAAGAACCCGATGATCTGGACCTAGGCACATGTTTGGCATCCTGATAGAAATTTAGACGTTAGATGGAGTGTTTCAGTTTTCTCTGAAAATTTCATATGGACATTATCTATGGTCATTTTAATTGTGAAAGCAAGACTTAAAATGGTTGTTAAAGGAATACAGGTCCTAACATCCAATAAAACAGAAATGAGAATCTTGCGTCTTACACCCCATTTCTCAATTTTGTCACCCCAAACTAATCTCAGTTCCTAGAGTACACAGCCAAGCACCCTCTCTTTCTCTTTTCCCTGCCCTCTGAAACACTGTATTTTACACAAAATAATTCACAATATACATATTTTTCTCACCTTGATTTTTTTTAACAATATGACTAAAGAATATTCTACGTCAGTACATGTAAATCAGCCTCATTATTTATCCTAGCTACACCCTAGATCATTATATAGATGTTCTATATTTATTTAGCCAGCCCTCTGTAAATGAGCATGTAGGCTGTTTGCAGGTTTTTGTTACTAGTTTAAAAATTCTGCAACAAATAAAATACCCATAGATCTTTGATCATATGCATGAGAATATGATAGATCTTTAGAATAAATTTCTAGGAATTAAGTTGCTAGGTCAAACATCATGTGAGCTTAAGATTTTGATAGATATTGCCCTCCAGAAAGGTGAACTCCCACCAGAAAAGGTGGTAGAACTTGCCCACTTCAGTATGTTGTTCTTCAGTCAGTAAGTCCTGTCTGACTCTTTGCGACCTCATGGACTGTAGCATACCAGGCTCCTCTGTCCTCCACTGTCTCCTGGAGTTTGCTCAGATTCGTGTCCGTTGAGTCAGTGATGCTATCTAACCAACTCATCCTCTGCTACCCTCTTCTCTTTTGCCTTCAGTCTTTCCCAGCATCAGGGTCTGTTCCAGTGAGTTGGCTCTTTGCATCAGGTGGCCAAAGTATTGAAGCTTCAGCTTCAATAACAGTCTTTCCCAATGAATATTCAGGGTTTATTTCCTTTAGGATGAATGGTTTGATCTCCTTGCAGTCCAAGGGATACTTAAGTCTTCTAATAAGTGTAACTTTTTATCTGCCAGTCTGATAAGTGAATAGGCTAGCTCACTGTAGTTTTACCATGCTTTTCAAAATTATCAGCAAGGCTGAACTTCTTGTATTTCTAAGAGTAATTTGCATTTCTTTTTCCTTGAACTGTCTATGTCTATTTTGTGTATAGTAGTATATATATTTTAATCCCAAATTTGTAGTTTATCCCTTCCCTTACTTTCCCCTTTGGTAACCATATGTTTATTTTCCATGTTTGTGAGTCTATTTATGTTTTGTAAATAAATTAGTTTGTATCATTGTTTTTTTTTAGATTCCACATATAAGTGATATCATTTAGTATTTGTCTTTCTCTGCCTTGTTTACTTCACTTAGTAAGGTAATCTCTAAGGTCCATCCATGTTGGTGCAAATGGCATTATCTCATTGTTTTTTATGGCTGAATTGTACTCCATTGTATATATGTACTACATCTTCTTTATCCGTTTATCTGTTGATGGACACTTAAGTTGCTTCCATGTCTAGACTGTTCTAAATAGTGCTGAAATGAACACTGGGGTTGCATGCATCTTTTTGAATTAGAGTTTTCTCTGGATGTATGCCCAGGAATGGGATTGCTGGGTCATATGGTGGTTCTATTTTCAGTTTTTTAAGGAACCTCCATACTGTTTTCCATAGTGACTGCACCAATTTATATTCCCACCAGCAGGGTAGGAGGGTTCCATTTTCTCCACACTTTCCAGAATTTGTTATGTATAGACATTTTTATGATGGCCATTCTGGTTGGTGTGAGGTGGTATTTCACTGTATTTTTAATTTTTGATAATTAATGTTGTATTTTTGATAATTAGAGATGTTGAGCATATTTAGTAGATATTTGTTGATTTTTGAGTTTTCTTTATTAAGAATAGATCAAGTCAACCGGTGTCTCCTGCATTTCAGGTGGATTCTTTACCAGCTGAGCTACCAGCGAAGCCCTTCATGTATTCAAGGGTTCTTTTACATCCTTCAGTATGATTTGATTGTTTTCTTCATGAGAATGTTGTGCAGTTCTTATTCTTTTGTTCTTAAATGTCTTCTCTTTATTGATTGCATTTATAAATTAAAACCTTTCTTCTATTTTTTAGCATTATTATATGACTACAAGAGAGCTATTCACATTTGCATATTTAATTTGTATCAGCCTCCTTACTAAATTCTTTTACCATTTGTAACAGTTTTTCATTTACTAAATTCTTTTCTTATTTGTAATAGCTTTTCATTTTCATTATCAGACATACATCATTTGAAAATAATGATCATATTATCTCTTCTTAAAAAATATTTTTTACAGTGAACAACACAAAGATTACTTTGGTAATTTTAACTTTTCTGGGACCTGGCAGACACTGAAGGCAGTTGATTATTATTTAGTCATCTGGATCTTTATTTCCATTTCTGGGAACTGTTCACAGAGAATTAATCCAAGAGAAGATTCAAGTTAGGAGAACAGTTGAGTGTGTGATGGTGCAGCCTCTCCAGGGACTATTACCCAAACTCCATTATGAGTTAGAGAGAAAAAAAATAAATGAAATAATTCATATGATATTAAGTGAGAAGAGCAGAATAAAAAAGAACATGTCTGCACAAAATGATGTCCACTCAAAGCACGAGGACCCTAAAGGAAACTTTTAAAGGATTGATTTTTAGTATGGAGGAAGCAGAGTGATAGTAGAAAGATCAAGACCAATTCAGGAGATGTGTATGGAGGATTGTATCTAAAACCAGTTGGCTGGGTGACTGCTGAGGTGGCATTGTACTCCTTGTTGTAACAGATGGCTAGAAGTACAATTACCTTATAGATTATTGTTAGACTGAAATGAGGATGTATTTGTAAAGAACCTCACGTGATGTCTGCACAATATAGCTGCTGGCTTCCTTCTCTTTTTCAGCCTTATTTTTTTCTCTTGTCTGATTGCATCAGCTATTTCTCTTAAAGCATAGGAGCTAATGGTGGGATAATGGACATTCTTATCTTCTTCTCTGACACATGTGGGCGTGCTTTGTGTGCTGTGCCGTTAGGCAGAATGGGTTTTATTTTCTTCTGGGTAAAAGGTATCTATTCCTATTTAGTATGCTTTATCCTGTAAAAATATTCATTTATTTTTAATTTATTGAGTTTTTGAAACCTGGGAGTGTGTGTTGAATCTATTCATATACCTTTTGAGTACCTCCGCAGTCACTCTGATAATTAACTCTTCCCCAATTCCTGATGTAGGTGGTAAGTAGTTCCTTATGTCCAGCTCTTTCTTTCCTAATAGTGATGTAGCATTTTTATTCTTTTTTCTCTCAAGGGTTTGAGGTCCTGGCTTCTGCTTCCCATTACTGGCCATTGGAAAATGTGGATGGGATCCACGAACTTCAGGAGACAACTGGAGGTAGACAGGGGTGGGAACAGAAACCGGGGCCCCAGAAATGGGCATCTCTCAGGGATCAGGGGCAGTCCAGAGAGACAGGGAACGACAAACAGCATCAGCTGTGAAGCCAGGATGACAGAGATGAACAGACATTTGTGTTGCTTCCCCTTAATAATTGTTATTGCAAAGTATTTTCACTAGAGCTTTTATATGTTTTTATGATTAAAAGACAGCATTTATGTTTCAAAATATTAAGATGTGCATTTTCTCCAACAACCTTAAAACAAAAGCAGCTGTTTTCAGCTTTAACCTGTACCTGATGGCTCAACCTCTGCACGAGTCGGGATGTACGTTTTCTAGGTAGACACAGATGGCGTAACCCACGTGCCTGCCAAAGCAGGGACCCATCTGAACCTAGGACCAAAGGTTGTGCCAGTGAAGACTAATGCCCTGTTTGTGGGGTCACAATTTCACTTAGCAAAGGTAATCCCACCTACCCTTCAGCTCTTTTATACTTCACTGACAGCCCCCCCCCCCCCCACTCCTTGAGGAGATCAAACATCACCTGACATGCTTCCAGTGGTCTGCAATTCCATGGAAAATAAAGTTTCTATCTGATTCAGTTCAGACTTTTACTGGAAGGAGAAACCCCAGACAGCCCTGAGTAGTTTTTCCATTCCAATAAGATTTTTTAAAGTGTGAGTAATTTGGGATGCTCTGACATTTTAATTTTTATTCCTCTTGATTATGTCCAATGACTGATTTGTACAGCAGGAGGTTTATGTACAACCATCCTAGCACATGCTCAGATTGTCTGTACTGGTTCTTGCAATGGATTAAAAAAAAGTAATCCACATGGATTCTCACACCAGCACACTGATTTGTTCTTTATTCCCAGGACTTCATGTGCTGCCATAAATTGTCACCTCAGATTCTAAAATGTCTTTCTTAAATTTTGCAAATCAGGAAGTATTACAGTGGATGTCTCTGCTGCTGGCATCCTTAGAGGCACTCAAAGAGCAGGGCCCTCCAGAAGGATGCTGTCCTCCTGTGCAGGGCTAATCAAAGCACTGCCTTCATCCGGCATTCTCTCTTACTTGCCTGCATGTTGGGCAGCAATGGCAGCCATGATGAAAACTTACATTGAACCACTGGGGCTTCATATATTCTCCAAATAGCCTGTGCTATAGGGATGGACTGTTCCTGTGGCAGTTCATTTTGTGACTATCTCAGGTCAAAAGAAATGGCTTCCCCTGGTCATAATCTAATTTTCTCTTCTCAGGGCTTTTATTTTAAAGTCTTTGAAAGGAGATCATTCCAAGTGGAAAATGCATTGTCAGAATAGCTCCATGTTTAGGACCCGGGTGCTAACACTTCAGTAATTACTTTAAACAAGAGTTCAAGTAATGATCCCTATAGTTCTCTCCTCACTCTGCCAACTCATCTCACTATCATAGGTTATCAGATAACAATTACATTGTGGTTGGATTTTGTTCACCCAAAATATGAATTTCCCATAAAACTCAATCTATACCGGTGTTTGTCCTGAAACACTCGAATAATGAAGGTTTCACTGCCCTTTTCCACTGGGTCTATTCTTTATGTTATAGTGCTCTGCTGGCATACTTCAATTTGATTACAGGTTTCTTAAGGCAAAAAGAAAAAGGAATCGAATCCATCAGCACATTTTACTGCTGGGGACGGTTGAATGGCGTTGGAAATCATTGCGTGGATGCACTGCTTTGTTATTTGTCGCTGAATTAAATCTCTGTTGTTTCGTCCATTTGTCGTAATAACACGTAGTTGTTTTCATGCTGTGCTTCTGTTTCATCAGTTCTTGCGACATCACAACCGTTAATCCTTTGCGTTAAGGCTACTTTGTGGCTGAGTTCAATTTCATATCTCTCAACTAAGTATCTGGATGGGAGTTGGGGCCAGCACATTGGAACCAAATAAAACAGCCACAGCACCCTAGCTTTGGGACAGTGTGGGGCTGCTGGAGTTGCCATAATGTTGACTGAATAAGTAAGAGGTAGGTGGGGCCAGGAGAGAGAACCTGAGATGTTTGTGGGACGAAAGCACACTTATGGATGTGTATTATGTTGAGAGATATGTCAGTTCCATTTGTTTTTTGTGTCACTCATTCATTGTGCTTTTTTCTTTTGTTGTTTCACCCAGCATCACGAACCCACAACCTCACTGTGCTCCCTTCTCATAATTCTACCTTTGTTTATACCAATGACTCTGCCTACTCAAATCTCTCTGCAACCGTAGGTGAGCATGTGTTAATTCTGTGTTAAGTTTGGATCTGCAATGAATTGAAAGGCCAATCTGATCTGGTTCTATATGAATTCACTATACCTTGACTAGAAAATGAGCAAATATCCCCCCCAAAAGCCAAAGATTCAGGGTATTTGATGGTAAGGACTTAAGACTGCGACTTAATTCTAAAGGAAATACCACAGACTGAAGGATAGTAGGGTAGGGAGTGTCTATGTACTTTCAAGCAATGGGGTCTTCCAAACCAGCTGCTTATTTTCAGAACAATACAGACATTAGATGAGATAGTTTCCAAAAAATAAACCTTGTTTGGATTTTTAAATGGGTTATATTCTTTTGGGAAGGAAAAACATGCCCTTGAAATGGAAAATTAAAGTCAATTTAAAAATACCTCGTTAAAAATTTGATGTCTTGCAAACACTAAAATCAGCCTTTCTTCTGTAGCTGGAATTTTTTTTTTAAAATCATTAGTAGCTGTTTTCTAAAAGACACACCCACGGGAGTCATGGTTAAATGATTATCTTATTTAATAACCTCCAAGGCCCACATGTTTCAGATTTTTCTTAGGCAGCACAGAACAGGACAGATAGTAGCAACTGGGCAGATTTCTGGTCAGTATGGAAAGTTGGCTCAGATAATTTAGGTCTTGCTCCTGACCTTTTTTACAATATATAACCCGATCGTTCTTTCAACTATGGGGTGTTTCACTTCCAAAATTAATTTTGCCAAGCAAACAGTCTGGTTTAGGGGTTTGTACAGCCTCATTCAATCCTGCAACTTCAAGTTGCCCATTTTAACTGTGTAATATATAGATTTGCCACCCCCAGCAATAAACGAGATAGATTTAAAAAAATGAATTTAAAACAGCAAGGAAAGACGTTGAAGTCCTTTGGGTTGGTATCCACATGCCAATGGTTGTTAGAGAATCTGACCTGGGGTAGTGGTCAAGTCAAAGGGCTCCTGGCGCTTCTGTCCATCTTCAGCTGGACTACCATCTCCGAGGGCAGGACGCAGCTGCCACAGGGCAGAGGAGGCATCTGGGTGGCTTTGATCCCAGTCAACAATGTGTGACTCGTCACCCTTGGCTTTTATAGTCTTCCCTTATCTATTCTGTAAACCATTTACATCACACTGACACCATCAGAGAGGTCTGCTATCGCAATGGGACAAACAAAATGATGGTGGAGCTGGCGTCCCCGCCAGGACTACTGGCCCTGCGGTCCAGTCATTGGCAGGCTCCGCTGGGATGACTTGAAGTGTGGCTCTGAGTTTCCCTCCTGGAGCCCGAAAAGGAATTCTCTTAAAATCATGGATTCCCATGTGTCGGATCACGGGCTTTCAATGAGAGAATTCAGGAGAGAGAGAGAGCGCAGGTGTAGTTTTACATTTGAAATTGAATCTCAGAGTTTCACCTGGAAAGTCTCATGTGAAGATGACAGTGAGAAGGACTCATGAAGAGGTGGATGGCATGAAAGTTTAGGACAGTAGGAGATTCTAATCATATGGCTTCTGGTAACTCAACTGTTGACAAATACAGTACTTATAATGTGGTCATATTACACTGTACATTATACACTGGTGTGATATTAATTACTAGGATACAATATTAATAAGCTAGAATATTATTTAATATTGACACTAATACCTTACTTATAGTCCAGTTTGCAATTATGAAATATTAAATATCATTAATATTAAATAGTATCTGTAATGTCATTGAATAGAAATATTTAATTGTAAATAGAAATAATACAGCATATTTAGATCAAAGTTGTTTGTAAGCCTGACACGTCTCCAGACTTTTCATCTCCTGCAATTATTAATCTACAATGTTTGCCATTCTTCTTGCTTAGATATTGTGGAAGGAAAGGTCAACAAAGGCATTTACCTCAAGGAGGGAAAAGGAGTCACGTTTCTCTATTACAGAAAGAACAAAACTTCCTGCATCAGTAATCCGGCACAGTGTGGCCCTGAGGGTGAGTGATGCATTCTTTTCTTTCTTTCTTTTAACTTCATTTCATTGCCAGGTGGCATCTGTTCCTCTGAGCTGTGGCAGATGTGAAGACAAAGTTCAGCAGCATCATGCGTGCACATGTCATGTGCGGACTTGAGGGGAGGGGTGGGGATGGGGATGCAGAGACTGGTCCTGGAGACGAAATTAAAACACCATTTCGCAGAGGCATGAGAGCAAAGTATTTAATCTTGTAAAGCAAAAAGAAACAAACAACAACAACCAAAACCCCCAAGAAACAGACAAAAAAGAACCCTCCATAAAAAGCAGACACGGTGATGTCGCAGTGGCGTTTGGATGGGACCGTGGCGTTTGTGGGCAGGAAATTGATGGTGTGGCTCACGGGACGTTATTTCTGGCTCCAGGATGTTGGCCATGGGTCTGGGCGGGGCATGCCTTTTAAGACTCTTGCCATGGGTTTGCTTCTTTTATATCCGTGGAGATTGGAGGGGGCAGTGGTGAGAGCTGTCCCAGCGAAAGGTTGTAGGCCTGTGGTTAAAATCATACCATGGGTGAAACACATAGGTACAAAAGAGAAGTTAGGAATCTATTTCTTCTTCTTCTTCCTTTTTTTTTTCCTATAAAAAGTAATCGGCTCTCTAGGATCTGAGCTTCAGAAAATGAAGATTTGAGCCACATTTCAAAACGTTCTGGGAAACTGTTCTCTGCCATCCAAATCAGTTTCAAGCCTCCAAGTTCCATTATCCTAAGCAACTGAAAATTTTTCTTTCTAGGAAAAAAAAAAAAGTTTAATGCAAGCGGGTCTGAAAGCCCTAAGTCTTTTTGGACATCCAATGGGCTTATCAAAATTGCCCTGTGATGAATTCATTGTTCTCCAACTCCGGGGGCCCTATGGGTTACATTCCAGTAAAAGTAAACAAAGCTTAACAAGGTGATAACGTGTGGGAGGGTACATTTTGGACTTTGCAGAACCCAGAGTTTTGAGAAAGGGATTTGAGGTCTAAAACCACGGCCAGGTTTACAAATCCACAGTTCAAGCTGTTCCTGAATTCAAACAGCCCTATAAACACAGCAGAGTTGTTTATTTCTCTAAATTTAAAACAGCCCCGCCTCAGCTACAAGGACTAAGAGAAACAAGAGGGCAGCCGGTGCCTGCCTCACCCTTTCCCTGCCTTGGTCAGGAGGGCGGGGGAGGAGGAGCAGGGTAGGGGTGTGTTTCTGTCCACTTTGTCTCTGGGTCTGAGAGGGAACAGCCTCTCTTTGGAAGAAAGGTGTCTCTACAGCCCCAGCTACCAACTGGAATTGACTCAGGTGGGAGGGGAAGGTCCCAGGAATTCCAGTAACTGGGTACTGTCACAGATAACCAGCCTTTGAATGATGACTATGATGGGACCAGTGGTGACTGTGATAGTGACCAGCTACTGGAAATCGGAACTACTGGAAAACTTTACCTGAATTCTGAGGTCATAAACTAGAGGCCTCTGAGCTTACCCTGCCCTGTGGCTGTGCCTGGTTTTGCAGGCATGGAGTTAAAAATTTTTGATCAGCTGCCAACGTTGAAAAATAGGACAATCTCACATAAAAATACAAATTCCCAGTTTCTCTTGCAAAATTTCCCTCCCTTGTTCCAATTTTGTGGGGCTGAATGGAGGGGCCCTCTTTTGTGTTGGATATTGCTGTTCGGCTCATCACTGACTTCTGACCCTTTGATCATTGGACCTGCTGGACATAGAACATGTTAATGGTTTGGGTTCCAGGGCCAGGCGGCCTGGGTTTCAATGGTGTTCTAATCCTTTCTGTGGTGACCTTGGGCAACTACTTAACTTGTGAGTCCAAATTCCTCATCTGTAACACGGGTCAATCAAAGCCAGATTTTAGTTCCCTGCTCATGGGGTTGTTCTGGAGACTGGCACGTGGTTGGTCCAACACTAAGAAGCCCTTGGGGGCCTATCCTGTATGGGTGCCTCCCAATGTGCTTCCTGTCCCCAGGATCTTGGCCCTCACTCCGTCTGCCTGCTCAGATGTGACCCTCTGACAGGGGCTGACATGGTTGCGCCAATCGTCATAATTACCCACAGTCATGCATTGTTTACTTGGTGCCTGTGTTCTTGGACTGTGAGGAGATCAAACCAGTCCATCCTAAAGGAAATCAACCCTGAATATTTATTGGAAGGACTGATGCTGAAGCTGAAACTCCAGTACTTTGGCCACCTGATGCGAAGAGCTGACTCATTGGAAAAGACCCTGATGCTGGGAAAGATTGAAGGCAGGAGGAGAAGGGGACAACAGAGGATAAGGTGGCTGGATGGCATCACCGACTCAATGGACATGAGTTTGAGCAAGCTCCAGGAGTTGGTGATGGACAGGGAAGCCTGGCGTGCTGCAGTCCATGGGGTGGCCAAGAGTAGGAAATGACTGAGTGATTGAACTGAACTAAACTGAGTGTTCTAATCCCATTACATGTATTAACTAATTTCATCCTCCAAAAAAATGAGACAGACAAGAGCTCATGTGGTATAGAGAGCTATAAACTTTGGCTTCATGTTCCCACCCTGTTGATAGTTTCTCATGTGTCCTGGTTAACTGGACCCTTTGAAGGTATTTTTTGGGTGGCCACTTTTCTAGAGTATGGCCAGATATGTGGTGAAGCCAGGAAACCTCAAGTCAACTTTGGCCCCCTGGGACCATGCTAGCAAGGGTCTTAATGTAGCAGATGGTGAGGGAGGTTGGGTATTTCTTGATCCACCTCCCTCAGTTTGGACTTCAGACAGGACCACCGAACATGGGTGTCATTCTAAGGATCACTGTAAGCATTTCTCCATTTTATTGCCCATATCCTTTGCTTTGGGGGGTTTCCCTGGGGCCTCAATGAGGTTACATTTTTAGGTTTAAGGAGAACAGGATTTGAACAGGAAAAGTCCATCCAACATTTTTCAAATCAAACTCCACATAGCTTTTGAAGTAGGTGAGATGATTTCAAGTGCACTTTAGTGATTAAACATTTTTTTTTTTGCTTTGCTCGGTCTTTGTTGTTGCTTGAAGTCTTTCTCTAGTTGCAGAGAGCAGGGGCTACTCGGTAGTTGCAGAGCTGGGACTATATATATATACACACACACACACATATATATATATATATATATATATATATATGTACGTATGTTTGGCTGTGCTGTGTGACTTGTAGAATCTTAGTTCCCTGACCAGAGATTGAATCCAGGCCCTGGCAATGAAAGCACAGAGCCCTAACCACTGGACCACCAGGGAATTCCCTCAACACTTAAACAAAGAGAGAAACAGTTCCCACACCCAGTCGAGCAGGTCAATTGTTTTCGTATTTGTGATTTCCCAATTCTCTTGTGGTCTCTGTTCATATTTTTGGCTGATTTTATTGTATTTTTTAAGAACGTTGTAGGAGACAGGGTTGAGGTTTGAACTTTTCGAAAAAGGATAAAACATCTGAACAATTTAGCTGTTCCCTCTCTGAGTTCTCAGCTAGAATGTGGGATCTTCCTTCTCTGCCAGCTGCTCACTCTGAGATTTCAAACCCATGACCTGCTTGTCTTAGGGCTTTTCTCCACCCGCTCAGCCAATTTCTCTTGTTTCTCTGAGCTGACTGTGTGACCTGCCTTTTGGCAAATTGTGCCTCCTGGGAAATTTCCTCATGGGCGTTGGGTGCCAATGGGAGAGAGGCTCTGGAGGATCCTTTGAGAGAGAAAGTCTGTTTGAACATTAACCAAATGAAGCACAGTCTGTGTTCCTTCAATATCAAGGCAACTCTCCTCCAACTCCTATGACTGGCAGACACACAAGGCGGAAATCCACATGAGGAGCAAGTCCTCCTAGAGTGTTCCAGCACTTTGTTTCACTCCCCTGTAAACCTTATTTTAATTTTATTGTTTTATTGGCTTTGCTGGGTCTTTGTTGAGGCACTTGGGCTTTCTTCAGTTGCTTTGTGCAGGCTTAGTTACCCCTCAGCATGTGGGATCTTAGTTCCCTGACCAGGGATTGAACACACATCCCTTGCATTGGAAGGTAGATTCTTAACCAGTTGGAAAGTGGATTCTTAACCACTGGACCACCAGGGAAGTCCTCCCTATAGACCTTGAGGGCTCAGGGTCCAGTGTGGCTCTTATGGAGATGAGTCCCACACCAGTTGCGTTCCTCTTTGCTCTCACAGGTCCCTGTATGTCCCCCCTCTGTCCCTTGCATCTTTGGTGATGACCTGCTCATTAGACTCTAGCCCACAAATGTGTTTTGTTTGCTGGCATTATGTCGGTTCTCAGAAATTTTCTATTTTAACAAGTTTTCTAAATTGTTTTTTGGCAGAATGTGTGTGCATGCTAAGTTGTTTCAGTCATGTCCAACCCTTTGCAACTCTATGGACTGTAGCCTGCTAGGTTGTCATCCTCTTAACTCAGCTTATATAATATAGACTATGAAGGCAGCAAGGCAGGATGTATTTATGCCAAGGAAGTCCAAGGGTGGGTTATTTACTTTAATTGGTTGAGGCTGAATGATGCAATTATCTAAATTTCCAGTCAAGCTAGTATGTTTTTAAGACAGTTTTTAAGATTCTTAAATTTTTCTCACTTTTAAATTGCTTTTATGAGGTTTTTTTTTTTTTTTTTTTTTTTTTTTTTTTTTTTTTTACCGTATACATGTAGCACCTGAACTATAAAACTTGGGCTTCCCTGGTGGCTCAGCTGGTAAAGAATCTGCCTGCCATGTGGGAGACCTGGGTTCGATCCCTGGGTTGGAAGATCCCCTGGAGATCCCCTGGAGAAAGGAACGGCTACCCACTCTAGTATTCTAGCATGGGTTCATGGAGAATTCCATGGACTGTATAGTCCATGGGGTCGCAAAGAGTCGGATATGACAGAGCGACTTTCACTCACTTGCTAGATTCAATTGAAAAGGAAACTTATCATCCCCAAGAACTGAAACCCAATCATCATTTTCTTATGTAGAAGATTCCTGCATTGTTGAATTCCATGCAGGTACCATTGCCCACCACAGGCTCTGAATTTGAGATGTGGCATTTCTTTGTTAAAACAGGGATTAGCAATTGTTACTTACATACAAATGGACTTTCTTCTCATCATAATGGGAACTGAAAGATGACTGAGAAGGGATTAGTGCCTCATACTGTGATTCCTGTTGTATAAAGGCATGAAAGTGAGTGTTAGTTGCACAATCGTGTCTGATTCTTTGTGACTCCATGGAGTGCAGCCCACCAGGCTCTTCTGCCCATGGAATTCTCCAGGCAAGAATACTGGAGTGGATTGCCATGCCCTTCTCCAGAGGATCTTTCCAACTCAGGGATCAAACCCAGGTCTCCTGCATCGCAGGCAGATTCTTTACCGTCTGAGCCACCCGGGAAGCCCATATAAAGGCATGCCGATATGCTAAAATTCTCTTGGAGAATCTGTCCAAGACCAGAGTGACTGAAACTATCAACTCTTAGAAAGATGTAGGCAGAAATCATCATATCGACCTGTACTCTGCTGAAATGGGGAGGTACAGATTACACTTTAGGGTCTTAAGAAAAATCAGAGTTAGGAACCTGATTTGATGGCAGAAGCTTGCTGGTTGATTGCCACGAGGTGTCTGGGTCTTTTCCCGGCTTAGCCAGAAAACCCAAACCTCCCCATCACTGTCTCCCAGCCTGTGCTCTTGTAGAAGCACTCAGCAGGCCGCCACTCCGTAGAGATGCTCTGTTATCAGAACACTATGCCTTCCTCTCCTCCTGTGCAGTGGCCACACCACATGGAAAACCCGCTTAGAATCCTGCAGTTGGTAGATTCCCTTGATGGCTTCTATTCTTTCTACAAATAAAGAAACCAAGGCCCCAGTTCTGGAGGCTCTCTTGACCAAAAGCTGGGAGAACATCCAACTCCCATGCCTGAGATACGCTGTAATAAAATTGGATGTTGAGCCAGCCAGATCAGATTAAAGGCCTTCCCGACCGAGCAAAATCTCTTTTATTTTCTTTTATGAGATCCTTTTTATTTTGAGATAATTGTAGATGAACAGGCAGTTGTAAAAAATAATACACAGTGATCCCATGTACTCTTTACCCATTTTGATGAAGTTGAGTGGTTAAGTTGAGGAACTTGAGATGGGGACTGTCCTGATTGTCTTCGTGGGGCCAGAGACATCACAGGAGCCCTTATAAAGAGAGAGGGCAGAGGGGCAGGGTCAGAGATGTGGAGATGGTTTAAAGATGGGGCAGGGGCTGTCTTCTTTACCCATTCATCTGTTGATGGGCTTTTAGGTCGTTTCTCAGTTCAGTTCAGTCACTCAGTTGTGTCCGACTCTTTGCGACCCCATGAATTGCAGCACGCCAGGCCTCTCTGTCCCTTTCTATGTCCTGTCTACTGGGAATAGTGCTGCAATGTACATGGGGGATGCATGTATCCTTTCCATTACAGACTTGTCCAGATATAGACCCAGGAGTAGAATTGCTGGATCCCATGGCAACTCGATTTTTAGTTTTTTGAGGAACCTCCATACTGTTCTCCATAGTGGCTGTACCAGTTTACATTCCCACCAACAGTGGAGGAGGGTTCCCTTTTCTCACACCCTCTCCAACATTTGTTATTTGTAGACTTTTTAGTGGTGGCCATTCTGACTGGTGTGAGATGGTGCCTCATTGTAGTTTTGATTTGCATTTCTCTGATAATCAGCAGTGTTGAGCATCTTTTCTTGGGCCTGTTGGGATGGCCTTGGTTTTGATGCCCTCAACTCCCCACCCCAGAATGTTCTTGAGCCTGCTCTGCAGGCTCTGGGTGGTTCTCATGGAAACCTGCTTTCAGGGGGCTGTCATAGTTGACAGGTGTGGGTGAGCTCATTTCATGGCATCACATTGTAGGTGGACGTGTGTCTCACACAGGCTGAGGGCCACCTCCGTCTTGAACAAAGTCCTCTTGGAAACAGAAAAGAATAGAGCATCTCCTTGCTCCCTCTTCCCTGGTGGCTCAGATGGTAAAGAATCTGCCTGCAATGTGGGAGACCTGGGTTCAATCCCTGGGTCAGGAAGATCCCCTGGAGAAGGGCATGGACACCCACTCCAGTATTCTTGCCTGGAGAATCCCCATGGACAGAGGAGCCTGGTGGGCTACAGTCCATGTGGTTGCAAAGAGTTGGACATGACTGAGTGACTAACACTCACTTTGCTCCCTCTGCTCACCCTGCAGCAGCTTCCCCAGCACCCTCCCCCTGAATTTGTCACCCGAAGTGGTGGTCAGGAAGGAGGGAGGAAGCCATGTGCACATCCTTGTGGTGGCCTCTGGTGGACTTCAGGGTCAGGAAGGGGACTCATACTCTGTGGACAGTCATAGTCAACTGAAAGTTTGTAAGTAATGGGAATTCAATTCAGCTAGGCTCGGGGGGTTTATTGAGAGGCTCCAAGTAAGACTGTGTTCTGGTTATCGACTGCTGCATAACAAGCACTCCCAAACTTAACAAGTGAAACACAATTTAGCATCACCTCTCACAGTTCTGGGGCTTGGCAGGGCTCTCTCACGGCTATAGCCGTGGCAGCCAGGACTGGGTCCTCGGAAGGTGCCCCTGAGCTGGCTTCTCAAGACCACTTTCTTCACTCACATCTCTGGCACCTCCGGCTCCTCGATGTGGTTTCTTTCCCTACCAGCAGAGCCTGGACTTGTTCCGTGCTCCAAGAAGCCGAAAGCTGAAGCTTCCGGACAATTAATGGCTGTCCCTGGAACCTGGCCAGGGCCACTTCTGTCGTTTCCTCTTGGTCAGATCAGCCAGAGGGCAGGTGGAGAAACTGGCCTAAGTCTTGGTGGAGAATGGAAAGGTCACATGGCATGAAAGCAGATGGGCTGGGAGATGGTGTGTCTTCTTCGGGAGATTCAGTCTGCGAGGAACTGGGTCCAGGTGCTTAGATGACGTCCCTGGAAGCTCGTGTCTCCATCCACTTTGGCTCTGTTCTCAGGAGGGCTTTCCAGGTGTGACAGCAATGTCGACTCAGAGCCTCCAAGAGTCCCTTTTATCAGCTGATGCCTGACCATCCCTGAACCAGTCACTGTGATTCTGATTGCTCCAGCCCGCGTGAGCCTGGGGCTGTGTAATCAGTCCCACTTGACCTAGAGGACACAGTGGTGGGGGGGTGATTCTCTCCAAGAATATTGTGCTGGGTGAGGAAGGATGGATGTCCAGGCTGCTACATCACCTGTGGGTCTCCTTGCCCTCCCCGCTGGCCACTGCTCTGGTCCACCTTGAGTTACATTAATTTCTTGCTTTTACTTTTGGGATGGATGAAGATTTAATGCTCATAAGAAGAAGAAAAGTGTTGAATCAATTTGTCAATACTGCACTTCTTTTTCCTTTAGACTTTTTCTTCTTTGTATTGACAATTCCAAGTGCAAGAAGCAAAGTTCCTGAAAGTACTTAATATTAGAGGACTCATTGTGAATCTTTAAAGACTCAATAAAGACGTAAATTGATATTTAAATACAAGCTGTTCCTCAGAGAGAAATGATTACTTTGTTGGCTGAATGAACCAAAATGAAAAGCTTGGCTTATAGGAACCATCATCTGCTTCGATCTTCCCTTACCTAAGGCCAAATTGAATGTTTTATGTTGAATTTTTCTTTCTGAACAGAAAGACATTCCTCCAAGACAGGATTGAGCGAAAGGAGTTTTTCAATGCAGCAAAGTGTTTGGGAAAAAATGGACTTTTGTGAATCCCACTGGGACATCTTTCATAACAGAAGTTTCACAATGTGCTGTTATGTCCCTGTGAAATTGGTTGCTTCTGAGTGGAGATGCAAAGCAAGGAGGTGTGGGGTTTTGTTTTCAGACTCTGTGCCCCTGCAGTGGACGGCAGACAGAGACCTGGGGGACCTCGGGCCTGGGACTCCCCTCCACCTGTTGCCTTTGCAAAGGCAAAGAGAAACAGTGTCTGGGACAGCCCAGCCGCTCTCTGGACAACCTGCCAAAGTCCTGTCATTTAGTTGTAGTGACCCGTGTCGCAGGGCACTTTTGAGGACTTTTTTCTTTCCTCAGTAACCCTGAAGACATACTCCTGGCGGCTTGAAACTCTGCTCTGCAGTCTCTCTGAACCTCTTCCATTATTTCAAGTTTCACCCTTTTTTAAAAAAAATATGATACTGTTTTATGAATTTTTTAGACACAATGGTATTATGCTGTACATATTACTTTATTAGCTTTTTAAACTTATTTATTTATTTATTTTTGGCTGTGCTGGATCTTTGTTGCTGCACGTGGGCTTTCTCTAGTTGCAGCCAAGTGGGGGCTACTCTCTACTTGCGGTGGGTGGGCTTCTCACTGAGGTGGCTTCTCTTGTTGTGGAGCTCAGGCTCTAGGGTGCATGGGCTTTAGTACTTGTGGTGTGAGCTTAGTTGCTCCGTGGTATGTGGTGTCTTCCTCGACCAGGGATTGAACCTGTGTCCCCTGAATCGGCAGGCGGATTCTTAGCCACCGAACCACCAGGGAGTTCCAATCTTGCGCCTGTTTTGATCAACCCTGAGTACTTTCTCTCTCAGTATCTCTGAAGCCTGGACTAGGTTGAGGGGGCCGAGGTTGCCTGATTTATTTCCAGCTATTACAAGCTGTGCCTGACAGGTTGCATGCATTAGGTCTCTCTCACGCTCACACAGTTTACTCACGTGCAAAGAAAGGGTAAGTGTTACTGGAGTTGGAGAAGCAGAGTGGGGGCGATTGGGCTGCAAAGGGCAATGACAGGAGCTTCTAGCTGGTCTGGCCTTTGTCGGCCCTCCCTGGGGAGCCTGCCCCCCTCCCCTTCTCCTCCCTCCTCCCTCATCTGCAAGGTGATCCTGGGTCAGGTCTTCACCATTAAGAGCTGGACTTGGCTGTTGGCTGCCAGGGCCTCCATGGGCCCCATTTTGTTGGAAATGAACAATTATAGGTTTCATAACCTTTCAAAGTGGGCTTCCTCTTTGACTAAAAATGCTCTACTGGGAATCTATTGTAAAGGCATATAATCTGAGATATGCAGAGAGGTTTAGTTTCCAGTTCGGTTTGGGAAATTAAAAGTTGGAGAAAACTTTAAGACTTAGTCATAGGGAGGTTGCTGTTTAAAAAAAATCTATAGGACTTCCCAGGTGGTACAGTGGATGAGAATCCTCCTGTCAATGCAGGTGACATGAGCTCGATCCCTGGTCTGGGAAGATTCCACATGCCGCGGGGCAACTAAGCCTGTGTGCTGCAACTACTGAAGCCTGCAAGCTTAGAGCTGGTGCTCTGCAATAAGAGAAGCCACCGAAATGAGAAGCTTGCACACCACAACGAAGAGTAGCCCTCACTTGCTGCAACTAGAGAAAGCCCTTGCTCAGCAGTGAAGACCCAGTGCAACTAAAAATAAAATAAATATATAAAAAATGTATAGTTCTTGCTTACTTATTTGTTGCTTTACTTATTAGGTGCACCAAGCAGTTTGTAGGCTCTTAGTTCCCCAATCAGTGATTGAACCTGTGCCCTCTGCAGTGAGAGCAGAGTCCTAAGCACTAGGTCTCCAGGGAATTCCCTGCAGTAACTGTTTAGAATGTCATGTTGTGCAGTTAAAAACAAAGATGACGTCAAGGCATATTTATGAACATTGGAAGGAGTCTATGATACCACAAGTTTAAAAAATGTGGCTAATAAACCAGTATGTATGAATTGGTTCCTTTCTTTGTAAAATGTTTATGGAAGAGGTTTTGGAAGGATCCACCTTAATAGATGATGTCTGCGCGTCAGATTTTTTGAATCTAATCAGAGTCAGTCTCTAGTTTAGGGACCTTGGGCAAACCAGCCTCAGTTTCTTCATCTGCATAATGGGGGTGATAACCTCATTTTTGTAATATTAAATTTTTAAGAGGTATATGCTCAGTGTTTAGTCATGTCTGACTCTTTGCAAACCCGTGGGCTGTAGCCCACCAGGCTCCTCCATTCATGGGATTTTCCAGGCAAGAATACTGGAGTGAGTTGCCATTTCCTTCTCCATATTTAAGAGGAGAGCATTTGTTTAAAACCCTTAGAAAAGTGTCTGGTACCCAGTGAGCTCTTAATAAATATTACCTGTTATTATCGTCTGTATTTTCTGGATTGAACATACATTGTCTCTAGAATGAGAAAAAAATTACCTTTTGAATGAAAATCAAAAAGCAGGGAGACCTGCTTCTGTGAAGTTAAGTCCCATTCACTTTTCATTAATAATAACCGCACGTCTTTCCTGTCCTCAGGGGTCTCCTTCTCTTTTTTCTGGAAGACACAAGGAGAACAGTCTACATCAATCCCTTCTGCCTACGGAGGACAGGTCATTTCCAACGGGTTCAAAGTCTGCTCCAGCGGCGGCAAGGGCTCCGTGGAGCTATACACGCATAACAAATCCGTGACGTGGGAGGCCAGCTTCAGCCCCCCAGGTAAGGGCGCCACTGGCCTGAGAGATGCTCCGGGAGGTGGGGGAGGGGGGAGGCGGGAGGAGGCCCGCTGCCCCACCCCCTCCACCTCCTGATAGGAAGTGGATGAACCCAAGGGGTGTAAAGCTCCGGGGCCCGCTGTCCTCAGGGCACGTGCTGCTGCTGCTTCTAAGTCACTTCAGTCGTGTCCGACTCTGTGCGATCCCATAGACAGAAGCCCACCAGCCTCCCCCGTCCCTGGGATTCTCCAGGCAAGAATACTGGAGTGGGTTGCTATTTCCTTCTCCAATGCATGAAAGTGAAAAGTGAAAGTGAAGTCGCTCAGTCGTGTCCGACTCTCAGCGACCCCACGGACTGCAGCCTACCAGGCTCCTCCGTCCATGGCATTTTCCAGGCAAGAGTACTGGAGTGGGGTGCCATTGCCTTCTCCGCACGTGAGCCCCTTCCTAGTCCAAGGGGCTGCTTGGGAAGACTTACTGGAAAGGGTGAGACAGCATCCTTTGCTTAGATGTCTGCCTGGTTAGTTAAGGGCCAGGATTCTGCAGCCAGGCGCTTGGATTCCCTCTGACTGCGGACAGTGTTACTGCGTCATGTTACTTACTGCACGGGAGCCTCAGTTTCTGTGGAGTGAAGATATTAACGATACTTCGCTCACAGGCTGGAATATTGCAGTGCAGAGCTCTTGGCCCAGTGCTTGTTTCTCCTTTGCCTGTCTTCCCCCTCTTTCTCCTGCATCTTCCTTTTGCCTTCTCCTCCTCCTCTAATACTCCTTTCCTTTCCTCCTTCTCTGGCCCTCCTCCTTCTTTTTAGTGGTGCAAACTTGCAAATGTTTCGACTTGGATGTGACAAAGCCTTTGGAAAAGAGGGGCTGATGATTGAGGGAAAGAAAGGATGCTGGAGGAGAGGGGAGGGCACCAGGCAGGATACTCCAGGACAGGGGAAGCAGGGGGGTCGGGGGGAGCTGGGTGTGTGCAGATGTGCCTGAGAACCTAGGTGGTGTTGGGAGGCCAATGGTTCTGTTCCACAGATTCCTGTTTTCTCTGGGGCACAGTGTGATCCTAGCTGACGGAGCAGGAGGGCAGAGGTGGGGGCAGGCACCTGGGGGAGGCTGGAGGTCTGTGAACTAAGATGGGGAGAGGTGACCAGGGACTCAGAGCATCTTAAGGTAGTATGGAGGGGGCATCCAGTCCAGACTGGAGACTAAGAAGGGAATCTCTCAGGTGGAAGGCAAACTGAGAGTCTAGAATGATCTCCTCTGGGAGGAAGTGACATTCCTGACCTAGTTAAGGAAAATTCATTTTCTGGACCACTTCAAGGAAGCCTGCGTGTTTCCATTTTTTTTTTTTTAAACATGGAGCCAAGCAGCCTGGGTCAGGTCTCGCTCTGTACCCTCTCTGCCAGCTGTGTGGACTCAAGTGCCTTACTCACCCACCCTGTGTCTCAGCGTCCTCATCTGTATTGTCAGCACAGTGACAGTATTAGGTCAAAGGGCTACTGTGAGAGTGAAGTGAGTTAACACGCAAGGAACTAGAAGAGACTGGTGCCCAGGGAATACCGAATGCATTTGCCTGATTCTGCTGGTACTATAAGCGGGGGTCAGGCTTGTACCTCTGGGAAAGGGGCAAATTCAGTGCGCGCAGACTTTGTGAGAACTTTGCATGTCTGCCCTCTCTGATCCTCAGGGCCAGAAATCATCTCTGCCTCTGCTCTCCTTACTGACGTGCATGTCCTGCACCTTGTTCACGGCTCTTATCATGTTCTAACTGCTATCAGTCTCTTATGTAACAGTCTGATCTCCCTGCCCCTTTGGGGCTGACACAGTATCAGTTACCTAGGTTTCTTGAGTATGTTTTAAGGTCAAATCTGTTGAACCCTGATTGTTCATCTACCCAGAGAAATGGGGAGAATGGTAAATATTTCTGCCTGACATTGTGCTCTTATTTGTCCCTTCAAGGTATTTGCACATTCAAGGACAATGATACTTTTCTAAAAATTATGAAATGAAGAGAACATTTTTATTTTTATTATTTAAAAACATTTTATGTATCTATTTACTTTTGTCTGTGCTGGGTCTTTGTTGCTGCGTGTGGGCTTTTCTCTAGTTGTGGCGAGCAGGGATGTTGCTGGCCAAAATCTTGGACTTCTCTACCCACCAAAGCTGAATAAAAAAAATGATATGAAAGCAGAGTCTGAAAGAAATAGAAAAGTGGCTTTAAATCTCAGCCCGCAGAGAGGGTAACACAGTAGGCTTATACCTCAAGAATTGTGGCCTCCCCCCACCCATGAGGAGTCTAGGGGTTTATATAAGGCAAGGGCTCACAGTCAGGAGTCAGTGATGAGGAACAAAGGTGATAGGATCTTGACTTCTTCCTCTTGCATTGTTTCAAAGAGAGTCATAAACTGGCTTTAGTAACCCAGTCATTGAGTCTGGCAGTTGGGTGGCTCTGTGGCCTTCTTTATGATATGTAACTACAAGGGGAAGGGTGTTGCAAGGATAAACATCAGATAAGGGATGTATTTAGCATAGAGTCAAAGGAAAAATGTGAATTGTAGCTTCTGCAGAGTTAGGAGGCAGAAAAGTGAACTTCCATACAGACATGCAGAGTTAAGAGCAACTGAAGTAAAAAAAACTAGGAACATTCAGGCCTGCTCACTGTTCTGTTTATCTTCTTTGTTCTCAGAAAAGGGAAAGACAAAAACTCATTCCTCTTTTTTCCTTTACACTGCAACAGGGGCTACTCTCTAGTTACAGTGTGTGAGCCTCTCATTGCGCTGGCTTCTCTTGTTGCAGAGCACAGGCTCTAGGGCTCGTGGACTTCAATAGTTGCAGCATGTGGGTTCAGTAGTTTTGACCCAAGAGCTCTGGAATGCAGGCTCAGTTGTCGTGGAGCATGGGCTCAGCTGCCCCATGCCATGTAGCCATGTAGTATCTCCCCAGACCAGACATGGAACCCATGTCCCCTGCATTGGCAGGCGGGTTCTTTAACCACTGGACCACCAGGGAAGTTCTGACAGTGATACTTTGGACCTGTATGGGATCCAAGCTCTCTGGAGACTGAAGTTTAGAAAGTTGCCCAATCCTGAGTGAGAAGCCTGGGGTAACTGCTTATACATCCTATAAAGGGCCCCTTTCAGCAGCAGGTCACTGGGTGCATCTGAACACCCACTACACAATGAAGTGAGGCCCTCTGTGGAGCCAGTTGCTGTCAGTCTGGAGAAATTTCTTCTTGTGGGTGAATGTGGTTCTCATGCCAGAGCCATGAGTCACCACCAAGGCTCCTGATGGAGGGTCTGGCTGAGCCAGGAGTGGTCTGTCCTCCCCCACGCTGCCATCACACGCTTAAGGTCAGGGCGGAGTTGGGTGATGGGCTGAATCAGGCTCTCAGGTGGGTTTCACTGAACTGCCTGGGGGTGGCCTAGGCTGGATTAAAAAATATTTTTGACCGAGTTATTTTTTTTAATAAGCTCTCCTTTTTTAAAAGTTTACTTTTGTAATTATTATTTTTTGACATGTACACACTGGACCATTAGTTATTATTTCGTTTAACTTAAAATGGCAAAGGATATCTTTGAACAGGCTTCTGGGCTTTCGGGGGTGAGGGTAACTTCTTTCCTGAGTTCCTAAGACTGAGGGAAGTCAGATGTGTATTATGACCTATGTGTATGTGTTAGTTGCTCTGTGGTGTCCGACTCTTTGTGACCCCATGAACTGTGGGGCCACCAGGCTTCTCTGTCCATGGAATTCTCCTGGCAAGAATACTGGAGTGCTTTGCCATTCCCTTCTCCAGGGGATCTTCCCAACCCAGGGATCGAACCCAGGTCTCCTGAATGGCAGGCAGATTCTTTACCATCTGAGCCACCAGGGAAGCCCATATTATGACTTAGGACTCAACCAATGACCTACTATTATAAGGGAGAGAAATGTGTGTAAAACTAGGATAATCACCGAGTGTGGAGGTAGAACCCACGTCTTCAGAAGGGTGTGTCTGCTCTTTCCCAGGCCACTACTGGACTCACGTCCTGTTTACATGGAAGTCTGAGGAGGGCCTGAAAGTCTACGTCAATGGGACCCTGAGGACCTCAGACCCAAGTGGAAAAGCATCTCCTGCCTACGGGGAGTCCAATGACAACCTCGTGCTGGGGTCTAAGCAGGACCAGACCAAGAGCTACGAGAACAGAGCTTTTGATGAGTTCATCATCTGGGAACGGGCTCTGACACCGGACGAGATCGCCATGTACTTCACAGCTGCCATTGGTCAGTGAGAGGGGAGGGGCTGCGGGCCGGGTGTGACGTCAGCCCTGGGGGGCGGGGACCTTCCTATCTTCCGCCCCTTTACCAGCGGCAGGTAATGCTCTGCTTTTTGTTCTCTGCTCTCTCCTGCTGGAGCTGTTGGTACTGCAGGCTGAATGCGTCCTGATCAGTTTTTTTCTAGAACCCCTTCTCCCTAAGATGGAGGAATTCATAATTTACCAGAAACACACTGAGGCGAATATTCTCATGCTGGTCACCAGGGAATTTTTGAAGTGTTTGTGATAGATGGTTATGGAAAGTTTTGGGAAGCAAGTGTTCCCGGTTCATTTGATCCACAAATGTTTGCCACATGCCTTCCGCATGTCAAACTCACCCATGGACCCTCAGAGAGCCCCCCTGACCTCCTCCCTTCCTGCTCAGCACAGAGCGATGGTTCAGATCAGGGACCTGGTGGACTGGCAGACCTGGTTTCAAAGTCTCACTCAACCATGACGAGCCGTGGGACTTGGGAAGTCACTTTGTTAAAAAATCGAGGTAAAATTCATGTAATGTGAATGTCACCATTTTACAGTACATGGTTCAGTGGTACTTACTATGTCCACATGTTGTGCAACCATCGTCCCCAGAGAAACCCAGCCCCCCATGAGCAGTCCTCCCCATTTCCTCCTCCCCTGTCCCTGGCAATCACTAACTTTATTTTTTTCTCTGTGGATTTACCTATCCTGGATATTCCGTATAAATGGAATCATATAATACGTGACCTTTCGTGGCGCAAGTGATGTCGCTAGGGAATCTCTGTTTTGGACTTTGCCTTCTTTTGTTTTCTTGTGGTGCCAGGATGGCTGCCATTCCCTCCAGTGCCACATTCCTCCCCACTCCCCCACCCCTCCAGAAACCTTAGCAGGAAACAAGGAACTTCTTTTTACTGTCATCTACTACAATTGGGCTGGCCATCGTTGTTGGCCCACATTGACCACGAACCAATTACTGTGGGTGGGGATGTGGAATATTCTAATTGGCTTAAGCCTGGGTCACAGTCCACCCCACTGAAATGGCAGTAAGGTCAGGGCTCCCCTCACCAGTCCCCCTCCAGAGCACAGTCAGGGATGCTGGTCTCAGAGCCACTGTGCAAGCACAACCAGCAGCCTCTGATGTCTCCATCTTTCACTGAGAAAACAGAATTAGTTCCCTTTCACAGAGGTGACACAAGACAAAATATACCATCCTTTAGGAGGAAAAAGGCTATCAATCGACAGCAGTTTATTGCCTAAGATTCTGAGATTTGTCACCTAGAGACCAAGATAGCATCTGTACTTGTGTTATTGAGAGTCTCAAATGACTCCTGCCTCCCCAGGAGCTTACTGTTTTAGCATCAGTGGAAAGAGGCTTTAATGTTCCTGGCCCTTTTAGCTGTCACAGCAAAACCTGTCACCAGGACATCTCTGGGCTCAGGGATGTGGCCTGTCAGTCTCCCCATCCCCACGTCCACCCCACCCCTCCACCCCTCTGCTGCCACGGTGCAGTGTGTCAGGAAGTCCCTGCAACTGAATCACGTGTGTGTGTTCACCCTCACTCTTCACATTTGGGGAGGGCTCTCTGAGATTTTGGGAGATTGGAGAAGTGTTCTCTTGTGTATCCTGGGGGCTGCAGGCCCTGCCTTTACTGAACCAGAACTGGACTCCTAATCCCACATCACTTGGGGATTTGGTTCTGAAGACAGAGGCCATGATGTGAAGCCTGTATTGGAAAGTGTCCCTCAAAGACCCCTGAAGACCTGGTGTGGGACTCCTGGACCATTACTTAGTCCAGCTCATCTGGGTTCAGGGCAGCTGTGCTCAGACAGACAACTGGGGCTGAAATCCAGCTGCTGTGGTGCTGTGCCCACAGGACAGGGTAGGTCCTGTTCTTTGCATAAAGATCTGTCTGCACATGAAGCTGTGAGCTAAGCTGCAGGTGCCCAAAGGGGGAGCATTTCCCTTGGTGACCAGTCTGGAGGGGGCCCTTCTCCTAATCCCTTAGCTGGTGACAAACAGGCAGAAAACAGTAAATCATGGCACATGTTTTGTTTTGTTTCTTTTTGACTGTGCTGGGTCTTCATTGCTGTGCACGGCCTCTCTCTGGTTGTGGCGAGTGGAGGCTTCTCTTCCTTGCGGCATGCAGGCTCCTCATTGTGGTGGTTTCTCTTGTTGCAGAGCAGGGGCTCTAGGCAAGAGGGCTTCAGTAGTTGCAGCTTGAGCTCTTAGTTGCCCTGTGGCATGGGGGATCTTCCCAGACCAAGGATTGAACCTGTGTCACTTGCATTGCAAGGTGGATTCTTAACCACTGGACCACCAGGGAAGTCCCATGGCTACATCTTTGGTTTTGAATGTCTTTCCGATTGTGGTCATTCATAACTGACCACATGGGGTCTTGAATAGAATCCTCGGGATGGGAGGGGCTCAAGAAGATGGTCTCCCCACCACTTGACTGGATTCCAGTGTCATCTCGCTGGAAGGGAAGGGGCCAGGTTTCCTGTCTGTCCCAGCCCAGTGATTCACAACCCTCTGTGTTTTATGTCTAACTAGTCCACAGTGCGATGGAAATCCATTTCTTTTGCTTTATTTATTTGAAATTGGTGCAAGCTTGTATGAAATCATATTTTTATATGGTGTTTTGTCTGAAGGGTGTTTCCAAGCAATTTAGACTATAAATGGAAAAATAATTTGATCTGCGAAAATCCATACAATCTCCCCATTTGGCTGATTTATTAGACCTTTATCTTTCCAGAAACATTCCTACTCACAGCGTTCTCAGGCTCTCTTAGTTTGCGTCTGAAACTGATAGATTTTTGTAAAAAAACAAAAAGACAAAAAAACAGACTTTCCTGAGGGTGAACGAAGTGACCATGTTTCAGTCCTTAATTAAGCATTATTGGGTTTTTTTTTTCCCCAGGAGAGCAGCTTTCGCTGTCTTCAACATCACCCAGCTTCTCCGTGACGCCCACAGTGAACACCATGGTGAGCAGATGCATTTGGTTTTGCCCCCCAACTTGGTGATGTCTCTTTGCTTGGACTATGTGCCAGGAGAGTGGGAATCCCATTAGACTGACTGTCTTGGTAGCCAGCATTAGCGCTAATTCTTGATGCTCAGCTGACTGAAGGGAAGACCCTTGGCTCCCTGTGACCTATAGCCTCAGGTGCCCACATGGAGTCAACAAGACTTACCAGGGATCACCCAACATGAGGCTGTTTCTTGGTGCACTTGGCACCATGACCGGAGAGCGAGAAGGAGGTGGCCTGGACACTTAGCTTCTCTCTGCATCATATTCTTCTGATGTTTGAGGAAAGGATCCATTCCTTTAGAAAGTGTTCGCTTCTGATTTGAGCATTTGTAATCAATCAACTTTCCTTCCATGAGAACTTTATCGTAATAGTGAGGGAACAGACTCTAGAACCACCTGTTTGGGTTCAAATCCCAGGTCTCTGATTTATTTCTGCATAAGCCTCTCCATGCTTAGTTTCATCGATCAATCGCGTGTGTATTTCATGAGGTTGTTGTAAGAATGAAATGTTAACGTATGTTAAATGGTCACAAGAGCATATAGGAAGTGCTATCATCATGATTATTATGGTGTGAGAAGCATGAGGCCCAAAGGACAGACTGAACTTCTGTAGAAATCTTGGCTTTAGTTCTTAACAGGAACTCGTGTCACTGATTTCTTTCAGGTGCCCACCGATGCCTACCATCCCATCATAACCAACTTGACAGAGGAGAGGAAAAACTTTCGGAGTCCTGGAATCGTTCTGAGTTACCTTCAAAATATATCTCTCAGCTTACCCAATAAATCTCTCTCAGAGGAGACAGCATTCAACCTCACCAAGGTAAAGGCTATGTGATTTCTGTGCCCAGTGGATCAGGGATGGCAAACTGCCAGACCATGGCCGACAAGTGTGTCCTGTTTAACCTACATGGAGCTGAAAAAATCAGAAACTTTTATATAGAAGTCTGGATTTCAGAATTCTCATGAACAGCCGGATGGCGTGGACTACACACTGTGTAGTCAGCTCTACACAGCTCAGTGGAATTTCCTTCAGATGAGACTCGACTCTATCTCCTTTTCCCAGTGTCTAGCTAGGCTGTCCTGTCTCTCCATCTACCTGGCCCCTTCTCATGCCTAGTTGCTTCAGTCATGTCCAATTATGTGACCCTATGGACTGTAGCCTGCTAGGTTCCTCTCTCCATGGGATTCTCCAGGCAAGAATACTGGAGTGGGTTGCCATGCCTGCCTCTAGAGGATCTTCCCGACCCAGGGATTGAACCCGGGTCTCCTGCATTTCAGGAAAATCCTTTACCATCTGAGCCACCAGGGAAGCCCCACTTGACCCCTGTAGGCATTTGAATTTGCAACTCTGGCTCTAAACTCTGCTACCTCCCTTGGCAACAGCTAGAATGCAGAATTGGGTCTTTGGCAGCTTTAGCCATGGGGTCATAGTATGACCCCATGCTGTGACGTATCTCAATGGGAATTCCCAAAGTTACTGAAAACATTTAGTGAATGCACTGTATATGGCACTGGAATCAAGGTACTTTCTCTTTCTATTCTCCTTAAGATCTTTCCAGGTCAAGGTAGAGGAGGCTGCTGGGCTCGTGTGGGCTTGATAACCTCAATCTCAGCACAGGGCTCTTGACTGCTGATGTCCAGAGAAAAGGAATGTGAGACTGTTGCACTTCAAAAGTGTAGATAAGGGTTAAGAGCAGGATGTGTAGGGTCTGATTGCTGGGCTGACCATCTCTCTGCTGGTTACCTACTATGCACCCTTTGTCACGTTACTTTATATCTCTGCCTCACTTTGCTCATCTGAGATACGGGGAGATAATAGTAGTACTCACTTTATTGGGTACTAAGAAGGTTCCTATGTGCATATGACTCTGGCACTTGGTGAGTGTTTTTTAAGAGTTCTCAATTCTTCCTGGTTTCCTTGCTGAAGACAAACCCAAAGAAGCAGCCAAAGAAGCACGGGAAAGTGTGTGTTCAGTAAACAAGACACCTTGATTTGCTAGGAGGGTCCCAATAGCTCTCCTGCCCAGGTGAGAGAAACAAGAGTAAGACTTCTCAGATTTCGTTTATTCATTCATAGAATGTGGTAGGTTCTGGGGATCCAGGTTGACCAAGAACTACTTCCTGCTTCCAAGAGGCTCAGGACTGAGAGGGTGAAGATGGACCGTGGAGTCTGAAAAGTGTCCTGAGCTGCCGGTGCTCAGTGACTCTGGAGTCAGGCAAGCCTGGGTTTAACCCTCAGCTCTATGCTGTTTTCAAGCCTCAGTTTCCCAGTCTGTGACATAGGGATACTTCGATGACCCAAGTCTCTCTCTGTTAGAATGGTTTTGGTTGCAAGTAAACAGTAATATGACCAAGTATTATTAAAATAGGGGCATTTAATTGCTTCACTCCAGGTTTGATTACTTCAGTCTTTCATTCACACCAGGGATCTAGGTGGCAGAACTGCAGTTCTCTTGGCATTCTATTCTGTTTCCAAGTGACTGAAATGGCTCCAAACACCACACACCTCACTGACAAAGACCAGGAGGTAAAGGAAAGGCAGTGGGGGGTGGGCACTTCTATCTTTACAGGGCAGGAAATTCTTTCCCGTAGTTCCCCTTCAAGTTCCCCTCACATGACCACGCCTAGACCAATCACTGGCCGAGGGAAAGGAATGGGCTTGGTGGCTCAGCCAATCATATGCAGAAATGGGTGGGGCCAAGACAGCCCTGTATAAGCACTTCCAGGCTCTTTGCTGGAGAAGGCAATGGCGCCCCACTCCAGTACTCTTGCCTGGAAAATCCCATGGACGGAGGAGCCTGGTAGGCTGCAGTCCATGGGGTCGCGAAGAGTCGGACACGACTGAGTGACTTCACTTCCACTTTTCCCTTTCATGCACTGGAGAAGGAAATGGCAACCCACTCCAGTATTCTTGCCTGGAGAATCCCAGGGACGGCGGAGCCTGGTGGGCTGCCGTCTATGGGGTCGCACAGAGTCGGACACGACTGAAGCGACTTAGCAGCAGGCTCTTTGCAGGAAGCACTTCTGGGTTCTTCAGTTGAGCTCAATGGGTGGGAGTGAGGATACCCAGAGGGAGGGTCGAGGCCCCTCCATATAGTCTTGCAGGGATGTCTATATGGGAACATAAAATTCCATGCACGTCTACACAGGAAACTGTGTTAAAGCTGGGTGATTTACTCTTTCCTTTAACTCCCCTGTTTCCCCTCAGATACATTGGACAGTGTCAGAGGTAGCAAAATCAAATGCATTCAGGAGCCAGATGAACAAAGTAAATGGATGATTAGGTCAGACAGACAATAAGGAGGAGTAGAGGCTGTGGTTCACCGGGAAGTACCCACCCACGGGGAGTAGCAGTGAGCTGCTCAAGAGCCTCCTAATTTTAACCATTATGTTTACTTCTTCTGATTTTTCAAGCAAAGCAAAAGCCCAGAATTTTAAAATGGAAACTCACCCATTAAAAAAAAAAAAAAAAAAAAACTGGCCAGCTAACAAATTTAAAAGCAGTTGTGTACAAACCAAATCAAAGACATTTATGAATCGGATGCAGCCTGTGGGTCATCAGTTTGAAACTTCTGGTGGGGACCGTGTGGGGATGGATACTTGACTGTGAGTGTCCTGTAGAGGAATAATGTGGATTTACCCCAAACTCCACCAATTTGGATTGGATGAGAAATGAAAATCTTTGGCATCCATTATGCAATTTTCCACGATGTCCTGGCTTCTCACCACCAATGATTGAACAAGAAAGTGAAAAGGAATTTCTTATGCTGGGTAATAACGTGGCCATTAGCCACATGTGGCTCTTGAAAACCTGAATTGTGGCCAGTTCAAATCAAGGTGTAAAATACACACAGGAGCTCTAAAATTTAGTGTAATAGAAGAATGTAAAATATCAAATTGATGATTTTCATATTGATTGCATGTTGAAGTGATATTTTAGCTATATTTGGCTAAGTAAAATATATTATTAAAAAGTAATTTCACCTATTTTCTTTTAATTTTTAAAACTGTGGCCACTAGAAAATCGAAAACAAAAATTTGGCTTGCATTATATTTCTATTCAAATGAACTGCTCTAGATCAGGAGTCAGCAACCTAAATACTTGCCACTGACTAATGAGTGTCACCTGGAGCAAATAAGATAGCATCTATCAAAGTGCCTTGTAAATATAACCTGAGGCACTGATGAGAGCTATTTTCGTGTACTGCTGTGTATATGCAAAACCCAACCTGTGGTTGACGGAGATGAGAAAATGGAAGGTCTTATGATTTTGAGGCTTAAGAATACATGCTAAGCAGTGTCATTTTGTCTGCCTTTAGACTTTCTTAAACACTGTGGGAGAGGTTCTTCGTTTGCCCAGCTGGACTGCTGTGTCAGAGGTAAGAGAAAAGAACATTTTGGTCTTCAGAAGTACCTTGGGAACCATTTTGTCTTTCTTCAAGTGGCATAAATATGGCCCAATTCACATCTATAAGAGAAATGATGCATCTCTCGGTCATGAGATCTGGGATATTAGAGCTCATTTCAACAGGATATGTGATTAATTTTCAATGCTCTGTTTTCTCTATGGATCAGAGCTCTGCAAACATCAGTACATGGTGCTGTCCTCAACACAGAGCAGGGAAATGGTTGGATTTCTTCATGAGGAATGTATGCTTGTTTATCATTTTAGTAGCTTTTCTTATTTTACCATCACATTGTCCTTGAATGATAGTAAAACATATTTGATTCAAGATCGCTGTATTCAATGAAAAAAGTCAAATGTGTGACAATATACACTTCATGATTATGAATGTAGAAATCAAAGCAGCTTCTCCCTTTCTTTGTACTCTAAAGAATTAGAAGAATGAAATACTTGTTCTTTTCTTTTTAAAAATAACTTTCTTGATTTTACTTATTTAAGAAATAAAACAAGTGAATATGTTGTGGAGTAGTTAGAAAATGCAGATAATAAATACATATAAAATAAAAATCACCTGAAATTCTCAAGCTGAGTGATAATGATTGTTCATATTCTTATATATATGTGAAAGTGAAAGTGGAGTCGTGTCCGACTCTTTGCGACTCCATGGACTGTAGCCTACCAGGCTCCTCCATCCTTGGGATTTTACAGGCAGGAGTACTGGAGTGTGTTGCCGTTTCCTTCTCCAGGGGATCTTCCCAACCCAGGGATTGAACCCGGGTCTCCTGCATTGTAGGCAGACACTTTTACTGTCTGAGCCACCAGGGAAGTCCTATATATATATGTATTTCTTACAATCTAGTTTTCAGTTCTCTTATATGCATATAATAGAAATTTCTCTCTCTCTTTTTTGGCCACAACATGTGGTTTGTGGGATTTTAGCTCCCTGACCAGAGATTGAACCTGCACCCTTGGTAGTGAGAGCACAGAGTCTTAACCACTGGACTGACAAGGAATTATATATAATTATATATAATTCTTATATGCCTATATATTCTATAAATATGCTATCTGAATTTACCAGTTTCTCTTTAATTAGAATCTTTATCCTAATGATATTAAGTATTCTTCAGTAATGCTGTATCAGTCAGGCTAGGTTAGGCTATGATGCAGTAACAAATAGACCATACATCCCAGCGGCTCCATGCAGTGGACATTTAGTTCTCACCCATGCGAAGTATGATGTGAGTCCGGGGAGCCTCTTCTCTGCCCAGTGACCTGATTCCTGGCTCTGCCCATTTCCTGAGGCTACTGTTTCAACATGTGACTTCCTGGGTTGCCCAGCAGGGGTGGAGAAGGGGGAGGAGGAGCACTCTTGACTATCTTGCCTGGAAGGACTGCAAGCACACCATTATTTAAAGTACTTCTTTTCCTGAATTCCTATAATCTGCCAGTTTGTGGCAGAATGACCTCTCCTTCTCATTATGAATGAGATTGCTCCAAGATTTACACCTGAACTTTTTATTTGAACAGTTTCAAATAGAATGGGATGGGACTTCACAATGGCAAAGGAAGAGAAAAACAGTCGTGAACTTAAGATCAATATAATATTCCCTAGAAACAAATTCTGTTTTAAAAGAAACAGTCCTCCAAAATTGATGATTTCCGAAGGGGCAGGGGTGGGACTGCCACCTGGGAAGCCCCCTGGGAAGCTGCCAGTCGAGGACCTGAGCAAATATACTTTCAGCATCATTTTACATGAACTTTTTCTGAATGCTCTGCCACAAAATATGAATAATCATGAAACTATTCGGACTCAGGCAGGCTCTACTGTGCGTTAAAGGGAAGGTATGAATCAGCCACTACCCAACAGAACTGCATGCCAGAAACACAGATTTTCATGTGCTTAACTGTGCTTGGCTGATTGAAGTCAGGCCATGGGCCTGAAAGAAAATGTCTAAAATTGGCCTCCATGTTCTATTTCCAGCTCATTAGACTCTTATGGAGCATATGTTTGTGAGCGAATGCCTGGGACGCTTAGCAACAGATGGATGCTTTTCTCAGAAGGGCGGGAAGGAGAGAAGGGGTGTGATGGCAGAGATTCATACACCACACCCCCGGGGGAACTGAGATGCTCCCTCCCTGCTAGACGTGTGTCTGAGAATAAGGGGCAATCAGCCCAGGCTGAGCTGGCTGCAGAGATACAGGGTGTCCTGGAGGGACCCCCCTACCTCCTTGGGGGCAGGGCCCACTAGGATCATCTTTGCTTGGGGACTCAGAGTGGAGAGGCCCTTGGAAAAAGGAAGAGACACACCAGGTTTGTCAGAGAGGTCAAGGGTGACTTGGGGTGCTGGCACTTCCAAAGTACCCTCCCCTCTGTGGAAATTAGGACAGAACTGCTGTCTTCATCCTGGAGGGTGTTGGGAGCAATGAGCCCCCTCCTCATGAAGCAGGAGAGGACGGAGTGAGGGGCACAGATCAGAGAGATGCCAAGGTCCCCAGTGAGTTCAGAGTGGACCCAGGACCAGGTCCGATCACTCTGTGTCTGAGTGTGGAAGCCTTGGAGCTGATGGCTCTGGTGACTGGGGTCAACCTCAGCCAGTATCCGCGCTGTGTGAGCTCCACTGGGCTGGGTGACCTCAGTGGTCACCTCTGCGCCTGTGAAATGGGTCAGCGGTGTGACTGTTTCTCCTCTCATCTGGTCTTCGTGAGGACAGAGCTGCCGGAAACATCACTCAGCCGATGCTGGGTGTCCTCCTTTGCAGGAATGTTGACAGTGAACTTGAAGCTTGATTTTGTGCGTTTGTGTGTTTGATGCCTCTGACTCATGCATATGCTGAGTGAGCTCCATCTTCACATCTCCTTCCTGTTGTGATGTTGTTTCAGGACAGTGCTGTGGTGCCAGGCTTGATAGACACCATCGACACCGTCATGAGCCACATAACTTACAACCTGCAGGCCAGCAAGCCCCAGGTCGCCATCGTGGGTTCCTCGTCCATGGCAGGTAGCTCGGCAGTGTGGGTGTGGGTGAGGCTGGCTGTGCGGCAGGCGGGGGTGGGTGGAAGGGGGGGGAGGGTGCAGACTATGCCTCCTGCTTGTTGAATTTCGCTGCACTCCTGCATTTTCTTGAGTGCGCCCAGGTACACACAAACCTCTCATGCCATCAGTGGAGATGCACCTCTTCATTGTCCTAAACTACATTGCCTGATGTGCGGTGACATTTTGGAGGAAGACAGAGGTAGGTTGGGGCAACCGTGCTCAGCTGGGATGTGCACACAGGACCACGGGAGCCTTTGAGACTGACTTAGGGGCCAGATTCATCTCGGGCGACAACTGTCTCAGTGCAGGACAGGAGACAAGCAGCAGCAGCCCCTGGAGTGTCTGTGGGGTACCAGGTTTCCTAGGGTCAGCTGCAGGTTTCCCCAAGATATTCGTCACATGGTCTCCTACAAGTGGACATCATGGTTCTTGATATTTTCAGAGTCTGTGTCTAGGGAGCGTGTGTGTGTGCTAAGTTGCTCAGTCATGTCTGACTCTTTGCAACCCCATGGACTATAGCCCACCAGGCTCCTCTGTCCATGGGAGTTTCCAGGCAAGAATTACTGGAATGGGTTGCCATTTACTCCTCCAGTGGATCTTCCCCACCCAGGGATCTGACCCGCGTCTTTTATGTCTCCTGTGTTGGCAGGCGGGTTCTTTACCACTAGCACCACCTGGGAAGCCTGGTACCCTAAAGTTTATCACCAGAGCCACACTTCTGGAAAGGAAGCTTCATTCACTCACTTGGGTTGGTTTTAAAGGGAGTTTGTTGGCCAAGGCAGGTCCTTCCATGCGGTGACGCTTTTGCCTCACTTTTAAGATGAGTGTCTTGGGTATTTCATTTTCCTGTGTCTTGTGGGGTCCCTGGTGTAGAGGAGGAGCCCCTCAGCACAGGGATCTCCCTGCCAGATTGGATGCAGTCAATGCTGAGGCATCTTAAGCTGAGGGCAGAGGGGTCACCTCAGGCCAGGAGCCCCACCCATCCCCACACGCAGCGGGTGGCAGTCAGAACGTTCTGCCACATGGTCACAATTACGGCTCTGGACACTCATTTTTAAGGTTCTTTTTTCCTAAAGGTAATTACTCTCCCCAGGAGAGCTCATTCTGTCAAAAAAAAAAGCAAAAGCAGATGGGATTTTATAGCCCAGTTTCCTGCCCTGGAGTTGACTGACTACAGCTTCCTCTCTCTGGCTTGTTTTAGACTTTTCAGTGGCCAAAGTGCTCCCCAAGACCATGAATTCCTCCCACTACCGCTTCCCGGCCCGGGGGCAGAACTACATCGAGATCCCCCATGAGGCTTTCCACAGCCAAGGTGAGTGCTGCTTGGGACCCTTGCAGAGAGACTCAGCCTGTGAGCTGTGACCAGGCAGAGGGGCTGCCCCAGCCCTCCTCTTTGTGCCGATGGGGCCAGGTTTCCATGATGGGAACACAGTGTGTCACTGATGCTCCTGAGATATCTTCATAATGCCGATTACAGTCCAGCCTCCTGCACTGGGACTGGGGAGGCAGGCTGGCAATCTGCATTCTACATTTGCTCACTGGAGGATTCTTAGCAGACCATGAACTGATGTGGCCACCTCCCCTTCCTGCTGGGGTGGCCTCAGGCTGGGTGGCTGGGTGAGGGGTTTTGTCTGCTCAGGAGCCCAGGGTTCTCCTCCTGGGCAGATTGAAGTCAAGGATAATGATGGGACAGCAGCCGAGGTGATCTTAGTTACTCTCTAGGGGGCCCAGGTGGCTCTGGCCATTTTTGCTGTCGTGACTGTCCCCCTGCCCCTTGAAAGATGACTGTGCCTCTGCACATGTGTCACTCTGTCGCAGGGACCTTGGGCAGTCAAGGGAGTTGTGGATTCTCGGCACCTGACCATCTGGCCAGAGGCCACACTCTTCCCATTCTGCCTTCAAGACTGAGGACCAGGCTGGGTGGTGGAGGACAGTGGTCCCCTCTCCAGCTCGGGGTCCTCACTCCCCAGCCCTTGGGAGCTGACCTCTGCTCCCTGTACCCTCTAGTTTGCTTTGCAAAGGGTGCTCAGGGATGTCGGGGTGTCCTGCTCTCAGGGGACTGTCCTCCCACACTCGGAGTGAACTGTAGAAGGGAGAGGTCCAGGGGCAATGCCAAGGTTGACCTAATGCATACCACTGCATGTGGGGTCTCATCTCATGTGGCCGCATGACTGTTAGAAATCCCCAATTTTTCAGAATCAGCAAGATCGCAGCCTCATGTGGTCTGCTCACATGGAAACTTCTCACACTTGGCAGTAGAACTAACTGGTCACAAGCACCGACTCCGTGGCTGAAATTCCTGGGCTCGAATCCCGGTTCAGCCACTCACTGGGCAAGTTACTGAACCTGCTCAGCCTCCGTTTCCTCATCTGTGACTTAGGGGACAGTCGTAGTATTTGCCTCAATATTTTGTGGTGAGAATTAGAAGAGACAGCTCTTACACCAGTACCTGGCCCATAGTAAATGTGATGTGAATTGTTATATACATTCCTGAAATTTCAACACACTCAACGGATGTCCTGAAGAACTCAGGAAGCATTGTGGGACTTGCTCCTCCCAACCTCCTATTAAGCTAGTGGAGGGAGGTAACAGAATGGATGATTCCTGTTTCCAAGTTGGAACAGCACAGAGAGGTGGGACTCAGCAGAAGGAGTGACAGGTGTCTGGGCGACTTGTAAATCCTGCATCCGCTGCCTCACTGGGGTGCTGAGATTGCTGTAAATACTGCAAACACAGATAGCCACTGAGATTCGCTCATGGCTGCAGTGCTATTGCCTGGCACCGCCATCCACAGCTCAACTGGGCTCTGGCTTCAGAGGCTCGTGGTGTTCCTGGAATGTCTGCCTGCGCCCCCACCCCCACCCCCTCCGCCAAGAGTTGTAGCATCTATGTGTCCAGAGATGGCTCAGGGGCGGAGCAGGGAGTGGTTGTTGTGGTTGCATTCACAGTTGAAGGGTGGAGTGGAATCTCTACTCAAACTCTGTCCTTGTGGTCAGTTCTGCCCCTGAATGTCCCTCTCCTCGCCCTTGAGGAGCTGCTGGGTTCCCGGGTGTGAGATCTACACTGTGTGTTGCTGGGCAAGCACTTTTGGTGGGGGCTTTGTGTTTCTCTCGTTTATCACTGGGGATGCTGACAGGTGTCTGGTCGTCTGCTCTTTCCCCAGCCTGGACCACCATCGTGGGGCTTCTCTACCATTCGGTGCACTATTACTTGAGCAACATCCAGCCGGCCAACACCAAGTGAGTTTCTGGAGGCCACATAGCATGGAGTTGGGAGGGGGTGCCTGTTTTCTGGGTAGCAGACCACTGTGACACCCCCACCTTCCTGTCCCAGAGGCTCATGCATGCAATATTGTATCAGAGAACTTGTGGTGCTAGTGCCTGGTGCTTCACTGTTAGAGCAAAGGAAGAAGACACAGGAATGCCTACACTGGGGGTTCAGCAAGCCCTGGGGCATGGGCTGATAGTGCAGTGGTCAGAAGCACCGGCTGAGTGACCGTTCCACCTGGAACTATGTGACCTTGGACAAGTCAGTTGACCCCTCTGAGCCTCAGTTTCCACTTCTGTAGAATGGGAAACGAGCAGCACATGCCTACATCAGCTTAGGCATATATCAGCTTAGGCAGAAGGGAACTGAGGGCTCATGGGACTAAGAATGGCAGGAGTAATGAGCTTCAAGCATGGCTGGATCCAAGGACCCAGAAGATACTGCTTTGACATGGTCTCTCCTTTCCCTGCCTCTGCTCTCCTTCGTGTCAACTCATTTCCTGGCAAGCCCCTTCATAGAGGCATTGCTGGCTCCCATAGATTCAGACCCACATGGGTTTGGGTCCTGAGATCTGAAGAAGGAAGGAATTGTCTTTCATGAATGAAAAGTCAGTTTCGTTCAAAATCTAGGGAAGACTGTGATTGGCCAGCTTGGGTCACGTGCACATCCTGGGCGCCCCCCCCCCCCCCAATCATGGTGGGAGAGGATCCTGCTCTCTTATTGGCCAGGTCTGTTCACATGACCTTCTAGGATTTGGGGGTGGATCAGCTGTACTCAGAGCACAGGGAGGGGCTCGTTCCCCCAGGGAAGATTAGGCGTGGGACCTGTTCCTCCCTTTCAAGGGAACCCTTGGAGGGAACAGGGAAGCAGAGCCCAGGGCCGGGGCAGAGAAATTGACAATGAGGTATGAGCCCAAGTGCCCAAGGGGCCCATTTCTACAGTTAATGTTTGGAAGGCAAAGCCGTTTCTGTTGGCCGCAGATCCGCCCTAGACAGGGGCCCTGCCGAGGGCAGGAGGCAGGGTCTGGTCCATTTCTCTTCCTGGGTGTCTTGCACAGCGCCCGACCCAGAGTGGAGGCTCTGAAAAGGTGCCTAGAGACAGAGCTGTGCATCTCAGAGGGAGCCGCACAGCGCCGCCACCCCTAGGCCCCGAAGAGGCCCCGCTTCCTTCCCTTGCCAGGACCAAGCCTGGGAAAGCTGATAGTATGAGAAAGGGTGTTCCTGCCAGCTCACTATCTCTGCTGATGGGAAGGCGCTGCGGGGGCGGGTTTCGGACACTGGTGCCGCCGCTGGGTATTTGGAGTCCTGTGTGATGGAAAGCAGGCAGCTATTTTTAACTGCCTACAGATAAAGGAGAAATGATAAATACTTTCTAATGATGCAAATAGGCCTATTATCTGTGCTCTCTCAGAGGAAGCCTCTTCTCTCACCTGATACCAGGGACCAGCTCTTGGTACAAAACCCTGGGCTAGGCCTGGGGGAAGCAGGCAGTCATGGTTTAGCCGACTTGCAGGGAAGCCCTGTTCTGGGCGTGATTGCCAGGGAGAGCCAGCACGTTGTCAGGTTCACTTATAACCTGGCACCCTGGGTGTGCGTTCCAGAATTCTTCAGGAAAGTCACAAAGGAAGCAATCCGCTTTCCTTGGAAATATGCCCTCTAAACTATTTTGGGGAAATTTCTCCAAACCCAAGATTATGAATGAATAGTAGACCCAGCCTTAACCCCAATTTATGTATTTACCTCTCTCACTGCTGAAAGTTCAGACTGAAATGAACTTTTCAGTGAAATCCATAAAAATGTGTATTTCTGGGGATGGCCAAATCCTTCTGTGGGTTGGAGTAAGGGCTTGGGGAGGACGGTGTTTATACCATGTCTGCAGCGCCCCTCATCCTTGGGAAAGGGGACAAAGGCAGGACTGAGGGTTACAGATGGCAGCGGGTACTTTGATTTACTGTGACCAGGAAAACACTCTCTCTGGGTGTTGGCAAAGTTTTGCATAAAGGTCCAGATGGTTAATATTTTTGGCTTTACCTGCTATACTATTTGTCACATCTGTTGTGTGAAGGCAGCCCTGGGCAATACATAAAGAAACAGGGGTGGCTGAGTGCCAATAAATCTTTGTTTATAAGGCCAGGCAGTGCTTATGGTTTGCACAGCCCTGGTGGGCACTGTTATATTAGTGCTGGCAGCAGTGGACAGGGACAAGGCTAAGTCTGCCCTGCTGTGGGGAGTCGAAGGCCGTGCTTAAAGCTTGACCACCAGGTGTGGTTACCCTGCATCCTAAGCAGGGGTCCCCAATCTCCAGGATCTAATGCCTGATGATCTGAGGTGGAGTTGATGTAATGACAATAATATAAAGTGTGCACAATAAATGTAATGCACTTGAATTATTCCAAGACCATCCCTTGACTCCACCTCTTGTTCATGGAAAAACTGCCTTCCACAAAACTGTTCCTTGGTGCCAAAAATGTTGGGGACCACTGATCCTAAGGGCTCCAGCCCTCCCGTCCCTCTCCTGCCCTCGCTGCCCGGGGGTCTCCAGGCAGGACTCATTGGAGCCTCAGGACCCAGGGCGCCATGATCTGCTCTCACATCCTCTGCAAGTCTTGGGCTGAGAGACTCACACAGGCAAAGAACCCCCCAACTCACAGCCCTCTACCCACTGACATTAATACCATGGACCTCTGAACTCTGCCAGCAGCGAATGTAAGCTTTCAGTTATTTTCCTGAAGTCAAAACAGAATGATTTCGCAATGATGACCACTTATTTTTCAGGTGTTGGGTCTTCAGTTCTAAGATCAACACGTGATGCAAAGATGTCTTGTTGTCAACATCAACCTCAGAAAGAATCACCCCATGGGCTCATCAAGTGTGGTCCTTGTATTTGTTGTCTTAGGTCCTGGAGCACGAGGTGGCACAGGGGTGACACCAGCTGTGGTTTACACACAGACTTGGAGCCAGGCTCCCGGCTTTTTACTCCCAGTCGGCCACCCTGCCCAGCTGGTGAACTTGGCACAAGCCTGGCGGTCTCTCTGCCCGCTTGCTTCTTTCTAAGATAGGATGGCTGTCCTGATTTCTGAGGGTTTCTGTGAGCTCTGAGTTAATGGTTTAGGCTCGGTGCCCTTGAACGTGATATGTAAGCTCTTCCTTTGTCATTTCATAAGGTGCTTGGCTGTTCTCCCATTCTCTGCCTTTAAGATAATTATCAAATTCCATGCACAATTAGAAGTAGATTAGTGCAATCGCCTCGATAGTGTTCTGGTGTTCCCACTTGCTTGCACAGCTGACGTCATCCACTTTAGTTTTGTGTGTTATCACCCTCACACATTTATGCTTTTTGGGTGTGAGGTTGAGAGGATGCAGTGGAATCGTGACATCCTTTAAACCTCCCTGGGGTGTGGAGTCAGCGCATGAGATTAATAGGCTAGGAGGGGGTCAGGGCTGGATGGGCTCTTCCCCCCACCCATCCTCTGTTGACCACTCTGGGCCCCAGTGATGTCTGCCTTGGGGCAATGACTGACCATCCGCAGGTCCTGGATGGGGGCGTCCTTTGTCCCTGCATGGGCCTGGACACAAGGGATCCTCTGAGGTCCCTGTCTGGCCCCATAGTGATAAGAAATGTTCAGTTCTTAATGATTCTCATTTGCCATGTGGGCAGCTAGGACAGCTGTTCCTTCAAACCAGTGATCCAAGCTGGACAGGGCACAGAGTCACCTGCTCCTCCTCCATAGATGGGCCTGGGACTCAGAAGGGATGGGACTCCTTGACTGCATGGCTGGGGCTTGGGCCTCTGGATTTCAGCCTCTCAGTGATGGACTCACTTTTGCTTCAGAAGGATATGTTCCAGGGGGTAGACTTAACTTTAATGTCTGCATTTCTTTTTATTTTTAATGCTGTATGTTTTCATTTATTTTTTGGCCATGCTGTGAAGCATGTGGGAGCTCCCTGGCCAGGAATTGAACCTTTGCGCCCTTAATTGGAAGCATGGAGTCTTAACTGCTGGTCCTCCAGGGAATTCTCCTGTCTTCACGTCTTTGTAAAGCCAAGCCATCCAGGCAGAAGGCATAACAGGGTCAGAATCACCGTGTAGCAGCCTGTGGTGTAGCCACTGGTTCGGGCAGTCATCCTCAATGCTGACACCACTGGACGAGGGGTTGCGTGGGGACAGGGTTCTTCCCTGTTGCCCCACAGGGCACCTATTAATCACTGTGTGAGAAGGTCCCGGAGAGCAGAGACCGCTTCAGTCAAGGGGTCATGCTCAGTCTCATGGACATCGGGGCAGGCTGATGTCATGCATTCCACGATGGGAAGCAGTGGCAAGAGTCATCCTGCCCCCAGATGCTCGGCCTGACACTCCCCACGAGGAAACAGTCAAGGGCTGTTTTGTAAAACCTTGGTTTGGACTGTCACACGTCCATGCAGTGGAAGCAGTAACAGGAGTAGGGGCTGTTCCAGGTCAGAGGGGACCGGGGGGACTTGGTGACTAAATGGATGCTGCCCCTTCCTTGACAGGAAAGCAGAGCTCTGACAGACACCCTGGGGACACTGAGGACGCTGGACTGTGGACCAGGCACCAGATCACGGGTTGAAGCTGGGTCAGATTTCTGAGTGTGGTGATGGTCAGGGTGGTTATGTAGGAGGCAGTCTTTATTTTTAGAAGATACACTTAAAGTATTTAGAGTTGGAGTGTCATGATGTACTTTCTGATGATTCAGCAAAAAGAAGGGGTGTGTGTGTGTGGGAGAGATGCCAGACAAAGCAAAAATGGCAGAATGGTAGGAGCTGGGAATCTAGGCGCACTGTTTCTGGCACATTTTCTGTTGGCGTGACTCTTGCAATGCAAGGTTTGGAGAGGAGGGTCCTGGTTGGGGCAGAGATTCTGGTTCTTGCCATTCTCTCTTGAGAGACCCCATTGAACTACTTTATTATTTATTGGCTGTGCTGAGTCTTCGTTGCTGTTTGGGCTTTTTCTCTAATTGCAGTGCACGGGCTTCTCGTGGCAGTGGCTTCTCTTGTTGGGGAGCATGGGCTCAAGGCCACGTGAGCGCAATAGTTGCATGTGGGATCTTCCTGGATCAGGGATCGAACCTGTGTCTCCTGCATTGGCAGGCAGATTCTTTATCACTGAACCACCAGGGAACTACTTCTTGATACCGAGAACTCAGCGACTAAGCCACCTGAGCACCACGGAGGCCATGTCCACCATCCTGGTGGGTGCTCTCTCTTTTTTGTCTGTCAGAGGCTTCTTATTTCACTTGAGAATTCTCCCACGGCTCTCCAAGGCTTTCACCCACGTCTCCACATGCAGCATCTTTCAGATCTTTCAGGCGGTTTCAGTTTCCTTTGCTTAGCATTTCCTGTCCCCTCACTGCTCCCTCAAGCATCAGTGAAAATGCAGCTCTGATAGGAAGGATGGAGATAGACTCCAGAGGGAGCAGGACACCATGTTTGAGACGGAACTTGCTAGAAAAGGAGTTCATTTACTAGGGGATATTTCCAGTTTTATTTTTTGTATTAAATCTCCCTGTACAACTTGGTTTACCTGTTGTTGTTGTTCAGTCCCTCAGTCATCTCCGGCTCTTTGCGACCCCATGGACTGCAGCGTGCCAGGCTTCCCTGTCCTTCACCATCTCCTGGAGTTTGCTCAAACTCATGTCCATTGATTCGGTGATGCCATCCAACCATCTCATCCTCTGTCACCCCCTTCTCCTCCTGTCCTCGATCTTTCCCAGCATCAAAGTTTTTTCCAGTGAGTTGGTGCTTAGCATCAGGTGGCCAAAGTATTGGAGCTTCTGCTTCAGCACCAGTCCTTCCAATGAATATTCAGGGTTGATTTCCTTTAGGATTGACTGGTTTGATCTCCTTGCTGTCCATAGGACTCTCAAGAGTCTTCTCCAGCACCACAATCCAAAAGCATCAGTTCTTTGGTGCTCAGCCTTCTGGTTCACCTGTGGGGCCCTCATACTTGGAGTGGTCTCTTAATGAGACCCCTTTTTCTTGTTCCACGCATGCTGATTTCTCTTGCTTGAGGACCAGAACTCATCTCTCCATGTGCTTGGGTGTTCTGCTTGCAGATTTCAGAGTTCCCAGATCGGCCCTAGAGATCCTGAAATCTTCCATCCTCTCTATGCTTTCTTTCTTTTTTTAATTTTTAAATTTTTGCAATGTTATGTTGGTTTCTGCTGTACAACAACTTGAGTCAGTCATACATATATCCCTTCCCTGTTGTCTCCCTCCCCTCCACCATCCCATCCCACAGAGCACCAGCCTGGACTCCCTGTGTTATACAGCAACTTCTCACCAGTTATCCATCTTACACATGACAATGTGTATATGTTGATGCTACTTTCTCCGTTCGTCCCACTCTCTCCCTCCCCCATGGTGTCCATGTCCACAAATCCATTTTCTATATCTTTGTTTCCATTCCTTCCTGAAAACAGGCTCCTCAATACCATTTTTATGATATTTGTTTTTCTCTTTCTGACTTACTTTGCTCTGTATAACAGGCTCTAGTTTCATCCACCTCACTAGAACTGACTCAAATTCATTCTTTTTTATGGCTGAGTAATATTCCATTGTATATATGTACCACACCTTCTTTATCCACTCATCTATTGATGGGCATCTAGGTTGCTTCCATGTCCTGGCTATTGTAAACGGTGTGCAGTGAACACTGGGGTACATGTGTCTTTTGGAATTGTGGTTTCCTCAGGGTATATGCCAGTAGTGGGATTCCTGGGCTGTCTGATATTCCTCGTTTTTTAAGGAATCTCCATACTCTTCTCCATAATGGCCGTATCCATTTACATTCCCACCAACAGTGTAGGAGAGTTCCTTTTGCTCCATATCCTCTCCAGCGTTTATTTTTTGTAGATTTTCTGATGATGGCCATTCTGACTGGTGTGAGATGATACCTCATTGTAGTTTTAATTTGCATTTCTCTGTTATTAGGGATGTTGACAGTCTTTTCATGTGTTTATTGGCCATCTGTATGTCTTCTTTGGAGAAATGTCTGTTTAGGTCTTCTGCCCATCTTTTGATTGGGCTGTTTGCTTTTCTGATATTGAGCTGTGTGAGCTGCTTATATATATTCTAGAGATTAGTCCTTTGTCAGTTGTTTCTTTTGCAGTTGTTTTCTCCCATTCTGAGGGTTGTCTGAACCTTGTTTACTGTTTCTTTTGTTGTGCAAAAGCTTCCTCCTTGACCCACCTCCTAGAGTCATGAAAATAAAAACAAAAATAAACAAATGGGACCCCACCATGTGTAATCGAAGGCACAGATGACCAGCAGAGGGGTCGTGGCTCAAATGTGCTGAAATATGTGAGGCTGCAGGGCTGGACTTTGGCCTGTGTCAGTCAGGTCCCCAGGGGGACCAGATGGGTAATTTGGGGGAAGTTAGATGGAGAGGCCGTTTGCCAGGCTGTGCTCCCTACTATAAAGGATAGAGTATAATAACAGGAAGGCTTCCTAGGTGGCTCAGTAAAGGGGGTAAAGAATCCGCCTGCCAATGCAGGAGACACAGGTTTGATCCTTGGGTCGGGAAGACCCTCTGGGGGAGGGCATGGCAACCCACTCCAGTATTCTTGTCCAGAGAATCCAATGGACATAGGAGCCTGGGGGTCTACAGTCCATGGAGTCACAGAAGAGTCCACACGACTTGATGACTAAATGACAACATAATAACAGGAAGTGTTATCAGAAGGAGGCATGATGCTGCCACTCTGGGCTGATGGCGTCTGGAGAACATGGTTCCTGGGGCAAAGATGCAGGGGTGTGGGGATGGGCACCATGCCATTTGGTGGTTGTGACCCCGCAAAAACAGTGTTATCTGGGTCTCATTCTCCTTTCCGACTGGCTCTGATTTCCGGCAGGTTCTGCCATTGGCTGAACACCACAAAGCAGAGGGCAGGGCTGGTACAGGGGGGTGCAACCGTGTGGCCCCTACTCCCGGGACTGTCTTCTTTGCCATTTCTCCCCTGGCATCTAGAATGAGCCTGTTTTCTTATCCAGAAAGGCCCCCAAGCCCTGGTACAGTCAATTCCAAAGTGACAGATAATCCAGTCTCCAAGTGTTACTGCTCCCCAGATCACAGGTTAAAATAAAAAAAATCAAGCCTGGATCAGATTTATGAGGACAAAGGAAAACCCTTATTAAAACTGGAGGTACCAGAGAGATTAAATGAAGTCATAAAAAAACCCTCTTTTTATTATGAAAAAAATTGAACATCTGTAAAAACAAGAGAGACGGTCATCACCGGGTTACAGCCGGGGCCACCCACGGCCGTTTGGGCTTCCTCTGCCCACCCCGCCCCCTCACCCTGGCCCCACCAATTATTTTGAGGCAAATCTCTGACATCATGTAGTTTCATCTGTAAATATTTAGTCTCTATTTTTAAAAGACAAAGACTTTTAAAAATACAGAATAAACTCCATGCCATTATCCCATCTAAAAAGTAAACAGTAATTTCTTAGTCCATCTGATGTCTTGTCATTGTTGACTTGGGTGGTGGTGTTGAGATGGTGGGCTCCTCCTGGCTCAGCCACCATGGACCCCAACCTGGACCTCTCTGCAGGGCAAACCCAGCCAGAAGGAAAGGCCTCCCTGGCTGCATGAGAAGTGAGTCACTGGAGACCATCAGTGTAAACCCATCTATATTGGGAAATTGTACTTTTCCAGATTAAAAATGCTCCTAAGGGCGCAGTGTAGACTGTTGAGTCTGATAACAGTTCCTGCCACAAAGGCAGTGTTTACTAGGCTGCATTTGGCTGAATCTGTATGTTCCTGGGGCCAAATCCAGGAATCCACTCTGGATTTGCACTGTGTTTGTGGAGAGAAGATTCTCCACAGGTTTTCCATTTTTTTATGCTTTTCTTAAGATTTTGATCTAAGTCATCATGGTCTGTCTGTGAGAAGATTAATTCACTGAACACATATTAGTTGAGAACCTACTGTGTGTCAGGCTTGGTTCTAAGGGCTTAGAGAGCTGTGAACAGAATGGGTAAGAAGCCAGCCCCTGATGGAGCTTACATCCTAGTGGGAGATGACAGCTGACCTGACGAACTGTTAGAAAATGGACGTGGATGGGGAGAGGGGAGATGTGGCAAATAACAATGTGTTTGTAGGGTGTTATGCTCATGGTTGTGATTTTTTTTTTTGATGGCCCAAAGACCATTGGTCGAAGGACCACTGGCCCAAGGACCATAATCTTTATTGCTTTAGTCTCTATTTATATAGCACATGTTCTTCTATGTAATGATTCTTGAAATATTTTTCCATTCAGATCAACATCCCTTGATTCTAAGATGTGTTAAAAGTTTTTTCCTAATCCTATGTCACATTTTGGTTACATGTTTACCCCGAAACCTATTTTTAATTTACTAAAACATAGTCTATGAATCATATTATTCCATCTACATATTCTGTACAGCCTGTTACTCCAGCGAATACAGCATCTTGCTTCAGTGAATAAGTACTATAGTGGTGTCTAAGGGCAAAACTTTCTCATAGTACAGCCATTGTCAGCGGTGGTTTGTTTACCATCTACCCACATACCACAAGACTATTTCTGGAAGGGGCATGTCTTTTGCAGTTTACCTAGAAACCATTTACAATACAATTCATATATCTCTTTTCCATTTATGCTTAGATTCTAAGGGGCACAAACATCTCTAGTATCCCAATCTTTATGAGAAAAGGCAATTGGCTTAGTTTCTGTAATTTTCTCTGATACATGACCCAAGTTTTCCAGTCATCAATAACACTCTCCTCATGAGGCCAGGTCACAATAGGCTTAGGGCTTGTTTTCCAAATGATCGTGGCTGAATGTTAGAGACACACCAGTCAGGGGCCTCAGTAGGTTTAATCATTTTTGGAATGTTTCTCTGTTTGTAGGGTGTTATGCTCATGGTTGTGATTTTATTGTTGGCTAATATATAGTCCTAATTTTTGCTAGACAAATGATTTCTATTATGTTTGGTGGAATTACATACATGCTGACTTCACAGAGAGAAGCATGGACTGTGAGGTGTTGGCAAGCATTTCACCGTATCTCAGCGGATACTGCACTGAGCTCAAAACATCTCAGCTCCCTGAAATCACAAGCAGAGAGGTGGTCTACCTGGGCAGCCTCATTGTTCTGGAAGAGAGCAGGCCTCTGTGTCACCGAGGACCACATCTTTCTATCTTTGGGTCTGAACTGGTCCCTGGTGACATCCAGCCAGTCTTAACTTTCCACAGCAGTGGCTGAACTCCCTGCCTTTTCAGTGGGGATGATATCACCTCCAGAAGTTGAAAATTGGTTTTGAGGGCAAGGAGTCTGAGATATTACAGTGGCTGTGACTCTGCAAAGTTACCTAAAGCATATTGAAGTACATAAGCAGATTTACTCGTTTCTGTGGTACTATGATTTCACGGGATGGGCAGGTGTTGATGGAGTAATGGTGGGGTTTTAGGAAAAATGGGTCTAATAGAACTCTTTAGGGGGCCATAATGAAGAACAATGGCTGAGAACCATGAGCTAGAGTGAGACTTGCTTTTCAGTGTCTTTCACTTTTTTTAACCTGTGTGACTTATTCCATATGTGTCTTGTAGCTCGGGGCTTGCACAGTGATGCCTTTCCAGAGAAGAATAATCAGATAACAAATCAGCCGTGTTCTCTGAGTTTCCAGCAGCTCCTCAGCTTTCCAACCTTGGTGATATTCACTAACACAGGAATCCATGCCTCTGTTTCGCTACAGGGGATATTTTCTGTTGGAAATACCCTTAGGCAGGGTATTTCCATGAAGGCAGGGCTAGGGTTTTAAATCTTTTTTTTTAAAAAAAAAATTTGGACTATGCTTGGTTTTCTTTGCGGCATGCAGGCTGTTTGTGGGAGCACGTGGACTTCTTTAGTTGTGGCGTGTGGGCTCAGTAGTTGCAGATTCTTAACCACTGGACACTAGGGAAGTCCCAGGGGTTTTGAATCTTTACAGCGATATTTTTAAAAAACACCTCACATTGACAATTCCAGGAATAGTTCTGTGTGCTGCTGGGGACCTGCTCACTTTTAGGGACTCATGTTAGGGGCTTGTTTAAAGAGCTGGGTCCTGTGGTGATGATGGTGATGTTGGGGGGGAGATGCATGGGTCCCACTGGCTCTGGTTCAGATTGCCAGCTTTGAGCCTAGTTAACAGGTAAAACTAGTTGAGGGGGGAAGTAGATTGTGCACCCAGCTCCCAGGGATCTGCTTGATGTTATGAAGATGGTTCTATGAGTATAAACACAGGGAAGGGACAGAATCCCCATGCAAAAGTCCAGATTAGGAAAGAAACCAGCAGATGACTGGGTGACTTGAGTCAGGGCTGAATGACTCCATGTCTCAGGCATCCTAGTGAAATGTCTGAAATTCAGAATAATGCAACAGACATTTGCTGATTACTGACCATATACCAGGCAGGGCGAGGATGAGGGCTAGATAAGCAGTCACCAAGAACACAATGTTCAGAGCAGTGTTTGTTCTTGGAGTCATTCATGTGCTGCAAGTGGCAAACCCTGAATGTGAACACCTTCTTAGATCTTGCACCCCAAGTTCCTTGCTTTCCTCATCCTAGTCCTGGCCCTGAATGTCATTTCAGCTTCATAACTCCATGAGACAAGTACTATGTATATCAGCCAAGATTCTTTTGATTGGGCATCAGCAACAGAAACCCAGGCATAAGCTGTTTTAAGCAAAAGAGGAGTTTGTTGGATCACATAAACTGAAAGGTGCATGGACAGCTGTCTTCAGGAGCAGCTTGATCCAGCATCCATAAGCCATTGCTGGAACCTCATGGTTCTGGACTGACGTCTAGCAGAGAGAAGTGAGGATCTCTGACCCAGCTTTTCCATTTGAATCTTGTTACTTCTCTTCGGATCTTAATGGAACATGTGCTTGCATCTGAACAATCAGTATGGTCTGAGGAATGCAGTGCACTGGTTCACTCAAACTGTGATAGCAGGGTTTACTCTTGAGTTAAGGATGGAGGTCCCTCCAAAGCATATGGGCTACAAGTCAGGAAGGGGTGGTCACTTGGAAGGAAGCTGAAGTGCCTTTATCAGGAGAGGGATGAAGGGCTACTGGGTGACAAGACAATAGGTGTCCGTCACATTACTGTTTGCCACAGCGGTTTATAATTTGGGCATGGAAAATTCCAACAGGTAAGTCACTTGTCCAAGGTCAAGTGAATGTATGGCTGAGATTTAATCTCATTGTTTTTATCTTCCTGTACTTCCCCACTTCCTGGGTTACCGCCTCTTTCTACTAGACTATAGACTCTGTGAGGTCAAGGGCTCCAACTCACCTTTTGGTACACCGAGCCTTAGAGCAGAATCAAAACTCCACCCCCAAAAGATTTCAGTCTCAAAAGTCTCAGGCTTAACATGAAATTTTAAACTCAAGGTTTTTTTTTTTTAATTTCTGTTTTGTAATGATTTTTCATTTGTTCCCAAGGATTGCTGAGGCAGCAAATTACAAAAACTGCTTGCTCTCTGCGACCAGCTATCTGATCTCCCTGGAGGTCTCCCCGACGCCGAAGCTCTCCCAGAATTTATCGGGCTCCCCCCTTATCACTGTCCACCTCCGGCACCATTTGGTGAGTTAGAGTGAATTTGTCCTCATTTCTGTTCTTTGATTTCCTTTTGCAGCAGGGTATACTCGATCGTCTGTATGATTGCAGAAAGAATCCTGGATGGACTGGTGCTGGCCAGAATTAGGATTTTGGCATCCATTCTTGTGATTATTTTTGAACAGCAGTGGAAAGTCCCCTGGATAGCTCTGGGGTTGGACACACAGTATTAATTTTGTGTAAAAAGGCCTCTGAGACCAGACATTGCTTTCACTGATGTGTGGACAGCAACTGTGGCTATTTCTGATTTTACGACAAACGTTGTCTTTGGAGGAGGGGATACCTTGGCTAATTCTCACTTATCTTAGATGATGGCCATTAGCGAGACAGAGAGCTTGGTTCTTTCTGGGAAACACTTCCGCCTTTCAAAGAGAGGTTTCTATGCTTTCAGTTTTGAGCTGTTTGTTTTGCCCCGTTGTGACTGTGATTATCTCCGCCTTTACTTTATCTCTGTGATAAGAATGACAGTTGCATCAGAGACACAGATGTGCACCTGTCCTTTAGAAAGTGTGGCTTTCCTTGGGCCAGGATCGTGCACTATGGTTGAAGCTTGCCGTTTTCAAGGAATTTATTGAAGAATGCAATATATATATTAAATTTTTATGAAGTTTAGTTGATTTACAGTGTATCCATTTCTGCTGTATAGCAAAGTGATTCAGTATACATTCTTTTCCATATTCTCTTCCATGATGGTTTATGATAGATGTTGAACAGAGTTCCCCGCACTGTCCAGGAGGACCTTGTTTGTCCATCCTACGTGTGATAAGAACTCAATCCACTTTTGATCCTTTGAAGTCCTACAAAGACTGTTCCTGGCACGATCTTCTATTTTGTTCCGTTTTATACTGTTCCGTCCCATTCCGTCCACATTATCTGAAGACCTACTATGTGCCACTCTGTTTCTGTCTACCTGTGTTTTTATCACCTCCTCGATGAAACGGCGTTAAGGGAAGCTGATGAGTCAGGTCAAGTTGCTCTCACTGCAGCTCCTATCTCACCCTGCCACCCCCCAACCCTGGTTCCCCACGAAGGTCAGGCCCCTCCTGGGTTCCCTCAGCACCCAGCTCTGCCCAGTTGTCCACACTCTCTGGCCAGTGTCTATCTGCACTTGTGCTTTTCCAGGCAGATAGCCACCATCAGACAGCTGTTGCTCCATTCCCTCTTTCATCCTGACCATCTTGCTGATTGGTATTGGAATAAAAACTGACCTTTTCCAGTCCTGTGGCCACTGCTGAGTTTTTCAAATTTGCTGGCATATTGAGTTCAGCACTTTCACAGCATCATCTTTTAGGATTTGAAATAGCTCGGCTGGAATTCCAGGACCTCCACTAGCTTTTTTAGTAGTGATGCTTCCTAAGGCCCACTTGGCCTAGCACTCCAGGATGTCTGACTCTAGATGAGTGATCACACCACCGTGGTTATCTGGGTCACTAAGATCTTTTTTGAATAGTAGTTCTTCTGTGTATTTTTACCACCTCTTCTTAATATCTTCTACTTCTGTTAGGTCCATACTGTTTCTGTCTTTTATTGTGCCCTTCTTTGCATGAAATGTTCCCTTGGTATCTCTAATTTTCTTGAAGTGATCTCTAGTCTTCCCCATTCTTTTGTTGCCAAAGAATGTTCAAACTACTGCACAGTTGCACTCATCTCGCATGCTAGCAAAGTAATACTAAAAATTCTCCAAGCTAGGCTTCAGCAGTATGTGAACCAAGAACTTCCAGATGTTCAAGTTGGATTTAGAAAAGGCAGAGGAACCAGAGACCAAATTGCCAACATCTGTTAGATCATAGAAAAAGCAAGAGAATTCCAGAAAAACATCTACTTCTGCTTCATTGACTATGCTAAAGCCTTTGACTGTGTGGGTCACAACAAACTGTGGAAAATTCTTACCAACCAGTTCATCCTAAAGGAAGTCAGTCCTGAATATTTATTGGAAGGACTGATGCTAAAGCTGAAGCTCGAATACTTTGGCCACCTGATGTGAAGAACTGACTCGTTGGAAAAGCCTGTGATGCTGGGAAAGATTGAAGGCAGGAGGAGAAAGGGATGACAGAGGATGAGATGGTTAGATGACATCAGTGACTCGATGGACATGAGTTTGAGCTAGTGAAGGACAGAGAAGCCTGGTGTGTTACAGTCTGTGGCATCTCAAAAAGTCAGACACCACTGAGCGATTGAACTAAACTGACTGATCTTGCTGATTCCTCACTGCCTCTCTCATCACTCCTTCCTCCTCTGCTCCACAGCCAACCTTTCTTCGGGAACCTCCCCCCTCCTCCCCCCGCCACCCCCGCTGCCACCTGCTCCTTCCCCCGTCTCTCATCCTCTTTATCCACCTGCAAACAGTCTTCACCTGAGAATGTTCCCCCACCCTGTCTCTCTCCTCTCTCTTTTTGAAAGTCACAAAACATTAAAAAAAATTTTAATTGTGGTAAAATACACATAACATAAAATTCACCATCTTGAACATTTTTAAGTGCACAGTTCAGTGGTGTTAAGTACGTTTCACATTGGTGCGCATCCTTCACCACCATCCCTCCCCAGAACTCTCCTGATTTCGAAAAACCAAAACTGTGTCCTCATTAAACACAAATTCCCCCATCTCATCCTCAGTCCCCGGCACACACCCTTCTCCTTTCCATCTCTATGGCTTTGACTACTCTGGGGCCTTCGTGTAAGTAGAATCAGAGAGGATTTGTCTGTTCGTGTCTGGCTTATTTCACCGAGCATCAAGTCCTCAAGGTTCATCCGTGTGATAGCAGAGTCAGAACAGAAAGAACAGAATGTCCTCCATTTTTTGTTTTCTTTTTCTTTTATGGCCTCGCTGTGAACATTCGGAATCCTAGTTCCCAGAGCAGGGATTGAACCTGCGCCCCCTGCAGTAGAAGTGCAGAAATTTAACCATTGGACTGCCAGGGAATCCCCAGAATGTCCTTCTTTTTAAGTCCGAGTCCTAGTCTATGGTGTGGATAGACCACAATTTGTTCATCCATACATCCATCAGTGAACACTTGGGTTGCTCCCACCTTTAGGCTGTTGTGCGTAATGCTGCCATGAACGTGTGTGCATGCAAGCATTTCTCCCAGATCCTCCTTTCAGTCCTTTTGGGTATATACTTGTAGAAGTGGCATCACTGGATCCCATGTTTCAGATATCTTATTCAACACCCATCTCCCCCTTCTCTTCTTCAAACTAGGTTGATTTTTACCATCTCCACTTGCTATACACATTTTCACACTGCAGAGATGGTCTCACATGTCTCCAGAGGAGCTTCCCTGGTGGTGCTAGTGGTAAAGAACCTGCCTGACAATACAGGAGACATCTGAGACTCGGGTTCCATCCCTAGGTTGGAAAGATTCCTCCAGCACTGTTGCCTGGAGAATCCCCATGGACGGAGGAGCCTGGTGGGCTATAGTCCCTGGGGTAACAGAGAGTCAAACATGACTGAAGTGACTTACCCTGCACGCAGTGCATCTCCAGTGTCCTCTACTCGCCTGGTCAAAGCCCACCCCACCCCGCCACAGCCCCTGAGGCTCCCACTCCCGGGTCTGCAGGACATGTCCCCCTGCAGGTGGTGCCCTTTCTCTGGTATCAGCCCCTCCTCCGCTGCGCCACCTGCTCCAAATCCCTGAACACAGGTGCTCCTTCAGCCCGTCTGCAGGAACGTTTATCTCTCTGAATTCGTGGGGTTGCCTTGATTTCAGCTACCACCTCCGGACTGATGTTCCTGGTGACACAAAACCCATCTCTTCCCATGGCCTCACTCCTGTTCCCGGCAGGTTTCTCCACCCCAGGTGTACAGGTGGGCACGTTACCCCCAAGCCTGTACATCCTCTGTGTCTGACTTCCTGTCACTGTATCGCCTTCTCTCTGTTCAGTGTCTGGCGCCCTGGTGTCCTCCTGGCTCCTGGTCTCTGGGTGGGACCAGCTGTGATCCTATTTTCCTAGCATCCCTCACCTGCTCCCTCCCGCTGCCCTACCCCTGGTTCGGAGTCTCACTGCTTGTTTGGTTCTGCCTGAGCTAGAAGCTTCCTGACTGTTCTCCCTGCTTTGTTCTCCCTGAGTTCCCAGGCTTATCTTCCAGAAACACATGCCAGGTGGTCTTACTCAGCTATTTAAAATCTTTCAGTGGCTCAGGTTTCTCTGAAGATGCATTTCAACTTCGGGCCGCACGGTCAGTCTTGAGTGGACCTTTCCAACGTGATGTTCTGCTTGAACCTCTGTCCAGAGGAACAGAAACACTCGCTCTCCTGTGAAGTCTGGGCCTGGTGGGCCTCTGCCTTTGTGTGTGCCTCTCCTGTTATCTGGAAAACCTTCCACATCTCTGGGGTCTAGTCCCACCTGTGTCAAGGTCACTGGAGTCGGTACTACCTCCTCCACGAAGCCCTCTCTGATCTCCCCAGGGAAGAACCACCTCTCCCTCTTTAATGTCTTTGCTCTGCACTAGTGCTGCCTCTGAGGATAGCATCTTACTATTTATGCAAACTGACCATCTCTTCTTTTTTGACATTTGTGTGCAAGAAGTTTATTCAAGAGGGATTGCAAGCTTGACTTATATGGGAAAGGAAGGAAGGCTGAGTATAAGGAGAAGCGGCCTGTGATGCAGTCTCAGAAAAGACCGAAGGTGACCCCGTGGTGAGCTCTGAAGCTGGGATGGCCCTTCAGGATGGTCCCCTTGAAAGTTAGGGGCTCTCGCCTTTAGTCCAGTACATGACTGAGGGCTGTATAGGAAGGGAGTGACCTTGGACAGGAAGCTCTTACCTACTAAAAGCAATTCTGGCAGTTGAGGACTCTCAGTAGCTGAACTCACAGTAGCTGTGGGTGTACAGAAAGTATATGTAAAAGGGCAGGGTAGCTAGAGAGGAATGGGGATCAAACTAAGCTTTCAAGCTGACCAGCTCTTAAACCAGTGTGTGCATTTGTGGGGAAGCTGCCCTGGACCCCATTTGGAACCATCTATTCCTTCCTCTTGATGCCTGGCATTGAGCTTTGGCTCAGAAAATATTTGTTGAACAAGTGCTGAGCTCAGAGGCAGCAGCACCATATAAGTAGCTCTGTCCTGATTTGTGTTATTTGTGTGTATTTTTGTGGTTCCTTTTTCTATGGGGAGGATGCTCACCCGGGCCAGAGGCTCTTCCCTGGCTGCCATCCAGAGGAGACAGCTGACTAGGCAAAATGAGCTCGGCGGGCTCAGCCTGTGTTGGAAGTTTGGTTCTAGTGTGAAACAGAGGCATTTTTAGTGCTTCCAGTGTTGGGGGTTTTATGATATGGCATGGAGGTATTGCAAGTCTGTAATCCAAGTGCATAAAAGCAGAGAAGGCTTGTTCTGAACGATTCTGAAAGCAATGTGTGTTTGAGGTTGAAGTGGCCTTAGGAAAGGGGGCTGTGAGTCTTGGCAGATGTCGGGGGGTGGGCTGAGCTGGGGCTGCAGGGTCTGGGGAGTTGGGGGCTTGGGGACAAGGTCCTGAAGCTGAGACAGGAGGCTGAGAGGGCAGGGGAGATGGGGACGGAGGACTGAATGCAGGGCTTCTTGGCGTCCAGACCCCCAGTGAGTTCACAGGGTATGGATGTCCATATGCACACACACACATCCCCAGGACACACACTGCCACACAAATAATATGTGCACAACCAGATCCAGCACACATACAGACACAGACACAAACACATACACAGTATACACACTTAAACACACATATATGCACACACTCTGATGTAGCACACATACAGACACACATGCATACACACACACCCCAGTACACACACTCACATACAAATACACAAGTGCAGATCCAGCATATATATAGACACAAACATGCACACACAGACACACACACATACCCACAGCTCCCACACCCACCATCCTTGTTACATCAGGCTGGTGTGAACCTGGATTTGAAGAGTAGAAGGGATTTTGTTTATTTATCTCGGGTCCCTCCCAGTCCCTTTCTGAGTAGGATGGTGTCCAAGACCCTTGGGCACCCTCAGGACCTCACATCCTCCCCCTCTCTCACTTTTTCTCTCCTTCAAAATGGGCTGCCCCATGTTCTGATCCATAGAACCCTCTCCTCACTAGCTCCCAGCAAGTCAGCAAGGCCATAAACAGACCCCCACCCGTCATCAGGTTGTGGGGATGCCCTTGGCATTTCCTGATGCCTGTGCATCTGAGGGGCTCTGGTTCCGGGGCCGCGTCCCCTAACACCCCCGTGATGCTGCCTGATCCAAACTGTACTTTTAGAGTGAGTTTCATTCTAGAGTTTTCCCAGAGAGACTTTTCAACCAATGAGACAAAAACTCACATATTTCCAGAGTCAGCTGTCCCTGCTGGCTGGTGTCCTGCTCAGCCAATATCTTTTTGATATTTTGCCATCAGTTTATTTCAAGCCACACAGTACTTTTTAAATTTTTATTTTATATTGGAATACAGCTGATTAACAATGTGACAGCTTCAGATGGGCAGCAAAGGGACTCAGCCATATATATACCTGTATCCATTCTCCCCCAAACTCCCCTCTCATCCAGGCTGCCACATAACATTGAGCAGAGTTCCCTGTGCTATACAGTAGGTCCTTGTCGGTTATCCATATCAAATACAGCGGTGTGTACATGTCGATCCCAAACTCCCTAACTATCTCTTTCTCCCATCCTTCTTCACCCCCTTCCCATCAGCAACCATAAGTTCATTCTCTAAGTCTGTGAGTCTGTTTCTGTTTTGTAAATGAGTTCATTTGTACAGTTTCTTTTTAGCTTTCCCATATAAGGGATTTCATGCAATATTTCTCCTTTTCTGTCTGACTTACTTCACACAGTATGACAATCTCTAGGTCTATCCATGTTGCTACAAATGGCATTATTTCATTCTATTTAATGTCATGTCACTTGATTCCTTACGTTAAAACAATGTTCTCACTATTTTTTCTTTTTTTAGGAAACCAACTCAAGTCAGTTATGGGTACAGTGAAATAAACCAGAATCCACTGTCCTGATATCAAGGGGCCTTGCTTGGAGACCCCAGTGCTCATTAAGTGTTCTGTGTTGCCTGTGGGTGGGGACCTGGGTCAGGTAGACCATGATGGCCAGTGTGGCCTGGGCTCCTGTCCCACACCTTGTTCAGAGTCTATGTGTCAGGCGTGCCTTGTACTCAGAGTGTGTATCATCAGAGCCCATGCTCAAACCATCATGGTGCTTTCTTACTTCACATTCCTTGCTCCCCATACCATCAAACAGTCCAGATTCTGACCCATCCTTTGGGTGATGCCAGTTGTGCTGATTTGCAGGTCTCTGCTGATGGGTTCCTGCAGCTCCTTTGAGTGTCGTGTCTGGCATGGGGAGCCTGCAGGGCTGTGACCCTTCCCAGCATGTGGCCAGGCAGCTGGCAGCCGGGTACAGACTGTTGCGATAGACAGTCCAGTTGCGGAAACTGTACACCAGATGTATACCACCCTCGAGAAGTTACTGAGGGCACCTCCTTGCTGTAGTCAGTTTGTCCCTGGGGCAAGTACCAGAGTCCCCTGCCTAAAAGATGCTTCAGAAATGGCAGAGCTCTGGCCAGTTAGAATTGCTCTTAGCCACTAATCAGAACCTTTATTTGTGAATCAAGATGGAATGGTCACCTTTCCCTGGTCAATGAAGATGTGTGCGTGCATGCTCCGTCACTTAGTCATGTCCAACTCTATGACCCCATAGATTGTAGCCCACCAGGCTCCTCTGTCCATGGGATTTCCCAGGCAAGAATACTGGAATGAGTTACCATTTCTTTCTCCAGGGAATCTTCCCAACTCAGGGATCAAACCCACATCTCTTGTGTCTCCAGTGAAGATGAGACCTTTGTTACCTTCAGAAAGAAGCAGACTGAGAGAAGCAGATTCTTTGGAAACTTTGAGAATTAGAAAACCAAAAGTCAGTATCTTGAAGCACTAAGTGCTGTCAGTTTCAATGGCTGTGGTCTAAAATTCACTCGTCAATTGGCCTTCACTCCATCTGACTGTCAGTCCCAAAGACAGGCTGTCCATCCGTCAGGCTTGTCATAAAGTTTGGAAGGGATTCAGTCCAATATTGGTGATGTTCCAGCAGCAGGACTCTGGGAAGTGGTCAAAATGGAGGGTCTGTCCGTCTGTTTATTTGATACCATCTCCCGGAGGGCCAGCGATGGGGCTGTGGCCAGAGCCAGACTGTGCTGGGTCTGCCTGGCTCTGACCCAGGGCTGCTGTGTGCTTCTCAGTGGGAGCTGCTGCAGCCATCACGGGGGAGGAGGCCCAGGCAGGATGGGGACCACGGTGACCAGCCCAGATACTGGGGAAAGTGTGGCTGCCATCGCAATTCACAGTGTGAGCCTCATGTGGAAGGGGCTGGTATTGCCCAACTGAAGTCATTTCGGAGTCCGAGAGGTGAGTAATCTAGGGGGTAGTAAGAAAATCTGCATCACGAAACTATCACAGGTATAATTTGTCCTCCGAGATGATGTTTATTCATTGGCTGATACACTGACTCAACAAATACAGCTGTGTGCTCTCCAGTGGGGTGCCCACCTCCCCGCCTCCGTTTCATCCTTAGTAAGGCAGGATAATGACACCCATCTAGGAAGTAGTTAGTGTGTGTTCAGTTCATAGTCTGCAATGCAGGAATGGACTCCAGCTTCGGCTGACTTTAGCGAAGAGAGAGTTTCCCAGAAGGGCACCCTGCAGCTTGCCGGACTGGAGGAGCTCTGCCCAAGGGTGATCTGGGCCGGGTAGGGACCCCATGCTCGTGCTGAGTGAGATTCGCCTCTCTGTGCATGTCCCCTCGTCACCGTGGGAGGCCCCAGGAGAGAGCAGGAGGGCAGGTATGTAAGTTGGTCTGCCTGGACCATGAGCCCATCCTGGGCCGGAGGGTGGTAGGCAAGTGGGTGCAGTTCCCCCAGGATCATCTGTGGGGGGTCGTGCACCTTGACCGCTGTAGCATCTGAATGATGGAGTGCAGCTCCCCAAGCTGTGGACCGTGAGAGCAGAAGCCCTGAATTCTAGCACCCAGACTTCTATCTGAGTCTCAGGATGCCCAGGTGCTTGTGGACTAGGGCTCTGAAGGAAGCCCTGGACTCTTCCCTGTGGGGGGCTGGGACCCGTGTGCCCTCAGGATTCCGTACCCTCTCGAGCCGTCTGACTGCATGGGCTGAGTCGTGCAGTGTCTGAACATGGTGCTGGGACCCCTGGGCCTTTGGTCCTGAGGATGGGAGTGTGCGATGCGGCTTCCTCGGGGGTAACACCACAACTTCTGATGTTTTGAAAGGAAGCCATACATCTGGATTTAAAATCGCATCTCTGGATTTGTATTGTTGGCAGCTCATTCAAATTTGCTTCTAACATTTTTAACCAAAATACATACATCTGTGGGTTGAATTGGGTCAGCCGATCACCAGTTGACAACCTCTGTGATTTTGTTTTTTTAGGTTTTTATTTGAAATGATTTTAGACTTAAGGAAAAAAAGGAAAAATTGCAAAATAAGACAGAGTTCCCGTATACCCAGCTCATCCTAATGTTAATATTTTAAAGTACAATTCTTTTTTTTAATACAGATTTTATTTTTGGCTGGGCTGAGTCTTGGGCTGCACTTGGGCTTTCTTTAGTTGTGGCGAGTGGAGGCTACTCTCTGTAGAGGTTCGAGGGCTTCTCATTGTGGTGGCTTCTCGGTGCAGAGCACAGGCTCGAGGCGCCTGGGCTTCAGTACTGTCAGCAGTCAGGCTCAGTAGTTGTGGCTGGAAGGTTCTAGAGCATGGGCTCAGTAGTTGCAGTTCAGGGACTTAGTTGCTCCAGGGCTCGTGGAATATTCCCGGACCAGGAATCAAACCTGTGTCCCCTACACGGGCAGGTGGATTCCTATTCACTATACTACCAGGGGAGTCCTAAAGTACAATTCTTGAAACCAGGAAATTAACAGTGATATTAGCTAGTCTACAGTTGTGCTTTGGATCTTGTCAATTTTTCTGCTTAGGACCTCACCTGTTCCCTCACCTTCCAGCCTGTCGCAGTTCCTTAGCTTCTTGGTCTTTCAGCACCTTGATGCTTGAAGAGTCCAGGGTGGTCACTTAGAAGAACATCCCTCAGTTTGGGATTATCAGATGTTTTTCTCACAATGGGGTTGAGTTTAGGTGTCTTGGACAAGAGCACCATACAAGTGAAGTTGTGCCTTCCTTGTTGCATCACATCATCCTGTGTGAGTTTCCTGCAGCTGCTGTAACAAAATAGCCCAGCTTGGGGGTGGGGCAAGGGGCAGTTAGGTTAGACAGCAGACATTTATGGTCTCACATCTTGGAGGCTGGAAGTTGGAGATCAGAGTGTCAGCAGGGTTGGTTCCTCCTAACGCCTCTTACCTTGGCTTGTCGATGGCTGTCTTCTCTCTGGGTCTTCATGTGTTCTCCTGTGTTCCAGTCTGTATTCTGATCTCCTCTTCCTAAAAGGACACCAGTCATATGGGATTACAGCCCACCCTAATGATCTCATTTACCTCTATTACCCCTTTAAGGCCTCATCTCTACGCACAGCCACATCCTGTGATCCTCGGGCCTAGGTCTCAAACACACGGATTTTGGGGGCACAATTCAGCTCAAATACAGACATTAAAGATGGTATTCATTATCACCAGTGATGCTCACTTTGATTGCTTGGTTGAGGGGGTTGTTTTCCTAGTTTATCCACTTTAAAGTTATCACTTTCCCTTTGCAAATCATAATCTCTTGTCAGAGAGGTACCATGAAACTACACAACTGTCTTATATCTCATGATACTTTCTCCATGAATTTTAGCATCCAATGATGGTTATTACCTGCAAAAGTTATTACTGTCGTGTTTGCCAAAGGTTGATTTTCTATGTCCATCATTCTACATTTATTAATTGGAATTTTAATACAAGGGCAACTCATTCAATTATTTATTCATGTCAATATATTTTAGATACTTATTTTTGCTCAATAAGCTATAATCCAATACTATCATTACTTATTTTTTTGTTTAAATTGTCCCAGCTTTGACCTTTGGGAGCCTTTTCCAGTTGGCTTCTGTGTCCTTTTGATATGTCCTCATCATTTTTGAGTCTTTCCTAACTTTCTAGCACTAGAGATTTTCTAGGCTCATGGAACTCACCATTTCTCCATGGAGCCCTGGTTCGTTTTGTTGGAGAGTAGTGTTTAGAAACCAGGACCTGGGTGCCAAGTGTGCTCATTTCTGTTGCTGTTGTTCAGTTACTAAGTCATGTCCAACTCTTCGCAACCTCATGGACTGCAACACACCAGGCTTTCCTGTCCTTCGCTTTCTCCCAGTGTTTGCTCAGATTCCTGTACATTGAGTCAGTGATACTATCTAACCATTTAATCCTCTGCCACCGCCTTCTCCTTTTGCCTTCAATCTTTCTCAGCATCAGGGTCTTTTCCAATGAGTTGGCTCTTCACATCAGGTGGCTGAAAGATTGGAGCTTCAGCTTTAGCATCAGTCCTTCTTCCAGTGAATATTCAGGGTTGATTTCTTTTAGGACTGACTGACTTGTTTGATCTCCTTTTTGTCCAAGGAACTCTCAAGAGTTTTCTTCAACACCATAATTCAAAGGCATCAATTCTTTGATGCTCCTTCTTTATTGTCCAACTCTCGTATCCATACATGACTACTGGAAAAGCCATAGCCTTTGTCAGCAAAGTGATGATTTTTTTTTTTAATATGCTCTCTAGGTTTGTCATAGCATTTCTTCCAAGGAGCAAGTGTCTTTTAATTTTGTGGCTGCAGTCACTGTCTGCAGTGATTTTAGAGCCCAAGAAGATAATATCTGCCACTGTTTCCACTTTTTATCCATCTATTTGCCATGAACTGATGGATCTGGATGCTATGATCTTAGGTTTTTGAATGTTGAGTTTTAAGCCAGCTTTTCCACTCTCTTCTTTCACCTTCATCAAGAGGCTATTTAGTTCCTCTTCACTTTCTACCATTAGAGTGGTATCATCTGCATATCTGAGATTGTTGATATTTCTCCTGGCAATCTAGATTCCAGCTTGTGATTCATCCAGCTTGGCATTTTGCATGATGTGCTCTGCATGTTTCTGCTGGGGTGTTATTGCTTCTTGATCCCCTGAACAGAATTTGGAAATGTATGTATGTACTTAAACAAGCAAACACATGCATCATATTAGGTATTTATATTTATCCATCTGTATGTACATGTGTTAAAAAGTGTAAGTTCATTCTGGTAACTCTTTCCAAGCTAAGATTCATTCAAGCTTTGTTTTATTTTTAATTGGAGTATAATTGCTTTACAGTGCTATGTTAGTTTCTGCTGTACAACAGTGTGAATCAGCTATACATATACGTATATTCCCTCCCTCTTGAGCTTCCCTCTCACTCCACCCCCATCCCACCCCTCTAGGTCATCACAGAGCACTGAACTGAGCTCCCAGTGTTATACAGCAGCTTCCCACTATCTGTTTTACACATGATAGTGTATATATGTTAATCCTAATCTCCCAGTTGTCCCACCCTCCCCTTTCCCCACTGTGTCCACATGTTCATTCTCTACATGTGTTCCTATTCTGCGATAGGTTCATCTGTACTGGCTTTCTAGATTCCATATTGAGCCTTTTCTTACATCCTTCATTCTCCAAAACTGGCTGTCATGATTCTCAGTGTTTTTACTGATTTGCGTAAGCCCCTCACACATACACAGTAGTTCTGGAATTGCTAACCCACCCCCTGTGGGAAACAAATGTACCAACTAGAGGACAGTATTTGTTTCTATTCTGTCTGTCATTTGCTTACACTATACAGTTGAAATTCTATTTTGTAAAGTTATCTAGGTTTGTTTCTTTCTTGCCTGTTCCCTTCAAGTGATTTAATCATTTGTGATACAGTTAGATTCATCTGTGGTTGTTTGTATTCTGTGATGGCTGTGCCCCATTCTGGCTGATTTTAGCTATTGGTTTATTTGGGAAGTATGTGAAATGTCACCACAGTCCTAAGGGTTAGGTCTACACAAGCAGGTGCACTCAGAGGAGTGACATCCTACTCTGTCCTACTCCCCCTCTGTTCCTTCCACTCCATTCCCACCCACACCCTCTGGGTAAGCAGTTCTCTTAGTTTCTGGTTTATCCTTCCTGTGTTCCATTTGTGCTGAACAGACAGGTACATGTATGTTTTCTCATATCTCCTTCTTTATTCTATGAAGGATAGCATGCCATAAAAACTCTTTTTTTTAAAAAAAAATTATTTTATATCAGAGTATACTGATTTACAATGTTGTGTTAGCATATATGCTCCAGGAGTTGGTGATGGACAGAGAAGCCTGGCATGCTGCAGTCCATGGGGTTGCAAAGAGTTGGACATGACTGAGCAACTTCACTCTCCCTTTTCACTTTCATGCATTGGAGAAGGAAATGGCAACCCACTCTAGTATTCTTGCCTGGAGAATCCCAGGGACGGGGGAGCCTGGTGGCCTGCCATCTATGGGGTCGCACAGAGTCGGACACGACTGAAGTGACTTAGCAGCAGCAGCATATATATATATATGTGTGTGTGTGTGTGTGTGTGTATATGTATATGCACACACACATATTCTTTTTCAGATTTTTTCCCCCATATCTGTCTGTTAATCTGTTAGTTGCTCAGTCGTGTCCTACTCTTTATGACCCCATGGACTGTAACTCACAAGGTTCCTCTGTCCATGGAATTTTCCAGGCAAGAATACTTATATTGGGTATAGTTTCTTGTGCTATACAGTAGGTCCTTGTTGATTATTTTATATGTAATAGTGTGTGTATGTTAATCCCAACCTCCTAATATAAAAACCCTATTGAACTTAACAATTTTTACAAAAGATTTGTTTGTTTGTTTTTGGCTGCTTAGGGTCTTCCTTGCTGTGTGTGGGCTTTCTCTGGTTGCGGCGAATAGGGGCTTCTCTTCCTTGCTGTGCTTGGGCTTCTCATTGCAGTGGCTTCTTTTCTTGCAGAGCACAGGCTCTAGGACACGCTGCCTTCAGTAGTTGTGGCACAGGGGTTTAGTTGCTCTGCAGCATGTAGAATCTTAGTTCCCGGACCAGGGATCAAACCTGCGTCCCCTGCATTGGCAGGCAGATTCTTAACCACTAGATCACTTTTTCACTTCACAGTTTACCTTGGAAATAACTCTTAACCCGTTCATGGAGATGGTCCACATCTTTTTTTTCCCTTTCAGCTGCGTAGTACTCTGTTGTGTGGCTCTATTCAACTGTCATGTGGTTATCAACTCCTGAATTGCGTATGGACATTTGAGCTGTTTTCACTGTTTTGTAAGCGGTTTGTTAGAGTGAAAGACCTTGTGCATTTTCCTGTTGTGAGAGGTACCGCCTCTATTCTAGGCTCTTGGGAAAGTGTGTGTCTACTTGCAAATAGACCCCAGGCCGCTCCCTCCCTCCCCTGTCGTGGCCTCTGGCTGTTCAGGGGCAGTGGAGTGACAAATAACAGAGACAATGGGAAGAGCTCAGTCTCTACACATGAAGTCACTTTGAGAATGGATGCTGCCTGCCAGATTCCTTCGCCCCGACTGCTCTTGCGATCCGCATGTCTGTGTTTAATTCATTTCTGAAGACGCGGCATTATGAGCTGTCAACCACAGGTGATACAGAATAGGTCTCACAGATTAAATGTCTCACTCCAGTTGTCACCCACATGACCCAGATGAACAGCAGTGTGGGGAGCAGCAGAGCCTAGAACTAGCCTTCCCACAGAGACGGAGCGTTCCTGCCCTCCAGCACAGAGGCTCTGGAAGGCGTGGGTGGGAAGCAGGTGCAGACGGCTCTGCCTGAGCTGTGCTGTGTGACCCGGGGCCTGGCTGGAGGGAGGCAGGGGATGGCTTCAAAGGGTGTTCTATGTATGATGCAGGGAACCCAAAACCAGGGCTCCGTGACAACCTAGGGGGGTGGGATGGGGAAGGAAGTGGGAGGGGGTTTGAGAAGGAGGGGACATATGTGTACCTAGTGCCGATTCATGTTGATGTGTGGGCCAAACCCAGCACAATATTGTAAAGTAATTATCCTCTAATTAAAAAACCAACAAAAAGCCACTGGGCTTCAGGTGTGGCTGGAGAAGCAACACCGGATACAACTGAGTGTTGCTGTGCTTTTTGAAAACATTGTTTGTTTTTCTTTAAGGACACCACCCTCCCAGTCTCCAGCAGCTAAGGAGAGATATTTTGATAAGCATCTCTTTATTCTAGAAAGTTCTGGGCAGGGGCTCCTGGTGACATTGTCTTTCCCTGGTCCTTGACACCTTCTTATCGCTGGCGTGGTTCAGAGGTGGTGTGCACTAAGGGAGTGAGGTGGTGGGGGACTCAATCCTCCAAAAATGCATGTTTGCACTTTCTTGGTGAAGTTTGAATTCCAGCTTCTACTGGACTTGCTGCAGCAGCTGGACATTTTGTAGAGGTTTACATTTTTTTCCTTCTTCTCTGAAACCAGGAAGGTGCCAGTTTGGAAACCAGAGAAAAAGAAAGGGTGGATTAAAATGCAATCCCCATTTTAATGGTGGGTTACTGTAGTTATTTTTAAAAAAGAAAGTTTTCTGAGTGAAGACTGTCATCCAGAGGCGAGGCAGAGAGGAATTTTTATCAAACCAACCGAGGACGATAATTGAGGCTTGTCTCAGCCAAGCGTTCTCCAGGGTTTTGGAGGTTTTTCTTTTGAAGGTTGCTTTTACATCTCTGAGGATGTTTTTGGAGGCATGCTTTTTTAAGTTAAAATGATTTGTCTGATGGGAAATGTTTTTTGTGGAGGCCTGTGCCAGCAGGCAAAGTGGGGGCAAGCGGGGCTCAGTGGAAATGTGGGGCCTGGGGGACTGTCCCCATCATCACAGAGAGACACGTGGCTTGGAACTGCTGCACTTTATCCCAGCAGCGGGGACAAGGCTGATGTGGCTGACATCTTTTCCTGGCACAGAGCAGGGGCTTCATGGGGTCTCCAAGGAACAGTGGTCACAGGCTTGTCCTGGGGGTCTTGTAGAGGACACTTAGTCAAGCCCAGGCGTGCAAGAGGATGGCCCACCAGAGGCCCCAGGTCTATGTTTCTGGGACACGTGGCCATGCCATTCGGTCCACTTCCGGGTTCGTCGGGTCCTGTCAGTTAGTCTGAATGGTCAGGCTGCAGAGGGCAAGTTGGATCGAGGCCTTTGTGAGCCCAGCTTGGCCTCTGACCCTGGGCACTGTGAGAGGACAGAAGACTCAGTCACCACCTCAGCCTGTCCCCGTGTCCCCCGGTTTTACTAAGCTTTCCCATCTGAGCAGGACAGATTTCTTCTCTGAAGAGTCTCGGGGGCACCTTGATCCCCGAGTCTGCATATGGGTCTCATCAGCCGAGGCATTTGAATAGAGAATCTCCGGGGATGGACTCCAGGTGCGTCCTGAGTGACACCGAGCTCCGGCATTAACGTCCCCACTGCACAGAACTCTGGCTCAGATGCGCTCAGGCACTTGAGATGGTCAGCATCACTTTGATGAGATGTGTGTCAGACAGGGCTTCTTGTGTGCAGAACTGTTGAGGTGTGGGCCGTCACGTGCACTTGAGCAGCTTCCCTGGCCTCTACTCAGGCAATGCCGGTAGCCGCCTCCCCCAAGTTGTGACAACCAAATACATCTCCAGATGGTGCCAGAGACCCCCAGAGACTCCCTGGTGTGTTGTTGCAGCAGCAGCGGCAATGGCCAGGTTGTTCTCAGTGCTGTGTAATAGTCCAGCCAGTTTATTTCTCCATGATGAATGGATTTGGTCATTTCCCACTTTGTACTGTTAAAAATAGTCACTTTTCTATGCTTCTTAAATTTTAATATTCAGAACCAGATTGAAGAGAGAGGCACAGAAGTGGTCGGATATTATTGCAAGGAATGAGCCCTCCTGGCTGGGGTCATGGCGTGCAGCTGTTATCTCTCTAGGGTTTGTTGTGGAGAAGAAAATAGTTTTATTTTAAGTGAAACAAAAGTTTTATTTTCTTCCTAGGGCCATCCTTTGGTGCACTGGGGATCCAGGCTATTCCTGGTCTGCAGACTGCCTTGCACACCATGGTGCCTACATATGGCTATTAAAAAACACACATGTGCCCACACACGTGTGCATACACACATACATACACACATGTAGACACACATGCACACACACATACACATACATGCACACACCCACACATAGCTCAGTATCATTTGAAAGTCCCCCAGCATGAACACCAATATGAATGAGCTTCCTGCAGGAGTTTCTGGGTTAACATTTTTGCTCTGAACAGAGCTTCCTGTCATGGGGCTGTGCTTGTGTTGTGGTGTCCACTTTTTAATGTTTGTTTTCATGCCAGTAGCTATACAGTAATCATTTTCATGGTTGCATGATAGCCTATTTATTTATCATTCTTTCATTGTTGTCTATTTAGTTCATTGCATGTGTTCATGATTATAAACAACTCTATAATGAACCTTCTGTGCTCTAGTTCAATTATCTCTTTAGGGTAAGTTCTTAACAAGTAAAATTGCCCTGCTCAATGCCTATTCATTACTCTTCTTCTTTGAAAACTTCTTTTGGGATGTTTGAGCTAGATCTACATTTCCTTCCCAAGGGAGCAAATAGAATCACGGAATCCAAATGTGAAAGCTGGGAGTTCAGATTATTCAGAGCAAACTTCTCATTGCCTCCCAGTTTGAAAAGCAGATGTATTATTCAAGTAATAATGGACTTACAGAAAAGCATACACAGACGTGTGCAGTGTGACACTTTTGCAGAGCAAACACACTCATGAAATCACCTCCTCCCATCAAAAAACTGAGCGTGACCAGCATCCCAGAGCACCCCTCTGGGATGCCCCCAACAGACCATTTGGGATATTACAAATAGTGCTGCTTGAACATGTCTGGGCCATTTGGTGACTGTATACAGACACTTCTGCCTGGCACAAGCTTAGGAGAGGAACTGCTAGGTCATAGGGTGTGCATATGTTCCTTGAACAGGCAGATGCCCAACTAGTTCCCCAAAGTGGATTGCTGGTTTCCACTCTTCCATCAGTGTGAGAATTCCAGCTGCCAGCACTTGGCATTGTCTGCTGTTTCCAGGTTAACTATTCTGTTGGTTAACAGTGTCTCATTTTGGTTTTTATTTGCTGTCCCCTAATGACTAATTCCTGGGTTGGGAAGATCCCCTGGAGAAGGAAATATGGTGACCCACTCCAGTCTTCTTGCCTGGAGAATCCCCATGGACAGAGGAGCCTGACAGGCTACAGTTCATGGGGTCGTAAAAGGTCTTGTGACTGAGCGCACACACACACACACGCACACACGCACACATACACACGCACAATGACTAATGCAGTCAATCACCTTTTTATACACTTATTGACCATTGTGATATGCCTTTTTGTCCATATTATTCAAGCCTTTTGCCTATTTTTCTATTGGATGTCTGCTTTGTCCCCCTTATGATTATTTTAGGCGTTCTTTATATATTTTGAGTATGAGATATTCGCTGAATATATGAATTGCAAATATCTTTTCCAACTGGATCTTGCCTTTTTACTCTTAGGCTGTCTCCTGGTGAACTGGAGTTTTAAGTTTTAGTGTGGTTGACTTCATCAAGCTCTCCTTTTATGCTTCATGCTTTTTGTGTCCTGGTCAAGGAATGTTGCCTCACCCTAGGTCATGAAGATAGTCCTCTGAGCTACATGAAAGTTTTATTGTTTTCTCTCTCACCTTTAGATCTAGTCCTTCTGTAATGGTTTCTGCGTGCTGTGAAGGAGAGGTCAAGATTTATTTATTTTTCCCCGGTGGCTATCTAATTTAGCTCGCTCTAGTTGTTGAAAAGATCTGCCCCCCCTCCCCCTTTTACACTGCAGTGTCACCTTTGTCATAAATCAGTTCACTGTTTACATGCAGTTCTGTTTCCGGACTCTGCCCCTACTTCACTCTGTATTCTGTGCCAATACCTCGCTCTCCTAACTGCTGCAGATTTCTGATAGATCCTGAGATGGGCTCAGGGCCCCCAGCTTGGTTCTTCTAAGGCTGCATTGACAACTTTTGGTGAGATACACATTTTAACATTTGATACACATTAGCACACACATTTGATATGCAAAACGTCCTTCAGAAAGCTTGTAACAATTTATATTGTCCAGAAGAGGCACCGATTTCCCCACATGATCGCAAATTCTCATGGCAAGAAGTCTTGTGCTATTCTTGTTGTATTTTTATTTGCATTTCTTTGATTATGAGTGAGGCTAGACACCGTTTTCCAGTGGTCATGTATGGATGTGAGAGTTGGACTGTGAAGAAAGCTGAGCGCCGAAGAATCGATGCTTTTGAACTGTGGTGTTGGAGAAGACTCTTGAGAGTCCCTTGGACCGCAGGGAGAGCCAACCAGTCCATCCTAAAGGAGATCGGTCCTGGGTGTTCATTGGAAGGACTGATGTTGAAGCTGAAAACTCCAATACTGTGGCCACCTTATGCGAAGAGCTGACTCACTGGAAAAGACCCTGATGCTGGGAAGGATTGGGGGCAGGAGGAGAAGGGGACGACAGAGGATGAGATGGCAGGATAGCATCACCGACTCGATGGACATGAGTTTGGGTAAACTCCGGGAGTTGGTGATGGACAGGGAGGCCTGGCGTGCTGCGATTCATGGGGTTGCAAAGAGCCAGACACGACTGAGCGACTGAACTGAACTGAGACACCTTTTCCTACTGAATCAGCGATTTGCATTTTTATTGCTTACATCCTTTGTTTCCTTATTGACTTCTAAAGGCTCTCTGCCTCTCACAGAGTTAACCCATTGTCTGTTATGTTTCATTTCGACTATTTTGGCCACATGCAAGTTAAACATTTTTAAATCCTCAAATGTATCCACCATTTTCTCCAGAAGAAGGATGTGTTTAGTTTCCTACTGCTGATGTAACAAAACACCACAAAACTAGTGGTTTAAAACTGTACAACCTAATACACAGTATTGTTTTTCTCTTTCTGACTTACTTCACTCTGTATGACAGACGCTAGGTCCATCCACAGCTCTACAAATGACTCCGTTTTGTTCCTTTTTATGTCTGAGTTAATATTCCATTGTATTTATGTACCACATCTGCTTTATCTATGCAGATGAACCTATTTGCAGGGCGAGAATAGAGACACAGATGCAGGGACACAGTGGGGCGGGGAGGAGAGGGTGGGGCAAACTGAGAGAGTAGCACTGACTATATACACTACCATGTGTGAAACAGACAGCCAGTGGGAACCTGCTGTATAGCACACGGAGCTCAGCTTGGTGCTCTGTGATGACCTAGATGGGTGAGATGGAGGGGTGGGAGGGAGGTTCAAGAGGGAGGGGACATGTGTGTACATATAGTTGATCCACTCTGTTGTAAGGCAGAAACTGTTTAATAACACAACATTGTAAAGCAATCATTCTCAATTAAAAAAAAGACAAATGAAATACACTGACACACACACACACACACACACACTTTATCATCTTACAGCTCTAATATTGGTCTCCTTGGACTGAAATCAAGATGCCAGCAGGTCTGCATTCCTTCTGGAGCCTCCAGGGGAGTTCTGTTTCCTTGCAGCTTCTAGAGACCCTGGCATTCTTTGGCTCATCTCTCCCTTCTGCCTCCAGAACTACCAGCACGGCATGCTCAAACCTCTCTCTTTGACCTTGGCTTCCATTGTCACGTCTCCTCTGTCTCTGCCCCTCCTCCTTCCCTCTTGTAAGGACCCTGGGGATCATACTGAGTCCTGACAGAACATCTAGGATAAGCTCCCCATCTCAAGAATTTTAACTTAACCCCACTTGCAAAGGGCTTCCCTGGTAGCTCAGGTGATAAAGAACCTGCCTGCAATGCGGGAGACCTGGGTTCAAACCCTGGGTTGGGAAGATCCCCTGGAGGAAGAAATGGCAACCCACTCAGGTATTCTTGCCCAGAGAGTCCCATGGACAGAGGAGCCTGATGGGCTGCAGTCCCTGGGGTCATGAAGAGTCAGACACGACTGAGTGACTGAGCACGCACCACCTGCAAACCGCCTTCTCCTGTAAAATTCCAGATTCTGGGGATTGGAATAAGATCTCTTTAGGGGAGAGGGCATTGTCTTATCTACCACAAAGGGTAGTTTAAGAGTCTAGTGGGTCAGTAGGGCTACTGAAACACTCAGGGAGGGTGATCAGGTTGCTGAGTTGACATCTGTCACTCTGGGGTGGGCAGACTTCTCCTCTAAGCCTTGAGATTTCTGTGCCCAGACCTTTCATTCTGATTGGTGTAATGGGTCACAGAGGCAGATACATGCCCACTGCACCTCGTCCCTCCTCCACAGAGGAGCCTGCTTGGCAGTGCATCAGGGCCAGGGTGCAGGATGTCAGCCTGCATCCCTGGGAACCGTGATCCTCCCACTTCCATGGAACAGTGCTCTCCCCCTTCTTTTGTGGCCAAATGTGGATGCGGGATAATTTAGTGTGTATCACCTGCCGTGTGTCCCAGTCACACTGAAAAGAAACAGAAGACCCGTCATCTTAACATTCGTGTAGAAGCCCATCACTTAACTAGCCAGTTTGCCAAACACAGAACATCTGTTGTGTGCAAAGGAAGTCCGTTCGGCTGACAGTGTCGTCCTGGAGTGACCGTGGGTACCAGGCTCCTCTCATCTCTCAGTGAGTCTTAACCACGTAGCATCCTCCTGTAGGGCATTCTGGCTACACCCGGGCAGAGGAGATACTGCTTCTCATTCTGTGTTTTTGAAATCACTACACAGACAGCGTGGGAACAAGGGCTAGGTAAAGCTTTGGTCCTTACTGCCTGCAGTTCTAGTTAAACGTGGATGGAGAGGCCTGTTTGAACGCCCTGCGTTTAGTTTTATGGCTTTTCCTGAGAAAACTGCTGAGATTCAGTACCTCCAGCTGGTCTGTGTCTTTCCAGTTCTTTCTCCTGGGCCTGCCCACTTCCCTCCCCGCAGACTCGCTGGGCTGAGGCCTTTGAGAGCAGAGCCAGCTTTGGTGGGGGAGGAGTAAGTGGCAGGTGTTTGCCCAGCTCAGCTAAAACCCTGGGTTATCATCTTATTCCCTCCCTTCAGGCCTGGCTTACTGTCTTCCAGGATCTGAGTCCATGGGTCCTGGTGGATTTTGTGGGATTGATGGAAACTCTGGGACTTGGCTGGACACACCTACATATTGGCCCTTTATTGGCATGACTTGTTCACAACTCAAGACACCATGCAGTCACATCACACATATGTTCTTTTCAATTCATCACCCCTTTACCCGACTCCAGCTTCCATGTTCCCAATGCTCAGATTTATTCTCCTGTTATTTCTCATTTATTCTCATGCTCTTTCCCAAAAGGTTGGGTCTTAGCAAACACCAGCCCTCCACCCTAATTCAGTCCTTGTCTTCCATTAGGTCATTGGCTTCAGAGGCTTCAGCCTAGACGCCCCCTCCGTCAAGGCAGGGATGCTTCTGGGCCACATTTCCTTTCTCTGCCACTGACCTTGACTGGACCACCCAGGTCTACCACACAGGGCTCTGAGACTTTGCAGCTCACGATGGGGGTGCCAACTCCCTGTGTCTCCAGAGACCTCAGGCTCCTTAGGCAAAATGACCTACCTTCCCTCCAGGGACCAGCTCTGTGTGCCAAAGAGTGGGGTTGGTTTTGTGCATGTGTGCTAAGTCCCTTCAGTCGTGTCCGACTCTGTGCAACCCCATGGACTGTAGCCCACCAGGCTTCTTTGTCCATGGGATTCTCCAGGCAAGAATACTGGAGTGGGTTGCCATGCCTTCCTCCAGGGGATCTTCCAGACCCAGAGATCAAACCCAGATCTCTTATATCTCTCCTGCATTGGCAGGTGGGTTCTTTACCAATGGTGCAACCTGGGAAGCCCCATGGCTTTTGCTATCGCTCAAAAATCTACAAGATACTTTCATTCCCCCCACCTCCCACATCCGGGGTGTCGACCTGCTTTTCAAGTGACTCCTCTGTGAAAGGCCACGTGGGCAGGATGCCTTTGAGATAACCCGGACTGGCCTGTTTCCTGGTGCAGATTCTAACAACCCCAACCCCACTGCCCTTTCTGGCCTATGCCAGGGTGTATGGGATCTTGGTTCCCTGACCAGGGATCAGACCTGTGGCCGGTGCATTAGCATTGTGGATGGCGTCTTAACCACTGGACCACCAGGGAAGCCCCATGATTCACACCCCCTTGACCCTCAGAGAGAAGAGGTGATGTTTCTGTCCAGATGCAGCCCCGAGCCCTTCAGACACAGCCACGAGAGCTTAGCCCAAGGAATCAGCACCAGCTTACAAGCTCCCACCTGCAGGGATCTTAACAGCTCCAGCCCTGGCCCCTGCCACTGGGCTGCCGCTCCCAGGCTGTCTGGAGCAGCCCTCCTGCCTGGGGTCCTGATCGAATTCATGAGTTCTTCTCTTCAAAGACAGTCTCATAAATCCACCCTTTATTGTTCAACTTTGGACAGAGGAGCCTGGCAGGCTACAGGTCATGGGGTCGCAAATGGTCGGACACAACTGAGTGACTAACGCTTTCGTAATTCCATTTAGACCCTCCCCATGGAGGAGTCATCTAATGGACTCTGCCACTGAAAGTTCAGCTTTGTGGTAGGTTCCACAGCTCAGTTTGCTTTCCTGGAAATATATCTGATGCCTCGGTTGAAGCTTCCAGCCATCATCCTGTGACCTTTATGATGAGCAATGGCAGCCAAGTGGCTTATGAGGTACATGTGGAAGCTCCAACTACGAATCCCCCTGTTTTCCTCCAGGGAGGCAGCACAGAGCACTGATCCTGCAGCTCTGGTAAAGCTTGGTGGGTTTTCACCAGTGATCTCTCTCCTTCCTCCCCTCCCCATCCCAACGCGGTTATGTTTGTTGGAGAAATACCGAGACTGTCCCCATGGCCACTTCATTAGTCTGATCACTCTCCTCCCCAATTAAATAAAACTGTCATTAACACTCATTTTTGAAATTCTTGATGAGTCTGTGGTTCCTCCCCTTGTGGCTCAGTGGTAAAGAGGCTGCTGGCAATGTGGGAGACTAGGGTTCAATCACTTGGTTGGGAAGATCCCCTGGAGAAGGAAATAACAACCCGCTCCAGTATTCTTGCCTGGGGAATTCCGTGGACAGAAGAACCTAGTGGGCTACAGTCCACAAGGCTGAAAGAGTCAGACAGGACTTAGCGACTAAGCCACCGCCTGTGGTTTGTGCAGAGAAACGTGGTGAGATTTGCCTGCATTTGAGACAAGCTGGCGATGCTAAGTTTTCTGTTTTTTTCAAGAGCCGGCGTTTGGGTGGGTCCCCTCTGAGCTCATCCAGATGGGGTTGGGATGTGGTTTGGAGCAGCAGTGGCAGAGGTTGGGGGTGGTGGTGGTGGGGAGGAGTCTGAGGAAGCAGAGGTTTTCAGAGCTGGCCATGTCCTTGGCTGCCTTCGTGTTGGGTGGGAATCCTGCAAACCGGCAATGCAGACACTCATTCGTTCATTCAGCAAACACTGATTTAGAGCCACGTCTGTGCTCTGCTCCTCTGTGGGCTCTGGGGGACACAGATGAACAGTAGAGACTTGCCTGCATGTGGTGTTCTCTTCCCCACTGAGAGAGGGGTGTGCGGTATTGGATTATTGATCTTTTCTCTTTCGAGGTTAGCCTGAATACATGGACTTCTTATGTGTGGCAGGGCTGAGCCAGAAGTGTGTACCCTGATGAGGGTCTAGACAGGCACTTCTTTGATGCGAAAGGGAGTATGCACTCCTTTTCTCTAGCTAACAAGAGTTGGGGTGATGGGGGCTTGGGCTGCCACCCTACCTGCCATGGGGAGGACAGACTGTGTAGGGGGGTGACCACAGAAGGGGAAGGGAAGTGTACCTAGCCAGGGACTGGCCCAGCTGCATGATGCCTGGTGGTGTTTCCATGGTTGCTGCATCTGCTTGGACAGGGGTGTGTGTGTGGGGGTGACAGCTGAGTCAGGTTGGGGCCTCGGTGAAGTGGCTGAGGGCTGGGGACACACACAGAGTCACCCAGTGCTGAAGAAAGTTCTGTGTGTGTTGATGACCTGGGGCATCCCCGCCTGCAATGTAGGAGATGCAGGAGACACAGGTTCCATCCGTTGGTTGGGAAGATCCCCTGGAGGAGGACATGGCAACCCGCTCTGCTATTCTTGCCTGGAGAATCCCATGGACAGAGGAGCCTGGTGGGCTATGGTCCGTGGGGTCACAAAGAGTCAGGCATGACTGAGGGACTGAGCATGTACTTGCCAGGACAGAGCCTGCCCTCTGCTGGCCCCACCACAGGGACAGCTCTGAACAGGAGCAAACAAGACCAGCCTACTGGCTGGGTTCCCAGCTTGTGTCCCAAATCCATTCCTGTCTGGTCTCCACGGTCCTTGCCCAAAACTGTCATCTCCCCTTCAACTTCATGACTATCTACTCACTGCCAGACTTGTCCCCTCTACAAGCAGCATCCAGAAGAATACACTCAGGCTTCCATACCCGTGGGTTCAACCAATCTTGGATCAAGAATAATAGAAACTCAAATTCCAGAAAGTTCCAAAAGGCAAAACTTGAGCATATTGTGTGCTGGCAGCTGTTTGCATAGCATTTATATTGAATTTGCAATGAATTATGCAGTATTTACATTGCATTAGGTGTTATAATGGGCTTCCCTGGTGGCTTAGTGGTAAAGAACACACCTGGCAATGCAGGAGATGCAGGTTCAGTCCCTGGGTTGGGAAGATCCCCTGGAGAAGGAGCTTACTCCAGTAATCTTTCCTGGGAAATAAAACATTTTCAAACATTGGCAGCTAACCCTGGGAAATCCCATGGACAGAGGAGCCTGGTAGGTTACAGTCCATGGTGTCGCAAAAGAGTTGGTTATGACTTGGCAAACTAAATGACAACAACAACAGATATTTTAAGTATTCTAGAGAGGATTTGAAGTGTGTTGGAGTGTGTGTATAGCTTACGTGCAAATATTACATCATTTTAAATAAGTGACTCAAGCAGATTTTGGTGTTTGAAGAGCATCCATGAGCCAGTCCCCTGCCGATACTGAAGGACGACTGTCTTTGATGTGTCCATCACATAATGTGACCTCTGTGCTTAAAACCCTTTCCCACCTTGTTTGCATTTTGAATAATATCTAAGTCTGCAAATTCTTGTCTTTTCTCTCAGCCTCATTCTGTGCCAGCCTCCTGCCCCCTCTCTGCCTTAGCCACAGGGCCTTTGCACATGCTACATCTGCCCACAGCTTATTTTTTTTTTTAATAAATTTATTTATTTTAGTTGGGGGCTAATTACTTTACAATATTGTAGTAGTTTTTGCCATACATTGACATGAATCAGCCATGGGTTCACATGTGCTTCCCCTCCCGAACCCTCCTCCCACCTCCCTCCCCATCCCATCCCTCTGGGTCATCCCAATGCTCCATCCCTGAGCATCCGTCCCATGCATAGAACATGGAATGGTATTCCGCTTCACATATGACAATATACATGTTTCAATGTTATTGTCCCAGAACGTCTCACCCTCACCTTCTTCCTCAGAGTCCACAGGACTGTTCTATGCATCTGTGTCTCTTATTCTGTCTCACATATAGGGTTACCATTACCATCTTTAAAATTCCATATATATGCATTAGTATACTGTATTGGTGTTTTTCTTTCTGGCTTACTTCACTCTGTATAATGGGCTCCAGTTTCATCCATCTCAATAGAACCGATTCAAATGTATTTTTTTTAATGGCTGAGTAATATTACATTGTGTATATGTACCACAGCTTCCTTATCCATTCGTCTGCCGATGGACATCTAGGTTGCTTCCATGTCCTGGCTATTGTAAACAGTGCTGCGATGAACATTGGGGTACACGCGTCTCTTTCAATTCTGGTTTCCTCGGTGTGTATGCCCAGCAGTGGGATTGCTGGGTCATATGGCAGTTCTATTCCCAGTTTTTTAAGGAATCTCCACACTGTTCTCCATAGTGGCTGTACTAGTTTTCATTCCCACCAACAGTGTAAGAGGGTTCCCTTTTCTCCACACCCTCTCCAGCATTTATTGCTTGTAGACTTTTGGATAGCAGCCATTCTGACTGGTGTGTAATGGTACCTCATTGTGGTTTTGATTTGCATTTCTCTAATAATGAGTGATGTTGAGCATCTTTTCATGTGTTTGTTAGCCATCTGTATGTCTTCTTTGGAGAAATGTCTGTTTAGTTCTTGCCCACAGCTTAGATCAGGCCTCTGAGAGGCCTTCCTTGCCTGACCCACTTGGATCAGGTGGGAGTCACTGTTGTGGCCCGTTACCTGCTGGTACTTACACTCATCATGCGATCATTTGTTGAATGCTTGTCTTTTCCTCTAAACTGTACTCTTGTGCATTTTTACTTGTCATGCTGTGTGCAGCACGTGATGCCATAGTAGGATCTTTTGATGACGAGGACACTGAGCTTGGAAAAGTGGGATGACCTTCTCCTGGTGATCCAGCTGGGAAGTGCTGGCTACGGGTATTGAATCCAGGTCTGTAGCCACCCAAGCTCTGCCTTAAAATGCAACCTGCATTCTCTGTGGAATAAATGCAAACTTCAATCAACGTCTTTGAACTTGGTCCGTGTTTTATGCTGTGAACAAGACAAATACGCCACTCAAGACTTAGCTTTTCTACATTAAGTTGTTGCTGTGGTGTTAATAGCTGGACTCAAAACATGATGTTTAGTTGTTTAAAGATCTGAAAATAGAAACACTGCAATGGTCCATCACTTAATTGGTGTGATACTGTTATTATTTTTTTCTAAAAGAACTCATATTATAGTAATGTTAATGGAAGTCAAAATAAAGGAAGAAAAATTTTCCTTTTAATGGACCTATTAATACCTTACACACACGCATGCATTTTATGTTGTGGGAATTACAATGTAGAGAAGTTTTTGTGCTCTCAGTTAATTATTTTCATTATATTTATAAAAGGCAAGATGATTGCTTGGAGATTCATTCACATCAAAACCAATAGAGAGAAAAATTATGACACTATTAAGTGCTCTTAATCTCCTTCTTGTTTATCTACTCTAAAAAAAAAAATAAGCAAAGCTTTGAAAACAAATCCGTGTCAGGGAAGCATGAAGCTGCTCCTGTCTCCAGCCTGCCCACGTGGGTGCTTGTTTGCACCATCCGTACACATGTTCCCACCGCTGCCAGGGGCTCGGTGACCCAGCACCTGGGCCGACCCCACCTCCCTGCCAACTGAGCGGGTCCCCGGCTCAGCCCAGGCAGCATCTTTGCTGTTTTATTTGGTATCTCAGAGTGAGGGCTGTGTTTGTTGGAGAGTGTATGTATTTTCCAAACTAGACTTGACAAATCTAGTTCTTCAAGCGAATCGGGAATTTTTAATGAGAAATTTTCCAAAATTTTGGAACACTGTTCAGGCCATGTAAAATACGCCTGGAAGCAGGGATGGGCCAGCTGCAGGACTGCCGTTCCCTCGTGTTGCTCACAGATAGTTTGCTCTGGGACAGTGGAAACACAACCAGGAGAGGGGCTTTCCGGTGAAGATGGAGGGAAGGGACTCAGTGGGCTTGGACCTTGGTGGGGCATGGACAAGGAATTCCAGAGCAGGCGAGGAGGTGTGGGGCTCTGCAGGGGCGGTGACTCCTTTCTGTCCTGCGGGGATTAAGGATGCTCTGATGACACCAAGTCAGATGGAGGTGAAAGGGGAGCTGGTCAGCTCAGGTCCCTCCAGGGCTGAGCCTGGTTTCCCAGGAGAATGGACATCACCTCTGTGTAGCCCCTGTCTGCCTGCCACCCTCCATTGTGATCATAACGCCAACAGCAGTACCGGCTCCTGAGCTGGGGGCTGGCTGGAGCTCCTCCCAGAGGGATGAGCCCACTCCACTGTCTTCCTGAGAGCACACCCCCTCTCCTCCCCTACTGAGGCTAGACAGCTAGGGGATTGGTACTGGGATCCTGGGCAAAGGTAATGAACTAACACTTCCCAGGACCAGCCCCAGAGTGGTCCAGTGGTGAGACACATGTACACTCACCCCTCTCTCCCAACCTGTGAGACCTGCCCCTGCCTGGTTAGATTCAGAGGTGATGGAGGGGCCACCTTCCTCTAACTCTGTGACAAGAACAGTGGCCTCAGCAACCATGCCTGGGACTGATCTTTGACCTTGGAGTCAGGAGGAAACTGGGCATGACTAGGGACTCCCCCCACCCCACTGTTGGGGCGGCAGCAGTGGGGACGCACATCCTGTCTCCTTGCCCTGCAGATTTTCCCAGAAAAGCTTCTTTTATGAAACCTGATTTTTCACTATGTTAATGCATGCGTGCTAAGTTGCTTCAGTTGTGTTTGCCTCTTTGTGACCCTATGGACTGTAGCCCGCCAGGCTCCTCTGTCCATTGGATTCTCCAGGCAAGAATGCTGGAGTGGGCTGCCATTTCCTTTTCCAGGGGATCTTCCCCTTCACTATGTACAACACTCAAAGAAGAAGAAGACAGGTGCAGGCTGAGCGTGTGAGGGGGGGTGGATGCACCTCTGGGCCCTCATGTAGGGGAGGGACAGGGAGCACCCCAGTCCTCGGGGGGGGGGGGAGGAGGAGCCACTGACCTCTTGTCAGGGACCTTGAGACAAAATTCACTAGGATGCACATGAGAGGGAGAGGCCTATGTCTGGGCTGGACAGACATGGGGCTCCCTAGGGGAGCCCCAAAGAGGGGCTGCTGGCTGATCCGGGGCTCTCCTGCCTTCTTCTCCACAAGGACAATGGGTGGAGGCAGGGGGTGGTCAGTGGAAGACTCAGTTCTTCTAGGGCCTCATCTCAGCTCCCATCCCAGAAGGATCCTCACAACAAACACAACTGCTCTGGTCTCTAGGACCAGGGACGTGGGGTCGGGGAGGTGGGAGCCATACATACACACAGGTTCCCCAGTTGGGACTGCATGGGCATCACCTGGGAGGATCATGACTAGCATGCTCAGGGCCCACGGAAGCCGTTCAGAGACAATGGAAAAGCAATGAAACAGGGAAACAAGTATCATCCCTGCAGAGATGCCTGGAGGGAGAGCTGGGCACATCAGACTTAAGGGGCTGGCTTTGTGTTGATCAGGGAGGGAGCCATCCCCAAGCACACACCCACTGACAGCAAGGTGGCGACATCTTAGCGTGAGGAAGAGCGTCCACCTGGTGAAGGTCGGCTCTGCTTGGGGCCTGGCGAGGGCTTCCAGCTATAAAATAGTGAATTCATTGCAAACACTTTAAGATTGGGAGATTTCTCGTGAAAAATCTGGGTTTCTGTCCATTTTCTCCCTTGGAATATAAAGGATAGGAGATGGTGGCCCAAACTCACTCCTGAGCCACTGTCCCCTGGGCTCTGGGTCCCCGCAGAGGCCCACCCCCCACAGAGGGACTGGACTGCTCCGGGTGTCACCCACCCTGGTCCTGCAGAAACCCGTGTGAGACCCCTGAAGTGACTCTTCCTCCACTGGGGGGAGGGTTTGTTGTGGCTCCGTGGGTTTCCCCGGCTCTGGAAGAGATGGATGGGGTTTGTTGTCCCTCTAACAGGATTTGGAAGTGTTGATCATGAGACGTGGGTCTTCCCTGATGGCTCAGACAGTAAAGAATCCACCCGCAATGCAGGAGACCTAGGTTCGATCCCAGGGTTGGGAAGATCCCTTGGAGGAGGACATGGCAACCCACTCCAGTGTTCTTGCCTGGAGAATCCCATGGACAGAGGAGCCTGGTGGGCCCTAGCCCTTAGGGTAGCAAAGGGTCAGACACGACTGAGCGACTGAACACACACATCGTATGACATGCGCAGCCAGAGTGGAGAAGTGCTTTGTCGCTGCTTCCTAGTTCTCCCCTCCCCCTCCTTCCTTCCTATCCTCCCCTTCTCCCCTCCTCCCCCTCCCTCCTGTTCCCCTCCTTCTCCTCTGGCCTCTCTCCTCCTCCTCTCCCTCCTCCTCTCCCTCCTTCTTATCCCCCTCCTCCTCCTCCCTCCTGTTCCCCTCCTCCCCCTCCCTCCTGTTCCCCTCCTTCTCCTCTGGCCTCTCTCCTCCTCCTCTCCCTCCTCCTCTCCCTCCTCCTCTCCCTCCTGCTTATCCCCCTCCTCCCCTTCCTCCCTTATCTTCTCCTCTTCTTCCCTTCCTCCTCCTTCTCCCCATCCCCCTTCCCTCTCCCCCTCCCCATCGTCCTCTCCCTCCCTCTCCTCCCCCTTCTTCTCCTCTTCTTCCGCCCCCTCTTTCAGAAGGAGCTGACACTCTCTCATTAAAAAGAGCATGCTTGTGAATCATGGATTTGATGTGTGGTTATGTATATTTCGGTTACTTAGTAAAATAGATTTACATTATTCCTTAAGATGAGGGTAAAGTCTTAAGCAATAACATCCATGACATCTTGTGCTTGGCACACATTTTTCAAATATACCTGGAGATACATCACTATTAAATAGAAAATGCTGACATTTCTCTTCCTTGTGTGGACCTGACATCACCTTGCAGCGCCCATGGTAGACGGCTGGCCCCTCGGGAAGCTGTGGGCTGACTGGGGGCTCGGACAGCTCTGGACAATTCACGACGTACCCCTGGATTTTGGGTAAACTGTGTGATTTGGGGTAAATCGCGCACCTGTGGGAGTTTGTTGTCCACACGGCAGGGACCACAGTAGTAATGTCTGCTCCAGCCTTGTGGGGCAGTTGGCAGGACCCATCACAAGTGAATGTCGCCGTGAGCCTGCAAAGTTGTGTTCACACTTGGCTCTGAACTTGCACAGTAGTGGCCCTCGGACAATGTTCAGCCCATAGATGACCCGGGCCCTGTTTCAAAGAGTTTTGAAACCATTGCCAGTATCAAAATCAGGGGAGTTTTAATCTTAACATCTTAACTTCCAGTTTCTCTCCAGAAACCCGAGCAGGTCCTGCTGCCTGGCAGGATGGTGGGGCTGAGTGATGTCTGAGTGGTGGCTGCATTGTCCACTGGCCTCCCCCGTAGACACCTGAGTTATGACCTCGGTCAACAGGGTGGCCGTTCCTGGGACTGCCATCCTGTGTGCTGGGTGGATATTCCATGCGGGTTACTGGGAGGGGGAGTGGGGAGTGGGGACTTCATGGAGCATAGGAAGTCGGGGGCACTGGTCCCTGGAGGGGGGGTGAGTTTGAGAATGCAGCCTTGGGATGAATTAAGGACCTGTCTGTTCTCCCTCATGTGAGAGCCCCAGGGCCTTGACTTCTTAGAGAGCGGGCTGTGCACGCTGCACTCCACCTCTGAGGCCCCAGGTCAGCCTGAAGTGTCACCCACAAGCCCTCTTTCTGGCCCTTGGCCCCTCCCCACTTCTGTCTTGCTCAGAGGGGACCAGACCAGGGCGGGGCAGGAGGCAGACAGGTTGCCCCCTTGGCTCATCAACCTGGATTCTGGAAACAGCTCTTCTCCTTGGGGCTGTTGGGAGTCCTGAGCCCCGGGTTATGAACTGAGTGATGAAGTCAAGGATGGAAAGGGAGGTGAGGACATACCAGCTAGGGCGGGAGGCTGAGGAAGCTGTTGGGGGTGGGAGTGTGTGCCCAGCAAAGGGCAACCCAGCAGACAGAGGGTTTCCAGGTCAATGTCAGGGGCCAGAACCCCTAACAGGCATGGGATGACAAATGGGGAGACCCTGGGGAGGTGACTCAGAGGACACAGCCCATCTGAGGTCACAGCTGTTGGGATCTCTGAGCTTTACAAAGGGGCTGCAAGGCCAGAGGCTTGTGTGGAATTGCCTTATTTTCAAACATTGGCAGCTAACCCTCACTTCCCGCCCTTCCAATTACCATGTTCTGTTTTTACTTTTCTCCATGGCACATATCAGAGTCTAAATATTACGTATTTCATACATTTGTTTTGTCTCCCTGCACTAGAAAAGCAGTTCCACAGAGGTGGGAAATAGACGATTTGCTCACTGCTGTAACTCGTCTCAGAGCAGACATCTAATAAGTGTTTGTTGGATGATGGATATGTAGGTTGAAGAAAAAAAAAATCCATCGTAGTTTTTGACTTCATATGTCTTCCATTCAGAAAAAAAAAGTTCCCATTTATCACTTTTCAAACTGAAGACGTTTTGTTTTTGAAGGAAATACCTGCCATGTATAAGGGGTGTCACCCACCTTGTGCTGTCTTCAGGGCCCCTGGGGGGACAGCTCCTTGTTTGTGGGGTGATCTAAGTGAGCAGGAGGATGGAATGTGGGTGAACAATGTCCCGAGCACGTGTGTGGTTCTGCAGCACAAACTCTGGAGTTTGCATTTCTTCCAAACGAGTTGGGGACAGGATTCAGGCCACAGTTTGACATGATGGCTTCTGGTCAGATGGATAATTTGGTTTAGCTGGGGACATTTAAAAACTGGTCAGTTTCAAGTAAGTTCCAGTCATGGTCCCTGTTGGGGAAAACTTCAGTCATTAAGTCATGTCCGACTCTTGAGATCCCATGGAATGTAGCCCGCCAGGCTCCTCTGTCCATGGGATTCTCCAGGCAAGAATACTGGAGTGGGTTGCCATTCCCTTCTCCAGGGGATCTTCCTGACCCAGGGATCAAACCGGCATCTCCTGTACTACAGGCGGATTCTTTACCATCTTTCTTTGCTGTTATATAAACCACTCCTGTCTGTTTTCACTCACTTCAATGACTCTGGGAAGGAGATGATGGAGCAGGTGTGATGAGCTTGGTGGGTCAGGACCCGTCTCTCAGAGCAGACGGAACAGGAGCGGGACTAGTGTTTGGACCGTCTGGAGGAAAGATGGCTGAATGAGCCCAGTGCTGGCCCTGTGCTGCTCCACAGCCTGTGTGGACACAACACAACCATGGGTATGTCAGGGCACAGTCACCTCAGGGCAGGCATGTCACTTTCTGCAGTCAAGTGTGTGAGTAACACTAGGGTTACAGGTGACACTCCTGGAGGATACTCATGTGGGTATCAGCCACGTGCTCTCATGCCCGAGAGGTGACCGTACCTGTTGCCATTTGCTCGCTGGGGGGTGAAAGGCAAGAGACCCACAGACAGGAGGTGCTGATGGTTCCTGTGAGCCCCCTTGCCACTGCCCAGCCCTCGCACCCACACCTTGTTCGCTGGGTGAAGAGTCTTCCGGGGACCCTCTCCACCGCTGCCACCCCTGGTTGGCTGCTGGGATGGAAGCCGAGATGACGGGGTCTGGTCAGCAGCCCTGATAAGAGAAGGGGCAGAGGCAGAGGGGACTTTAGCTGTGAGATGTGGAAATGGCCAGTGCTGCCTTCATCACCAACTGCATCCTTCTGCTGAGTCAGGGCAGGAATTCTCCTCTTGCGGACAGAGGCTGGCGTCAGTGGGAGGGGCATTCCCGCCACGTTCTGGGTGATGCCATGCGTGCCCCGCTTCTGTGCTTCATGACAGGCGACAAATCAGTGCAAGAAGTTTTGGCTTCCTGTAACATGACATCCTCATCAATCCTCACCACCTCCCATGACAGTGGCTTGAACAGTGGGCTGTTTCTCTCTCGGGGGGTGGTGCTCCACTTGTCATCTCCACATCACACATTGCCATGAGGGGAGACGTTGGGGCTGGGGTCTCCATCAGCTCCTCTGCAGGAGACTCCTGACACCTCCACGCAGTGTGTCCACCCATCAGCATTTAGTCATGGGGCAGCTCCAGCTTCACAGGAGGGATGTGTGGTCGCTTTTGGTGGTTGGTTAGAGATCCTTTCCCTGCACAATGGAGAACAGATGTCCGTCTGTCACAGACCTCTGTCCTGCTCCCCACCTGGCGCTCAGGGCTGTGCATCCTGTTTGCTGAGGGGGAGTCTGTGAATGCAGGGTCAATCCAAGACCAGTGACCTTTCTGAGACTGAATGGGGGCAGAAACGACCCTGGGTGGGGAGTCCCGGTCATCTCGGAGTCTCCCCTCCTCGGGGAGGGCGTTTCCCTCAGCTGTCCTGCAGCTGGCCGGGAAGGCACGGCCACGCATCCTCTGGGCTTGGAGTCCAGCTGTTGTTCTGGTGCAGCCCAGATGTGCCCAGGGCTCACCCGACCCTCCCAGGTTTGAGCCCCTGATCTCCAGGAAGCGATGAGATGGGATGGGAGAGTGCTTGGGGTGCAGCCCTGGAGAGAGATGCTGGTGCTTTGGGCTCCTTGAACTTGTAGGGTGGAGGCATTCCAGGCATCCCAGGCATCCCAGCTGACGCTCAGATCAGTGACTCACTCCACAATGATAATAGGTTGCTGATCCAGGAACATTTTGTAGCTCACATCAAAGGTTCTTGTCCTCGTTTGTGGGCTGGACGAAATTACTTTCAGATGTCGTTATGGCCCTCCTGCATAGCACGGGACAAACCTGAATTCAAGGAGCCCCAGCATCCAGAACCAGGGCTATAGTCCTGGGCCTGCACAGCAGAACCTGCCATCTCTCCTCCCCAAGACTGTGAAGGGACCCAGACCTTCTTTCCCACTTGCCCCCTCTCCTGCACTTCATCCTGCCGAGAGTCCTGGCGCTCAGAGTGCAGTGGGGAGGCCAGCTGCCTTGTCCTCCTCCATATCCTCCGTGGGGCTAAGCCAGGCCACTGCTTTCCCCACAGGCTGAGTGTAGGCTTTGAAGCTAACCCCTATGTTCAAGTCCCAGCTCCATCATGGGTTACTGTGTAACCTTGAGCTGGTCACTGGAGGTCTCTGTTTGCAGCTTCCTCCTGTGTCTAGTGGAAGCCGTGATGCTGTCTGCAGACAGGCATGAAGGCTACATGAGCCCCAGGTGTGAAGCAGGTGCAGCAAGGCTGGCTGGTGAGTCAGTGGCTCTCAGGAGGGAGCAGTGGCCAGGTTCAGCCCTGATGCCCACTCTCAGCATCACTCATTCACTTCCAGTCCACCCTTGTGGTTTTGCGTGTCTGCACCCCATACACTTGTCTGCCTTCATAAGCTTCTCTTTAACCTGCACATCTGCTCTTCTCTCACTCTCATTGTGGTCAGAAATGCTGAGAATGAAACACTCATCATAGTATTTTCTGTGTTAGATGCAAATGTAACTAAGACACAGCATTCATCCACGCACCCCCTCCAAAATGATCAGGTGCTCCTGGAGGGGTCAACCGAGTTGGCTTCTGGTGGCAGCTGGGTAGGGATGTTTGCCCTTCTTGCTGACCACATGGCATAACCGTGAGGCTGACCAGATGGCATAACATGTGGAGGACACATGCTCTGTGGGTTGAGTGTGATACCAGGGTCACCCCTGAGGACATCTGTGAGTGAAGGTGAGTCTGGTACCCAGCTCTGTTGGATGAGAGCAAGATGTGAGCCCCTCACCAAGGATTGGCTACATCTCTACTTGGGGCTAGTGGTGAGACTAAAAGTCTGTCACCTGAAGGAGAGGCGTCTGGGGAGGTGGAGCAGGAGGAGGTTGAGCAGTGGGAGGTGCACCAGGAGGAGACCAGAGCCAGCACTTGAAGCCTGAAGTAAGACAGTCAGGGCTTATGAGGTTACCCTGGGTGGTGCAGGAAGGCATCCACCCACTGCTTCAGCTCTGTCTCGTCCCTGTGAAACTAGGCAAAGATGCTTCTTTTGCAAGGTATTTGGAGCGTGTATTGGATCCATGAGTTTCCAAGAATTTGTGCAGAAAGCTGGGAATTTAGCAAGTTCCAGTTGGCTTAGTGGTAAAGAATCTGCCTGCCAGTGCAGGAGATGTGGGTTGGATCCCTGCCTGGGTCAGGAAGATCCCCTGGAGAAGGAAATGGTAACCCACTTCAGTGCTTTCCCACTTCAGGAAATCCCATGGACAGAGGAGTCTGGTGGGCTCCAGTCCAAGGAGTCACAAAATAATCAGACAAGATTTAGCGACTAAACAATAAAAACAACGTCTGGGACAGCACTGCAGTCGTGGCTGTTGGTGGCCTGTTACACAATATAACAACAGACCTCTTTTCCACAAGAATTATCACCATCATCATCACCATCACTACATCATCATCATCAGTGCAGTTCCCAAGACTCACTGGCTGCATTTGTGGCAGGAAGTTCTGTGAACTGGGCGGGCCAGGTGTTCTGGGGTTGCTCCAACTACAGTTTGACTTGGATTTTCTAGTCCAGATTTCCGGAGGCCGTGAACCACTCCCATGGTCCTCCCCTTCTGATGTTCACCATCTGTGTTTAGCTGGAGGAACAAGGATGAGGTCTTCTTGGTGAGGCCGTACCAGTGTACGGGTGAGGATTCTGCTGATACACCCCAGGAAATGAGAATTCATTATCTCTTTCAATAGCTTCCAACAAAGGCTGCTGGCATACTTCACTGTCTTTTCTACGATTTGATTTGACACAGAACTTGGGTGTTTGTATTTAAATGATAAATTTCTATCAAGAGTCCTCTGTTGAAACAGACTGGGAAACCTGAGTAACAACATAGACTTGTCTGAAGTGTAAGATCTTTGGGACAGCAGTAAATGTCTGAATTTTTGAAGCTTCTTAACATTTCTTCACTAATAAAGAGCTATTTAAAGGAAGGCACTTCCCTGGTGGCTCAGTGGTAAAGAATCCACCTGCCAATGCAGGAGACACGGGTTTGATCATTGGATCAGGAAGATTATCTGCAGAAAGAAATGACAACCCACTCCAGTATTCTTGCCTGGGAAATCCCATGGACAGAGGAGCCTGGTGGGCTATAGTCCTTGGGTTTGCAAAAGAGTCGGACACGACTTAGCGAGTAAATAGCATGTAAAGGAAGAGAAGGGCTTCTCTTTTCTAGGATGCCTGGGACAATGAAATGATACTCACCTGAGAAGGGACTCAGGCTTGTTTCAAAGGATGTTTCCAAACCCATATCTCACCCCACAGTTTTTAATTAAATGGTTCACATTGAGGTCTCCTCCTCCTCACATCTCTGCAGAAATCTCATCTTTTGTAGCCCGACCTGGTGAGTGCTGATCTGAGAATTTCCAGATGACTCCTGGGGTCTGTTGGTAAGACCAAGAAAGACAAGGTGTCGGGAGGGGAGGGGGTCCCAGGAGCAGAGCTGAGGAAGGTCACTGCCCACACCATATGCTGGAAAAGCTTTACCTGTAAGTGATGCCCTCTGGAGGTGGCCACCTCTGCCCAGGTGTTCACATTCCATCTCTGGCCACTCTGAGTCTCATCCCAGAAGCCGGCTCAAGGCTGGAGGAAGACAGGGGCTGCAGCTGCAGGAGGGCCCGAGAGCCTGCGCTGAGTTCAGCTCTGGAAGGGCTGGGGTCCTGAGCTGTTCTGGGGGTGCTCCTGCCTAGCCTCCCACCACTCCACCCACCGCTGTAGTCACTTCTCATTCATCTCTCTCGTCTGCGCCTGGACTCAGCACACCTGCTTCTTGGGGCAGGAGCACTGGTCTTTGTGGATGCGGAGTGACTGCTCCTGTTAACCGTCACAAAAGAGCCAGCGACGCTTCCAGGGCTTTCCTCCTCCAGGGGCCGACGGGCTTCTCTTTCAGTGACGGTCAGGAGGTGAAGGTGCACGGATTAGCTTAGACCCAGCTCACATGGGGCTGTCGAGAGAGAGGCAGAGCAAGGAGAGACCCACTAGAGTGAAGTCGGGGGAAACCGAGAGGTGTGAGGACAGATTCCGAGCATCCAAAATAATGGGAGTCGAGGGCGCTATGCTTTCTTGGTGGCTTTATGGAATCAAGTCAGGAAGATGGTTTCATGAACTTTTTAGGGATCATAGGAGCCTCTGGAGGGATGAAAGACAGTTGTGACATCACCCACTGGACCAGCTGATGGTCCGGCTGATCCTATGGTGGACTGAACGCTCCCTGCGCGGTGCGTTCAGGAGCCGCGCCCCAGGCCTCCCAGCTCTTGTTCACAGCACAGAACTCACCTGGGGGACACTCCACCAGCCACACGGTCCCCTCACATGCACAGAGCCTGGGCTTGTCCTCTCTCAGATCCAGGTACTGAGACCTCCCCTGTCGAGTGCTGGTTTTCCAGAGCATCGTTGCCAGTCTTTCTTGAATTTGCCTTTCTGACATTCTTCATGGAACCGCCGCTGTCACAGCAGAACCAAGAGTGTTCACCGACCAGATCCCCTCTTTGCTGCCGTCTGTTGGTTTCCTTTTGTTGTCCTGTGCACTCACGTTTGCATCTTCCTTTTTATCATTTTTACATCATGACAAATGAGAAGTGTTTTTTTTTTTTCCCTTGGAAATACTTCTTGGTTCAATGCTGCTAAATTCTAGCAAAGTACTATGCCAGATCAGGAAGATGTTTATCTTTGAGTAAGAGCTTTGTGTAGAAGCAAACATGGTGGTTTGGAAAAAAAAATCTCAAATGGCTTTTATATCGTGAGAATGACAGGTGTTCATTTCACAAGTAATTGGTCACGTTCATATTTTAGGACTTTCGGGATCTGGCTTACAAAATCATTTTCTGTGAACTGTTCACATTGAAATCTTTAATTCTTTCCATTGAAATGCAAATGTTGTCTGGCAGAGACGGAGTGTCAGCGAGATGATTAATATCCCTGTGGATTGTGACACCATTTTGCCAGTTTTGTATCTATTAAGCAAATTTATTTCAGTGTTCCTGATGGTCTCATAGATGCATGATTCTTTGAATTTTCCTTTGAAGTGATACTAACATTTAATGATTGCTTCATTCATTAATGAGTTAGGTAATATAGTTTATAGATATTCATTTTATATGGCTTCCCTGCTGGCTTAGATGGTAAAGAATACGCTTGACCACTCAGGAGACTCGGGTTGGATCCCTGGGTCCGGAAGATCCCCATGAGGAGGAAATGGCAACCCACTCCAGTGTTCTTGCCTGGGAAATCCCATGGACAGAGGAGCCTGGTGGGCTACAGTCCATGGGGTTGCAGAGTTGGACATGACTTAGCCACTAAACAACAACAATTCATTTTAATTCCACAACATCATATGGAAAAACTCGAACAAACTTTTTGGCCAACCCAATTTATCTGTTTGAGAGTCATAGTTTTACCCTTTTCAAAGGTAGTCTTTTAATATGTGGGAAGAGAACTTCAAGGGAAAGGTTTTATGCATTCTCTCTTGACTTAAGAAAAGGATTTTTTTGAAAAGTATTTTTTTTTTTGCATGTGTGAGTTTAAGGCCTGGGGAAATTTGGGTTAAACTGTATGGCTTCCCTGATAGCTCAGTTGGTAAAGGATCCGCCTGCAATGCAGGAGATCCTGGTCTGATTCCTGGGTCAGAAAGATTCCCTGGAGAAGGGATAGGCTGCCCACTCCAGTATTCTTGGGTTTCCCTTGTGGCTCAACTGGTGAAGAATCCGCCTGCAATGCGGGAGACCTGGGTTCAATCCCTGGGTTGGGAAGATCCCCTGGAGAAGGGAAAGGCTACCCACTCCAGTATTCTGGCCTGGAGAATTTCACGGACTGTATAGTTCTTGGGGTCACAAAGAGTCGGACAGGACTGAGCGACTTTCATTGTCACTTTCATATATAATATGTGAGCTAACGAAATAGAATAGCAAACAGGAAAGTGGGAAGCAAAGATGGGTAACAGGAATGTCTCACATGCACACTGAAGAGAGTTCTTAGACTCTTCAAGAATGCAAATCGTGGGCTTCTAAACTCCTACTTTCTTTTCTAAGTAAAATTGCTCTTCATTCATGAAAAATAACATCACTTTAATGTGGTTTATTAGAGGGTTCAAGGCTGCAAACCTGATTTATTATTATTAACAGCCATAGAACCAGGCTGTAAAACAGATCAGAATTTTATAACCTTTAAACCCATCTTGTTATTTGCATAGAAATTAAAGTATTACACTCCCTGGGACCTTCCCATGTGACCCCCAGGGGCATACCTGTAATTGAAATTTCCTGATTATGTGCAAATCCTAAGTTTTTACATTGAGAGTTCTGCTTTGTAGTTTGTGATATGAAAATTATATTTTCCCTTCCCATCTGAGGATGCATATACATGAGGCACCATTTACCTGTTTTAATTGAAAACTCTTTTCAGAGATACATTCAAGGTTATAGTTGAGTTTATAGTCCTGGAAGCTTTTCAGGCTGTAAGAAAACATTCCACTGGATGAGAGCAAGAACCAGTTTGGTCGATTGATTTAGGGACCACTGCCCTTCCTTTTCCCTTCATGGAGAACGTTGTCAGCGTGGGAGGGAAAGGCGGTAAGTTCATTTGAGGAAGATCAAACAGATCAGTGTTGAAGCTGTATTTTAAGTCTAGGTTCTTTTTTTCCCTTCTTGTATCACAGTTCAAATAACATTAAAGTTTGTGAAATAACTTTGAAAAATTCAACCCAGGTATCCAGGGAAAACATTTTTAACACAAATATTCTATGAGCAAGAGGCATGTGGGAATAAAAATTTTCCAGAAGGAGACCTGGGGGCAAAAGCTGACCACTTTGATGTGGGTGTGGGATGGACTCTGATGTGGAGGGGCAGGGCGCGGAAGCCTGTGGACCGACCCTCTGTGGGGCCATCGCTTCCCTTTGTTCTGGCCCAGACCACACAAGACATACTTGTGCTTCAAAGTGGGAGCAAAACACACACATCTTAGGATGCAGAGATGGGCGTTAATGTAGCAGCCAGGGCCCCGGGAGATGGAAGGAGGCCCCTGGGAGGAAGTGAGGGAGCCTATTCAGCCTACGCCCGGGTCTGCCTGCATCTGCCTGTGCTGGGCTTTCCTGAGACTCCTGGTGACAAATAGTTGAGATCCAAGGTGCTGGGAGGAAGGGAGGATAATTACAAATCTGGTAGTATTGTCTCCAACAAGGAGAGTAACAGTCTATCACCTGTGGTCCCCTTAGCTGGCTTACCGACTACTTCCGTGCTCCTCTGCAGATTTCAGCTAATCACAATGAGGCTTAAATATTAAAATCCCGGGCTTAATAATGGTTGGGGAAATTTTATCTCCTGCTTGAGTTGTGTTTATTCCAGCTAGAAAGCTTGGCTGGGTGATCGCTGATCTGATGCTAGTTTAACCTTTTTTTTTTTTTAAATTGGGGTACAGTTGTTTTAGAATGTGGTGTTAGTTTTTGCTGTACAACAAAGTGAATCAGCTGTATGTATACACATAACCCCTCCCTCTTGACCCTCTCTACAGCCACCCATCCCACCCATCTAGGTCATCACAGAGCTGTGACGCTGAGCTCCCTGCTATACAGCAGGTTGTACTGTACTATGCCACTGGCTATCTGTTTACGTCTATCTATAGAGATGGTAGTATGTATATGTCAGTCTCAACCTCCCCATTCATCCCCCTGCTTTCCTCTGCAACACTGGGTCCACACATCTGTTTTCTACATCTGCATCTCTATTCCTGCCCTGAAAATAGGTTTTTAAAACCATTTGTTTTGGAATAATGCTCAATTCACCAGAACATCACTGAAATCAAGGTGCAGAACCATCTTACCACCCAAAACATCTCCTTTGGTTGTACTTCCTTCCCCTCACCATCCCTCACTCCTGGCAACCAACGACCTGTTTTCCATCTTTATGGTTTTGTCATTTTGAAAAGCGTGCCTAAATAGAAGCATACAGATGTCGCCTTTTGAAATTGGCTTTCTTCACTCAACCTAATGCCCGTGAGACCCATGCAAACTGTCGCGTGTATCACTAGCTTAAACCTTTTTTGCCAAATAGTCATCTGGGGCTAGATAAACTGCAGTGTGTTTAGCCGGTCACCCACTGAGGGATGTTTTAGTTGTTACCAGTTTTTGATTATTACGAGTAAAGCTGTTGTGAAGAATCATGTATGGGTTCTTGCGTGGAAGTAGTTTCTATTTCTCTGGGGTAGATTCCCAGGAGTACAATTGCAGGATCATGGGATAAGTATTTTCAATATTTCCTAAAACTTCCAAACTCAATTTTAGAGTGGTTGCGCCATTTCACGTTCCCACCAGCAATGTATGAGTGATTTCGTTTCTCTGCAACTTTGCCAGAGTTTGATTCAGTCGGTCTTTTATTTTAGTTGTTCTCATCGTGGTCTGCATTTGAATTTCCCTGAGGGTTAGTGATGCTGAAAATCTTGTCTTCTGCTTATTTGCCATCTGTGTATCCTCTTCAGTGAAATGTCTGTTCGTGCCTTTCCTCCCTTTTCTAACTGGATTCTTTGTTTTATTTATTTTTTTTACAATTGAGTTTTGAGAATCCTCTATGTATGCTTGATATGACTCCTCTGTCAGATGTATGGTTTGCAAATATTTTCTCCTAGGCTGTAGTTCATCTTTTTATCCTCTTAACAGGGTCTTCCACAGTGTGAAGTTTTTAGTTTCTATGAAGCCCGATTTATTTATTCTTCAATTTTATGGAATGTATTTTTGGCATCATAGCTCAGTACTCTTTAATGAACTCCAGGTACTGAAGATTTTCTCCTGTTATCTTCTAAACGTTTTATAGTTTTATGTTTTACATTTAATGAAGGGCTTCCCTGGTGGCTCAGTGTAAAGAACCCGCCTGCCAGTGCAGGGCGCATGGGTTCTACCCCTGGTCTGGGAAGACCCCACATTGCCACAGAGCAGCTGAGCCCCTGTGCTACAACTACTCAGCCTGCACTCTAGAGGCCAGGGAACTGCGACTACTGAGCCCATGTGCCGAAACTGCTGAAGCCCGCTTGCCCTAGGGACCATGCTCTGCAAAGGGAGGCCACTGCAAGGAGCAGCTGGCACACCACAACTTGAGAGTAACCCTCCTTGCCACAACTAGAGAAAAGCCTGCACAACAGTGAAGACTCAGCAGAGCCAAAAATAAATAGATAAATACAAATTATCTTTAAAAAACACAATTAATGTAGGATCTATTTTCTGTTAATTTTTGTGTAAGGTTGGGATTTAGGTTGGGTTATTGATTGATTGTCCTATGGATGTCCAGTTGCTTTGGCATTCTTTAGTGAAATAACTAGCCTTCCTTCATTAAATTACTTTTGCTCTTTTGTCAAACGCCAGTTCACTGGACTTGTGTGGAGCTGCCTCTGGGTCTCTGCTCTGTCCCACTGCTCAACTTGCTGACTGTCAGGATGTGTCTTGATAACTCATTTTCTTTCTGAAAATATACCCTGTATATTACTGCGATGTCATTAGCTGAGGCTCGTGGGCACATACAGAATGTATTTTGAGGCACTGTAAGAAAAATAATGGCATTTGTCTCTTTTTTTAAGGAGTATATTTTCTCATGGGGGAAGATGATCCCAGAAAAACAAGGATTTCATGTTTTCCATAGAAAAGACATTTTTGCTACTTGAGTGAACTTGTCGTAATTCAGACAATTCCTTAGCTGTCTTCCACTCTCCCCTCTTGGATTAGGAAGGAGAGGGCAAAGAGGGTTTCCTTTGGGATTTAAACCCTCCAGGGTCAAGGTGTCCCTTTTAGGTATAGCTGGCCTGGTGCTGAGGTCTGTGAGGCACTGTTCCCTGGGAGTTTTCTGGGGACACCTGCTGTCTCTGTGGTTAACTTGAGGGGGGAGTAAGCAGGTGAGGAGGGAGGTGGGAATAAATATTAGGGATCTGAGACCAGGACAGTTGTTCTTTTATATTTGAGTCAAACTGGAGGCAAACCTATGTAGTAACCCCGGACTCTTTAGAGCCATAAATAAACAAGATGTCTAGCATCAAACAGTCCTGAGTGTGTGGCTCAACACAAGGTTTTCCTTGTGTTTTAAAAGCAAGAATCTGGACTTCCCTGGTGGTCCAGTGGTTAAGAATCCACCTGCCAATGCAGGGAACTCGAGTTCCATCCCCGGTCCGGGAAGATCCCACATGCCACGGGGCAACAGCCCAAATGCCTCAACTACTGAGCCTGCATGCCTTAGAGCTCATGCTCCACAACAAGAGAACCCACTGCACTCAGAAGCCTGGGCAACGAAACTAGAGAGTAGCCCCTGCTCGTCGCAACTAGAGAAAAGCTGGCCTAGCAACAAAGACTCAGCACAGCCAAAACAAACAAACAAACAAACAAACAGCATCAACAAAAAACAAGAATCTTTGCAGCCCATTCAAGTGAAATAGGGATGGAAACTTTTAGAAAGAACCCAACCTCCGAGCTGACAAGAGCTCATGGCTGCCCTCATCCTCACACGTTCCTGCCTCTTTCTACTTTTGCTTTCTGCCCCGCACTCTGCCTTCCCTGGAACGTACCTCTCTGTGACATTGCAGCTGTAAATGCCACATGCAGTAACAAGCCTGGGGACGTGTATAGCTCATGTCAGCACATTGTCCACTGAGACCTTCCTGATTCGTGTTACCTGGGCCATGGGGATGATGTGAGAACATTTTCTGTTCAATTTGAAGCAGGCTGTTCTAATTCCAAATTCCTGTGTAACTTTGTGAGTTTTTCCTTTTGTTTTTTTTTGCTGGAAGCGGCAAAGCAATTTTCTCTCTTCATGTTTCCCTCACCTGCCTTGCAGGTTTAAACACCGAATATAAACTGTGAATGTGAGAATCAAGAGGCTGGGGGCTTCACACTGGACTCATGAGATTTAACAGAGGAGAGAGGACTTGGGTCTGGAGATCACAGAGGATCACATTTAGAATTTAATTCTCTTCTGTCACCAGACCTGCGCCTGGGCCCAGAACTCCACGGGGACAGTGAAGGCGGAAAAACTCAAGTTTCCTGCAGGTGTGGGACTCCGCCTTCCCCAGACCTCTGGATGGGGTCCTTGGTGGGCATCTCTGACCTGGTCATGACGGCCGTGGGTGTGCTGATGTGTCCTGCCCAGGCCCTTCTCGGTGTCTCCCGCTGTGCTCAGCTGCACATGGAGGGAAGAGGCAGGTCCGGAGGCTGGAGTCCATCTGGGACTGAGGCCTGCCTGTCCCCTGAGGATGAGAACAAGTGTGTGTTAGCACCTCTGGGGCCGTCCGTGCACCGTGTGGTCAGGATGTGTCTGTCCACAGACAGGACAGACAAACTTAAGCCCACAGGAGCCTCTGTTGGCTGGTGGGCCTTGAAAGGTTGGTGGAGGTGGGGATTCAGGCAGCATTTGAATGGAGAGAGCCTAGGGGCCATGGATAAGGGCCTCCGATGAGCTGATCACACACTAAGGGATCTTGGGAGGGTCTGAGTGCAGCGCCTGTGAGTCCTCAGAGCCCCAGGCATGGCCCACTCCTCCTGGGAGCCAGAAAGGGCAGAGCCCAGTGCAGATGGTGCTGGGGTGGTGGGGGTGTGTGGAGCCGAAGAACCTCCCTGATCCCCTGCTCCATGGGGTCAAAGGTTTCAGTTTCTAAGCCCACTTGAAATTTCACCCTCAGCATTTGTGCAACTCAACCCACCAGGCTACCTTGGTCTCCCCATTCAGAGGTGAATCTCAGGGGTCTCTTTTGTGGAGCCCTGCCTTGCCCCCATCCTGCCCGTGCTGGAACCTGCCTTACCATCTTCAGGAGGGGCTGCCTCTACCGTGCTGTGCTGCCTGTGATTCTGTGAGTGAAAGAAATACCTGAAAACTCCAGAAAGCTGAGGCTGGAGGAAGGGTGTCCCCTGTCATCCCCCACTCAACATTACCTCTGTCATTCTTGTTTCCATAAAGTGGGGATACATTTCAGCCATGCAGAGGCCTGGCCCATGGCTCATGAGAGGAGGGTCAGAGAGGAGGGTGAATAGCATAGGGGGCTGCTCCAGACCTCCTGCTAACAGCCGTGCACACATGCCTGCAGCTCTGGGTGGGGGGCGGGGGTGCGCTAAGACCCCTGCCATTGCTTCTATTGTTCAGTCACTCAGTCATGTCCAACTCTTTGAGACTCCATGGACTGCAGCATGCCAGGCTTCCCTGTCCTTCACTGTCTACTGGAATTTGCTCAAGCTCACATCCATTGAATTGGTGACGCCATCTAACCATCTCATCCTCTGTCATCCCCTTCTCCTTCTGCCTTCAGTCTTTTCCAGCATCAGGGTCTTTTCCAGTGAGTCAGCTCTTTGCATAAGGTGGCCAAAGTCTTGAAGCTTCAGCTTCAGCATCAGTCCTTACAATGAGTATTCAGGGTTGATTTCCTTTAGGATTGACTGGTTTGATCTCCTTGCTGCCTGAGGGACTCTCAAGAGTCTTCTCTAGCACCACAGTTGAAAAGCATAAATTCTTTGCTCAGCCTTCTTTCTGGTCCGCCATTGCTTTACTAAGCATCAGATTAAGGGACATAGTGCTCCATGGGTGTTGCTTGGCACAGTGATAGACAAGTGTCCTTCCAACTAATAATGCATAAGTTAAACTATATACAGTCAGCCCTCCATATCTGCCAGTTCCACATCCATAGAAACAACCAACCTTGGATGGAAAATATTGGAAAAAAATTTCAGAAAGTTCCAAAAAAGGATATCAATTTGCCATGCACTGACAACTATTTACATAGCATTTACATTGTATTAGGATTATACATAATCTACAGATGATTTAAAGCATATGGGAGTTGCATATTTTGAAGAATCCATGCATCCGGGGGATAAATCCCACTTGATCATAGTGTATGATCCTTTTAAATGTGTTCTGTTTAATGTGGAATTCTGTTTGCCAGTGTTTTGTTGAGGACTTTTGTGTCTATGTTTATCAGTGATATTGATCAGTAATTTTCTTTTTTTGTGATATCTTTCTCTGGTTTTGGTATCAGGATGATGGTGACCTCCTAGAATGAACTTGAGTGTTCTTTTCTCTGCAGTTTTTGGAAGAGTTTGAGAAGGGTGGGTGTTAGCTCTTTAAATGTTTGATGGAATTTGCCTGTGAAGTCAACTGGTTCTGGACTTTGTGGGAAGATTTTTAATTACAGTTTCAATTTCATTACTTGTGATTTGTCTGTTTGTATTTCCTATTTCTTTTTGGTTCAGTCTTGGAAATTTGTACCTTTCTAAGAATTTGTCCATTTCTTCCCGGTTGTCCATTTTATTGGCCTATTCATGCTTATAGTAGTCTTTTATGATCCTTTGTATTTCTGTGGTGTCAGTTGCAATTTCTCCTTATTCATCTCTAACTTTATTGATTTGAACTCTCTTTTTTCTTGATGGGTCTGGCTAAAGGTTTATCAATTTTGTTTATCTTCTCAAAGAATCAGCTTTTAGTTTCATTGATTTTTTTTTTAAAGATTTTTTTTTCATATAGACCATTTTTACAGTCTTTATTGAATTTGTTACAATATTGCTTCTGTTTCATGTTTTGTTGTTTTGGTCCTGAGGCATGTGGGATCTTAGCTCTCTGACTGGGGCCCAGACTCATGTCCCCTGCAATGGAAGGTGGATTCTTAACCTCTAGACCACCAGGGAAATCCTAGTTGCATTAATTTTTGCCAATGTTTTCTTTATTTCTGTTTCATTTTTGTGCTGACTTCTATGATTTCTTTACCTCTACTAACTTTGGGTTTGGTTTGTTCTTCCTTCTCTAGTTGCTTTAGGTATAAAGTTAGGTTGTTTATTTGAGACTTTTCTTATTTCTTGAGATAGGATTGAATTGTTATAAACTTCTCTCTTAAAACTGCTATTGCTGTACCCCATAGGGTTTGGGTTGTTGTCTTTGTCATCATTTTTTTTTTATGTATTATTTGATTAGATGCTCAACATCACTACTGTCGACTGGAAAAAAATAGTCACAGCCTAGAAGTTGAGAGTTATGTTTTATTTGGTGGGAATTTTTAGGACTTCAAGCCTGGGAGACAGCATCTCAAGTGACCCCGAGAGAACTGTTCTGAGGAGGTGGTGGGGAGGAGTCAGGTTATATAGATGTTGGCAACAAGGGGCAGGTAGGTTGAACAACAAAATATTGAGGAAAGCCAGATACCTCAAGTTAAGGAATTTAGCACTTTTCTATGTATGGGACGATGTAAGAGTCTGGGCTTCCTGAAATCATTCCTTTCATGTGCATCTCAGCTCTCTGGGGCCAGCATCCCGGTTTTTTCGTATCCCCAAGCTCCTTGGTGATCACAGTAAGGAGTGGCTCCAGCTTGGTGGCTGCCAAATCACGGGCCTCTTTCTTCCTGGAACCCCTCTGGGCTCAGAAACTCACATTTGAAGGGCCAGAATTGCTGATAGCTGTAACATCCTTGTTTATTGGTATGGTGGGAAACACTCCATTTGTCACTAATATAGAGAAATGCAGATCAAAACTACAATGCGGTGTCATCTCACACTGGTCAGAATGGCCATCATCAAAAGTATCTACAAACAATAAATGCTGGAGAGGGTATGAAGAAAAGGGCACCCTCTTGTTCAGTTAATGGGAATGTAAGTTGATACAGCCACTATGGAGAACACTACGGAGGTTCCTTAAAAAAATAAAAATAGAACTACCGTATGACTCAGCAATCCCACTACTGGGCATAAACCTGAGAGAACCCATAATTCAAAGACACTTGCATCCCGGTGTTCATTGCAGCGCTATTCACAATAGCCAAGACATGGGAAGAATGTAAATGTCTATCAGCAGATGAATGGATAAAGAAGATGTGGGACATGTACACAGTCCATAAAATAAACAAAATTGGGTCATTTGTTGAGACATGAATGACCCTAGAGTCTGTCATAAATCAGAAAGAGAAAAACAGATCTCGTATATTGACACATACATGTGGAATCTAGAAGAATGGTACAGATGAACCTATTTGCAGGGCAGAAACAGAGACGCAGACATAGAGAACTGACATGTGGACGCAGTGTGGGGTGGAGAGGGTGGGACAAATTGAGAGAGCAGCATTGCCATTTACACACGACCATGTGTGAAATAGACAGCTAGTGGGAAGCTGCTGTGTAGCACAGGGAGCTCAGTTTGTGCTCTGTGATGACCTAGAGGGGTGGGATGGGGCACTGGGAGGGAGGTCCATGAGGGGAGGGGAGATATGTATACATATAGCCAACTCACGTTGTTGTACAGCAGAAACTAACACAATATTGTAAAGCAACTCTACTTGCCCCCCCCACCCCCTCCAAATATACTGTCCTCTCTGCCTAGGAGATGATCAAGGAAGGCATTGACCATGCTTGTGAAGCCCTCCTCAGTTCCACAGCAACTGGGATAGGAATGAGCAGATTCTGCCTCCTAGTTAGAGGGCAGTCTGGCAAGTGATGCTCTCATCGCATTTAAGGGGCCTCTGTTGTTGAGTCGCTCAGTCGTGTCTGACCCTTTGCAACCCCATGGACTGTAGCATGCCTCTATCTGACCACAAACAAAAACCCAAAACAACCCCCAAAGAAACAGATGCCCAACGGCACAAACCAAAATCCCAAAACGATATAGCAAGTGACATGGATGTGATGTAGCTTTTGAATTTTATTGTTTGTTTTATTGTGTATCTCTTAATCATTAAGAATTTCATGAGGGTGCCGGTGGTATCACGTGTCTTACAGACAGGCATCCATAGCGTGAAGCCCTGGCTGAATCAGTGACATTTTTAGATGCTCTCCTGAGATTTTATGCAAACGATCTTTTCTAATACATAAAGTTGGAGTAATGATTCCTACTTCAGAGCGTGTTGTGAATTAAAAGTTGTAAGTACTCATCTACCATGTTCAATCCATAATAGGCACTCAGCGAATAGACTCGATACTGATTATTCTATGGTTAGAATTTTCAATGACTTTCAATAAAGCCAATCTAAGATTTAAAAAAAAGTATACAGGAGAATGTGTGCAGGTTATATGCAGAAACCACACCGTTTTGTATAAGGCACTTGTGCATCCATGAATCTGGGTGTCCTTGGGGGTCCTACAACAAGTCCCCCATGAATACCCAGGGACAATTGTCCTTGAATGAAAAGCAAGCAAGTTTCTAAATGAGGAACATTCACGGGCTGCTGTGGGGTAGATTTTCTTTCTTCTAAGGTGTGTCTCTCAGATGGAGACCTCTTGCCGAACCTGCAGCAGACGGTGAACACCTGATTAATCCCACTTGCTTCTCCCCAAATGGGAAACCCTTATGGTTGTTTGCGGGAGCCTCAGATCCCATAGGAGACGTTCCCCGGGGCCCATGTAGCCTTTCCTCATGGGACTTAGGTGCTTAGGAAGAGATGTCTGGTGAAGAATCAGACTTTCCCTGTGGACCCCAGGGCTCTGCAGGGTCTCAGCCTCAGGGCCTGGGGAGGAGGTCAAGGTGGCTGCTGCTTCTTCCCTCTCCCCATGGGGACCCCCGTTTCCTGGGTCTTAGGATGACTGGTGGGGATGGTTTTCAGCATGGCCAGACAGCCTCTCCCACATCTCTCTGGGAAAGTGGGCCATGACCTGGCTGACCCGCCCTCCTTTCTCAGGCAGCACCACACCCTTCCTTTCACACACACCCTTCCTTCCTACTGTGCTCCTGGGAACTGTCTAGTCTTTCCTGGAGGCGTGCGTGCAGAGAGCCTTTGTTCCATTTTGGCTGCAGGTTCCATGCAGAAGGAGGGGATCTGCTTTTCCCATCGCAGGAGCCCAGCCGGGAGGAACCCAGACGGGGTTTCCTGTTTCGGGTGTGATCCTGGCCCCGGATCCCAGGGAGCACCGTCTGCTCTCCGCCCTGCCGACCACACAGGCGCTTGGCTTCTGGGTTGCGCCTGATTTTTAAATTCCCCTGGAAGAGTGAGGTCCAGAGTCAGAGGGTAAGGGCTCCAGTCTCTGTGCTGCTCCCACGTGGAAATACTTCTGCTCAGAGCAGGGCTGGCAACGAGAGAAGGGGTGGCTCTTCCTGGGGAAGCCCTCAGGGCCTCAGACTACGTTGCTGGCTTGCTCCTTCTAGTCCTGGCTGCCCTAACGTTTATTCCATTACACAGGCATCACACAAATGCATTCCTTGTTTAAAAATGGTGCATAGTAAACAAATGGGAGCTAATTAAACTTAAAAGCTTTTGCACGGCAAAGGAAGCCATGACAAAATGGAAAGGCCACCTACTGAAGGAGAAAAGGTATTTGCAAATGATATGGCTGATAAGGGGTTAATATCCAGTGTATACACACAGCTCACACAATTTGACATTGAAAAAAAAACTGATTTAAAAATAGGCAGAAGACCTGAATAGATGTTTTTCCAAAGAGGAAATGCAGATGGTCAACAGGCATGTGAAAAGATGCCTAACATCTCAAGTCAGCAGAGAAATGTAGATCCAAACCTTGAGGAGCTATCACGTCACATCTGTCAGAGAATGGCCATCATCAAAAGATAACACAAATACCCGGTGAGAATGTGGAGAAAAGGTAATACACTGTTGGTGAGAATGGAAATTGGTGCAGTCACTGGAGAAAACAGTATGTTGTTGTTCAGTCACTAAGTCGTGTCTGACTCTTTGCAACCCCATGGACTGCAGCGCACCAGGCCTTCCTGTCTCTCACCATCTCCCCGAGTTCACCCAAGTTCATGTTCATTGAATCAGAATATAGTATAGAGATTCCTTAAACAACTGAAAAGAAGAACTGCCATACATATGGCCCAGCAATTCCACTCCTGGGTGATGTCTGAAAAAGAACCCCCGGAGCACTAATTTGAAAAGAGACATGCAGCCCAATGTTCACAGCAGCATTTACAGTCTCCAGGGTATGGCAGTGCCCATTAATGAATGGATAAAGGAAGTGTGGTACACATACACAATGGAATACTTACTCAGCCGTAAAAAAGAATGAAATTTTGCCATCTGCAGCAGCATGGATGGACATGGAGGGCATGATGCTAAGTGAAATAAGTCAGAGAGAGGAAGACAAATACTGTATGATATCACTATAGGTGGAACCTAAAAGAATACAACAAGCTAGTGAATATAACAAGAAGCAGACTCACAGACACAGAGAACAAACTAGTGGTTACCAGTGGGGGGAGGGAAGTGGGGAAGGGTACATAGTGGTGTCCTGAAGAGGTCTGGTGTTACTCGGGGCCAAGGAAGCCTTGCTGATATTGGGTGGGGCTCACCACCAGGTTCTTATTTGTATTTTTGACTTTATGGGTTTTACATGTTGCCGTGTTCCCACTAATGACCTCCCGTGGTTGTGAACGGCTGCAGCCACAGGGCTGTCTGTATCTGAGCACAAAGGCCACAGCAGACTGAGACAGGAGGAGGTGACAGAAGAGGAAGCCTCTTGCTAGCTTTTAGTGGTTCTCAAGTTCGTGTGAGAACCTGAAGGACTTGTGAAAACCCAGAGGCTGTTCCCACCCCCAGAGTTTTGGATTCTGCGGTGGGGCCCTGGGATGCTGAGGCTGCTGTGGGGACCACACTCTTTTTTTTTTTAAGGTTATACTCCGTTTACAGTTATTATGAAATATTGGCTATATTCCCTGTGTTGTACAGTTTATCCTTGTAGATTGTGTGTGTGTGTCAGTCGCTCAGTCATGTCTGACCCTTTGTGACCTCATGGACTGCAGCCCACCCGGCTTCTCTGTCCATGGAATTTTCCAGGCAAGAATACTGGAGCGGGTTGGCATTTTCTACTCCAAGGGTCTTCCTGACCAGGGATCAAACCTGCATCTCTTGTGTCTCCTGCATTAGCAGGAAGGTTCTTTACCACTAGTGCCACCTGGAAAGCCCATCCTTGTAGCTTATTTTATTTTTATTTATTATTTTTTTTTTGTCTTTTAAAAATTTTTTTCTCCTTGTAGCTTATTTTACTCATGTTAAGTTGTTATTCAGTCACTAAGTCATGTCCAACTCTTTGTAACCTCATGGACTGCAGCACACAAGGCTTCCCTGTCCTTCACTATCTCCCAGAGTTTGCTCAAATTCATGTCCATTGAGTAAGTGAACTCTCTAACCATTTCATCTTCTGCCGCCCTCTTCTCCTTTTGCCTTCAAACTTTCCCAGCATCAGGCGGTTTTCCAGCCAGTCGGCTCTCCGCCACAGGGGGCCAAAGTATTAGAGCCTCAGCTTCAGCGTCAGTCCTTCCAATGAATATTCAGAGTTGATTTCCTTTAAGATTGCCTAGTTTGATCTCCTTGCTGTCCAAGGGACTCTCGAAAGTCTTCTTCAGCACCATAATTTGAAGGCATTTATTCTTTGGTGCTCGGCCTTCTTTATAGTCCAACTCTCACATATGTACATGACTACTGGAAAAACTATGGCTTTCACTATATGAACCTTTGTTAGCAAAGTGATGTCTTTGCTTTTTGATACATTGCCTAGGTTTGTCATAGCTTTCCTTTCAAGGAGTAAGTGTCTTTTAATTTCATGGCTGCAGTCATCGTCATCGTCCGCACTGATTTTGGAGCCCTACAAAATAAAATCTGTCACTGTTTCCACTTTTTCTCCTTCTGTTTACCATGAAGTGATGGGACCGGATGCCATGATCTTATTTTTTGAATGTTTAGTTTTAAGCCAGTTTCCCCTCCTGCCTTTCCTCTACCCACTGGTAACCACTAAACTTGTTCTCTATATCTGTGGGTCTGTCTCTTTTTTGTTATATTTACTTTGCTGTTGTCATTCAGTCACTCAGTCATGTCCAACTCTTTGCAACCCCATGGGCTGCAGCATTCCAGGCTTCCCTGTCCTTTACCATCTCCTGGAGGTTTCTCAAACTCAAGTCTATTGAGTCAGTGATGCCATCTTGTCATCTTCATTCCCTTCTCCTCTTGCTGTCAATCTTTCCCAGCATCAGTGTCTTTTCTAATGAGTCAGCTCTTTGCATCAGGTGGCCAAAGCTTTAGAGCTTCAGCATCAGGATGATTTCCTTTAGGATGGACTGGTTGGATCTCCTTGCAGCCCAAGGGGCTCTCAAGAGTCTTCTCCAACATCATGGTTCAAAAACATCAATTCTTCGGCGCTCAGCCTTCTTTATGGTCCAACTGTCACATCCATACATGACTACTGGAAAAACCATAGCTTTGATTATATGGACCTTTGTTAGCAGAGTAATGTCTCTGCTTTTTAATATGTTGTTTAGGTTTATCATAGCTTTTCTTCCGAGGAGCAAGTGTCTTAATTTCAGGGCTGCAGTCACCAACTGCAGTGATTTTGGAGCCCAAGAAAATAAAGCCTCTCACTGTTTCCATTGTTTCCCCATCTATTTGCCATGAAGTGATGGGACCAGATGCCATGATCTTTGTTTTTTGAATGTTGAGTTTTAAATCAGCTTTCTCACTCTCCTCTTTCACCTTCATCAAGAGGTTCTTTAGTTCCTCTTCACTTTCTGCCTTAAGGGTGGTGTCATCTGCATATCTGAGGTTATTGATATTTCTCCTGGCAATCTTGATTCCAGCTTGTGCTTCATCCAGCCCAGTATTTCGCATGATGTACTCTGCATATAAGTTAAATAAACAGGGTGACAATATACAGCCTCGATGTGCTCTTTTCCCAATTTTGAACCAGTCTGTTATTTCATGTCTGGTTCTAACTGTTGCTTCTTGACCTGCATACAGGTTTCTCAGGAGGCAGGTAAGGTGGTCTGGTATTGCCATCTCTTGAAGAATTTTCCACAGTTTGTTGTGACCCACACAGTATAAGGCTTTAGCGTAGTCAATGAAGCAGAAGTAGATGTTCTTCTGGGATTCTCTTGTTTTTCCTATGATCCAACGGATGTTGGCTATTTGATCTCTGGTTCTTGATTTATCTACTGGGAATTAATTAGATACCACTTATTCTGGTTTCCTATGGAGCTGCTGGCTTTCTGAGCTCCCTGGCAAGATTCTTGGAGAAGCCTCTGTGTGTTGCTGAGGGCAGAGCAGCTGATACCAGATACCCCGAGGTGGCATCCAGGAGTAGCCTGGGGATGAGACTTTCTCTCTTGGGGGAGTGAGAATCCTAGGAACAGAGTTGTTGATGGATCTGTTCACTTGTTCGTTGGTTCAATAAGTATTTAGTAAGCTCCTGCTGTATGCCAGACACTAGGGTAGGCACAGGGGGCATGAGGAAATGAGACAGCCGCAGGTTCTCTGTGTGCATGTTCTAGAGAGGAAGCCAGCAAACAAAGAAGTAAGTAAATATGTAACGTGCTGTGTGGAGATCAGTACTATGAAAAATGCAGTAAGAGGAAGGGGTAGGTTGAAATTGATTTGAATGGGCAGGAGGGTCTCCTGAGGAGAGAGCTGAAGGCAGGGAGGGTTGTCTTGGAGGAAGAGCTTTCTAGCAGAAGCACCCAGCAAGTGCAAAGGACCTGAGGCAGGAGCCCTGATTTGTGGGCAAAGGAGAGCCATTTGATAGATGGGGCTGGGTGACCCACCTTCTCTGTCCACAAGGGTTGCAGCGGAAGGTCAAGGGCTTTGTGTATCCACAACCTGTGGTCTTGGGGGTCGCCAGGGTTTGGCTCTCACATCAGTGTTGGCAGCTTGTCTTCTTGGCTGTATCATGAGGTGTGTCCATCCTCTCTCATTTCAGACTCAAAGGCAGTACATTGAGGCCACCAATGAGAGCAGCCGAATCTTCCTGTATTGCGCCTTCCTGGACTTCAGGTACTGTCTGCGTGGGGGGGTCCCTGGGCGAGGAGGGGGCACAGGAGGGGACAGAGGGGGTGGGGAGAAGAGGGAGGGAGGTGGCCAGGATGTCTGTGCTCGGTCACACACCCGACCAGATCATGATCTACTTTTATTTTTTTTTGCTTCTTATATTCTTCTTTTTTTACTCCATTTGGATTTTTCTGTGTATTTTTGATGCCATTTTTTGTGTGCTATTGACTCCTGGTGTCTACTGCCTTTTAATTTTTTCTGTAGTGGTTGCCCTAGAGGGCTTAGAATATATATCTTTAATTCATCTGTGTCTACCTGCCAGTGATATTATACCGCCTCACATGTACTCGGAGACAATACAACAATCGTTTCATAACTCTTCTTGCCCATAATTAGTACTATCCTTATTATACACTTTATCTTTACAGATGTCATAAATGCACAGTATGTTGGCAGTATTGTTGCTCTAGGTAATTAGTTGTCTTCTAAAGCAATTTAAATTAAGAAAAGAATAATTGCGGGGACTTCCCTCGTGATCTAGGGGCTAAGACTCTGAGCTCCCAATGGAGGGGCTACAGGTTCGATCCCTGGTCAGAGAACTAGATCCCCATGCCACAACTAAGACCCAGAGCAGCCAAATAAATCAGTCAGTTCAGTTCAGTCGCTCAGTCATGTCCAACTCTTTGCAACCCCATGAACCACAGCACGCCAGGTCTCCCTATCTATCACCAACTCCCGGAGTCCACCCAAACCCATGTCCATCGAGTTGATGATGCCATCCAACCATCTCATCCTCTATCGTCCCCTTCTCCTCCTGCCCTCAATCTTTCCCAGCATCAGGGTTTTTTTTCCAGTGAGTCAGCTCTTTGCATCAGGTGGCCAAAGTATTGGAGTTTCAGCTTCAACATCAGTCCTTCCAATGAACACCCAGGACCGATCTCCTTTAGGATGGACTAGTTGGATCTCCTTGCAGTCCAAGGGACTCTCAAGAGTCTTCTCCAACACCACAGTTCAAAAGCATCAATTCTGCGGCGCTCAGCTTTCTTCACCGTCCAACTCTCACATCCATACATGACCACTAGAAAAACCGTAGCCTTGACTAGACGGACCTTTGTTGGCAAAGTAATGTCTCTGCTTTTTAATATGCTGTCTAGGTTGGTCATAACTCGCCTTCCAAGGAGTAAGCATCTTTTAATTTCATGGCTGCAGTCACCATCTGCAGTGATTTTTGAGCCCAGAAAAATAAAGTCAGCCACTGTTCCCACTGTTTCCCCATCTATCTGCCATAAGTGATGGGACCGGATGCCATGATCTTAGTTTTCCGAATGTTGAGTTTTAAGCCAACTTTTTCACTCTCCTCTTTCACTTTCATCAAGAGGCTCTTTAGTTCTTCTTCACTTTCCGCCATAAGGGTGGTGTCATCTGCATGTCTGAGGTTATTGATATTTCTCCCGGCAATCTTGATTCCAGCTTGTGCTTCCTCCAGCCCAGTGTTTCTCGTGATGTACTCTGCATATAAGTTAAATAAGCAGGGTGACGATATACAGCCTTGACGTACTCCTTTTCCCATTTGGAACCAGTCTGTTGTTCCATGTCCAGTTCTAACTGTTGCTTCCTGACCTGCATACAGGTTTCTCAAGAGGCAGGTCAGGTGGTCTGGCATTCCCATCTCTTTCAGAATTGTCCACAGTTTATTGTGATCCACACAGTCAAAGGCTTTGGCATAGTCAATAAATAAATAAAAACATAATAATTTCCCTTCACGTTTTCAATCTCCAGCTATTTTATTCTTTGTGTAGAACACACTTTCTGTCTGGTATGTTCCTGTAACTCTTCTGGTAGTGAGAGTCTGCTGGCAGCAAGTCCTGTTCTTATTTTCCTGAGAACATGCACTTTTATTTTTGAATGATGGTCTCATTGAGCTTAGATTTCTAGGTCATTTTTTCCCTAGACTTACACTTTAACAAATGATAGCAGCAATATATTAAAGCATTATTCTTTTAAAAAATAAAACATTATTTAAAAAAGCACATGTCCTGTTGGACCTTTAGATCTTATCCTGGTTTCCTTTCCTAGAGCCTGCAGTAACACAGTGGGGAGATTTTTGTGCGTATTTTTCAATAACTTATGCGTGTTTTATATTTATGTTCCCAGGAAATATATGGTTGTTTAGTTCCATGTTTCTTTCATTATTCCACCATCCTTTCTTGTGTGTGTTCTGCCCACATCTACAGAATACACATAATATGTAGCATTTTCATATTTATATATACACATTCCATTTATGCATGTGGGTGAATGGTTTTCTGCTCAGGAGCCAACTTCCTCGGTCACAGGGTGAGACACATATTTTCCTGTTATTTGACATCGCTTAGCCTGGTTTCCATGGCAGATTTATTGACGCACAAGCTGGGGAGCGAGGCTTCTTGTTTCCACGGGCTCCCTAGGATGCAGCTCTTTACATGCAGGCAGAGGTGACGCCACACGGGGCTCAGGTCCCCTTGCTAATGAAGACATCATCGCGCCTTCGTGGCTCCGTTTGGGAAAATGTGACTTTCATGGTTGGTTTTTCATTCATCGTGACTGTTGGCATCAGTGCGAGGTGCACTTTCCAGCCCTGTAATCAATCACGTGCCCCAAATTCTGTGCCCGCTAGTTTTCCAGTCACCCTCTAATTCAAGTATGGCATTCATATATTCAGTAGACAAAGGTCATATACAGCCCAGGGTGTCTCTGGCTTTTCTCAAGGAGCAGGAGCCAGTTAGCCCTAACAGGTGGCATGGTGGGGGAGGGCCTGCCCATCTCTAAGACCCTCCTATTCTGATCTAATCGGGAGATGGCAGCTCTAAACTGATAGGGCCCAGTGGTCCTGGCTGTGCTGTCTGGTCTCTGCTCAATGCCCCCACCTCACTTGACATGAACCTCGCCTCCAAAGCCCCTGTCCCCACATCATCAGGCTCAGCACTACCCCGAGTCCCTGCCCGATGACCCTTTCAACCCCACCCGCCCTCAGGTTGCGTGCTGCCCAAAGCTCACCCAGAGTTATGATCACAGCAGCCTCACGGGGACACTGTCTGCCGCAGGGATGAAAATAAAGATGCTGCCCGTGTGTGTTTCGTTCACTGGGCGTGAGCAGGAGCAGGCAGGACTGTCTTTATCCATCACCCTCTGGGATGGCCGCATCCCTCATCCACAGCTGATGTTGTCATGAAAACTGAACATAAAGCAAAGCGAAACTAGAGTCTTTAAACTGCTTCAGCTTTATAAAAGCTTTCCCCAAGGGCCTCTGCCTTTGGCCAAAGCAAAGATTTGTCTTTGCTGATCACTCAGAGTTGTAGTTTCTGGGAAGAACCATTTAAGCATCTCTTTTTTTTTTTTTTTGGGATTTGAAAATATAGAGCAGTACAGAGAATAAAATTGTAATTGCTAATATTCTCACCACAAGAATGAACCACAGTTAGCATTTGAGCACCTTTGCTTCAACTAATTTTTGTCTTGGTTTGTACTGGAAGAAAGGCAGGCAGGTAATATGTCAAAATGTTATTGTTTAAAGAATTAGAACATTATAAAGAAAAGCAAACATGTAAAAGATGTTTGCATCTTATCCTAGTCTTTTGCCCTCTCTGTGGGGAGTTTTCTGATTAACTTGTGTATAGTGTGTAGTTACGTTCATAGAAAATATTTGATCTTCTTTTGTGTCATGGCCTTGCTTCATTATTATGCATTCAACATTGGATGTTATGTTTGTGTGTTTTATTCGTATGAATACATGTTGCTTTTTACTAATGCTTATGCCTTATCCAGGTCCCTGAGGTGGACATTAGTGTGAAAGTGTTAGTCGCTCAATTGTGTCCAACTCTTTGCAACCCCATGGACTATAGCCTGCCAGGCTCCTCTGTCCATGGGATTCTCCAGGCAAGATTACTGGATTGGGTAGCCATTCCCTTCTCCAGGGGATCTTCCTGACCCAGGGATCAAACCCGAGTCTCTTGCATTGCAGCCAGATTCTTTACTGTCTGAGCCACCAGGGAGGTAGACATTCAGTTCAGTTCAGTCATTCAGTCGTGTCCGACTCTTTGCGACCCCATGAATCTCAGCACGCCAGGCCTCCCTGTCCATCACCAACTCCCGGAGTTTAGCCAAACTCATGTCCATCGAGTCGGTGACGCCATCCAGCCATCTCATCCTCTGTCGTCCCCTTCTCCTCCTGCCCCCAATCCTTCCCAGCTTCAGAGTCTTTTCCAATGAGTCAACTCTTTGCATCAGGTGGCCAAAGTATTGGAGTTTCAGCTTCAACATCAGTCCTTCCAATGAACATTCAGGACTGATCTCCTTTAGGATGGACTGGTTGGATCTCCCTGCGGTCCAAGGGACTCTCAAGAGTCTTCTCCAACACCACAGTTCAAAAGCATCAATTCTTCGGCCCTCAGCTTTCTTCACCGTCCAACTCTCACATCCATACATGACCACTGGAAAAACCATAGCCTTGACTAGATGGACCTTTGTTGGCAAAGTAATGTCTCTGCTTTTTAATATGCTGTCTAGGTTGGTCATAACTTTCCTTCCAAGGAGTAAGTGTCTTTTAATTTCATGGCTGCAATCACCATCTGCAGTGATTTTTGAGCCCAGAAAAATAAAGTCGGCCACTGTTCCCACTGTTTCCCCATCTATTTGCCGTAAGTGACGGGACCAGATGCCGTGATCTTAGTTTCCTGAATGTTGAGCTTTAAGCCAACTTTTTCACTCTCCTCTTTCACTTTCATCAAGAGGCTTTTTAGTTCCTCTTCACTTTCTGCCATAAGGGTGGTGTCATCTGCATATCTGAGGTTACTGATATTTCTCCCTGCAATCTTGATTCCAGCTTGTGCTTCCTCCAACCCAGCGTTTCTCATGATGTACTCTGCATATAAGTTAAATAAGCATGATAACTTTAAAGTGTTCTCTAACGTCACCCATCATTCAGTAAATACCCCAGACGTGTCCCTGTGCACATAGCTCAGAATTCTCTAGGTGGGGTTGCTGGGTTGCAGGACCTGCACACCCCATTTTTATGAAATTTTTACTGAAGTATAGTTGATTTACAATGTTGTGTTAATTTATTCTGTACAGCAAAGTTGCTCAGTTATATATACATATACATTGTTTTTCATATTCTTTTCCATTATGATTCATCACAGGATATTGAATATAGTTCCCTGTGCTATATGGTAGGCCCTTGTTTATCCATTTTATATGTGATAGTTTGCATCTGCTAATCCCAAACTCCTAATCCTTCCCTCCTCTTCCCCTCCCCCCTGGCAACCACAAGTCTGTGCTTTGTGTCTGTGAGTCCTTTTTGTTTCTTAGATATGTTAATTTGTATCGTATTTTAGATTCCACATGTAAGTGATATATGGTATTTGTCTTTCTCTTTCTGACTTACTTAGTGTGATCATCTCTAGGCTCATACATGTTGCTGCAAATGGCATTATTTCATTCTGTTAATGGCTGAATAATATTCCACTGTATACATGTACCATATCTTCTTTATCCATTTATCTGTCAATGGACATTTAGGTTGTTTCCGTGTCTTGGTTATTGTAAATAGTGCTGCCATGAATATTGGGGTGCATGTATCTTTTCAAATTAGTTTTGTTTGAGTACATGCCCAACAAAGGAAACCATAAGCAAAAAGAAAAGACAACCACAGAATGGGAGAAAATATTTGCAAATGATGTGACTGACAAGGGGTTAATTTCCAAAATATACAGACCATTCAGACAACTCAGTAACAGAAACAGACAAAGACACACAATCGAAAAATGGCACAAGACCTGCATAGACATTTCTCCAAAGAAGACCTTCAGGTGGCCGAGAGACACTTCCTGTTTATTGGATGTCAGACCAGGTGTTTTCCAAAGTGATTGTGCCAACATGGCTACACAGCTTTCCCCTCCCAGGAGACAGATGCTTGTTTCCTTGTGGCCCAATCAACAAGACACATCTGAGTTATGAGCCTAATGGGTGAGAACAGTTTCTCAGCCCCCAGGCCAAGTCTGGGCGGTTGCTTCCTGCTGACCTTTCCTTCTGTGTCCTCAGCTCCGGAGAAGGCATCTGGTCAAACCAGGGCTGTGCGCTCACGGAAGGGAACCTCAGCTACTCCATCTGCCGCTGCACGCACCTCACCAACTTTGCTATCCTGATGCAGGTGGTCCCGCTGGAGGTAAGCACCAGGCTCCTGGGCTGCGAGGAGGTGCCCTTTCTCCATCAGCCCACGGTGGAGGCCGGGTGCAGATCTTCGTCGCCAGTGCCTAGGGGTTTCGGTTGCAGCAGGGCAGATGGGAAGGGAAGCCCAGTGGTTGGGGACATCTGCGAAGCTCCGCTTCTTTGGTGAAACCCCCTTTGCTCTAGATTTCCTTGGACAGCATCTGTGCAGACCCCGGGTCCCTCGCGAGGATTCACATGCAGCATGGGGGTGGTCATTGCACATTTCCTGCCTTTGGATCACTGGGTTTTGAAACCCTTCCTGTGCCATGGGTGTATCCAGTAGAGCATGGTCCTTGGCTGTAAGCAGTGTGCCTGGATGTCCAGAGAAGGTGTTGCTAGTGGTGACATGCTGGAGCATCTATGTCCAGGGTGGCCACACCATGTTCTCTGAGCATTTCTGCCATAACATAGGAAACCCTGGGCTTCGGACCTATTTGTAAGGGACCTGACTTCCAGCTCCAGCTGGAGTGAGTCCTGAGGTGGGGGAGAGGATTCCCAGCTGACTCCTGGGTCCTCCTCTCCAAAGGGGGCCAAGATGTCTACCCTCACGTTAAGGATGGGAGAGGCCTCTCCTGGCTGGGTTTCTCTGCTTCAGAATACTTCATCTTTATTACCTATTTGGCTTGGTCAGCACTAAGGACTGGAGATTAATTTCTTTGGTTCAAGGCAAGCATAGCTTTTAAGAGGAGAGAAAAAATGGCCTTTAAAAATGCAGATGCCCTAAGTATAGCCCAGTAACAAAATTGGAAATTGACATTGGTACAACCCATAGAGTTTATTCAGACTTCTCTAGTTCTCTATATGGCAGTTTTATCATGTGTAGTTTCATGTACATGTCCAACCAAGATATAGAATTGTTCCATCAACACAGGCTCCCTTGGGCTACCCCTCTAATTTCCCCATCTTCCATCCCAAACCCCTGGCAACCACTAATCTATTCTCTGTCTCTAATTTTGTTACTTCAAGAATGCTATATAAATGGAATAAGACAATATATAGCCACTAGAGACTGACTTCTTTACTCTGCATAATACCCTTGGAGTCCATTCCAATTGTATCAGCAGTTCATTTTTCAGAATTGCTGAGTAGTATTCCATGGTATAAATGTACTATAGTTTGTTTAACCATTCACCTAGTTTGTTGACTGTTTTTTATCATGAAAGGGTACTAAATTTTGTCAAATACTTTTTCAACATCAACTGAAAGCATGTGGCTTTTTGCCCCTTAATTCTGTTAATGTGGACAGTTCTCTTTTTTTTTTTTTTTTTACAATATTGATAGTTCTTTATTCAGTCCAACTGCAAGTCCTTTGTTGAATAAGTGATTTGCAAATATTTTCTCCCCAACTAATTTTTTGTTATTGTTGCTCTCCTTTTTGCTGCTTGCCTTTTTTTTTTTTGAGGTAACATTGGTTTATAACATTATATGTTTCATGTGCAACATTATTTTTCTACTTCTGTATACATTGCATTGACAAAGGGGCAAAAGCAATTCAATTTCTCTGAGAAAGAATAGTCTTTTCAACAAATGTTGTGGGAGCATCCATAGGCAAAAGGATGTATGTTCCTACACAAAAGAATGAACATCAACCAAAACCTCTTAGTTTATACAAACGTTAATTTGAAAGAGATCACAGACAAATATAAAATGTGAAACTATAGAACTTTTAGAAAAAAAATAGGAGAAATCTTTAGAACCTAGACCTGGGTGAAGAGTTCTTAGATTTAATACCAAAAAAAAGGAAGATTTCATGAATTAGACCTCAGCATGATTAAAAACTTCTCCTTTTTGAAAGACTCTGTTAAGAAGATGCAGAGATTTTGAAGTAAAAACAAAAGGCCTTGATAATCACGGATAGTTTTGCAAAAACAGGAATCTTCAACCTGGCCTTCCAGATACCTTAAAGAACCATCTGTCTATTTGTATGTCAGAGCTTAAAATCTACTAAAAAATATTATCTCAGGACTTCTCTGGTGGTACAGTGGATAAGAATCTGCTTGCCAATGCAGGAGGCACAGGTTTGATCCCTGGTCCGTATGTCTGATCCCTGGGAAAATTCCACAAGCCTGTGGGCCACAGCTGCTGAGCCTGCACTCTAGTGCCAGGGAGCCGCGAATACGGAGCCGGCGTGCTGCAGCTACTGAAGCAGGTGTGCTCTAGATCCCATGGTCCATAACAAGGGAAGCCACCACAGTGAGAAGCTCATTTTCTGCCACTAGAGAAAGCTCCTGGGCAGCAACAAAGACCCACTGCAACCAAAAATAATAAAATTAATAATACAAAAGAATATCATCTCAAACTGCCTCTCCCTCCCTACCCTCCCCCCATTTCCATCCCCCACACTTGTGTTTATATAAGAACAAGACAGATGTTAGGTGGGCCAAATCTTAGACTTTACTAAAAGTATATCATGCCCTGTGACAGAGAAATTCTACAGACAGGAACGAAGAAATGACAAGAGTTATGTGCAGAAGTGTTCGTAGCATCTTTACTTATAACTCAGATCTGGAAATCGTCCAAATGTCCACCAGCGCTATACTAGATGAAATCTTATATAGTCATAGAGGAATAATTGCAACAATGATGATGATATGGCATGAACTTTGTGTCCCCTTAAAATTCACACATTGGAATCCTAACGCTTAATGTGATGGTCATGAACAGGATTAGTCCCCGTATGAAAGAAACCCAAGAAAGCTCCTTTGCCCCCTTCCACCATGTGAGAACACAGAGAGAATTTGGCAGTCCACAGTCTGTGGGCCCTCACCAGAACCTGACTGTGTTGGCACTCTGATCTCAGACTTCCAGCCTCCAAACTGTGAGAAATAAATTTCTGCTGTTTATAAGGCAAAAAAAAAAAAAAAAAAGCAAATGCCCTGGAATGGGATTTTCTGAACCACAATGGGTCCCTGTGCGTGATGGCTTCCTTGGCTTCTTAGGGCCCCAAAGGAAATTGAGTTTTCCTGGTTGGGGCGGGAGAGCAGCGAGGTGATGGGATGCCTCCTGGGATCTCCTAAGAAGCAGAGCAGGCCAGGCACCTAGAGACGAGTTTGGTTTCATCCCATACTGTGTTTTGGAAATTGAAAAATTTTATTTATGACTCTGAATTTCTGGCTCCTTTTGAAGATTTTGGGTGATGCTGGGACAGAGTTCTCAGAATAGTGAGCAAGAGCTGGGTAGGGACCTCTTCTTCCTCCTTCTTCCTCCTTCGTCAGCAGAGCTGAGCCCTACTGGGAAGTGAGATGCCAGCACAGGTTGAGTCTGTTTGGCAGTATGACCTGCCCTGGTAGGCACTCTGGCAAACCTACCTCCAGTAACAGGGATCCACTCTCTCAGGGCACATCCATTCTTGGGTCTGTCTGCTTATGAACAGACTCTATTCTCCTGAGGTTTTGTAGTCCAGGTGCTGCATATATGACAGGGTGTCAGTAAATATTTTATAAGCCCACAATTGTATCAGTTTTGTTAGGGAAGGTGAGATTCCTATAGCAACACCCAGGCTGCAAGCGGTGTTTACCTAAGGATCGAATTCTCATCCACCATCATTCGACAAATACCCATCAGGAACCTAAGGTGTCAGGCCTGGAGTTTCATTTGTAAACAAGAAAAAACATGCATTTCTGCTTTGGAGTAGTTTATATTCTAGTGGGAAAGACAGATCATAAACAAATTAGCAACTAAATAGGTAATTTCAAAGAGCAGTAAGTTTAGGAAGACCCTTGGGGAGAAGGATGGAAGAGATGGCAGGTGGGGAGGAGAGAGGTGGTGGGGAGGGGGAAGGTGTCTCCAAGGAAGTGACAATTGAATGGCCAGAAGAAGCTCATCTCTAGAAGGCCTGGGAGAGGAATATTCCAGGTTAAGAACCAGCAAGTGCAGAGGACAGGAGGCAGGACTAGATGAGGTTGGTGTATCATGGAGGGAGGGCAGTGAGCATGCGGATCTTTCTGTTTGCAAAGCACATCATGGATTTTCCAAGCAGACTGTGAATTACTTATGGAGACTCCGGAGAGGACTTCCGGGCAATCCCTTGGAGGACGTGGGGGGGCCCGACACGCCCTGCACAGTCCACGCGTGTACATGCCCAGCGCTGTCTATCTGGACAGACAACCCCCATTGCTCTTGTGATGAAGTGTCAAGCAAGAGTTGGGTAGGCAGACATTTCAGCAACCCCATCAGACAGAGTCACCAAGAGTCTCTGGGTTTTGCCTGGGAATCCTGACGACGCATGAAATGAAGCCCAAGTACTGATGTGTCCAGGTCCTTCGGGTCGTGAGCTTTTAGAGGTTCAGAGCAGGCAATTCCATTATAGGCCTGAGGGGCCTGAGCCCACCTCTCTGCCCAGCTCCCTTCGTGATGAGTCTTTGTCCAGGCAGGTATGAGCCCCAAACAATCCCAGTGGGAATGTTTTTTAAAGGTGTGACATTTAGGGATGAGTTGATCGGTACTCCTCCCTTTCTGTTTCCATCCTTCCCACGTGCTCAGTCAAAACCCTTTCTCTTGTTGACCTTCAGTTCTTTGATCCTAAATCAGGGAGCATGCTGGGTTGGGAACCAATGGTAGCTGGGGAGATCAGCCAGGAGCAATTGCTAGTGATTTAAAGAAAAATGAAATAAGGCAACAAGAGTGCCTTGAAGTGGAGAAGGTAAGTCCCTATTTGCAGGACCCAAGCATCAGCTCCTTTGACTGCAAGAGATGGACCCATTCTAGCGGTCCATCCACTCGGTTCCTTTCTCTGCCTCCCTTGCTTGTCCTGGTCCACAGGTTCTGCTACCACTCGTGTCTCTTAGCACATCAGACCCCAGAAAATGAGGAGCACGGCCTCCAAGAGGCTCACTCCTCCCCCTCTGTCCTCCACAAGGCCCCTTTGTCCTCCCTCCTGCCAGGGCCTTGGCCCTCACGGCTCACTCAGCGTCCCTCTGGTGTCACGGGGAAAATCCAGCCACTCTCTTTAGCCCCTGGAAGAGGCGCCATGCCGCCTCCACTCAGAACCTATGTGGTCCTGTGGCCAAGCCCCCTTCCTTGACAAGTGGAGAAAGTGAGGCCCAGAAGGTGGGTGGCCCGTCCTGTCATCCATCCATTCATCAGTGAATTGCTGAGTTCCAGGTGACGCCTAGGCTTTGCCTTATTCTGGAAAATTCAGTGCTCAAGATCTTGAGTGGGGATGGAGACACAGCATGTGAAGGCAGTCATGGAAGGGTAAGGTGCGAAGACAGAGGTGTCCCTGTGGGGCCTCCTGAGCCCCCTGAGTGGGGCCTCACGAGTGATGGGTAGAGACCTGGGGGGAGTGAGGGAAGAACCATGCAGATGTGAGAGAAGGGACTCCAGGTGGAGAAGCAGCAGATGCAAAGGCCTGAGCAGGAGCGGCAAGGGGCTGGCACGGCTCCCAGGAAAGGTGCCAGGGAGCTTCTGACCTGAATGTCCAGGGGGCTCAGTGGTGCGAGTGGGGCTGTCGTGGAGGGTGGGGGGAGGTAAATTGAGACCCCTCACCCAGCTGACCAGGCAGCCACTGTGGATGCAGACCGATGCTCCCTCCTCTTCGACTGAGAACAACTGGAGATTGGTTTTGTGCAACATCTCTTGATGGTTTACATGTGTCGTTAATTATCCTTTCTAGGCCACGTGTCAGAGGTGCATCTGTGGCCTGGCCTAGTCCGATGCCCACAGACCAGCAGCCTGAACTGCATGTGCTCAGGGAACAACAGGTCTTGTGAAGATGCTGACCTAGGCTCCTCAGGTCCAGGTGGGGCCTGAGTAGTGTTCAGACTCCACTGGCTCCAGACCGCTCTCTAAATAGACCCTTGGTGCAGCCATCTCCTTTGTAAAAGTCAGGTCAAGATTGTGCTCACGTCCTGTGAAAATGGCCAGGCCGATCATTACAGATATGAAGGGTGGGTTAGGGTTAGTCTGATTCCAAGTGTGTGCTCACTAGGGGGTGGAGATGTGATCTTGGTTGGGGTCTGAAGGGAGGGAGTTGGACAGATCCCCTCCAGGAAGTAAGATGCATAGGAAGCTAGTGAGACTACCTTTGGGGAGAGGAGTTCCAGGGACACAGGAAACAAACAAGACAGTGAGCCGTGGGCAGGGCAGACCCAGAGTCAGCAGGGCTAGTGTTCTGCCCGCAGTGGGGTCTTCAGGGTGCTCCTCTGACAAGGGCAGTTCTGGAGTCATTGGAGGCAGCTGTGGTCCAAGGGTGGGTCACAGAGCTGGGTGCCTGCTGATGACAGTAAGGACAGGACAGGCACCGTTTTGGAGTCTGTTGCCTCCTTCGGGCCTTGCCATGTGGGTGGGGGGTGGGGGACTGTTACCATCACCATCACAGATGAGGGCTTGGGAACTTGCCCAAGGTCACCTGGGGACAGAGTCTGGAACTGAGCTCTGCTCTCCGATCCCAAAGCTTAAGCTGGTGGCCATGCCCATGGATGGCCCACAAGCAGAACTTCCTGCTCTGCATCCTTTACATGCATGTGTGCATGCTAGGTCACTTCAGTCATGTCGGACTATGCGATCCCATGGACTGTGGCCCACCAGTCTCCTCTGTCCATGGGATTCTCAGGCAAGAATACTGGAGTGGGTTGCCATGCCCTCCTCCAGGGGATCTTCCCCAGCCAGGGATCGAACCTGCATCTCTTATGTCTCCTGCATTGGCAGGCAGATTCTTTACCACTAGCGCTGCCTGGGAAACCCCGATCCTTTACATACCAAGGACTAAATCTGATTTCCTGTGTGATGTGGGTAGGTCTGCAGAGCAGTGGGAGTGGGCAGGGGCTCCCAACGCTCAGCAGGAAGTTGTGTTTGTGCCTGTGGGTGGGAGAGGATGGACGGGAGGAGCTCGGTCCAGGAAACTAAGAAACCTGGGTCGCAGAGCATCTGTGATTACAGATCCATCCCTACTCAGCAGCGATGCCAGATTTAGACAGACTGTGGGTGTCTTCGTGGAAGCAAATCATATCTACTCATTGCCAGGAAAGGTCGATTTGAAAATGGTTTAAAATTATCCATGCTAAAAATGAACATTTTCATGAACATTTAAAAGAAAACAAGGCAGTTATCACAAGTAGATGCCAGATCCGTGGTGCTTTTGGAGAATTAGTAAAAACAGCACAGATGCTTTTATTTTTCTGATGTTGAGGCTGAATCTTCCTAAGCTCTGCCTCCCGGCCCTGGTCTTGGGCTCTTGGACAGGTTTTCTCTGAGCGTACATCCACCTGTCAGCCCTTCTCTCTGTCTGTCTCTCCTGGCTCCTCTCCCACCCAGCTTCCTCCTTGGTGGTCGGCCCTTGGAAGGCCTTTCCTGCCCGAGTGAGTCAAATGAGTCGAGAGACTGGGCTGAACCCCGGCCTGTGTGATACACTCCCACTGATGCACTTGTGTGGAATGATCCCAAATGAGTGAGTAACAGTTCACAGCTTGGAGAAGCAGTTGCTAAAGACTGAGAGCATATCATTGAGGGCTCCTTCCTGACTCCCAGTGCCATGTGGCTGAACAAGTGCGTGGATGAGGGAGTCAGTTCCACATGGGAGAGGAGCTTAGGGAAACACCGAGTGTTCTCCCTGGACGCTAGAATGCTGAGTGCATGTGGGTTTAGTCTGTAACCCTGACTCCCAGGCACAGGGACCGCAGGTGCACAAGCGCAGATGCTAGAACCTCCCTCATCTCCAAGGACTGACCAGCAGGGGGCACCAGGGACCGAGGAACAGAGGCTCCCGCTGTCTGGTTGCTCAGGTGGGTTGCTGGTCCAGGCAGGATCTGGGGATGGAGGCAGGTGGGTTTCTCGTTGAAGTGACGGTAACCGCAGTGTCAGACTTACGAATGGAATCTATAGGAAGGGAAATCAGAACAGGCAGGGTTTGGAGGAGGTGAGAACAGGGAGACTCTGAACAAAGGCTGAAGGTATCTCTTGCCTTAGGGGGAATTCAGTCCTTTCTGTGTCTGGGATCCGCACCCGAGGTTTGGATTTCAGAGCACAGGCTTGCTGTCTAATGTGGGAAAGCTGTGCTATGACAGACAGTCATGGTGATGGCTGAAACCGGTGATGCCCAAGGTGAGGTGGTGGTGGGCACAGTCCAGAACTGGCAGGAGCACTGGAGGCCCACATAGCACAGCTCAGACTTTCTCTAGGGCGCTGGCCCCTGGCTCCCTCATGGGCTCTTTCAGAGCAGCCTGAGTGTGGGCATCTATCCTGGGTTGGGGGCAGGAGCTCTGTGCCAGGACAGGTGCCCCTGGGAGAGCATGACCCCAGGAGCCCCCTCACCTTCCCGTCAGCCAGGGAGCCTGGGGAAGGAGCAGTTCCCTAAGACAGAGTCACAGCCCATGGTCTGCAGGCTGACTTTGGCCCGTAGACCTGTTTTGGTTAGCCCTTTTGTCCATGAAAGTGAAAGTGTTAGTTGCTCAATCATGTCCAGCTCTTTTGCGATCCCATGGAATGTAGCCCGCCAGGCTCCTCTGTCCATGGGGTTATTCAAGCAAGAACACGAGAGTGGGTTGCCATTCCCTTCTCCAGGGGATCTTAGCAGGTCTCTCACATTGGAGGCAGATTCTTTACTGTCTGAGCCATCAGGGACGCCCCCCATTTGTCAATATTTCTTTTTTAAAAAAATTATTTTATTGAAGTATAGTTGATTTACAATATTGTATTAATTTCTACTGTACAGCAAAGTGACTCAGTTATGCGTATATACATATTCATTTTCATTATGGTTTATCACAGAATATGGAATATATTTCCCTGTGCTATACAGTGGACCTTGTTGATCCATCCTATATATAACTGTTTGATCTGCTAACCCCAAACTCGCAGTCCTTCCCTCCCCCACCTCCCTTCTCCCTTTGCAACCACAAGTCTGTTCTCTATGTCTGTGAGTCTGTTTCTGTTTCATTGATACGTTCTTTTGTATCATACTTTAGGTTCCTCATATAAGTGATATCACACGGTATTTGTCTTTGTCTGATTTGTCTTGGCTGTTGGAAATAGCGCTGCAGTGAACTTAGGGGTGCATGTACCTTTTTGAATTTTAGTTTTCTCCAGATATATGCCCAAGAGTGGGATCGCTAGATAGTATGGCAGCTCTGTTTTTAGTGTTTTGAGGAATCTTCATACTGTTCTCCATAATGGCTCTACCAATTTACATTCCCAATAACAGTGTAGGAGGGTTCCTTTTTCTCCACATCCTCTCCAGCATTTGTGATTTGTAGACTTTTTAATGATGGCCTTTTTGTCATTTGTTGATACTTCAAAATTCAGTTATTATCTAAAATTTTGGATTTCTGGTTTTCTTTAAAAAAAAAAAAGAAAAAGAAGATCTGACCACAAAGAGCTTCCACTCCTGAGCCGGCAGGGGTCTGCACTACAGTTCTCCACAGTCCCCACCACTCCCTATCACCTTCCTCACACTAGGGGCCGTTCATCATCATGTTCACATTGTGCTTTTAGGAAGGCAGTGAAATGCTGCTTATTCTTTTCTAGGGTAGGAGAATGACATATCCACTAAGAGGAACTTTAGGAAAAGAAATGAAGATAAAGATGTTTCTTTTTGGAAGAATAGTCTTGCTTGTTTATTATGTATGCAAGCTCCCAGATGGCCTCATGAATTTATATAAGCTGCCTCTCTGAGGGCATGGTGTTTGTGGTCTCTGACTCAGAGGAGTCCATGTCCTGAAGCAAACTCCAGGTTTTTCTGGGCATTTCTAAATCTAGCCACTGGTGGGAAAGGAAGGGCATGGCTAGGGCACACCACACCTTCCCGAGACTGGAGCTGCAGTGGTGGTGGTGGCAGCAGGGGGGGGGACCTGCTTTCACCAGAGCCCCTCCCCCATCTCTCAGGGCCCATGTCCACTCTGGGCCAATGGTTAGAGGACTCGCCTGGGCTGCAGCCACCTGAGGCCATGCCCCCAGCTCTGGCTGCCAGGGAAGGGCACAGGGTGGGTGTGGGATGGAACCTAATTACAAGGTAGCCCTGGGGCTGGTGAACTGCCCCCTCTCTAAGCTGTATTTGTGGTCCTGGTGAGTGTATCAGAGACAGGCTGGGCCAGGATTTAGTTGGTGCTGGCGAGAGGGCTCAGTTCACCATCAGGAAGTGATGTCTCCAAGTGTGCACATCACTTAACTCTGATGAGTACCTACTGTATACAGCTCTATCCCTAAGAAGTGGCCCCATTCTGTCTCTTGGTCAGTTGAATGCTCAGTCCATCCCCCAACACTCTGCACGGCTTTGGGCAAGTGCCCTCTCTGAACCTCAGCTTACCTGCCTGTGACATGAGTGGGGACCCTCTCCTTGTGGAGTTGTAGTAGGGAGTCAGATGCATCTCAGCCCTGAGAACTGAACTCCAAGCACCCAGTTGTGAGTACTGAGTTCTGAGCACCAAGCTCAATTACTGAGATCCAAGCACTGAGTCATGAGTACTGAGCTCTGAGCACCCAGCCCCAGGCACTCAGGCTGACTGATGCTGCAGTGATGTAAGCAGTGGCACCCGCCTTAGATGTGGCCAGTGGAGCCATGTCAGAGAGGAATAGGCAGGGGACTTGGGTCCCCTGAGCCTGGGGTCCCCAGACCTCCCTACATGTCAGTGTCAGGGCATGTGTCCCAGCGTCATCCTTCGCCTTTCATCCTTGAAAGGACAGCAGGGTCCTGTGCTCTGGGCACAGAGTCGGGACCACTATTCCCCTGTTAATGGGGGTCCTGTGGGAGGAGGGAGCTGAAAAGCCTCTTGTTTTGCCCTTTTCTCTCCCAGAGTGTAATGCCTCACCCTGTGGGTTTCCACAGAAGGGGGCTGTCCTAAATGCCTTTCTGTTATGGATCCAGAAAGTCCCCCTACATCACTCCTCAGTTCCACGGTCTGTTTAGTTACGTAGCAAAAGGGGAAGCTGACAGGCTCCCACTGGGTCCTGGCACATCCTCTGGGCTCTGACTTGCACACCTACTCTCTGTGCGTGTGTGTTAGTTGCTCAGTTGTGTCCGGTTCTTTGCAAACCCATGAACTGTAGCCCACCAGGATCCTCTGTCCTTGGGATTCTACAGGCAAGAATACTGGAGTGGGTCGCCATTCCCTTCTCAAGGGCATCTTCCAAACCGGGAATCGAACCCAGGTCTCCTGCATTGCAGGCAGATTCTTGACCATCTGAACCACCAGGGAAGCCCACCTGCTCTCTCCTTTTTGCTAATTCACCAGCCAAGCCCTTCCAGGCTGTGTGTGGACCAGGGACTTCTTCTGATCCTGCACTCTCCATGAAGCCTGAGAGCCTGGGATGGTGCTGAGCTGGGCACTGGGGACCTGCAGAGAGTGCCTCCCTTCTCCCTCCTCCCTCCCCCCGCCCCTGCCCCTCCCTTTTCCCTCCTCCCCTCCCCTCCCCACTCCCATCTCTCTCCCTCCTCCCTCCCCCTGCCCCTGCCCCTCCCATCTCTCTCCCTCCTGCCTCCCTCCAGGGCTCCCAGGGCCCTTTCCTTGAGTCCTGGCCTTGCTGCCTCTCTGGGGTGGGCATGTTGGCTGAGCTCTGGGGCTGGGCCACTGCCTGCCACCCCTCTCTCCCCGCCAGAACTTCAGGCATGCAGGCACTGGGCCCACCTGGGAAAGAACTGCATGAGGAGGAATCAGACATTTAGGGAGCTCAGCTTGTCCATGACCCTGACCCTGCTGTCCTGGGGACAGTGCCTTGCTGTGGGGTCAGCATCTCCTCCTGGCAAATTTAATTATCCTCCTGTCCTTCAACCAGACCCAGGCTACTACCTTAGAGGAAAAGCAGCCATTGCTTTATTTATCCTAGACTCTTCTGAGAAACCTCTGCTCTGGAGCTTTAGGGGGAGCTGAAAGTGGGATCCCGAGGGCTCCTGTCTCCGAACCCCCCTCAGGAGGGAGAGCTCGCTCCCTGGCGGGAAGGGGTGGTGAGGGCAGTGGCCAGGAGCGAGGATGCAGGGGTCGAATCAGGGTGGAGCCAGGAGCATCTCCATCTCGAGGTACAAAGACCGCTGTGCAGCCCACCTGCCAGAGGCAGGGCAACAGGAGGGAGAGACACGGAGGGCAGGGCAGAGAGACCAAGGGTTCTGTAGCCATTCAAGTTGGTCAGCTCTGGGCTGGAGGGCTGAGCTGGGGACTGAAGTGCTTTCTGACCCAGATCGGGTGCACTCTGCATTTTTTGTCATAAACATGATGGATCTCTGCGTGATGATGGCAAAGGGGACCCTCTTGGAGAAGTTGCCTCCCCCCAACATCAGGGGTGAGGGGCCCTGCAGGAGCCCGAGGGCTCCTTGCAGGACTGAGACGAAGCCAGGGCCAATTTCTCAGGCTATGTTTGCTGTAAAGATATTACGCTGCTCAGAGGTGAACACATGGGCCCCATCCCCTCTCGTGTCTCCCAGCCCCCTGCCCAGAGCAGGGCTGACTCTGTCACCTCAGAGACAGTCTCCGTGTCACCCTCTGTTCCTTAAACACAGGGTTGCATGCTGTAAAAACTGTTCTGTGCTTTTGAGAGACGTATCAGTACATCCTGGCAACTGCTTCATCTCTGTCTACGTGGACCTGCCTCATTCATTTTCATCATTGGGTACCCCCTTTCTCCCCCTGCCCCGGGATTTCTTTAAGTCTCTGTGGATCCATGTCAGGTGACAACAGTCTTTGGCTGCTGCAAACAGTAAATATCTGTGAGCAGACACCCTTCCCGTCACCGCAAGTGCATCTGTAGGACAAATCACCGCAGTAGACTTGCTGGGTAGAGCAGCGCAAGGTTTGAACTTCTCGTAGGTGCTTGAAGCCACCATTTATGGGGAGGTCTGCTCCCGCCCCGCCTCTGTGCAGAGAGCGTCAGGGTGGCTGGTGTGTCAGCTCCATGTCATCCCATCGTCCACATGCCTCCCGCGACAGTTGCTCTGTATGCTTTGCAATCTTGGTCTTGAGTCCCCCCCCACCCCCACCTCCACGTGTAAAGCTGGAGATCACACAGCTTCCAGTTAGCATCTTGGGAGCTGGCAGCCTCCCAGCCGTGCTGGCAGGCTCAGGGGCAGAGGCATGGGCTCCTTGGCTCCCATGGCCCAGCTGCCCAGGGCTGGATGCAGGAGGGATCCAATCCCTAGGATCCTTGGCATGTCTGGATCCCAGGCCTTTGCTCTCAGACCCACCCCTCCCCCTGCTGGACTCAGCATCCTAGGGCTGACCAGCACTGGTGCGCCTTGGGGCTCTGGCAGGAGGTGGGAGGGGTGAGGCCAAGTGCCATCCTCTCTCCGAGCCTCAGGCAGCTTTCCTGGCAATTGCCTTGTCTCTGCAGCCTCCTGCTGGCAGCTCCTCCAGCCTGTGGCCCTGGCTTCCCCAGGTGACCTTTGACCAGGGCAGGTGGCTTCCACCTGTGATTAATTAATACCTGGGTCACATCATCATTCCTGTGGCACCTCTGTGCCCCTTTGCAAACATTGCCCTGAATTAAATTTCTCATTTTTTTGAAAGGCTAAGATAATTACTGTCTTTCCAGTCAGCCTCAGACTGGTACATAGCTGTATGACTGAGTGGAGAAGGGGCCTGGTCTGGGTAACTTGGGAGTGAAATGGCTCAGTCCTAGTCCCCAGATGACTCTTCTGATGAGGTGACTAGCCTGAGGAAGGCACATCGAAGACATCTTTTTAAAGACATAGGACCCAAGTCTTCGTGCATCCGGTGGGGAGAAACCCCACCAGTGCACCCCTCTAGGCCACGATGGCACCCCTCAAGCAGCCAAGAAGCTCGGGTCTCTGGTCTCATTTCCATCACTGGGACGTACTGAAAGTCACCTGCAGTCTGGACTCTGTCCAGAGGGTGTTTTTAGTGAAACCCACAGCTGGTTAAGCCCAGGGACTGTTGTCAAACCTCCGCTGCCCAGTGAGCCACATGCCCCTCCTGTCCAGGGCTAAAGGAAGGCATGTGCTTTAGCCAAGGTCAGAGCGGACCAGGGGAGGGTCAGGCTCCAGCAGAGCCTGGGTCCCAGCAGAAGGGAGACCAGAAGGCAGGACGGAGCTGTCCTTGCAAAGAGCCAGGGGCGGGGTGGTGGAGGCAGGGGAAACTGACGGAACACAGGGTCCAGGAGCAATGAGGGGCTGAGAGCATCTACATCTGGGCTGACCCAGCGAGTGGGCTGCACGCCCTCAGATTCAGATTGTCCGCACTTGTCCTTCACTCTGCTCGGCCGCAGGTTCCCTTGACAACTGGCTTCCTGCTGAGCCCAGCCAATGAGAGGCAGGCATGAAGTGATACCCGTCTGCTCTCTGCTCAGATGCTCCTGTGCCGCCCATGGCCTCTCCGTGGTCCCTGCTCCGGCCGTACCGCCCTCCCCCCATGACCCCGGCTCATGGGACAGGCCTGTTGTGTTTCCAGCTCTGCCAGTGGTCCTGGCTCTGCTCACATCACCCCCTCCTGTTGTCCTTCCCACCCTACATGGGTAGAGGTTCTTGCTGTGGCTGTTCTCTGGGGACCCTCACCATCATCTCCTTTTCTGAGGGTTCCCATACTTTGTCACCCACTTCCTACATTCAGTCCCCTCTGCTGAATTCCTGGGAGGGCCTTCCTTTCCTGTGTGGGCCCTCCTGAAAGAGTGAGTGAGTGAGGTTGTGGTGAGGCAGAGATGCTGGCGGGATTGAGCACTGCGGGCCTTGCAGACCCGGGCAGGAACAACGATTTCATTCTGGGTGCAAGCGTGCCCAGGAGGTGGGTGAGCTCAGACCCACATCTGCTGAGTGGAGACTTGGCTGAAGGTGGGGTGCAGTGGGGGAGCAGCAAGGCAGTCCAAGAAGTAGAGGAGGTTGACAGAGGCTCTGGAAACTGAGGATAAGGAGACATGTATGCCTATGTGTTAGCAGGGGAGCCAACAGGACTGGGTGGGGATGAGCTCTCAGGGGAGAGGGAGGACCTGGAATGACTCTCACGTCTAGGTCCCCCCCTCCCGTCCCCCACAATCACCTCCAGCAAGGCCTCTGATTATTTCCGTCAAAGCCTGATCAAGCTCAGAACTAGTGACCTTATTTATTCACTCATGTATTTATCAATATCTGTTTGTGCCTTTGTTCATTATCTGCTTTCCCTACTGCAGGGTAAGCCCCAGGCTTGGCACTCAGTGGGTGCTTAATACATGCTTGCTGCCGATGGGGGTTCAGGCCATCTGGGGTCAGTCCAGTACTGCCTCGCCAGCTGTGCAGTGATGGGCAGTCATGTTTATTCAACATGAGAACCAGGATGCCCACTTACAGCCTCCTTTGCTGGTTTGGTGCCTGTATACAGTAGATGCCCAAGAAAGGCACTTCTGTTCTCCCCACCTTAACCATCCAGTCTGCTGTGAATGCTTCATGACCCCAGGTGAATCTGATCTTTGGTTCATCTCTTGAACATCTAGAGTTTGCCAGTCCCTGTCAGATGCTGGGGATCTGCACAGGAGCAAGACAGACAACCCTTGTCTCCATGGCCCTCGCCACTAGAGTGCACCCTGCTTCCTGTCCAGGAGGTCCTCTCCTGTCCTCACTCTGCTTCTGGTTGCATGTTGGGGCCAGTGTGAAGCCCACTTTCTCTCTTATCCAGCTTCACAAGGCACAGGCTGTTGGCAGCTTATAGTGTTGCCATGTTTAACACAAGTTCACTTAACACGCTGGCAAACCAGTGGGCTGAACATGTGTTAAAGTTATCAAGCTCTTATATAAAGAGAGAGGGGGAGTAAACCCTTCAGGCAAGCAGAGTCTCTCAGATTATCCCAACACCAACACACCCACCATTCTGCTCTGTGGATTTGACATCTGTTTTAAACCAGAAAAATCTGAAGACCCCAACTTCTGCAGGCAGGTTCCTCCCGGTCCCTCCTGTGGTCTGCCTCAGTGTTACTTAGACCACTTGCTGAAGAATGATGTATGAGGTCACCTGCACAGACCATGATTTGTAGGGGACCTGAGAGGTTTTCAAAGGTCCTGATCACCTCTCATTTTCCCCTCATAGGCTTGCTTTATCATGCAAGTGCCGTGTAAAGTATGACCTTCCGATATGTTAATAGCTTGCCTTATGCTCTGTATGAGCATTTTGAGACTGGCTAACCGGGGTGTTAGCTCTGCTCAAGGGAGGGGCCTTATCTCATTTTTAAAGTGTTTCCTGTTGTGGTTGGCTTAAGGCTGGCTTTGGTTGGGTTGGTAAAAGTTGTGATGAAGAGTTGGTTGATGGTGAGTTTTGATTAATGGTAAGGTTGGTTGATGGGTTGAATTGGTTGATAATGGGGTTGGCTGATGGTGGGGTTGATTGACAGTGGGACTGGTTGATGGTGAGATTGACAGATGATGTAGTTGATGGTGTAGGATTGGTTGATAATAAAGTTGTTGATGGTGAGGTTGGCTGATGGTGGGGTGGGTTGATGGTTGAATTGGTTGATAATAGGGTTGGTTGAGGGCTATCGTGGTAACTCAGATGGTAAAGAATCTTACTGCAATGCAGGAGACCCAGGTTCAATCCCTGGGTCAGGAAGATCCCCTGGAGAAGGGAATGGCTACCCACTCCATGATTATTGCCTGGAGGATTCCATGGACAGAAGAGCCTGGTTGCAAGGAATTCTTTGCATGGGGTTGCAAAGAATCAGACTGAGCAACTAACACTTTCGCTTTTTCACAGGGTTGGTTGACAGTGGGGCTGCAGGGCATATGGTACAGGAATGGGTAGCTGTGGGTATGAGGTGAGGGCTGGACTCTCATTTATCAGAATCACTAGGCAGAGCCTGTGTGAAGAAAGCAGGTAAAGATTTCAGTGAGTGTGGCTGGCTAGGTACAGCCCTCACATATGGAAGCTTTTATGCTATGCAGTGAACCTCACATGAACCCACAGGAAGCTCACTACAGCTATGTGAATGGAGGAGGTAAAGTTTCATTATTTCTCTTAAGAGGTATACACACAATGATGTACATTAAATACATGTTTTACGGTGAATCAGTGGGGGAGCCAGGGGAGTAGACTCGAGGGCTCTTTCTACCCTGAAACCTTCAGCAAATGAACCCTCATTCTTAGTAGTACCTGCTGTTCTCAGAGCTGTGGGTGATCAGGCAGTGGAAGTTTCCGGAACGTGATCTCTGTCCTCAAAGAGCACCCCCGTCTCTGGGTTGGAGGACTCCCCCATGAAATGTGACTGGTGTCAGAGAGTGGGATGCTCGCACTGTGGGGATGTGAGAGGTTTGGGCAGTAGAGCGATAAAAATGGAGGGGGACAAGCTGAGACCTCAGGGTGCAGAGCTCCATGCACAGAACTTGCGCTCCAGGGCCAGACTAGGTGGGGGGACTTCCCAGTGGCCATGGGGTGAGCATGTCACCAGAGCCAGCCTACCTTGTTGATACAGACATACAGCTATATTTCATTTGCTGGCATTTCCATTGGTCATTTAAGTTAATTTCAATTTAGTGAGCGCTGCCGAGGTTGACTTTAGTTTCCAAGAACAGTTGATGGCCTGCTGATGTCTATAAACTCTGGTAACCAAGGCTTCACACCTTCTCTAGGCAAGGGTCATTGTAATGGTGACAAGACACTTCTATTGTCTTATGAGACAGTAAGGAAAGATGACACATTCAGTATAACGTTAGTGTTTCCTCTTTGGGTTTTCATTTCCGTTTCTTAAAAGCATCACTTGAAGTAACGGCACTTCCAAAGATGTACTCTCTTCCCCTCCCCCAAAAAAGTTTGAGAAATGCCAAGTTTAACACAGCTCTCTCTCTCTCTCTCTCTCTCTCTCTCTATATATATATATATATATATATATATATATTCACCTGTAGAATTTCTCAGAAGCCTTAGATTGCTTATACTCACCAAGACATCTTTAAAGCTGGATAGAGACTGCAGCTTTTCTGAAACTTATCTAAAACCAGAAACGTCATTTCACAGAAGACCAGTGACAATATCTCACAGGAATTAGAGTGTTGAGTGATACTGTGTGGGAGCGTGGCTCCAGGAATATATTTCCGTTTGCTTTCCTAGGATATCTGATGACTCGGAGCACCATGTGTTCCATCTGCAGATGGGGAAGTTTAGGATCCAAGATCTCGGGATGTTGCTGAGAAGGAAGGCTGCTGGAGGAACCCACTAGTGGCCCCACCCGCCTAGGAAGCTTGCTGTGCTGCAAAGACAGGAGTTACTCACAAGGGCCCTGCCTTGACGTCTAGGGCTGCTGGGTCCAGGCTTTGGCCTCCCCCACCTCCCTTCAGCCAGAGATCTGAAATGTTTCCTGACCCCTGGGGATGAGTTGAGATCTGAAGGAAGTAGACCCCATTAAGTGGTGAGTCCTCAGGCACAGACCTGCTGGCTCCCAAATTGTTCCTTGTGATCCACTTACGTTTCCTGGTGGGGCTTCCTGTACCTGTAGCATTTCCATCATCCTGGCCACCAGCCCTTTACAGATCTCAGTGTTTCCTCCTTTTCCTGGTTAGGTCCCAGGTGGCTCACTGGTAAAGAACCTGCCTGCCAATGCAGGAGATGCAGGTTCATTCCTTAGGTTGCAAAGATCTTCTGGAGGAGAGCATGGCAACCCACTCCAGTATTCTTGCCTGGAGAATCCCCATGGACAGAGGAGCCTGGTTGGCTACAGTCCATGGGGTCTCAAAGAATCAGATGTGACTGAAGTGACTTATTATGCACGCTCAGGTCCCAGTGAACAGGGAAGAAGGTGGTTTAGCTGGAGGTCAAAGTTCTGGGTGTCCTGGACAAGGTTGGAGGGTCCTTGATGTCTGAGGCCAGACACAGATGCAGAACAAACTCCAGGCTGGGTCTTTGATGCTGGTGGAGGAGCCATGAGCCCCAGGAGAAAGTTCACTGCAGCGACTTCTGCCAGAAGCTGGTCTTCGAATTGTGTGGCTTAGGGAGCACAGAGTTTCTTGTATCCCAGGTTCAAATATGTGTGACCTTGAGATGCTAGCTCCTGGAGTCTTGGATTGTTCTCTTAAGTGAGCTGTGGTTTCTGTCATCCACTTAACCCACTGAGTTTGTTTATGCTCTATTTGACATCAGGGATAATAGCAAACTCTTACGTCGCTCTGAGCATTTTACATGTGTAAATTCATTCCTAGGTCATTGGCTGGGGACAGGGCATGTTGCAACTTGAACCAGGCCTTATAGGTCAGGCTCTTAAGCAAACACTACGTCTCCTGGGCAGCTGTGGATGTCACGTTCTAGACAGGGAGGCACGGAGCAGGCAGGCTGCATGGGGATGGGTGGGGGAGGGGTAGGCAGTAGGTGCATAGAGACTGGTAGGTGGAGGAATCCAAGTGATTGGTGGAGCCGTTTGGAGCATCTGAAATGTACAGAGCCAAGGGCCGACATCAAAGGAGTCGCCCTCTTGAAGGCAACAGCGGGGCATCTGGCAGAGGCAGGGACTGGCAGTCACCACCAACTCAGAACGGCCCAATGACTACCTGGTGCTCGGCTGTGCATTAGCCCGGGACCCTTTCCAGCCTGAACCCTCCGGCCCCCGCCCCCAGTCAGGCTCGGGCGGCACTAACCACTGGTCAAGTCCCCCTGTAGGACCTAGACTAGATGGCTGACCACCTCCGCTCTGCTTCCCGCACAGCTCACACGCGGACACCAGGTGGCGCTCTCGTCCATAAGCTACATCGGCTGCTCGCTGTCGGTGCTCTGCCTGGCCATCACGCTGGTCACCTTCGCCGTGCTCTCGTGAGTCATCTTCTGCTCCCCCCTGGGGCCCAGGAGGTTGGGCAGCTTCGTGCGAATGTCAGTGCCACCCCTGCCCACCTCGATTTCCCTTCTGGCACTTGTACTGGGGTGGGGGGCTGGGGCGGCAAATGCTGGCCTCTGTTTAGATGCTGCACGAGGTGTGTGACAGGTGGATGGTTGTTCCTCAAGTACATTTTGTTTTGAGATCTGGGGTGTGGGGGCCCTGTGGGGTGCTGGAAGAGACAGAGGAGAGAGGAGGGGCTGTTGAATTGGAGGGCACCTGGCTTGAGCTAAGCTGGAAAGTTCTGGAAAGGTCCCCAGTCCACAGGGCTTTCTGGCCTTTGACCAGGTGAGAGCCAAAACAGAGGACCACCCTACAACCACCACCCAAAATGATATCAAAGCAGCCAGATCCTTGTGGGGCTGGGCTGCGGGAAGCCCCAAGGCTAAGAACCCTGGAGGACCCCTTCTGCTGGCTGAAGTCACATCAGTCTGGTCAGAGCTTGAGGGGATCTCCCCAACCCCCGCCACTGAGTGGCTACTGGCAGCTAAGTCTGCCCATGGCTCTTTCAGGACTGGGACAGAAAAATAAGCTCAGAGCCAAGAGTCTGGGCAGTCAGCCGGGAAGATGGGTTTGCACACTCCCCTCCGAGGAGGGTGTGTTATTCACACCTGGATGGGCCTCAGTCTCAAGGGGTGCTCAGGTTCTTCCTCTGCTCACGGGGTTCCTCCTGGAAGTTGGCACCCCTCCTTACCTGCCCTCTTCCCTGAGGACACCGGTCACCTGTGTGACTCGCTGTCTAGGGGGATCCCAGGTTTGGTTGGTCCGGGGGCTGCAGCCAAAATGGCAGGGGAGGCTGTTAGCTTCCCTGGGCCCCTGCTGCAGCCCACCAGGGACCTGGGCACTCTGGGGGGTGGAGCAAGGGTTCCCACTATACACAGGAACTTCTGGTGGGATCTGAGCCAGGTGAGAGGAGATGGAGGTGGGTTTGGAGGGGCCCGAGTGTTACGCTCAGGATGTTCCTGCTTTGATTCCCTTGTTCCTCAGCTATTTGCTCAGCAAGTCCAAACCCATCACCCCCCAACTCTGACCCACCTAGGCCTATAGTCACCTCTGAAGCTGCAGTTGCACCCAAGACAGTAAAAGCATGCTTGATTGGGGGCGGGGGTGGGGAGGCAGATGACAAGTGAAGATGCGAAGGCCTGAACACACATCTCCACAGCCGTCCGAGCCCTGAGGGCAGTTCAGAGAGGAAGTGGGGCTCCCTCAGGCTCAGGAAGTTCTCTCCAAGGGGAGACCCGGGGAGGGACTTTACTGCAGAGTAACAGCTGGTGCAAAGACCCCGAGGATGGAGCGGTCTGGGGATCTTGGAGAGCCAGAAAAGGGGGTCTGTGATCAGAGGAAGGAAAGAGCTGAGTCTGAGTGATGGGCAAGGGTCAGGTCCTGGAGGGCCTGTGGAATGAGCTGGGTCATTTCCAAGAGTAATAAGGAGCCATTGAGGGTTCATAACCAGAAATGGCAGCACCCAGGCAGGCTTATCAAGACCTCTTTGGTGGTCCTTGGAGGAGCAGTAGGGGGCAGCCACAACTGAGCCGGTGCCTCTCTGCCCCCAGCTCTGTTAGCACCATCCGGAACCAGCGTTACCACATCCACGCCAACCTGTCCTGCGCTGTCCTGGTGGCCCAGGTCCTGCTGCTCATCAGCTTCCGCTTCGAGCCAGGCACGGTGAGTGGGTCCCCTGGGTCCTGATGTGTCCACAGTGGGCCTCCCTCTCATCCCCCCCTCCCTCCACCAGGGGGGCGTCAGCAGGGGTGGCACCTGCTGGTTTCAACTCCGAATTCAGACCACCAGATAGACAGGCTGTGGTTCCTCTGGGAGAGACAGGGAAGATGACCAGCATGAACTGGCCTCCCTGCTCGCATCAGTCTTGGTAGTGAAGACAGGTATGGCCCTGACTGCGTGCTGGGCGCTGTGCTGAGGGCCTACATAGATCCACACAGTTAATCCTCATAACAAGCCCAGGAAGTGATGCCACAGAGGCAGGATTGAGGCACAGAGGGTTACAGTGACTTACCCTTACAGTGACTTGCCCAGGTAAGTGCTGACTAAAGTCTGATCTCATGTGGTCTTGCTGCAGACACTGCTCTCCATTTCTGCTCTGACCGCACACAGCCACACCCCTCCTCTGCCTACCCAGGGCAGGTGCTCTCCACAAACAGACTGTGAAGACCTAGATCCACATTTCTGTACCCTTTGAATCAGGCGGGGAATTCTCTGGGGAGCTAGGAAGTCTTAGATCTCACAGAAAGTCAAATGCTGAGACCAGAATGACCCAGGCTTGGGTGATGTGGGTTATAAGCCTGGTTAATGAGAAGAAGCAGAGATGGGCTTGCTCTACACTAGGACAGAAGGAGAACCGAGTGGTATGAATCAGTGGTCCTGGGATACAATCACACTTGGCTAAAGGAAGATGAACTCTTTATTCCCCTAAGTGAGGGTCAGCAGAACCTCTTATCCTCATGCCCAGTAGGGTCCTCAGCCCACCTGCCTGTCCTGGGGCTGCTGCCTAAGGAGAGATCCACTCTCCTCTGCTCGCAGGTTTAGGGATTCAGCCAAGCATCTAAGAAGTTCTTGGCTGTGCCATGAACAGATGAACCTGCGCCAGTCTCATTCTCTCCTACAGAATGCTTTTCAAACTCCACTGTGGATCATCACATGGGATTTTTAAAATGTAGATTCAGGTTCAGCAGGATCTGGAGTTCTTGTTTCCATCCAGCATCTGGGTGATGCTGATGCTGCTGGCCCAAGCCACACTGAGAGGAGTGAACTCCCACGGTGTAATGGCAGCAGGAGGGGAAGTGGTCCAGGCATCCACGGTCCAGATGGTGACCCTAGGGGCTGGGAGCATTCTCCCTCTCAGAGCCCATGTGTCTGAAATCCCAGGCAGGGCTCCAGTACGTGGATCTGCTTGAGTGATCCACCCACTGGATGACCTCTGTGACAGACAGGAAAGGTGACTGTGGTGGCTGGTCTCACCCAAGCCTCTCTCGGTGTGTGTAGGGGGGGAAGGTGCTCCCCACACGAAAGGGGAAGCTGGTCCTAAAAGACACAGAGCCATGAGTACCACAAAAATAGTAGATGTGTCCCATATTTATATCTAACTTTAACAGAGCCTGATGACAAGAAACATAGCATTTAGCAACTTGTTCCATTTTCTTCCCCTAAGAATCAACTGTCCTGTCCTTGGGAGGACAGGACACAGAGCCCCCACGGAGATGGTGGTTCTTGGTTTTCATCTTTGTTTTCCTCCCTGACTCCTGGTTCCCTGGCCCTTTGATCTGAGCTTAGGGATGGGTGACTGTGGACTTACAGAGAGCACAGTGGCTCAGGGGGAGGGGGTTGAAATTTCTGATGGAGGTCCGGGGGAGAATCTGAGGCCACGTGGCTGAGCCTGACATTGTGGCCACGACACTAGGAGCAAGAGGGACCAGATGCCTCCTGATGCTCTGAACAGAGGACAGGAGTGCACCTGCCCTCGCTGGCTAGTCAGAGAGAAGGCAGGTCAGGCTAGGGTCCTTAGGTCTGGAGCTATGAGGGAAACCCGCTCACTGACGGCTCCGCCCACTCCGGCGCTCAGGCCACGTATCTGGCCGGTCACATGCCCGCCTCTGAACCAATCCTGTGGCAGGGATGGGGATGTTTATGCTGATTGGCCGGGCCAATTCCCCTGCCCTCTCATGAACCAATCACTGTGCCTGGGAGGTGTTCTGCTTGGCTACTGCTTGAGTCGCATGCTCCACTCAAATCACTCCCCCCGGGAAAAGCAAAACATGACTCTACAGAAAGAAATGAAACCACGTGACCGTAAGGCACCCCCCCCCCCGAAAATCTGTGGAGGGAGGTTGAGACAACAGCAAACACGCACTGCTCACACCCTGAAAGAGCTTATTTTCTATGCATTGCTTTGATCCTAGGCCCCGTGCCAGGTGCTGGCCATGCTCCTGCACTACTTCTTCCTGAGCGCCTTTGCGTGGATGCTGGTAGAAGGGTTGCATCTCTACAGCATGGTGATCAAGGTCTTTGGATCAGAAGATAGCAAGCACCACTACTACTATGGGATAGGATGGGGTAGGTGGGGATGGGACGGGGAGGTGGGGATGGGATGGGGCCGGGGGCAGAGGTGGATTGCGATTTCATCTTCATGTGAAACACCTTGAAGAGGCCAGGTGCTCTTAGTCTTGAACTTCCTCCCACTCTTTTTCAAAAAAGTCAGTTCCCATGGGGAGTGCTTTGGAGTGTTCTATTCTAATGGTCGGCTTCCCTTCTGTCTAGAAAAGATCTCAGAGGCATGCTCCTGAGCCAGTGCGGAACAGTGGCCTGTTTCTCTTGGATTGACACCCAGCTTTAGTGTGGGGCGCTGGGCGGGGGAGGTAGCCTCTAATGCCACAGTGTATGGGTGCCCTGAGGGGAGGGCAGTCGGGTCCCAGTGTTCCCAGCCAGTCACAGGGCGGGGTGGACTTTGTAGACTGTGGGTTGTGGTTGGAGGCGGAAAGGAATTCCGATCTCTCCGTTGCTCTTACCCGGAATAGTGTTTCTGCACTGTAGTGCTAGGGAGAATGAGATATGCAGGCAGTCTGCCCCAGGGAGATATTGTGGCTTTGGATTGGGCCCCGGGGAAGGGAGTCTGCCTTGTTAGCCATGCCTGCCTGGAGTGCAGCAGATTGTAGCCCAGGTGTCCTAGTCTCTCTGTTTTACTCTCTATTTTTAGTAGGTTTTCTTGAATAGATTCTTAATTTGCAGCAAGCCCTAGGAAAATTTACAGAGACTTTATATGCTTATGTTTTTTTAAAAGCTAACTTTCATCAGTTATGGTGGTCCTTTATCCTGGGAGTTACCTCTCCATCGATGTGACTCCTTTGTTGAACTTCCTCCTTGCCCATCTTGAGGTGGAGCCCCAGAGCACAGGAGACCCTACTTCCTGCCAGAGTAATGGACACCTAGCATTCTTGCATTTGCTATAAAGCATTAGTCCATCAGCAGGGACCTGCTACTCCTTTCTAGTTTTCTTGCAATAGATTTAATTTTCACAGTCCTCGTGGTGCAGGGAGCAGACAAACGTTTTATTTTGTGCTTTGAACTGGCTAACGAAATGGGGAGAGGAGACTCATGGGCCCCATTCAAACATGACCTTCTCCTTCCATCCTGCTGTGACTCCCTGAAAGAGGCGGGTTGCTTCTGCCTCTGACTTCTGTCTTCATTTAGTAAGCATTTATAGGATGATGTGTGATCAACCACCTGTGATGACTAGTTTTTTTATGGAAATAGCCATACAGTTCAGATTTGTGTGTACATGTGCATGCACGCACGTGCACACATACATACCCCATAGCCACAGCAAGGATGGTTGAAATGAATTAAGTGTGGAATTTGTCTCTGCAGTGACAGGAGCCATCTACACTGGTTCAGGCTAGAGGTGGGGGTCACAATCCAATCCAGCCTTGAAGGATGGCTTCTTTAGCCTGCAATATATTAGAGGAAAAACAATGAAATATTTGCCAATATATAAAAATGGAGAAGTTTTACATAAAATTATGGGGTTCTTTTGAAAAATGAGGAGATCTGGAAACCCTGAGTTTCCATTCCTACTTGACAGCAGTGGCTGTGACTGTGTGATTTCTGATCCCAGTGTCTTCCCTGAGGGTGTTCTTAGGCCTCCACAGCCTCCATCAGAGACTCCCTGCAAACAGAGGGCTGGGATGGGTTCCAGCAGGCCTGCCACCACTGTCTCCAGTCTGTGTCCCCTTAACTGATTTCATCAGGGCTCAGAACTGCATCCTTCCTTCAGATTGGTTAGACTTAGTTCTGGGCCTGAGTACAGATGTCTGCAGGTGGCTGGACTCTCTCTACCTGCAGTTATTAACTAGGAGGGAGCTGGAGGCTGACCCCGGGCCCTGGGAGGTCACACTATAGGAAGGATCCCCCAGAGAGAGGCCACTTCCCTAGAGATTTTCAGCCTACTCTTACAACGACCTTCAAATGGTATCATTTTTTGAAACTCAAGGATTGTGGTTTTAGCTGAGTTGGAATTGGAGGTGTCCCATGAACAACTTACCCGAAGTTTTGCCATATGTCAGGCCCTATGCTTGAACTTGTAAGGTGGGCAAAATGTAATCTCTGTCCTCAAGGAGTCCAACTGGGAACCAGGAGAGGAAGTGAGTGATAAACAGTTGAGTGTTTGTTTACATGTCGGTGCAGCAGACATGAATCTCTGACCACAAACTCAGAAGTGGTCAGAGAAACTATCATAAACTCAGAAGCGAAAGGAATGCAGCTTGCTTCATTTTTCTCTGTTATGACTTCATTTCTTTTGTGAGGATCCAGTCATCTAGGCTTCCCTGGTGATTCATACGGTAAAGAATCTGCTTGCAATGCAGGAGATCCCAGGTTTGATCCCTGGGTTGGGAAGATCTCCTGGAGGAGGGCATGGCAACCCACTCCAGTATTCTTGCCTGGAGAATCCCATGGACAGAGGAGCCTGGTGGGCTACAGTCCATAGGGTGGCAAAGAGTCGGACATGACTGAGTGACTAACATTTTCGCTTTCACTCATCTAGGGTTGAAAACTTCATTGTAGTTCATTTTGAACCCTGCCTTTCTCTGAAATCGTGCTGGTTTCCCAGGGAAGTGACATAGTACCAAGATCTTGGGAGGTGTATCAGTCAGGACAGGCTAGGTCATGCTGCCATAACAAGCAGCTTCCAACTCACATCGGTTGAAAGCAGCAACGCTTATCTCCTGTGTACACTGTGTATCCTCAGTGGGCTGGTGGCCGCAGAGGGGCTCTGCTCAGGGCAGTCCCTCAGCAGCCCAGGGTGATGGGGAAGTTGCTGCCTTGAGCCATAGCTGGTTGCTGTGAGAGAGAAGATGGTCTGGGTGGATATCACCCTGGAAATTAAACACTAAACTGATAGAGGCATGTGTCCCTTCTGTTCACAACTCACTGCCCAGAAGGAGTTGATGATCCAACAGCCTTGTATATGGAAGTGCAAACCTCTCACATGCCCAGAGCAAGGCCTCAGTGACTTCTACCAGAGGGTGGACCACTGGTCTCCTGGTATTGTTATCTCTCTGCCCCTTTCTGCTGAGACATCCCTGCCGCTGTGTTGGATTTCATATTATCTATCCTCGCCATGCATTGCTCTGTGTGTCCAGGTTGATAATTCATAGCGATGCTCCTTATGGTCACTCCTTACATCACCCCTCCCCACTTCCTTGGATCTTAGGAGGCAATAGCCAGTGTGGTTACCCTGAAAGGTCACCACATTCCAAAGAGAACACTTCTTTCTTTAAAAGATTTACTTATTTACTTATTTTTGGCTGTACTGGGTCTTTTTTGCTGCATGGGCTTTTCTCTAGTTGCAGAGAGTGGGGACTACTCTCTAGTTCTGGTGCATGGGCTTCTTACTGCGGTGGCTTCTCCTGTTTCACAGCACGGGCTCTAGGCTCAGTAGTTGCGGCTCCCAGGCTCCAGAGCACAGGCGCAATAGTTGTGGTGGACCGGCTTAGTTGTGCCATGGTATATGGGCTTTTCCTGGACCAGAGATTGAACCCGTGTCTCCTGCATTGGCAGGTGGATTCTTTACCACTGAGCCACCAGGGAAGCCTAAAGAGAGCATTTCTTGAGCTCCATAAGGTCAACATCCTTGAACAGGGCCAGAGGGACTTCAAGTTGTTTGCAGGAAGCAGGTCACGTGTCTGCATGGGTTATTGAGGTGTGAATTTCAGATGATAGCAACAGGGGAAAAGATATCTGAGTTTGTTAGTAATAGTGGAGGTTATTGTACAGAGATGGGCTTTGTACATCAGTGCCTCCTGGATCACGTCCATGGCCTCAGCTCATGTGGTCCTCACAGTAAATAACCTGATGTTACCTCCATTTCCAGAGTGAGAGCCTGGCGACCCAGAGAGGTTCAACCGAGTCCTTGAGGCTGCACAGCTGGTCCAGGGTGGCCCTGGGGATAGAACCACGTGTTGTTTGGCTCCAAAGCTCAGGCTCTTCCTGCTGGCTGATATCTGCCTCCTGCTCCCACGCTCCTCCTCCTGCTGCCTGTGAATTTTCTTTCTTAACAACACACTCACCCGATCCCTGTCGCTCCTGCAGTGTGTTTCAGAGAAAGCAGAGAGTGGAGCTTGCCCTCTTCTCAGACCCTTCTGGTCACCTTTCCGTGGCCTGTCCTCTGCAGGACACAGAGGATGGTGCAGGGGAAGCCATGACCAAGGACTGTCAGTGTTGCTTTGAGGATCGTGGGAGAAACACATCACAATGCAGTTGTGAAGGCAGAAAAAGAAGCTTCGACTCTTCTGTTTAACTCTGGGCAGTAAAGAGATGACAGCCTCTGACTTGGGCCCCTGCCACAGCCAGGATCAGGGGAGGGAGGTGTGGTGGATCCAAGTGAAGCCTCAACCACCAAGTTTGACAGCCCATCCTCCCGGGCACCTCCAGTTCTATCTGCGCCTTTCAGAACCCACCTGAATGGGGCCCTGGAGACTCTGCAGGGCCCTCTGTGCACCTGCCAGGCTGTCCTGTGGACCCACTGCTCCTGTAGCACCTACTTCTCCTGCACCCCGAGGCTTGGGCTTCCTCAGGAAGATGGAAGTGGGGGGACCTTGGTGCACAATGCCCCCAAGATTCCTCACCATCTCAGGTCCTGTGTAGTCCTGCCACTCCCAGGTCTCCATTTGTCTCCTGTGACTCTGGGTCCATCAAGGCAAGAGGCCTGCAGCCAGCGGCTCCAACACCTGGAAAGGCTCTGGTTCCTATGAGGTCGTGCATGCAGGTGGAGAACCCAGTGTGGTAGCGGGTCAGGGATGAGAGGCGCACCTCCTCCTGGTCCCAGCACCTCTCCCCAGAGGCTGCTCTTCTCCTGTGAGAGCCTGGTGGCTGTCTTGTGCAGACATCCTGTGATGCAGACTATTTTGACATCAAGACAAAATGTTTCAGAGATGGGATGATTCTCCAGAAACCCCTTTTCAATATAATTTAAAATTGACCCTCAGAAGGGCAGGCATGGGACTGACCGAGCTACCAGACATCTCAGGAGGGCTGTGGCCTTGAGGTGCCCAGGCCTGGAGTGAGTGGGAGTGTGGGGAAGAGGAGCAGGCTTCCCTCTGGGTCCTGGAGCAGGTCTCCCATGGGTGGGACAGACTCAGCTTGGGGGCGAGCAACAGAGAGCCACTTGTAATGTATCCCCCCACCCTTTTTTCCTAGGAATCTGCCAAGTGCCGTTTCCTGGTTGGGAGCCCTTTCTCCTGGAAGGGAGGGTCAGTGGGTGGAAGGGACCCCTTGCTGTCTTCTCCCCATCCCTTCCTTACAGAGGAGCAGAGGGAGACCCTGTGCTCCCGGCACTGAACAGTCAGAGGCCCTGGGGATGCACGGCTGCTTTCAGGGCAGCCAGAAGCGGTTGTTTTCAGATATAGAATAGATTCATAATGGATCTGCCCTAAAATGCACATGTGTGTTATCTCTTTGTTTAGACTCTAAGTCTTTGGAGCCTAGAGGCTGTTCTGTGCCCTCAGCTCTCAGCACACAGAATTTTGTATCCATCAGGTATAAAATGAATAAATGAATGAATGCATCAAAAGAGACTGGAGCTAATACGGTACTCTGCTCTCATTTTCTGCAGGATTTCCTCTTCTGATCTGTATCATTTCGATAGTCTTTGCCATGGACAGTTATGGAACAAGCAAGAAGTAAGTGAAAAGGTGATTCCTGTGTTGGCAGGACTCCCGTGGGGATGGTCCCCGTGGCCCTGGCTCGTTGTCTTCCCATGTTCTTCTGGGGAGGGGTCTGTCCAAGGCTGGCATCTTCCAGCCCTGACAGTTTTTTTAAAAAAAGTGTTTTGGGCTTTCTCCCACCTTGAAACTAGCAACGAGGGGGTCTTAGTGCCTCCAGGACTGGGTGGCCGGTACAGATTTCTAATGGGAACTTTCCATCCATGCAGTTTTCCTAGACATGCTGTCTGGTCACCTGTGGAGCCCAGTTTTGTGTTGAGTTCTTTCCTGGGTTGGTCAGCAAGTGCCTAGCTCATAAGAAGTCTCATTCAGTTACAGCCGAGTGAACACAAGACTGTGTGTGTGTAGACTGGTGTGTGCCAACAGTGGGCCCCAAGGTTCTCCTCGCGGCAGCACAGCAGATGGGACCCTGTATGTTCTAGACTTCATGCCACCGTTTTGAAACTGCAGCTGGTGGGTCCAGAGTTGAATCAAGAAGAGGCCGAGTTGGTGTTGTGCAGCCAGGTCAGGTGTTCAGGTTCTAGAAAGTTGATTTACTTTCCTCCCAAAGAGAAAAAGGCTTTAGCTCAACCGTCTTTAGAAGGCTGCCCCCTCTCCTCAGAGAAGCTGAGGAGCCACCAAGAGAAACCACCATGGAAAGAGTTTAAGAAGAGAGAGGGAATTAAATTTGGTCATAGCCTCAGCCTGAGATAATTTCTCAACTGAGTCACTAAACTGGGAGGAATCTGGCTTATTCCACTTTAGGGCAACAGTTTCCTGGAGATGAGTCTTTTAAAGAAGTGCTGAGTGCATACTGAAAGAAGAATGATTGAACAACCATTGTTATGGCCCATTCCTTGCAAGCCTGTGTGGTATCCGAAGTCAAGGCGCAAATTAAAAGAAGAAACTTCGTCTTAGACACATCTCGTTGGCATTCGTTCAGTTTCTTTCCATCTGGGAGTGCAGATGCTGGCCGCCCACAGCGCGTGGCTCAGCTCCAGGGTCTGAGTCTGATATGAGCCTCTCACCCACTCACGTGCCCGAGAGCGAGGCAGCCTTGGCAAATGTCCGGAGGGTCACTGAGTGTCCGGTGGGGACGGGGGATCTGAGGATGCTCGTGCACTTAACACTCTGCATGACAATGGTGGAAAGCACGGGCTTCCTCCTGCAGAGTCATCACCCTCTCAGGGAGCCTGGGTCGGAGCTGCCCCTCTGCAGAGGGACCACTGTACTCGCCGTGTGTTTCCATGGGAGACGCCACATCCTCAGACAGGAGGCTCTTCTTTCCAGGATCTGGGTTCCAGACGGGAACGAGCCTCCTACAGGCACTGTCACGTGTCTGGGGCACTTCATGTCTCCTGATCCAGGAGGTCTCGAGGGGAGGACTGGGGCCAGAAAGGCAGGTGCAGGAGCATGGACTTGGGTCCCCTAACCCCCCTGGGCCTCAGCCTCCTCCTCTGCAGGGCGAGCATCATCATAGCACCTGCCTCGGGGCGGGGGGGGGGGGGCGCTATGGAGTTACAGGGGATGATGTGTCTCTGGGTTTGCAGAGCTGGGGGCAGGGGCCATGCTCCTTGAGTAGGTATGAGTGAGTGACCAGTTGACATCCACGTCCTGAGTCAGTGAGGATGTGTCGTGGGTCTGACCAGATCCCAGCAGGTGTGCTAGGCCTCTGGGGCTGTCCCCAGATCCAGGGAGGGATGTGTCTAAGGGACACCCAGGCTCTTGGCAATTCTGAGGCTCTGGAGAGAAATGAGGTAGTAGAGGGGCTGGCGGTCCTGCCTGAGCGCCTGGAATTACATCTTGGAAGCCAGGAGGAATTTCACAACCTTAAAACTGGACCCTACATCCCAGACAAGGCTTCTCTGGAAATCAGAGCTGTGGCTGGGATCCACTGGGACCATTCCTCTCTGTTGAGGGGGCACTGCCAGGAGGGGAACTGACAGCTGATGAGCCAATGAAGATGGTCAGTCCTGTGTCACATGATGCCTCGTCACTCCTCCAATAGGCAAAAGCCTATTTATTTATCATAATAAAATTAAAGCCTCAGTTGGATTTTAGCTAGACTCTTCAGAGATGGTGAAGTTTTTCACTAACTAGGTGACCTGTAAAAGCCTTCTTTTCCCTGAGCCAGTCTGCAAACCCAGAACGTTCTTCCCAAGAGTGGAATGCTCTTGAGACTGTGAGCAGGATAAGGGCACATCTGTTGGGATTAACAGTATTATGGTCACCATGCCCACCTTGTCCCTGTCCTGTTCTGGATGCAGGGCCCCCGCACTGGAGTCAGGTGAGGGGGGCGATGCACTGAAGTAACCTTCTGTGTCCCTCCACAGTTGCTGGCTGTCGCTCGGGAATGGCGCCATCTGGGCTTTCGTGGCCCCTGCCCTGTTCATCATCGTGGTATGTTCTCTGTCCTGCGGGCACGGTGCTGGGCCAGGCTGGGGGTAGTGGAGTAGAGGAAGCACTGGGCTATGTGGAGGTGGGGCTGGGATCCCTGGGGTCATGTCCCAGGCTGTGGCAGCATCAATCCTCTTACAGCCCCTCTTGTGGCCCGTGACCCAGAGCCTCGTTACTCCAAAAGATACTTGGCAAGGTCGGCCGTGTTTTTAGATTTAACACAGACCAGATTAAGGCCCTTGGTGCTTTTCCCGCCAAAGCAACCAGTATGGGTGTGCGCCCAGGAGAGGCAGTGCAGACCCAGCTGGTTCTTTTCCTCCTCACTGTTCTTTCATAATTTCCTCACATGCACATCTCCATGGTCAAGGAGATGCAGGATCCAAGGCTGTGTTAGGAAGTTTCAGTCAAAGCTCCCTGGGAACCACAGGTAACAGAACTCCTGTGATTATGAGGGACCTACTCAGAGATGTTAACAGAAATCGGGATTTATAAACTCATAGTCAGGAATGCTTGCCGTGGCTGCTGGGTTCAGAATTCAGAAATGGCCATCTCCACGTGTTTCTGGCTTCTCTCATCTCAGCTCTGTTTTCCTATAAGTTGGCTCCATTCTTAGGCTGCCCCAGATGCTGGTAAGAAACTCTTAGGACCCACAAAATTCCAGTATCCATCTTGGGGGAAGAAACTCTTTTGCTCTTCTTGCTATTGTTCTGCTGACGTGTCCCACAAAATCCTAGGATCGATTCTCATCATTTCTAATGGGCTTGACTTGGAACTCTGCCTGCCATGGACCCACTCACTGAGGTCAGAGGAGCAAAATGCTCTGATTGGCCAGGAGAATGGAATGTTCTGATTGGCCAGCCTTCACTGAGGCCAGTGGAAGCAGAATGTTCTGACTGGCCAGAGGAACAGACTGTCCTGATTGGTCAGCCCTCCCTCTGGCCAGAGGAATGAAATGCTCTGATTGGCCAAAGTTCTGAAATGCTCTGATTGACTAGGCCTAGGTCACAGTTCTAACTCTGGGTCCTTATACTTGGTTTCCGGTGAAGTTATTTAACATTAATGATAACGGCTCAAATTTATAGAGATCTTTTAAAAAAGATGTTTTTACATTAAATGTCTCTTTTCCTCGCCCTTAAAATAGCTACTTGAAGAGATGGTGATTTCTGTTTTATAGAGGAGCAGATTGAGTGATAACCTCCTGGTCCATGATTGCAGCTGTATTGCTTTAGGTGTGCCCTTCCTCCCCTCCTCCCCTTCTCCTTGCTGTCTTCCTCTTGGTATCTCTCCTCTTCCTTCTCCCCAGGTGCTAATAAACCAGCTTAAGCTCTCTTGAGCAGAAAAGGCTCAGTCCTGGGAAGCACGGGGGAATCAGATTTGGCTGGTTCTGGGCACTCAGTGCTGTCAGCTGGCATCTCCTACTCAGCTCATGGCCCCATTGCCTCCTTGCTGGCTCCATCTGGATTAGGCAGGCTTTCCTGGAGAGGACGTGATGGAACTGGCACCCTGACAACATCCTCCAGCTCTGCAGCTCAGGGTGGGGAGGGAGGCACTGCTCCCAGCAGTCCCAGCAGAAGTCCCAGGGCAGATTCTGATTGTCTCCTGTGGGTCAGGTGCCTGTCCCAGAGCCAGTCATGGAGGCTGAGATCAAGGCAGATGATTGTTCAGGCCTGAACCACGTACCTGCCCAGGGGTCACCCCCCTGAACTCCAGGGCCTGGAGGTGGGGATTCTCAGGAAGCCCTGTGGGGAGGGAGCTTTAGGGAGAGGGGAACAGCGTCCTTGCACCCTGCTCAGTATCCCCATGCTGTCCCAGTCTGAGCATCTCTCCCTGCAGGTGTTGTGGGCTGACACCAGGGAACCTTCCTCACATCCCTCCTGCCCACCCTAAGCATCCACAAAACACACTCTTCACACTCTCGGCTGGGACTCCAGAACATGCTCTCCACACACTCCCAGAGTGGGATGCAGACTGTGTTTATTACCTCTCCAAAGGGTGCTGTCTTTGAAGCACCCCTGGGCAAGCCTGCTACTGAAGGCATGGGAAGGGACTCCAGCCCGAGACACTTGTGCCTTTGGTGTCCTTATTCATCGCCTCCCAATCCTGGTGACAAACACAACTTCCCATGTCACCAGTGATGGCTGTGAGAGGATGAACTTATTTGGAGAGGGTCTGTGGATGGCACTGAAGTCCACCACCCTACTCCCCTCCCCCACAGGGATAGTTCCTAAATACTGTGCAGCCCGCCCTCCTTTCTCTCACCCCCTGCCCTCTTCCCCAGCTACTGAGTTCAAATCTTCTTTTGATTTTGTTGCATATTCACTGGCACTGACTGAAGCCGTGGGCCCTGGTGGTTAATTAGAAACGTGTCCAAGGGAAGACGCCTGAAGACGTGGCTTCCTGCTTCTTAATTAAAATTCCACTCAGGCATCCTCATGCCACACGAGGTGCAGCAGTGTCTTCTTGGTAAAGAGTTTCCGGAAGGGCAGAGCGGGGACCTCATTGTGGTGTCCTCGGCTGTTTGGGACCCAAGGGAGGGCGGGTGGTGCCAGCCCCACACACAATCCCCTCGTTACGGCTGTAATGACTTGCTGCCCTCCATGCCCCCCATCTCCTTCCAAGTGACTGGGCTCTGGGGCATCCACAGAAACAAGCAGGAGATGGGGAGTGGGGGAGCGGTGCTGTGAGCCTCCTGGATCCCCAATGGTGCCAGCGCCCAAGCGTCTGTGCCAGAGGAGAGGCAGGGCTGTACTCCCAGCTCTGTGGGGCTTCAGGGCCCCTGGGCTCTCTGTAGGATCCACGTGGAGCCCTAGTGGGAGGGGTGGCATTAACCAAGTGCCCCTCCTGATACTGTGCCCCTCCTGCCCCGAGTGGGGGGGTGATCTGGATGGATGTGGACCAGACTCAGAAGAGGGGGGCGCAGGAGTACATCCCCAATTCCCTCAAGCAGGACAGTGGGTGGCAGGGGCTGCTCCATCCCCCACAGCCACAGTCCTGTCTGCAGCACCAGGGCAGCCCTGGCCAGACTCCCTGGGTCCCGATGCTGTCCCTCTGCCCTCAGCTCCTCTGTCTCGCAGGAGCCAATGTCCCAGGCACCCCATCTCTGATTGCTGGCTCCCCTGTGGTGCTTGGGTGTTTTCTTTCTTTGTCCATCACGGGTGGTCAGAATCATGTAGCTGGGTCACCTCCATGAGGGAAGGGAGCACAGCTGTCTCTGCAAGGCCAGGGAGATGCACACCTGCTCTGTGAAGGAGGTCTCCTTCCAGGAAGGGCCACCAGGCTGGGGAAGGGACGGGACTGTCGTCTCAGGCGTCCTTCCTCTGTGTGAACTCTGAGCTCCGAGCACAGACCCGGGTTCTTCAGTTAATTGCTTTCAGCTGTGGGAGGTGGCACTTGTCATGGTGACGTGTCCCTGAGCTTTCAGTCTAGGCTGTCCTTTGTCCCAGGGCTGCGTGAGGCCCGTCTACAGTCACGTTACACCTGGCCTTTCATAGGATGACAGAGACCCCTGTGAGCGACCTGGCGGGCACTCTCACCTCCTGCTTCTGGGGTCAGGGAGGACCCTTCACTTTGTCACCCAAATGGAGACACAGGCTCAGACAGACTCCAGTCCTCCCGACAATTAAACCCTCCTGGTCAGAGCATGGATGGTGGGCGGGGGTGGAAGGGAAGTAGTTGAATGTGTAAGTCCCCCGCCCCTGTTCTCTCTCTGTGCTGACCTAACCCCCCAGGTCTGGAGGGCCCGGCAGCATCGCCCCCTCCCAGTCTCCCCTGGTGATCTGAGTGTTTGATCTGACTTCAGTCAGTGACAGTGGGGGATCCAAGACTGCCCTGCTTGGATCCTTCCTCCCCCACCTCCCCACAGCATGGGGTCTGGCTGCAGCAGAGTCCCTGCCCCCTAAGTCCTCCAGGATCACTGGAGCCCCGCTATCCATCTTGGGGGGCATTACCTCCAGCCCCACCCCAGCCCCTCTCCTCAATATCAGCCATCAACACTCGAGGACTGCAGTTCTCAAACTTGTTAGTAAGGAAATTACTGGGGAGCTTGGGAGCAGTTCCCACCTCAGAGGTTCTAGGTTTACTGGATGTGGACTCCAAGACCTTTCAGAGCTCCAGGAGATTCCACCGTGAAGCCAGCTTGAGGTCTGAGGTGGGCCAGGGGAAGTCAGAGAGCCCTGGGTGATGAGAGGGAGGTGTGGGCCCAGAACTGTGCAGCGACTTCACAATCGAGTGCAGGGTCGGCCGGCTGTGGCCCACGTGGTAAATCCCGTGCTGGCACACAGGCAATTACTTACAAGTCATCTGCAGCGGCTGTCACACTGCAGCCATTGAGTTGAGCTGTTTCAGTGGAGACTGTGAGGCCTAAAAAGCCAAATGCATTTGCTACTTGGACCTTGAGAGAAAAATCATGCAGACCCTGGGCTGGGGGATACAGTGGAGGGGTCCAGAGACCCAGCCTTTCTGACCCTCGGGGCTCACACTGGCTGGGGTTGGGTGCATCTCATGTTCCTCGTCTCCTCTGAGGACACTGGGTTGTGCATGTTGAGTTGTTCCCCATTGTTCCCAGGGGTCCCCTGAAGACAGCAGTTTTCAGGATCACAGGTAGGGCCTGCCCCCAGTGTGTAAAGTGTGCACAGCTCTGTCTGGGTGCAGGTTCACATGAGTATGTCTGTGGGAAAGAAATGTCTGGACGGATGCAATGGGATAGAGTTCCCCCCAGAGGGATTCATGTCTGGGGGCTACCTGCTTGCATATCCCATGCATATAAAAAACCCCTGGCAATTTAAACTAAAATGCTTTGGCAAGGTGTGGGTTCATGTTGGGGCATGTGGTTTCTGTGTCTCCTCGTGAGGTTGGTCTTGGAGGGGCAGGAACCTGGGGGACAGAGATTGTCACTGTGATGCTGGGCTCGTGGTGAGGGCTGGGGAAGGGCAGATCCAAGTCCCTTCTGGGAACAGCTCACCCTTCACCCCACTGTCAGATACTGTCCCCCCCCCCCCAACTGTCCCTTCACAAACCATCCTACCTGAGTATGAAGGGACATGGATGTCATTCCATGGGTGACTTCAGTGAGCCTGAGTGCAGATGTATCCATGGGGCTGGCAGGCCTTACAGAAGCAGGGATACAACCTGAGCTCCCTAAAAGGCTTGTTCCATGCCAGCACCACTGGGGAGAGAGCCTCCAAGCCAGGGAAGAGAAAAGTCTGGAGCTTTAAAGTCTTCCTTTCACATAAAACAATGGACTGGTTAAAAACTGGGAAAGGAGTATGTCAAGGCTGTTTATTGTCACCCTGCTTATTTAACTTATATGCAGAGTACATTATGTGAAATGTCGGGCTGCATGAAGCACAGGCTGGAATCAATAACCTCAGATATACAGATGACACCACCCTTATGGCAGAAAGCGAAGAACTAAAAAGCCTCTTGATGAAGGTGAAAGAAGAGAGTGAAAAAGCTGGCTTAAAATTCAGCATTAAAAAACAGGTCATGGTATCTGATCCTGTCACTTCATGGCAAATAGATGGGGAAAAAGTGGAAACAGTGGCAGATATTATCTTCTTGGGCTCCAAAATCACTGTGGATGGTGACTGCAGCCATGAAATTAAAAGACGCTTGCTCCTTGGAAGAAAAGCTATGACAGACCTAGATAATATATTAAAAAGCAAAGACATCACTTTGCTGACAAAATTTTGTACAGTCAAAGCTATGATTTTTCCAGTAGTCGTGTATGGATGTGAGAGTTGGACCATAAAGAAGACTGAGTGCCAAAGAATTGATGCTTTCGAACTGTGGTGTTGGAGAAGACTCTTGAGATTCCGTTGGACTGCAAGGAGATCAAACCAGTCAATCCAAAAAGAAATCAACCCTGAATATTCATTAGAAGGACTGATGCTGAAGCTGAAGCTCCAGTACTTTGGCCACCTGATGTGAAGAACTGATTCATTGGAAAAGACCCTGATGCTGGGAAAGATTGAGGGCAGGAGAAGAAGGTGATAGAGGATGAGATGGTTGGATGGTCACTGACTCAAGGGACATGAGTTTGAGGAAACTGCGGGAAAAGGACAGGGAAGCCTGGCATGCTGCAGTCCCTGGGGTTGAAAAGAGTTGGACACAACTGAGCAACTGAACAATAACTTCTCACCTAGGAAGAAGCCAGAGTGGTTGTGTGACTCTACACACACAGGTGCATAGAGATACACAGATACAGATACAGTTGTCGTTTACTCACTAAGCCGTATCCGACTCTTTGTGACCCTGTGGACTCTAGCCCGCCAGGCTCCTCTGTCCATGGGATTTCCAGGCAAGAATACTGGAGTGGGATGCCATTTCCTTCTCCAGGGGATCTTCCCAACCCAGGGACTGAATGCACATCTCCTGCACTGGCAAGCAGAATCTATACCACTGAGCCACCAGGGAAGCCCCATGGATACAGTTACCAATTCCTAAATACAGATATAGAAATGGGTACAATTACAGTTACAGGCATGTAAATACAGAGTCATAAATGCCTATAGGAACATAGAAACAAGTACAAATACAAACTGCAGCGTTTACTATGTCTATACGTGTCTCTATACTCTCATTGGGAAATCGTGGCCACATCCCAGTGATTTTTCATGAATACCTGAGTAGCCCTGAATCAGGTCAAGAGACAGCATGGTCTGAACCCCAGAAGCCCTGCCACGTCATTCCCTGCTCCCAGCAGAGGTCCCTGTGGTCTTGAGTGTATATCCTCCCTCTGCCTTTTTTTCTGCTGAAATTCAGCTTGTGAGTTATTGGTTTGACGTTCTGTCATAAGTAGCTTGTTGGCTGTTCTAACGCAGAGACACTTAGTTGATGAGATACATGATATTCACATTACAGACGCTTCACTCCAGGGCCTTTCCCAGTTTGCAGCCAGGCACAAGCCAGGGCGAGTGAAATGCAGTGGGGGACTGGACCCGCTTCTGCTTTGTATTTTCATGAAAATACAAAGATTTGTTTCACCCACAGCCGCCGTCTCCCACTTAACTGTGCATTGATGCGGGATCACAGGTTCTCTGCGCCTTCTCTCATGTTGCCGTGGCGGACGTGACTGTCTTACCAACTCAGAGGAAGTATGCACGCCAGATGAAATCAGACAGGCCCACGCTGAAAGAGAGAGAGGAAATAAATAAACCCCACCAGAAGCTTTGGAGAGATGAGCATGACGATGAATTATAACAGCCAATCATGCGGCAGCTTAACCATTATTGAAATGCTTCCTTCCGGGTCTTAATACATAGACCAGGAAATAACACAAGATCTGAAATTAGATCAGTCACTTGTAGTGTTTCTATGTCTGTGAAACAATTTGCTGCAATCTGATTATCCATTAGCGACCACATCGTGGAGTCTGTGAACCATAGCCTGAATCGTCTGGCTTCACACCTGAGAGGTCTGGGGCAGGGTCCCAGTTCAGCCTCCAAGCCAGCAGAGGAAGGGGGTGGTTGTGATGTGACCTCTGGGGCCACATCGGGTGTTCAGGCTCCTCCCCTGACGCTGCCCGGCGTCCATCTCCCTGGTTCTGGGCTTTGTGGCTTTTCCATCCTCTCCCCCAAATTATTGGGACACTTCATGGTTAAGCCTGTTTTTCTCCTGAGACCAAGGACATCACTGAGACATTCACAGGAAAAGGGATTTATGTTAGTCCCCTTTTATAATTTAAGTGATTTGATTTTTGAACATTAACACACATGGCTAAAAATTTGAAAGCAAAGCTTAATAATATATATGAATAGTCTCTGCCCATGTCTCTTTCTCAGCTCTCTGGTTTCCACCCACCTCCCCAAACAGATGCCCCTGGTGCCAATTTCTTGTGTATCCTAGGAGTGCTACACAGATATAGATGAATATAAATATACATTCACCTTGTTCTGTGCGTTTTCTGCATGGAAAGTGCTGCCTTGGTCCATAATACATCCAGGGAGCAGGCTGCCCATGGTAGGTCGCCAACCTGCTCCTTGTCGAAAACAATTCAAGTTGTTTCTAGTCTTTTCTTGTTACAAGCAAGGCTTCAGCTTTGGCCAGTGTGTGAGGAACCCAGGATATAAATTCCTAAAGTGAGAGAGGCAGGACTTGCTGGATGGCAGTCGGAGGACCAAGCCAAGCATTCTTCCCCCAGAATGCAAGGAATTTACTGGAGGAAGTATAGGTGGGAGAAACCCAAACGTATCAGAACTCTAGAAATTACCCAAAGGCATAGAAATTGAAAAGCGTTTAATCACAAAAATCATGTGTCTTGGTGAGAGAAGTAGGGTCTGTGCTTTCGACTCGCCACTCCGACTGATAGTCTCAACTCCATGACACAGCTTGTCACCTCTGGAGACGACTGTGCAGTGTCCACCTGACCTCAGAAGAGGCTGTTTGCAGACTTCCCTGAACCTCAGTGTCTGGAATTAAAATTCACATTCTTTTCTGTTTTGATGGTTACTTTTGGCTGCATTGGGTCTTTGTTGCTGCACGTGGGCTTCTCTCTAGTTGAGGTGCGCAGGCTTAGTTGCTCTGTTGCCTATGATGTGGGATCTTAGTTCCCCAACCAGAGATCAAACTCATGCCTCCTGCCTTGGAAAGTAGATTCTTAACCACCGGCCCACCAGGGAAGTCCCTAAAATTCCCATTCTTAAAGCGACTACCAGTTAGTTCCCTCACTCTCTTGTCACTGTCCCAGTTGAATGGGCTGCCCCCACGTTTTTCACACCCGTGCTGGCCCACATCTCTCTTGTCTGCTGAGTGTGGCTTTCCTGTGGGTGTTGCCTGGTCAGCTGGTGTGGAGAGGGGAGGGCACTGGTGTTTCTGGATATTCCTGTTTGCCAGCTTCTTCCATCTTCCCTGACCTCGGGAGATGTCCACCTTTAACCTCACTTTACAGGTGAGAGAATGGGAGTGAAGGAGGGGGCCTGACTATCTGTAGCCAAGCTGCCAGGTGTGGAGGTGATCAGTGAAGACAGGGGTCCCACTGATAGCATCTGTTAGTTATTTGCTATAAAGGCTGGGCTTCTCAGGTGGTTTGGTGGTAAAGATTCCGCCTGCCAATGCAGGAGACACAGGAGATGTGGGTTTGATCCCTGGGTGGGGAAGATCCTCTGGAGGAGGAAATGACAACCCACTCCAGTATTATTGCCTGGAGATTCCCATGGACAGAGGAGCCTGGCGGGCTACAGTCCATGGGGTTGCAAAGAGTCAGACACAAAAGTACGATAGACACACACACATGCATAAAGGCTGATAAACCCTTATTCACTTACTGTGATGGTGTGAGCAAGGGGCTGAATGGGCAGAAGGGCCAGCTTCCCGGTCCTCCATCCTAAAGAACAGTGCAGGCAGGGATGCTCACTGATGGAGAAGCTGCTGCTGAGTCCTGGACCAGGGAGCCAGGGAGGAGGAGGTAGGAGGAGGGCTGGGAGTGGAGAAGGTGTAGATCACTGAGGCAGAGTGGGGAGACATGTCTGCAAGACTGCTGAGATAAGGGGTATCAGCAGAGGTGCTTTGGCAAGGCCCCAGGCTGGACCCCCTAAGAAGGCACTGAATGCAGGTATTCAGGCCAGGAATGCAGACATTTGTGTGGCATGGCCGGTCAGGGTGGGAGGGTCCTGAGTCCCTGCCTGCAACTTCCTTCAGACCTTGGGATGCTCTGCTGCGCCCCAGGTCTGGGATGGGGAGAGCTGCTTTCCCTATGAGGCTTGCCAGGGAAAGTCTTTGTTCTTGCCTGTGGTCGGGCCTGGAAGTTCACAAATGGCAAGGAACAGATCCCTCAGTGATTCTGTAAATGACCTCTGAACTTTTCAAATACAAAGAAGTCCTTAGCCACAGCACAACCCTGGATTCCAGCTGTGGATCCTGTAGTGGAAAGAAATCTAGAGGGAGGGGTCACTTCTGCTGTCACCTGCCTGGTCAGACTCCTGTTCAGGACCCTGGAGAGCTGCCCATGGGAGAGGACAGGTTGTGCTGGAGCCACTGCCACTGACCCTTCCAGCCTCCCCGCCCCCAGCCCTCAACCCCCAAGGGGAGTCTTCCAGACCCCAAAGGGACCTTGCCTAGCAAGCAGGGAGCACTGAGCAGAAGATGAAGAATCCTCTACCATGGCCTCTGTGGATCCCACAGCTGGAAGCCTGGAGTGGGGGCAGGAGGTGAGAGTCAGGCTGTACTGGGGCTTTGGAGATGTGATTTCCTATCTTTCCAACACTCAGACTGCACTGTGGGTGTTAATACTTATTAAGTGGAAAAACTGAGGTTCAGAGGACTTCAGTGTCACACCCAGGGAGTACATGGTGAAAGGAAATTGGAACCAGTTCTGTCTGATTCTGAAGTTCACAACCTCCTTGCCTCAGTGCTGAGTGGAGCAGTGCTTTCTTTCTTTCTTTTAATATTTATTTATTAATTTTGGCTGCACTGGGTCTTCATCACTGCATGCAGGCTTTCTCCAGTTGCAGCGAGCAGGTGGCTACTCTTTGTTGCGATGCGTGGTCGTCTCACTGCAGTGGCCTCCTGTGGTGGAGCATGGGCTCCAGGGTGTGCAGGCTTTACTGGTGCGTGGGCTCAGTAGTTGCTGCTCGCAGGCTGCAGAGCATAGTCTCAGTAGTTGCAGTCCATGGGCTTCATTGCCCCACAGCATGTGGGATCCTCCTGGATCAAATTCGTGTCCCCTGCGTTGCAAAGCGGATTCCCAACCACTGGATCACCAGGGAAGCCTGAGGGGTGCTTTCTTTGATGTGCTTCTGGGGACGAGCCCTGGGGAGCTGGGCTGTCTTTTCTCAGTAGCACAGATGTGTGCTCCTGGAAGCAGTCTTGCAGGGGATCTGTGTAGGTGAAAGTTCAAGGACACTGTTAGATTTCTCCCAGAGATGCCACCTGTTTGCTTGAGAAGCCCGGCTGGGGAGAGGGTGGGCCAGGTGGACTCAGACGTCCTGCAGGTGCGCTCCAGCCCTTAGCTTGTCTCCTGTGCTCCTCGTGCAGGTCAACATTGGCATCCTCATCGCGGTGACCAGGGTCATTTCACAGATTAGCGCCGAGAACTACAAGATACATGGAGATCCCAGCGCCTTCAAGTAAGCTGGACCCGGGGCTGTCAGCCATGCTGCCCGCCCCCCACCCCGCCCACTGCTGCTCTGGGGGTGGCAGGAGGGTGGGTCACACTCTTGGGCTGGCTCTGTGTCCACTGATGTCACAGGGAGCACAGAGCTCACACCCTCATCTGTCTCAACCAGGAGCAGCCCCCTTTCCCAGCTCACTGCCCCCATCTGTGAAAGAGGGGGTTTATTAGATGATCTTCCAGAGACAGCTTCACCCCTAGAGTTAGTGGAGCTTGTGGTGGGGTACAGAGTAGGGTTCTCAAGCCTGACTGTCCTGCCGTGTCAGTCATAGCTCAGCCCTTACCATCTGCTGAGACCTCGTGGGCTGTTCAACCCCATAGCACCCTGCTTTGCTGATCTTTTTGGTGGGGGTGATAGCAGCCATCTCAAAGGTTGTCCTGACCTGTGCTGGGGCTGATCCATCCACAGAAGGAGCAGGTGTCTCCACACTCACATTTGCTGCCTTCTGGGGTTTCCTCACCCCATTATTGGGGATCTGCTGCTTGCAAGTGTCAGAAGACCCAACACAAGCTGGCTCAAGCAAAGGGCATATCTGTCGACACAGGCAACCATGAGTCCAGGAGTGAATCTAGAATGGCTTAGTCCAGGACCCAGTCCGCCTGCATTTCTCTGCCCCACATTATCTGTTGTCTTCACGCTGAGATGAACTGTGCCTCCTGGTGACAAAATGGCTGCCAAAGAAGGTTGAAGTCATGGGAAGGTGTGTATCTTTCCCCCAAAATCAGACAGAGGTCCTGAGCCTACAGGCAGACTCAGACCAGGACACATGCCCATCCACGAATCAGTCATGGTGGATGGAAGTCAGCAGTTAACCCAGACCTGAGTCACATGGTCCATCTTGGCTCTGGGGTGCAGGCAGCACCTCTAAACCACAGGGCCAGGAAGTGGGAGAGATGGCTTCTTGCAGGGAATTCAGGGGCTGTTACACATATAGGGTGGAGAAGGCAATGGCACCCCACTCCAGTACTCTTGCCTGGAAAATCCCATGGACGGAGGAGCCTGGTAGGCTACAGTCCATGGGGTTGCTAAGGGTCAGACACGACTGAGCAACTTCACTTTCACTTTCCCCTTTCATGCATTGGAGAAGGAAATGGCAACCCACTCCAGTATTCTTGCCTGGAGAATCCCAGGGATGGCGGAGCCTGATGGGCTGCCGTCTATGGGGTTGCACAGAGTCGGACACGACTGAAGCGACTTAGCAGCAGCAGCAGCACACATATAGGGCAGGATTCCCAGGTGGTGCTAGTGGTAAAGAACTGGCCTGTCAATGCAGAAGTAAGAGATGCGAGTTTGATCCCTTGGTCAGGAAGATCCTCTGGAGAAGGAAATGGCAATTCACTCCAGTGTTCTTGCCTAAGAATCCCATGGTCAGAGGAGCCTGGCAGGCTACAGTCCATGGGGTCACAAAGAGTTAGACATAACTGAAGTGACTTACAAACAGGGCACAGTTACTAGGCAGCTGGCATTCTGTAAGTTACTTTAGCTACACTACATCTCTTCTGATCTGAAAGGGAAAAGAATAAATATATCTGCAGCAAATCAATAAGACAATTATTCTGTAATGAATTCCAAACCATGTAAATTAACCTGACAGGTGGCTCTGGCTTCTTGGGGTTTTTCAGACCCTGGAAACCTTGGAGATGCTCCTGGGTCACGGTCACTTGCTTTTCTCTTCCATCAGCAAGAACAGGCAGTGCTGCTCTGTTGAGGCGGCCTGTCCCCTGGCCAAGGGGCCTGGCCAGGGAGGAGCCTGACCCTCCCTCACCCCAACCTCAGTTCCTAGGCCCTCCCTTCCACAGACGGGGCCCAAGTCTGTCTCCAGCACAGGCTCTTGCTGCCCCTCTTACCTGGCACTCAGGGGACCACTGGCCTGGCTGTGCCCAGAGCAGCCTGATTCTCAGCCCACACCTACCCCTCCTTTCTGCCTCCTGCCCTCTCTTCACCCACCGTGGCCCAGGAGGCAGCTGAGCCCATGACCCACCTGCTTTCCGTGGGGACCTGGTCTCAGAGTGAAGGCTGACATGTGGGAGATGAGGCTGTGATCTGGAGGGTATTTCTGCATCTCTGAGGAACCATGGCTGGGACGATGCTGCTGTGCCTTCCCGTATCCTGTGTCCTGCATGTGACACGATGGCCCAGGACCAACCTCCTGGAGAGAGTCCAGTTGGTCTCTCTGGACAGACCCCTGACTCTGGTGTCACCCAGCACTGACTCCTTCTCTTCACGTGGTGCAGCTGGACCCTGGGTAGCTCTCTCACTCCCTTCTTGGTGTCATTAGAATGACCGTCCCCTCCCTGGGCTGGTGAAGTGGGAGCCCCGGAAGCTGGGCGAGAAGATGCAACACAGCCTCCTCGGGATACTTCCGGCTCCTCATCTTTTGGATTCAGTCTAGGCCTCTCCTTCCTGCCCATCAGCTCAATGCTCAGTGACTAATGGAATCAGATGCTTCCTCGGGAGCCCTAATGGGCTGCCTTCCACCTGCTTTCTCATCTCTATTTATTGATCATGATTTCAGACTCCCCAGAAAGCACCAGAGAACATCCAGTTTTCCCAGTGAGATCAGGGACTGGGGGTGGGGAGGGAGGTGTGATCCATGTGTAGCCTTGCGTGGTTAGAGGACGCAGGAGGTGGAGCCCCACGCAGGCCCCGCCCCTGGGGAGCGGATTGGGGCGGGGAATCAAGGAGTCACGTGCTTGCGTGCCTGCGTGCGTGGTGCCTGCGTGCGTATGGACAGTGTCCCCCACCTGCCCAGGCCTCCTGTGCTGCAGGGGCCTCGCTCCTTCCGCCTTTGACAAGGAGACCTGGCAGCTTGGTTAACGAGTCTTCAGAGAGCTTCAACTAGAGGAGTTTCTCCCAAGATTTCATCGTTTATTTATCATTTATTGCTCTATTTTTTAAAGTAAAAATGAACCATCTCTTTAAAAGTAGCTCATCTGATACCGATTTGTCGGCGGCTGCTCCTTTCAATTACAGATTTTCAGTACCTAAAGATTGGACCTAAATCATTCATGAAATTTTACTCCCCAGATTCAGGTGTTTTAACGGTATTAACATTATGAAAACTCGCGGCGGCAGCTTCCCTGAGAGCTGACGTGCGGGAACAGCCCTTGGTTTCTCAGGGACTTGCCGCCAGGAGCTGTCAGTGCCGGGAGCTGGGCCTTCTGACCCGGAATTTCCTTGGGGCTGTTATGCCGCCCTCCGGAAGGGGCTGAATCCACTTGCCCCACGTCCGCAGGTTCATCCATTTGCTCGTCTTTCATCCGTTCAGTGACCACTTCCTGAGAACCTGCAGGTCCTGGCGCCTTACTGCGCTTTGGGGCTGCAGAGGTGCAGACAAAGTCCAGCCTCCATACAACTCACCGTCCAGTGAGGGGGACCGTGTAAGCCACTGCGCTGAAGGCCGAGGGGTGTTCCGGTTGCTGACCTGGACAGCACGGATCCCATCAGCCTCCAGACTTTTCTCTAAAGCTCACATGCAGAGCCTCCCTCCACCTCTGTCCCCGTGAAAAGCTGAGCTGTTTCAGGAGTCAGGTATACTGGGCTTCAGTTAGCATGTGATTTGCAGGGCGTATCAGAGACAGCCAGGACCCGGACAACCTCATGGGCCTTGCCTCCATACCAGGTCTGTTCTGGGCTCTTCAGACACTGGGGGGCCGAGATCTTTCTTCTCGAGGAACTCACATTCTGAGGGGGAGCCTCAGGGTTGATGCTGCAGGTTCCCCAGTGCTGCGTGTGTCTCCCATCCTACCCAGCCCCACAGCTCTGCTTCCCTCTAGAATCAGCATTTCTGTCAGCATCACCACACGCTGGGTCAGAGCAGTCATCCTAAGTTTGCCCAGTGGACTTGCTGGCTCTCAGATGCCCAGAGCGGGCTGCAGTCCAACTGGAGCAGAGCTGTCAGCTTGGCCCGGGGCTGGCCTGGCGGCAACCTTGTCTTATACATCTGGGGTGGTCAGCTCCTCACCCAGGGTCTCCTGAAGGGAGAAGCCAGGTCTCACTCCCAGCAGTGGCTCTGTCTGTTCCCATCTGGAAGCCTTGCATCTGGACCCTCCCTGCCTGCCCATCACCTGGAATGCCCATCCCTATTTCTCTGGCAGGTTGACCGCAAAAGCTGTGGCCGTGCTGCTGCCCATCCTGGGAACCTCGTGGGTCTTTGGCGTGCCTCCTCCCAAAAGGGAGCCGGGCATGAAGGGGTGGTGAAGAGGGAGGTACCTCAGGTTCTGAGTTCTCATCTGCCCTCTACATGGAAGGACAGAAAAGGTAACAGCCTGGAAACCAGAGATCTGAGATGCCCACAGTCCGAGTCCCCAGACCCACAAGCCCCTGGTGGAAGGATGGAGGCAGATGCTCATTGCCATCCATAGCCTACACAGCCAAGCTGCAGGCTGAATCCCGGCAAACATCACTGCGGCCCAGCCCAGCCTTCACCATGATGTCCTTGCTGCCTCTGGGTCTTCATGACCAGCAGCTGTGTTGCACTGTTAATAATCTGTAATAAGCCCCTATACACAGCTTCCTTCTGGTTGTCATGGTGATGGGGATAGGTTGTCGTGGCAGCAGTCCTTACACACCACAGGTCCTGGGTTCCTCATTTATCCTCTGTGTCCCGGTCTCCTCTTGCATAAAATGGAAACAGTAATAGGACCCACTTCACGGGGCTGCTTTTAGCACTCAGTGAGATGAAGTGTTTGCCTAGTGCTGACGCAGAGGAGCAGCCTCTAGAGGTTTGGGGACATCCTCGTCTTGCATCTGTTTTCGTTGTTGTCATCCTCCTCGGTCTGCCGGTGAGGACGCAAGGGCTGTTTAGCTGGTAGGCTCGTACCCTCCCACTTGTCCTCCCCATCAAGTTTGCTCCTCTTCCAGGTTAAGTCAATCTGGGCATGTACCTGCCTCTGTATCTTGGTCATGGTGTCTGCCTGCATCTAGGTTAGATTACAGGACACCCTTCCATCCTCATGGCTTCATGGTGAAGCATCACAGCTTGCTCCCATCCTCTCCAACACCATGCCGATGCCACTTTCAGAGTCCATGGGTGACACTGGAAAGAACCCTCAGAAAGTGTTTGTAATAAAGATGCAAGCGGCTCTAACTCTATGTTTTCTTCCCTTTCCTTCCCAGGGATTTTTCATCTTCCTCTTTCACTGTCTCCTGAATTCAGAGGTATGTTTGCTCCACTTCCTGCCAACATGAAGCTGGTTTTTCATTTCTGAAAGGGCACAGAGAGCAGGAAAGGTGTGGCCTCATCTGGCTGGTTTCTGGGACTGTAACCCTGAATGAGCCTTGGTATCTGTAACAGGTTGTGTGCAGGGGGCTGCTTTCCATCAGTCCTTCCTCCCTTGTCCCGGTTGCTAAGCAACATATACATATCCTCCTTCACTGATGTCACGCAGGGACTGCTGGCTGCATGGAGGACCAGGGGAGATGGAGACAGTGTGGAGTAACTGAGTTGGAGATTCAGGACCTTGCTTGGCATCTGGTGTATTAGGGAGAGTGAGATGCAGATGGGCTCCCAGCAAACCCTCCGCCAAGGCATACAGGAAACTGGCCTGGGGTGTAAGAAAGACTCGTGACTACAGGGATTGGAGAGGGGGCTTTTGTGATGTGGCTTCCAAGGGCACTGGGGCACCTGGAGTGGGCTCATTCCTCTTGGTGCAGTCTGGGCCATTGCACCTGCTGTGTACTTGGCCACGGGAAGGATGCAGGCTGCTCTGGATCCCATCTCTTAGGACAAGGTAATCCATAGGAAAAGTTTTATCCTTACATTATGGGTTTGGTACCATGTTCCTCGGCCTTTGAGCCAGGAGGCACTAGTGGTAAAGAGCCCATCTGCCACTGCAGGAGACATGACACTTGGGTTCGATCCCAGGGTCGGGAAGATCCCCTTTAGGAGGGTATGGCAGCCCAGTCCAGCATTCTTGCCTGGAGAATCCCCTGAACAGAGGAACCTGGTGGGCTACAGTCCATGGGTTCGCAAAGAGTTGGTCATGATTGAAGTGACTCAGCGCGCACACACACACACACACACACACACACACAACGGGCCGGGATTATGGGGAAATGCCTCTGGAATGATTATTGAGAACAGGGTGGAAACACCCACATCTGTGCTCTTTCAGGAGATTCTGTCCATTTGCATAGGAGAGGTCAAGAGATGTGGGGGTGGGGCATGCAGGGTGAGTTGCCCAGGACAATGGCAGCCAGTAGAGGAGGGAGGTCACATGACTGCAAAGACCAATAAGCAGCCCTAGCAGAGGCTGAGACTGATCCATGTGGCAGAGGGGGCAGGAAGGGGAGCAGCCTCAGAACCACACACAGCCCGCCCCACGCATGCATTTGTTCATTTACTGCTCTGGGTGATGTCTGTGCCAGTCACACGCCCTGCCCCCATGCTGTTCATTGCTGAGCATGTCCTCTCTTCACCCAGAGCTGTGAGGTCAGCAAAGACCAGGAGATCCAGCTTTCTCCCCATGCAGGGCTGGGTATGATGGGGATTGGGGGGGGGGGCACAGTCTGTATCTGCCAAACGAATCAGTGACACACAGCGCAGCTCTGGAACCACTAACTATTTGAACCTGATACCTCCGAATCCTGTCTCGCCCCGCGTTTGGTGTTCTGGGCCTGGTATCAGCACAAATTCCTCAGGACCTTTTAGAATGACCACTTATTGTTGCTTTTTTCACTTCTGAAATTGCTTCCACTGAGCCTTCCATTCTGTCTTTGAAGGTGAGAGCCGCTTTCAAGCATAAAACCAAGGTCTGGTCCCTCACGAGCACCTCCAGCCGCCAGGCCAACGTGAAGCCCTTCAGCTCGGACATTGTGAGTGCATGTGGTGTCTTGTCTGCACCCCTCCTGCGCCGGCCCATCCTTCTCTGAGTGCCTTCCATCCTCAGCCCGCCTTGACCCAGGGCTCTTGTTCCTTGTCCTCATTGCCTGGAAAGCCAGTCCACACTGGCTGGGGACTTGCTTCAGCTTCACTGAGCTGCACACAGCTCCTGCCTTGCTGAGGATCAAGGGGTCCTGAGCCTGCGTCTTTCAAGTCCTGAGCCTCAGCCCCTCCGCTTGCTCCTTCCCTGAACTCCATTGTCCGCACCGTCTGTGTCGGGCAAATGGCTGCCCAGGTCGAGGTGATGGAGGCTCGGCTCAGGGGCTGGTGCTTGTTGGTTGACCCTTTCACACCTGACATAGGCCTGCAGGTGGCACAAGCTGACGTCACACCCACAACAAGGTCCCATCCTCATGAAATCACCTGAACCTCTCTCCTGCACTTTCCAGGACCAGTACTTCTTATGTTGACTTAGAGGGATGGAAGGGTCAGTTGACCGAGAAGCAGACACTGGACACAGTGGTGTCCCACAGAGGCACAGAAGTCCCCTGGCACAGCCCAGCCTTTACATCAGGGCTCCTCCCCCTACAGATGCCTGAGAAATTGAGTATGAGTGGTCAGGGGTCTGAACAAGCCACGCGCTTTGCATTGCTGGGCTTGGATGTGTGGTTCCTTGTCCTCTGCCCTGCAGACCCCTGGGCAGGGCCCCCAGGCAGCCTGGAACAAGCAGTGTCCTGCATTCTCACTGAAGTGCAGCTTCCTACCTGTCAGGTCCTTGCTCAGGGATCCCATCTCAGGAAGTCTTTCCCAGACAGCACTGAACAAAGGTGCTCCCTCCCTATTCCAGCGTCATACACCTGCCTGCCACTCCCGGGAGTTGTTCAGTTTATTCATTTGCTTGATGGCCATTGTCCACCTCCCCCATCAGAGTCTAAGCTCCATGAGAGCAAAAGTCTGGTCAGCTTGGCTCACTGGAGCGACCTCAGAGCCTACCTCAGTCCCTGGTACACGGCCTGCTCCATAAATCAACACAGAGGGAATGACCGAAGAAGCAGATGGACAAATAGATTTGTGAATGAATACATGTGCGAATGAAGGAAGGAAGGACAGATTGATGAGTGAATGATTGCAGGGTTGAGTGCACCGCAGAAGCTGGGAGCTATGAGGCAGGCAGATGCTTGCCGAGAAGGTGGAGAAAAGTGCTCATTTTTCTGGGGAGTGGTGCCCCTTCCTCCCACTAGGGAGGATTCTCAGGCAGCTTTCTGGCCCATGGCTTTGCTCTCTGCACTCTCCGGGCGCTGTGGGTTTCTTGTCTGGGAGCAGAGTCTTCACTCCTCGCACCTTTGTGGTTTGCAGATGAACGGGACCCGGCCTGCTACAGGCTCCACCAGGCTCAGCCCCTGGGACAAGAGCAGCCACTCCGGACATCGCGTGGACCTGTCTGCCCTGTGAGCAGAGAGGCTGAAGACCTGGCCGGCCTGCTGCTCAGAACCCCTCCACCTGCTGCAAACAGAACGCAAGCAACGCTCTGCCTTCGCCACTGGTACCCTCTCCTCGTTACCGTCTGGACCCGGGGGTCACAGCGCCGAGAGAGCTGTCCTTACCTGTGACCTGCCCATGTGACAGAGCCCACCACTCTGCCTGCAGCCTGATACACAGACGAGGGGGGTGGGACCCTGGGGCACACACATCCCCTTCATCCCTGCCAGTGCACACAGAGCACAGGAGCCTCCACACTGGGCGCACAGGGGCCATAGCACCGGGTGAGAAGTTTAACCTCTACCTTGTGATGGGGACTTTGGACCAAAGTGCTGGTGTCTGCAGGGGAGGGTCGGGCGGAGGCAGCTGCCCATGAGCATGGTTTCCACCTGCCGACTCCACTCAACAACAGGGTCCCCAATGCCAGGCACCTGCCGAAGAGTGACTCTGCAGGGTGGTGCCAGCCTGGGCCAGCCCCACGTCTGCTCTCATGGCTGCGTTGGGCCTCCGCTCATGCCCAGGGCTGTGGGGGTGGAGATGCTGGCCGCCCGGCTCCTGTCTGTGTGTGGGGATCTCACCAAGGCAAAGAGCTCCACAGAGGGTGGGGTCTTCTGCTCCGAAAGCATCTCAGCCCCTTCCTCTTGAGTGTTGGCTCTTCAGATTCAAAGTCAGCCTTAAAATCCACTGCCCTCCTCCTTTCCTGGCACCTGAGCCTTCTCTGTTCTCGGTGGGCCAGAAGAGCCACTGTTTTCCAAGGCATAACGTCCCTAGGATTTCTTCCTCATCACTTGCAAATGCTTTTCTGGTTTTCCAAATAGTGGATCACAGTGGAAAGTAGCACCGTACGATATGTGACTGCACATTGCTGCAAAGATGCCTTGACAAACAGAGCCACGTGGCAGGCTGCTCTTGAGAGCGGGGGAGAATCAAGAACCCCTGTCCTGACCGACCTAGGGAGATGGGGGGGTGGCATTAGCTGTGCCTTCTGAGTTGATGTTTATTTATAGACCTAGACCTGGACTCAGCCCCCTAGGAAACGGAATGATCGTTACGACCCCATGTTTGGGTGAGATCCCATGGAACGTTAGGGTTTGCGATCCTAGGTGTGAACCGAAACGCCATGGAATTGTTGGGAAACAGACTAGAAAGGTTGCCCTGTGATGACAGCACCAAGAGTGCTTGTGAAATGTGTGGGTAAGAAATTCCAACCTGTTTTTGATACTGGAAAATCTTCCCTGAAAACTGTGACGGCGATAGCATTAAAGCCCCTGCCCCCCACGACTGTCCAGCACGGTCCCCCCACCTCTGCTTTGTTTCCTGGTGAGTTTCTATGTGGTTTTGTAGACCTTTTCCCATCTTCCTCTGCACCTTCATAAAGGAACTCCTGCCCTGATGACGATGAGTGTTAACAGTCATCCTCAAGCATCACCTGCTTTGTTGAGGGTGGCACACAGAGTGGCATGTTGATGGAGGGGTTAACCTCTGTCCTTCCACAGGGAGGAGGGGTCCCCGGATGTACCCGCCTCGGCACCTGTGACAGTGCCCTGTGTGGTCCCATGGATGTGCCTGGGGGCAGGGGTGAGCCTGGCTGATGCAGGCAAAGACCCCAGTGTTTGGTGAAAAGTATGGCTGGCCCCCGCTCCAAGTGTCTTGTGATTCCAGAAGCCAGGTCACCTGTAACTTGGCATTATATCCTTGTGCCCAAGAGCACCTAGAGTGAGAACACTGTATTCCTAAGATTTACACTTGGATTTTTTTTTTCTTATTTAGTTTCTGGTGAAGCAAATCAAGTAAGGAACTGTCTTTATTTTACATAGAATTCTTTTTGTTTTTTTTTTAAACTCTGCATATTCACCCTACATAGCTAATATATCAGGAGACGTAATGAACAACTTTTTATTTCTAAAGAATGAGAGTAGTGCACTTTATTTATAGGCTATATATTTTGGCTTCTGCGGTACTCTATTATATACACATAATTTGGCCAGAGATAAGCAGTTGGAAAGAACTGTGTGTTTAGTTTATAGCGCAGGAAAGGTGATGAATGCCACTATGTAGTGAATATATGTTGTGACTTTTATGAAATAAACTCTTAATGTCCTTTAAGTAAAATGTGGTCCTTAGCATCTTTTGCTGGTGGAAGGCAAGCAAGACTGTGTGTCTCTTGACAAAAATCTATCGGGAAACACACGTGGGTAGAATCCTATCCTGAGATTCACTCGACAGACTTCTATTCAGTGCTTTCTATGTCCTTAGCACATTCTGGCTCTGGGGACTCTGCCATGGGCGATGCCCCACCCTACCCAGGAGCCTCCCTGGGAAGAAGAATGACAGACAGTGGAATTTTTGCAGCCTTGTGTTCCTCAGGTTAATGTATTGCACAGAATATTGGTGCTTCTTTTTTTTTTTAACTTACCAACATATTTTATTTTAGCTAATATATCAAAAATATTTCAACACAATATTAAAGAATTATCAAGCTATTTTATATTTTTATATACCAAGTCTTTAAATATGGTTTATTTTTTATTAAAATTTTTGTACAGTTCTTAAAGTTAATACTCCATTTACAGTTATTACAAAATATTGGCTATATTCCCCGTATTGTACAATACAGCTATATAGTTGATCTTACACCCAATAGTTTGTACCGCCCACTCCCCCACCCTTATACTGCCCCACCTCCACTGGTGACCACTAGTTTGTTCTCTGTATCTGTGAGTCTGCTTCTTTTTTGTTATAGTCACTAGTTTGTTGTGAACTCCGTTGTGAACTCCTAATGGCTCAGACAGTGAAGAATCTGTCTGCAAAGCAGGAGGCCTGGGTTCGATCCCTGGGTTGGGAAGATCCCCTGGAGAAGGGCATGGCAACCCACTCCAGTATTCTTGTCTGGAGAATCCCGTGGACAGAGGAGCCTGGCGGGCTACAGTCCATGGGATCGCATGGAATCGGACACGACTGAGCATTCACGTATGGCATAGTTTGTTGTATTTTTGAAGATTACACACACACACACACACACACACACACACACATATACACTGGTGCTTCTTCATGGGAGGTTCAGAGATCCTCCCAGCTATAGTTATTCATTTGCTTTGCCATGTTGCTCTTGGTTCCTTTTACGCAGCAGATGTCATCTACTCCTTCCTACATCCTGTCTGTTGTGCAGACATCTGCTTTTAAAGTTGATGTACTGATGTACTGTAGGGATTTCCCTGGTGGTCCAGTGGTTAAGAATTTACCTTGTAATGCAGGAGACGTTGGTTTGATCCCTGGTTGGGAAACTAAGATCTCACATGCTGTGGAGCAGCCAAGCCCTCGTGATGCAGCTACTGAGCCTGTGTGCTCTGGAGCCTGTGTGCCACAGCTAGGGAGTCCATGTGCCACAATGGAAGATCCCGTGTGCTGCAAGCTAAGACCAAACACAGCCAAATAAATAATATAACAAAAATTAAGTTGATGTACTCTCTTAAACTGTTTTCCATATTACTAGGTATTGTTCATAATTATAATGTATATACATAAACATTTAATTACATATTATATTTTACCAAAACTTTGCACTATTTTACAATGCAATGATTGCTATGCTTCTGTAGCCCTCCAGGCTCCTCTGCCATGGAGTTCTCCAGGCAAAAATACTGGAGAGGGTAGCCATTCCCTTCTCCAGGGGATCTTCCCAACCCAGGGATCAAACCCAGGTCTCCTGCATTGCAGATGGATTCTTTACCAGCTGAGCCACCAAGGAAGCCTTCTATATCATATACAACATATATAATAAGTATTTAGTTATATTGTATATGCATTTTAATGTATTTTATATCTATTTTACATAGATTGATGGGTATTGATGTCTTTGATGTCTTTCTGCTTATGACTTTTTTTTCTTATATTGATTACTATCCAGGTTAAAATTTCAAAATTGGGTTTTTGCATCAAAAAGATAAATAATTCCATCACTCTTGAAACATTTTGCCAAAATATTGAGAGTCATTTCTCACTGCCAATGATAACTTATTAATATTTTACCAGCAAAGAGCATTATCAATGTTTTTATCACCAACTTAGTATGTGTGAAATGTCATGATTTGCGTTTCTCTGCTCATTCCTGGGGCTGAGGTATCTTGCACATGTGGGCTTGCTTTTCCTGTTTCTGGTAGAAGCGAGGGATGAACACACTGACTCCACAGGGGAAACATTTCCCTTCTTTGTGGTACTTCCTCGCTGTGCTCTGCGAGCATCTCAGTTAGGTGCTCCGACGGCTGAGGTGAAGCGGGCTTGCAGACAGTCGGAGTCAGATGATGCCCCCACACCGGCTGTACTGCCCAGCATGGGCGGGAGCCTCCTGCTCGCGGTTTAGGTCCATCTTGGAGACCGGCCAGCGCTCAGGGCGCCATTCCGGCTCTCTCGGGGTGTTGGAGGAGGCGGGTGCAGGCCGGGTGGGGTGCCGTGGCTGCCTCTCCTGCCGCAGATGTTCCTCCTCCGTCAGCCGCGAGGCCTGAGTGCAGTGGGTGGGGCAGGGCGCCCCCAGAAAGGATGCCTCAAGGTAGAGCCCCATGGCGGTCCTGGAGGGGTTCTGATGCCCTCCGGGTCCCTGCGTCCCTTCCGCCAGAGCCCGCAGATCTGCCTTTTCACAGCAGTGTTCTCAGGCCGTCTTTCCTGCAGAAATTCCTCAGAACTTGGAGTCCAGACACAGAGGACTGTTTTTCTGGGCTTCAATTGGCCTTTAAACTCTTTTTTCACCATGTTTGGGGAGTTTGGGTGTGAGTGCCAGGCTGTATGGCATGGGGGTGGGGGGCGGTTTCTGTGGGTAGAGGTGGTGCTTTGTTTTCATTATTGGCTGGTTTCCTGCTTCCTTTTTTTCTAACTTTATTATTATTTTTAATAGAGGTACAGTTGACATACAACATTATAATATTGTTAGGTGTACAACATAATGACTTGATATTTGTATACACTGCAAGATCACCACCACAAGTCTGATTAATATCTATCATCATATGTAGCTACAGAATTTCTTTTCTTGTGATGAGAACTTTTAAGATCTATTCTCAAAAACTTTCAAATATGCGAATAGAACATCATTAACTGCAGTTACCATGTTGTATGTTATGTCCCCAGGACTTACTTATTTTATAACTGGAACTTTGTACCTTTTTAATCCCCTTCATCCATTTCACCTACCCCCAGCACCCTACCCTACTGCCCCATCCCTGTCTCTGGCACTATCAGTATGCCCCCTGTTTCAATGAGTTTGGCTTTCTTAGATTCATCCGGTAAGTGAGATCATACAATTCTTAGCTTTCTCTGCCTGACTTATTTCACATGGAAAAATGCCCTCTGGGGACATTCATGTTGTCTCAAACTGCAGGATTTCCTTCTTTAGGCAGCTGAGTAATATTCATTGTGTGTAATATTTATTCACATGTATCTATCTATCTATATGCCACATTTATTTATCCGTTCATCCCTTGACGTTGATTCTGTATCCTGCAACTTTATTGAATTCATTTGTTAGTTCCAACAGTTTTTGGTGGAATATTTAGGATTTTCTAAAAATCTTAATTTCATTTTTTACTTTATGATTTGGATGATTTTTATTTCTTTTTCTTGCCTTAATTTTCTGGCTAGGATTTCCAGTGTTATTCAACTCCTGTGTTGAATAAGAGTGGTAGGGGTGGGCATCTTTGTCTTGTTTCTCATCTTAGAGGTGAGTACTGAGCTTCCTTTTGCTGTCCCAAGGGTGGTGCTGATTGCTCAGATTTGTGGGGTATTTCCCAGGCTCACTTAGTCAGGCCATATTTCTGCATATGCTCACAGCTATCTTTCAAAAGCCTTCTCTTGGGGCAGTTGGTAGTGTGCACAGGGACCTGCCACATGGTGGTTGTGTGTATGTGTGTGTTGTGTGTGTGTGTGTGTGTGTGAGAGACTCATGGAGCCCTGAGGGTTCCTGTGGGCCAGCTTGGGGATTAAGGTCCAACCTCCTGATGGAGTCTATAATGTGTTGGGGTCTGTGTCTTTTTCATGCAAGAGCCCTGTCAGCTGTTCTTCCAGCTTGCTCCCTGCCGCCTGGTAAGGCAGCACATCCCAGCATTTTGCATGGGATGAAAGAGATGTGAGTCTTTGGCAGCGTTAACAGTTGGGGAAGCCAAGTGGTCACTCATACTCTCTCGTTTTACCCTGTGGGAGAAATCAGAGTCCAGGAAGTTCTCTCTTGGCTCTAAGTTGGTGCAGGGAATGAGTAATGCGGGTAAAGTGAAACTGCTCTTCTACATTTTCAGAGCGTCCAATTTCAGATTGTTTTGTTCTGACAGTACCTGGAACTTCTCCACTGGACTTCTGGATTTCCACAAGGCTTTCTCATCTGTCGGTGGTTGTCTAACTGATGATCTTTGGAGGGAAGATGGTAGAAAACTCTTTGTCCGCCATGATGATGTAACTCCAGAGCAAATGCTTTATTTTGATAAAGTGAAATGTATTAATTTTATCTTTTGTAAATTATACTTTTGGTGTTATGTCTAATAAATGTTTAACAAATCTTAGTTTGAAAAGATTTCCTCCTATATTTTCTTCTAGGCATGCTATAGATTATTTTATTGAAGTATATTTGATTTACAGTATTGTATTGATTTCTTCTATACAGCAGAGTGACTCAGTTATACATATATATACATATACATAAACATATTCTTTTCCATTATGATTTGTCACAGGGTATTAAATATAGTCTATTCATTTTAATCGTTCTTCTTTTTTATGGCTGAGAAATATTCCATTGTATATATGTACCACTGATTCTTTATCCATTCATCTGTCAGTGGACATCTAGGTTGTTTCCATGTGTTGGCTATTGTGAATAGTGCTGCTATGAATACAGGGGTGAATGTCTCTTTTCAGATTACAATTTTATCTGGATATTTACCCAGAAGTGGGATTGGTGGATCATATGGTAGCTCTACTTTTAGTTTTTTAAAGAACCTACATACTGTTCTCCATAGTGACTGCACCAATTTACATTCCCACCAACAGTGTAGGAGAGTTCCCTTTTCTCCATGCCTTCTTTAGCATTTGTTATTTGTAGACTTTTTGATGATGGTCGTTCTGACTGGTAGGAGGTGATAGATACCTCATTGATTTACATTTCTCTAGTAATTAGTGATGTTGAGCATTTTTCATGTGCCTATTGGCCATTTGTATGTCTCCTTTGGAGAAAGTAGACATGTTATAGTTTTAGTTTAAAATTTAAGTATACAATCATTTTAAGATTAAATTTTGTATAAGGTTTGAAGTTTGAGTCAAGACTCATTCTTTTGCCCATCAGTATTCTTGTGGACATCTAGTTGGGCCAGTCTCCTTCATATGAGGCTCTTTCCTTTCACCATTGAATTGTCTTTGCTCTTTTGTCAAAGATCAGTTGACTGTGTGTAGTTTTCATTTTGGGATCTCTTGTCTGTTCCATTGTCCATGTGTCTGTCTTTTTCCTACCAATACCACACTGTCTTGATTACTACAGCTTTATAGGAAGTCTTGAAATCAGGAAGTGGTGTGAGTCCTCATACTTCATTCTTCTCCTTCAGTTTTGTGTTGGCTATTCTTGGCATTTTGCCTAGAATTATATTCATATAATTTTTAGGATCAGGTTATCAATATCTCTAAAGTAGGTTGCTGAGGTATTGATGGGGATTGCAATGAGTCTATAAATCAATCTTAAACAGTTGATGTCTTAACACTATTGAATCTTTCAATCCATGAATATGGAGTATCTCTTCATCTATTTAGATCTTTAGAATTGGTATAACATCTTTAAATGTTTGGTAGAATTCAGACTGACTGACTTTTGGGTTCCAAAATATTTTTAAACTATTTTTTAAAAAGTGATTGCTCTAAAGTTTGCAAAACAGATTTCAGCTAATCTAAATCCATCTTCAAATAAGAGTGTACCACTGATACTTCAGCCGCCTTTAACAATGCATTCTTATTCCTCCCTTCCATTCCTCAGGACTGTGTTGATTCACTTCCATATGGAATCATCATCTAATACATTGTTTCTCTATGTGCTGTGCTCAGTCACTCGGTTGTGTCTGACTCTTTGCATCCCCATGGGTTGTAGCCCACCAGGCTCCTCTGTCCATGGAATTCACCAGACAAGAATACTGGAGTGAGTAGCCATTTCCTTTTCCAGGGGATATTCCTAACCCTGGGATCAAACCTGGGTGTCCTGCATTGTGGGTAGATTCTTTACCATCTGAGCAGCCAGGGAAGCCCTCTTAACATAGTAATCGTGGTTATTTTACATTTCCTGTCAACAACTGTGTAGTAATATGTGGTCTAGTTCTGATGCTTGTTTTGTTGTTTCACTTGCCTTTTGTTATTTTAATTGCCTTACAGTTTTCTTCTTGTTATTAAAAGCTAAAATATTTGTCCTGGGTATTAGAAACTGAGGTAAATAGGTCTTTAGTGTAAGGATTTATGTTAGTCTGACTACAAGCTGAGCTGTGTTGAATGTTCACTATGGCTGTAGGTGCCTGAGTTTCAATTCCTTCTTTGCTCTTGACTTTGAACTTTCACTATGGACTGTACTCCTCATAGAGCCTGCATCTTACAGCACTTTCTACCTAATGTATTAATATACTGGCTCTTTTTTGCTGTGATGTTAATACATGAGACAGGAGAAATGTTCCATAATATTATGTTAAATTTCCATCTTTTAGAGGTTATGTATCTAGGGAGGTGACTCTCAGAACTGTTTCTCTAGTGATAGAGCGTTTCTTACCTCTCTGGGGAGACAGAAAGCCCAGAGGGGCCGGGAAGTCAGGAATGCCCTTCCCTCTAGATGGAAAAGACTTTGATAAAGCACTTCCTGTGAAAAGTAGGGTAGTTGTTGATAATATGATGGGAGTGAGCTATGACTCCTTGTTTTCTGGCTGCCATTTTTTTTTTCTGTCACTTAACCAAGGTGCACATTGGCTGCGGTAAAGATGCTTTCTCTCCTCCAACCCCCTGACCTCTTTATCGCCTCCCTGGAGACTCAGAGACCTTAGAACAAAGAAGCCAGCGTGCAGGGTCTTGACTGTAGTTCCTCGGGCTCTGATCCTCCCTCCTGGATACTTTGGTGTTGCATAAACCCCCTGGGACGTGGACTCAACGCTGGAAACAAGGCAGAGAGGGGGTACAGAATGCTCAAATCACCCAAGGTTAAGTTCCCACCCAGGCAGAGTGGAATCTGAAACAGAGAAGTCAGTTTCTTCAAGTCAGTGAGACTTTTGAGTTCCTTCCACTTCCATTGGAGGTTTTATTCTGTAAAATGAGGGGCAGCTGCAGCAGCTCAAACCACATCCTCCAAACAGCAGGAGCAGGTGCAGCAGACACGGGGTCTCCATCCAAGACCCCTTGTTCCTTGTTGAGAGAACACTGAATCTTCTGGGTGACTCAGGGGAGGGTGACCCAGCCCCAGTGCAGGGGCACATCCTGATGGATCTAAATGGCCTTGGTGGGTGGTTGGTTCACATGGTCAGATGGTCCAGTGGTTAAGACTCCCCACTTCCAATGCAGGGGTTGTGGGTTCAATCCCTGGTAGGGGAACTAAGATCCCTCATGCATGCAGTGCTGCCAATAAATAAATAATAAAAAATTAAAGATATTTTAAAAAATGGCCTTTGTGGTCCCATTCTCCTTCCCAGGGATTGGTTTGTTCAAAGGCATGGGATGATCTGTGAGGGGACACTGGTGGCTGCCCAGGAAACCTGGAGCCATGGTGGACACAGGGCAGCTGGCCAGGCCACAGCTGACCCCCAAGGATAGCTTCAGAGAAGATGGAGAGAACTGGGGCTCCTGCCTGCAGGCAGCCTGGCTTTGTGGATGGTCCTGGAGGTGCAGCCAGGAGAGACATCAGCAGAGTTCCCTGTTGCTCACAGCTGGGACCCCCTCCATGTCCCCAAGCAGCAGGAAGGGCCCTGTGTACCTCTTGCTTGGGGCTGAGGGAGGAAAAGCTGAGGGGAGTTGCAGTCCACGGGGCGGGGACACCACTCAGATGCTGCGCTGTCATCTCCCCAAATCCATTCCTCCAGCCTGACAGCCATTCTTGGAGGAGACTTCATCACAAAGAGTAATGGACCAAATGGAGTCTGTCCAGATAAATGAGTTAATGGCCTGATGGCTGCATCTGTGTAGCTTGTTCACATAATTGGATATTCTGGAGCTTCCTCTGCTTCAAGCTGTGTTTGTCGATTAAACAGCAAGCATCCCTGGCCCCAGATTCTATTCCTGGTTTTACAGATTCCCTGGGATGAGAGCACTTTCCTAAATGTATTGACTTTCTCCCTTCTCTCCCTGCTGGATCCTATAGGTGGATGCTGTGCTGTGTTTAGTCACTTAGTCATGTCCGACTCTTTGTGACCCCATGGACTATAGCCTGTCAACCTCCTCTGTCCATGGGTGTTCTCCAGGCAAGAATACTGGAGTGGGTTTCCATGCCCTCCCCCAGGGGATCTTCTCAACCCAGGGATCGAACCCAGGTCTCCCGCATTGCAGGCGGATTCTTTACCAACTGAGCCACCAGGGAAGCCCTATAGATGGATACTGGGCAGGTTCTCTCCCCATGGGATGGGGAACATGGGACATACAGAATGCTCACACCTGGCCCTGCTGGAAGAGTTACTCTGACTTTCCTAGCACTCATCCCAGGACACAGGCTGTGGGTGCCGTGGCTTTGTGTGAAGCTGGTCCCCAAATTTGGAGGTGGCTGAAAAGGTTGGGAGAGTAGAGTCAGATAAGGACAGTGGCTTTAGCCAGAATGTAGATGTGGGGGCTGGAGCTCAAGCAGCCATCTTGGAACATGAGGAAGAATCAGCTATTGGGGAATTCCTAGAAATGAGACAGAGGAGCTTCCTTCCCTATGACCATGAACAATATTGCCAGCCCTGGCCACACTTCTCTGGGCTTGGGTTTTGCGAGGGAGAGTAACTTCTGTCTTGTGTGAGCTCCTATGGACTGTGGTTTGTAGTTACTCACAGCTGTCTTGCCCCACACGACGTAGCCACAATGGGTGCATTTCTTCCTTCTGTGCTGTGCTGACTGGACAGAGCAGCTGCTGTCCAGCTCCTCAGAGTACAACGTGCTCACGAGTCCCCTGGGGCTGCTGTCACTGCAGATACTGATGCTGGGGCCTGGGATTCTGCATTTCCGACCTCCCAGGGGATGCCAGGTATATGCAACTCCCTGACCACACCTGGGGCCTAGAACTCCTCTGCCTCAAGTCTCAACCCAGGTGTTCTCACGGTTCCACCCAGGGTAGCTCCTGCCTGGCTCTGCCTGCAAGAGCAGCTGCTGGAGAAGAGCGATCAACAGAGAGGATTTTCATGTGATGGGTCAGTGGGGAGCAGGGGCTCTGCAGTGATGTGGGTCTTGGAGGAAACCCATCACCTCCCCTCACTTGGCTGCTCCTGCGAGCTTCATTCCACAGCAGGAAACTGGGCCATCGTGATACTAGAGGCCCAGAATGGGTCCAGAGGATGAGTTAATATTTGACGTAGGTTTTCTGAGCCTTTTCTGGGTTGTCAGAATGGTTTCCCTTCTACCTTCCAAAGGTTGGTTGGAAATTGAAGGCTGTAGCCTAGGATCCCTGATTATTATTCCATCCATTTGCATCTAAAGATGCTCAGTCCCCTCCCAATTGCTGGTCAGCTGGACTCAGAAGATCACTCTCCCTCTAGCCCCTCCCATCCTCCCTGTGGCTTCTGCACAGACTCTCACTGTGAACACTGCTGGGGAAAGTGCAGCACCTGGACAGGAGAGTGGGGCTGCAGGGACTGTCACCGCAACCTCTCACTGGGGGCCCACAGTCCTCAGCGCCTTCTCTCTTTACCCCACTGCTCCACAGGGAATGGGTCTGGGCTTCACCAGCTCCTATGGTGAATCCTCAGACCTCCCACTCATACTTGTGTAGTCTTCCTGGACAGCTGAAAGATTTCTGCTGCTTTGTGTATGAAATCTCCATACCACATTTTTTATTTGGAGCAATGAATCAAGCTATAGGGAGCTCATCTATTTATTTGTTTGCGTTTATGAATTTTTAAAGAGTATTTTCTTGAGCCAGAAGTTTCAAGATCAGGGATTATGGGGAAAAAATTAGCCAGTGAATATTAAACTCCAGGTACACTAATATATTTAAATTAATTTCCAACTCTCATCAATTTCCATAGCTGTAATCAGTGCTAAAATAGTTTTTTGGGGTGGTTCTGTTATATCATCATCATCGTCATCTTTTATATCCATCCCCAAGCATCCAAGAGCTAACAACTCTGTTTGGATGATAAGAAGAATTTAAAAATGTTTTCTTTTTTAGTATAAAAATGCATAATCATTGTAGAAAATGTGTTAATTACTGATGAGCAAAAGGAAGGAAAAGAATCACCTATTAATATGATTGTGCCAGTGAGACAACGGTGATAAATATTCTGTGGTTTTTCAGGTTGTGTGTATGAGTTTGAGTGTGTACACACATACCTGCGTGTGCATCTGTCTCGATGACAATGGGTTCCGATTGCACACACTTTATTGTACCTGCTTTTCCGTAACAATTAAATGTATCAATAGGGCGTAAGTTTTTAATGACATCAAATCATTCTTCTTCAGCAGGAATTGTCCTCTGGCTCACAGAGTCCCCCGAGGAGTCTTTAAAAGTAACTGGACTCGCGGGTTCTTCTTGGAGACTCTGATGGTGGTGGTGCCTGCTGTCTTATTTTATGGATAACCAGGTTTTTATATTTAATCAATTACATGCTGTTGGAGTCTTAGGATATTTTTGCCATTATAAGTCTATATGAGATATAATTGCCATTGTAAAATATCTGTAGATGTACCTTTGCATACATCAGTACATACATCAGTTATTGGCAATAAATTCTGGAAGTTGGATCACTGGGTCAAAAGTTTCCACCCTCTATCATGTACCGACTTGTCTGTCACTCACGCTTTGGAGAGAAGAGACCCAGGGACCCTGTGTGGCAGGAAGGGCTGAGCCATCTGCCCATAGCTTAGCCAGCCTGGGAAAGATGAGAGACCCTGGTGGGAACAACTCCTGAAAGTAAGATCTAAGATGGGGATACAGACACCCCCATAGCATTATGTCCAAATGAGGTGGGCTAGGTACTCCTGTGGTGATAGGTCTGTCCTCAGGTGGAGAAAATGCCCGGACTGACGGCCTGCATCCACCCTCCGTGCTGCCTGGGAGAATCCACATCAGCAGTTACGGAGCAGGAAGCCCAAAAGACAATGGCTGAGCCCACACAGTGCTCAGACCTCCACCCACCTCCGGAAAGGCCTGAGGCTCAGCCTTTCATGACCCCCTTGTCAAGCTCCTCTTTCTCAGGACAGTGACAGGAGGCAGCAGCAGCTGCCTGGGTCTTGGGGTGACTGTGGTGAGTGGAGCATTCATGTCAGTCCCTGATTGACTTGAGGCATGGGTGAAAAACAGACTGTTATTTTTAGTTACTGAGAGGTGGGGGTTGCGTGTGACAGCTGCAAACCTTTGTGTGCATCCCTCAAAAGCAGCTCTTACAATCCACTGGGAATCTCAGACAGCAGAGAAATGTTCCCTCACAATAACGTTTAGCTTATCTGTTGCAAGGGCTTAGCTGTTGTCTGGTTATCTTGCATTCCAGGGCTCAGAGCGGGAACCCAAATTTCCTATATAGCATACTCTTCCTGCATGGATTAGGATTTATTTATTGTTTGACTCTGGTACATCTGTTTCATTAGTTCTAATGTGCTTAATCTTATTTAAAGCTTTATTTGTATCTTATTTTTGCTTCAATGTTCTCTCCTCAAGTCATAGAATTAGAATTTTATTGTAGCCTTTTGTCCATTAATTTCGCCTCTGGGTTCTCAAATGGTTTTCAAAGCCAATAAACATGGTTCAAGAGTGTTTTTACTCAGTGTTCTCACTTCTGAGTGGAGCATTCACCATTTATAAACAGGGGCTTGAAGCTCAAAGAGGTGCCACGAACCACTGTTATACTTAGAATTAGGTCAATAAGACTGGAAGGAGGGATGCATCACTATTTGATCAAGTTAAATTTCAAAAAATAAAACATTTGTTGGCACTAGATAAACCTGAGAGAGGACTTGCGTGTTTAAAGACATACACTGCAATGATACATTTAGGAAAGACGGAATTAAAAGAAAAACCATTGTCAGACCAAGCTCCTGTCCTGTTAGAGATGATGTCCTAGTGGACAAGGCCAATGGTGATCAAGTGATGGAACCACGGACATAGTGACTCCAGGTGGTGATGTGTGTTCTGAGGACCAAGATGCAGGGTGTGTGGTGTGTTGTGTGTGTGTGTTGTGTGTGGTGTGTGTGATGTGTAGAGTGTGTGTGTGTGTGTAATGTGAAGAGTTTGTGTGGATTTGTAAGTGGGTGGAGTATGTGTGGATGTGAGTGAGTATGTGTGAGTGTGCAGGGGTGCATATATATCTCTATGTGTGAAGGTGTGCATATATGTGTAAGTGTGTAAACATATTACATAAACACAAACAAATACATGTGTTTATATGTGTGAGTATGTTTTGGGCTTCCCAGGTGGCACTAGTGGTAAAGAACACGCCTAGGAATGCAGGAGAAGTAAGAGACTCGGGTTCCATTCCTGGGTTGAGAAGATCCTTTGGAGGAGGGCATGGCAACCCTCTCCAGTATTCTTGCCTGGAAAATCCCACGGACAGAGGAGCCTGGTGGGCTACAGTCCATAGGGTCACAAAGAGTTGGACACAACTGAAGCGCCTTAGCACACAGCATATGTCTACACACACTAATTCTAAGGTAGAACAGGGGTCAGTGAAAGCCTTTCTGAGGATTGACAGTTAAGGTGAAGTCTTTGGGAAAACAATGGAAGAAGGAACAGCAAGTTGAGAGGAGCTGAGCGGGAGCAGGTAAAGTCTCAGAGGACAAGATGCAGGAGACAAGGCGGGCGGGGCAAGGTCACATATGGAACTGGGGGAATATCAATCAAGACACGTACTAGGGATCAACTCTCCAAAACTTTTAAGATTCTGGGTGTGGGATGTGATGCTAACGGGGAAACCATGGATGAAACCCGAACCTCTGCCCTGAATACGAAGACAGCTTTGCTGTTGAGATGGGGATCATATGAAAGAAAAACATCCCAGGACGGGGTACATGCCAGCAAAATCCTGATGGTCCCATGGTCGGACGCTTCCTCAGCAGCCCCAGGATAAAGGGCTGTGAATATTTCTAGAATTTCAATAGCCCCAAGCTCAAGATCCCCAGTGGGTCTTTTCAAGTCTGCCTGAGAGCTTCAGAGAATTCTTTCTATCATCTACCAGCGATGGATTATTCACATAGCTTCCAATGGGCACTCTTCATTTCTGTGTAATAGGTCCAGACACTCCCCAGAAATTATTTAATTAGTGGCCTCATTTTCAGCCTTACATGACTTTATCAAGTTTTCTCTTAGGAATTAAAATGTCACGTGTCCTCTCCACCTGACGGTGACTCCATTGCAGAGTTTAGTTAGCTTTGCTGCAGTGCTTCGTGAAGTTGCAGATTGTGTGCATTTAACCACAGACAGTTTTTTGTAACGTGACCTTTGCACACTCCCGGCAATTGTTGAAGGCATTCCCCTGGAAACGTGAAACTTTTCTCTCCAAACATGCACACCACAGGGACCAGGGACCATGGAGGGGACATTCTACTGCTGGGAAACAGGGGCTTGGGGTGTGGACATAGTAGGGGCTGAGTGAAGACTGTTGTGGGTCCCGGGAAGTCAAAGGAGAGGTGAGGCAGCAGGTCAGACTGAGAGGAGGTGGAGAGAGCTATCTGCCCCAGGACTGGATCCTCTGAGGTGCGCGACATGAATGGGCCACATCAGATCTGATCTTAGAGATGTCCCTCTGGAGGCCTGGGAGGGAGGCGCTGGCGAGTTTGTTACATAGGAAATTTCCCAGGGCAGTGATTGTAAAGTGCAGGACCACAGGCTGGGAGACTCCCAGATGCTTAACCTGGCCTACATCTTGCCCCGTATCCCTCAGAAACACTGCTGCGCTGCTTGTAAGGCAATTAACCCCCAAACCATGAGTTGTTTCCTTGAATAAAGGACAAGCTCATTACTACGTTATTTTATTTTTGTCTTTTGCTAAAAGGGATGTCACAATCATCACCCCATCTTAAATGTTTTCCATAGAATTTTGCAAAGTTGTGTCACAAATGTGCCATTGTTTTCACACCAGCATCTCATGGTCGGAACTTCTAGGTGGCGGGACAGCAGACATCACAGTCATTTTCCTTATGGTGTCCCATTAGCTGGAGTGTTCATAGCCTTGTCACACTCAGAGCTCTCGTTAGGGAGGACGGTGTCATTCCTACAAGAAGGCCTCAGAGTCAAGGCAGAACCAGATCCCCTGGTGAGGGTTCCTGTGCTCTGTTATGAATCACCTGGCCTGACAGCATGCTTGTGCTCTGACTACCAAATTCAGACGTGTTGGTGGGAGACCTTGGGCTCCAGTCTAGTTCCGATAAACTCGAGGGACACAGAGGTCACCCCAGAAACCTGGAACAGAAACTCGGAACAGAAACTCACGTGGGCAGATGCTGGAGGTGGAGGAGAGGGCATACCCCTTCTGGGGCTGGTAAGGGAAGGGGCATCACAGAACGGGAAGCTGGCTCCCCAGGCTGACTGTGGGGTATAGGGTGCAGTCCCGGGGGGCTTGAGGCTCTTATTCCTGAAGCAAGGATCCCTGCAGGACGCCCATTCAAGCCAAGTTGCTGGGAAGGCTGTTCAGCCTGAGCCTGGGTCTCACTGACTGAGCACGTGCTTAGGAACCTGGTCGACAGGTGTCATCTGCTCCAGGTGACTGTCCCAGGATAAGCATCCACTCACCGCATGAAAATGACAAAGGCAACCCACGCTGGGTAACTGAAGCATTGGGCCTGTGTTCCCCTTCCCAGACCCAGATTTCAGAGACAGACTCAAAGGCAGGTCTCCCCGGTCAGTCTAGGACCCTTTCCTGCAACTGCGAGCCCATTTCAGGCAAAATCTCTTACATCACTGAAGGACAGTAGCACATACCTCCTGGAATATGTCCACTGGTGCACTGATTATTTAGAGCTGTCTGCATGGGAGAAACAGCAAATACAGGGAAGGCTTTTGCTGAACCCCCTTATCTGCCTGAAGTCAGATCCTTCCAGGAACTCAGCTGTCACAGATTCCCTCCTGGAAGGTTCACCAATGGGGATGGTTGACTCTTGTCACAGGAGAGGAGATACCACACCAGACAAAGCTTGTCACAAGCTATCCTACCTCCCATCTGTTCTTCCAAGGTCCCTGCCATCTTTCCTAAAGTACCCTTCATTCTCCCCTGAGAGGCCTACATCTCCTTCCCCATTCCTTACTAAGATTATTTTTAGCCTTTATTCTAAGTCAGCTTGGGAGAATTACTCATTTTCCTGGGTGTCTACCATGTGTGGTGAGGTGCATATGTTAATAAAGTTCTGTTTGATTTTCTCTTGTTAAACTGTCTTTCATTATAGGATTCTCAGTCAAGGCGAACACAGGAGAATAGAAGGGAAATATTTGTCCTCTTTACATCAGCAAACTTAACAAGCTAGCCCTTTCTCACGTTGAGCTCTCCTGGCTGATGCTGACGCTTCTGTTTTCAATTAAACTTGTTGATTAAGGGCCAGTCTCCCTTTGCTGATGGTTGTGCAACAGTAATTAGTATTGAGGCTGCAAAGAGCATAGAGCTTTATTTGGGAGTCGCAGATTCAGGTAAAACCAAACAGAGTTCCAGGGGAGAGAAAGAGTAACGAGCTTATAAAAGCCAAAGCCAGGAGGTTGCTCAAGAATTGTGATTCACTGTGACTCAAGAGAGGAAATATTTATGCCCTAAGGGATAGGCTGTCATGAGTTATTTTAGGGTAATGGCCTGATAAATATCTTGCCTTTCTGGCACATATTATGGATGCCTGCATTAAGACAGTAAGTGATTAAATAAACCTTAATTATGTCAAACTGGTTCATAATACTTTTCAGGTCTACTACATTCTTCTACTTCTCTGTACATTCATTCTATTAATTTCTGAGAATTCAATATTGAAACGCCAACTAAAATATCTTAATTTATCTACTTAAACAATTGTAATATATAGTGGAACTATATGTAATTTTGTTCTGTATTTTCCAAGTCTCCTGTAAATGTGTGATCATTTTTCATAACTTAAAAATAAAAAAGAAAGATTAAAAAGGCAGTAAGTGGTCAAAGGATTAGATTCCATCTGGGCTGAAACATACATAAGTCATACTTCCTTAATGGCCTCCCAACTCCATTTTAGGGTGCTCTCTTAGAAAGTCACGTGCCACCGTATAGGGAAACAGGTGGTTATGTGAGAGTTGTGCTTTTGGAGAGTTTATGGCCACATTTGAGCAGCAGGGATCCATCTAGGAATTGAGCTGTAAATGGTACTCAAAATAGAAGTTTGTGGATCTTCACTGGGCTTCCCAAGTGGTACCAGTAGTAAAGAACCCACCTGCCAATGCAGGAGACATAAGAGGTGCAGCTTTGATCCCTGAGTCAGGAAGGTTCCCTGGAGGAGGAAATGGTAACCCACTCTAGTATCCTTGCCCAGGAAATCTTATGGACAGAGGTGAGCTACAGTCCATGGGGTGGCAAAGAGTCAGAGATGGCTTAGTGAATAAAATGACAACCATCTTGAGATGCTATAATAATGTCAAGAACCATTCTGTTTTGTAAGACTGTCTTTATTATTAAAGATATTTCAGAATTTTAAAGATTTGTAGCTTGTTGGGGAAATTTGGTTAAAGCTTGTATGTGAGTAATGACATCTTCAAGTTCCAGTGAGGGAAAAAAAGAGATACCAAATGGCAAACTTAGCCCATCCTGCTTTTTAAAAAGAATAATTTTCAGAGGTTGTGTTGAGAGTTGTGTGAATATGAGCTTCAGTTCAGGGAAGTCCTGTGGTACAACATCCTATCCACCTTGGAGGGACCGAGTCTATTTGCTGTGTCTCCTGGGAGGAGAGGAAAATGTCTGACAGATGCATGAACAGGTTTTCCTAGGTTATAGTTAGGACAATTTTGACATTTCTCATAAACTCAGGAGGCTTTCTTTGGGCCTCCAATAGCATTGCTTTCCCCATTTTATCACTATTTCTAATGAGTTAATTCATATATGTGATTCAAAATTTATTTTTACATTAAAGATCTGATTCATTAGAATGGAATTGACAATGAAAATTGTTTATCTTTGTGACACACATAGTTTTAATGTCGTAAAAAATTATGACTGATAGCATACGAGGACATATCCAAATTTTGGGCTTTTCATGTAATTTTTAGAACATTTCTGTTAATAACATTTATCCATACAGTACAACCTAAGAAGATTTATCATCCTGCATTTGATAATGCTTTCCTTGTAATTTAGCCTACCAAATAAGCCTGATTAGTTTAATGTCTCTTTTATAAACAGAGAAAATAAATCTTTTGAGGTATTCCAGGGACCCTTCTGGAAAACCTCAAAGTTATTTCCAGGTTGATAAGACTTCAGTTAAAATGTGATTTGTGGGGCGCTTATAAAAAACATTGAAAGTTTTAAAAACATTTGATCAAATAGGATCTTAGGTCACTGAAAAACAATATTTAGTTATCCATTTACTCAAAGTGACAAAGATGTCACAGGCAAATACAGAAAATTAAATAGTTGTAAAGAGTCTTACCTACAAGTTATAGAATCTTTGTTTTTCTATACAGATTACATCAAAAGTAAAACCTTTGCCCACAATTTCTCATCAAGACTAGACCAATAATCTAAAACACTTTGTTCTTTTAACAGAGAGAAAAAAACAGATTTTTATACCAGCTTTTGATATTGAGTCATTTTCTCAGTTAAGTTCATTCCAATCTCAACCAGTCCTGACCACACATGAAATTCTCTTCCAAAGATTTCTTTTTAATAAACCTTTCTTTTACCTAAAACACACATTCTGCTTTCCTTGCATATGTAGAAGTTCCTTTCCTTCCTCCCTCCCTCTCTCCATGCCTCTCTCTCTATATGTATAACTTTAATCACATATATTAGACATTTTAAACCCCAAGAAACTTTTGATTTCCAGTGAGGACTAAAAGGGAAGCAATTTTCTTTTATGTTAGTATTCTATAGGTTGGCGAGTTTATATGTTTGATAATTTCTAGAAATATGCTTTCTCATAGAAAAATTTCACTGTGGCACTAAACATATTACTAATTGCCCCAAATACCTTTTGTTTCTCTGCAAAACTGCCGTATGTTTATCTGCCTGTGTTCAGCAATTAATGTTTTGGTATCACATATTATTTAGGAATGAGCTACATATTGAATAACTTTAACTTAACTCATTATTTAACTTAATTTAGTAAAATTCTAAGGGTGAAGTTACCAAAGAGATTTGGGAAGCTATTTTAAGTTGATATATCACAAAACGTAATTATTCTTAAAGCGTTCACCTAAAACTCTTATTCAACTTATGTTAATTTACGTTCTTATGAAACAGAAGTAGATGTTTGTCTGGAATTCCCTTGCTTTCTCTATGATCCAGCAAATGTTAGCAATTTGATCTCCGGTTCCTCTGCCTTTTCTAAACCCAACTTGTACATCTGGAAGTTCTCAACTCAAGTACTGCTGAAGCCTATCTTGAAGGATTTTGAGCATAACCTTACTAGCATGGGAAGTGAGTGCAATTGTCCAGTAGTTTGAACATTCTTTAGTACTGCCCTTCTTGGGAATTCAGTTCAGTTCAGTCACTCAGTCGTGTCCGACTCTTTGCGACCCCAAGAACCGCAGCACGCCAGGCCTCCCTGTCCATCACTAACTGCCTGAATCCACCCAAACCCATGTCCATCGAGTTAGTGATGCCATCCAGCCATCTCATCCTGTGTCGCCCCCTTCTCCTCCTGCCCTTAATCTTTGCCAGCATCAGGGTCTTTTCCAATGAGTCAGCTCTTCGCATCAGGTGGCCAAAGTATTGGAGTTTCAGCTTCAACATCAGTCCTTCCAATGAACACCCAGGACTGATCTCCTTTAGGATGGACTGGTTGGATCTCCTTGCAGTCCAAGGGACTCTCAAGAGTCTTCTCCAACACCACAGTTCAAAAGCATCAATTCTTCAGCGCTCAGCTTTCTTTATAGTCCAACTCTCACATCCATACATGACCACTGGAAAAACCATAGCCTTGACTAGACGGACCTTTGTGGTCAAAGTAATGCCTCTGCTTTTTAATATGCTATCTAGGTTGGTCATAACCTTCCTTCCAAGGAGTAAGCGTCTTTTAATTTCAAGGCTGCAATCACCATCTGCAGTGATTTTGGAGCCCAGAAAAATAAAATCAGCCACTGTTCCCACTGTTTCCCCATCTATCTGCCATGAAGTGATCGGACTGGATGCCATGATCTTAGTTTTCTGAATGTTGAGCTTTAAGCCAACTTTTTCGCTCTCCTCTTTCACTTTCATCAAGAGGCTCTTTAGGTCTTCTTCACTTTCTGCCATAAGGGTGGTATCATCTGCATATCTGAGGTTATTGATGTTTCTCCCGGCAATCTTGATTCCAGCTTGTGCTTCCTCCAGCCCAGCATTTCTCATGATGTACTCTGCATAGAAGTTAAATAAGCAGGGTGACAATATACAGCCTTGACATACTCCTTTTCCTATTTGGAACCAGTCTGTTGTTCCATGTCCAGTTCTAACTGTTGCTTCCTGACCTGCATACAAGTTTCTCAAGAGGCAGGTCAGGTGGTCTGGTATTCCCATCTCTTTCAGAATTTTCCACAGTTTATTGTGATCCACACAGTCAAAGGCTTTGGCATAGTCAATGAAGCAGAAGTAGATGTTTTTCTGGAACTCTCTTGCTTTTTCAATGATCCAACGGATGTTGGCAATTTGATCTCTGGTTCCTGTGCCTTTTCTAAAACCAGCTTGAACATCTGGAAGTTCACGGTTCACATATTGCTGAAGCCTGGCTTGGAGGATTTTAAGCATTACTTTACTAGCGTGTGAGATGAGTGCAATTGTGTGGTAGTTTGAGCATTCTTTGGCATTGCCTTTCTTTGGGATTGGAATGAAAACTGACCTTAATTAGAATGAAGATTAACCTTTTACAGTCCTGTGGCCACTGCTGCTATGAAATGACCCGTCCGACTATATTATACCTGATTTAAAAGGGACAGTCATTACAGGGGGTGGGCAGTATGGCTAGTCTTCTGCAAGGGCTTAACCTCAGTGTTAGAACAAGAAAGGTCAGAGAGAGAAATGAATTGCAAGGAGAGCCTTGAGGGGACAGTTAGAGGAACAAGAAGGAGCAGAGGGAGCGAGAGAGCTCTCAAAAACCTCACAGGATTTTTCCAACTGGGAAATCCTTTGAGATAATAGTAAGTTAGTTTCTTTAAGGGAAGCAATAGTCAATTCATTCGGGGGCCTCAAAATATCAATTGCAATACACTTCCCATACTAGTCTTTTCCTATAGGGTTTTTTTTCCCCCAATTGAGCATGCAAATAGACTAATTTAGAAATCTCAAATGAGACCCAAGTAAACCAAAAGAGTTTCAAGTTGTTGTGGGTAATTTTAGTCCAACATCTGAGAAATATACAAGAGGAAGTTTTCAAATGAGCTGGAATTCTGGATGATGACATTCCATCAGCCCTTAGAAATTGAACTCCACATAACAGTACTCACAAAATGAAGGATTTCCTTCCCAGATAAAGCCAACACCAGATAAACCCCAGTAACTCAGAATCTGGACCAAAAGGGGAAGTTAGAAGCCCGAGAGGACTTACTCCCAAGACCCAGGGCTGCCGAGGAGATGACTGGATGATGATGAGGACCTTTCATAGGTGCCTTACTCACGTTCATGGTGGTGTTGGAGGTGGAGGTCTGGATCCCCCTCCTGACACCATGTAATGCTGAAAGTTAATTGGTATCAAAGCTACAAAGAATAATACGATTTGCAGTTTGGGAGACACAAATATGGATAAACGGAAAGAGTGTTCCAGAGAAGAGAAAAGGTCAGAGGCTTATAAAGGCAAAAGCCACAATGTTGTTCAGGAATAATGATTGATTCTGGTGCAATAAAGGAAATACTGTCTTTAAAGAATATGTTGTCACAAGTTACTTTAGGGAAAGAATCCAATTAAGTAGGTAGTTATTTTAAAGTAAGGGTCTGAGAGTATCTTGAGTTTCTGAAAGATTGGTTTTGGATGCCTGCATTAAGACAAGAGATGTGGATTTGATCCCTGGATGGGGAAGGTCCCCTGGAATAGGAAGTGGCAACCAGATCCAGTATTCTTGCCATGGAAGAGTCCATGGACAGAAGAGCCTGGTGGGCTACAGTCTATGGGGTCACGAAGAGTTGGACATGACTGAGCAAATGAGCACACACACACATTAAGACAGTGGTGGTCAAAACGGCAGATTCTACCCAGGCTGAGATGTGCGTAAGTCACACTTCCTTAAGGGCCTCCCAGCTCTCAGCAACACCAACTCCATTTTCACTTCCTTTCACATGTTGGAGGCACTGTTGCTGTGGGAGAAGACACAGCTACACAGCTCCTCTTCCTAGAATCTAAAGAATGAGTCCCCTTTCTCTGGGTAGAAACTTCAGTGCCCACAACCAGATGAGAATTCCAGATAACAAATTCTAATTGAAGAGGAGTGAGTGGAGGTCTGTGGTCACAGTGAAAGTCCTGCCCAAGTCTAAGACACACCCTTTGGCTTCAGACACCTTCTGACAGTCAAGGCTTCTGAGGGCACCCCTCTCAGGTAAGGAGTCTCATGTAAGGAACCCCTAGTGGAAGACTCTGCAGGTGAAGACCCAGAAGAGCAGTCCTTGGGTCTGAGCCCAAGGGATTGACAGGTGCAGCAGCCGTGAGCCATGGACCAGCTGACAGGTGGATGGGGCCCCTTCTCTCTCCCTGAGACCATTTCTCTGCTTGTGGGATGGAGCTGACGTGTCTCTAGAGAACAGAGTTGGACCTGCTCCTGCACCCACAGTCAGAAGACCCTGGGTCCCCACAGCTCCCTGTCCTCTGTTCCTCCAGGTACACTCAGGGCCGGTTGTGGGGCAGAAAGCAGGTTTCATCCAATGTTCACGCCTGCATGAGTCACCAGGTGAGTGGCTTTGCAGGAAATGCAGCTCTGAGGGTGGGTCTGAGCCTCCCAGGGGCCCTTCAAACCCTGTTCCGTGTGTCACTTGAGCTGTGCCGAGGGATGAAGGGCAGGTGAGTTTCCTGCTCTGTGGCTGTCACTGCAGATTTCAACTGTAGAAGGGGGAGTTTGAACTCCAGACAAGAATAATGGAGCTCCTTTGTGGAGAAGGGCTCAGAGGTTTCCAGAATGCAGAGCATACCTCCTGCCTCCCCCCAACCTGAGGTTGGAACCACAAGGTGACTGGGTCCCTGTTTAGGAGCCCCAGTGCCTGTAGGCTCCACGTCAAGGATCAGTAGAGCCCAGACTGCAGATAAAGATTCAGTCCTGTCCTGCAACGTAAATGTTGATGGCAGCTGTTGGAGGCTGGGAGCATGCAAAACGCAAACACAGCATTTGGCAGAATCTTCTTTCCCCTCTAATCCCCATCTGAGCTGTCAAATGGGCCCCGACACCTGACTTGAGGGGGCAGTGGGGTGTTTACTCTGCCCCTGAGGCTGCAGGAGGGAAGTAGGGGGAGATCTGCAGGGAGAGGCAGCAGCTGGAGCAGGAGTCCTGGGATACCTCCCTGTTCAGAAGGGACAGCTGGGAGGCGGTGTACAGGGGCTCTGCTGGGGGTTAAGATTCAGGATAGGCAGGAACCTTGGGGTAGAGGATGGAGCAGAGCCACCTGCAGAGCTGGGCTAGATGAGAGCTGAGAATGGCTGACCGGGGCCCACAGGGAAGTTGTTTCTCACAATTCCGTGAAGGGACTGCTTCATGGGTGGAAAGCTCCCCGTCATTGGGAGCATACAAGCAGAGATGGAGGGACTGATCTGCAGCTCAGTCCTTGGGGAGAAGCTGGACTAACAAGGTTGCTTTCCATCAGGTTCACTGATGAACAATCTTGGAAAGTTTAGGAAGCTTTAGCATTTTACTGTTTACCTCCTCCTTGCAGAGTCTGACTCAGGGTCTGGGATGGGGCCTGAAGACCCCTTTGCCTCTGCAGGTCCTCTCAGGTCTGAGAGTCTTGATTCCTGGGGTGTGAGAGCCCAGGCCTGGGACTGGCCTTGGACCCTACCTCAGACAGGGTTCCAGGAAGGCAGGGTCTCCATCCTGGTGCTTGGAACAGCTCTGGCTCCAGGCAGATTCTCATGCAGTGTGTATTGACATATTGGGCTTGATGCTCTGGGAACTCCCTCTCCAAGGGTGCAAAGTGTTTCCCACCTGCCTCCTGCCTGGGGTTGCCCGTGACAGCCTCTTCCTTGGCGGGGGGTCTGATTTGCAATTCAAATAAATTTTAAGCAAGGAGCAGTGAGTCTCAGAGCCTTTGGTCAGCTGCTGTATCTTGCATTATTTAATAGCAAGGGCTATCTGTGAGAAAGTCCACGCATTATCTAAGAAAAATATGAGTCATTATTTTAAAATACTTTATTTTTTTAAGTGTAGTTTTAGGTCCACAGCAAAATTGAGGGGAAGGTACAGAGATTTCCCACATACCTCCTGCCCACCTCTCATGTACAGCCACCCCCAGTAGCAAAACCCCCTACCAGAGTCCATAGTTTATATTATATTTCATTCTTGCTACTGTACATTCTGTGGGTTTGGACAAGTGTAATGACATATGTACATCATTAGAGCATCATACAGGGCTCTACCCTAGGAACCCTCCGCACTTTGCTTGTTTATCCTTCCTCCCACCTCAACCCCTGGCAAAGACTGATATTTTTAGTCTTGCCACAGTTTTGCCTCTTCCAGAATGTCATATAGCTGGAATCATACAGTAGGCAGCATTTGCTGATGGCTTCTTACACTTAGGTAAGTGCAATAAGGTTCTTCCATGTATCTTCTGGGCTTGATAACTCGTTTATTTTTTCCAGCTTTAATGAGATATAATCGACATATTAATTTGTGCAGGTTTAAGGCGTACTTGGTGTTCTTGTCTGGAGAATCCCCATGGCAGAGGAGCCTGGTGGGCTACAATCCATGGGGTTGCAAAGAGTCAGACACAACTCAGTAACTAAGCACAGCACAGTACATGGTATACTTGGGCTTCCCAGATGGCGCTAGTGGTAAAGAACCTGCCTGCCAGTGCAGGAGACTTAAGAGACGCAGGTTCCATCCCTAGGTTGGGAAGATCCCCTGGAGAAGGAAATGGCAACCCACTCCAGTAATCTTGCCTGGAAAATCCACGGACAGAGGAGCCTGACAGGATATAGTCCATATAGTCCATGGGGTTGCAAAGTCAGACATGACTGAAGCGACTTAGCATACGTATATGCGTGAGCCTTGTGGGTTTTAAGTTTTCTAAGGTGTACTTACAACCTGTTGATTTAAAACACCTATATATTGCAAAAGCTAAGACTTCTATCACATCACATAATTACCATTTCTTTTTTTGAGGTGAGAACATTTAAGATTTACTTTCTTAGCAAATTTCAAGTATATAATACAGTGTTATTAACTATAAGATATGCTTACTTTACATTAGATCCCCAGAACTTATTGGTCTTATAACTGGCAGTTTGTATCCTCTCACCAATATCTCCCCATCCCTGAACCCCTAGTAGTCACCATTCTGCTGTCTGCTTTTATGATTTTTTTTTTCGAGTCCATGTATAAGAGATATCACACAATATTCGTCTTTCTCTACCTGAATTTTTTCATTTTGAGTAATTCCCTCAAGGTCCATTCACGTTGTTGCAAATGACAGGGTTTCCTATTTTCTCAACCTGAATAATATTCATATATACACATATATATGTAATGTCTATCTATCTATCTATCTATAGTATTTGGGCTTCTCAGGTGCTGCTAGTGGTAAAAAAAAAATCCCGCCTGCCAGTGCAGGAGATGTAAGAGACTCGGGTTCGATCCTTGGGTCAGGAAGATCCCCTGGAGGAGGGCATGGCAACCCACTCCAGTGTTCTTGCCTGGAGAATCCCATGGACAGAGGAGCCTGGTGGGCTACGGTTCATAGGGTCGCGAAGAGTCAGACATAACTAAAGTGACTTAGCACACGCCTGTCTATCTACCTATCTCATCTTTATCCATTCATCATCCACTGATGGACCCTAAGATTGTTTCCAGGTCTTGGTTACTGTGAAAGCTGCTGCAAAGCACATAGGAGTGCAGATATCTCTCTGAAATCCTGTTTTCATTTCCTCTGGACATATTCCCAGAAGTGGAATTACTGGATCACATGAAATTTCTATTTTGAATTTTTTGTGGAAACTCCGTGCTGTTTTCCATAATGGCTGTACCAATTTACATTCCTACCAATAGGCCACCATGGCTCCCTTTTCTCTAAGTCCTCACTGACACTTGATATGTCTAGTCGTTTTGATAAAGGCTATCCAAACAGATGTGAGGTGATATCTCATTGTAGTTGTATTTGCAGTTCCCTGATGATTAGTGATGTTGAGCAACTTTTCATGTACCTGTTGGCATTTTAGATGTCTTCTTTTAAAACTGTTTATTCAGTTCCACACCTGTTTTTAAGTTGAATATATATATATTTGTCCTTGTGTTGTATGAGTTCTTTATACATTTTGTATATTCACCCCTTATCAGCTGTATGTTAGTAAATATTTTCTCCCATTCCATAGGTTGCCTTTTCATTTTGTTAATTTTTTCTTTTGCTCTGCTGAAGCTTTTTAGTTTGATTTACCTGGACTGGTGATCTATTTCACATATGATAATATACATGTTTCAATGCTATTCTCTCAAATCATCCCACCTAATCAGCTTCAAGCTACGTTTGTGAGTAGTGTAGGTTAGGGTTCTAATTTCACTCTTTTGCATGTGGCTACCCAGTTTTCACAACACTGTTTATTAAAGAGACAATCCTCTCCCCACTGAGTAATCTTGGCTCCCATGTCAAAGATCAGTTGACCTGTATATGCAAGGGTTTATTTCTGGGCTCTCAATTGTGTTTCATTGGTTGATGTATTTAATTTTATGCCAGCATCATGAAGCTTTGATTACTGTAGCTTTGTATTACAGCTTGAAATAGGAAGTCTGTTGCCTCCAGCTTTGTTCTTTTCTTGGTATTGCTTTGGCTATTTGAGGTTTTTTGCAGCTCTGTACAAATTTTAGGTTTTTTTTTTTTATTTCCATGAAAAATGCCGTTGGAATTTTGATAGGGGTTGAATTGAATCTATAGATAATATATTATCATTTTAGCTATAGAATAGACATTTTAACAATATTAATTCTTCTAATCCATGAACACAAGGTATTTTTTCCCATCTGTTTGTGTCTTCTTAAATTTATTTCACCAAATTCTTGTAGTTTTTATTGTGCTTTCACCTCCTTGCTTAAAGTTATTCCTAAGTACTTTGCTATTTTTCATGGTATTGGGAATGGAATAACTTATTTCCTTTTAAGATATTTCATTGTTAGTGTATAGAAACACAACTGATTCCTTTGTGTTGACTTTGTATTCTGCAACCTTACTGAATTCTTTGATTAGTTCTAAATAGTTTTTGTTGGAGTCTTTCAGACTTTCTACACATAAAATCATCATTTACAAACAGAAATTTTACTTCTTCTTCTGTGATTTGGATGTGTTTCTTTCTTTTTATTACCTGATTGCTTTGGTTAGGATTTCCAGTAATAGATTGAATAAGAGTGGTGAGAGTGTGCACCCTTGTCTTGTTCCTTATCTTAGAGGAAAAGCTTTTGACCTTTCACCACTGAGCATGATATTAGCTGTGGGCTTGCCATATATAAACTTTATTAGTTGAGGCACATCTATGTCCAATTCATTGAAGGTTTTTTAAAATCAGGAAAGGATACTGTATTTTGCCAAATGTGTGTTCTGCATATATTGAGGTGATCACATGAATTTCATCTTCAATTCTGTTAATGCAATGTATCACATTTACTGATTTTTATATGTTGAAACATCCTTGCATTCCAGGGATGAATCACAGTTGATCGTGATGTACAATCCTTTTAATTGTGCTATTGAATTAAATTTGCTATTATTTTTATGACAATTTTACATCTAAATCCATCAGGGCTACTGGTCTAGAGTTTTCTTGTGGTGTCCTTATTTGGCTTTAATATCAGGGTAATCTTGGTCTTGTAAAAAGAGTTCAGGAATGCTTCTCTTTCTTCTATTTTTTGGATGGATTTAAGAAAGACTGTCACTAATTATTCTCTAAATGTTTTGTAGAATTCACCAATGAATCCATCTGGTTCTAGCTTATTGTGTTTGGGGAGGTTCTTGATTACTGATTGAATCTTCTTACCCACTATCGATCTATTCAGATTTTTTTATTCTTTCTGATTCAATCTCAGTAGGTTGTGTATTTCTAGGAATTCATTTATTTTTTCTTAGGTTATCCAATTTATTGGTCTTTGATTATTCATACACTCTTTTGTATTTCTATCGTATCTTTGCTAATGTCTCCTCTTTCACTTCTGATTTTATTTGTTTGAGATCTCTTTTTTTTTCTTAATCTAATTAGTTTTGTCAATTGTATTTATCTTTGTTAATTTGTATTGCTGGAAAAAGACAAAGTAGAGGGACATCTTATGCCATTGCAATGTGGATATCAACCTTTAGCTCACTTCTCTTTACCACTGAATAATGTTCCATTTTCTGTATTTACCACAGTTTACTTATCAATTCACCTACTGAAGAACGTTTTTGTTGCTTCCTAGTTTTGGCAATTATTAATAAAGCTGCTATAAATATTTTTGTGCAGGTTTTTGTGTGGACATAAGTTTTCATCTCCTTTGGGTAAATACTAAGGAGTTTTATTGATTGATCATATGACAAGAATATGTTTAGTTTTGTAAAAAAACACCAAACAGTCTTCCGAAGTGGCTGTACTACTTTGCATTCCCACCAGCAATGTATAAGAATTCCTGTTGCTCCGCCTCCTCTCTGGTATTGTCACTGTTCTGGACTTTGGCCATTCCAATAGGCATGTAGTGGTACCTCACTGTTTTAACTTGCATTTATCTGATGACATATGACATGAAGCATTTTTATATGCTTATTTGCCACCTGTATATCTTCTTTGGTGGGACATACAAGTCTAGGTCCCTGGACCATTTTTTAATTGAGTTTCTTATCTTCTTATTATTGAGTTTTAATAGTTCTTGGTATATTTTGGATAATGGTCCCCGATCAGATGTGGCTTATCTTTAAAATCATTTGATAGTATCTTTTACAGAGCAGAAGTTTTAAATTTTGCCAGTTATTTCGTCCATGAATCACGTCTTTGATATCATATCTAAAATGTCATCATCATACTTAAAGTTATTTAGGTTTTTTTCCTAAGTTATCTTCTGGGAGTTTTGTAGCTTTACAGTTTATATTCTGGCTTATGCTCCATTTTGAGTAAACTTTTGTGAAATGTATAAGATCTATGTCTAAACTCAGTTCGTTTTTCATATAGATGTACAGTTGTTCTAGTACCATTTGTTTAAGACTTTCTTTGCTCCATTGTATTGCCTTTGCTCCTTGTCAAAGGTAGGTTGACTCTATTTATGTGAATCTATTTCTGGGCTCTTTATTTTGTTCCACTGATCCATTTGTCTATTCTTTTACCAATATCACCCTGTCCTAATACGGTACAATAAGTCCCCTACAAACAGACCTTTAAGGTGTGAACTTTTGTTGTGCTTTCACACCAAAGAGATTCATGGTGAAGGAAACTGCAAAGGGATTTTCTTTATTTGAGGAGGCATGATTAATTCTAAGGCAAAAGATTCAAACGTAGAACCACACACAAAGGTTGTAGCAGCCTTTCAGGATACAATTCAGTGTTACCATGTCATCTATGATGAGAAAAAAAGAGCTACTACCCAGACATCACTGGATTGTTTTTTCAAGAGGGTGAATAGAATTGAATCCAGGAAAGAACCAGAACCCGTGCCATCAGTGTCAGGTGTGAGTGAAATTGCAGCTTGCCTCTCCACCTCCTACTGCTGACGATCCTTCAGCTCTACCTTCTCCCACCTCCTCCACCTCCTCCAATCAATATATTTTCTTGCTGTTCACTCAATGCCAGCGCTTGTACGCCAGCTGCTTGCTGTACTGTACTACCGTATTTTTCAAGATACTTTCCTGTAATATTAAAAATGCTTTCTTTATTCTCTGTGTTTTTTTGTTTTTTAGGTATTATTGTGTGTAAACCTATTACAGTACAGTACTATATAGCCAATTGTGTTAGTTGCGTACCTAGGCTATCTTTGTTGAACTCATGAACACATTGGACTTACAAATGTGCTCTTGAGATGGAATTTGTTCATATGTATGGGACTTACTCTAATTTATATTAAGTCTTGAAATTGGGTAACATCAATCCTCTAACTCTGTTCTTCAATATCGTGTGGGTTCTTTTGCTTCTCCATGGAAATCTTAGAATCAGTTTGTCAATAATGATAAAATAACTTGCTTGAATTTTCCATGAGATGGAATTTAATCTATAGATCAATTTGGGAAAAAAAGAGCTAACATCTTGACAATGTTGAATCTCCCTCTTTATGAAGATGGAATGAGTATCTTTCCATTTATTTAGTTCTCTGATATTCATCAGAGATTTTTAGCTTTGCTCATGAATATCTTGTTATGTTTTGTTAGATTTATACCTAAGTGCTCAATTTGGGGCGTGCTAATGTAAATGGTATTGTGTATCAAATTCCACTTGTTAAAAGTAGGTCATATTATGAAAAGTAAAAAAGTATTAGCAAAGGAAGTCATATAGATATGGTATGCAGAATGTGAGGGTTGGTCTAACTTTGAGGAAGATGGAGATGTAATCTTCTTATTCCAGACCCCAGCCAATTGTCAAATGTGCAAGACACATGCACATGGTCAACACACCCCTAATTATTTCATCACTCCACTAACCTGCCCTTCCTCTTGACTGTCTCACTCCCAGACTCTTCCTCCCAGCAGGAGACACAACTCCATTGTGTAGCCTCTGGCTCCCTACCTCCTCCCTTCCTCTGTCTCCCTGGTACTCTCCTCCTCCTCATTCTTCTCCTTACTTCTCTCCTCCCTTCTCCTTTCTCCTTTTCCCTGCTACCCTAGACTCTCTTTAACAGGTCCCATTGCTATTGTCTTTCCCCACAAAGGTTTTCCCCCTTTGCCTTTCCCATAGGATGACATCTACTGGCAACAGGTCAAAGGCACCACCAACCAAAGGACTGGCAAATGGGGGAGGGGGGAGAGAGAAGGAAAGGTGATAGAGGTGAAAGGAGGGGAGAAGGGATGGAAATGAAGGGGAAGAGAGGGACTCAAAGCCTTTGGACAGAAGTGACACTCCATTCCCTCCATGTTTATTTGGCTAAAGCAAGGTGATGCTTGAGCACCTCTGAGTTGAGCAGGGGATATGTGGTCCTTTCCCAGGTATGAGAAGCTAATAAAAAGGGTGGAGTCTGTTTCTTAAAGTAGAGTGTCCTTGATTACCTCAGGGAACGGCATATTTTTCCTTTTATTGAAATTCAATGACAAATCACAAGTGCACAGCCCAGTAGATTCCACCTGGGTAAGCACACCTGGCTGACCTGCACTCAGCTCAGAAAACAACCTTGAGTAGAAGACCCCTCCTGCCCCTTCCCACTCAGGACTTGCTTTGCTCTGGAATCCAGCAGATGGCAACGATAATCAGAGAAACTACTGTTCAGTGTGCCTGGAAAATATAATTAAAAGCAACAAATTAGAAATATGGAAGGACCTGTGTTGATAGAACTGTAGTTCTGGAGTAGAAGGATCTTCTGGATCTGGGCCTGAGATGGGGCGGTTCTAATTACAAATCCCACTGGACTCTGTTTTCATTTGCCCTTTCATTGTCTACGGTTCTGGCTCTGTTTGCATTGCTTCATGTCCCCCCTTTATTCATAAGGAATCAATCCACCAGAAAAACCAATTAAAAACTAAAGGAGATTAAAGGCATTTACTGTTACCATGTGAACATTTCTATAGCATTGGGAACAAGCAGCTTAAAACCTACTCACATTAAAATTAAACAAATACTTTACATTCAGCGTTCATTTCCTTGGTCATATTTTTTGTTGTTTCTATGGAAACATGCAACATTTACGCTAAAAGCAGCACTCTTCATGGTTTATGTACTTTTATGCCCAGCTCTGGATACTCCTACTAACATCTGAGTACTTCTTCAGTAAGGTTTGTCTCTGATGTATGGCATGAAATGTCTAATACAGCATCATTTTAAGCAAGTTTCATGGTAGGGAAACAGAAGTTTTGCTTCAGGGGCATCTGCACTATATCTTTGGGAAACAGAACAATGTGTCCCAAGATTCCTTCTGGTGCATGATTTTGTATATTTGCAATAAATAGAAGCAGACTTTTCAATGGCCTGCCTCCAGGGGAATTCAGCATCCGTCCCAGTTCTCATTCAACCAGCAAGAACAGACCTGAATTCCAATGGACAGTGGTGAGCTCAGACAGCTTATGATCAGAGATCGGAAAGAAAAGTCCAAACCATCAACTCTACTTTTCAGCCAAGTGATACAATTAGATAATTAGATAATACCCCTGTTGTCTCAAAAAGCAGAAACTGACTATCAGGAGTGAGGCAGTACTCAGTCGAATCTATGAAAAGTGGGGGCTAGCTAGCTCTGGGGTCTTGGTGGCAGCACAGTCCAGGGAAGGAGTTGGTTACAGTGATATCTGTGATTATGAGAGATTCAGACAGCGGATCTGTCACTGGGAAGCTTTGGGTGACTGGTAGCAAAGTGTGTGAGATACAGACATGAAGCTGCTCTGCCTTGGTTATCAGTGTCAGGTCCTATGAGTCACTCAATGTGGATACGTGGCTCTTCTGAGCATGCTGGTAGCATATAGAGACCCATGTCTTTCATACAACATGGCTCTTATATGCAAGCTATCTCCCTTACCTGTTGCATAGCTGGATAAACATGGATCTGGTCCATCACTTCGGGAAGACTGTCCATGGTGGGTGCATGAGAGATGCTGGGTCCTCATACTGCAGTGCAGTGGCTCCCTAAGGTATGATGTCAAGGGCAACTTTAATTATTCATGATTATATTCCATGTACTGACTTTAGAACTTAACTTCTGAAAAAGATATGACTCACCTATTCCATTAAAAAAGTGTAAAGTTTTTCTAAAGGGATCGACTGCCTGAGGGAACCCTCTATAATTCTAGGGTCAGAACTGGAGCCTCAGGCCAAGTGATTAGCAACAGGAAGAACATCTTGGCAGAAATAGTTGACACATTTGTAAAGGAGACTTCTATTAGCTCCATGTTTGAGGATGAAAAGGCATGTTATAACTAACACAGAGCATTTACTATGGGCCAGCACTGTTCAAATTAAATCCACACAGAAGCCTGCTCTGCAGATAACAACATGGAGACACAGACAGATTAAGCAACTTCCTTGCTGCCTCCTAGCTTATAGACAACAGAATGAGTGTCTGGACTCTCTGGACTTCCCTGATGGTTCAGACGGTAAAACGTCTGCCTACAATGTGGGAGACCGGGGTTCAATCCCGAGGTTGGAAAGATCTCCTGGAGAAGGAAATGGCAGCCCACTCCGGTATTCTTGCCTGGAAAATCCCATGGAAGGAGGAGTCTGGTAGGCTACAGTCCCCAGAATCTATGACTTGACCACTATGCATCTGCTAATAGAAGCAGAATGCCAGGTTATTGATTTAAATGTGATCAAACCAGCTGGTCACCTTGGCCTGTCAAAATAGAGACTTCTCCCCAGAGGATTAAGAGTGAAAGGTTATTGGATTCTAAGTCTCGGTGGAGGTCACTTTCTAGGAAGCAGCTCACTTAGACAGGATCCCTCTTCCCACATCTACCTCTGGGACCCTGGGTTGGCCCACCCAGCTGCCCCTGGAGGTACAGAGACCCCCGCTCACAGCTCTGTTCCTGTTGGATGAGTCACACCCTCCCAGAGGCACCCTGGACCCTGCACCCACATCTGCTTCAGCTCTGCATCCCCAGTTCTCCCACTGCTCACAGCTAAGGAGGTGTCTGAGCCCAGGATAGTTCCCAATGCTCTCTCTCCTGTCTCATCCTGGGGATCCCTGCCCACCCTCTCATCTACCAAGTCTCTGTATGGACATTCTTAGGGGCTGATATACAGGCATCTATGTAAAAATTTCTTAAAACTTCCTTTTATGTTAACATTTGACCTGTAATTGAATCTACTCCTACACTTTGGCCAAGGTAGGCCATAGGAAAGATCATCCAGTCCAGCCTCCAACTTGAGTTTTCATCTTTGGGTTCTGGTAAAGGAAGATGTGCTGAAACCAGCCCCAGAGAAACCACCTGGGCACATTATAAGAACAGAGATGACTCAGGTGCCTCCCACACTCATTTCATCTGTGATAAAATGAGTTCTGTGAGGCTCCTTTGTATTTTCATTATATCTGACCTTTATGTTAGTGGCAACTGGAAAGGTGACCACAGCTCAGCTAGTAAGGGCACCAGCATCAGGACTACGACTTGTACTCAAAAGTCTCAGATGAGGAAATGGAGACATGGAGATGTGATTTCACGTGTGTGAGAGCTCCTTTAAAGGGACGGAGCTGTGAGTTCAGGTTTAGATGGTGTGGATTCCAATCCAAACCCTTCTGCATTAAAAATGATTGCCAGGTGGTCAAGACGATAGAACAGGGAGACCCTGAGGTCACTTCTCCCCATAAGCACCAAAATTACAACTCTTTGCAGAGTAACTATTGATGAGAACAACCTGAGGACTAGAAGAAAATATTTTCCACAACTAAAGACATAAAGAAGGAACCACCGCAATATGGATAGGAGGGGAGAACCACAGTATAGTGAAGACCCATACCCCCAGGTGAATAACCAACAAATAGGAAGATATTCACAATTGCAAATGTTCTCTTTATGAAGTGAGGAGTCTGAGCTGGGTGCTTTCCAGCCCAGGGGTCCTGCACTGGGACCATGAGACACCAGAACATCTGGCTTTTGAAGGCCATCAGGACTTATACATAGGAGAGCTGGAGGCTATAGGAAACAGAGACTCCACTCTTAAAGAGCTCACACAAAGGCTTACATGTCCTGAATTTCAGAACAGAGGCAGTAATGAAAGGCAGAAAGGAGCTTGGATCAGACCCACCTACTGATCTTGAAGAACCTCCCGGAGAGGCGAGAAGCAACTGGAACTCCCACTGGAGACACAGTTGCCGGTGTCAGCTATTTGGGGGAGTTTGTTTTACCAGAAGGACACTGGTGCTGGCAAGAGACATTTTGGGGTCCTCTCTCTAGTCTACTAACCCACCAGTCAGTTGGCACAATTGCTAGGAGACTCTTGACTGGTGGGGACTCAGCCCCACTCCCTAGTGGGGTAGCACCAGCTCAGGGATCTTCCAAGCCTCCCTAGACACAGCCCTGTCTTCAGTAGGCCAGTCCTGGGACATCCCTCCAGGCCAAGCAGCCTGCCAGCCCAGGCACCATTCTTGGACAATGGTGAGCCATCCCCAGACTCAGGAATCTGGCACACCACAACCAGACACTCTGGGATTCAGCCCTGACCATCAGTGGGTCATTGGGTCATCCCAGGATTCCCAGTGCTGGACAGACAGCCATGCAAGGACACGATCCTGCCCACCAATGGGCTGTCAGATTCCACACAAGGCAGGGCCTGGCAGTCAGTTGGGTCAGGACCAGCCCCACCTATCAGTGTGCCCACAGGAGTCAGCTCTGCCAAACAGAAAGGCTCACACAGGCCACATAAGGGGCTCTCTTAGAGCATACAGTCCTAGAGGGGAGTATGCTGCTAGTTCTCATAGGACATCTCCCACATAAGGTCATTTCTCCAGGATTGGGAAGTGCACCCAACCTACCTAATACGCAGAAATGAAAACAGAGAATTAGACAAGATGAGGTGAGAGAAGAAAGTGTTTCAAGGGAAGGAATATAAGACGCTAAGAGAAGAACTAAGTAAAGTGTAGATAAGCAATTTACCTGATAAAGAGTTCAAGGTAATGATTATAAAGATGCTCAATCAACTCAGGAGAAGAAAGCATGAACACTGTGAAAAGTTTAACAAAGAGTTAAAAAACATAAAAAAGTACAAAACAGAAACAAAGAATATAATAACTGAAATTAAAAGTACACTAGAGGCAATTAACAGTAGATCAGATACAATAGAGGAATAGATCGGTAAACAGGAAGGAAGAGTAATGAAAACTACCTAAGGTGAACAGAAAAAAGAATATTTAAAAATAAGGATCATTTAAGACACCTCTGTGACAACATCAAGTATACTAACATTTTCATTATAGGGGTCTCAAAAGGTGAAGAAAAAGAGGAAGGGGCAGAGATCCAGTTTGAAGAAATAATAGCTGAAAACTTTCCTAACATAGGAAAGGAAAAATACATCCAATTCAGGAAGCACAGAGCAGCTCAAACAAGATCAGCCCAACAAGATCCATACCAAGACACACTATAACTAAAATGGTAAAAATCAAGGATAAAGGGAGAATCTTAGAAGCAGCAAGAGAAAGCAACTATGCAAGGAAACTTCCATAAGGCCACAGAAATGTTGCAGACCGGAAGAGAGTGGCATGATATATATATGAAAGGAAAGAAAAATCCCTACTAGTAAGAATATTCTACCAGCAAGACTATCATCAGATTTGAAGGAGAGAGAAAGAGTTTTACAGATAAGCAAACTAAGAGTTAAGTACTATGGACTCAGCTTTACAAGAAGTGTTAAAGGGGCTTCTCTAAGTGTAAAAGTCCACAACAAGAAATATGAAAATTATAAAAGGAAAAATCTCATTGGTAAAGGCAGATATGCAGTAAAAATAGTATATCAACAAATTATTAAGCTATCATAAAGATTAAAGGACAGAAGTAGTAAAATCACCCATATCCACTTAAAAATATACAAAAGAAAAATATGTAAAATATGAAGTAAAAAACCATGAAGGGGGCAGTAAAAATGCAGGTTTGTTAGAATGCATTTGAACTGAAGAGATCATCAACTTAAAATAATCACAAACACATGTAGGTTGTTATAAGTAAACCTTGTGTTAACCACAAACCAAAAATCAATAACAGATACACATAAAAGAAAGGAGTCCAAACATAAAACAAAGGTAGTCATGAATTCACAGGGAAAAAGAGGGGAGGAAAAGCAGAAAAAAACAAAAAGGAACTACAGAATGACCTACCCAAAATTAACAGTGGAGAGGAAGGAATACTTCCAAACTCTTTCTGTGAGGCCAGCATCACCCTGATAGCAAAGCCAGACAAAGATACCACAAAAAAAGGAAAATCACAAGCCAATATCCCTGATAAACAGACACAAAAAACTTAAGATCAGCAAATGAAATTCAAGAACACATTAAAAGGATCACACATCATGATTAAGTGGGGTTTATTCCAGGATGCAAGGAGAGTTCAATATACAAAAATCAGTGTGCTGCTGCTAAGTCGCTGCAGTCGTGTCCGACTCTGTGCGACCCCATAGACGGCAGCCCACCAGGCTCCCCCATCCCTGGGATTCTCCAGGCAAGAACACTGGAGTGGGTTGCCATTTCCTTCTCCAATACATGAAAGTGAAAGTGAAAGTGAAGTCGTTCAGTCGTGTCTGCCTGTTAGAGACCCCATGGACTGCAGCCCACCAGGCTCCTCCATTCATGGGATTTTCCAGGCAAGAGTACTGGAGTGGGGTGCCATTGCCTTCTCCGCAAAAATCAGTGTAACACATCATATTAACAGAACAAATGGGTGAAGTAATACATGATAATCTCAACTGGTGCAGAAAAAGCATTTGACAAAATACAACACACTTTCATGACAAAAACACTTAAGGAACTTGGACCAAAAGAAAATCTCCTCAACATAATATAGACTATACATGAAAATCCACACCTAACATCATACTCAATGGTGAAAGAGTGAAAGCTTTCCTCTAAGATCAGGAACAAGATAAATCACCTGCTTTAGCTATTTCTATTAAATATAATATTGCAGGGTATAGTCAGAGAAATTAGAGAAGAAAAAGAAATAATGGCATTGTAATTGGAAAAGAAGAAGTAATGTTGCCTCTATTCATAGGCAACATGATCTTACATATAGAAAACTCTAAAGTCTCCAAAACCAAAAACAACTATTAGAACGAATAAACAAACTCAGGAGAGTTGCAGGATATAAAATCAAAATGCAAAAATCACTTGTGTTTCGATACACTAACAATAAGCAATCCAACAAGGAAATTAAGAAAACAGGTACATTTAAAATGGCATCAAAAAATAAAATATTTAGGAATAAACTTAACCAAGGAGTCAAAAGACCTGTACACTGAAAACTACAAAATGTTGCCGAAAGAAAATAAAGAAAGCATTAATAAATGGAAAGATGTCTGTGTTCATGGTCCGGATAACAATGTAGCTTGGATGTCAATATTATTCAAAGTTACCTGCAAATTCAATACAATCACTATCAAATCCAAAAGACTTTTTTTTTGTAGAAAGTAAAAAAAATAGTCTTATGTTTCATACACACTTACAAGGCTCCCAGAATAGCCAAAACAACGTTGAAAAGAAAGAACAAATTTGGAGGACTCACATTTCTTTATTTCAAAACTTACTGAAAAGACACAATAATCAAAATTGCATGGTACTGGCATAAAGACAGAAGTACAGACCAAAAGAATAGAAGAGACTCATTACTACATCCTCACATACATGGTCAAATGATTTTCGACAAGAGTGGCAAGACCATTCAACGGGGGAAAGACAGTCTTTTCAACAAACAGTGTTGGGAAAACTGGATATACACATGCAAAAGAATGAAGTTGAACCTTTATATTTCACAATATTCAAAAACTAACCAAAAACTGGATCAAGTACCTAAATGTAATAAGTAAGACTGTACAACTCTTAGAAGAAAACTTAGGAGAAGATTGATGATATTGCATTTATCAGTGATTTATTGGATGCAACAGCTAAAGCAGAGGGAGCTGGGAAAAAAAAGTTGGACTTCAACAAATCAAAAACCTTTGGGCATCAAAGGATTCTCTTAAGGAAGTAAAAAACAACCCACAGATTGGGAGAGATATCTTTGTGTCATATATCTGATAAGAGAATAATATCCAGAGTATATAAAGAATTCTTACAATTCAACAACAACAAAAAAGAACCCAATTACAGACTCAGATGTAGAAAAGAGAAGTTTGGGCATGGGGGGAGAAGGTGGGTGTGAGATGAATTGGGAGAATGTGATTGACATAAATGCACTGTTTTAGCGTGTATAAAATAGATAGCTGGTGGGAACATACTGTATAGAACAGCGAGCTCAGTTCAGTGCTCTGTGATGATCTAGATGGGTGGGATAGCAGGGTGGGAAGGAGGTCCAAGATGGAGCATATATATGTATGAAGAAGTGAAGTCGCTCAGTCATGTCCAACTCTTTGCAACCCCATGGACTGTAGCCTACCAGGCTCCTCCATCCACGGAATTTTCCAGGCAAGAGTACTGGAGTGGGTTGCCTTTTCCTTCTCCAGAGGATCTTCCCTACCCAGGGATCGAACCCAGGTCTCTCGCATTGCAGGCAGACGCTTTACCATCTGAGCCACCAGGGAAGTCCATATATATGTATACATATGGCTGATTCACTTTGTTGTATAGCAGAAACCAATACAACATTGTAAAGCAACTGCACCTCAATAAAAAATAAAAATAAACATACACATGTATACAAACATACACCCCTCCCCACACACCCTGTTTGTTCTGCTTCTCTGGAAACCCTGACTAATACATGTATCGAGGCCCTGTAAATAACCTTTTACTTGAGATGCCCAAGGACAATAGAAGCAATTTTCTTCCTACTTTCAAATAAATGGACCAAGGGCTTGAGTAGACATGTCTTCAAAGAAGATACACAAATGGCCAACAAGCACATAAAAAGATATTCAGCATCACAAACCATCAGGTAAATGCATATGAATATTGCAATATACCAAACAGTTCACAGCCATTAGGACTGCTACTATAAAAAAATGAAAATCATCAATTGTTGGCAGGGACATAGAGGAACTGGAACCTGTGTGCATTGCGGATGGAACGTACAATGGTGTATCCACTGCGGAAGTAGTATGGAAGTTACTGAAGGAATTAAAGAATTTTCAGGGCAGCAGTGGAGAAACAGATACAAACAGACCTATGGACATGCAGGGAAGAGAGGAGGGAGAAGGGGAGATGAATGGAGAGGGTAACGTAGAAATTTACAATGCCACACGTAAAATAGATAGCCAATGGGAATTTTCTGTATGACTCAGGGAACTCAAACAGGGGCTCTGTGACAGGCTGAAGGGGGAGGGAGATGGGGGGGAGGTCCAGGAGGGAGGGGACATGGGTGTACCTATGGCTGATTCTTGTTGATGTGTGACAGAAAACCACAAAACTCTGTAAGGCAATCATCCTTCAATTAAAAAATTAAAAAAGATAAAAAAGAATTACCATATGATTCAGTTAATTCTGTCACTAGGAATTGGATATATACTCCATGTTCAAGGCAGCACAATTCATAAGAGCAGATGGCAAAACCCCCGATGTCTCCCCCAGCATCACCCCAGCCCCATGGGACAGCCCATCACCAAATGCCCCTGAACCTTGACGGGGCAAGTCTGCGGTGCTCTCTGGACCTCACGTCTGCAGGGGGTCAACCCTGTAGCAGGGCCCCCTCCCCTGAGGCTGCCTCTCCCTGGTGGACCAGCCTCCCGACCCTGGAAAGCAACCATGTCCCAAGTCAGGAGACAGAGCACTTTCCAAAATTAACTTCCTCTGCCAGAGGTGTCTCACTCAAACAGCAGTCTCTCATAATTCCTCATTTTGGGATCTGATCAGGTATTTCATTCACAAGAGCCTACGGATATGATGCTAAAAGAAAATATTGCATTTCTGTGCTCTTTTTGCCAAAGAGACCAAATCTCGTTTCTTATTGCTTTTCTGCTGGCGGGTTTATGTTCGCTTTTCCTCTTTATTGCTGGTCTCAGTGGAACCAGCACAGTTTGAGGGGAGAGAGATTCTGACTCTCCAGCTCTGCCATGCCGCTCATCAACACTGCTAATAGCAGAGTCTGGTGCCAAGTCCAGACTCAGATGGTGGAGAGCTTTCAGGGGACAACCAGGAGGGCACCTGGTGGGGGCTGTGGGAACTGGAGTATGTGCGCCCCTTGTGACCCCCTCTGTCCTCCAGAGCCACACTCCACCCTCTTTCACCCACTGCACCCCCAGAAGATGACCTGGGAGCCGGGTCACCCAGGCTGCTTTGCCTCCTGCCTTCTGTTCTGGCTCCCGGGAGATCCGAGGGTGGGTGGAGAGAGAGGGTGGGGCATTTGGTACCCACATCTCCCTGCTGGGGGCTGCGCTGCTGGCAGGACCTGTGATCCTCAGCCCGCAGCCCCTCTCCCTGTGACCATCTCCCACCACATCGACCCTCCTGCCCTTCGGGAGGGGCTGGACACAACCTCCCACTGTTGCTCCTCTCCGAGTGTCCCAGCTTCTCAGTTTGTTTCTCTGTACAGAGTTCCTGCTTTTATATTTCCTCCTGCACACTTGAGAGGAATTCTCTTCCTGCCAGGACTCAGGCTGACAGAGCCTTGAATTATTAATAAACAACAAGAAAATACAAGCGTCTGATCCCCTCCCTCATCTGACAAAGCATCAACCTCCCCTTTATTAGAACAAGCAAACAATCTCCACGTCTGTGTCTGACTTTGCTCTTGGACTAAAGTTCAGGACCAGAGCACAGGGTCAGACGGCGCCCACCTCTCCATCCACTGCGGCCACAACATGGCCCTCGAGCCTGGCCCTTCCTGCAGGCTGGCTGACGGTGGGCAGCTGAAGGCAGGAGAGGTGCAGAGGGGAGGGCTGGGGAGTCTGGGGCAGGAATTCCTGGGACAGGTGGGTCCTCGGAAGAGTGTAGAGAGATCAACAAGTCAGCAGAGAATCCGTGTGGAGAAAGGTCTGTTCTCCAGAGGATGGAGGCTCCTGCAGGGGCAGCCTGTTCCATGAACAGGGAACTCCCAGCCTGGCTGTGAACCTCGGAGCTGGGAAGCAGCAGCCAATTGGTGGGATTTCTTCCCCTACACACGGGCTGGCCAGCTGCCACTTGTGGCTCTCATTCATGCCGGCAAAATCACGGGCTTCTCCTGGCTCCGCAGGGGCCACGTGTCCCCTGACTGGTGGATGGTGAGCTGGCAGGGACCTCCCAGGCAGGTTCTTGTCCCCAGGCGGCTCCAGCAGCCTCGCTCTCAGCTAAGAGAAGCGCCTGCAGTCCAGAAGGAGGGGGAGGGCTCCTTCCCCATTTGGAACTGATGCATCACTTTGCTGCTTGTCAAAGAGATTTGTTGAGGAAAGAAAGAAATAAATGAAACAATGGAAAAGTATGTTGAATGAAATAGGAAGCACATGGAGGAGGAAGTCAAAGTGTTCTTTAGCCCCAACCCAGTAAGCACCCTGTTGATATTTTCCAGATTTTAAAAAGTTTCATATATTAATGTTATACATATATTTTGAAAGAAATTGGGTCACGCTGTACCAAAAATTCTTATTTTAATTTCATATTCTGACATGGGTTTTATCCCAGTGACCAAAGGTCGAAAGTATCTTTTAAAAGGGAAATACATCTTGTTTATGGTTTCCTTCGCTGTGAAAAAGCTTGCAAGTTTAATCAGTTCCCATTCATTTATTTTTGTTTGTTTTAATTACTCTAGCAGGTGGGTCAAAAAGATCTTACTATGGTTTTTGTCAAAGAGTGTTTTTCCTATGTTATCCTCTAAGAATTTTAGAGTGTCCGGTGTTACATTTAGGTCTTTAATCCATGTTGAGTTTTTTTTTGTGTACGGTATTAGATGGTGTTCTAACTTCACTCTTTTACATGTAACTACCCAGTTTTCTAGAACCACTTATTGAAGAGACTGTCTTTTCTCTAGTGTATATTCTTGTCTCCAGATCAGTGCTCTGTGATGACCTAGATGGGTGGGATTGTGGGGGATAGGAGGGAGGTCCAAGAGGGAGGGGATATATGCATACATATAGCTGATTCACTTCATTGTACAGCATAAACTAACACAACGCTATAAAGCAATCATAGTCCAAGTTTAAAAAAAAAAAGGAAGTAAAACATTTCACTGGGTGGTTGCACCTCTTCTTGTAAAACCCACGTTTCTCTTACTGGAGCTCTATTTGTGGTCCACATGCCTCCAGCATAAATATTTTTGGTGGAAACTCCTGTACACTTGTCCTGTGAGCTGGTCCTTGTGGGAACTTACTCATTTGCCAAGTTGAAGACTTGATACCTATCATCAAACTGCCCCAGAGAAGAGCTCTGCATCTGACCCTTCCCCTACCTGGGGGAGACTGGAGGGTGACATTCTCTGGATCCTTGTCAGCGAAAGTTATTATAGTGGTTTTACTCTTTGCTAAACCCGGTGAACACAAAGTATTTTCTTTCACTTGTGTAACTTTAATAATGAGAGATGCAGGGGTTTTTTTGCAGCTGGATTGTTTATATGTGTATCTTATTTTTGATATCACTTTTATGCTCTCTCTTTTCTCATAGAAAGCTTCCTCTTATTGATTTGAATACACTCAATTCAGTAAGGCATAAACTTGTTGTTTATCATATTCTCATATTTTCTTCAAATATCTTCCTTCAGTTCACTTGCTATGTGTATTTCCTGTGTGGGTCTACCCTGATGGGTAGTTTTTTCTCTCATTTTTCTGATGTGTCTTCTTACAATGTAGATGACTACCCACTATCTCATGTATACATTCTAAGTCGATTGACCCCATCTTAAACAAATGTTTCTGTTCTGAACTCGTATGTCCCGCTTCTTCCCTAGTTGTGTCCATTTAGAGAGTGTTTCTCTAATATCTCAAGTGTGTCTACTATGACAGGAGACGACTCTAATTCCTCAGGTATTTTCTCTTACCTGGAACATCGCCCTGATTCCCAGGTGAGTCTTCACAAACTTGATGTGTCTCCATAATTCCTCAGGTTTGTCTATCCTGACCTGAGAGTGTCTCCCTTAGCACAGGTGTATCTAAACTCTCCTAATGTGTCCCTAATTCCCACGTATGCCCTAATTCCCAAATGAGGAGGTCTCTCTCACTTCCTAGGCTTGTCTATCCTGACCTGAGATTTCTGCCTAAATTGTAATATTTGTTTACCCTGATCAGGTATGTCTGCCTAATTCCAAATGTATGTCTACTGACCTAGAATATCTTCCTAATTCCCAGCATGTGCATTTTGACATAGGGATTCACCCCAGTTCAGCAAATATGTCCACAGTCACCTGGAACATCTCTCGGATTCCCAAAGTGTATCTTCTCTGACTTGGATGGTCTTCCCTCTTCCCCAGGTATATAAAATAGACCTGGGGCAGCTCTTTAATACCTAAAGTGTGTTTGTACTAACTTGAGATATCTCCCTAATTCCCATCTTGTTTCATATGAGTTAGGATGGATTGCCAATTCCCCAGTTGTGTCTACCTTGACCTGGTATGTCTCCCTAAGAGTCTAGTTGTCTATTCTGACTTGGTAGGTCCCTGTATTTCCCAGAGTGTCCACTCTTACCTCAGGTGCCTTCATAATTCACCCCTCATAATTCAAGTGTATTTCTATACTTACTTGGAATGTCTAATTCCCTGTGCAAGTCTTCCTTGACCTGGGCCATCCTTATAACTCCACACATTTGTCTACTCTTACTTGGGAGGTCTCCTTAATTACATTGTCTATACTGACATGACAGCTTTCTCTGATTTACCAGCTCTGTCTATACTGATATCCCTCATTCCCCAGATGTGCCTATTCATATCTAGGGTGTCCCTGAATTCTCTAGACGTACCTATGTTGACTTGCTGTGTCTACACCTTGTATGCTAAGGCGTACACCCTGACTTGGGATGTCACACTTACTCTCAGGAATGTCTACTTTGATCCAGAATGTTTCTTCAATTCCCTTGTGTGCCCACCCTGATCTCTGAAATCTATTTTTTGGGGGTATGTCATCTGTGGCTTGTGATGTCTCACCAGTTTCCCAAGTGTGTCCTCCCTGATAAAGAATGTTTCCTGTGCTCCCCTGAGACATCACCCATGACCATGGATGCCAACTTAATTCCCCAGGTGTAACTACTTTGAGCTGAATTCTCTCCCTGATTCACAAGGTATATCTACCTTTTCCTGGCAGTTCTCCGTATTTTCCCATGTCTCTACTCTAACTTTGGATGTCTCTCTAAATCCCTAGGTGTGTCTATACTGGCCTGGGAGGTCACCCTCACTCCCCAGTTGTATCACTACTGATGTCTCATCCTAATTCCTTAGGTGTGTCTATTCTACTCAGGAACATCACCCTAGTCCCTAGGTGGGTCCATACTAACTCAAGGTATTCCTTCATTCCTCAGGTTTATCTACACTGAACTGGTATATCTCCCTGGTTCCCAAGCTTGTCTACACTGATGTGGAATGTCACCCTTATTCTCCATGAGTTTCTTCCCTGACATTTGCTATCTTTCTATTTATTAAGGCTTTCCAACTCTGCCTTGGAGTATCACCCTAATTCCCCAGTTACACCTATTCTGATCCAAGTTGTCGCCCTAATTCCTTAGGTGTGACTGCTTTGTCCTTGGATGTCTCTTTAATGCCACAGGCTTGTCTACTCTCACCTTTGATGTCTCTTTAGTTTCCCAGGCATGCCTTCTTTATTATAGGATGTCTCCTTAGTTCCCCATGTGTGTCTTTTCTGACCCATAGTGACACCCTGCTTCACTGAATGTCTCTCTAATACTGTAGGTGTGTCTATTATCAAAAGAAAATTCATGGAGCTTTATTTGATATGAATATTTTATTGAGTGAGAAACAAACTTAGAGGAACAGAAAAACATCCAAAGTGAAAGTTGCTAAGACTCTCGACTCTCAGCAGTACAGCCCAGTTCATAAGGCATGAACATGCAAGTACACCGTTTTCTGTTGTGCTTGGTTACTAGAAACTTAAGTTGGCTTCCCAGGTGGTGCAATGGTAAAGAATCCACCAGCCAGTGGAAGAGACTCAAGAGACGCGGCTTCAATCCCTGGGTGGGGAAGATCCCCTGGAGGAGGAAATGGCAACCCACTCCAGTATTCTTGCCTGGGAAATTCAATGGACACAAGAGTCTTGTGGGCTACAGTCCATGGGGTCACAAAAAGTCAGATTTGACTGAGTAATTGAACATGGGCACACTAGAGACTCACATTCCTTTTTATTACAGGAACTCACTTGACTGTACCTGATTAGCTTGAAAGCTGTAATGGCATGCTGACATGAAGAAGCTTATGTTTTGTTTAAAATCAGAGTCAGCATTTTGGTAATTAGGACACTTTTAAGTTTTGGTTAGGTAATTATGAGTCTTTGGTCTTGGGGTATATTCAAACTGCATCCTCTATTTTTTCTTTCCCTCTTTCCCTTATTTCCTTTTATTTTTTAAGCAACTCCCCCACCCCACCACTGCTTTTGATCATTCTCTTCATTTAATCAAGAGCAGCCAACTATTTAGCATTATTCTTGGCCACCACTTGTCCCTTTTCCTGTGGACATCTGAAGACCATGAATCAGAATCTCAGTAGGTTTTTCTGATGATTCTTTTTTTAATTAAAAAATTATTTTATACTGGAGTATAGTTGATTGCCAATGTTGTGTTAATTTCAGGTGTACAACAATCTTCTGATGATACTTGCTCATATAGCTATTGTTGCTCAATTCACACAGAGATCATTTGATTAGTCAATGGCTGCTGAAAACCACTGAAGATGCATGAGAAAATACAATACATAGGGACATTTTTAATATGATTACTAGGAGGATAATATCAAGTGTTCGAAAAAATCCCCAAACCAAGGTGCCCATTTGCCCAAATTTAACCAATTAAAAAGATCAAATGGGTTATGATAAGAATCAGTTTTTGCTTTTACAAGCCAATCTACACTATTTGCATAATGTTTAACTGGGTTTTAATTTTCTTTCTGAGTTATTTATATAAGCAAGACATATTGTATTAATATTAGTAATAATGTATATTTCTTCTTGTTCAGCTAATAAATAGTCTAATGGTAACCCACTTCAGTATTCTTGCCTGGAACATCCCATGGACAGAGAAGTCTGGCAGGCTCTAGTCCATGGGGTCACAAAGAGTCGGACATGACTGAGTGACTGAGCACGCATGCCATTGTCTAATATAACTCTGGCTAAAGAACTCATAGATTCTTGTTGTAGTTGCAGGGATTCTGCTATAGATAAGGTCTGTTAGATAAGACAATGAGTGTCAATTGGACGGCTCTGGGGAATTTTGGAGACATAACCTGTAAAGGTAGGCCTCCTGGGCAACTAGGTCAAAATCTCAGATCAGACTAGACACATTTGATGAATTAGGCAGACATACTATGTCCAAGCAGACACACTAGGGGAACAAGGTATACCTCCCATGTAGGAATAGCAATATTTGGAGTTTAGAGAGAATTATAAGTCAGGGTGGATGTAATTGGGATGTAGGGATAATTCTAGGTCGTAATAAACCTTGGGAACTATGGAGACATCCAAAGTGAATGTAGACATAACTGGGAAATCTCCATTAAATGTAGACAAATCTGTAGAACTGAAGTGACACCCAGGTAATAGTTGTCACACTTGGGAAAAAGACAGACATTTCAGGTAAGTGTACACACACCAGAGTTATTAAGCAGGATACTTTGGTGTATATAATCTGAACCTGATAAGTAGGGAGGCATCCTTGATGATAGACCAAACTGAATGCAGAGAATAGCAAGGAGAGATAAGAAGGCCTTCTTACATGAACAACGCAAAGAAATGAAGGCAAATAACAGACTGTAAAAGATTAGAGATCTCTTCAAGAAAATGGGAGATATCAAAGTAGTATTTCATGCAAGGATAGGCACGATTAAGGACAGAAATGGTAAGGACCTAACAGAAGCAGAAGAGATTAAGAAGAAGTGGCAACAATGTACAGAAGAGCTATGCAAAAATAATCTTAATACCCTGGATAGCCACGATGGTGTGGGCACTCACCTAGAGCCAGATATCCCGGAATATAAAGTCAAGTGGGCCTTAGGAAGCATTACTATGAACAAAGCTAGTGGAGGTGATGGAATTCCAAGTGAGCTATTTAAAATCCTAAAATAAGATGCTGTTAAAGTGCTGCACTAAGTATGTCAGCAAATTTGGAAAACTCAGCAGTGGCCACAAGACTGGAAAAGGTCAGCCACTGTTTCCACTGTCTCCCCGTCTATTTGCCATGAAGTGATGGGACCAGATGCCATGATCTTAGTTTTCTGAATGTTGAGCTTTAAGCCAAATTTTTCACTCACCTCTTTCACTTTCATCAAGAGGCTCTTTAGTTCTTTCTTCTTCACTTTCTGCCATAAGGGTGGTGTCATCTGCATATCTGAGGTTATTGATATTTCTCCTTGCAATCTTGATTCCAGCTTGTGCTTCTTCCAGCCCAGCATTTCTCATGATGTACTCTGCATATAAGTTAAATAAGCAGGGTGACAATATACAGCCTTGACGTACTCCTTTTCCTATTTGAAACCAGTCTGTTGTTCCATGTCCAGTTCTAACTGTTGCTTCCTGAGCTGCATACAGATTTCTCAAGGGGCAGGTCAGGTGGTCTGGTATTCCCATCTCTTTCAGAATTTTCCACAGTTTATTGTGATCCACACAGTCAAAGGCTTTGGCATAGTCAATAAAGCAGAAATAGATGCTTTTCTGGAAATCTCTTGCTTTTCCGATGATCCAGTGGATATTGACAATTTGATCTCTGCTTCCTCTGCCTTTTCTAAAACCAGCTTGAATATCTGGAAGTTCACGGTTCACATATTGCTGAATCCTGGCTTGGAGAATTTTGAGCATTACCTTACTAGCTTGTGAGATGAGTGCAATTGTGTGGTAGTTTGAGCATTCTCTGGCCTGTAGGGGAAGGGAAATGCTGGCAAAGTTCTGGTTATCCATTTCAGTGCATCCAAACGTGTATTTTCCCCCAAAGATATTCTAGAATCTTCCCTCAGGAAGGCTAGACTTCTACAAAGTCTCCTTTGTCTGTAGGTTTCTACCCAAGTGAGTGACAATGGAGATATTAGGGTAGACATTGCTGATGAAAGAGGAAAACACCTCAAGTCAAAGTAGGCACACTTGAGGGTTTAGAGCCAACTCAGTTTAGTGTAGCTATACCTGGGAAATCAGGGAGATATTCCATGTCAGGTAGACACACTTGGGTGACTAGTAAGATATCTCAACTCAGGGTAGAAACACCTGGGTAGTTAGAGAGATGTCATAGTTGGTGTCAGAGACATCACAGTTGGAGTTAGAGACATCACAGTCGGTGTTAGACACACCTGGGCAGTTAAATAGACATAAGAGTTCAAGGTGGGGCTTCCCTGGTGACTCAGTGTAAAGAATCCACCTGCAATGCAGGAACCGCAGGAGACTCGGTTTTGATCACTGGTTTGGAAAGATCCCCTGGAGAAGGGTATGACAACCGCCTCTAGTATTCTTTCCCGGAGAGTCCCGTGGACAGAGGAGCCTGACGGGCTACGGTCCATTGGGTTGCAGAGTCAGACATGACTGAAGTGACTTAGCATGCATATATCTGGAGAATTAGTGTGACATCTAAGGTCAGATTAGAGGCATGTGAATTAGGGAGATTTCCTTGTACTTGGGTTTTATGTGGACATACAAGGTCAAGATAGACATACATGAAGAACCAAGGGGACATCCCAACGCTGGGAAGACACACATGGGGAATTAGACACCACAGGTCAATGTGAATACACAGGCAAAATTAGGAACACATCCAAGGTCAGGATATACATACCTCAGGTTCTAGGAGGACATCCCTGTTCAGTGTAGACACATCTGTGTAATTAGGCAAATATCCCAGTTATGAATAGAGAGACCTCAGTAGTTAGGAGGACATCTAAGATTAAGGTGGGCAAACCTCTAGAAATAGGAAGGTATCTCAAATCAGGGTGGACATACTTGGAGTGTTAGATAGACATAATAAACCAAGGGCACACACCGGGGGCAGAGGGGGTGTTGGGGGGACTAGGGAAACATCCCAGGTTAGTTTAGACATACCTGAAATTTTAGCCATCCAGAGCATCTTGGCAACATAAGACATCAATCCTTTTTGTCCTTTTTTTAAAACAACTAATCAGGCAACCATCACAAACAAAAGTGCTTCTAGGAGGTGTGGGATATGGCATCATACACCAAAGGATCCAGGAGGAGTGTCACCTAACTGTGCATCAGGTATGGGCTGTGAAATCAGCAGGAGCTAGGGAACCTGTCCAAGTTGTCTCAGCTGCTGTTGGGGAAAACCTAGAGAACATCAACTTGAGCAGAAACCCACAGACAAGGGAAACTTCATAGAAATCTAGCCTTCCTGAGGGGATATTCCAGAATGTCTTTGGGGAAAAATACAAGTTTGGATGCACCAAAAAGGATAAGAGGAACTTTGCCAGCACTTCCTCTCTTAATATGACACTGCAGGGTTAAACTAGTTGGAGGTGATGTCTTCCACAGGGAAAGGGAAATCAGTGTGCAAGTGATAGGCTTCTAGCTGCTGCCTGATGCTGCTGGAGAAATTTGTTTCTCTCCAGCAGCACCCAGAGTACTGAGGCGAGACCTTCTGACTGGGAACAGAAGGAGATCTGGGAGAGGCAGATAAGCATATCAAAAGGCATTAAAGGGATGCAGTTCCTGCTGACTGCACTCAGCAATTCCACCCTCCAGTCTCTGGAAGAACCTCACTTGAGGATCCCCCAACACCTTGAGTACTGAGTGCATATACACATCTCCCCTGCTCTGCCACTGGCTCCTTATGCATGTTCCCAAGTGTGGCAGCAAGAACAAGCTCCAGTAAACAGAGTGCTTTGAGAAAAAAGACCAGGGTTTGAAGGCAAGGGAAAATCACAAATGTGAGCTTTAGCTGGGAAACAAAAGAGGCTTCCAGGGACCAGTCTAGTGAGTTGTTTAGTAGCTCAGTCGTGTCTGACTGTTTGTGACCCCGTGGACTGCAGCATGCCAGGCTTCCCTGTCCTTCACCATCTCCCAGAGCTTGCTCAAACTCATGTCCATTGAGTTGGTGATGCCATCCAACCATCTCATCCTCTGTTGTCCCCTTCTCCTCCTGCCTTCAATCTTTCCCAGCATCAGGGTCTTTTCAAATGAGTCAGTTCTTTGCATCAGGTGGCCAAAGTATTGGAGTTTCAGCTTTAGCATCAGTCCTTCCAATGAATATTCAGGGCTGATTTTCTTTAGGATAGACTGGTTGGATCTCCTTGCAGATCAAGGGACTCTCAAGAGTCTTCTCCAACACCACAGTTCAAAAGCATCAATTCTTCAGAGTTCAGCTTTCTTTATAGTCCAACTCTCACATCCATACATGGCTACTGGAAAAACCATAGCTTTGACTAGATGGACCTTTGTGGTCAAAGTAATGTCTCTGTTTTTTAATATGTTGTCTAGGTCTGTCATAACATTTCCTCCAAGGAGCAAGCGTCTTTTAATTTCATGGCTGCAGTCTTGCTGTGATTTTGGAGCCCAAGAAAATAAATTCTTTCACTGTTTCCATTGTTTCCCCATCTAATTGCCATGAAGTGATGGGACTGGATGCCATGATCTTCGTTTTTTTGAATGTTGAGTTTTAAGCCAGCTTTTTCACTCTCCTCTTTGGTCTTCATCAATAGGCTCTTTAGTTCTTTCCTTTCTGCCATGAGGGTGTGTGATCTGTATATCTGAGGTTGTTGATATTTCTCCTGTCATTCTTGATTTCAGCTTGTGCTTCATTCAGCCCAGAATAAAAGCTTAAGAAAAGATGTAAAAGCTTAAGAATTCAGACACAAGAGGGAACAGGAAGAGTGGAGTAAGTGTATCCACACACTCATGGTGGGGGGAAAAACCTCAGATTTCCCCAGAACTTCAGGTGTGATTAAGTATTTTCCACTGGGTGGTAACTAGAAAAGGTTTGAAGAAGTATCTGCTATTCCAGATGTGAGAGAAGGAGCACAAAAATACAGTTAACATGAAGAATCAAGGAAACATGTCATCATTAAAAAGTAACAATAATCCTTCAAAAACAAACACTATTTTGAGAATGTCAAGGTTCTACCAGAAAACACAGAAAGACAATTCTACAAAATCAGAAAAACACCTACACAGACAGAATGAGAAATTCAGCAAAGAGAAACTATAAAAGAAACAAATTCTGGAACTGAAGAATTCGATGAGTGAAATGAAAAAATGCAATAGAGAGTGTCTGCAACATAGCGGATAAAATGGAAGGTAGAACTGGCTAGCTAGAGGATAGAAATTTTGAAATAACCCAATCAGAGGAGAAAAAAGAATGAAAAAGAGTGAAGAAGGTCTATGTGATCTATAGGACTCCAACGAATATTAGAAAAATTGCAGTCAGAAAAATAGGAGAAGAGGCAGAAAATTTATTTTAAGAAATAATAGCTGAAGCTTCCCAAATCCAGGCAGAGACTGTTAGCTTCACCATCCTACTGTCTCAATGCCAAAAGACCTTCTCTAAGACATATTACCTTTGATTTTTGACAGTTTTATTATAAAGGGAAAATCTAAAAGCAACCAGAGAAAAATGATTGTAACCTATAAAGGAACTCTCAGTGGGCAATCATCAGATTTTTCAGAAAAACCCTACGACCAGAAGAGAGTAGAATAAAATATTAAAAACGTTAAAAGATAAAAAGACAGAGAAAAAACAAAAATATATATTAAAAGAAATGAAAATGGAAAGTCTAGGAGAGAAGTTTATAGCAACAAGTTCATATGTTCAAAAAAAGATCTCAAGCAAACCAGCTTTACATCTCCAGGAATTAGAAAAATAAAACACACTACTAAGCCCAAAGTTAGCAGAAAGAAGGAAACAACAAACATAGAATAGAAATAAATAAATTAGAGATTAGAAAACAGCAGAGACCTAAGAACTGTTTTTTAAAAATAAAATTGACAAAACCATAGATAGACTAAGAAAAAAGAAGATTCAAAATATAAAATCATAAAATTTTTATTTTATGATTTTACAGCTGATATTACAGAAATACATGATACTATAGAACAATTATATAAAAGGAACAGCTGATACTAGAGAAATACATGATACTACAGAGCAATTATATAGAAGTAACACATCGAACATCCTTAATAGTCAACCCCAAAACTGTTAGAACTAATCAATGAATTCAGTAAAGTTCCAGGATACAAAATCAGACGCAGAAGTCAACTGTGTCTACCCTAACATGAGATGAGAGTCAACCGACTCTGTGAGACCCCCTAGACGGCAGCCCACCAGGCTCCCCCATCCATGGGATTCTCCAGGCAAGAACACTGGAGTGGGTTGCCATTTCCTTCTCCAATGCATGAAAGTGAAAGGTGAAAGTGAAGTCGCTCAGTCCTCAGTTGTGTCTGACTCTTAGCGACCCCAGGGACTGCAGCCTACCTGGCTCCTCCGTCCATGGGATTTTCCAGGCAAGAGTACTGGAGTGGGTTGCCGGTGCCTTCTCCGATATGCTAATGACAAAACATCTAAAAAAGAAACAGAACTATCCCATTCACAGTAGCAGTAGACACAGCTGGAGATGTGGGGAATATCCCAGGACAGTGTACATACAAACATGGTATTAGGAACATATCCGAAGATAGGGTGAATGCAACTGAGATATTAGAAAGAGATCACTTGTCAGAGTTAACTAGGGAAACATATCATGTCAGAGTAGACACACATGCAGTGATATAGGGTGACATCCTGGGTCAATGGAGAACCATCTGGGGAATCAGGGAGACTTTCCAAGTCACTGTAGATACATTTGAGGAAATAGAGGGGCATTCCAAGAAAATGTAGACACAGGTGGAGAATTAAGGAGATATACTGGTTAAGGGTAAACACACCTAGAATTAGGAAGAATCCTCGGTCAGCGATGATGCACCCGGGGAAGAAAGAAGAAATTAGATCAGAGTAGACAAACTTGGGGCACTAGGGATCCGAGGTCAGGGTAGATACAACAGGAGTTAGGTGTTATCCCAGGGAAGAGTAAACATAACTAGGGAACTAGGGACATGTCCCATGTCAGGTTAGAAACACCCAGGAGTGAGGAAGTCTCTCGAGTTAAGGGTAGACACATCTGGGAATTAGGGATACATCATTAGGCAGAATTCGTATACTTGAACAGGGAGACAGCCAAGATCAGTGTAGACACACCTGGGAATTAGGGTGGCATCTCATGTTAGGGTAAACACAACTCAGTAATTATGGAAATATCCCATGTTGGCATATATGAATCTTGGGAATTAAGGAGACATTCAAGGTCAGGGTAGACACATCTGGGAAACTGAGACATCCAGGTCAGTGGTAGATATTCAAGCACTCAGGTGATTCAGAAGCAACCAACGTCAGTGTAGATACCCAAGGGAACTTAGGAACATCTGACATGAGTACAGACATACCTGAAAAAACTAGTGAAACACCTCAGGTCAGAATACCCACATCTAGGAAGTAAAGGAAATAGCGCAGATCAGATTAGAAACAACTGGATTATTATTCAAACTATTACTAAGACAGCATTGGTCAGAGTTGACACATTTGGGTATTTGGGAAGACATTGTAGGTCAGGGTAGACAGACCTGGGTTATTTAAGGAGAAATCAGATGAGAATAGACATTCACAAAGATATAGAGAGACATCCTAGGTCATAGCCTAGAGTAGGAAATGGCAACCCACTCCAGTATACTTGTCTGGAAAATTGCATGGACAGAGGAGCCTGAAGGGCTACAGTCCATGGGGTCTCAAAGAGCCAGATACAACAGCACACCCAGGTCATAGCAGAGACATCTGGGGAGGTAAGGAGTTTTCGCACCCAGTGAATGAACATCATCATGGACCATAATCCCATAATAAAGACAGAGCTGGGCATGAAATTCGAAGGGGATTCTGAGGGTGAGAGAGAAGACTGTGCTCACTGGAGGAATGTGGGGAGACACTCAGTGATGTGCAATCAGTGCCCACAGCCTCAGTGTCAGAGTCGGGTAGACCAGGCACCTCCTACGAACCTCAGGTCCTGAATCATGATGGTGGAAAAGATAATCAAGCTCCTGAAAGAGGAAAAGAAATCACTGTGGTACAGAGGCTGTTCCACAGCATTTAGAGAAGGTGATAGTGAAACCTCTTGTCTGGCTTTGCAACACTATCACTGGTGTTTCTAGCCCCACAGAACCAGTATTTTGTCATGGCTGAACCTCCCCGGTGAACAAGACAAAGAGTGCACCAGGCATGGTCCGGTTGGAGTCATGAAGCTGACTCAAGATACTTCAAATGAAGGAAATGCCATCCAAGTGGATTGCATCTGGTGGTGGACGGACTTAGAAAACAAACAAGGGAGAGTAAGACAAGCTGGAGTTTAGTGACTGCAGGAAGTCATAACCACTTGTCACTATCTTGGAATGCAGAGAGAAAGATGCTGGAAAAGCAGGAATCTTAGGAAAGACGAAGATGCTGGCAGGGAAGCCAACCAAACTTGCTGAGGTGGCAAAACAGAGAGAGGTGGGCGTTCTGGCTTCTCCCTTTCCCATCTTCCTGTTTCCAGGCAATTTGTCCCATTGGCCAAGCTGCCTGGAAGCACAGGACAAGGTGGCCAGGGACATTTCATCCCTGGGAAACAAAGGAGAGCAGAGTCACAGAATAACAGGTCTGTGGGCAAAACTGAATGACCCGCACACTCATGTATCTCTGTGGTCTTTGCAAAGTGAGCAGACTTTCCCGTGACTTCAGAATACTGTTTCTCGAAGTGCATTCCACTGATCTCTAACCTCATTCAGATCACCTTGATACTTTTAAAATGTGAATCTCCAGGGCAGCACCTCTCCTGAGTCAGACTCCGTGGGCAGGATCCTAGGGTCTGCATGTTAACAAGCCTCCAGGTGACCACCACACTGACTTTTCAGAGCAATTGCTTCAGAGTTGCATTCCCCAACCTGCCTGATGTACCTGGAACTGTGCTGAAATGTGCAGACCCTGCATCCCTACCCTTAGAGATATGGATTCAGGACATCTGGGAAGACCTCAGGAGTCTGTATTTTAAACAAGTGTGTCCCCCATTCTGATTGGGCAGAAAACTGGGGAAGATGCTTTAGAAGACTGCCCTTAGATGGTGCTGAATGTCTTCAATCAGAGACAAGAGGACATACCATCAGTTTCCTGGGGCTGTGATAACAGGTAACATCTCAGCAGGTCTGTGAGAGCCGGGCACTGTGCTGCTGCAGGGGGCCAGGTCAGAGCATCACCTCCCTCCTGTGCGTCATTTGCCACTGGTCCCCCCGGGGTGCTGGATGAGCAAGGACTGTGTCCTGGAAACACTTTTCCAGATTACTTGCAGGAGCTCAGTTATAGGAACAACAGAGTAGCTAGCAGGGAGCTGAACACACTTGACTGTTCAAAATGAGTAATATTCTTTCTGAAATTCCACTCACAGCCTCTGTTGAGCTGCAACACTAGCCCCTGAAATTAGTCTGAAATTAGTCCTGAAATTAGTCTCCCAGCTCGCCAGACGGCATTGATCCTTTTACTGATTTTTTCTCTTCAGTTTTCAGTGTTTTTCTCCACTAAAAAAAAATTAATTGTCTAAAAGTTGCAAGATTGAGGATTGCTAATAGAAATGAAAGGCATCAATTAATCCAGCTCCCAGAGGTAAGCACTATTAGAAGACATACACAAAGCCAACAGGCACGGGAAAAGATGCTCAACACCACTAATCCTCAGGGAATTGCAAATCAAGACCACAGTAAAATACCACCTCACAGTTGTCAGAATGGCTGTTGTCAAAAGTCAGAAGATTACAAGTGTTGGTGAGTAGTGGAGAAAAGGGAACCCTTGTGAACTGTTGGTGGAAATGGAAATTCGTGCAGCCACTATGGAAAACAGCATGGAGGTTCCTCAAAAAATTAAACATGGAAATACCATTTGATCCACCAAGATCCACCAATATCATTTCTGAGTATATATCCAAAGGTAATAAAATCACTATTATCTGCAAGAAGAGATATTTGCACCCCCATGTTCATAGCAGCAGTATCCACAATAGCTGAGATATGGAAACAACTTAAACATCTGTCCACAGATGAATGGATAAAGAAAATTAATAGATTTGACTATATAATATAAATATAGTGAAATGTTAGCATTTAAAAAGAAATAAATCTTTCCATTTACAACAACATGAATGAACCTAGAGGACATTATACTAAGTGAAATAAGCCAGACACAGAAAGTCAAAATTATGTAATCTCACTTCAATTGTTATTTTTAAAAAGCAGTACTTCTAATAACAGAGATAGCATGGTAGGTGCCAGAGGCTGGGAGGGAGCTAGTCATGGGAGTTATTGTTTAATTGGCAGAGCTTCAATTTGCAAGATGAAAAGAGTTCTGGAGATGGGTGGTAGTGATGGTTGCAAAATAATATGAATGTACTTAATACCACGGAACTGTACACTTAAAACAGTTAAGATAGTAATTTTATATTATACATATGTTTTACTACAGTAAAAAATTGAAAAAACATATTGATGCATAGTTTTTCAGTTATTCTATATTTGCATCAAACAGAACATAAGAATGTGTGTGATCTGTGTATATGTGTGTATGTATGTAACATGTATGCATATATAATCTTTCAGTGCACTGGGATGACCTCACTACTTTGAGTAACTACTGCTTAATATTTCATGGCATAATTTTACTGTAATTTATTTCACAGAATTCCTATTGGTAGAATTGCTTGCTTTTACTTTTTTGTTCAACTTCATTTCTCTTACAGTTCTGCCATGAATAATTCTAAAAATACTCATTTGTCTAGCTCTAAGAGAGATGTTATCCAGTACTGGTTGACAACAGGTTCAGAAATTAGATGCATGGGTTCAAACTTTGACTCACATACTTATTAGCTCTATGACTATGCACAAATTACTTAACCTCTCTGTGTCTCAGATTTTCATCTCCTATGGGAGATGATTAGAAATAGTGTTACGTAATGAGAGTAATGTGAGATTAAATTATCAGCATCCATAAAGCATTTTACAACACTGCCTGCTTCATAGCAAATGCTCACTAAGTATTAACTATGGTTTTGTTACTTGTGAGAAATTTTCTAGTAAATAACTACCAGTAGAATCATTGCATAGAAACAGATGTGTATTTAAAATATAATATCCATTGCCAAACAAAAAAAAAAAATCAGTCCATCAACTTCACTGCAGATGAATTGTACCTCTCCCCCTACTCCCTTGACAATCTGCAACTTTTTGCTAACCTGAGACACTTTATTAATCATCCCATTTTGCACCATGATGCCTGCCTGTTGACTGCTATGTGAACTATGAGCTGGAGAAAAATATCAGAAGGCTATCACAGCATCTAAGTGAGAGGTGATGGTGGCTTGAGTAAAGGTGTGGAGGGGAGATAGAAAACAATGGAATGATATAGGAAATGTTATGAAAGTTGACTTGGCAGCATTTAATGTTGGACTAGTTGTGGTAGTAAGAAGAAGGCTCAAGGGTGCCCCCCAGATTTCAGGCGCCAGAAACTTGGGGTCACTGCATAGTCCTTAGAAGGCTTTGGAGGAACCAGAAGTGGAAAAGGATGGAGGTAAGGTTTCAGTCTGATGAATTGGAGAGGTGGTACATAACAGTGGATAAAGTGTACACTCTGAGTATCAGAGAATTAAATGAGATAATTTATGCAATATGCTTATGGCTCAGTGAGTGATCAGTAATGTCATCATGTTTAAGGGAGCTTTCCTGGAGGAGACATCAAGTAGTCCACTGGACACACAATTATAAGGCTCTAAGGTGGAGATGTAGCAGTTTGTGATATACTGGTATTTGAGGCCATGGGAGTGCATCAGGGATGGCAGACTAAGCCCAAGTAGGTAAATCTGGCTGTCAGTCTAATGTAAATAAAGTTTTATTGGCACACAGTCATGCCTATTTATTTATGTACCGCCTATGGCTACTTTCATTCTACAAAGGCAGAGATGAATAATCGCAACAGAGATTGTATTGCCTGCACAACCTAAAATAGTTACTATTTAGCCCTTTATAAAGAAAGTTTACCAATAGCTGGATTATAGTTCTGAGCAAGAATGTACAATGGGGAAAAGAGGGGCAAGTGTAGGACTTGAGGGGCTTCAGTATTTAGATGGAGCACTTAGATGCTGTCAAGGGGCAGTTCAGAGGGAGTGTCCAGGGGATGGGAGGAAAGCTAGGAAAATTTAATGATGGAAATCAAGCAATGGGAGGATTTCAATAAGAGAGTGGCCAGCTCACCCCTCTGCACCACGTCATCTCATCATTCTTCTTCTGATGATGAAATCTCTCTGCAGCTCCATCTCTAACACCGAGGAGACACTCTCAGTCCCCAAGCCTTGATATGGTCTTCATTTAAGAGATGGGCTCAGCCTGAGATGAAAATCTCTTGGCTTCCAGGCCAAATGCTCAGGGCAAGAAAGGGCCCTGGTTAGACTGGCTCATGTCAGGTGGTTCAGCTGTGCCCAGGAGGCTGGGATCAGACTGTGGACACATGGCAGAAAGTCCACCACTGAGTGTCTGTATCCTCAGGGCCCAGCCACACCCTTTCTAATGGCCACCTTCCCCCAAACTTTACCGGGGGGTTTCCTATATTTTTAGAGCCCTGGTGCAGTGGAGAAGTCCATTCACTGTTGCAATCCCACAAGGCAAGCCGTTAACGTATGCAACTGGCCTTAAAAATTCAGGCCTCAGGCTATAGACAAGGTCACAGAATTTCCCTCTCCAGCCAGACAACCTCAAATTAAAACTGAGTCTTTCACACTGCTCTTCAGTTCATGCCAGCAGAACATAGTTACACTTGACTACTGAGTCACCGAAGGTTAACCAGTCATGGACCTATTGTCTGAATCTCTCATGATCACATGTATTTGCATCACCATCTCCTTCCTTCCCACACTGAGCTGGTGGAGGCTCAGGACTGCCCTCCTGCCAGGACAGTAAACATCCTTTTTGAGCAGAGTGAGTATGTCTGATTAATGCCTCTGCACTGTGTTGCCTCAAAAAGCAAAAATTGGTATCAGGAATGGGCTTGTGCTCAGTAGACTCTGTCAGCTACAAATTGGCACTTCCATTGGTGCTTGCCACCTATCTCTCCAAGGATTAAATCATGTGCTGCTGAGGCTACTGATTTTCAACATCCCTGAAAGGAATTTGGGGTGGAGAGCAGAAATGAGACACTCAGTGCTCTGGGGAAAACTGGCAGAACAGGTCTTCAGATAGTTATTTTTAAGAGCCAATTTTATGAGCCCAATTCTTATATCTCTTCATATCCAGAAAAGCAATAAAATCCTTCACAGTGATGACTGTTCCTTGTGACTAGCAGAAACCTTCTGCAAAAAAATATGTGCTTGATTGCAGGTACTCTCCTTTCATCAAAATTGCATATATGCTGACCTTCCTCCATACCTCTATGGAGCAGTTTCTCAGAGCTACCTGAGGTGCTATCTCCCAGGCTATAGTCCTCATTTTGCCCTAAATAAAACTTGATTCACACTCTCATGTCGTGCATTTTTTTAAGTTTTGTTTTTTAAGGATGGTGATTACATGCTGACCACAAGCATGTGGACCCCAGACTGGTTGAAACCAGAAAGTTGATGATTAAGATTCCTGAAACATCACCCTGTTACCACCAACCAATCAGAAGAAAGTCATACACCGTACTGCCCTCACTTCAAATGTTGTCTTTAAAACAGCTTCCCTGAAAGCCATCAGGGAGATCAGGTCTTTTGAACACAAACTGCCCATTCTCCTTGCTGGGTACCCTGCAAATAAACACTGTATTTTTCTTCACCACAACCTGATGTCAGTAGATTGACTTTGCTGTGTAGCTGGTGAACAGACCTGAGTTTGAACTGGTAATGTTCCCTTAATTATCAGCATCTGAGAGATGAGAACAGGGGGAGCTAGCTTTGGGGTCTTAGCAAGCAGATTTGCTAGATTCCATGGGAGGGAAGCACATGTTTACTCCCTGGTCTTTATCTCTCAGATGCTAATAATTAAGGGAATGTTACCAGTCCAAACTCAAGTCTGTTCACCAGCTACACAGCAAAGCCAATCTACTGACATCAGGTTGTGGTGAAGAAAATACAGTGTTTATTTGCAGGGTACCCAGCAAGGAGAATGAGCAACTTGTGTTCAAAAGACCGCATGTCCCTGAAAGCTTTCAGGGAAGCTGTTTTAAAGACAATGGATGAAATGGGAGAATGCCACTGAAGCATGTAAATTATCATATGTGAGACGAATTGCCAGTCCAGGTTTGATGCATGACACAAGGTGCTCAGGGCTGGTGCACCGGGATGACCCAGAGGGATGGGATGGGGAGGGAGGTGGGAGGGGGGTTCTGGAAGGGGAACACATGTACACCCATGGTAGATTCATGTCAATGTATGGCAAAACCAATACAATATTTTAAAGTTAAAAAATAGATAAATAAACTAATTTAAAAAAATAAAGACAATGTTTGTAAATGCTGGAGAGGGTGTAGAGAAAAGGGAACCCTCTTACACTGTTGGTGGGAATGCAAACTAGTACAGCCACTATGGAAAACAGTGTGGAGATTCTTTAAAAAACTGGAAATAGAACTGCCATATGACCCAGCAATCCCACTGCTGGGCATACACACTGAGGAAACCAGAATTGAAAGAGACACGTGTACCCCAATGTTCATCATAGCACTATTTATAATAGCCAGGACATGGAAGCAGCCTAGATATCCATCAGCAGATGAATGGATAAGAAAGCTGTGGTACATATGCACAATGGAATATTACTCAGCCATTAAAAAGAATACATTTGAATCAGTTCTAATGAGGTGGATGAAACTGGAGCCTATTATACAGAGTGAAGTAAGCCAGAAAGAAAAACACCAATACAGTATACTAATGTATATATATGGAATTTAGAAAGATGGTAACAATGACCCTATATGCGAGACAGTAAGAGACACAGATGTATAGAACAGTCTTTTGGACTCTGTGGGAGAGGGCAAGGGTGGGATGATTTGGGAGAATGGCATTGAAACATGTATATTAGCATATGTGAAATGAACTGCCAGTCCAGGTTTGATGCATGAGACAGGGTGCTCGGGGCTGGTGCACTGGGATGACCCTGAGGTATGGGATGGGGAGGAAGGTGGGAGGGGGGCTCAGGATGGAGAACACAGGTACACCCATGGCAGATTCATGTCAATGTATGGCAAAACCACTACAATATTGTAAAGTAATTAGCCTCCCATTAAAATAAATAAATTTATATTAAAAAAATAAAGACAACATTTGAAGTGAGGGCAGCACGGCGTATGACTTTCTTCTGATTGGTTGGTGGTAACAGGGTGATGTTTCAGGAATCTTAATCATCAACTTTCTGGTTTCAATCAGTCTGGGGTCCACATGCCTGTGGTCAGCATGTAATCACCATGCTCCACTGGATGAGAGTCTTAGTTTCTGCAGAACAACTCTAATATATACATGAGATTGTTCTGTGTGTCCCTTCAGAAGGAACTAAGACTCTGCTTTATCACTGAACTAGGGTTTAAGCTATCATTACTTTTCTTGCTTGACTGCTTTTCCTTTGTTTATTGTTCCCTCACTTCTCTAATTAGTAACTGCTTGAGTCTGCTCTTTGGAACACAGGGGAGGCCTAGGAGGCTGAAGCCTTTTTCTACAAACAAGAAACAGGGGACACAGAGGGGCTTTTGTACCCAGGAAGCCCTTGCAGGGTCCTACTTGGTTTAAGTCCCCCCTTTTCTTTGATACTCCTCAATCCTGAGGGCAACAGGGATGTAACAAGAAATGGAATAAAGTTTTGGATACAGAAGTAAATCATAAACTCTGCAAGGGAGTTCAGTCTTAGGGGGACTCGATTTGGGGAATGAGAAGACTACAGCACTCACCTTTGCTCTCCAGATTAGATCACGGGGCGAAAGAGAAGGTGCTCCAGGAGATTTTGTGGTTAAGGATGGGGAATTACAGCTGTGATTTATGATGGAGACCACGCTTCTGCACCCAGCTAGAGGAGGATGGAGCTGGGCTGCTCAGCTTGTTTCGTCCTGAGCCCCCATCTCCCTGCCGTGCACCGGTCAGGCCTTGCACTGTCCCTCAGACTGGCCAGGCTCATTCCTGCACCTTCTGGACATCAACTTGATGTCTGTTTCCCAACACTTGGGTTCTCATCACAAAGGTCCCCTCCTCGGGAAGACCCCCTGACCCTCTGTCACCTCTCAGTCACCCTTCCTCACCCAGTATTTTTTTGTGGAGCACGTCAGACTTCCTAGGTTCCCAGGCTGCTGGATTTCACTTTAGCAGAGGCTGGGTGCACAGGGGCAGCAGGCGTGTGTGTCAGGGGGAGGGGTCACCTGCCTGACCCCAGACCCCAGAGCAGGGAGGGGCCAGAGAAAATGTCTGCCTTCCCCTCCTCATTCCCTCTGTTTTCCTGCTGGCTCCTCTGATATCCAAACCCTGCCGAGGCCAGAGGAGGGGGAACCTGGGGATGCTGTCCATGGAGGTCAGTGGTTAGCCCCTCAGACAGGGCAGGGCAGAGGGGGTGCGGAAGATGAATGGAGGGAAGAATGAAGAGTCCAGGGCAAGAGGATGCGGTGTCTCTGTCCCTCTTTCCTCTTGCACCCAGCCTGCTGCACCCCAAATGCCTCAAAGTCAGAGCCTTTGCTGAAGCAAACCTGCTGCATGAAACCAGGCTTGACACTCAGGCCATCTTTGCTGCCCTCACCTCTGCCTCACCTCTGTCTCCAGCTCACTCCAGTTGGATGACAGCTGCCTCTTTGTCTGAAAACCCCACAGCAGGTCCTCCTGCATGTGGCTCCTGAATACCCAGGACCTGCTGCAGAAGTCAGGGCCCTGAGAAATACAGTCTCCTTCCCTCCCTCCCCATTCACTAAAAAACAAGAAACACCACAAATTTTCTTTTAGAAATTACTATTCATTAAAAATCTAAAAATGTGAATGTATGGTTGCATTTGAGGGCATATTAAACAAATAAATAGCCTTAAGTTTCTAAACGTGTTGTCCTTAAGTATAAATATCTCCAACTTGATTTCCATGCTTCCTACTGAATTATTTAAGTTAACTTTATTCAGTTCTTAGTCTTAATTTTAACAATTCTAGAATCCTTTCTATGCAAAATATTAACTTTTTATGCAAAACACATGAATTTAATGAAAGTTCTAATGAAAGTTCAGTTAACTCTAAGAAAGTCATATTTTTAAGAAACTTTTGAATGATTCAGCAAAGTTCTGACATAAATCACCATTTCTAACAGAGGGCAGAATCACAACCAGTTCATTCCCAACTGGAGGGGTCCATGGAACTCTAAGTGGACTCAGCCTGTGTGAGTTTCTCTGTGGGTTTGTGCCGTTGGGGAATTTTACCAAAATACCAGCAGGAGGTGTTTTGGAGCTGAATCCTGGGTTCCTGATGTTACCAAGTCCAAGCTCACTCTGCTCACTGCATGACAGGGTAATACACTGGAGACAAAGTGTTAAGGCAAGGAATACAACTTTATTCAGAAAACCATCAGACTGAGAAGATGGCATACTAATGTCTCAAAATAACTATCTTATTGGGGTCTGGATGCCAGATTCTTTTATAGAATCAGAGAGAGAGGAGAGGTGAGGAAGTAAAGTAAAAAAGGGCCATAGTCTTACAAGAAAATCTCCTGGGATAACAGTTGGGCAAGGTCAGATCACCTCCCTGTGAGCTGAACAAAGGCACTTTAGGTTAACATTCAGGCAGAGAGGCAGGGTTCCCTGAGACAGGCCATAATGTATGATTATAATAATAAAAGCAAATGAAACACAAAGATTAAAGTCAAAGAAACAGATCAAACATGGGGTCCAGTTTTAGCTCTTCCCTGTTATACCGATGGGGTCAGAGCAGCTACCCTGGATCCTGTCTGCAAACAGCAAGTCAGTCCTTCCTCAAGGCAGAGGCTGTCAAGGGCAGTGCTGGGCAGGAGGCGGGTAGGAAATGCTTTGCACTCCCTGGAGAGTGAGTTTCTCGGAGCATCAAGCCCAAAAGCACCTTGAAGGTCCAAGTCACAGCTACCTGGGGCTTCATCAGGTGTCCAGGGTGTTCTGGGAACCTCATCTGAGACAGAGCCCCTTTCTTGGGCTCCCTGAGGCCTGCTTCCCACCCCCAATGGGACTAATCACAAGCAGGAGTAAACCTGACCTAATCAACAGAATCCAGACACTTCCTCCCTCCAACTAACATCATCTCCGGAGGCCCTGGGGGGTTCCACTCACACCCAGCAGCCAGAGTAAAGCCTGTCTTCCCCTGTTTGCCCCAGAGATTTGCTAGCTGAGCAGCCTCTCCTCTGAGGCTCTACACCAAGATGAGAAAATTCTAGACCCCCCTGGGGATGGGGATGCTGGTGGCTGGTTTTGATAGCTTACAGTGGTCGGTGTTGGGTTTGTTGTCTCTGGAGGAGGAGATTTCACTCCAGGACCAAAGATGCAGTCTCAGTCACTCAGAGCTTTGTGCAGCAAAGATTTTTATTAAAGTGAAAGTGATAGAGAAAACTTCTGGCATAGACATCCAAAGGGGGTAGAAAGAGTACCAACATTGCTAGTTTGAGCAGGGAATTATATATTTTTCAGCTGGCTGCTGAAAATAGATAAAGAGAATATCTCAAGGTTGTAAAAGTTCCACCAGACTCCGAGTTTCACCATCCTGAGGTAACTTCAGTACAAGATTAGTCAGAAGGAATGATTCTGGGCAATGTGTCTCTGGGCAAGACATACTGTTGCTGAGAAAGAGGTTCCCAAGCAAGATTTGTTGCAATTATAACCATTAATGTAGAGCTTAAGAAAAGCATACCCATGAGTAATCATTAGCTCTGGACCTAAAGAAAAGCCAGTTCCCAGGCAAGATATATTGTTGCAATATTATCACAGAGCTTAAGGAAAGCATGAGCAAGATATATTGTTGCTTGTGCAGCCTATGTGATTAAGGCAAAAGAAAGTGAGCAAGAAAGTTCATCTCCTCCTTAAAGGGGCCTTGGACTCCTTATCAACCTGCCTAAGCTTTAACTCTCTCATTTTTATAGGTTAAAGTGGGAAAATACGTATGTGCACGGCACCTACACCTCAGAGGTTCCAGACCCCCACAGTAAAGTGAACGTAGCAATACAACAAATCATACAATGTGTTGGTATCCCAGTGCACACAAAACTATGTTTAGGGACTTCCCTGGTGGTCCAGTGGTTAAGACTCTGTGCTTCTGATACAGGGGGTGTGGATTTGATCCCTGGTTGGGGAATGAAGATCCCACATGCCTCTCAGCATGGCCAAAAAAATTAATTAAAAAAATTGTGTTTACATTATACTTCAGTCTGTTAAATGTGCAATAACATTATATCTAAAAAACCAATATACATACCTTAATTAAAAATTCTTTATTGCTCAAATGTGCTAACCATCTTTTGAGCCTTCAGTGAGTCATAATCTTTTTGCTGGTGAAGGATCTTGCCTCAGTGTTGATGGCTGCTGACTGATCAGAGTGGGGATTGCTGAAGGTTGGTGTGGCTGTGGCAGTCTCTTAAATAGGACAATAATGAAGTTGTCCACATTGGTTGACTCTTCTTTTCACGAATGATTTCTCTGTAGCGTGCAGTGCTGTTTGATAGCATTTTACCCATGGGTGGAACATCTTTCAAAATTGGAATTATTCCTCAAACCCTGCTGCTGCTTTATCAATTAAATTTATGTGATACATAATTACCAAAATGTAACCCAGAGACTTGCAGTGAGCAGATTCTGTTGGAGTAATGGCACCCGTAGACTTGCTAGATGCAGGGTTGTCACAAACCTTCAACTGGTTAAAAAAAAACCCCACAGTACCTGTGAAGTGCAGTAAAATGAGGCATGTCTGTATCTGCAATAGAAAATGAGAAGAAACACCCACACACCCACCAGAATGCACAGCTGAGCTGAAGAATGGCCTTCTGTGTGGCTCTAAATCGGAAAGAGGGAAAATAAATACTTTCACAAAGTGAGCTCCAGGAACTTTTGTTAAATATAGTATTGTTAATTATGTTTACGTTGTTAAAAAGGAGCAACTGGGACATCATTAGACACTGCTAATAGGAGAGAGAGAGACAAGAGGGACTGAGGGAGCCCTGTGTCTCTAGATGGGTTATGACTTTCATCTTGGTACACTGTAATAAAAATCAAAAGCCAAAGCCCTTTAAAAATACTGAAGTAAATGAAGCTACATGCACGGCAAGGTGATGGGGTAGTCACTCACAGGAGGCTGACTGAAGGGTAAAGAGACGGGCTCAGGGAACCCCGGTCCTACCCAGCTGATTTCTCTGACCTTGGTCGGGGTCAGGGGGTGGGGTGAGGGGTCATGACCAGGTGTGATGCTGCAAAGAAAGTTATTCTCTCAAACCTCATGGTGGGGAAAAGGGCACTCTCAACTCGCCCTGCCACTCACTCACCTCCAACCGAGGACAAACATCTAACCTCTCTGAGCGTCAGAACCCCGTTTCCTCACTTCCACTGCAGGAATGAGGCTGGGATGAAATGAAGGGTTTGAAATGACTTTGCAAGTATTATATGGCTGCCTGGCTGTGCGGGCCCGCCATATTCCTGCTGGAGGACAGGGTAGGACTAGTGGGATGTATCAAAAAAGATTAAAAGAAATACATGGAACTGCATTCTGGTATGTACACACTAGAAACCAGTGTTTTCAGAGGATTCAGCAGCCGGCCTTATGGATCACTCACTCCATAGAGTTGACTCCCAGTCAAATGACTCAATTTATGGCCAGACGACAGCCAGGCTAATGAGACAGAGTACGCCTGCCCCTTTCTGTGCCAACATCACTATGCCCAGCAGAGAGCAGGATCTGGGATCACTTCCTGTGGGAATCTGGAGGATCCAGCACAATGTCCCTCCCTGGGTAGATGGATCTGCCTGGCGGGACTGCAGGGCTGTGCTGAGGGTCCCAAGCCCCCTCAAGTCAGGTGTCAGGGCCCCTTTGACAATTCAGATGGGGATTAGAGGGGAAAGAAGATTCTGCCAAATGCTGTGTTTGCATTTTGCATGCTCCCAGCCTCCAACAGCTGCATCAACATTTATGTTGCAGGACAGGACTGAATCCTCACCTGCAGTCTGTGCTCTGCTGATCCTTGATGTGGAGCCCATGGGTGCTGGGGTTTAGGGAGCCAGTCACCTTGTGGTTCGAACCTCAAGCTGGGCTGGAAGCAGGAGGCCTGCTCTGCATTCTGAAAACCTCTGAGCCCCTCTTGACAAAGGAGCTTCTTTATTTCTGCCTGGAGTTCAAACTGCCCCTTCTGCAGCTCAAATCTGCAGTGACAGCCACAGAGCAGGAAATTCACCTGCCCTTCATCCTTGGGCGCAGCTCAGGTGACACATGGAGCAGGGCTTGAAGGGCCCCTGGGAGGCTCAGACCCACCTTCAGGGCTGCATTTCCTGCAAAGCCACTCACCCGGTAACTCATGCAGGCGTGAACAGTGGATGAAACTGCTTCCTGCCCCACAATCGGCCCTGAGTGTACCTGGGGGAACAGAGGACAGGGAGCTGCGCAGACCCAGGGTCTTCTGACTGTGGGAGCAGGAGCAGGTCCAACTCTGTTCTCTGGAGACATGTCAGCTCCATCCTGCAGGCAGAGAAATGGTCTGAGGGCGAGAGCAGGGGCCCATCCTTTTCCTAGTCTGCTGACCCATGGCCCAAGGCTGCTGCACCTGTCAAGTCCTTGGGCTCAGATCCCTGGGGCAGCTCTTCCGGGTCTTCACTTGGAGGGGTCCTCACCTTGCAGGTCCTCATCTAGAGAGTCCTCATGGGGGTGTCCTGTACCTGAGAGTCCTAACCTGGGGATCCTCAGAGGCCTTGACTGTCAGAAGGAGCATGAACCCTTCATGGCTGCAGCCTGCAGTTAAAAGAGGGTTGTGTCTGAGACTATATATTAGTACAGATTTCAACCCCCATGTGAATTTCTGTGCCAGATTTCTGGGGTATCCTCGGTGACCCCCAAGTTTACAGGAACTAAACTGAATCTTGAGGTCTTCCACCAGCACATCTGAGTTTGGTAGTCAGAGCACAAGCATGCTGTCAGGCCAGGTGATTCATAACAGAGCACAGGGACCTTCACCAGGGGTTCCTGTTCTGCCCTGGCTCTGAAGCCTTCTTGTAGAAATGACACTGTCCTCCCTAATGAGAGCTCCGATTGTGACAAGGCTATGGACACTCCAGCTAATGAGGCATGGTTAAGAAAAATGACTGTGATGTCTGCTATCCCACCACCTAGAAGTTCCCACCATGAGATGCTGGTGTGAAAACAGTGGCACATTTGTGACATAACTTTGCAAAATTCTATGGAAAACATTTAAGATGGGGTGATGATTGTGACATCCTTTTCAGCAAAAGACAAAAATAAAATAACGTAGTAATGAACTTGTCCTTTATTCAAAGAAACACCACATGGATTGGGAGCTAAGTGCCTCACAGGCAGCACAACACTCTTTCTGAGGGATCTGGGGCAAGATGGAGTTTTGTAGAATGTTAGAAGCAGCAATGTGGAAATAGTGCATGACTGGCTGGGGTTGCTTCTCTGACTTTGTTTAGAAAGTTTAAGAAACAGGAAGCAAGTAGACAGACCAGACTTGGCTTGGCCTTTGGGGATAGGCTGACTGCATATACAGGCTGGCCTCATATCCTTGATATGGAGGGTCAACCCTACTCCACCATTTGTACAGGGGGCTTGAGCAATCACAGATTTTGGTCTCTGCTGAGGTCCTGGACTGAATCACCATGGACACCAAGTGATACTGTTCTGCATTCCTGGTCAGTCAGTTCAGTTCAGTCGCTGAGTCATGTCTGACTCTTTGCGACCCCATAGACTGCAACACACCAGGCTTCCCTGTCCATCACCAACTCACGGAGCTTGCTCAAACTCATGTCCATCAAGCCGGTGATGCCATCCCACCATTTCATCCTCTGTTGTCCCCTTCTCCTCCCTGCTTCAGTCTTTCCCAGCACCAGGGTCTGTTCCAATGAGTCAGTTCTTTGCGTCAGCTGGCCAAGCCAACTCTGGTCTCTCTACTTACTTTCTGTTTCTTAACCTTTCTGATGCAAGTATTGGAGTTTCAGCTTCAGCATCAGTCCTTCTGATGAACATTCAGGACTGATTTCCTGGTCAAGCAGATATTTATAAAACTGTGTAAGTATGGTTTGTTCACATAGTATCTGGTGGAAGATATGTTCACATATGAGGCACAGGGAAGACACTCCGGCTTACATATGATTTAATCTGAACTTTATGCTAACTAGAACATATGGCCTATTAAACATGCATTGTACATATGCTTCAGCCAATAAAAGATAGAATGCATTAAAAAAAACTCAAAATGGAGTAACTGTGGTTCAGGCATTCAAAAGTGAAGCTGAGTGGCCATTGTGGACATGGTTTTAGACACGTTCCTGTATTACTGAGAGCGTGAATTTTCTGAACTCTGTCAGACTCAAGGACGCCAGCAGCCATTCTCAAAACAGTATCTGTGAGCAGCTGCCAGCAGACTTATGGTCTCAGGGCCTCCCCTTGTAACTAAATGACCATTTCAGACCCCAACCTATCCTTGCTAAATAAACACAAGCTTCATTGCATTTACTTCTTGCCAATTCCAACCCTATTTCTTGCAAATAATTTATATAATTTTGTGAGGTGCTTTTTTTTTTTTTTGCCTCTATAAGCCTCCCTCATTTGGTAGTCAGGAGGAGTAATATTCAAATGCTTCTTGAATCTCCCAGGCTATAGTCATAAATTTGGTTTAAATAAAACTCTTATCTGTTTCTGTGATAATTTGGTTATTGATTATGTGCATCAATATTACTTGGTGTAGTTGGCAAGATATCAGAAGAAGCCATGGAGTCTCCTGGAGGCTACTTTGAACTGATCCTCTGTACCAAGTACGAGCCCCTTTAGCACCTGTGGGCATCCCCACCCCTGCCCACTGGCTTCACAACACCCTCAGGTGCTTTGATGAGTTATTCCTAAAATCTGGATTTCCTTAAGTTGATATTCCTATGACTCCTAAGACTTGGAGTCTTAAAGAGTACTGGCACATTTCCTAGGTAAAGAGGACTGAGGTGGGGGTGGTAATTTTAAGCAGGAAAAGCCTAAAAGATTCTACTGTGATCTCTTAAGCAGAGACCTAGGGTGAATTTCTAGGCAAGGAAGCCTTGCAAGGAACATTGGAGTGAACTGGTTTGGCTGACATCTTTTTTAAATTTGGATTAAAATTGGACATATTTGTACTTTGCAGTAAATTGAAACTGAAAGAAAATTGGAAATTGTATTTCTGAGGCCTACCAAGCCCTCGAAAAGGTCAGCCATCCACCGGAACTCCAGCTGGCCTCACTCATGTTTGACAAGAAGCCATTATTTGAAAGTACTCATGCCAGGTAAGTTGGCTAGGTTGGGGCTCTTTTGACCTTCCAAAAGTGGTTTTTACAAACACAGCTAGAGAAAGCTAGCTTGGTAAAACTACTGACCCTGAGACAACAAAAGTACTCCTAGGAGAAATACAAAAATTACAGCTCTTATCCTGTCCTTGCAATATAAACACAGCCCACATCGCTTGGGACCACTGCCTTGGCTCAATTAGTAGAAACTAAAACTGAACAAAATTAAGGAAAAGACGCTTTTTAAAACTCAAGCAAGACTAATTTTTAGAAGCTGAACCAAGCTCTTGAATGAACACTTTGGTTTATATCAAGAGAGGAGTGACTGTGTAACCAAATATATTCAAATATTAAATCTCTAACCCCATCTTGGGCTTCCCAGGTGGCTCAGTGGAAAAGAATCTGTCTGCCAGTTCAGGAGACATAGAAGATCTGGGTTCGATCCCTGGGTGGGGAAGATCCCCTGGAGGAGGAAATGGCAACCCACTCCAGGATTCTTGTCTGGGAAATCCCATGGACAGAGGAGCCCAGTGGGCTACAGTCCACGGGGTTGCAAAGAGTTGGACGTGACTGAGGAACTGAGCACATGCAACCCCATCTTGCAGAAAGAAGATGCCAAGAGAACCAATCTGAGGGTCTCCATTGCTGTCTGAACACTCTGTTTACTCTTTCATGTTTCCTGGGGTCGTTTGGATTCAAGTATGACTAATAGCAGAATTTGTGTTTTAAACAAGAAAACAGAAAAAGCATTACTTGTGTTATGATGTAGATGGCATGAATAAAATAATACACATATTAAATAAACTTTACTCAAATTAAAAAAAAACAAAAATAGAGCTTTTTGAAGTATGATTTTTGAATTTGAAAATTTGAAATAAACCAACTCCAATTTGTTACCAAAAAAAAATAAAAAGAAACTCAAGCAAGAAAACTGTGGACCATGGGAAAACTAAGACAGCTAGTTGGTTCTTCTGGGCTCTCTGGCAAACCTCATTTTTATTTGATGGGTTAATGTCATCCCTTGCTGCAAGGCTGGTGCCCTCAGAATGACAAAGAAACTGTTAGAAAATGTGTTCTCCACTTGGAATATGACTTCTATCATCTCCAATGATCAAGGCACCCACTTTACTGGGCAAATCATAAGAGCCTTAGCAGAAACCCCGTGAACTTTTTGAAATTATTATGATCACCATCACCCTCAATCACAATGCAAGGTCAACAGAACTAATGGAAAAACTGGACTCAAGCATAATAAGAATTAATTACATGGGATTAAATAAATGGATGAATATGATTATCACTTTGTGACTTTTTGTCTAAAACATTGCTGGCTATTAATTTTTGTTTTTCAGATATAAGGAAACCTTTCCCCTTAAGCTAATTATGACTTACAGTAATTTGGTAAGTTATATCCTTGTAAGCAGAATTAAAACATTTATCTTTTCTCTCTACCTGATCCCTCCAGAATTCTTAGTGAGTGTTCTTATCTTCATGGAAATGTGGTTATTTGCTTGAGTTCAATAAGAATCTGTTCTCTCTATAACAGAACACAATTGGAAATGTCGATCATATTACCACAGTTTGACTGAAATATCATATGTGCAAAAATACATAAAATCAAATATGACCAGACAGATTTTTGCTTGTTTTTTATTTTTAATTGGAGGATAATTGCTTTACAATGTTGTGTTGGCTTCTGCCATGCAACAACGTGAATCATAAGTATACATATGTCCCCTCCCTCTCGAACCTCGCTCCCACCCCACACCCCATCCCACCCCTCCAGGTTCACCAAGCGCCAGGTTGAGCTTCCTGTTCTATACAGCAACTTCCCACTAGCTCTTTATTTTATATATGGTAATGGACACGTTTCAGTGATACTCTCTCCATTCTTCCCACCCTCTCCTACCCACCCTGTATCCACTAGTCTGTTCTCTGTGTCTGCATCTCTATTCCTGCCCTGCAAATAGGTTCATCAGTACCATTTTTTTTAGATTTCATATATATGTGTTAATGTACGATATTTGTTTTTCTCTTTCTGACTTACTTCACTCTGTATAACAGGCTCTAGGTTCATCCACCTCACTGGAACTGACTCATATCCATTCCTTTTGTTTTAATTTATTTTTTTATTGAAGGATAATTCTTTACAGAATTTTGTTGTTTTCTGTCAAACCTGAACATGAATTAGCCATAGGTATACATATAACCCCTCCCTTTTGAACTGCCCCTTCATTTCCCTCCCCATTCCCACCCCTCAAGGTTGATACAGAAACCCTGTTTGAGTTTCCTGAGCCACACGGCAGATTCCCGTTGGCTATCTATTTTACACGTGTTACTCTTCCCATACATCTCGCCCTCTCCTCCCCTCTCCCCATGTCCATAAGTCTATTCTCTATGTCTGTTTCTCCATTGCTGCCCTGTAAATAAATTCTTCAGTACCATTTTTCTGGATTCCGTATATGTGCGTTAGAATACGATATTTATTTTTCTCTTTCTGACTCACGTCACTCTGTACAATAGGTTCTAGGTTCATCCACCTCATCAGAACTGACTCAAATGCATCTCATTTTATGGCTGAGTAATATTCCATTGTGTATATGTACCACAACTTCTTTATCCATTCATCTGTTGATGGACATCTACGTTGCTTCCATGTTCTAGCTATTGTAAATAGTACTGCAGTGAACAATGGGATACATGTGTTTTTTTCAATTTTGGTTTCCTCAGGGTATAAGCCTAGGAGTGGGCTTGCTGGGTCATAAGGTGGTTTTATTCCTACTTTTTAAGGAATCTCCATACCATCTTCCATAGTGGCTGTATCAATTTACACTCCCACCAACAGTGCAAGAGCATTCCCTTTCCTCCACACCCTCTACAAACATTTATTTGATATATTTTGATGATGGCCATTCTGACCAGTGTGAGGTGATATCTCATTGTGGTTTTGATTTGCATTTCTCTAATAATGAGCCATGTTGAGCATCTTTCCATGAGTTTGTTAGCCATCTGTATGTCTTCTTTGGAGAAATGTCTGTTTAGGTCTTTTCCCCACTTTTTAATTGGGTTGTTTGTTTTTCTGGAATTGAGTTGTATGAGCTGCTTGTATATTTTGGAAATTAATCCTGTATCAGTTGTTTCATTTGCTATTATTTTCTCCCATTCTGAGAGCTGTCTTTTCACCTTGCTTAGAGTTTCCTTTGCTGTGCAGAAGCTTTTAAGTTTAATCAGATCCCACTTGTTTACTTTTGTTTTTATTTCTGTTACTCTAGGAGGTGGGTCATAGAGGATCTTGCTTTGATTTATGTCATCGAGTGTTCTGACTATGTTTTCCTCCAAGAGTTTTATAGTTTCTGGTCTTACATTTAGGTCTTTAATCCATTTTGAGTTTATCTTTGTGCATGGTGTTAGGAAGTGTTCTAATTTCATTCTTCTACACATAGCTGTTCAGTTTTTCCAGAACCATTTATTGAAGAGGCTATCTTTGCCCCATTGTATATTCTTGCCTCCTTTTTCAAAAATAAGGTACCTTTGGTGTGTGGATTTATTTCTGGGCTTTCTATTTTGTTCCATTGGTCTATATTTCTGTTTTTGTGCCAGTACCATACTGTCTTGATGACCGTAGCTTTGTAGTATAATCTGAAGTCAGGAAGGTTGATTCCTCCAGGTTCATTCTTCTTTCTCAAGACTGCTTTGGCTATTTAGGGTCTTTTATGTTTCCATATGAATTGTGAAATTTTTTGTTCTAGTTCTGTGAAAAATGCCATTGGTAATTTGATAGGGATCGCATTGAATCTGTAGATTGCATTTGGTAGTATAGTCATTTTCACAATATTGATTCTTCCTACCCAGGAACATGGAATATCTCTTCATCGGTTTATGTCATCTTTGATTTCTTTCATCAGTGTCTTATAATTTTCTGTGTACAGTTCTTTTGTCTCCTTAGGTAAGTTTATTCCTAGATATTTAATTCTTTTTGTTGCAATGGTGAATGGAATTGATTCCTTAATTTCTCTTTCTGATTTTTCATTGTTAGTGTATAGAAATGCAAGTGATTTCTGTGTATTGATTTTGTATCCTGCAACTTTGCTAAATTCACTGATTAGCTCTAGTAATTTTCTGATACTATCTTTAGGGTCTTCTATGTACAGTATCATGTCATCTGCAAACAGTGAGAGCTTTACTTCTTCTTTTCTGATCTGGATTCCTTTTATTTCTTTTTCTTCTCTGATTGCTGTAACTAAGCCTTCCAGAATTATGTTGAATAATAGTGGTGAAAGTGGACACCCTTGTCTTGTTCCTGATCTTAGGGGGAATGCTTTCAGTTTTTCACCATTGAGAATAATGTTTGCTGTAGGCTTATCATATTTGGCCTTTACTATGTTGAGGTAGGTTCCTTCTATGTCCATTTTTTGAAGAGTTTTAATCATAAATGGGTGCTGAATTTTGTCAAAGTCTTTTTCTGCATCTATTGAGATGATCATATGGTTTTTATCTTTCAATTTGTTAATATGGTGTACCACATTGATTGATTTGTTTATATTGAAGAATCCTTGCATTCTGAGAATAAACCCAATTTGATCATGGCATATGAGCTTTTAGATGTGTTGCTGAATTCTGTTTGCTAAAATTTTGTTGAGGATTTTTGCATCTATGTTCATCAGTGATATTGGCCTGTAGTTTTCTTTTATTGTGTTGTCTTTGGCTGGTTTTGGTATCAGGGTGATGGTGGCCTCATAGAATGAGTTTGGAAGTGTTCCTTCCTCTGCAATTTTTGGAAAGAATTTTAGAAGGATAGGCATTAACTCTTCTCTAAATGTTTGATAGAATTCTCTTGTGAAGCCATCTGGTCCTGGGCCAGATTGTTTTTTGGGAGATTTTTTTTTATCACAGCTTCAATTTCAGTGCTTGTAATTGGGTTGTTTATAATTCTATTTCTTCCTGGTTCAGTCTTGGAAGATTGAACTTTTCTAAGAATCTGTCCATTTCTTTCAGGTTATCCATTTTATTGCCATATAGTTGTTCGTAATAGTCTCTTACAGTCCTTTGCATTTCTGCACTGTCTGTTGTAATCTCTCCTTTTTCATTTCTAATTTTGTTGATTTGATTCTTCTCTCTTTTTTTCTTGATGAGTCTGGCTAAGGGTTTGTCAATTTTGCTTATCTTCTCAAAGAACCAGCTCTTAGTTTTATTAATCTTTACTATTGTTTCTTTCATTTATTTTTCAATTATTTCTGCTCGGATCTTTATGATTTCTTTCCTTCTACTAATTTTGTGGATTCTTCTGTTATTCATTTTCCAGTTGTTTTAGGTGTAAAGTTAGGTTGTCTATTTGATGTTCTTCTTGTTTCTTGAGGTAGGATTGTATTGCTATAAATTTCCCTCTTAGAACTGCTTTTGCTGCATCCCATAGGTTTTGAGTTGTTGAGTTTTCATTGTCATTTGTTTCTAGAAATTTTTTTATTTCCCTTTTGATTTCTTCAGTAACCTGTTGGTTATTTAGAAGCATGTTGTTTAATCTCCATGTGTTTGTGTTTCTTACAGTTTTTTTCTTGTAATTGATGTCTAGTCTCATAGCGTTGTGGTTGGAGAAGATGCTTGATACGATTTCAATTTTCTTAAATTTACTGAGGTTTGATTTGTGACCCAAGATGTGATCTATCCTGGAGAATGTTCCATGTGCACTTGAGAAGAAGGTGTATTCTTCTGCATTTGGATGGAATGTCCTGAAGATATCAGTGAGATCCATCTCATCTAATGTATCATTTAAGACTTGTGTTTCCTTATTAACTTTCTGTTTTGATGATCTGTCCATTGGTGTGAGTGAGGTGTTAAAGTCTCCTACTATTATTGTGTTGCTGTCAATTTCTCATTTTTTGTCTGATATTGTTTATCTTATGTATTGAGGTGCTCCTATGTTGGGTGCATAGATATTTACAATTGTTATGTCTTTCTTTTGGTCCGAACCCTTGATCGTTATGTAGTGTCCTTCCTTATCTCTTGTAATCTTCTTTATTTTAAGGTCTATTTTGTTTGATATGGGGATTGATACTCCAGCTTTCTTTTGCTTCCCATTTGCATGGAATATATTTTTCCATCCTCTCACTTTCAATCTATATGCATCTTTAGGTCTGAAGTGGGTTTCTTGTAGACAGCATATATATGGGTCTTGTTTTTGTATCCATTCAGTCATTCTGTGTCTTTTGGTTGGAGCATTTAATCCATTTACATTTAAAGTGACTATTGATATATATGTTCCTATTGCCATTTTCTTAATTGTCTGGGGTTGATTTTGTAGATTTTTTTCTTCTATTGTATTTCTTGACTGTATAAGTTCCTTTAACATTTGTTGTAAACCTGGTTTGGTGGTCCTGAATTCTCTTAACTTTTGCTTGTCTGAAAAGTTTTTTTACTTTTCCATCAATTTTGGATGAGATCCTTGCCAAGTACTGTAATCTTGGTTGTAGATTTTTCCCTTTCAATACTTCAAGTATAGCTTGCCATTCCCTTCTGGCCTGCAGAATTTCTGCTGAAAGATCAGCTGTTAAGCATATGGGGTTTCCCTTGTATGTTACTTGTTGCTTCTCCCTTGCTGCTTTTAATATTCTTTCTTTGTGTTTAGTCTTTGTTAGTTTGATTAGTATGTGTCTTGGCATGTGTCTCCTTGGGTTTATCCTGTATGGGATTCTTTGTGCCTCTTAGACTATTTCCTTTTCCCTGTTGGGGAAATTTTCAAATATAATCTCTTCGAAAAATTTCTCATACCATTTCTTTTTCTCTTCTTCTTCTGGGACCCCTATAATTCATATTGTCCCAGAGGTCTCTGAGATTATTTTCTGTTCTTTTCATTCTTTTTCCTTTATTCTGCTCTTCAGAAGTTATTTGCACCATTTTATCTTCCAGCTCACTGATTCATTCTTCTGCTTCAGATATTCTGCTATTGATTCCTTCTAGAGTGTTTTTAATTTCAGTAATTGTGTTGTTTGTCTCTGTATGTTTATTCCTTAATTCTTCTAGGTCTTTGTTAATTGATTCTTGCATTTCCTCCATTTCATTTTCAAGGTTTTTGATCACCTTTGCTATCATTATTCTGAATTCTTTTTCAGATAGTTTGCCTATTTCCTCTTCATTTATTTGGACTTCTGTGTTTCTGGTTTGTTCCTTCATTTGTGCAGTATTGCTCTGCCTTTTTATTGTTTTTTAACTTATTGTGTTTGAGGTCTCTTTTTCCAAAGCTTCAAGGTTGAATTATTTTTTCTTTCTGGTTTCTGCGCTCTTAAGGCTGGTCCAGTGGTTTGTGTGAGCTTCACGTAGGGTGAGAATTGTGCTGAGTTTTTGTTTGGTTGGTTGGCTTTTTTCCCTCTGATGACAAGACTGAGTGCGGTGGTAATCCTGTCTGCTGATGATTAAGTTTGCATTTTTGGTGTTTAGATGAGGCTTCCTGCGCTGGGTACTACTCATGGTCGGGTGATGCCAGGTCTTGTATTGCAGTGGTTTCCTTTGTGTGAGTTCTCACTGTTTGGTACCTCCTAGGGTTAGTTCTCTGGTAGTCTAGGGTCTTGGAGTCCGTGCTCCCACTCCAAAGACTCAGGGCTTCTGCTAACAAATATTTTTCTCACTTTTATTAATTAGCGCCTTCTGCTACTCTGTCTACTAACTGCAATAACATGTCACTCCATATGCGCGATCAAAGTTCACAGTGCCCTGGAACTTACTACATGCGCTAGTGTTTGCTTGTTCCTCAAAAAGTTGTTCCCAAATTGTTGCAGATTTGGCCATTTGCCATAGCATACAAATTCCAGCCACACCCTGACATAGAGAGTTTTTTTATCGCTATCCTTTTACGAAGTCTTGGGCGCTGTTCTCTCACATCTTGCGGAAAAACAGCATGGAAATGATAAAGTTGGTTTCCCATGTTTTCTTGATGTTTCTTCAGCACACGCGCTGAAGAGCATTATTTGTTATTCTATGAGTATTCTAGTAAATTGCTGTAGTCAGGCTGATTAGACACAGACTAACTTCAAGGAGCAGGCTTTTCTAGCCACAATTGCACCTAAAGTGGCTTCTCGTCTGAAATAATACAGCTTCTGGGATCCTCCAGATATTAACATTGGTTCAGCTTCTCTCAGGCCTTCAGATCACCAGATTAGAAAGTCATATCAGGTCCCTATAACTAAACCGCATCCACATGTCACTCAAAAATCAGACATATCAAATTCTGCTTATCATTTGCGCAATAATTTCGTCTCATTATATTTCTCAAGAGTCTCACAATTTTCAACCAATGAGCACAGCTGACCTGATTGACACTTATGGGAAGACGTCTACCTAGAAAAACCTTCCTCTTATTAAAAATATTTATTTTTTTTTGCTGTGCTGGGTCTTAATGAGGGCATGTGGGGATCTTTTTAGTTGTAGGCTATGCAGGATCTTCCTTTTTCAACTGACAGGAAGGTGCACATCATATGGAATCTAGCTCCCTGACCAGGTATCCGTAACCTGACCCTCTTGCATCTCGTACAGTACAGAGTCTTAAGCCACAAGGACCAACCCAGGATCAACTCATGGTGATACTGAGAAGTCCGTATGCCTTGTGGTCATGTGTGAGGAGTCGCTCTCTCCTGACACTAAATTACGCCATCCACGCACGCTGAGAGCTCATGGAGCTCTAACTGGATGTACTCGTGTAACAGGTACTCATAAAGAGACAATGAAAAAGGTAACAAGATATCTCTGTAATCACAAACCACACCGTTCCATCAGATCCTTTATGTCACATCTCAAGATTACATCTCATTCCAGTTAGATGCCGTAACACGGATCATATAAACCAGACTAATTCCTCTGATAGGCAGTAATATTTGAAAATACACTTATGTAGTTTCTTGTGATAGTTTATGACATATAAAGGATAATAGATGTTGAATGAGATTCTCAGTCCTTGGAGCTTCAAGTTATGGAGAAATAATAAGTGAAACTGAGGTTGTTTCCCTGCTAAGTGATATCAATTCTCTCTAATCTCTACTCAACACTCATCACATACTTTTTACTTTCTTATGTATCGCCTAATATGACTCTGCGCGAAGGAGTCTCTCTCTCTGCTTATATCACTACAAACTCATTACTAGTAATCTGACGCCCTATTTTCACAATCCAATGGTAAGTGAAGTCTTAGGTCAGTACTTTTTATATACAACACATAACATTCTCATGGATTTATTGATCATTCCAGAGACATATTGCTTTTAGAGGGAACTGAGACATCAATGTCTAAGGGCAATATATACTTCTGCCTTAGGATTATGGTTCTTTGTCCAGTGCATGACTTAGCATTCTTTCTCCACTAGTTATATTCTTCTGCTATTTTGTCCATGCAGCGAGGTGCAGTCTAGTTTTTCTGAGGTATAGACAGCAAGAGGTTCTTTTTGATTCTAAGACTTCCATGATACACCAACACCAAACGTTATGGAATGGTCCATATATTTCTTATTCGAGTGACTCCTATTCAAGCATGCAGGCTGTACTCTCTGTCTATGTTGATAAGCTTTGCAAAGGGTTTATATATATTTATATATATTTATCTTCAAGAGAAATCATATCTCTTATACAAGACTCTTTTACATCACTACTTATCATCTGATATGCGGAATAATACTAATGACGATAGCCTCACATCGTCGCAAGTCGTACACCAAGCTGCCATGGCCTTATAACAAGAATGAATAGAAGAGAGTGCGCTGTGTTCACGGTGTCCAGGAAGTCGAGGGCAGACACAGTAAGCTTTACGCTTCACAATGTTGTGGGTATTCGAGTCCGCTGGCTCTGCGCACTAAGGGATGTGTACAGAGAGGATTTTTAGGAGAGATAAGTGTAAGTAAGGTGTAGATTGTATGAAGGAAGTGCTGGTCATACATGAGTATAAATGTCATAAGATGGAATTGCGTGATTACACAGGTTGTGAAGCAGAGGAAGGGAACAATACTTTAGGGGTACGCACATGATTTAGATCGAAGTCTGAATACTATATCATGACTCATCGCATGGGTTAAGGTTGTGTTATGAAACAACATAAATCTAATAGTTAGCAGAACATCTATTCCTTACACCATTCCTCAAACTGTCCTGGACCTCAGATGATGGTCCAAACGGGACCCCTCTCTCATTCCTGATCCAATATCGCAACGTTTTGCAATATATATCTTGAAGAACAGCTGTAGTGCTACTCGAGGGCGTGCTGGATACCATTACCATATGCAGACAAGTCAAGTGACTGAGACCTTCTGGGGCAGTTAGCTGACTATCTCCCCTCAATCCCTCACCCTGGGGAAGCCTGCTGGTTTGATTTAATCTCGTCTGGGCGGTATTATAACCTATGCCTTTGAGTCGAGACACAACAATCCTCTACAGATTGTCTACTGATTCAATGGAAGTCTTTGGGATTATTGGCATTACCAATATCAGACAGCCTTCTAATCAGAGGATCTCTTGCATTGAGAGGTGTGTACTTTTCTAAATGTTTTAAATCACTTTCAAATTTACAAGGTAGGTTAAGCTGGGTTGTTGTAGGGAAAAAAATCATGAACGTCGCTTTTCTGTTTATTTTTACAGGACGATCAAAAAGTCCTTTCCATTAAGTAACACAAATAGATAAGAATCAACTCAAGACGTTAACTAGAGTAGCTAGGTACATCTCAAGAGACGAGTGACAGGTATGTAAATGCGGTAAACTCTTAATAGATTTAAGAATTAAAGAGGTCTTGCCTCTGCCTTCTCTCAGAAATGGGAATAACAACAACGCATACTTTTATGATACTCTCACCATGGTGTGAACTTCTTTATCTTAAAGAAGAAAGCTACACTCTTTATCCTATGAGATGGTGGGGAGGGCTGGCTAAAAGTAGTACCAGTCTGTCAAAAAAGGTTTGGACCCCTTATAGGAAAAAATCCTACCAACAAGGAAAAAATGGCACTCTTCAGCATGTTTGGAGAATGGAGGTGGAGGCCCTTAAGAATAACTTAATTATACCCTAACCCATTCTGAAAGTGAAAGTGGTTAGTCACTGAGTTTTGTATCCAACTCTTTGGGACCCGTCCATGTACCTATAGCCCCCAGGTCTCTTCTGTTCCATGAAATTCTCCCCAGTCGCGCAAGAATCACTGTGTGAGGTGTCCATCCCCCTCTCGCCTTCCCAAACACAAGTATAGATCACAGGGTACCGAGGTCTACTCAGTGCTATTGAGCAGGTCGCTGATTCTTTAGCCTAATCATATCTATAGCTAGGAAATATACTTGGATTGGTGGAGGTTAGAGTATTTCTCAAGTGTCACACAAGATAAGGTGGGAGAAAGGTAAGATGAAGCCCACACATCCATACTCTCACCTGGAAAATCCCATGACGACCGAGGATCTGGAAGGCTATAGTACCCTAGGTCGATCTCAACAGTAAGGTGGACACAACGAAGCGTCTATTCCACTTTCATTCATTTTCAGCTTTCATGAGAGCATTGGCGACAGGAGATGGTCAACTCCCACCCCAGTTGTTCTTGCCTGTGGAGAATCCCAGGGATGGGTGGAAGCCAGTGACTGCCATCTATGGGTCACACAGAGTTTGGACAACGACTAGAAGCGACTCAGCAGCAGCAGCAGCAGCAAGGATAACGTGATAAACAGAAGACTGGAAACTTCTTACTTCCAGGCGTCAAGAGCTCAGCTCACATCTCCTTCTCAACCAGGCACGAAGTACTGTGAACTAAGGATGGACTCTCACTCTGATATCTACAAGAATCTCAAACTGACAGACCCGACAAACTGCCCCTCTCTCAGCCTGTTCATCATAATGGTTTCTCACCACCACCTTCTCTAGCCATCTTACCATTTTTCAGCTCACTCCAACAATAATCAAACAGCCATTATTGAATGCCTCTTTTGTTTCTTTCTTCTACATGACCCCACATTCTCACTGAGGACAGACGAAAACATCTTGTCTCTTTCTCTCAAAATCTTATAAAGAAATACTGTGATAGCCGTACTCACCATCACAATCTTACGTGTTAGCGCAGGACACCGCAGGCTCCCGATAGTTTTTGTGTGAGTTTTATTTTTTTAGTTTCCTTTCTATGTTATCATAACCTTAGGAACACATATCAACGGCCTCGCTAACAGTGAAGTCTTGCCTGACTAACACCTATTCTTTCACTACTTCCTAACAACATCTAATTCCGTTAGATCACAAAAGCAAACATCAGACAGTTGACGATCCTTTTGAACCAAAGTTGATCATGAGATCTTTAGGAGTTCGAGAGTCTCCATCTTATCACTCTTCCAAAGACACATTCGTCTAGTTGTCCAAGACGATCACTTTCTATATACTCAGGAAAACCAGACTAGAGTGGCCAGACTCCTGTCTATAGAGCATATAACAAGATCTGTACTTGTCCGCACAAGCCGCCTACGCGTGCTACAATCTGTGAGACAAACCACCCTCAGGAGTCTAATCATCTGATCACACAACACACTAGAGTACATGGCGAGCGAGTCTGTCACCTACACTCTGCATTATCGGTTACGACCTTGCTCTAGGTAAGGAGCTTCAGCTCACTATCTTAGACGGAGAGGTCAACATTCTTCTCAAAGTAGAGATTTCGAGATGCCTGCACCGCATCTCCGGGGTCAGGGGACAACACCTACCACCTCAGGGAGCGCTCACTCCGCTAGGAGGTATCGTGTCGCCGGCGGATTTTCTCACACATATGAGTTACGCAGAGCTCTACCATGGTTACAAATATGAATAATGCGTCTCTAACTTTATACATTCTGAACTCATGTAGAGACTTCTATTCATGTGTCCGGTAGTACACACATCACTCTCGCAGTGCGACTCACGGAGCTATTCATTCTCCGGAGCCGATTCATCTCATTCCCGGTGCACACAGTGCAGAGTCGTCACACAACGCCGACTGAGTGAGCACTAGATATTTTTCTAGTACAAATAATATACAGTGAGATATTCATCACATGACAAGTATTAGCTCATATTATGGAGGCAACGTGTCCACACATATCAGCGAGCGCATGTACACATGTATAGGTTCAGGACTATCGTGGGACAAAAGTGTAGATATGAGAGTCAGTTAGCGACCATCGGGATCATTTCTGGTCACGATATCACACATTTCAGACAAGGGGTGCTAGTACTAGCGCGTTGTGAGGTCCGACAGTTTGTAGCTCATTTGCTCTGTAATCACGAGAGATTCCTCTTCTCATGGGTGATATTCTCTTTTCTTATACTGATCATATTGTCCTACGCAGGTGACACATATGCTCAGAAGCAGGTAACTTATATGTCTGTAATCTAGGCATGACAATACAGAGAACACCATCTATATTTCACTGACAGAGACTGGAGTGACAGAACTCGAGGTGGTAGAGACTAGATGAAATAAAATCCTAGCCAGACAAAGGATGTTTTATAGTTACACCGACGTGGCGGTAGTATACACTAGTGCATCAAGAAGGCCACTATATCCCATTCTCACGATCATGTCAGATGGCGACACCTACATCATGTAGGTCGATACACATCAGAACAGCGAGAATACAAACACAACTGACTCAACCATAATTTTATGGAGCTACGTCACACTTTTTACAGACATACAATGTACACGCACGATGTTTGCATAACGTGAATGTGTGCATGGTTGTCAGTAATATATAATGTTTGTCACATCACACTATGGGACGATCAGACACGACTCTTGAAGGCACACATCGTCAGATCATCATGGGCGTGTCTATACAATCACAACAACTACTTACTACATAACACACAAGAGCAGACTTCTGACTAGGGGCACACACGCACACATAAACACGATAACAGGTTTCACAGGACAGTTATAGATGTATAGCGACAACGAGGTACTGTAGAGAGAACACATGGTGAGAGTACTTGTATGTGTGACACTCTGTTTTATAGAACTCTTAGACTGTCATGTAGTACATGGTATCACACACAGCTCTGAGAGAAATAGACTAGGAGTAATACCTTACTCTTGACATGGGCTATGGAATGTTTGACGATATTATTACTAGAGGTAGATTGTCATAGTGTATGTTGGGGTGAGGGAGTATTATGTGGTGTAGAGAGAGAGAGCTATGTTGATGTGATGTACTGACGAGTGGTGTCACAGAAGCACAAGAAATTGTGTGCACAAGGCACACATCATGGATCAACACTAGGTGACAGCACATGATCTAGGAATACGACGATATGGGAGCACTTTAATTGGGTGACACACACTATCGCACGCACACAAAGTTAGGGGGGCGCCAGTGACCTACACATGGAAAGCGCACTGCGCGCTCGTTCAGGACGACACAATGACGACACACATGCAGCGGGGGACACACATCACACATAGTGCACTCTAGAGTCGAGGGGGGTCTGGATATACATATGTATAGGGGAGGATGCGTATGCGATTGTCAAACAGTGTCTACAATGGCATAGCGAGTAGGGACATTTTCGGTGTAATGATGGGATACACACACCACAGTGTGTGTAGATTCTTCTGGATATGTAGGGGATGTGCGTTGAGAAGCTGATTCAGAACAAATAGAGACGAACACACACCACTCTATGTAAGGACACGTCACACACACAAGGAGATGTGAGGACAATATAGGGATATGGTACATGAACAGATTCACTTTGTCAGGTTGGGAGAAGTATCATGAAATGGATTATGTGATTCAGTAGGTTAGGAGAAACATGGGGATGGGAATAGGGTGGACAGGCATATAATGTGTACTTGTGAGTGATTATTGAGAGAGTACACCGGACAGGGGGGAGGGTGACACAGAGGTGACACGGGCGCATCGCATACAGTAGTGGAAGGAGTATCACACTGGAGACTCTTGAGGACGAGGGATGATTAGAGGTGTGGAGAGACTACGTCTACTATCATCAATTGTTTCATCAACGCATCACTTATGAGTATGGACGGGACAGTTGAGCAGTGGTTAGATTATGTATCACACAGGCATGTGGATTGCAATCGACCCTGTAGGTGTTCAGCTATATAGTTGCGGATCACACATCAGTTGTAGAGAGCATCTATGGAGGTGACACATAATTGTGATTTTCTAACATAGAGAGAGAGATACATCTTGCTGATAGATAAGTAAGTGATGACTACACAGTGGGACTGACACAAAGGTGGTGTAGTGGATTAGTATACTGGGAGATTCTAGGTGAGTTGACACATAGGGACACTGAGTAGGTGGGGAGGAGGATCATAGAGGCAATGTGAAGTCACAGACTAGGAGCGAGTCTTCACAGTGTGTACCTAGGGAACCATCGGTACAACAGAGGAGGGTAAAACATATTACACTTACAATTGACATCAACGGGATAGAGTAGATAGATTACACTCTATCTGAGGAGTGGTGTTCTAGACACAGAGACACAACAAACTATAGAGAGTGGAGTCATCTGTTCAGTACAATTAGGGTGTAGTGTAGACAGTATAGGTAGAGCAATCTAGGGAGATGGAGACATTGACAGACACATGTACAACCAGCAGGTCTGGTGGGTTAGACTGTTGTGTTGAGAACTGGTTATGGTACAGGAGAACATATGCATTTGATATGTGTGGCATGTACACTGAGGTGCGTTTGAGAGGTGGGGAGTCATTGGTAGAGACTATGTGTGTAGAGATGCACTAGTTATCAGTTGTCTGAAGTGAGTACACAATCTATTTAGTGAAGATCGGATAGCTGTATATAGGTAGATTAGAGAGAACACATGAGAGGCGACAGGAGTTTGGGTGATATGAGGACCTGATGCTAGGTGGGTGTGATGAGAGTGATATCATGACACAGATATGTCTATACTTGGTGCTGGAGAATGTGAGACATGGTACAACTGATGATATTCATGATGTGTACATATATCTCAACGGGATTGATGGTAGTGAAGATGAACTGTAGTATAGTGATGTTGTGAATAAGGGGAGTTGTGGCGGAAGAGCACTTAAGTTGAGATGACAGAGAGTGTTTCACTCTCTGGATTATGAGTATGTGTATAGAGGATTTAGGAGCGGGGCAGGGGCTGTCTCGACGTACTAAGAACTAAAGAAGTCACTCTGAGAGAGAGTACACTTAAAGGAATGCATACATGACCACATAGGTACACACAACTAGGTCGGCGCCACATGGGGTAGAGTGGATACAGGTGATTCTAGACAGTGGAGTGTGATTGTATCTTTCTCTGGATCTGTGTATGTGTACTACTTGACTTGTAGTCTCACATGTGATAGGTGAGGTATTGTGTAGATTGTAGTGCAATATTACGAATGGTAGGGATGGCGAGCACTAGTCATCCAGGGAACTGGATGATTTGATGGTGCGTTGAGAATTTTAGCAAGTAGAGCGGTCGTATGAGCGTCTCTTATATGTGTTCTAGATATATGTTGAGATGGGGCACAACAACATAGAACACAGGATCGAAAACTCTAGGATGGAGTTTGGTATGGATAGATCACACACTACACACTATCTATATTATGTGTTACAGAGTGTTATTATATTAGAGTTGTATGTGTGAAGGCATGATATTTGTGGGAACACACACAACATATTATACCAGATGTCACTATGCGTAGTTTATGGTATATTGTGCACCAGTTTATTGTCACACAATGTATCTCTTGCAAGCAGTATGTATGGGACACAGAAAATGACAGGTCGATACGACGCACATAGACTGTGATGCACGACACCAACCACGGAGGAACTGGTGGAAGTTGGAAAAGATGGGCGCGGTAGATAAAATGCACAGCGGACGAGTGAACCAGGCCGCACATCTATGTGCAGCATGTGCGACACACTTAGGATCTAATGGGGGGTGAGGGGGAGGTTCAAAGTCACACGGATAGGGCGTCCTCTCTCTGATACGAATTAACAGCATAGAGGATAGGTTCGTAGACAGGGACATGGTTACAAACTAGTCTACGCGACGAAGAGATTATAGTGTCTCCACGGAGATTAAGGACACACTGTGTAGGTCACAAGAGCAAACAGTATATATAGGGTGCAGGGCACCAGACTACGGTAAATCCCACAGGTAGTCACAACAGTGATACGGCAAGGCCAGACGTGATGATACTCTGTATACAAAGTATTGGGAGATTGAGTGCGGTGACTCTAGGGCAGTTAACTGTTTGGACATACAGTGAGTACTGACACACGACAGAGAGAGACGTGTCACAGACTAGAGGGGAGTACACGCAGTAGACGGGCGGAGATGCGTAGTTAGCACAATGGACGCTCGGTCGTAGCACTGATTATGTTAGTATTACACTTAACTGTTGGTTGAGTAGGGTGTATGTTATTTGCTCTAAACACATTGGATACGTACATTAAAATATGTAATCATATGAGGAGCATATCCACACACATGTTTCTCGTGATCGACTTCACAGGACAGCAAGATATACATAACTGCGAGTCTTTATCACAAGGTTGGATATGGAGAGCACTTTGTTATGTGTGATTATGTAGTTACATTTCTAGGTGTCCGGATAATTTGAGTGATTAGAGGTGATATTCTGAACACGACACAGGCATACACACTAGAGTCTGACTACAGTCACATCATACTGTACATAGAACACAGCTCAAAGGGTCTGGTATCACGTGTATCACATGAACCACTATGGGATATACTAGATATTAGAGAAACGATGAGCAGATGATGACTCTATGCTAGAGATGATCTTTGTATAGAGTTCACCTGCTAGACATTAACTGAGTCACTACAGGGTTAGTACGCAATCGGAGTAGTGTGAATATGAGTAACGTTTCGCACAAGTAGAGTGAGATATTATACACCATCTGGTGTGAGTCACTCTTTGAGCAACACACTACTTAATATTAAGAATAACACAACTCATTATGGTGACTATATTCTAGAATTGACATACCTCAGTAGCAAGCACCTACGACGAGGGAATGTGGTTATGTGTTTATGCATAGAATAGACTATACTATCCACAAGCACACATAAGTCTTATTGATAGGTGGTGGAGGTGACGCGCGCTTATACACATACACATAGCAGGATTGGGTAAGTAGGGTGAGTATTGGTGTAGATAGAAATGAGGGGAGGGGTGATAAGGTTTGGGTTTTTTTTTTTTTTTTTATGGAAGAGTGGTATATATTGGGAGTATCAAGAACGCTTACATGACAAGTCACATAGAGTCATCATTATATTGTGAATCTTCTGGTGATCACTCTGCATGCTTAGTGGGAGAGATGTGTGACTTCATGATGCTGCATTAGAGTGATAGTTGGTACACTAGTGGACCGGGATGGGACAAGTCAGTAGGTGAGACAGCGTGGAGATGAGAGGACATAGTCCACATTTTGAGTTGGACAGTTATGATATATGGTAGTTACACAGTACATATTCACTCTACTGCACATAGTGACGTATGTAAGGAGTTTATAACACATGAGAAGCATGATATCTTGTCCACTTCACTATAGTCTCTGACTGCTAGGTATCAGACACTGTCAAGATTCTACATCATGTATCTTGTTGGAGGCCCATTAGTACACTATGTACATACAGTGTGGGGGGGGGTAGTGGGGGGTATTGTATTCACACATATGAGGGTTATCACATGAAGAGACACATGCTTCAGTGGAGTGAGTAGCGAGATGTGAAGAGGTATAATAGTATAGTGGATTGTGGTGAGCACAATTGTGAGTGTTGGATCACACATGTGGGGATCAGGTGTGGTTATGGGCTACTCATAGATAGTTCGAGAGAGTCATTCGGTGACATGAGGAGGTGGGCGTCACCTATTACGTGATAATGGCTTATAACAGGTCAACTCATATTGAGGTGAGAGATTCAGGATATTTATGTGTAAGAGACTGAGGATTGGACTAGAGAATTTTTGACACATCAATATAGACTTATATTATATAGGGGATCTCAAGGAGATGTGGGGGTGTATTTTTTTTTGGGTATCTTTAGGACTATATGCACCAACACAAGAGGTATTAGATCAGAGGGAGGAAAATATGAGTGTGGTGGAGCTGAGTACGATAAAGACATATGCGACTTGCAGACTGTTAGATTTTAGTGGTAAGTGAGTACAGACTACAGAGTATATTATATAGGTGAGTCTCGTAGTGTTCATCAAGTACGCGATCGTGTTATGTCAGTTCATGTTACTGGATTGTACACTTTAAACAGTGAACATTGGAGACTTGGCTCAAGTCTGCACTTCACACACGAAGTTGGTGATGAGCTGTATCACTGTCTTGGTTCACATATGCGCGACGTATCACAGTGAACAACACATACTATACGATTTCTGTGTGTGATACAGACACTATCTAGTGTGTGATCTTTCTATATATAAATAGGTAGAGAGGGAATAGAAACTAGGGTACTAGATGCCACAAGAGCACAATAAACACAGATCGGGATTTGTGTGAGAGACACATAGACTACAAGAGTAGATTTATCATGCACTAGACCTACACATGTTTAGAGGGAGGGATCCGGTAAGTGTGAAGACAAGATTGAGAGGGCACGAAACTGTCATTACAAGTGTATACAGCCGAGAGTTGGAGCTGGTGTTTGGAACGATTATGAGGCCAGTAGCGTGGGTGATGTTGTCAGTTAGTCAGAGAGATAAGATATACTCAATATTGACATCACGTATCTCTAAGTCGTTACAGACACAGTATATAGAGCATATGGGAGCTGGCACAGAGATATGTCGTGAGGAAGTATGTGTGGAGTGTATTTTGTGTGTGATACAGTTGGAAGGTGTCGCTGACGTTGGGGGGGTGTACACGGGAGCGGTTCAACACATAGATGAACACACTACTCAGAGACCAATACAACGTAGCCAGGTTGAGACACAACACACACACATCAACTCTCTTTGAGGCGCGCTGAGAGTCGGGCGTGGGGACGTATATCTCGTGTGTCACCATAGTACACTATTCACACACTACAGGTGTGATTGTGGGAAATTGGGATAGCACACGATTAATGGGTGGACTGACGGGACCCACATCTTAATACATGGGGGTTCAATACAATTGCTGTAGAGAAGGTGTGATACAGTGACAACGTGGACCTTGAATCATGGATGAGGATCTACCTATTATATATAGTGGACACTGGAGATACAGAGAAGCGAGAGAGTATTGGAGATTATGGCGACGCACTACTTACGCATCTCACTCTAATACATCTCTTTTTAAGATTGCAACAGATTAACACAGACAACAGAGAGTCTGGTTGTAGCTCTAGTGTTTGGTATTATTTACACATACCAATAGCGTATGTGGGACAGGATTCGCTGATACATGTTGATACATCCATTATATCGAATGCTAGTAGTTGATAGCGCTATCTCTGAGTGACACACTTCACATCAGTCCACTTACAACAAACAGGCCACTGGAGCACAATGAATACTTAGATGTTTATCTCAGTCAGACTCACATTTTACACTTGATAGCAAAGCATCTATTCACATCACTGTGCGTCGTGTGTGTTATACATTATCCAGACAGTGATATGAGATGATATAGTGTGATATGTGAGAGTCTGACTATTATATATTCATAGGTACTTGCGTGTTCACGAGTAGATGAGACATCTATAGAGAGGGGGTACTTTAGTGGTCTAGTTCGTGGGTCTAGAGTAGGTGGGGAGATATGAGGCGTGGGGTGAGTGTGTATGTATGTAGATGATTCAGATAACATATGAGCTATATACACTATTATACTATTAATAACGTCCTTAGGTGAGTGTATAATCCACACTACATAGTATGTGAGTATTTGCGATGTGTATTCTGTTGGGACTCTTAGGATGTAGTGTGAGTTCACACTATATGTGAGATATTTGGGGTGAGGACTACAGTTGGACACAGGAGAGCGTGGCAACTCATACATATTAGTGAGTGTCATCGTATATAGGTATATGTAGTGCATATTAGAGCACAACATAGGGTAGATATGAGTTTAATGGGACTCATAAGACGTATGGACAACAGATATATTGTACACAAGGACTTACACTGTAGATATGCAATGTGGGTCATCTGTCTATACTATACTAACAGTATCTATGATGGGAGAGTGTGATTTTGAGATTATTGGTATGTGAGTGGGTAGGAAGTGATAAACGTGATGACACATATGTACATAGCAGGTGTGATCGGTTGAGTAGTAGGTATTACAGAGGAGATCTCGAAGACATATCTATTATAGACGACAATGTGTGAGTGAGGTTATGTGTGTTGTGTGAGAGAGTGTGCACAGGATTGTGTATGAGGTTATGGTACAGATGGATGCTATTCAGACTTAGTATTTTTAGTGCGTGGACTCTACTAAAACTGTGTGTAGCGCGAGTGATGGGAGGTAGGTGACAAGTCTTATGATCTAGGTGACATGAGGATGGGCAACTTGCCTAGTGTTATCTGTCTATCACTACTGGGTGCATATGTAGTATACATTAGATAGACTTAGGTAGAAGCGAGTAGGACTATTATGTTTACTATCATGCTTCGAGAGATTAGACACTGTGATGAGACACAGTCTGATGAGATTAAAGAGTCATGGGGGGTTTGTATATGTAGGACTCATAGTACAAGTAGCTGAACAAGTGTGTGTTGAGTCACTAGTCAAACTGTAGAGTGGACTCAAATACAGCACAGAATAGGGATAGTCTGATTGAGTGGATTCACACTGTGCAGGGATACACACACATATGGATACTCTGAACGGCGTCATTGGGAGACAACATGTGCTAAGTCTAAAGATCATGCGTGTCTAGGGTGACACACTACTATGTATTATACTTATTTAATTTGGTGAGACACAGTGTGAACACACATTAGTGTATTGGATATCAGTAGATAGATGTGGACAGGATAGGGTATAGAGATGATGAGAGACGTGTATTCATGATATCTGTATGGGGAGGACAAGTGAGACGTGACACAGGGATCTGTCATATACGAGGGGTGGGTGGTCGTTTAGGCACTAAGAGGGGTGGTAAGTTTGGTTAATATTGTGTGATACAGTGTTTCTTGAGTTGAGATACTTTACGTAGGTAGGAGATATCTAGAGTGACATAGTCATGATTATGTTGTAGATGTGTCATAGGTTCAGATGACGCATCTAAGCAGTGACATAGCTGATCTCTTAGTTCTCTTCACTCTTTGGTCTCTCTAGAGAGGCACAGATAGGATTGTGATTGTAGATGAGACACTTAGGGTCAAGTGAGTATCGTACAGAAACATATTAGTCGATCTCTAAGGATATATAGATAGAGAGTTAGTAGGTCAGACTCACACACTGTATCTCATATATATTGGAGGACAGATGGAACACTGATTTTTTGTTTGAGAGGTGGAGGACAGAGTGAACATAGATGACTGATAATTATCTTATATCTATATGAGATTGCTACAGTGCTCATGTGGGATGCATGACACAGAGTCAATTAGTATGCAAGAACGGTCTGTTTGACATTACACTTGCCGATTGAAACGTAGATATCTAGTGTTAGAGTGTAGACATTCATGCTGCACAGCTCTAGCACGACGTCATGTTATATGTTATAGAGTGCAGAGTAAACACCATTACAGGGAACTAACATTTTTGAGGGAGAGACAGAACACACACACACACACAAACCCACACACATCTCTTACGTTGATAAATTCTATGAAGAAAAAAGGAAGCAGGGCACAGAGATGGAAATCCCAGGATGAGGATGACTATCTAACACAAAGATGGAGATCCCAGGATGTGAGTGACTATCTTAAAAAGACTATTACACACATAATACAAAATGGTAAAGCCAGGAACCAAAAGGTGGGAAAGTAGAAGGGAAATGTATATACTTGGGGGAAAATTTGCCAGCCCAAAATGTCTCTGGCATGAAGATTATTTTCAGATGAAGACAATCACAGACCCAAAAACTCAGGAAGAAACTTGACCCTTCCCTAACTGCCTGAAGAATTTCAATAGTGGTCCTGTTGCAGGAAAGAGTTATCACGAGAGATAGAGGACCTGAGAAGAACAGAGACTAGGCGTGGTGGGGGGAACTCTTAGAGATCAGAGATGTCTCTGTATTCCATGGTCTCTGCCTGGCCCAGCAAACATGTGTTCACCAAACACTTGCCTTTCCATCTCCATGTCAGTTGCTTTCCTCCCCACGAAAGTACCAAACCCCTATCCCCCACATCCTCTTCAGACATTAGCTGAAGCTGGTGTTTAAGGTGAAGATCTTGGTCTTTTTTCGAGTTTCCTGGTTTCTCCAATGTATACATGTGATTACACTTTTGCTTGACTTTCTCCTGTTCATCTGCTTCATCTCAATTTAATTCTTGGACCAGCCAGAAGGGCCTAGAAGGGGAGAGGAAACTTTCCTCCTCCCTCCAAAATACACATATGAATGTCTTCTAGATGTGATTTGCCTGGCATGTGAGCAGGAAGTACACTTCTTGTTCCTACTGAAAAATGTCAGACCACCATCCAACCATCAAGGATGCAATTTAAATATTTCATAGCTTATTATGTGAGACTAGTATCTAACATCGGAGAAGGCAATGGCACCCCACTCCAGTACTCTTGCCTGGAAAATCCCATGGATGGAGGAGCCTGGTGGGCTGCCGTCTACGGGGTTGCACAGAGTTGGGCATGACTGAAGTGACTTAGCAGTATCTAACATATAGGACTTCCCTGTATCTCAAACTGTAAAGAACCTCCCTGTTATGCAGGAGACCAGGGTTTGATCCCAGGGTGGGGAAGTTCCTCTGGAGAAGGAAATAGCAATCCACTCCAGTATTCTTGTCTGGAGAATCCCATGGACAGAGAAGCCTGGCGGGCCACAGTCCATGGGGTTGCAAAGAGTCAGACACAACGGAGCAATTAACAAACAGTATATAACATAAATATGTTATATATATGTTGACAGAACTTGATAGAACTCTGTATGTGTTACTAGAATACATAGATTGGGGCTTTCTTGGCGGTCCCATGGTTAAGAATCTGCCTGCCAATGCAGGAGATGTAAGAGATGCAAGTTTGAGCTCTGGATCAGGAAGATCCCCTAGAGGAGGAAACCACTATAGTACTCTTAATTGGAAAATTCCATAGACAGAGTAGCCTGGAGGGCTACAGTCCATAGGGTCGCAAAGAGTCGGACACGGCTGAACACACACGCACATGCACAGTGTTTCTGGATTCCTTTGAAAAACCAAAGCCTTCGTATAGACAAGGTCCCTTAACACAGCTTCTCAGGAAATGATAGCTGAGTTCAGAGGGGTGGCAAAGGCATGCAGAAGATGCCACATGAGCACATCACGTTTCTGGAAAAGCAGGAGAAATTATTTGCTTCATTGTTACCAAAGCAATAAGTGACTACACTCTCTGAACTGCCCATATGTCCATAATCAGAATTAGGCCACCTCTTTCTTTACATGCTATTGAGTCTCTCATCACAGAGTCACAAATACATCAGCCAAATACATCAGCATTCATGCAAGAAAAAAAAGTCCTATTCTTTGTTGAACATAATGAACTCTACAAGATACAGTGTGCACCACTATACTTAAAATGGATAAAAAATAAAATAACCAACAAGGACCTACTGTATGTCACTGGGAACCCGGCTCATTATTAGGTGGCAGTCTGGATGGGAGGGGAGTTTGGGGGAGAATGGTTACATCCATCGCTATGCTATGCACCTGAAACTATCACAACATAGTTAATCAACTATACTCCAATATAAAATTGAAAGTTTTTTAAACAGATACCGTGTGCCAAGTCCATAATGTCCACTAAAGATAGTCTATTATTATTATTACTATTATTATTTCCCTTGTTACATAAAAGTTTACTAGGTGAGTAAATCAAACTGGTCTCTTTGTTTGCTTCTTCAGTCATTGATTCAGTCAACAAACACTTTCTGAGTCTCATCTCTTTTCCAGGCACCATTTTGAAAGCTGGACAGCTATTTTGAATCAAGTTTCATTCTCTTTCCATCTCATCCATACAACAGTCACTACCCAATGGCCTGGTTTTCCTAAAAAAACAAAACGAAATGAAATAAATCTGAATCCACGCTGTCCTGTGGGAGGTAGAAGATGCAGAGTCAAAGTTCATGTTGGTCTCAGGAGTTTCAAATTCCCAAGGGCAAAAGCTCAGCAGAGCAAGCACAATGAGTATCTGGAGAACAGCAAGCCTGGGTGGTTTTCCTCCATGGCTCGTATTTGGAACATTAGACTCCCCGCTCTGTTCCCAGGGTACCAAGATGCACTGGGGGCTGGGAGAGTCTGGATCCCAGGGGTTGGAATAAGACCTAATTTTCTTATCTGTTATGAGCCCCAACCCTCTAATTTCACTAGACCACATAACAGAACTGGATGGCTGTTTCTTTCAGCTTTCAAGGTTACCAGGGTTTTAGAGGGATTGTTTAAATATATTTCTTTAATTAAGGAAAACATTCTAAATCAAAACCAGAGTTATGGTTAACAAACTCATATTTTCAGGGGCCCTTTTTGGCGGCATTCATTGTTAATTAACTTTTTTTTTTCATTGAAAAGAATCATACAAGCATGTTGGTAAATATTTCAATGTAACAAAAGCAGAAACACAAAAAGTTCCACTGCAGACTTCTCTCCCCCGACTTCTCCCCAGTTTAGTGCCCATTTTCTAGGCAATTAACACATTTAGAAAAGCAGATCTTTGGAGATTTCCCTGTGGTCCAGTGCTCAAGACTTCACTTTCCAATGCAGGGGATGCAAGTTTAATCCCCGGTGGGGGAGCTAGGATCCCACATGCCTCGTGGCCAAAAAAACAAAAAGATGAAACAGAAGCAATACTGCAACAAACTCAATAAAGACTTTATTAAAAAATAAAGAAGTATAGATCTTTTAAAAATACTAATGGCAGCACACTGTACACACTTTTATGCATCTTATCTATCAGTTCAGTTCAGTCACTCAGTTGCGTCTGGCTCTTTGAGACACTGTATCTTTTCATACATCTATATCAGTGTTTATATTCTCACTTCCTTCGACGTACTATTTCAATGTTTAGATTTATTTGAATAAAATTTAACTGCCTGTTGGCCATCTGATGGTCTTATAGGAGGTGTCTAATCTTTGCTACTATAACTAGCACTTCAGAGAACTTCCATACGCTCCCAGCTTTGTGGACACATACAAGCAGGTCTACAGTAAAAGTTCTTAAAAAAGAAATTGCCAAGTCAAAAAAGATGTCCACATTCAATTTTGATAGAACTTGCTAAATTACCACTCAAAGCTGCTGCTGCTGCTGCTGCTGCTAAGTCGCTTCAGTCGTATCCGACTCTGTGCGACCCCATAGACAGCAGCCCACCAGGCTCCGCCATCCCTGGGATTCTCCAGACAAGAACACTGAAGTGGGTTGCCATTTCCTTCTCCAATGCATGCAAGTGAAAAGTGAAAGTGAAGTCGATCATTCAAAGAGAGTATACCAATTTGCACATTCACTGAGAATGTCTTAATGTGCCTTTTGATCACTACAGAACTAATACAAACAAAACTTCATTAAGTTTGAGTTTCACTGAATATTTTTCATATACCTATAACTTTTTTTTTTTGCTACATATATGTTCACATACTTTGTCTACTTCTCTATTGTTTTCTTGGTCTCGGAAGACTCTTGAGGGTCCCTTGCACAGCAAGGAGATCAAATCAGTCAATCCTAAAGGAAATCAACTCTGAATATTCATAAGAACTGAGGCTAAAGCTGAAGCTCCATTACTTGGGCCACCTGATGCAAAGAGCCAACTCACTAGAAAAGACTCTGATGCTGAGAAATATTGAGGGCAGGCAGAGAAGGGGTCAATAAAGGATGAAATGGTTGGATGGCATCACTGACTCAGTGGACATGAGTTTGCCAGCAAACTCTTGGAAATAGTGAAGGACAGGGAAGCCTGGTGTGCTGCAGTCCATGGAGTCGCAGAGTCAGACATGACTTAGCGACTGAACAACAATAAGAACATGTATTAGTAAGGAAATTAGTCCCTTGATCCATCAGAAACTCATTTTAGTGCAAGAAGTTAATGAAAGAGGGATCTTCCTTTATCTTTTCTCCGTATGGGTTTTATCAGCACTGTTTATTAAATGATTCCCTCAGTATTTGATTTAAAATGCCATCTTCAATATGCACTAAATTCGCCTTTTTATGTTTATTTTTGGCCTCTCCACTTACTTTCATTGATCTGTCTGATCTGTCTTCACATGAGCCAGTACCCAAATGTTTTACACACAATAGCGTATGACGTTTTAATATCTGATAGAGCTATTTCCTTCTTATTCTCCCCATTTCTTCAGGAGTATTTTGATGCCTATTTCAACAGGAAGCATTTCCGTCAGCACATCTTCAAAGGTGGCCTTGCAGTTTCCAAGAAAAAAGAAAAATGTGCCTTTGTAATACCCCTCTCTGAAACTGAAGTGCATACACGTCAATCAATTATGACAGGCGATGGCCACAGCAGAAGTTATCTCTCGCAAAGAAAACAGGTATGTGTGTTAGCATTAGGGTGACAGCTGGATTCGAACACGATACTGGCTGCTTCACACACCAGGTATCGAGGACAGTGATAGCCTTCCAGGGATTTGTGGTTTACCTTGAAAGTATTCCAATTCTTTGGTAACAGCCTTGGGTCCATGTGTCAAAATGGGGCTACCTCAGCCAATCAGCACTCCTCTTCCTTCTGGTCACAGTGCTCTGGTCCAATCAGCACTCTTCTTCCTTCTGATCACAGTGGTCTGGTCCAATCAGACTGATGGGCTCAGGAATTATCCAAGAGCCGCAAGAAAAGACTATCCCTCCAACCTCAACAGATCCTCACTAGCACATGTGTTGTCATATAGGACCCTTTGGGACCCTTTGGGACCCTTTTTTGGGACCCTTTAGACCATAGCCCTCCAGGCTTCTCTGTCCATGGGATTTTTTTTCAGGCAAGAATACTGGAGTGGGTTGCCATTTTCCTCCTCCAGGGGATCGTCCCCATCCAAGGATCAAACCCAGGCTTCCTGCATTGGCAGGAGGATTCTTTACTCACTGAGCAATCAGGGATGCCTGAACTAACCAAAGCCTTTTCTTCTTTTCATTTTTATCTTTACTTTTTTAAAAAAGCAGTAAGAATACTTAACCTGAGATTTACTCCATTAACATATTTTAAGTGCACAATACTGCATTGGATTTATTATATTTAAAAAAGACTATTTCCAAATAAAGTCGCATCCACAGGTACTGTGAGGTAGGAATTTAGGGGGACACAATTCAACTCACAGCAAGGTCAATTCAGTTGGTTCTCTGAAAACTCCAGTGGGCAGCCTCTTATTAATGCAATTTCACCCAAACATGATGGACTATTAAAATTTGTTCTACATGATATTCTACAACTAGAAAGAATCCAGTGAATAAGTTAGTGCATGGGTCTTTGCTTAAAATTTTAATGTTGAAATAGCACTTTTTAACAAATTAATAAACTTTATTTTTTAGAGCATTTTTACATCTACAGCAAAACTGAGCAGAAAGTAGAGATTGTTCAGGTACTCCTTGCAAGCTCACCACACACACACACACACACACACACGCAAAACCTTCCCATCATTGACATCCCAGAGTACAGTGGATAGACTACAATAACACCTCATCATCACATCTCATATTGTGTTTCTGTAGAGAAAAATCAACACACCACATAAAAGAATTTGGTCCAACATAGAGAGTAGACATACAGCTGCCAAGAAAGAGGGAGAAGGAAGGGAGGGATGGGTCTGAATTTAGGGTCAACAGATGCAAACTATCATATATAAAATGGATAAACAACAAGATCCTACTGCGAGCACAGGGAACTTTATTCAATATCCTGTGATAAAACATAATGGAAAAGAATACAAAAATAATATTCATATATGTATAAGCGAATCACTTTGCTGTACAGCAGAAACTAACACAACACTGTAAATCAAATATACTTTGATTTAAAAAAAAAAAAGAATCCTTTTCCCAAGTCTTCTGTAAATGTCTTATCATACTTCCATAATTTAAAAAGTAAAAAAGAAAAAAATTCCTATCTGAAAATGGTATAATTTTGCAAGAGCTCTAATGAGACAAGATGTAGCCTCATTTTATAGATGAAGACTTAGGCACAGGGAAATTAAGAAAGTCGCTTAAAGCCACACAGCTAATAATGGTTCTAGGAGCCCTACTCTTATCCATTATGTCCTATTGCTACTTTTTTCTCCCTGTAGGATATCTCCTGGCTAAGTTGACAGTCCATGCCCTCAGCTACCTCCCCTGTCCCTCCAAGGACACATGGGGACTTGGTCCATGGATATGCTATCCCACACTATTACAATCGGGCTGACATAAATTTAGACCTGGGCTTGCCAAACACTGACGATTGAGTCACTGCGTAATCAACCACTGAGGCAACTTCCTTCCAGAACCTAAATGCTACTTGCTAGCAGAGATCCTTCTGCCCTTGGAGTTCCTAATGGCTTTTCTGGCAAATTCCTGTCACCCTGATCAGATTTCCTGCCCCACTGGTGCCAACATAGACATGCGGCTCACCCTGTTTCCACTATTTTTGGCCCTTTTCTTCTTTCCACAGTCCCTCAGGACCACATTTACATCCACAGAGGTGGAATTTGGTCTTTCTACATCCTCTTCTCCCCGTTCTGGCCCCTGCAGTATAGCAGAATCTATTAATATTATCTGTTGGGCCCCCATCTTAGTGGGTTACAAAGTGGGGGATAAAGAAGGTTTTCAAGAGATTTTTCTCCCACTCCATAAACCTGGCTTTCCAATGAATCATCTAAGGACAAGAGAATCCCACTTTGGAAATTAGAATCTGAACATTGACCCTTTCTATTTCTCTCTTTAACTTCCAGCTGTACCACTTTTCCCCACGACACCAAGGGGTGGCTTCCATTCCTCAAACTCCTCCCTGAACTCCACACCTGTCACTTCCCTTCACAGTTTATTGGCCAAAGCAAGTCACGTGACTATACCTACCTTCAAAGCGGGGGTGGGAAAAGTTGATCCTACCTTCTGCCACACTTAGACAAGGGTTTGCCTTGAACTAAGAAGAAAGCTATTTTCCCCCTCATGAAAGTATTTCCAAAAGTTTTTCAACTTTCTCATTGCACAAATGAGAAAACCAAGATTTAAAAGAGATTAGAGGGACTTCTCTGATGGTCTAGTGGTTGAGAATCAGCCTGCCAATGCAGAGGACATGGGTTCAATCCCTGTCCTGGGAAGATTCCACATACCTCAGAGTAACTAAGCCCGTGCACCACAACTACTGAGTCCGTGCACCTAGAGCCCATGCTCCACAACAAGAGGAGCCGCAGCAATGAGAAGCCACGTGCACCACAACTTAGAGCAGCCCCTGATCATTGGAACTAGAGAAAGCCCAAGTGCAACAACAAAGACCCAATGCAGCCAAAAATAGACAAATGAATTTAAAAAAATTTTTAAGGTTTAAAAAATATTTTTTTAAGAAGAGATTAGAAAGAATGGCTGTTTCTTTAGAACACCTGATGTATTGTTCGACACACAAAGGAACGGGGAAACTTAGGACATGTACTGCTGACTCCTTTCCCATTTCCTAGGAACATGTAAACTGAAAGCTTGAGTAAGAATCTGTGAATGTTTCTTCAGTTCTGAAGATTAGATATTAAAAAACAAACGGATCTCTTTTCTTTGGGTGGAACAGAGAGAATTTTCCAGATTCAATGGCACTCACTGGGTGAAAAAAGCATAATTCCAGTCTTAAAAAATTTTATTTTATTGAAGTATCACTGATTTACAATGTTTTGTTAATTTCTGACATACAGTAATGTAACTCAGTTATATTTCTATATACATTCTCTTTTCTTTGAATATTCTTTTCCATTATGGTTTATCACAGGATACTGAGTATAGTTCCCCATACTCTGTTTATCCATTCTCTATACACTAGTTTGCATCTGCTAACCCCAAAATCCCAACTGATCCTTCTTCCATCTCTTTTCTCCCTTGGCAACTACAAGCCTGTTCTCTATATCTGTGAGCCTGTTTCTGTTTCAGAGATAAGTTCATTTGTGTCATATTTTAGATTCCAGATATAAGGGATATATTCCATTTTCAAAACTAATTATTATTTCATTCTGATGTGTTTTTTCATATTTTTATATTTAAAAAACCCTGACAGGGACTTGCCCGGTGGTCCAGTAAGACTCTACCTTCCACTGTAGGGGGTGCAGGTTTGACCCCTTAGTCTGGGAACTAAGTTCCCACATGCTGTAGGGCGTGGTCAAAAATTAAAAAAAAAAACAAAATCCTGATAGAGAAACTTGATGTTGAAGCCTTGGGAGCCAAGGGTAAGGACTTAATCTCTCTGCTTTCACTACTGGAAAGTGGGATTTATTCAACAAAGGGAAGGCTTGGTAGTCGTCCTCCCTGATTGCGCCTCGGAGATTGTTCTTTCCTGTTGCGATTCAGAAGGCTCTTGAGTGACAGCGAACAGGGATCCTCAGCTCACATGTGAACCAGCATCTCTGCTGACACTGCACAGCGGCCCCTTCCAGCCCACATGCTGCAGGGCTGGTATTTGTCAGCAGCCAGCTGTTTCACTTTCTACAACACTTAGGTAACAACTTCACAGCCATTACCAGCCTGCAATCACAACACTGGCTGAAAGCTAAGTGCTAAACCAGTTGTAAACTACAAAGCCAACCAGGGGAGGTGAAGACAGAGGCGCTGATAAACAGGAGGAGACAGCCTGTACATTTTAATGGCTTGATTTAAATCTCTGTTCAGCTTTGCTTTCATCACCTCAGTCCACTGGTTTTTAGCAGATAGGGAAGGTTGTCTTGTCCAAAAACGACCCTGAGAGCATCTATCTCTTCCTACAGTGTGAGCTTGTCTCTCCTTCTGTGAAGGAAGGAGGCTTGCATGTAGGGTGAAAGAGAGGATACAAGACTTGTGAATTAGGTCAGAGAAGATCCATCGGCTTCCATGGTTTTCCCACGATGCTGAGCCTCTCCTGAGCAGTCTGAAGCTGCCATGCTGTGATGCAGCCCTACTGCTAAGGATGCCATGGGCCAGGGCTTTGGAGGACACGCCCAGCTGAGGTCCAGGAATGAGCCAGTATCCACCATCAGGCATGTTTGCAGTGAGACTTAACAGGATTCCCACCATCAATGGTCTTGACATCTCTTTCAAGCTTTCCTGGTTGAAAACCCAACTTTCATGGTGTAAGCACCACCTTGGCCTGAGAACTTAGTTGTACTTTATACTCAAAGCCTTTACGTAAGATTAAATATACTAGTTTAGTCACTAAGCAAGGCCAAGGACCTTTATTTTCTCCTCAAGGGTCATAGGTAATATTCTAAGCCATCTCCTGGGAGGTGTTGTACAGATACTGAAGTCCCCACCAAGTGGAAGAAGATGACCTAATTGAAGCCATGGCATCAGCTGCTCTACTTCACACAGTTCTAAGAACTGGTCACAAGAAACTGTGAATAAACCATGGACCTAAAAATTAACTGTACTTAAAACAAGAGACATTAATTTGCCAACAAAGGTCTGCCTAGTCAAGGCTATGGTTTTTCCAGTGGTCATGTATGGATGTGAGAGTTGGACTATAAAGAAGGCTGAGCGCAGAAGAATTGATGCTTTTGAACTGTGGTGTTAGAGAAGACGCTTGAGAGTCCCTTGGACTGCAAGGAGATCCAACCAGTCCATCCCAAAGGAGATCAGTCCTGGGTGTTCATTGAAAGGACTGATGCTGAAGCTGAAACTCCAATACTTTGGCCACCAGATGCGAAGAGCTGACTCATTGGAAAAGACCCTGATGCTGGGAAAGATTGAGGGCAGGAGGAGAAGGGGACGACAGAGGATGAGATGGTTGGATGGCATCAGCAACTCAATGAACATGGGTTTGGGTGGACTCCAGGAGTTGGTGATGGACAGGGAGGCCTGGCGTGCTGCGGTTCACGGGGTCGCAAAGACTTGGACACGACTGAGCGACTGAACTGAGCTGAACTGAACTGAAAACAACCAAAGGCTCTCCTGGTGGCCCAGTGTTAAAGAATCCACCTGCCAATGCAGGATACACAGATCCGATCCCTGATGTGGGAAGATCCCATATGCTGAGGAGCAACTAAGTTCACGCACCACAACTACTGAGCCTATGCTCTAGATCCCAGGAGCCGTGACTACTGAAGCCTGCACACTCTACAGCCTGTGCTCCAAAACAAGAGAAGCCACTGCAATGGGAAGCCCGAGCACCGCAACTAGACAGTAGCCTCTGCTTGCCGCAACTAAAGAAAAGCCCGCACAGAGATGAAGACCCAGCACAGTCAAAAATAGCATAAATAAATAAATAAATAAATAAAACAACCAAGGTGACACTGGTCAGATCACTGCATTACTGATGTTGAAATGACTATGCTGTTCTGTTCCCTTCCTCTACCTATAAGATCCTTAAACTCCCCTTTAAAAGCTCCTGTTCCCTGAGCAGCAATTGGGGTGTGGTTCTCAGATGGGAGTCCACCTTTTCCTCCTGTTGCCAGCCTCCACAATAAAGCAACCGTTCCCTCCCTATCAACACTGGTCACTAGAGAATCGGTTTTCGAGCAGCGGGTGGCTGGACCTGGGTTCCATAACAATGGATCAGAGATATTTACTCTAGATACACCGCTTCTCAATGCCCAACACACAGAATCCAGGAACATAAGTAAATGGCTGTTGTTTGGAGCACTAGATGTGTTATGTAGCAAGAAAAACTCATGCTTGTTGCTCAGTTGTGTCTGTCTCTTTTGCAACCCCATGGACTGTAGCCCTCCAGGCACCTCTGTCCATGGGATTTTCCAGGCAAGAAAACTGGAGTGGGTTGCCATTTCCTACTCCAGAGGATCTTCCCAACCCAGGAATAGAACCCACGTCTCTTGTGTATCCTGCATTGGCAGGCGGATCCTTTACCACTGAGCCACCTGGGAAGCCCACATAGCAAGAGAAATGTTCTGATGAGAAACCGGAAAACCATTGCCTACCTGTCCTTAGTCTACATTGGAGGCTGGGCTCTACCGGGGAAGGTGGGTCTCTCCCTCGGGAGTCATAAATGGCGGCCCATGGACTGAATTGAGCCTACACATCTCTTGTCTGACATTGTTCTATTCCATTTTGATAATGTGAACCAGTTATTTTCAAATTAAGGCATTTCCTTTAAGAATCCACATCACTGACTCGTCCTGAAACATAGTATAATAGTACTTGATCTTGCTGCCTTAAACACCAATCAACTGAGGCTACCACCTGAAACGTTACACAAGTTGTCCAGTTTTCCCTGGTCTCCACCATCCCCTAGTGAATCTTCATCCACCAACAATTTTCTTAGGCCCATTCTGAACTAATTCACTCAATTTTGTTGTCGTTTAGAGTCGGACACGACAGAAGCGACATAGCAGCAGCAGTCACTAAGTCCTGTCTGACTCCTTTGCCACTCCATGGACTGTAGCCCGCCGGGCTCCCCTGTCCATGGGATTTCCCAGGCAAGAATACTTGAGTACATTGCCATTTCCTTCTCTAGAGCCACCAGAGAAGCCCAATTCACTCAATTTTATTACTTGCCTGCCCCTTGAAGGCAACCAAGTTTGGGACCCCTGCTTTTGTCCTTGGAATGAACAGAGTCCAACGTTGCCTTTGCATCAGTGAGCACAGAGTCTAACCGTTTAATTACAGTCCTGTGACATTAAACAACAAAGAGCACTCGACGTTCTCTGATATTTTGGTTAAGGTGATGAATATATTACTGGAAAGAAAAAGTAACACACAGGACCAGAGGCAACAGTAAGTCCTCCTCTGATTGAGAAGTCCTTGTTACAGGGATTAGTGAGGTTTCTCTTCTGCTCTAAATTCCTTCCCATCAGACTGGAACAGAGTATGTCTGTTGGGGCCTGAGAGTAAATGAACAAACTGTGTTCAGAAAGAAGCATCACAAAGAAACGAGAAAGGTAAACCTGTGTGTTATGTGGAAAACTTCCAACAAAGCCATTTAAGTGTACGAAAACTGGCAATTGAAAGATTCAATTTGCAACGGGAAAGTAACATTGCAATGGTATTATCTCCCATATTAAATCCTATCTACCTATTTAACCATATATCTGTCTTTCTACAGAGGATGAGATGGTTGGATGGCATCACTGATTCAATGGACATTAGTTTGAGTAAACTCCGGGAGTTGGTGATGGACAGGGAGGCCTGGCGTGCTGCGGTCCACGGGGTCACAAAGAGTCGGACACGACTGAGCAACTGAACTGAACTGAACTGTCTTTCTATTATCTTTCTAGGTACCTGTCTACCTATCAATCATCCATCTACATATCTATCAATTGTCTATCTACCTACCTACTTATCTTTTATTTATCTACTTACCTACCTATCAATCATGTATCAATTATCTAGTATGTATCTAACTATCAATTATCTATTGATCTATCACCTCTGGTCATTAACTGTTTCCCTTCTAGCTTCATGCATGCTCCTTAAATTGTGTTCTCTTTTATGAATCAAAAATCCTGATCCCTGCCCCGTCTATTACCACCTTCTCTTCACCATCATCCCTTACATAGAGACCTATAAAATTCAGACCATGCACTGAATTTGATATTCCCCAGCAAGTAACTCTGCTTTTATGAGGAAGAGAAATCTGGAGACCTGCATCCAGGGGGAATCCAACCAGCTTCCCTGTAGGAGGCAGACTGTAAGGCTTATGGTGCATAAGATAGTAGCACCTGAGTTCAACTTCCTAAAATTTTTCAATGATATGGACTCAAGCTAGATCAGACCCTCAAGTCACCAAGCCTGTGATTCTGAGATGTTGAAGGTCTGATGTCCTCTGGCGCTTTCTCCCTATTCCTGATGAAGTTCCAGTCACTTGAATAACCTTTCCTCTAGCCCTACTGTGACTTAAAGCATCCAGTTTTGCAAACAGTGTATCCTCCCCAGCTATTCTGCTGTCTCTCTCTGTCCTTCCAAGACACCAAATATCTTGCCAATTCTTAGGTTGCCAGTGAAAACATGCCAACAGGAAATGCACCACGTCACTAAACCCATCACAATGTCTTCTTGTCCAACTTGGAAAGAGAAGCTGATTATACAAAACTTAAACTCATTGTTTACTGGAGTTTGACAGCCCCATGGCATCGATAGAGAGCTGGCAGGGTATTAGCCAGATTGGGTGCATAAGAAAATATTGAACCTACAATAGAGCATATTTGAATTTGAAGATGCCTTAATGAAAAGGTAGATCTGTTCTAGGCAGTATCTTTCAAAGAACAAGCTGCCAGGTGGTATGATCTGGGTCTGCAGCCACAAAATTAAGCCTGGGTTGACCCCTTGGCAATTGATAACTTGAGAAGAGTTCATTGTTTGCTGTGCAGAATATGTGTGAAATATATACACAAAAAAGCTAGCGAAATAAGAGACATTTATTTTAAGGTCATTGATCTAAAAAGGATATTAGATCATCATCAGAAGATTTTTTGGGCCTTTGAAAATGTTTTTTGCCTTTCATATTTTATTTCTATTGGAAAATAATTAGCAGAAGAAAGTGGTTCTCATAATCTGACAGTGCCTAGGACTTTTAAGGTTCTTAATGTGATTCTGCTAATCTATGTCGTATCTCCCCTAGAATCTGAATACAGTGAAACAAAAGAGAATAAAGAAAATAAACTTATGATACAGATTTAAGTGAGCAGACTTTTCTGCCATCACACTTTTACTTGATACATTCCTCCCTGTAGATACTATAGATGAATGTATAGACATGTATAAGAAGGCTGGGCGTATATGTCAAAACTGAGTAGTGACATCTTGGGCAATTGGGTTACAAGTGATTTACATATTGTGCTTTGTACTTCCTCCATAAAGACACTGGTTTTCTCTCACGAATATGCATGAATTATGAACGAAGGCAAAGTTTAGAGGGTGTCGCAGGGAGTTCTACATTTCCTTTCTGCCTTCATTGCTTGCATATATAACTGGCCTTAATACAGCCTTGAGGAATGTGCAGGGCAATGGGAAAAATATTCACTTGTTTTTTGAGCTGTTGGTCCTTGAATGTAAACACCTGCAGCAGTCCACACCCCCACCGACCCCATCACTTGCCCGTGTATCAGAGTGAGAGGAGGAAGTGGTATCTCTATCCAGACCACCACTTCTGCCAACACCAAACCACTTGGCACCTGGATCCACATTGGGTTGAAAGAAGTCTCTGAAACTCCACCCCATCAGTCCAAGTTGAGCCAAATCCCAACACATCCCTCATTCCAATGGGGCTGCCTCTCACTGGACTTCCTCTGGCAATGCAATGGAGCTTTACCTTCCACAGGTGCTGAAGTGAGAAGGACAGGGTTGTCTCTGTAGTGGTTAAAAATTGCTGAACACACCTCAAGTGCTTACCCTTCTTTTACAGCAGTGAATGTAAATGATTCCACAATTTTACTTGGCCCTTTTTTGCTGGTTTTTAAAGTGTTTTTTTTTATGTTTATTGAAGTATAGTTGATTTACAGTGTTGTTAGTTTCTTCTGTCCAGCAAAGTGAATCAATTAAACATGTACATATATGTATGGCTCTTTTTTACATCTAATAGCCCATAACCTATTCACCTGGCTTGCACAGACCCTGAAAATGCACTATTCAAAAAGGTAGCTCTTGGTCATGTGAATCTATTTAAATTTAAAATTGTAGAGACCTGGACTTTCCCAGAGGTCCATTGGTTAGCACCCTGAGCTTTCTCTGCCAACAGAGCCCAGGTTCAATCTCTGATAGGGGAAACTAAGATTCCTGCAAGCTGCATGGAATGGCCAAAAAAAAAAAAAAGTAAAGATAAAATAAATTCAGTTCCTCAGGGGCATAACCATAATTCGAGAATGTAACACATGCAGATAGGCACTACTCTGTAAGCTAGCATAGGTAGAGAACATACCCATGTCATAGAAAATATCGTGGGACAGTAATGCTCCAGAATAATGTTTACAAAACAAGGTCTCTGCAGGCACATTTGAAAGTTGGCATTTAAAACTTTCCTTCTCAGTGGCAATGGTTGAAATTTTCAGTATATTGTAATCACTGGCATTTTAAAATTAAACTGCTATATCAGAGTATTCACTGGAATCTAAATATCGTAGTGATTTGATACCTACCATTATTTGTTTTAAAAAAGTACAGAGACCACCTCTTCTTTAGCAGGCTTGAATTTTATTTCCTTTTTCTGTTTTAGTTTGCATATCCATTTTATTTCTTTCACAGACGTTTACTCTAATGTGTTCTGTTTTTGTACCTGAAAGTTTTTTTATTGATTACTCTGTCATACTTCTTTGCAACAAATATATGTATATAAATTCAAATTTATTTTTTCCTGTGTCCATGTCTCTAAATGTGGTTTTTAAAATTCTAGACTGAGATGCATTACAATTATGTTCAGTACACATTTAAGAATATATATATGTATATATGTATTTGAAAGAATAATTATTCAACACAAGACAGTGAAGGATTATCAGGAATGAATTGATTAATAACAGGAAGAGGGTTCTATAGTCAGGAGAGTCCTTCTTATGCTGATGCAGCAAACAACCCTGACGCTTACTGGCTTAGAGTAACAGATTTATTTTTTGCTCAGATCTGACATTCTATGTGCTAATGGTAAAGAACCCGCTTGCCAATGCAGCAGACATAAGAGACGGGGGTTCGATCCCTGGCTCAGGAAGATCCCCATGGAGGGGGCCTGGCAACCCACTCCAGTGTTCTTGCCTGGAGAATTCCACGGACAGAGGGACCTGGTGGGTTACAGTCCACAGAGTCAAAAAGAGTTGAACACAACTGAAGTGACTTAGCATGCATGCATGCAGACAGGAAAGAATTCAGACTGAAGGAATGAATCCACATTATGATGGTGCCATCAGTGCATGGCACTTCAGAATTTCTCAGCCAAAGGAAGAGAGAACATGAAACATCATGCCATGCTTCACACTTTCTTCTACATGGAAGCGACATACGTCAGGTTGGCCAAAGCAAGTCCCATGACTGCAGCATATTCCGTGGGAGCAGAGAAATGCAAGGTTCCTGTGGGTCCCATCAGGGTAGAAGAACTGAAGCAAGTGTAGAATATTCCAAGTGGAGAGTATTTAATACGAGGAAGCAGAAACTATTGGCAAGCTGGAAATGAGGGCTGGAAAGCCCCTTCCAACTATCTCTACCATCTGCTGCAGGAAAATGGATGATTCCCAGCACTAGCTCCCCAGCTTCTAGGAATATCTGGAATCTTCAGAAGCCACACAGGAGAACAGTGCCTACTCTCTTCTACCTTCCAAAGCTTCAGGCCTCTCCTTGGCAGACTCTAATCCAGCAAGACGAGGGGAAAGGTCATCTGGAAAGCATAGATGCAGGTTTCTGCTCTGAGATGAAGAGAAGAATACAGAAGGGGTATCAATCACAGCGAACTGGTAAAGATGTTCTAGTTCAGGCAGCTTCTTCCTGAGTTAGCACACGTCAGTGGATGTGTTTCACTTCATAGGATGTGTTTCATGAACTGCAAGCATGAGATGGCCAGCTTCCATTCCAATTCCGCAACTTGACGTCATAGGTGTGGTCCCGGGCACTTTGTGACAGAGATGTCACACGTGGTTCTCAACTCTTCAGAAGAGAAACACCACACCGTGATTCATCCTCAGAGGGGATGTTTAAAGATCTGACAGTTTGATCAGGAGCCCCTTCTCCTGCTTTGCTGAAAGCAAAGGATTAGAAATTCTGTGGCTTACAAAGGGATTTGTTATCTAGTCATTAGAGTAATCTGCTTTCTCAAAGGCACTAACATCACTAAACTGTCTAAAGCTCCTAGGCTTTTATCCAGGGCAATCCATCCACGTGAGATCCTAGATGGGTGCATACAACAAATAAGAAGCTGGCGGGTGCTTTCGTGGTAGATCAACTTCAGGAAAGACAATGCATGGAAGTAGAGAACTCAGAAAACAGATTCTCTTTTTAAGAGAATGTCTTAAATGTTCTCTTTAAGAGAATGACTTATGTCTATATACTCTCTGAATGGCTTGGCATAACATCAGGCATACGTGTGCCCCAGGCTGAAGACCTTTATAATTTAAAACTGTCCTCAAAATTCCAAAAGAGGAATAGAGCTCTGGTAGATGAATAATCACAGACAACCCACCAACACCTAACTGAACACACCAGCTATTTTTTCCAGCAACTACAAAGACTGAGTTTTCTGCACATGTAATATTTTATACATGTTGTGAGGTTACATGAGGCACTACCTGAGAGAATAGGTAGGAAATCTGTTTTAATTTTCATTCCTTTTCACCTAACATGCAGAGGTTATGACTTAACCTAGAATACTTCTTCCTCCCTAAATCAGAAGTGTTTATTAATAGTCTTTCTACTTTGGGTTCAATGTTGGAGACACCCCGAAAAATGTCAACTAGACAGATTCTTTGATATGAAGCTCAGCTAAAAAGACTTCAATTTCTCTATAATATTTTTTTGATGTAGAAAGAACAAGTATAACTTTGCTTCCTGTCATGTGAATCTAATCTAAAAGATATAAGGAAAGTTTTCATATTGAAAATCTACTGGTAAAATAAGAAAAGACATGAGCATGGCTTCAAGCAAAATGAGAAGTATGAAGTGAAGTGGGGTGTAGGTGGGAAGTGAACACCTGGAGAGGCCAGAGAAAGGTAGAAACATTGAAAGAGGTGTATTTTGGTTCAATATGAAGAGTGTCAGAGCACTTGAAGCTAACTGAAGCTTAAAGAGGCAAACTCATGAAGTGCAGCCATATGTACATTTCTAAGAATGAGCCCAGTTCTCCATTGATGAGATCCCAAGGGTTTTATTTGTAAATTAAAAACATTTACCATGCATCATCTGTGTACCTGGCCTTGTTAATTGCTAGTGGTACAGTGGAGCACAAAACAATTCCAGTTCCTGCTCTCAAGGAGCTTATCAAGTTAATGGGAATGAACAGTCAGGTTAGGGCGTGTGATGCTGCAGTAACAACTAACGCCTATAAACTAAATGACACAAGGTTATTTCTCATTTGTGCACCAGCTCACCCAGGGTCACTGACATGTCAGTGGATCACAGGACACACCATCCCGCTCAGGGAGAGCCAAGAGAGGCTGTACCATCTGGGATGTTGCCAGACCCCCACTAGAGAAGAAAAGATGGAAACTTTTTCATGTCAGTTTGCCCTTGCATCCACGGTGGAGTGACACGTCACTGTCACTTATTTGTCTTTAGTCTGAGCAAGTCATACAGCATGCCTACCTTCACGGTTATGGGGAAACATAACCCAGTTCTCTTCCTAGAGTAGATATTAGTCTATGACTGTTGCTGTTTTAGTTGATAAGTTGTGTCTGACTCTTTGTGATACTGATACCATGGACTGCAGCCCACCAGGCTCCTCTGCCTATGGGATTTCCCAGGAAAGAATACAGGAGTGGGTTGCCATGTCCTTCTCCAGGGGATTTCCCTGACCCAGGGATGGAACCCATGTCTCCTCATTGGCAGGCGGATTCTTTACCACTGAACCACCTAGGAAGTCCCATTAGTGGTTGGTATCAATGGCCAATAAAGGAAGACAGATGATAAACCAATGATTACATGATGACAGATCATGGTGAATGAACTGAAGAAGTCTCAGGTGTCATGAGAAAGTAAATAGAGGATCTAACTGATGTTGAAGGATTCAGATAATGCCTCTCTGAGGGATTGAAAAGGGGCAAGTTAAGAACCTAAAAATTCTGTCCCACTTTGAGAGTCAATTCTGATTCTAACTAGGCAACGAAAAGTCAAAGTCACTCAGTTGTGTCTGAGTCTTTGTGAACCCATGGACTATACAGTCCATGGAATTCTCCAGGCCAGAATACTGGAGTGGGTTGCCATTTCCTCCCCCAGGGAATCTTCCCAACCCAGGGACTGAACCCACGTCTCCTGTGTCTTCTGCTTGGCAGGCGGATTCTTTACCGTTGAGTCACCCGGGAAGTCCTTTTGTTACCATACTCTTCTAGTATATGGAGAACTCTATGTTGAATAGAAAGCAATTTGTTATCTATGATTTCAGTATTTCAAAGAAAGAAAGTGAAAGTCACTCAGTCGTGTCTGACTCTTTGTGACCCCATGGACTATACAGTCCATGGAATTCTCCAGGCCAGAATACTGGAGTGGGTAGCCTTTCCCTTCTTCAGGGGATCTTCCCAACCCAGGGGTCGAACCCAGGTCTCCCACACTGCAGGCGGATTCTTTACTGGCTGAGCCACAAGGGAAGCCCAAGAATACTGGAGTGGATAGCCTTTCCCTTCTCCAGCGGATCTTCCCGACCCAGGAATTAAACAGGGGTCTTCTGCATTGCAGGAAGATTCTTTACCAACTGAGCTATCCAGGAAGCCCCACATAGGCGATACCTATGCCTAATTCAAAATGAACACTCCAAACCATTCATCTAACCAATGTCTGAGCACCTACTATGTGAAGTTCATTCCTGATGACCATGTGTGAAAGCCTGTGTGTCTCTTCTCTTCCCATGCTGCTATTCACCAGGGACAGAGAGCATGACTAGTTTCTCCAGAACTAATCTCATTTATGGAACACTAGGCATGCAATCGGTGCTGTTCTTCATAGAAGTAGGCTCAGCGTTGCTTCATGTCACACTAATAGTCTCACTGATTGAAAATCCGCAGCAGACAAGAGCTAGGAGTCCCCGAGATACTGCTGGAGTTAGAATAATTTATGGAGAGCAGTCTAGCACAACATAAGCTATTTAGAGCTGCATAATATACCCCCAAACTCTTATTAAGGGCTGCGGTTTTCAACCCTAGGAGACAGAAAGCAGTTATCATTATGCATCACCATGAAAGCAGATTAAAATTAAATCAATTTGTTTATCTCTGGGTTCTCTGCACAATTAACAGATCAGAAAGAAAAGCATTCTGTCCAGATACCAGGACAACCCTCATTCAAATTGAGATATTAAAAATATAAATCTCGGGAGGTTTCAGGGCTGAATTCAGTTATGAAAAGGGCAGAAAACTAGTTTATGAATGATTTGTACTATGAGATAGAGCTGGAATTCTTGGACACCATCCACTTGGATTAATGGTAGGTAAAAGTTTTCTATATATAATGATTACAATAAGATATAATAATTCAGAATATAAGTGGATTTCTCTCTAGAAATAGAAAAAGCAGTTTATTTTGATGGCTTTATACATATACATATATATTTCTTGAAAAATGTTTTACAGTGAAATATTGAAACTTTGGTAGAATAATCTATGTATTTATTAATAAATTTCATAAAGTTTATGGAGGACTTCAGCTTCAACTGGGCTTCCCTGGTGACTCAGATAGTAAAGAATCTGCCTGCAACGCAGGAGACCTGGGTTCAATCCCTGGTTGGGAAGATCCCCTGGAGAAAGGAATGGGTACCCACTCCAGTATTCTTGCGTGGATAATTCCATGGACAGAGGAGCCTGGCGGACTACAGTCTATGGGATCACAAAGAGTCAGACATGACTGAGTGACTGACACGTTGGCTTCCACTACCAAGGATTTCCTCCCTCTGAGTGTGGATAATCTTTTATAGCTTGATTTCAATTGGACAGTCCAAGTCCAGGTAATTCTTGGATTCCCAGATCATGTGTTTGGAAGGTGACATTGAATTGAGCAATTTTTCCATGGTAGAATGTAATAGGTTGAGAGCATAATATACTCTCAGACAGAAAGCTAATGATACTTCAGACCAATTAACCCAGTTCAAAAAGCCCTTCCGACTAGACAGAAACCATACTTTTCATCAAATGAGTTAAGAAACCTTTCATAGACAGATAACAAGACAACAAAAAATAGATTAGACCAGAGAGGCTGTGAGCAGGCCCTGAGTCGCCCAGACCTCTTGGAATCTCATGGAACAGTAGAGACATCTCCATCCTCATAGAAGGAAGACCCAGATTCCAGCTCAAGATCAGGCACTCACCAGCCCTGTTTTCTTTGACAATGGATGTGACAATCTTCCTGGCCCTGAACTTCCTCTTTTGAGATAACCCAATGGGGTTATCTCAAATTAGTCTCCAAGAATCAGCAAAGCCTATGTGCATATAAGATCTCAACCACTGCATCCTCTGCTGTTCCCCAAGTTATCCCATGCTCTCATCTGGGTGTTAAGTGCCCATGGTCTTCCCTAGTCTAGAACTGGGGTCCCTAATTCCCAGGCCACAGACTAGTTACCAGCCTGTGGCTTGTTATAAACCAGGGCACCCAGCAGGAGGTGGGCTCCAGGCAAGCCAGAGAAGCTTCACCTATATTTACAACTGCTCCCCATTGCTTGCATTACCACCTGAGCCCTGCCTTCTGTTCAATCAGTGGCAGCGTTAGGATTGGGAACACTACTGTGAACTACAAATGTGAGGTATCTAGGTTGCAAGTTCTTTTTGAGAATCATCCCCAAACCATCCCCCATCACACAACATCTGTGGAAAAACTGTCTTCCACGAAACCAGTCTCTGGTGCCAAAAAGGTTGGGGACCTTGTCTAGAATGTACTTCAACCCTTTTCCTCACCTGGATAAATCTCATGCTTCCTTTGTGACTTCCTTTATAGCAAGTCCTCTAGTGAAGTCTTTGCTGATTTATTCTTCTTTGACCAAGTCGTATAAACTTCCCTGATCTCCACAAGTACTTCTATTAGGCATCTACTGCTTTGCATATAATTGACATGCAATCAATGTAGAATTTATCATACTAAGTAGCAAACTTCTTTATCTGTACTTCTTATCAAGATTGCCCTAGACTCTAGCAGAACCTTAGGCATAGGAGGTGCTCAATTAACAGGGTGACTTATCATATGGATTAATTATTTCAGGGGGTGCCTTCATTTATTGAAGATATAAAACTAAGATGCTAAAATTACACAATAAAGAATAACCACAAGCTATAATGTCCCAAAATAACATTTAGACAGACAGTATTTCTCTGCCTTCTCCAATCCTCTGTTCACCTTCATAAAAATTCCAAGACCTTGTTCAAGGACCATGGTGACATAAATGTCCACTTTCCTTAAGATGGTAACATAAAGGTCCATTTTTTCAGAATGCACACAGCTTTGGTTTGTTCTTTTATATATTTTTGATCCTGAATACTTTGGTTCTGTGTAAAGGTTTACCTGTGCATAGTTGAAGATATATATGGATATTTTCCCCCATCCTTCTTTCTTTTACCCCTCCCCGCTTAATCCTTCTTGAGGGGTGGAAGGATAACAACCCAATTCTGCTACAGATACCCAGAACTGGTCAGCAGAATAGAACAGTTAAATTGTGAGGAATGTTACAAAAGAGATGTTCATTTTTCTGGTAGGTATCTCTTCCTGTAAAATCCGAAGGACCTAAAGCCTCCTCCTGGACTGAACGTCACAGATCAAATAAGGTTGTCCTTTCAGAATGAATTCCTGGAGACCCTGGGGGAAGAACAGCCTGACTGGGAAAAGATATAAGACTATCAAGAAGGAAAGAAAGAAGGTTAACAGAGAGTTAACCTTATCTGAATGCCCATCTGAGATGATGCCTTGTATCCGGGGAGCAGTAATCAAAGTATTTTTTTTTAACAGTTGGTATATTACTAAGCCAGTCAGGACAGACATGAATTCTTTTAGTTGCCCTGACTTGTGAGGATGTGGAGTGTAAAAGGAAATGACTAAAGAAACAAGCAAACACTTGGCTGATCTGATATGAGGTAAGTGGTGTCTATTTCTGAAGACAGACGACAGGTACTTTTACACACTGGTAATATTTCAGGTAGACTGACGGAGTTAACAGATCAAAAGGAACATAGTACAACAGCCTAAGGCATTTCACAGGATTTTCACTTATTTCTCCCAGAGAATCTGGTCTATGCAACAATTTAGTGATGATCTACTCAACCTGCGTTATTTTTCAGACAAGAAGACAGAAACAAGAAGCTGAACAACAATCCAAAGTCAAAACCACTGATCAGTGGCAGTGCTGGCCTTAGAATTCTATTCTCCTTGACTTGTTGAATTTATTGAAATAGAAGCAGGCATTCTTCTGATGGGTCATGTGACACAGCTGCAGTGTGGTTATAGGATCTGACAAAGTTAACAGACTACAAGGAACTTGAACCAACAGCCTGGTGCCTTCTGGCAGGACAGGGCTTGAATCATCTGGGCCAAGGTCGTCTTCTTGGTCCTCAAGAACTTTGTGGACAAAGGGCCCCATGACCTCCTTGGACAGCTGTCTGAAGCATCTGCTATTTTATTTAATATTTATTTGCTTATTTGCCTGTGATGGCTCTCAGTTGCAGCACTCAGGATGACGAATCTTTAGTTGCAACTTGCAAACTCAGTTGCCACACGTGGGATCTTGGTTTCCTGACCAACAATTGATCCCATGTCCCCTGCATTGGGAGCAAGGAGTCAGCTCCTGGGGCACAGGTTAGTCTTACATCTGCTATTTTTGTCACTCTGCATTCTTTTACTCTGACTCAGATGGTAAAGAATCTGCCTTGCAGTGCGGGAGACTCGGGTTCGATACCTGGGTCAAGAAGATCCCCTGGAGAAGGGAATTGCAACGCACTGCAGTATTCTTGCCTAGAGAACTCCATGGACAGAGGAGCCTGGTGGGCTACAGTCCATGAGATCGCAAAGAATCAGACACGATGGAGCAACTAACAATTTTGTTGAAACAGTACATTTTTGTCTCTCCAGACAATATTTCCCTGCGACTTAGTGGAAATGACCCATCTCTCAGTTGTAACCAGGGTTCTTGATGGCTTCCCTCTGTGATTCTCAAAGTATAGCCTGGGAACCCCCGGGGAATCTCTCAAATGTTTTCAGGCACTCTGAAAAGTCAGAACTATATCCATAATGAAACCAAGATGCTATCCACATTTTTCACTAAGTTGTCATTTATAATAATGGTGCACAAGCAATGGTGGATAAACTGCTGTCGCCTCAGCATAAGCCAAGGCAATGAAATCGACCTGTAGTCCTAATAGCTGTTATTCATGGTAACACAATCAGAGTAAAAATGCCAGTTTTCCTGGAGGATGTCCTTGCAGTTCAGTTGCTCAGTTGTGTCTGACTCTTTGCGACCCCATGAACCACAGCACACCAGGCTTCCCTGTCCATCACCAACTCCCTGACTCCACCCAAATCCATGTCCATTCAGTCAGTGATGCCATCCAGCCATCTCAACCTCTGTCGTCCTCTTCTCCTCCCGCCTTCAATCTTTCCCAGCATCAGGGACTTTTCAAATGAGTCAGCTCTTTGCATCAGGTGGCCAAACTATTGGAGTTTCAGCTTCAACATCAGTCCTTCCAATGAACACCCAGGACTGATCTCCTTTAGGATGGACTGGTTGGATCTCCTTGTAGTCCAAGGGACTCTCAAGAGTCTTCTCCAACACCACAGTTCAAAAGCATCAATTCTTCTGCGCTCAGCCTTCTTTATAGTCCAACTCTCACATCCATACATGACCACGGGAAAAATCATAGCCTTGACTCGACGGACCTTTGTTGGCAAAGTAATGTCTCTGCTTTTAAATATGCTATCTAGGTTGGTCATAACTTTCCTCCCAAGGAGTAAGCGTCTTTTAATTTCATGGCTGCGGTCACCATCTGTAGTGATTCTGGAGCCCAGAAAAATAAAGTCAGCCACTGTTTCCACTGTTTCTCCATCTATCTGCGATGAAGTGATGGGACCGGATGCCATGATCTTAGTTTTCTGAATGTTGAGCTTTAAGCCAACTTTTTCACTCCCCACTTTCACATTCATCAAGAGGCTCTTTAGTTCTTCTTCACTTTCTGCCAAAACGGTGATGTCATCTGCATATTTGAGGTTATTGATATTTCTCCCGGCAATCTTGATTCCAGTTTGTGCTTCATCCAGCCCAGCGATTCTCATACTGTACTCTACATATAAGTTAAATAAGCAGGGTGACAACATACAGCCTTGACATAAACCTTTCCCTATTTGGAACCAGTCTGTTGTTCTGTGTCCAGTTCTAACTGTTGCTTCCTGACCTGCATACAGGTTTCTCAAGAGGCAGGTCAGGTGGTCTGGTATTTCCATCTCTTTCAGGATTTTCCACAGTTTATTGTGATCCACACAGTCAAAGGCTTGGCATAGTCAATAAAGCAGAAATAGATGTTTTTCTGGTACTCTCTTGCTTTTTTGATGATCCATCGGATGATGGCAATTTGATCTATGGTTCCTCTGCCTTTTCTAAAACCAGCTTGAACATCTAGAAGTTCACGGTTCGCATATTGCTGAAGCCTGGCTTGGAGAATTTTAAGCATTAGTTTACTAGCATGTGAGATGAGTGCAACTGTGCAGTAGTTTGAGCATTCTTTGGCATTGCCTGTCTTTGGGATTGGAATGAAAACTGACCTTTTCCAGTCCTGTGGCCACTGCTGAGTTTTCCAGATTTGCTGGCATATTGAGTGCAGCACTTTCACAGCATCATCTTTCAAGATTTGAAATAGCTCAACTGGAATTCCATCACCTCCACTAGCTTTGTTCGTAGTGATTCTTCCTAAGGCCCACTTGACTTCACATTCCAGGATGTCTGGCTCTAGGTGAGTGATCACACCATCGTGATTATCTGGGTCATGAAGAACTTTTTTGTACAATTCTTCTGTGTATTCTTGCCACCTCTTCTTAATATCTTCTGCTTCTGTTAGGTCGATACCATTTCTGTCCTTTATTGTGCCCATCTTTGCATGAAATGTTCCCTTGGTATCTCTAATTTTCTTGAAGAGATCTCTAGTCTTTCCCATTCTATTGTTTTCCTCTATTTCTTTGCATTGATCACTGAGGAAGGCTTTCTTATCTCTCCTTGCTATTCTTTGGAACTCTGCATTCAAATGGGTATATCTTTCCTTTTCTCCTTTGCTTTTCACTTCCTGTCTTTTCACAGCTATTTGTAAGGCCTCCTCAGACAGCCATTTTGCTTTTTTGCATTTCTTTTTCTTGGGGATGGATGCTGAATACAGTTTCATGTGCTGTACAGTAGGACATTGTTGTTTATCCATCCTATATATGTGCTGTGTTCAGTCACTTCAATTGTGTCCAACTCTTTGACCCTATAGACTGGAGCCTGTCAGGCTCCTCTGTCCATGATATTCTCCAGGCAAGAATACTGGAGTGGGTTGCCATGCCCTCCTCTGGAGGATCTTCCGGACCCAGGGATCGAAACCTCGTCTCCTGAATTGTAGGCAGTTTCTTTACCTGCTGAGCCATTGGGGAAGCCCCCATCCTATATAGACTAGTTTGCATCTGCTCACCCAAAACTCCCAATCGTTCCCTTCCCCACCCACCCCCTTGGCAAACCTGTGGACTTCTACAGTAACTAGTTACACAGGTCAGGAATTTCAATATAGTATAAACAGGGGTACACTGTCCACTGCTAAAACAGTCGTCCCCAAACCCTAGCACACATCAGAATCACACTGAAGGCATCAAATCACAGAACACTGGCTCCTGCTCTCACAGCCTCTGCCTCAACAAGGCTGGAGACTGCAAGTCTCCACTGCCAAGTAACCCCAGAGTGACTCAGGGTCATCTCACATGATACGGGCAGTTGTGAGATATTAAAGTTCTACCAGTTAGATTTAGAAACACTAGAGGAGTGAGAAGAGTCGAGGTAGGAGAGCATATCTGTTTAGTAAACAAATAAGTAAGATTTCACATGGATGGTCCTCTGATTACAACATAACAGAGATCATCTCACTTTGACCAATGTACCTATCATGACAGCAGCATTAAAAGTGCAAAAATGGAGGAGTTCCCTGGTAACCTAGTGGTGAGGATTCTGGGCTCAAGTTCAGTTCCTGGATGAAGAACTGAGCTCAGGCAAGCCACATAGTATGTCCACATTTAGTAAATAAATAAATAAATAATCACATGCAAATAAATAAAAGTACAAAAAATGACCTATTGTATAACACAGGCAACTATACTCAGTATCTTGTAATAATTTATAATGGAAAAGAATCTGAGAAAGAAAATACATATATTGTATTTAACACATATATATAGCATATATGAGACTATATATTACATTAGTGTATATAATACAGATGTATTATATATATAACTGAATCGCATTGCTGTACATATGAAACTAACACAACATTGTAAGTTAACTATATCAATTTTAAAAAATCAACTATATCAATTTGAAAAAAAACCCAGATTAAACGAGTAAAAAAAGTGATCAAAAATATGTGACTACCACATTGTAAAAAGGGTACTGAAATTTTCACCAGTTGTATGATTGCAAACTTTTCTCTATCAAAACATTCTTTAATCTTCTTTTTAAAATTTTCATCCCAATTTTTCAGAAGTTTATTAAACTTTATATTGAACAAAGAAAAAAGTCCAATAAAATCAGAGGTTATACTTGGACATCTGGGGGCATTTTCAGTACTTAGGCATAAGAAATAGACAATGGTTTTCAGATCGGCATTACAGTATGATGTTTGCCACTGGCTGTAGCACTTAAACAAATGTCACCATCTTCTGGATTTGATCAGTGATTTCAATGGACGCTAATACTTTCCTGAGTGCTCGATACTATACGAAGGGCAGGGTGGCAGAGAGATAAATAAGTATAAAAGAGCTTCTCCTTTGTATGACACTGTAGAATGAAAACATTGCAGTATGTAAAATTTTAAATACAGATTTATTTGACTTTCCACAACTACATTTGTAAAAGGTGTAAGCACAGAATGAAAGTACTGCTCAAGGTTATACAACCTGCCAATTTCCGGAACACGCATCAAAGCTGAACCTGCAGGCTTTGCAAAGGAAGTCAAATGAAGCAAGTGCTTCATCTCAGCAAGCGGCACTGGAAGATGACTGCCTGCTGGAAACAGAGACCTGGGACCGATACTCAAGGTCAATTACCACACAGTTGCTGCTATCATATAGGGAAGAGGGAACTTTTTATTTTCATGGTTGCATTTTTGTGGGAGGTAGATGAAACCGTACACTGAGCGTTTTTAATTAAAGTGGACATAGCTAACGACAGCTTGTCATCCCCGTAAGGCAGTTGTGTGTGTTTTTCACTAGATGGCAAATAAAACCAAATGTTTCTTCAACTCTAAAGGAAACAGCTCTTAGTTAAAAAGAATGAAATAATGGCTTTTGCAGCAACATGGATGGAACTGGAGACTATTGTACTAATGAAGAAAGTCAGACAGAGAAAGACAAACATCATATGATATTACTTATATATGGAATCTTAAAAAATAAAACAACCTTCTTTACAAAACAGAAACAGACTCACAGACTTAGAGGACAAACTTCTGATTACCAGGGCTGGGAGCGTGGGAGAGTGGGACTTTGGGATTGACATGTACACACTATTGTATTTAAGACAGAAAACCACAAGGACCTATTGCATAGCACAGGGAACTCTGTTCCATACTCTGTAATAACTTAAATGGGAAAAGACTTTGAAAAAGAATAGATACATCTATGTGTATAACTGAATCACTGTGCTGTACACCTGAAATTAACACGCATTGTTAATCAACAAAACTAAAATATAAAAGAAAAAGTTTAAAAATTTTAAATATAAAAATTATTAAAATGAAAATAGAGAAAATTAAAGGAAGGAACCCTTGGGAAAGGAACAGAATGACGGAATAAATCTTTAATATTTTTTGGTTGGCTAAATAGAGCCACCCAGAAATGACTTACTAGAGACGATGGTGGGATCAAAGACAAAAGAAACATTGGGACAACACTTAGGAAGCTTTGGCTTGAAGTAACAAAAGACCACCTACAAGGTGCTTAAATAAATAAGGAACTTATCATCTCACAAACCATTAAATCTAGAGGCACAGCAGCATCAGGGTTGGTTAATTTTGCAGCCCAGTAAAGACTCTGTTTTGCCACCATCTAAGCCCAAGGGGTTCCTCTCCTCACTGTTACAAGACGACTGTGGTACTTCCAAGCATCTCACGGGGGTGGAAAGATATCTATCTTAATTTAGTTTTATCTAGAATTATACTCTGGAGGAGATCCCAGTTTAATGCCTGGATCGGGGAGATCCCCTGGAGAAGGGATAGGCTACCCCCTCCAGTATTCTTGGGCTTCCCTTGTGGCTTAGCTGGTAAAGAATCCGCCTGCAATGTGGGAGACCCAGGTTCGATCCCTGGGTTGGGAAGATCCCCTAAAGAAGGGAAAGGCTACCCACTTCAGTATTCTGGCCTGGAGAATTCCATCGGATGTATAGTCAGTCCATGGGATCGCAAAGAGTTGGACACGACTTAGCAACTAGACACGCTGCAGTCACCAAGGGAGTAAGAACAGAGGAGCTAATGGAGGAAATCAATCATGGTTGCTATAATTAGACCAAGTTAGAGAGAATTCCATTCCATTTAAATGTAACCAAAAGAGAGGACCTCTTCTTCTGTGTCCTCAAATGGACACTGTTGAATAAAAAATTAAAATTTTTTTCAAGTTGCCAAGCTTTATTTAGGTTGCAGTGGTGATGCCTTCTTGATGAGCATGAAGCAATTTTTTTTTGGCCATGCTGTGTGGCATGTGGGATCCCAGCTCCTTGATCAGGCATTGAATCCGTGTCCCCTGCACTGGAAGCATGAAGTCTTAACCACTGAACCACCAGGGAAGTCCCCAGAAATTTCTTACTGTGGGGTGGCCAAAAGGCCCTATAAGTGCTAGAAGTTATTTGCATATTACTTTTCATTCTTCATTCAAATATTAATTCAAAATTTAAATGTGTGTGGGGAAAGGAGGGATTAACAGACGCCAACTATTATATACAGGATGGATAAACAAGAAGGACCTATTGTATAGCACAGGGAACTATATTCAACATCTTGTGACAAATCATAATGGAAAAGAATATGTGCTGAATATATATATGAATATATAAAAGAATCACTGTGCTGCACACCAGAAATAAATGTGACATTATAAACCAACTATATTTCCATAAAATAAAAATTTTAAAAATAAACACATAAATAACATCTTGCTACATGTGTACTATTTGAAATAGCATTGAACTGACTTGATATTAGACATGTTAAATGATGTGGAGTTGGCAGGTATAAGGTTGTCCAGGTGTTTTCTCTGAACAAATAAGTGGGGTGTTGCATATTGTAGACTAGAGTGAGAAGATGGGAGGAATAGGGGGAGACAGGGGTGGACTGAGGGCGGCAGGGTCTCTATGAACTGGAGGTACACCCACTGCAAGACTTCCATTTCAAAATAATCACTCCTTGAATACTGCTACTTGGATTCTGGGGAAAGCTAGTTTAGTGCTCTTGAAGTCTTTTCTCTCTCTCTTTTTTAATTGAAGTAGAGTTGATTTACAATGTGTGTTAATTTCTGCTGTACAGAAAATTGAATCAGTTATACATATATATATATAGCCTTTTTCATTCTTTCATAGTTTATCATAGGTTACTGAATATAGTTCCCTGCAATATACAGTAAGACTTGTTGTTTATCATTCTATATATAATAGCCTACAACTGCCAACTCCAACTTTTCTCTTTTAAATTAATCTGATGGCCACAAAAGAGCAAAGCAGCTTTGTGTGGGGGCCTTGGGATGACTGAATACCCAGGGTGGCAGCCTTGGGGACAACACACCCATATGGAGTGGCCAGTTCTTATCAGAGGACGATGCTTCAGCCAGTGGACCAGATTCATTACTACGAAGAATGGTCCACAGCATGGCTGTGCTAAGTTGCTTCAGTCGTGTCTGACTCTATGCAACCCATGGACTGTAACCCACCAGGCTCCTCTGTCCATGGGATTCTCCAGGCAAGAGGCAAGAATGCTGGAGTGGGTTGCCACGCCCTCCTCCAAGGGATCTTTCTGACTCAGGGATCGAACCCATGTCTCATGTCTCCTGCATTGGCAGGCGGGTTCTTTACCACTAGTGTCACCTGGGAAGCCCAAGCTGGGGATGATAAAATAAAAGAGCAGAAGGCACTGAGGTGGACAATCCCAGAGAGAACTAAGCCTGAAGCTTCTGCTTTCCCACATGGACCAGAAGTACCTGATCTCAGAAAAGGAAGTCATTTTCACGGCCCCAGTAACAGTTATCAAATACCCAGTAGCTTCAACTTCTAGAGTCTCTACCATGCGTAATTCAGAAGATGTCCAGTGAAGCAACATTAATTTTCACTAGGGCTCACCTCCATCTGTATCTCAGGAAGTTGGAGCATCTGAGGTTCAACGACTAGCCCAGGCTTACTGCCTTAATAAGTGGAAGAGGTGGCATTTCCCTGTAGGTCTCTCTATCATACCAATGTCTAAAGTTCAAACTCTCCACCGACACTTTAAAAAATAAAACTATGGATCATGACAATTGGGAGGGTTTGTGTATGATTTTTTGTTCACATATTCATGGTAGCTTTATTTCATGTTTTGTTTCTTGTTTCTGTTTTGGCCACATTGTGCGGCATGTGGGATCTTAGCTCTCTGATCAGGGATTGAACCCATGGCCCTTGCACTGGAAGCACGGAGTCCTAACCACTGGACACCAGGTAATTCCCCACAGCAGCTTTATTTCTAATAGCCTCAAATGGAAACAGCCCAGGTGTTTACCAACAGGAAAATGGAGGTACAGTTGATGGTATCTTCAAACAATGAAAAATTGCTTACTAATAAAACTACTGATACATATAGTTACATGGACAATCCCTAAATATTATTCTGAAGGACACATTCATTACACAAAAAAGTGTACATTGTATGACTCCAGTTATAAGAAACTCTAGAGGAGATAAATGTGATTTGTGATGGAAAAGAAAAAACTGGAACAAGGATTGCATCTGGTAGGGGAGAGATGAACTGACCAGGAAGGGGCATGAGAGAACTTTGTGGGGTTGATTATATTGATCTCTGTCTTGAGAGGGTTCTGCACTGGTTGGAATTCATCAACTAGTACATTTCAAGGGTATCAACTGCTACATTTCATTGTATGTCAGTTTTACAGTAGGAAGAACCATAAACAAATATTGAACTCTAATTAATAGTATGCATGCTGAAATACTTAGTTGAAGTGTAGAGATGCTTGCTATTATACTGATTTTGAAAAGCATCAAAAATGAGATGGATCAATAAATGCAAAGAAAGATATATTGATGGATGTATGATAAAGGAGACATTATTAAAAAGTCATTTGTAGGGACTACCCTGGTGGTCCAGTGGATAAGGCTCCATGCTCCCAATGCAGGGGGTCTGGGTTCAATCCCTGGTCAGGGAACTAGATCCCACATGCTGCAACTATGAGTTCACCTGTCACAACTAAAGAAACCTCATGCTGCAAAATAAGACCCAGTGCAGCCAAATAAATATGTATTTTTTAAATATTATTTGAAGAATTTTGATGAAGGATATGGGTGTTAAATTTAACATGTGATTAAGATAACTGCATGTTTAAAATTTGTATCAATATAATAAAATGTTGGGGGGAATATATATGCCTGAACTCTATCCAGTTTGAATCAGAATCTTTAGGGATATGAAAACTCCAAAATGTTAAAAAAGAATTAACAAAAGGCCAAGACACGCTGTTTTTCTTGGGAGGGAACAATGCTACCTGAACAGAAGTGGCAGCTGTGTGCAGAACAAACCCCATTACAAAAGATGCTGACACCCATTCACTCGTCTGACTCTTGCAACCCTGTCAACTATAGCCCACCAGGCTCCTCTGTCCATGGGATTTCCTAGGCAAGAATACTGGAGTGGGTTGCCTTTCCTTCTGCAGGGGATTTTCCCAACTCAGGGATCGAACTTGGGTCTCCTGCAGTGCAGGCAGATTCTTTACCGACTGAGCCACCAGAGAAACCAGACAGCACATGGGTGAGACTTCATGGATGCCCTTGTGAGCAGAAAGGAAGCTGAAGCTCAGAGAAGGAAAGTGATATGTCCAAACTCCCTCAGCAAGTCAGCATCTGAGTTCAAATGAAAATCTAGGAATCGAGTTCACAGCCCTTTCCAATATTTGGGAACCCAAGGTTTGCAGTATCCCTCAGTGTTTTCAGATATCAGATGACAGATGATAAGATATGAAACGAAGTAAATAAGAAAGACTTCCAACTAAGGAAGCAGTAAAGTCAGAATGAAAGAAGCTAAGAAGCAGCTTGATGTCAGAGAAGATGAGACGTAGATGCCAAATATTCCCCCAGGCTCGGCTGCCTCTGTGTAGAGATGGAATCAGAGAAACTGTAAAGCCAAAATTCAACAGGAGGGAAGCTCACTTCCTCATCACATATGCAAGGAGCTACATTTTAAGTCTAAGCAGATCCCTCTGCCACCCAGAGTGTGTAAGGAAGTTTCTCAGAAGAATAGGTCATTGAAATGGAAACTCAGTTTCCCAGAAAATTTTCCTCACATGAGCCTGGTTACTGGTCCCTGCATTATTATGGCTTCCCAATTGCTGCTCATTGAAATTATTCAATGCTCTCTGCTTCCATGAAGTAGTTAGAAATCTCTCCCTGAATTAGTGAGCAAATAACTCTTTATGGTCAAAAGTGAAATGATTACCGAAGCTGGGCTGGGTGTCAAAAAGGAAATAAGAAGTGATGGCACCGATCAGAATGGCTATCATCAAAAAGTCTACAAATAATAAACGATAGAGAGGGTTGCACTGTTGGTGGGAATGAACGCTCCTACAATGTTGGTGCTGTCACTATGTAGAACAGTATGGAGGTTCCTTAAAAAACTAAAAGTAAAGTTACCGTATGATCCTTCAATCCTATTCCTGGGCATATATATGGAGAAAACCACACTTTGAAAAGATGCATGCACCCCAATATTCATTGCGGCACTGTTACCTACAATATCCAGGACAGAAGCACAATGGAATATTACTCAGCCAGGAAAGAGAAAGAAATAATGTCACCTGCAGCAACATGGATGGACCTAACGATTATCAAACCAAATGAAGTCAGACAAAGACAGATATCATATGATATCTTTTATATGTAGAATTTGAAAGAAAAGATACAAACGAACTTAGACACAAAACAGAAACAGATCCACAGACATAGAAAACAAACTTATGGTTACCAAAGGGGAAATGGGGAGGGGAGAGAGATAAATTAGGAGTTTGGCATTAACATATACACACTACTATCCATCTACCGCTTACATGAGTGTTCAGTCACTTCACTTGTGTCTGACTCTGCAACACTATAGATGGCACCTGCCAGGCCCCTCTGTCCATGGGATTCTCCAGGCCAGAATACTGGAGTGGTTGCCATGCCCTCCTCCAGTGGATCTTCCTGACCCAGGGACTGAACTCACATCTCCTGCGTTGCAGGCAGATTCTTTATCCACTGAGTCCCCAGGGAAGCCCATCTATCTACAAAATAGACAACCAACAGGACTACTATATACCACAGGGAAATATATTCAGTATTTTGTAACAAGCTATAATGGAAAAGAATTTTAAAAAGAATCACTTTGCTATATAGCCCTGAAGCTAACACAACATTGTAAATCAACTATATACTTCAATGAAAATGTTTTTTAAAGGCATATTTAATCACTGAATATAGCTGTCATGCAAACAAGCAATAATATAAAAGTAATTTGTAGTACAAAAATGTAAAATAAAATAAACCCTTAAAAAAAAAGGAAATGGGGAATGATAGAAATGTGTGCCCAACTGGATTGCTAAAGCCAATATCAGCTAGGAAGTGCCAACCAATTTTTGCCCAGTGTAAATATGGACAGAGTGTTGTCAGATCTAATTTTTTGATGAAATAAAAAAATCCAGTTTTATCTGAAATATGTACATATGTTGGAGATTAATTCAATTACACATATTTATAAATAAACAAAGTTTTCAGGACATTTTTCCCATTTGTGAGTCAGTTTCAACCTATGGACCTTTGTGTACAAACTTGACCATTTTTTCTCAAGAGAGAATTAGCTGTCTTCACAATAACACTGCCTAAAAAACCAACACAAAATGTAGCAGCTCAAACAACAATAATTTTTCCTGAATGTCACCTGAGGGTATTTCACTACGATTTTTATCAATTTTTCTGAATTTCTAATTGAAATAGACCCGTAAAATGAGCTCCCTGAAAATAGCCATTTTGTCTTATCACCACCATACTCCCATTACCTAGAATAGCACTTAGGTGTGGAATATCTGTTGAAAAACTAAATAAATACATGCCTCTCTGATTTTAAATACAGTTTTCCTGGGGAAAAATCCATTTTAGATCATCAATGCAAATCCTATTCCACTTTTCACCCCTCCTAAAGACAGAAACATCAGATTTATTGACAATATTACCAGAAGAGGAAATTGGAATGATTTCAACTAAATTTACCTTCCTTCACATGTTCTGAACATTTACAGAGAGTTTTTCCTGTTAGAGGCATCTTAGCTTGAATTACTCCAAAAAGAAAGTCAAAGATAAAGTCTGATCACACATATGGCAGTGTGATCTCAGGATGTGGAGTCAGGGATAAAGGCGTGTGAGGAAGAGGAGAGAGTAAACAAGAGATGTGCTATCGAATCGGCAATCAAAGATGCAGTGGTTTCCTGACCAGGGAACTCTCTGAAAGCCTTCATGGAGACAATGTAGAGCCAACACTGGAGAGAGAAAGGAAAGGTGATGTGCTTGCTTCAGTCCCCTAGTTATTCAAGAGTTGCCCCAAGAGGCATATGCTTTTCCCAAGTTTCTGGGAAGCCCACACGTGAATGTCAAGTGGTTCCTTCAAGGTGAGAGGAACCCTGGGGTAGAAACACATACAACATGTGTGAACTGGGAGCCTGTCAGACAGCCTGGACCCATCGAACTGAAGCCCATGTAGAACTCGTCTCTGCTTCCGTGCCTGGAACAAGAGCTGAATTTGAGGGACTTCCCTGGTAGCCCCATGGTTAAGAATCTGCCTTCCAATGCAGGGGATGCAGATCCGATTCCTGGCGGGGAAACTAAGATCCCACATGCCGCGAGGCAACTGAGCCCACACGCCACCACCGGAAAAGCCTGTGTGCCATAACGAAAACCCAGCACAGCCAAAATAAAACAGAGATGAACTTGACAGAACTTGAAGGAGTGCCCCAGAGGTGCCTCATATAGAGACGTTTTGTGTTATAAAAGAACACCCCTCACATAAAATGTTGGGGGGAGGTGTGGGGTGGCTAACATAATTTTCATTTACTAACAGAAGTCTACATTCTTCTAAGCATTGCCTTAAAATTTTCCAGATACGAACACTAAGATTCTAGAAAGACTTACAGTTTGTCTTGACCTTTTTCTGTTCATGTAAATTAGATTGGCAGCGTCTATTATTGATTTTTAGAAATTTCAAATGACAGGCAGGATCTTGGTGTGAAAATGTCTACCTCTAAAACTGATATCAGGTAGACAATGGCTGCTTGACAGTGACAGCAACTGATGGTTCCAGATTTTTGGATTTGGGTCATTCTCCAATGCACTTTGACGAAGTTTGTGGTTAAAAATAAAATCTACTTTAACATTATTTGCCCAAGACACCATCCCTGACGGTTTCTTTTTTATTTTTTTACATGGATAAAGGCATATATGCTGTTGGGAAGAGTGTCAGCGAGACAGAGCTGGAACAGACCAAGTGTTCATATTGGATGAGTTATGCCAAAGGGCTCACAGGTCCTCTCTGACTCTATTTCCCATCTCACTGAAAAATGTTGAGTTTTGACCTTGTGGCAGAACAAAAAATTGTGGTTCACACTTCACAATTTCCATGGCCAATCTCATGTACTATTGACATTTTCCCCTCTTTAGTCAGTATTTTTTTAATTGTTCTTAATTGACATAGAGTTGATTTATAATGACTCAAGCGTACAGCAAAGTGATTCAGTTATACATACACACACACACACACACACACACACACACACACACATATTCTTTTTCAGATTCTTTTCCATTACAGATTATTACAATATACTGAATGTAACTCCCTTTGCTATAAGTATGCCTTGTTGTACACCTACTTTACATACAGTAGTGTATATCTGCTAATCCCATACTCCTAATTTATCTGTTCCCCCACTTCCCCCTTTGGTAAACATAAATTGGTTATCTATGTCTGTGAGTCTGTTTCTGTTTTGCAAAGAAGTTCACTTGTATCATTTTTTAAGGCTCCACATAAAAGTGATATCATATATTTGTCTTTGTCTGACTTACTTCACTCAGTGTGATAATCTCTAGGTCCAAACATGTTGCTGCAAGTGGCAGAGTTTTATTATTTTTAAGGCTGAGTAATATTCCATTGTATATATAAGCACTACATCTTCTTTATCCATTCATCATCTATTAATGGGCACTTAGGTTGCTTCCATGTCTCGGTTATTGTAAACAGTGAGGGCAGGAGGAAAAGGGGACGACAGAGGATGAGATGGCTGGATGGCATCACCGACTCAATGGACATGGGTAGACTCCGGCAGTTGGTGATGGACAGGGAGGCCTGGTATGCCGCAGTTCACGGGGTTGCAAAGAATCGGACACAACTGAGTGACTGAACTGAACTGAATGGACACTGGGGTACATGTATCCTTTCGAATTAGTATTTTTATTTTTTTTCCAGATATATACCCAGGAGTGGAATTACTGGATTATATGGCAACTCTATTTTTAGCTTTTTAAGGAATCTCTATACTATTTTCCACAGTGGCTGCACCCATTTACATTCCCACCAAAAATCCAAAAGGGCGCCCTTTTCTCCACAGCCTCACCCACAAATGTGTCATTTGTAGACCTTTGTATGATAGCCCTTCTGACAGGTGTCTCGTCCTTATTTTAAAAACTAAGTTTGAAATATGTTATTTTTACTGCTGTTAGTAATCCTCATTCTAAGCATGGTAGACACAGGTGAAGTACTTGCTTTCATAGAAGTTACATTCTGGAGGGAACAGAGCCGTAAACAAGGAAGTAGGGTAACTCTGGTGATAAAAACAAAATGCGATAATATAGTAGGAAATGACCAGTCTGGGTACATGTCTGTTTTAGAGAGTAGTGAGACAGCTGTCTCTGAAAAGGAATCAAGGTCACACTGGAAGACTAGAAAGAACCAGTCAGGTGCAAAAGTGGGGGAAAAACTATGTCAGTTTTATTACACTTATAACAACATTCTGGGTGTTTTCATTTAATAATGTCTCCTGATTCAAGAGCCCAAAAGGGAAACAAAAGGCAGCTGTCTTTGTTTTATCTTTTTTTCATTATTGGTTCAACAGGCCACTCTTACACATTTTCTCATTTTATAAATAAACATTTCATTTTTGAAACTCAGTAGCTTTTGTTCAATGTGAAAAACAATTTTCTCATTATAGCTTCAGTTAGACATGGTTTAAAGGTTAGAAGTTTTAAATCACACTCTGTTGTAACTGGAAGGGAGACAAATAATTTGCTGATAACAATTTATCCCTATTTTTTCAAGTTTTGACTGAAGGAGCACATAGCAAGAAATTCAGATTGTCATAAAGCTACACAGGAGAAAAATAAAACCCTTTTCTCTTCTGCCAGTCTTCAGATGCAGCTTCTATTTCTAGCTTATTATTAACATAACTGATAGCTTTCTCTCATTCCCTCTGCTATTATTTTTTCACTTAATAATATACCTGGGAGATTGATTCAGATTGGTCGATTTATACACTGATGCTTTCCCCTTCAGCACACACTACCCTATTTTAAAGTAGACCATCATTTATGGAAGCAGATCTTTTTTGATAAGCATTCACCTACTCCCAGCCTTTGAAAGTGTAAATGATGCTACGTTAAGTGTCCTTTTTAGAATCTTCAGAGGCCAAGGCTATAGGTTATGTCCCTAAAAATGGCATTTCTGGGTGAACAATGATTCTTCTTTGACAAATACTGAGGGAGGTCAAATTGCCTTTCAACCTGATTATACCAGTTTCAACTCCCAAGAAAAATGTGGAGGGAGCTTTCGTTTCACATCCCTGCCAATACTTTTCTTTAAGAATTTTAATCCTGGGCATCCCTGATGGTTCAGTAGTAAAGAATCCACCTGTCAATGCAGGAGACATGAGATCAAAGCCTGATCTGGGAAGATCCCACATGCCGCAGAGCAACTAAGCCTGTGGACCACAGCTACCGAGCTTGTGCTCAGAGCCCAGGGGCTGCAACTGTTGAGCCCGCAGGCTGCAACTACTGAAGCCTGAGCACCCTACAGCCCATGCTCTGCGGCAAGATAAGTCAAGGCAGTGAGAAGCCCAAGCACCGTAATGCCAAGAGCTGATCCCACTTGCGGCAACTGGAGAAAGCCCTCCCAGCAAAGAAGACCCAGGACAGCCAGAAATGAATCCATAAAAATTTTCAAAAAGAATTTTGATCCTTACCAATCTTTTGGATGAAAATTTACACTCCTTTTCTGAGTAAGGCAGGGTACCCATTTAATGCTTGAAGCCACTTGTTGAACCTCATGGTAAATTTTCTGTTCCAGACATCTGACTATTTTTATATTGAATAGTTAGCAGTTTTGTTATTGATTTCTTAGAGTTCTTAATATAATGAAGAAATTAGCTCTTTCATCCCATATTTACACGTGATAGTTACTGTGTACATTCAGTTAAAGGATGTTACTGCTTGACTCAAGCACATTTGGTTCCCCTTCCAATTTATAACCTTTATATCAGGGGTTGCCAGTTATAAGTGGATGGGTCAAATCCACTGACCATCTGGTGTTTTTGAACTTTTTATCTTGTATAGTATAGCCGATTGACAAAGTTGTGATAGTTTCAGGTGGACAGCAAAGCAACTCTGCCATAAATAAACATGTATCTATTTTCCCCCAAACTCTCCTCCCATCCAGGCTGCCACATAACATTGAGCCGAGTTCCCTTTGCTATACAGTAGTCCTTATTGGTTATCCATTTTAAATACAGCAGTGTGTACATGTCAATATAAATCTCAGTTTTTTATTTTATCAAAGTATCGTTGCTTTACCATGGTGTGTTCGTTTCAGATGTACAGCACAATGACTCTGTTATACACACACATAGACACACACAGATATGTTCTTTTTCAGAGTCTTCTTCCATTATAGGTTATTACAAAACATTTGGTATAGTTCCCTGTGCTACACAGCATGTCCTTGTCAACCACTCATTTTTTAACAGCTTATAAACTAAAAAAAAAAAAAAGAAAATTACATTTTTAATTGTTGAAAACAATCAAAAGAAGAGCAGTATTTCATGACATACGAGACTTATATATCATTCAAATTTAAATGTCTACAAATAAAATTTTATGGGAAAAACAGCCACGTTGAATTCATGATTCCTACATTGACTCCAGTTGCTTTCCCACTAGAATTCAGGGGCTGAACAGCTGCCGGGAGGACCATACGGCTCACAAAGCCTCAAATTTTAGTATCTGGCCCTTTACAGGAGATGTTAATGTAGACCGGAATTTATAGCTGATGTTGGTACTTTTTCTACTTGAGCAGGAATTCTATAACAGACTCAATTTCAAAATGTTGCTAGACAGACATTAACCAACTGGTCAAGTTCAGCACGAGTGATAAAATTCATCACCACCCAGGTCTAGGTTCAATTCTTTCTATCTTTTCTTCACATTGTTTCATTTAGAAATTTTCATACATGGAAAGTTCAAAAACAGTCTTGTTTGGGACAAACCCAAATGCTTGTGGAAAACATTATAGTATCTTGCTGGACGTCTCTTACTGACTTAAGTGCAAAGTCTTTAAACTCACTTTCTCACTTAAAAAAATATATATTTATTTATTTATTGGCTGGGTCTTCATTGCTGCTCGGGCTTTGTTCCCTAGTTGCGGTGAGCGGGGCCAGTGTGCAGGCTTCTCACTGCAGTGGCTTCTCTTGTTGTGGAGCCCGGGCTCTAGAGCGGGGGCTCGGCAGGTGCAGGTCTGGGGCTCTAGAGCACAGACTCAATAGTTGTGGCACACAGCACTAGTTGTTCCACGGCATGGGGGATCTTCCGGGACCAGGGATCAAACCTATGTCCCCTGCACTGGCAGGCAGATTCTTAATCACTAGACCACCAGGGAATTCCCCCACCTTCCCACTTTTAGATACCTATCTTCCTCAGTTATAATTTTCCATCCCAAGAATGGCTAACTTACGAAGATGAGTATCTTCTTTGATAAGAAAAGTATTTATGAGGAAGTGATCTGTCTTATTCACCAAAATCTTCAGACATTTTTAAAAATGCGTTGTTTTTTTTTTAAACTTTGCTTCCTTTATGTGCATGCAACTAAGGGTCATTTTCAACGGAATGTTTTCCAAAATAATATTTTTACTTTGATATGAGAAAACTAACCATCCACACTAACAAAAGGTAACATCTACCATCTTTGAATTTCTGCCATTGACCTACATACAATGGATTCAATGTTTTAAACCAACATTTGAGAAGAAGGTAATAAAATGCCCCAGACTGCCATATGATATTTCCTGAGGTTTTCTCCCTGTGGAATCACAGTAAGATCATAAACCTTGGTATGAATTTAGTAAATTTCTAGTGGATTCCAATTAATACATTCAGATGAGAATTTTCATCTGGTTCCAGTGTCTCCTAGACATTATTTCATATCCATTTACTTTCTGTGAAGAGGAAAAGCAAAACACATCATTCATGTACTTTCTCAAACCTATCACCTTGCTAACTCACAGGAAAGGTTTTTCTGGAGAAACAGTTTTATGTTGCTTTAAAAAATTCTATTAGTGTTTTCCCTTACTCTCTGAGAAAGACATTTTCTGCTCCTTTAGAAAAAGCTTGCTCCCCATCAGTTATGTATTTAGAAGTGCTATCTTAACAACAGAGTAATGGAAGCCTGTCACTGATGTTTATCCCCTCTCTCTTTAAGAGAATCATGAACAATTTAATATTTTTAAGTTTGAAAATTATTGTTACTGTTTTAAGAAAGCTTCTAGAATAATGTATCCTGAAGGAAAGTAAAGAAACTTTGAAAAATATGCTCATGAGCTCCCATCAAATAAAATTTCTGAAAACGACTTCTACAAAGAGTTGGCAGAGACGCTCCTTATTAGAAACAACAAAAATACTTTTATTTCACGTATGTAGTTTTACATTTTTTTCCCTCTGTGTGAACCATTATCTTGAACTGTGAAAACTGGCATCTTGTTGGATTTTGATTTTGGTGATTCAGGAACTAGCTTGGGCTTTGTGTTTGTGCTCATATTTATTTTGTCTTAGCAATACTCCAAAGTCTTTGGCTTAGGGAAATTTGTCTGTGTTTTTTAAATTCCAAGGATAGTATTGGCATTGTTCCTCAAATGAATATATGGTAGGTAAAATTATCATTTATAAATAACATCCCACTCTTTCCAGAGAAGAAGCATATTTTGCATCTTACTGATCTTTGAATATGGCTACATGAATTCCTTTAGGAGCTCCCCCAGTGGCTCAGTGGTGAAGAATCTGCCTGTAATGCAGGAGATGCAGGAGACACAGGTTTGATCCCTGCGTTGGGAAAATTCTCTGGAAGATGAAAAAGAAACCCACTCCAGTATTTTTGCCAGGAAAATCCCATGGACAGAGAAGCCTGGTGGGCTGCAGTCCATAGGGTTGCAGAGTCAGACATGACTGAGCACATGCACATGAATTCCTTTAGCCTCCTGAGGATGGCGGTCACTTCCTCATCCCTTGCGTTTGGGCTCTGCCATGTGACTTGCTTTGGCCAATGGGATGTGGGCAGATGTAACATACGCAAGCCTGAAACAGGGTGTTATGACTGGACTTTGTCTATTTCACTTTGACCATCACAGAGAAGTACCTTCCTTGGCTACCCTCCATGGTCCAAGTAGCCTAAGGGAAACAGCCTAAGCTGGGCACCACAAGGTTTGGCTGTAAATTGGGTTCCCTGCATTGATTCAAATGACTTTCTGTATTTATCAAAGATGGGAATGTTCCAGGAGATTGTGGAAAAGATCAAGGCTTTCTACAGTCACTAGACATTTATAATGAGATAGTTAATAGTAAGAAGAAACAATAACTCTGAATTTCTGTGTAAGCTACCCAAAGAGAACTGAAAGGGAATGTCATTCCATGAGTGGAAGAAGCGTGGGGACAGAGCCTGAGGACTGGAAACTGAATATTGGCTCTGGGCTTGCAGTTTGAGAGACCTTCCAAATTACTCACTCTGTCTCAGTTTCCACCCCTGAAAAATGACAAAAATAATGCTGCCTACTTCACACATGGATCTGAGGATGAAATACACTGATGCAAACAAAACAATGAGAATGGTGTTGACACATAACACACACTTAATAAACAGTAGCTTTGTTGTTCTCATGATTAATTAGACAGAAGCTTAATTAGTCATTGAAGAAGACTTCATCTATATTAAAGAAGCATGTGTGATCATTGGAGTGGCAGAGAAGTTTAAAAATTATTTCAGTAAGATGCATGAAAAGGCTTAGTTGCAATGAATATCAGTGGAATATTTGAACAACTGCAGTTTCCTTTCAAAAGAGTTAAGGGCGAACTAGATACATTGCCATGCCCCTGTCTTGCACATAGTGGGGATGAGGTTTTGGGAGAGAGAAAGCATATCCTCATGCTCTCAGATCTATCAGTTTGTCCTGGATCACAATTTAGGAATCTGAAAACAAGATGAGCAATTTTTTAAAACATTTGAAAACGGACCAGACCCATGGCAGGTAGCAACCCCTGCCATGTGTTGGACAGACATTGGACTAAGGGTCCCTGGGCATGATTTACCATGAACGAGAGACCCTTGCAGGATTGACTGATATGTCATAATCTGTCACCAATAATTCTTCAAATGCACAAGGGCCTGGTGAACTGTGTGATTTGTTCACACAGATTTCCATGTTCGATTTCTTTCTACTCCATTAAATAATGTTATCACAGGATAACTGTCTGAAAAATTCTTTCAAAGGGACTTTGGGTTAAAATTGCAGATATTTTTGTTTTGTTTTCAAAATATCAGCAACTGAAGGAAAGAATGAATAATATATAGATGTTGATGTTTCTCCTTAAAATGAAAATATGAATGTAATACATTTCCAATCAAAACACCAATGAGATTGTGTGTATGTTTGTGTTGACAATATCTTCATCATTTTATTAAATAAATTTAAATAAATTAAATAAATTTTATTAAATAAATTGCATAAGAAAAGGCAAGAATATTTAAGGGAAAAAAGACATAAAAGAAAAAGATTTTTTCCTACTCTATGTCAAAATGTACTGGAAAAATGTAATAATAGTCATTAAAAGAGAACTGTGCTAAAGTAAGAATAGATAAATAGTTCTTTGGAACAAAATGGAGCACCAAAGATCAGAACCATGCAGGTGTTAGTCTAGGGTTGAGATACTGCTATATGCTCGCCAAAGGTTCTTTTCTCCGTATACATACAGGATGAATAAATCTCTTAACATTTTCCAAAATTAGATTGGAAACATGCAACTGAGTTTTGCCTATGAAGGGTGGTAGAAGTCACATAAGACACATCTAGATTTAGCACTTAAACTCATGTCTTTGATTCTGCAGCCCATTTCTGACCTATAGCATCCACCTTGAGGGCCATCTCTTCATCTCTTCCAGATGGCATAACTTTAAGATAGAGGAGGATCCCACGACCAACCTCAGAGTGAGCTGCATGTGGCAAACACATGTTTATATGCTATGCAAATGATTTCCTAAAACTTACAGTGCTACGATACCATAGCCTGGCCTATCTCAACTAATACAGGTATGTAACATGTAATAAAGGTCACAACAGCATTTACAAGGAATAAGGAAAGAATAGATGACTCAATAGATAGTGTTCAAATAATTAGTCACTTTGAAAATGAAAAAAATGAGAGATAGATACCAAGAACCAAATGCAAAAATTAATTTTGTTGGTTTCCCACAACAAAAATGTATTAAGGGCTTCCCTGGTGGTCCAGTGGTCAAGAATCTGCCTGCCAGTGGAGGGGACATGGGTTCAGTCTCTAGTCCAGGAAGATCTCACATGTCAGGGAGCAACTAAGCCCATGCCCCACAACTACTGAAGCCTGCACTCCTAGGGTCTGTGCTCTGCAAAAAGAGAAGCAACCATGGTGAGAGTCCGTACACCACAATTAGAGAAAGCCTGTGCGCAGCAACGAAGAGCCAGCATAGCCATAATAAATAAATAAATTTTTAAAAATGTATTAATCCCTCCCGAGGCAGTCAGAGATGGGTCTAAAGACCAAGAAATAAGTTGGAAAATACCCATTAAATACCAAATTAAAAATACAGATTTTAAATAATATTTATGTAGCAATATCAACCAGGCTTCCCAGGTGGCTCAGTGGTAAAGAATCCACCTGCCAAAGTAGGAAACACAGGAGACTGGGGTTCGATCCCTGGGTCAGGAAGATTCCCTGGAGGAGGAAATGGCAACCCACTCCAGTATTTTTCCCTGGGAAATTTAAGGCACAGAGAAGCCTGGCGAGCTATAGTTCATGTGGTCACAAAGAGCAGACATGCAGAGCATGCACACACAGCAACATAGTAATATCAACTAGAGTAAAAGTTATCACTGGAAAGAGAATCATTCCAGAGATCTCAGAAATTACACTTGCAAACCTGCAAATAAGGAAGGATTTGTATTTGGACAGATGCCCATTTTGTCCAGAATCACATTTCCATTAAGACTGCACACTCGCATTGGTGTACACTGCCAGGCTGGAGAGCTCTCACTATCACAACTTCCTCTATTCAACAGGTGTTTTGCACAAAGAAGCACTATTTTAATCAATGCAAAGGGTTATGACAAAAAGCAACTAGAAGGAAAAAGTCATACCGTAAAGGTGACAGAAATGCTGGTCAGTATTAGTTTCCTGCTGCTGCTGTAATAAATTACCACAACCTAGTGGCTTAAGAAGAAATAACATGAACTAGCCATCTCATAGCGCTGAAAGTCAGAAGTCCAAAATCAGTCTCCATAAGTTAAAATCAAGGTGGCAACAGGCTGCATTTTTAGGGGAAGGATCAGGGCTTCCGAGGTGGCGCTAGCGGTAAAGGACCTGCCTGCCAATGCAGGAGACAAAAAAGATGAGGGTTCAGTCCCTGAGTGGGGAAGATCCCCTGGAGGAGGGCATGGCAACGCACTCCATTATTCTTGCCTGGAGAATGATATGGACAGAGGAGCCTGGAGGGCTAGAGTCCATGGGGTCGCAAAATAGACATGACTTAGTGACTAAACAACAAGATTCTGGTGTAAACATAATTGCTTTAAGACACATAAAAGGAATGGAAGAAAATAACACTTGAGGTAACATACATAGAGTTGCAAGAGTGGTTGAATGAATGATGAACTGTGTCTTCTCTGCTCTATTTTCATTTTTTAACAATCAGCTACACTCTTATAAAGACAAATGATATTTTACTTTGAATATATTAATAATGATGGCTCTAGAATCACATCTAAAAGGTAAATAGCTACAAAAATCACAGCTAAGGAAACTATAAGCAAGGTGAAAAGACAACCCTCAAAATGGGAGAAAATAATAGCAAATGAAACAACTGACAAAGGATTAATTTCAAAATATACAAGCAGCTCATACAACTCAATACCAGAAAAACAAACAACCCAATCAGAATGTGGGAAGAAGACCTAAACAGACATTTCTTCAAAGAAGACATACAGATGGCTAACAAACACATGAAAAGATGCTTAACATTATTAGAGAAATGCAAATCAAAACTACAATGAGATCTCACCTCATACCAGTCAGAATGGCCATCATCAAAAAGTCTACAAAAAATAAATGCTGGAAAGGGTGTGGATAAAATGAAATGCTCTTGCACCATTGGTAGGAATGCAAACGGATACAGCCACTATGGAAGACAGTATGGAGATTCCTTAAAATGCTAGTAATAAAACCACCATATGACCCAGCAATCCCACTCCTAAGCATACACCCTGAGGAAACCAAAAGTGATAAGACACGTGTATCCCAATATTCACCACAGCACTATTTACAATAGCTAGAACATGGAAGCAACGTAGATGTCCCTTGACAGATGAATGGATAAAAAAGTTGTGGTACATATACCCAATGGAATATTCAGTTCAGTTCAGTTCAGTCGCTCAGTCGTGTCCGACTCTTTGCAACCCCATGAGCTGCAGCACACCAGGCCTCCCTGTCCATCACCAACTCCCGGAGCCCACTCAAACTCATGTCCATTGAGTTGGTGATGTCATCCAACCATCTCATCCTCTGTCATTCCCGTCTCCTCCTGCCCTCAATCTTTCCCAGCATCAGGATCTTTTCAAATGAGTCAGCTCTTTGCATGAGGTGGCCAAAGTATTGGAGTTTCAGCTTCAACATGAGGCCTTCCAATGAATATTCAAGACTGACTTCCCTTAGGATGGACTGGTTGGATCCCCTTGCAGTCCAAGGGACTCTCAAGTGTCTTCTCCAACACACAGTTCAAAAGCATCAATTCTTCGGCACTCAGCTTTCTTTATAGTCCAACTCTCACATCCATACATGACTACTGGAAAAACCATAGCCTTGACTAGATGGACCTTTGTCGGCAAAGTAATGTCTCTGCTTTTTAATATGCTGTCTAGGTTGGTCATAACCTTCCTTCCAAGGAGTAAGCGTCTTTTAATTTCGTACCTGCAGTTACCTTCTGCAGTGATTTTGGAGCCCCAAAAAATAACTCAGCCATAAAAAGGAACACATTTGAGTCAGTTCTGATGAGGTGGATGAACCTAGAACCTATTATGCAGAGTGAATTAAGTCAGAAAGAGAAAGATAAATATCGTATTCTAACATATATATACGGAATCTAGAAAAATGGTACTAAAGAATTTATTTACAGGGCAACAATGGAGAAACAGACATAGAGAATAGACTTATGGACATGGGAAGAGGGGAGGAGAGGGCGAGACATATGGAAAGAGTAACATGGAAACTTATATTACCATATGTAAAACAGCCAACGGGAATTTGCTGTATGGCTCAGGAAATTCAAACAGGGGCTCTGTATCAACCTAGAGGTGTGGGATGGGGAGGGAGATGGGAGGCAGGTTCAGAAGGGAGGGGATATATGTATACCTATAGCTGATTTATGTTGAGGTTTGACAGAAACCAACAAAATTCTGTAAAGCAATTATCTTTCAATAAAAATAAATTAATTAAAAGAAACACTTATCATTAGTATTCATGTAAATATTTCCAGAATGACCTTCTAAGTGTGGCTCTATAATATAATATCAATTTTTAAAATAGGAAACTGCCCTGTAGCTGTTTAAATGTTTCAAAGTACTCAATCTTCCAAATTTTTTAGACAAGGGAGAGATCTTTGCCAGAAATTCTTTATTTTCTGATGAATTTATTTATTTTTATTGAAGTATAGTTGATTTACATTGTGTCAGTTTCTGGTATACAGCAAGATGACTCAGTTACTTATATAATATATATATAATAATTATTATACTATATAATGGAGAAGGCAATGGCAGCCCACTCCAGTACTCTTGCCAGGAAAATCCCATGGATGGAGGAGCCTGCTAGGCTGCAGTCCATGGGGTCACGAAGAGTCGGACACAACTGAGTGACTTCACTTTTACTTTTCACTTTCATGCATTGGAGAACGAAATGGCAACCCACTCCAGTGTTCTTGCCTGGAAAATCCCAGGGATGGAGGAGCCTGCTGGGCTGCCATCTATGGGGTTGCACAGAGTTGGACACAACTGAAGCGACTTAGCAGCATACTATATAATAATATACATTATTGTATGTATTATATTAGGTAATATTTTTAATAATTAATATATATTATATACAACTATATATATATATATATATGTATATATATCTCCTGTTTAAGATTCTTTTCCATTACAGATTACAAGATATTGAACTCGGCTCCCTGTGGTATACAAGAGGACCTTGTTGTTTACCTATTTTATACATAGTAGTGTGATTCTGTTAATGCCAAACTCCTAATTTATCCCTTCCTTCCCTTTTCCCTTCGGTAACCATAAATTTGTTTACTATATCTGTTAGTCTGTTTATGTTTCCTAGGTAAATTCATTTGTATCATTTTTTTTTAGATCCCACGTTTAAGTGATATCATATGATATTTGTCTTTCTCTGACTTCACTTAATATGATCATCTCTAGGTCCATCTATCGGAGAAGGCAATGGCACCCCACTCCAGTACTCTTGCCTGGAAAATCCCATGGATGGAGGAGCCTGGTAGGCTGCAGTCCATGGGGTTGCTAAGAGTCGGACACAACTGAGCGACTTCACTTTCACTTTTCCCTTTCTTGCACTGGAGAAGGAAATGGCAACCCACTCCTGTATTTTTGCCTGGAGAATCCCAGGGACGGTGGAGCCTGGTGGGCTGCAGTCTATGGGGTCGCACAGAGTCGGACACGACTGAAGTGACTTAGCAGCAGCAGCAGCAGCAGCAGCAGGTCCATCTATGTTGCTATTAATGGCACTCTTTCATTCTTTTTATGGCTGAGTAATATTCCACTGTATATATGTACCACATCATTCTTTATCTATTCATCTCCTCATGAACACTTAGGTGGCTTCCATATCTTTATTATTGTAAATAGTGCTTCTACAACCATTAGGGCGCATGTATTTTTTTGAATGAGAGTTTTCCTCATAAGTTTTCTCCTTGGAGAGTATGGGAGAAGAATTGGTATCCAGCTACAGGTTCAAGAACTAATGCTCTAGATACATAGATAAAGTACCTTTGTCCAGCTGTCCTTTTTGCTAGTTCCTACTCCAAGTCTAGATCCCTACATAGATTTCCACAATCAACCAGCACAGCAGAGAAAGAAGATTCAAACAGGTAATACATATTCTTGAGCGGAGCCTCCTGGTTACCACGTGGTTATTCCGGGCTGGTGAAGCAGATTGATCTTCACAGCTGGTTTAGTAAATTTACTGGCACAGTCCCACAGTGAGCAGAGAACAACCACATCTCAACATAAAAGCATTTATCCCATTCTCACCAATAGGATTAAGTCCATTAGGCACTGAATCTTCCGCGGCAAGACTGGTGTGATCAGACGGAGTTCATCACCTAGATTGTTCCCTGGACACTTGGAGTACATTTCTCTTTTCGGAATTTCACTGTTTTTCTTCCTTTCCTCCTGGGTCAGTAACATTAAATGATTCCTTCCTGTCTTTGTCGCTTCAAGTCTGTATAGTTACAATGAAACATACATATTTAATTGGTTTCATCTTCCTTCATGATCAGTTTCTTCAGTATCCTGGTTCATGTGTTGTTCTTTTTGCTTTCTATTTTATTTTTCTCCTACAAACCCCTTCTATTTGCATGTGTCTCGATCCTCTGGGGAAAAGATCCCCTGGAGAAGAAAATGCAACCCACTCCAGTGTTCTTGCCTGGGAAATCCCATGGACAGGGAACCTTGGTAGGCTACAGTCCATGGGACCACAAAAGAGTCAGACATGACTGAGAATGTACGCACGTTCTGAGAAAAAGGTATCTCAAATGAAATGCGTTTTTCCAGTTTCCATCTCATTTGTGAGACTGAGATGGCTAGACCTCTCCCAAAAATCTTTGTCACAGTTTCTGAGTCACCAAGAAATGCCAGATCAGGACAGTCCCTTACCTGACACAGCCACCACTGAAACAGGTGTCTTTTAGCACACGGCCACCCCTAAGTCTCTTTGAAAACATGTGAGGCCCCTGTACCCACCAATCACCCATTTTTCATATCACAAGTTCACTTTAAGGTACAAATTCTTTCAAATACCTTTTCATTTTTTGCCCCACTTTCTCACAATTCTTTCAAGAGTCTGGCCCACATGTCCAAAGAAGAGGAGAAAATTTTACTCCCGTTCCTCTTGGCTGGCTATGTGAGGAAAGCTGAAAATTGTATCACTTAGGGTAAAGTTTCAGCAGCTGGAGCAGAGATCAAAAGTAATGGTGGCATCAATAAAATAAAACAGCAGTTTATTTTTTATTTTTAACATTTCTTGTTGAAGTAAAGTGGCACTAGTAGTAAAGAACCCACCTGCCAATGCAGGAGACATAAGAGACTCAGTTTTGATCTCTAGGTTGGGAAGATCCCCTGGAGGAGGGCATGGCAACCCATTCCAGTATTCTTGCCTGGAGAATCCCCATGGATAGAGAAGCCTGGTGGGCTACAGTCTATAGGGTCACAAGGAGTTGGAAATGACTGAAGGGACTTAGCACTCACATAGATGATTTACAAAGTTGTGTTAATTTTAAGGGTACAGCAAAGAAATTCAGTTATATATTTATACACACACACACACACACACACACACATAATATATATATATATATACACACACACACATTCACACACACAAACATATATATATATATGAGAGAGTGAAAGTTGCTCAGTCGTGTTCAACTCTTTGTGATCCCATGGAGTATACAGTTCTGGAATTCTCCGGGCCAGAATACTGGATTGGGTAGCCTTTCTCTTCTCCAGAGTATCTTCCCAACCCAGGTCTCCTGCATTGCAGGCAGGTTCTTTACCAGCTGAGCCACAAGGGAAGCCCTTATATATATACACACACACATATATATTCTTTTTCAGATTCGTTCCCCATATTGGTTATTAACAAACATTGAGTAGAGTTCCTTGTGTCATACAGTAGGACCTTGTTGTTTATCTATTTTATATATAGCAGTGTGTATGTGTTAATCCCAACCTTCTAATTTATCTACCCCCCCAACATTTCCCCTTTGATAACCATAGTTTGTTTTCTATGTCTGTGAGTCTGCTTCTGTTTTGTAAAGAAGTTTATTTGTACCATTTTTATAGATTCCATATCTAAGTGACACCATATAATGTGTCATTGTCTGATTTACTTCACTTAGTATGATAATCTCTAGTTGCATCCATGTTGCTGCAAATGACACTGTTTCACCCTTTTATGGTTGAATAATATTCCATTGTATATATGTGCCACTTGTTCTTTATCCTCTTATCTGTTGATAGATATTTAGGTTGCTTCCATGTCTTGGCTACTAGCAGCTTATTTATTCCACTGTGCAAGCGAACCAACACTCATATGGTGGTTCAGAGATGATGGGTTTGGGCTCCTTATGGTTTCACTGTCCTTACTGTCCTGCCCAAGACACCTTGCTTCCACATCCTCCTTCCAGCCAGCAGGAAGGAGGGAGGGAATCTTGAAAGCCTGCCTCTTTTCTATGGCACAAGTTGAAAACCACACACATGGTCTTCATCATATGGCAAACAGCATCACCCAGTGAAACGGACATTTAAATGTCCCACCTTTATGATCAGGTGACCAAAAGAAGTTGTGATTGTGTCACGATGAGGAGGAACAAAGGGAAAAAAAAGAACGTTAAGGACAACTAGTCTCAAGCATCCGTAAGGATGAAGGTAGAATACCTTCAGATCAGTGGGAAGGGAGGAAGGGATAAATAAACTCTGAATAGCAGGAAAAACCCTGCATTGAAGTTGAGAAAGAATGTTCAAACTACCACACAATTGCACTCATCTCACACACTAGTAAAGTAATGCTCAAAATTCTCCAAGCCAGGCTTCAACAGTACAAGAACTGTGAACTTCCAGATGTTCAAGCTATATTTAGAAAAGGCAGAGGAACCAGAGATCAAACTGCCAACATCCGTTGGATCACTGAAAAAGCAAGAGAGTTCCAGAAAAACATCTACTTTTGCTTTATTGATTATGCCAAGCCCTTTGACTGTGTGGATCACAACAAACTGTGAAAAATTCTTCAAGAGATGGGAATACCAGACCACCTGACCTGCTTCCTGAGAAATCTGTATGCAGGTCAAGAAGCAACAGTTAGAACCGGACATGAAACAATAGACTGGTTCCAAATCGGGAAAGGAATACGTCAAGGCTGTATATTGTCACCCTGCTTATTTAACTTGTATGCAGAGTACATCATGCAAAATGTCAGGCTGGATGAAGCACAAGCTGGAACCAAGACTGCCAGGAGACTATCAATAACCTCAGAAACGCAAATGACACCACCCTTATGGTAGAAAGCAAAGAACTAAAGAGCCTCTTGATGAAAGTGAAAGAGGAGAGTGAAAAAGCTGGCTTAAAACTCAACATTCAGAAAACTAAGATCATAGCATCTGGTCCCATCACTTCACGGCAAACAGATGGGGAAACAATGGAAACAGTGACAGACTTTTTTGGGGGGGTGCTCCAAAATCACTGCAGATGGTGACTACAGTCATGAAATTAAAAGATGCTTGTTCTTTGGAAGAAAAGCTATGACCAACCTAGACAGCATATTAAAAAGCAGAGACATTACTTTGCCAACAAAGGTCCGTCTAGTCAAAGCTATGTTTTTTCCAGTAGTCATGTATGGATGTGAGAGCTGGACCATAAAGAAAGCTGAATGCCAAAGAACTGATGCTTTTGAACTGTGATGTTAGAGAAGACTCTTGAGCATCCCTTGGACTGCAAGGAGATCCACCCAGTCAATCCTAAAGGACATCAGTCCTGAATACTCATTGGAAGGACTGATGCTGAAGCTGAAACCACAATACTTTGGCCACCTGATGCGAAGAACTGACTCACTGGAAAACACCCTGATGCTGGGAAAGATTGAAGGCAGGAGGAGAAGGGGATGACAGAGGATGAGATGGTCGGATGGCATCACCAACTCAATGGACATGAGTTTGAAAAAGCTCTGGGAGTTGGTGATGGACAGGAAAGCCTGGTGTGGTGTAGTCCATGGGGTTGCAGAGTCGGACACAACTGAGTGACTGAACTGAATACAAATACTTATTAGAGAATTATATAGCTTACTTTCAACATACTATCATTAAAAGGAAAGAGAAATAGAGCAAAAAGTACATCACCAAATTGGGTTTTGACCAATATCCAGACTTAGTCCTGGGAAGTCCCATGTCACAGCACATCTGGAATCCCAATTGGGAAAGGGTCCCAGGCAGTGCATCCCTTCCATGGCTGAGACTTCAAAGATTGCATTTCAGGGTTCCCACTTATAATCCCAGGAGGGTCACAAACTGAGATCTTCATCAATCTGTGACAAATTGAAGCTCTGGTTTCATGTTAATGCTGTTTGTTTTGTTGTATAAAACTTAGAATGTAGTTAAGCCTGGGGCTTGGTTGGCCAGGCCCCTTCCAGGGTCTCAACAAACTCAAATTCCTCCCACATCTTATCTATGGTGCTGCAAGTCTTGCACTCACAGCAGGCCTGCACTCACAGCAGGCCTTCACTCCCAGGGTCCAGGCAGGTTAGAAGCAAGGTCAGAGGCCTGCTCTGCTTTGTCTCTGAAGTCTAAACAAGACTATTCATTTAATTTCTCTAGCAGGGGCACGGGTTCAATCCCTGGTCTAGGAACTAAGATCCCATATTTTGTGTGGTATGGTAAAAGATTAAAAAAAAATAAAAAACTGTCAAGTTAAATATTGATCTAACATTTGAAAAGAACTAAAAATGGTTTGCTTTGTTCTAAATAACACTATTTGTTCTATTTCCCATTATAAAAAGTAGAGTATTTCCTTGAATCTAAGACCTGGGTTCAACCCCTGGGTTGGGAAGATCTGCTGGAGGAGGGAATGGCTACCCACTCCAGTATTCCGACCTGGAGAATCCCATGGACTATAGTCCATGGGGTCGCAAAGAATCGGACACAACTGAGAAACTTTCACTTCATTTCATTTCAAGACACTACTGATTTGCAAGACAAGTCATTGTTCATGTATGATTCAGTTCAGTTCAGTCACTCAGTCGTGTCCGACTTTTGGCGACCCCATGGACTGCAGCATGACAGGCCTCCCTGTTCATCACCAGCTCCCGGAGTTTACTCAAACTCATGTCCACTGCGTCAGTGATGCCATCCGACCATCTCATCCTCTGTCATCCCCTTCTCCTCCTCCCTTCAATCTTTCCCAGCATCAGTTTTTTCCAATGAGTCAGCTCTTCACATCAGGTGGCCAAAGTATTGGAGTTTCAGCTTCAGCATCAGTCCTTCCAATGAGTATTCAGGACTGATTTCCTTTAGTATGGACTGGTTGGATCTCCTTGTTGTCCAAGGGACTCTCAAGAGTCTTCTCCAACATGTATGATTAAAAAGACAAAAACACCACTGAATCTAATTGTAAGCCATCACAAGTATAAAATCCATCTGATTTCAGGGAGTAGGAAGAGAAAGTGACTTGGAACTGGTAAAAAAAAAGAAAAAAAATGGTGAAATATCTTACTTTCTTGTTCTAGATGGTTCTCTGACCCCCAGTTCTACTGATCAGCTTTCTAGATGGAACAAGAGCTCATAAGAAAAACTATAAGGCATCCACAAATTACAGGGTGTTTAAAGATAACTCTTACCCATCCTAAAAACTATGAAATTAGCTTTACTTTGAAGTCTCCCATTTCATAGGATAATCTAATAGTCCTATAGAATTTGGCAATATTGTTCCTTTGACCCAACTTCTTTTTTAAAAGTTTTTAAAATTAAAAAAAAAATTGAAGTATAGCTGAATTACAATATTGTGTTAATTTCTGCTGTGCAGCAAAATGATTCACTTATACATTATTAAAGGACAGCGACTGCAGCCATGAAATTAAAAGATGCTTGTTCCTTGGAAGAAAAGCTATGACAAACCTGACAGCATATTAAAAAGCAGAGATATCACTTTGCCGACAAAGGTCCGTATAGTCAAAGCTATAGTTTTTCCAGTAGTCATGTACAGATGTGACAGCTGGACCATAAAGGCTGAGCAACCAAGAATTGATTCTTTCAAATTGTGGTGCTGGAGAAGACTCTTGAGAGTCCCTTGGACAGCAGGGAGATCAGACCAGTCAATTCTAAGAGAAATCAACCCTGAATATTCATTGGAAGAACCAGTGCTTAAGTTGAAGCTCCAATACTTTGGCCACCTGATGCAAAGAGCTGACTCAGTGGAAAAGACCGTGATGCTGGGAAAGATTGAGGGCAAGAGAGAAGGGGATGACAGAGGATGTGATGGTTGGATGGCATCACTGACTCAGTGGACATGAATCTGAACAAACTCCAGGAGATAGTGAAGGACAGGGAAGTCTGACGTGCTGAGTTCATGGGGTTGCAAAGATGTGGACATGACTTAAAAACTGAACAACAAGGACTCTAGGCAGGTAAAAACATGCATCTGAAAGGATAGACCCAGGGAAAAGGACACAGCTCAGACACTGGATTATACTGGGCGATGTTAGAAAGGGGATTATTTTAATAGTATACACCTTTGTACTTTACAATTTTTTCATCTGTCTATATATATATATGCTATATGTATATGTGTATATATATGTGCTATATGTATATATATATGCTGTTCTGTGCTTAGTCGCTTAGTTGTGTCCAACTCTTTGTGACCCTATAGACCATACCTCCCCCCCCCCTCCACCCAGGCTCCTCTGTCCATGGGGATTCTCCAGGCCAGAATACTGGAGTGGGTAGCCTTTTCCTTCTCCAGGGGATCTTCCTAACCCAGGGATCAAACCCAGGTCTTCTACATTGCAGGAAGATTCTTTCCCAGCTGAGCCACCAGGGAAGCCCATATATATGTGTTGCCAACTCAATACTGATGATGAGGAGGCAGAGGAAGGGGACAAGAAAAAGGGGATGAAACCAGAATACATTCCCCAAATGCTGTGACATCTGTTGTGAAGAAGTAAAGGGTATATATTAGTCAAGGCAATTAAATACTTGGAGGGTCTCTTGTTCTGACTTACAAAGCAAAGTGGGCAAGGCCCCAGGCAGCACAATGATGGTAAAGGAACCATTCCTTAATGGCACACTGGTAAAACTACACCAACTCAAGATAACAGAAGATGAAAATGCCAGATATTTTATAATTATAAAAATTTCATTACCAGTATGGGAGAAGAGCAAGTAAAACTGGCCACATACGTTGGCTAGATTCAAGGGTGTTTTAATATATCAATGAAATAAATCAGGTTTCAGACACTTGAAACCCAGGAACAGCTTAGACAGATTTCAAATGTACTAGAAAGTGAATGGTAGCAGGGGGCAGAGAAGGTTTAAAGGCTGAGTTAAGAGAAAATATACTGAAGTCAAACACTAACAAATTTATGGTTTTGGCTTTGGGAGAAAGATTAGCAATTCTCACCAACAAATGAAGACCAATTTCTGAGTGGAAGAGGTTTCTCCTTTACTTGCTCAGTATTCACTATTTTGTGTTGTGCTGTGCTTAGCTGCTCAGTCATGTCTGACTCTTTGCGACCCCACGGACTGTAATCCACCCAGCTCCTCTGTCCACTGAGATTCTCCAGGCAAGAATACTGTAGTGGGTCTCCATGCCCTCCTCCAGGTAATCTTCCCAACCCAGATATTGAACCCAGGTCTCCTGCATCGCAGGCAGATTCTTTACCAACTGAGCCACTAGGGAAGCCCATTCACTGTTTTAGGCCAAAATAAATTAGCATGGTGCCAAGTGAAAGACTACAATTTGCACCTTCAATTCTCGGGAGGTATAATATAAGCAAGTGAAGCTGTGATGAAATGTCACAGGGAACTCCTTCGCTTGATCTAGATTTTTCTAAAATAATAAATTCCTTGAAGGTCCCAGAGTTTTATCAATGGAGAAGTCCTGACTTAAACCTGCAAACCATCATATGCTTGTTTACTGGGCTTTGCATGATAACCTGCTATAAACAGCTTCCTAAATTCCCCAAGGTCTTTCTTCTGTTTTTAGCAGAAGATGACATATTTAAGGTGATGGCTTTGGTCATCTCAGGGAGTGACTCAGTTTTCCTTCAAATCAACCCTGTATAAAGGAGGTATACATGTTATTAAACTTCTGGTTTTGTCCTGGTTTAAAAAGAAAAAAGCTTGCAGGATTTTTGAAGCTTGCATGATTTCAACTACTGTTCACCAATGCTTTTCCTTTCCCCCACCTTTTATCACCCTGATCTTAAGCCACCTCCTATTATGTATCATTTGAAGTCAGACAAAGAGAAATCCTTAGAGATTCCATTTTGACAGATTTCCAAGGCATGTTATAAAAACAAGGGGCTTGCTTCTGGGCTTTCGTGGTTCGTGTTTAAGCGATGAGTACATGTCACTTTGACCTGTGCATACACCAAAGAAACAGAGTGGCTTAATGCCAGAAACACAAAGCACTTCCTAGGGCTTCCCCCTCCATATTCAGAAGTGGTTTTAAAAGCTTTTCTAAGCTGACTCAGCTTAGTAACTCCATAAGCCACATGACCTTGTTTGAGACCATAATTTGCTTCTATGTGATTTTTATATTTCAGGTTCATCAAAAGATTTTATTGACATTTATCAGATAGATTGTCAACTAAATGAACATTAAATGGTCATTTCCAGAAGAAATTAATACATTTGTTTACCCAACTGTCAGGAGGAATGATGATCAAGAGAGGTTCTCAGTGATACACAGCAAGTTGCCTTCAGTTTTCACTGGAAGTCATGTAAAAAAGGATATATCACATATTCTATATTAAGCCAAACTATAGAGAATATTCGAGCTTCCTTGGTGGCTCAGACAATAAAAAGTCTGCCTGCAATGCAGGAGACTGGGGTTCGATCCCTGGTCTGAGAAGATCCCACATGCCCTGGAAAAACTAAGCCCATGCACCATAACTACTGATACCTGCGCACCTACAGCCTGGACTCTGCAATAAGAAAAGCCACTGCCGTGAGAAGCCCGCACACCACAAGGAAGAGTTGCCTTAGAGAAAGCCCACTTCAGCAATGAAGACCCAGAGCAGCCAAAAATAAATAAATGAAAAATTTTCTAAAGTGGCTACAATAACTTCCCACTGAGATTAGAGATGTGTGGCCAAAAACAGTTGCAGCAATCATATTCAGCCTTGCACCAATAGTCTCTAGAGCCTTCCTAAATCCTGTAGAAGTTATTCCTCGGTAGGGTACACTCTACCTTTTCATACCTGTGTTTCACATTTTCTATTCTCGTAACTTTCTTAGAGCAGATTCCTTGGCATGCTAGTATATCCTGTCTTCCATCTCAAATGCACTGTGTATTTAGTATGAGCATAACTGACACTTGCTGAAAAGCTTTCCATATCTGGGGCTGCTGCTCCAATTGTGGACAGATCATTTCCTATGGCTCTAAGAACGAAAGCAATGTAAATTTACCTTATTCAACAGACTCAGGGTCTATCATCAGAGATGGGGAGAATTGAAAGCAAAGTAACAAGCCATATGAGTTAATAGTTTCCTTTTACAGACTGAAGAAAAGAAGGCTGGAGAGAATTAACTCGCTTCTAGACACAGATTGTGTTCAAGGCTGACCTTGGATAGGAAATCTGATCTCCTAATTAATTTTCAGAGAAATCAGATACTATGCACACATAAATGTGAATAGAAGCTGACATTTAACCTGTCATTGATGCAACAACACTACATAAAGTGCCCGCTTTGTACTTATGCTGTTAGGGATCTTATATTCCAGGGAGGTGGGAGGAAGTAATACGGAAACAAGATAACTTTAGAAGGGAGGAAGTAATATGGAAACAAAATAATTTTAGGAAGTAAAATGCAGCCTTGTAATAGGGAAACCCCTGCTTGAATATAGAGATCACTTCTGTGGGGCATCTCCAATGAACTAATGAGAAGCTCTCAGCCAGGATGGTAATGTGAGTTACTGGACCCAATTCTTCACCCAATTCTTAACCTTTGCTATACAACTTCACAGCTCCTCCCATAAGAGGGGCAGGGACATTTCTCCACCATTGACTTTGAATTTAGTTCATGAGACACGCTTTGGTCAACAGAATGAGGTAAGCATGCCTTTGAGCCAGCTCTCAAGAAGTCTTGTGCATTTCTACCTCCCCTCCTGCCCTTTCGCTCTTGCCATGAGAACATCCCTGGGCTGGCCTGCTGATCCTGGGAACTGGAAGAGAGGCATGTGGAAAGCAGCCAGCCCCAGAAGAGCCAAATGGTTGCAGATGTGTGAGTGAGACCAGTTGAGGCCAGCCCAACCACTGAACTGAGCCCAGCCTGGATCAGCCAATCTCCAGCTGACCCTCAGCTATCCCGTAACATAGGACTGATAGATGGGCAGACTCTTTCATGCTGCCCATCTTTGGGGGCTGTCCACTTTGCAGCACTGTGCCATCAAAGCTGCAATATATTTGCACACAGCTGTACTCATACACTTTGGAAACAGTTGATTTCAAAAACGGAGCAACTTCAAATATCCCAAGAAAAGTACCAGTACTTTGAGGAACAGAAAAGTAAAAGTACTTTGAGGAACAGAAATGTAAAAGTACTTTGAGGAACAGAAAGGGGTCCAATGTGACTAAGCCACTCATTAAATGTGTGAAAACTTGCAGAATGTGGTTCCAAACAAATAGAAAAGGGCTAGGTTGAGTATGGTCCTATGGACAGGGTGGAAATTTCATCACAACTACAATGAAAAGTACTTTGGCCACCTCATGCGAAGGGTTGACTCACTGGAAAAGACCATAATGCTGGGTAGGATTGGGGGTGGGAGGAGAAGGGGATGACAGAGGATGAGATGGTTGGATAGCATCACCAACTTGATGGACATGGGTCTGGGTAGACTCTGGGAATTGGTGATGGACAGAGAGGCCTGGAGTGCTGCAATTCATGGGGTCGCAAAGAGTCGGACACGACTGAGTGACTGAACTGAACAATGAAAAGACGTTGGAAAGTTATAAAACTAGGAACTGCAGAATCTCTTTACTTTGTTGATACGTAACTGGATACTCTTCAAGCATCAGATAAAGGCTGGTGAACAGAGAAGCAGGTAGATGAAAGGGTGCTATTTCAATAGCTGCCACAAGACAATATACTTCTTCGTGTCTCTGAACAAGTATATTATATATGTGTGTATACATGTTGAGTGCACATATATATAAATATAATACATATATATTTAATTATACTACATTACATATATAATCAGATTTACATATGCATATATTATCTTTAAACTATATTACATATATATTTTATATATTATGTATTATATACACTATATATAATACATAATCACTTTTGTCATATATGATATATATCATACATATATACTATATATGTATATAGCGATATCTGTATTTAATAATGGATAATATTATCAAGCTAATGAACCACAGTTGTGCTAATATCAACTGGGAGGACATTAAAAAGAATAGTGATATAATCCTCTCCAATTTATTTGTGTAAACTGGTGACCAGAACACCGTAAAATATTTTTCAGATCCCAAAACAGGTACACTTAGAAATAAAATATAGCCCAATCTTCTATAATGAACACCCAGTATTTACCTAAAACAGAGATGTAGAACTTCCCAGGGTGATAACTAAAACGATGTTATAAAGAGAAATGTTCCATCAGAATTCCCCAGAAGCAAAGAACACATTCATGTGGTCCAGGTAGGAGTGTCCCCTGAGAAAGCAGCATTACCTCTCAATTCGTCCTTTACACGGGTTCCCTGAGGCAGTCCAAGGACAAAAAAGTCATTCCCCTTAGAGGAACATGGGAAAATTCTTTAAAAAATAAAAACAAATAGTCAGGAAATCCAAATATCATGTTAAGAGTCTTACCTGCGTTTCAACCACAACGTAGCATTTGAACGTACAGCTATATTGGCTGAACCATTGTCTGCAAATCACAAAATGCCTCAAAGGTGGGCCTGCCATTATTCACAGATCGACCATTCCCCATCTGGCTTGGACCATGGGTAAAGTTCAGACAATCTCAGAATTTCCCAGAGTTCAAGCTGGTCCTACAGTAGACGGGCTTTATTGGGGGGTGATGAGTCCCTTCAAACATGTTTTTTTAAATGCCATTTGAATAAGGTCAGAGACACATCAAAATTCAGTGAAAGTAGTAGGAAATATAAGAATTTCAAAGGTGGAAATCCAGTCATGACATTCTTTGCAAAAAAAGAAAAAAATATATATATATAAATATATCTACAATAAAATTCTGTCACAGGGATTTCCCTGGCATCCAGTGGTTGGATTTCAACTTTCAAAGAGGGGGTGAAAGCTTGATCCCTAGTCGGGGAGCTAAGATCCAATATGCCTTGAGGTCAAATAAAACAAAACATAAAACAGAAACAATATTGTAACAAATCCAAAAAAGACTTAAAAAATGGCCCACATCAAACAAAGTTTAACAAAAAATTCGATCACAAATATAAATTACATATATTTTTGAGGTGTAGAATCCTGGCACATGGTAAGCCAGATTTCTAGGATAGATTCTTAGGAAACACAGGAGTGTTTTCACACATTTCAATCTTCCATGAGAAAAATGCACTCTACAAAATGCTCTTCATCCCTTTCTGGGCTGTTAAGCACAGTATAGCCTGGAATGACTCTAAGAAGTGGCTGAAAAAGGGGTGTAAAAATAGACTTACTTAGGTCAACCCTCAGACCACCTAAACACATCAAACCAGACTGACATCTGAGCAAGGCATCCAGATCTGGATTTTCTATGATTTTTCTTCACCCCAAATAGAATCATCACTCTCTCTCTCTAAGCCAAAGGTTCCTACCACTGTTGAAAAATTAAGATAGACTTTGTATGTGTTTGTATTTTCTATTGTCGCTATAGTTCTAGGTGTGTATTGGCACTAATGGCAGAAAATAAGCAAGAAATGGTACAATCAAGATAAATGTAAGCCAAAGTAATACCACCAACAGAGGAACAATAAAAATATAAAACAACGAAGATGGATGGAAAAGTCACAGCTTATAGAAACATTGCTTTGATGTCTAGATAATGGTGGTCATGGGTACTGGATAACAGTTTCCCTGTTTTTCCAAGACTTTGTTCTCTCTTCATCTCATGCTGGGGACTTCACTGATGGTCCATTGGTTAAGAATCTGCCTGCCAATGCAGAGAACATGGGTTCGACCCTGGTCCGGGAAGATTCCACGTGCTGCATGGCAACTAAGCCCGTGGACACAACTACTGAAGCCTGCGTGCCTAGAGCCTGAGCTCAGCAACAGAAGAAGCCACCACACTGAGAAGCCCATGCTCTGCAATGAAGAGCAGCCCCCACTTGCTGCAACAAGAGAAAGCCCAAGTGCAGCAGCGAAGACCTAGCACAGCTAAAAATATAAAAAATAAATAAATACATTTTTAAAAACCTGATGCCACTAGCATCAGTTTCTACTCATTCACCCAAAGTCCATGTGGTTTGGTGGGGTGATTCTATTCCAAGCTAGGCTGGGCATTTGATCAGGGCAGGACCATCATAACTTTTCATAGCATTGCATCGTATTTGACTCGAATTCTCATTTTGTATCATGTACTTGGATACCTGACGTCTTTAAACCAGTCACAGGAAATCCCTAGGCTTCTGAGGTATGCTGGGGACTACTGACTTTCCCCTGCAACTGTTCAGGGACAGAATGTAGGCTTGGGGTTCCTGGAAGCCATATTTTCATCAAGAAGGGGAAGCAATGGAGAAAGGAGAGCAGGGCTGAGAAGCAGAGAAAGATTTACTGCCCTTGGCTCCTAATCCTAGAACTAGCCATGCATGAAAGCGGGGCCACCCTTGGAATTCCCAGTTTTATGAACCAATAAATCCCTCATTCTGCTTAATCTGGTTTCAAGAGGGTTTCTGTCCCTTGCAATTAACACATTCACAACTGATACATTTTGGTGCATATGACTGCCATTCTTTGTGTATAATCCAAGGTGAAAGCAATAATAAACATGTAACTTGGAGCTACAGAAGCTTTTAAATACCAGTGACTAGACAATATTCATACAAAAAATTCCTTTCCAGTCAAATAAGAAAGAATTTAAAAAAAATACATGACTACTGCTATTGTATAATTTGTTTCATCAGTTGAAATGTATAATTGCCCCAAAGAGGTCACATTTTAGTTTTATTTTTTAATTACTGATTTATTTATTTGACTGTGTCAGGTCTTAGTTGTGGCACACAGGATCTTCACTGTGTTCTGCAGGGTTTTTCGTTGCAATGCACAGACTCTCTAGTTGTGGCGCATGGACTCCAGAGCATGTGGGCTCAGTAGTTGTAGTCTGTGGCTTAGTTGCTCCTCAGCATACAGGATTTTAGTTCCCTGAAAAGGGATTGAACCCACATCCCCTGCATTGCAAGGAGGATTCCTAAGTACTGCACCAACAGAAAAGTCCCAAGATGTTGCATTTGAAACCACAATTCAGAACCACCAAAAAGCTCTCCATCATGAATCAGTGGAATTTCTCCTGTATTTTATAATTCATGCATTTTAAATGTTCCAACTATATCTTGTGAATGTTGTCATTAACGCTTGTACTAAATGGATTATAATTATTTATTTCTGCCTTCCCAGTTGGAGTCTATTCAAACTTGTAAATTCAGTACCTAGGACAGCACCTGGCAAAGCCTGTGCTCTATCAGAACATCTTTAAGGGCCAACTGATAACATTAAAAACCATCAGGGAGAAAGGTTAGAGGCAAAACCTGAGCAGCTTATCTCTATTTTTTACAACCACACTGTATAAATTAAGAATGTGCAAACATCTACCCATATTTCCAAAAACAGTGCACCAAAAAACGAATACTGATGCCAGGACAGACTAATGGAACTATCAACAGTCAGTTCAAATTTTGTTTTTAAAAGCAGACAGCAGTTATGCCTGGATGCTACTGGCTTATTTAAATGTAGGGAGGAGATGATGATAAAATGAAAAGTATGAGAAAAAATAAGAAAAAATAAGTGAAGAATAGAAATAATAAGAACATGAGAGGGAAAAGAGAAGTTGAGGTAATACCAGAGGTTTATACAGGTCACCTCCAGCTCTCATGACATCAACTTTGTGGCCCACTGACTGCACTTCTTTGGGCCTCGTATTGATTTTAATCACATGGGAAAAATGCCATTTTTGATTCAGAACATCACAGATGTCATCATTTCCAGACCTGACCCAACTGTCTAGCCTCTGGTAATTGTTTTCAGTTGAATAAGGAAAGGACGGATGCATTCAAATCACTATAATGCAACTAACCAATTGGAAAATGACACAGACAGGAAAAAACTCCCTCCCTCATGCCTGAAGCACTATCATACTTAGATGCTGAAGCATGAGATTTCATTGTCATTATCGTTATCTAAGCTTGACTAGCTGCAAATGAATTTCAAGTTCCAGGTACCCAGCCAAGCCACAAAATGAAGACAGTGTTAGCAGAAAATATTAAACAATACAAATGGATACCCTCCTAAGAAAACAGTTTTAATTAAAATAGCCTTGCCCTTGAGGGAGTCAGGGTAGGGGATGAATACACTGAGATGTGAAATAACCATTTCAGAGCAATTTTTTTTTCCTCCACTTGAGTGACCTATCCACATATAAATTTCAGAATTTTCCTCTTCATACTGTAGATATTTATACAAATGAATCATTTGCCCTTAAAATATACTAGAGGTATAAATCCAAGACGACCTTGATGGGGCTCACTCTTAAAGGTTCTCATCATTGGTCCCCTTCCAGATTTTCTTCTCACGTACTTTGTAGTTTGTGTTCTACTGTGTCACACACAAACACACATCACTGTGTCACTGAAGACTTAAACATGATGGGTGTGATTTTTAAAATGATGTGTACTTGTGGAGACATGACTTTTTATCACGGCATTGTGGATTTCCTCTCCTACCGAGTCATCCCTAAATGGGTACATATCAAATATAAAGTAACAGGCAACTGGAAAAGAATACAGATGCCCTCGCTTTAACTCCTCAACAGTCATGAGGGTTCTAGCCTCTCTTTCACCTCCAGGGAAAAAAGACCTTGTCTCATATTCTATTCTCCTGAACAGTCCTTGAGTGACACTGAATCTAAGGGCTAGAAAATTCTCCAGCTTCTCTTGCAATATCTTCATGCCTCCTACATAGCCTTTTGATGATTATGGGCAATTAGGGCTCCATGTAGAGTAGTTGTATTTAGGGAGAAAATGTGCTGATTGGCAAACACTCATTTGGAAACCTTGAAGGTCACATTGTCCATTATAAATTAATAACTAGGCAATGCAGTTTTTCATATATCTTTATTTTTATGGGTTGGTGTTCTTGGTTGCAGTCAACAGCTGCCATATTGAATCTGTGAAGGCCGGATAAACAGGCTTAGTTGCTTGGAAGCCAGAAACAAGGCAGCCAGGAAGAACGCTCAACTCTGCCCCAATGCTGCTGTCACAATATCACAGCAGATGCTCCTACTTCTGTGCAGCTGTCCATGTTAGGGATTGGACGACACACAAACCAACAAAGCTGGTTAGGGAGGACCAGACCCTCAGCCACTCAGCTTGATGATTTCCCTCCACAGGGTAACTTGAGCTTGTTATAGTACCCACCCATCTCTCCCCCTTGGTCTTGTGAGTGGTGTCTCCTTGGGAAAACAGGTTATAGATGGAACCCGAACTAAAAAGGCCTTTGGGAAATATCATTTTAGCCTATTTTTCACCCTTCACAGTATAAAAGGAAAGTTGGAAGTGAGTCACAGTGGGTATGGATGAAGACAAACTACAGATGCTTCTACAGACTTTCTTGAATAAAACCTGGGAAGATGGAGGAAACTGACAAGGAAGATGTAGAAGGATGAGACAGGTCGTCATACACAGGTGCAGAGACTCAAGACAGGCCCAGAGTTTGCCAGGGTCTCCTAGCCATATGAGAAAGCTGCTAAAATTCCTCTGTATCCAAGAGATGGTGTGGACTGGCTCAGTTACCAGCCCAGCGAGAGAGAAGATTGCAGAGAACTAAGTAAGGTCACAGCTTTGGTGGGAGTGGATGAATACCCAAGGACCCAAGACCACACCAACTTCACTCTCCATCACTCTCACCCAAAGGCAGGTACTACCAAACTGCCTGAATCTTAGAAGCAACTACCCAGAAAAGGCAAAGAGAACTCAGAATCGACCATAACAACCATACTGAACCTATGACTGATCGAGATAAATTTTCTGCTGTTTGGGTAAAAAGTAGGGAGAAGAAAAAGAAATTACCTAAATTTGGAGGAATACAATTGCATTTCTTACACACTTGAGTATATAACTTGATGTAAGCACCCTCTACAAACTACTTAGCATAGAGTATAACTCAGAATGCAGCCTTATCCCAAACAATGCATTTGGAATAGAAAGGGCATTCTAATGCCATTTCCATAGAAAGGGCAGTAAGTATACCTGTTCCCTTGTATACAAAGAGCCTTTATTATGCTCTTACGCCATTGTTGGTTTCCTTTTCTCTCTTGGAAATGAAGAAAGAGACTTTGTTCTCATCTCTGTGTCTCCAGCTCTAACATAGTCCCTGACTTTTTGAGCAGGCACTGAAATACAAGAGGTCCCCAGGCTTATCCTGAATAAGAATTAACTAGAACTCAGCAAACTCAGTAAAGCTATAATACTCACAGTTATGGTTTATTACAATGAGAGAACACAGATTAAAATCGGCAATGGGGGAAAATGCATAACAGCAGGGTCCAAGAGAGACCAGGTGTAGAACTTTCTGCGGTCCTCTTCCAGCAGAGCCATGCAGACAATGCATATTTCTCCCATCAATGATGTGTGACAATATACACAGAGTATTGTCAACCAAGGAAGCCCAGGGAAGCTTGGTGTCCAGAGATTTTATTGGAGTTTGGTCCTATAGGCATGGCTGATCACCTGCATGGTTGACCTTAGTCTCTAGCTGCTCCAAAGGTGGAGTTGGTATCTTTTGGATGAATCAAGGGCTCCACCATAAATCATATTGCTGCCATTGACTATCTGGCATGACCCAAGGTCCTCAGGTAAACAAAGATACTTATCAGGCAGCACATTCCAAAGGTGTAAAGGTTAAATCCCAGGAGCTGGGGACCAAGGACCTGTCTTCTGAAGAGGTTAATCTTTTAGTGCACCTTTCAGTATTTGTTTAATAAATAGAATGGCTGATGAATAAATGAATGACAATTCCCCTGTTGCTGTCCAGTCACTAAGCTGTGTCCAGCCCTTTGTGACCCCATAGTCTGCACCATGCCAGGCTTCCCTGTCCTTCACTACCCACCAAATTTACGTCCATTGAGTCGGTGATGCCATCCAACTGTCTCATCCTCTGCCAACCCCTTCTCCTCCTGCCCTCAATCTTTCTCAGCATCAGGGTCTTTTCCAATGAGCCAGCTCTTCGCATCAGGTAGGCAAAGTATTGGAGCTTCAACTTCAGCATCAGTCCTTCCAATTAATATTGTGGGTTGATTTCCTTTAGGATGGACCCGCATGACCAGTATGAAAAGACAATTCTATAATAAATATGTATTTTTAAAAGCCCCTTTCTGTATTTGTGGGCACTCAGGTGTCACACAAGCTTTCTCCCACAACTCTCAAAAGATATAGAGGTTCCTTGTTGAGTTGTTCAAGGCATGAATTCATCTTTTAATTCTACCAATCAGCTTATAACATGCTTTACCAGGCCAGAATCACTATCGTCCAAGAGTACTGTATCAGATAATGATTCCCAGACCCCAGTGGATGTACTGGATGGGGTTGGGGAGGCTGACAGACAAAGAGTTGTTTCTACTAGATTCTGTGAGATATTGATTGCTATGGGGAAACCAGATAACACAGTGCAAGAACAGAATAATCGCCCACGAATCCCTGGCTTTTAAATGAAAATCACTGTGAAGGAACAGTGAAGTGTGGTTTAAGGAGTTTTAATTCAGCACTCTTGACCCTGCAGTGGCAGAAACAAGAACGCTGATGTTTATTCACTCGAGACACACTGACTTGCCACTTAACAGAGTAGAGGAGTCTGTAAAAGCTAACAAAATGCCAACGTTTCTGCAGGGAGTGGGCTGAGATGCCCAGCTGGGGAGACTAAAAGCTCTCTTTTGAAACCCATCTTCATTCTATCCAGATCCAGAGTTGTTTTTCATCTGCAAAGATGGAGCCTAACTATGTCAATGATGGATGAAGGTTCAAATGTCACCAGAAAAGATAAGAAAACCATGAGGCAGGAGAGCCCTTAGATAAGCACAGCTCACATTTGACAAATGACGGATGCTGTTAATAAAAGACCAGTTCACTGGATGGAAATGCAATTGATTTTTTTTTAAGATTTGTTTTTTAATGTGGACCATTTTAAAACCTTTATTGAATTTGTTACAACAGTGCTTCTGTTTTATGTTTTGGTTTTTTGGCTCCAACGCATGTGAGATCTTAGCTCCCTGACCAGGGATCAAACCCACACCTTCAACATTGGAAGGTGAAGTCTTAACCACTGGGCCACCAGGGAAGTCCCTGATTTTCTTTCTGAAACCTGTACAGAGAGTCTCCTTTTAATTCACTTTGTTTCTGGGGGAAAATACAGAATTTGGAGTTATAGAACAAAAACTATATGCCTTATAGAAAACCCGATGACTTCTGTTAACGGATAAATCCAAAACATCAATTTATTGACCCATCAGCTCCTGTCTTTCTCCCTCTCTCTGCACCATCCTCATTCCATCCCATCCCACAATTTCCAACCAACTCCCCTTCTATTTTGTCTACAAAGAAACCTATCAGAGAAGTGGCTCTCAAAATTCAAGTATACCCCAACCACCTGGTGGCTTGTTAAAACACAAATGGCTGGATCCCACCCCCAAATTTTCCAGTTGAGTTGGTTTCGGTTGGGGTCGCCAAATGTTCATTTCTAGTTTAAGTTTCCAGGTGTTGCTGATGCTCTCGGTTGGGAAACTACCATTGAGAAACACTCATGGGTAGTACTAGAGTTTCATCAATATATCACTCAAAAGAAAATTAGGTGTCTTCAGTTAGGACATGGAGGTAAGGCACAAGGACGTCATGAAAAGGAGCAGCAGAATTGAACTCGTCTGACCTCTAAGAGTCTTGTCGAAGATCCATGCCTCCTTCCTCCTCTGGGTGTGAGTGGTTTCCCAAGTGGCCTCTTGCAAGGTTAGAGGAAAACTGACAGTGGTTCAGTAATTGATCACAGTCATTGACAAGCCTAGACTCTGTCCTCTTGAGACAGGCTGGGACCTGGGATGCTTTTCTGCAATGCTTGCACTTGGACACACATTTTCTCCAACAACAAAATACAAAGAAACTATGGAACTAAACATAACTGCATGCATGTGCAGTTGGGGCAAATTCTAGACAAAAGATACAAAAAGACCAAAAAAAAACCCCACTTTTGAAGAATCAGGAGCAAAAGTTGAGTGCATGCCCCCTGCATTCAACACCACCCAATAGCTCAGTAAACCACATAAGTCACACCTCTGGCCCAACCCCTGGACACATCCTTGCTCTCACACCATATAAGGAGTAACCTCACTACCCGCCCATCCTGGGGAGCAAGAAAGCAAGGGAACCTATTGTTTGTTCTTAATCCCCCCTGTGCAGTAGGTATTGCAATAAAGCCTTCACTAAATTTCTTCTCTGGCCTCTCAGTTCAGCTCAGCTCAGTTCAGTTGCTCAGTCATGTCCGACTCTTTGTGACCCCATGGACTGCAGCACGCCAGGCTTCCCTGTCCTTCATCAACTCCCAGAGCTTGCTCAAACTCATGTCCATCGAGTTGGTGATGCCATCCAACCATCTCATCCTCTGTCGTCCCCTTCTCCTCCTGCCTTCAATCTTTCCCAGCATCAGGGTCTTTTCCAAGGAGTCAGTTCTTCGCATCAGGTGGCCAAAGTATTGGAGTTTCAGCTTCAGCATCAATCCTTCCAATGAATATTCAGGACTGATTTCCTTTAGGATGGACTGGGTGTCTTCTCTAACATCACAGTTCAAAAGCATCAATTCTTCTGTGCTCAGCTTTCTTTATAGTCCAACTCTCATATCCATACATGACTACTGGAAAAACCATAGTTTGACTAGACGGACCATTGTTGACAAAGTAATGTTTCTGCTTTTTAATATGCTATCTAGGTTGGTCATAGCTTTTCTTCCAAGGAGCAAGCATCTTTTAATTTCACGGTTGCAGTCACCATCTGCAGTGATTTTGGAGCCCCCCCAAAATAAAGTCTCTCACTGTTTCCATTGTTTCCCCATCTATTTGCCATAAAGTGATGGGACTGGATGCCACGATCTTAGTTTTCTGAATGTTGAGTTTTAAGCCAACTGTTTTCACTCTCTTTCACTTTCATCAAGAGGCTCGTTAGTTCTTTGCTCTCTGCCATAAGGGTGGTGTCATCTGTGTATCTAAGGTTATTGATATTTCTCCCAGCAATTTTGATTCCAGCTTGTGCTTCATTCACAATCTGGAATCATCTCTGGCCTCTAGTCAAGTTCTATTAATTGGGAAAGGCCAAGAACCCAGGTCAGTATCACTCTGATCGCACCAGGAAGAGTCTGGTCCTCCTCAAACCAAATGCTGGGCTGGTAGGTTGGGCATGAGATTCTGCTATCACTTGTGTCACTTATACTCTGGCCCGAGATCATGCTGGAAGTGGAGCCAGTGTTTAATCTTTGAAGCTGAAGAGTTGGGCACCCTCCCTTTTAACCCTGTAACCATGCTAGGTCTTCACATGCTGCTAAGTGAAAGTCAAAGCGTTAGTCACTCAGTCCTGTCCGACTCTTTGCAACCCCACTGACTGTAGTCTGCCAGGCTCCTCCATCCATGGGATTTTCCAGGCAATAATACTTCTGTGATTCCTCTCCTTCCCCTGACAAGCCGTGTTCTACAGTTTGGTGTATGAGCCTCTTGCCTATTTGCCATTGTTTTAAAGACAACTAGAAAAAACAATAGTCCTTTTTTGGGGAACATGAAAGTATGATCCAAAGCATTTTTCAGAGGCAACAGCAAAGTTAACAGGTTTTTCTTCCTGGTCATTTTGTTCCTATGCCTATTACTTGCAATTATATGCATCTCTTCAAACACAGTGATTTTTTTTTTTTAAGAGTAAAGATTATGCGCTCACTCAACAGTTCTCAATGTTGTGGTTAAAATGGAGATTCGGATTCTGTAGGTCTGGGGTGGGGTCAGAAATTTTATGTTTCTAACCAACTCCCAAGTGACGTGGTCCAAACGTACGTAGCATGGTCTTAGCTCACATTTTTCTCTTTTAATCTCATGGCTATAGAAGAATAATTAGTACGCAATAGGCCTCAAATTCAATAAACACTTCTTTAATAGGAATACATAAGCATTCTACTTCTGAATCAGTCAAAATCTGTTGCAAGCAACAGAAAGCAATGCTGGTTAACTGCAACAAGAAATAACCAATTGCAAGGACACTAAGGGACTACAGAACTGATGAGAGCTTTGAGGATGTGCTTCCATGGTAGCTCAGTCGGTAAGGAATCCGCCTGCAATGCAGAAGATCCTGGTTCAATTCCTGGGCTGGGAAGATCCCCTGGAGAAGGGATAGGCTACCCATTCCAGTATTCCTGGGATTCCTTGGTGGCTCAGCTGGTAAAGAATCTGCCTGCAATGCGGGAGACCTGGGTTCTATGCCTGGGATGGGAAGATCCCCTGGAGAAGGGAAAGGCTACCCACTCCAGTATTCTGGCCTGGAGAATAATTCCATGGACTGTAGAGACCATGGGGTTGCAAAGAGTCAGATACGACTGAGCGACTTTCACTTTCACACTTGAGGATATGCAGGAGGTTGAAAGAAGGAGTAATAGGAAGGGATTAAAAGCAGAAATGGTCTGCTTAGAATCATGTCACTCAGAGGGCATCCTAACTATCATCTCTTCGTGCCTCTGTATCGTATTCCTAGTTCATGGAAGGGATGTCTGGCTGACTTGGTTTGAATCATATGCCTGCTCCACACAGGAAGAAGAGCAGCCCTTGATCTATTTCCCCAGACTGTATTCAGTTGGCGAAAGTAATTCCACTGAAGGAATCAGGGCTGCTCTGAACAAAAAAGAAAATGCCTGATGGATGTGGCAGAGGGCACCCATCCTCTTAATTCAAGAGAAATTAAAGGGACCATGTTGAAAATCATTAGTTCATGTCCTGAGTCATTGCTTTTAAATAAATCTGTGTTGACCAGCCTTGAAATGTTATCATCATAAAAAGAGTTTATCACAAGCAGTTTTATAGAAACTTAGAAATCAGACCTGCTAAGTCAGAGTATAGAAATCAATAGGTTTCTGACCTTAAGCAAGTTATTTCACCTCTGAATATGAATAATAAGGATAATAATACAGGATTTAAATCTTATTGATCAAGTGCCCATCAATGGATGAATGGATGAATGGATGAATGGATACAAGGTCCTACTGTACCGCACAGGGAACTATTACTATACTCAATGTCTTGTGATAAATCATAATGGAAAAGAATACTATATATATATATACACACACACACACGCATATCTGAGTCACTTTGCTATACAGCATCAATCAACACTACATTGCAAATCAGCTATACTTCAACGAAGTTTAAAAAATACATAAATAATTCTTATGTCCACTTAACCAACAGAGAGTTTTCGATGGTCTGTGTATCCTATGAACTGATCAGCATTAATTCACCCATTTATTCTATGTCTGCCCTGGGTCAGACAGTGGACCTGGTAGCAAAAAGACAAATGAATAAGACACAGTCATGAGACCAAGGAAATGCTCTCCAGTGGGAACTGATCTCTCAATTCCTGCCTGAAACGGGAGCTTCTGCCAGAGCTCATGAAGACAAAGGCACATTCCTCTCTTTTAAAAACCAGATAAAGAGAAAGAGGGATGGAATGCAGTAAGCTGTCATCTTGAATGGACACCTGTGTTGTCCTTTTTGCATCTTAAAACTTATAACCCAATACCTGTAAATAGCTTCAGCAACAGCACTACCCTATACATTAATGGATCTATTCCTTTTTCCCATACAGAATCTCACTTCTTTTTCTTCTTTGTTACCCAGTTCAATAAAACACTGAAACAACTCAAAACACTTGAGATTCATTTTCTAGCAGTAAGGCAGTTAGTTTCCTGGCGGCTTGAGGATTCTGTTAAAAATGCCCTGAAAAGCTGTTGTCCAGCCAAGCAGAACGGAGCAAAGGGTTCTGACCACTTCATTCCACAGTGCATGTCCAGCATCACTTAAAATTTCAAATGTATGAATTTGGGGGCTGTATTCCTCAGGTTACAAGCAGGCAAGTGATGGATGATGTTAATAGAAAGGAAACTATTAGAAGGTGGCTCTGTTCATCCATAAGTGAATTACAGATGTGTTCGTAGGATGTGTTAGCAAGTAAACAGCACATAATCGGAGGGATTTACAGGACGATTAGGTTAAGTACCGACAAAAGTGCATTAGTCTGACACTGCACTAATGTTCTGATAACAGACCTGCGAAGCATTGGTCCAAATTGCCACCCAAGGGGAAGCTCGTGTTCCCCTAGGTCCAGGAAGAACAGCAGAGCTCATTAATCCCCAGTGTCGGGATCTCAGCTGCACCCCACCTGACAATGCAGGAGTCAAAAATTCTGCAGCAGAATTCAAAGCAGGATTGCTTACTAAGTATCAGAAGATTTCTCTCTCTGTGGGTCTCTCTTCCTCTCTCCTCTCTCTCTCTACATTTACCATATATGAGATGCTGTCCAAAGCTCTTCATGTATGCATTACATAACTCTTGCAGCTCCCCTGAGTTAGATGCTATTTTTGTTGTTCAGTCGCTAAGCTGTATACAACTCTTTGGGACCCTATGGATTGCAGCATGCCAGCCTTCCCTGCCCTTCACTATCTCCCAGAGTTTGCCCAAACTCATGTCTGTTGAGTCCATGATACTATCCAACCATCTCATCATCTGTCTAGATTTACATCTAATCCATCTAATCCACTGTATTAAAGTCTAGATTTCATTTACAAGGAAACTGAGACAAGGAGAGGAAGAATGCCCTGCTCAAGCATGACCATAATGCTGGTGTCTTTCTAAGGTAATTAACATCAGCTGCCATCAACCTTTCTGTCCTGACCATGCTACTCTATTCTCTTGTCTGTAGCTGACATTTGCTTCTAGATTTGCATCTTGGTGGGTTTTCCTCTCAGGTATCTCCCAAGTACATCTGAAATGAAGGTGGAGGAGCTGAAGAGCTGCACAACTTTCATAGCTGTTCCTTCTTCCTGGAACCTGGGGCACCCAAGGTTTACTTTAAGCCTAACACAACAAAACTTTCATTCTCACTCATACCAGGTCTAGTGTGTGTTGACTGGCGCTGTTCTCCATCCAGTGACTCAAGGCTCCCTCCATCCTGGGATGCTATCCTATCAACTCACAGCTTCCAAGTCCATCCCACTGTGGGAAGAGAGGGATGGGGGAGGCCATACAGATGCTGGCACTTCCTGGACCTATATGCCTGGGATCCAAGGTGATGCACTGTCTTTTTACATCCCTACATGTCAGAACTCAGTCTCACTGACCCACCTCGTACCACAAAGGAGGCCAAGGATATAGACATGCATATGGATAGCAGATATGCACAGTCATCTCAGCAACAACTAGAATGCAGAAAAGCCAGGGTTGATACCCAAGCAATGTGGCTCCAGAGACAATGCTCTTGGACATTCATCAGTTAGCGGTGTACTTGGGTACAAATAACAGGAATACAAGCAGAGTGGCTTAACCAAAGAGGTATTTCTTTTTCTCACAAGACAGAAAGTCCAGAAGCAAGCTATTTCCATGATAGTTTCAATAGCTTTTTCAAAGCCAGACTGAGTCATCCCAGCTGTAAAGAGGCTGGGAAAGTGGGTGAAAACTTTGTCATGAGTGACCTGGGTCAATCAGACTTTGGATGCAGAGGAAGAAGATAAGGCAACATTTGGCAGTCAGTAGGGACATATCCAATCATTCTGTCCTCCTCCCTCTTGCAGCACCCCTCTACTATTACTATCTAGAGTTCATTTGTAAGGAAACTGAGGCATGGAGAGGTAGAATGATCTCTTGGTTGGAATACTTCTACCCCTGGAACTAAAATTTCAATCACATGCATCTAAAATATGTTGGCCACTGTGAACTATGGTACCAGACGATGCTAAAAGAGAGCTGAACTTGAGGAGTTACAAACTCAAGGGCCCACAGGGCAGGTGGATAGAAGGAATGAGTGAACAGACTGGGTGGGGAAAACTGAAACATGGCAGGTGGCAGCTTTCAAGTGTCAGCAAGTTGTGGGCAGGCAAATCAAATCAGGCCACATCTTCTGGGACTGCAAATGACAGCAGAAATGGAGATTTTTGTGTGACATGTCCTGATTCTAAATCGTTGGCGCTTCCTAATTAATTTCTGATTTACGTTTTGGTCTGCAAACCTAGAAAGGTTCTGTGTTCCTAACCACAGCTGAGATGGTAACAGAATAGATCTGATCAAGCAGGACCGCTGGGATTCAGAGAAGGGCAAAAGTCCTGATGGACAGGAATCCCCACCCTCAGTCCTAAGATCACAATCTTGTTAAGGGACTACTGGAGCCAGGCAGATCTTGCTTAACGACAGGGAACAAGGTTAGAATTTGGGGTTGAAACTACGACCCAGGCCAAAGGACCTCCAGGATATCTGCTGATGCTGAAAGAGTCACTTGCAAAGAACCCATGATATCACCTCGCCTAAAGTCTAAGGAGTGACTGAGTCCTGAATTCCACACTTGTGAGACTTGGACCTCAAATAAGCACTCATGCACCAAAGCAAGACCAGGGTGCCAGCTGCTCTGACATTCTAGAAACATACAGTTTCAAGGCTAATGCAGAAAATGAATGATAGAAAGACTAAACGAATCTATGAAAAGAGATTCTAGACCCCAGACTCAGGCAAGAGAGGGTTCATATACCTTCCAACCAACCACTGGCATCAGGTCTTAGATTTCCCCTTCACCCTCTTACACCTCGTTCTCCATCTATGGGATGAGGATGTGGCTGGGGAAGCAGGCCGGCTTCATTCAACATCTCAAGTCTGATCTATCTTGACACCTCTTAGCTGTATGGCCTTGGGCAAGTCACTTTGATTCCCTGTGTATTAACTTCCCAGCCTGTAACAAAGCAGAAAGGAAACCTACTTTGTACTGTTGATATGAGGACCACAGTGAAAGAAGGAAAACTGTCCAAAACAAGGCCTGCAGATGGTGATTTCTAAATTAGATAAAACAGTGCAAAAGGACACAAGTAGGAAATACTTGGATGCAAAGAAGGCTGAGCACCGAAGAATTGATGCTTTTGAATTACAGTGTTGGAGAAGATTTTGAGAGTCCCTTGGAAACCAAGGAGATCAAACCAGTCAATCCTAAAGGAAATCAACCTTGAATATTCATTGGAAGGACTGATACAGAAGCTGAAGCTCCAATACTTTGGCTACCTGATGTGAAGAGCTGACTCATTGGAAAAGACCCTGATGCTGGGAAAGATTGACGGCAGGAGGAGAAGGGGATGACAGAGGATGAGATGGTTGCATGGCATCACTGACTCAATGGACATGAGTTTGAGCAAGCTCTGGGAGATGGTGAAGGACAGGGAAGCCTGGCGGGCTGCAGTCCATGGGGTTGCAAAGAGTCAGGACGCGACTGAGTGAGTGAACAGCAACAACAATGGCCATGTCATTCTTTTAAAGGTTGTGCCCTGTCCACTTCCCTCCTGTTTCATACAGTTTCTGTTGTAACTACTGTACTCAAGTTAAACTCAATAACTGAGAGAGAAAAATATCTAAACAGTAATATTCAAATCCTTAGAATTTGTGCAGTTTCAATAATAACTTAAGACAATGTAGGTTTTTTTCTGTATTCAGTAAATTTGCTATTATTATTATTTTTTTATTTTTATTGAAATATAGGTGATATCTATATGTATTCTTTTTCAGCTTCTTTACTACAGGTTACTACAAGCTATTGAGTATAATTACCTCTGCTATACAGTAGCTTGTTCATCTATTTTATATATGGTAGGGTGTATCCGTTAATCTTATACTCCTAATTTACACTCCCCCCACCTCCCCCTTTGGTAGCCACAAGTTTTTTTTCTATGTCTGTGAGTCTGTTTCTGGTTTGTTTATTTACTAGCTCATTTGTATCATTTTTTTAAGGCAATATGGATTTAAGATTTTGAAATACACACACACACAAACGCAGACACACACACAAGAACAGATATACCTATGTCCCCAGGAAATTCATTATGAATACAGCACCCTATAAGGGACAAGTTTCATTGCTCTGTGACACCCACATCACCTCTGGAGGGGGACTCCACCGAGACAGAGTGTATGTGCAGGAATGTTTCTGCCAACGAAGGGCTTATTACTTAATTAAATATGCAAACACTTAGCCCATTTCCCCACATTTAGCTAATGTCCCAAAGTGTTTCCATTCATAGGCATTCATCTGTCCCAGGTTATCACAACCTCTCCACCACCGTTTGACTTTTTTAGCTTCAGCCAAATTGTCTTAATTTAAACTCAATTAACTTTTGCAAGGAAAGGTATCACTGTAATCCCATTTGCTGAACTAAATTCTCTTAATGTTCCCATTACCAATTCCTGTTTTCAGCGTTTTAAATATGAGGATCATCTGACATTTGGTGTAAAGGTCTCCATCAGTAGTGTTAATGAAAATCATTAAGTGACTTGCTTTGATTCAAACTGAGTTACAGTCATCATTTTCTTCTTAATTTAAACACTGTCAAGACTTTTTTTTTTAAGGACATTTCGTTTTACAATTGAGTGCATTCCCCTAACAGGAGAGGGACATTTAGGACATAAAAACCAAACTCCCCTCTAGAAAGACAACCAGAATTAGTTATATTTCATTACAGAACCCTAAAATAGCCCCAAGTTACCCAATCCAAGTCAGCAATGTGTCTCTGTTCTATACATATTCATTTCTACTTTTGTCCCCAAGCCTGTTCCACCTACAAGAACCGTCTGCCAAATCTTTGGGGTCATCTTAGACTATGCTCCCTCTTTCTAGCTCACAATCAATCCACTGGCAAATTCTGGCAACTTACCCTTTGAGGTTGACCCAACATCCAGCCACCTGTTTCCCCCTCCGCTGAACACCCCTGGGGAGAGCCACCCTCTCATTGCAATGAGGCAAGAGATTTATGGGGCCCCAGCACAAAGAGTTGGGGTTTGTCCGCTGTGGATCAATGTTCCAAGATGAAAGCAGCAGGACAATTGCGGGGAGGAGGGCTCTGCCCAGATAGAAGATAAGAGACCACACATTTCTCACACACGAAGTCAGGAGATCTCCCCGACTATGCATGTGCAGAAAGGCTTCTTAGAGGTCAAAGAGGAAGGATGTTAAGTGATGCTAAACACCCATATGCCTCTGGGGTAGAATCCAGCTTGGCTAAGAGATGCAGGCGCACACATGGGGGGATTCCGAGGTCTACCAAATACGGACCCAGAGCCAGGCAAATCAAAATGATTGGCCAAGGAAAACCAGAAGAAATGCTCCACAAAAGTGATGTAAACTTCCACAAGGGTGTGACTCAAGGACTCTCTGAGCCCACCTGTGTGTCTGTCCACACGTACTGTACTCTTCCTCCTAATAAACACTTGTTTCACTACTGTACGTCTTTCTGGGAATTCTTCTCTGCAAAGTCGAAGGGCCAAGGCCTGGTCACTGACCACTGGTCTAGTTCCTAGGATTTGGTGCTCTCACTGCCATGACCCGGCCTTAGTCTCTGGCTGGGAACCAAAGACCTGTTTCAAGGAGCTGCAGGCTGAGGCCACCTGAGATCAGTAACAGCCAAACACAAGATCATGTCCCCGATGCACAGCGAGGCCAAACAAGCCCAAACGTCAGAGTCTGGAGCACAGAAAGGTTTAGTGCAGGGTATCACAAAGAGAATGAGTGGCTCCTGCTTAAAACTCCTGAACTCCTCAGGGATTTTCAGGGAGTTTTCACAGGCAAAAATGTGGGGTGAGGGCCGCAGGGAGTGACTTTCTTCTGATTGGTTGGTGTTGAGGTAACAAAGCTCTATTCCAGCAGTTTTGTGCTCAGCCGGAAGCTACCATCCTCCATCTGAGTGGGGGCCTGAATTGCTGCAGAAGAACTCAAAAGTATCATTAGGTGTATACCATGTGTACCTGGGAGAGACTCAGGAAAGCTGAGTAAGTTGCCGAGATGGCTGAAGCCCTCACCTTAAATACCATCTTCAGCTAAAGACAAAAGAGGATGCTGGGGATGGTGGTTTAGATCTCAGAAGGAAGGAAGACAGTTCACATGGAGATGGAAAGCAAATGCTTGGTGAACAACTGTTCTCTGGTTCAGAGACTATGGGGCACAGAGTGGACCCCATCTCTCCCTCATCATGCTGAGACCTTATTCTTCACAAAGATCTCTGGTGATCACTCTATTCCAGAAATAGCCCTTCTATCTAAATTCTTTTAGGCAGTTAAGCAGGGATGGACTGGAAGTTTCTTCCTGTGTCTTTTCAGTCTTGATTATTTTCAGCCTGAAATATCCACTTGCCAAAGAGGCATTTGGGGCTGCCAAGTTTTGTTCCCCTACAAATGCCTTCACAAGTTTATTTTCTCTCTTGACTAGAATGCACATTTCACGAGGTAGGGACCTTGCCTATCTTTTCAGTATTGGATCCCCACCGGCCATAACTGCATGCTTGGCAACGTGTCTGTACTCAACAAACAATGCACATGAACGAGGCCTCTAGTCTCTGGCTTTAGCATCCTAATAAAGTAAGATGATGCCGAGGGCCTGCTAGCAGGTGCCAGGCATGGTCCCAAGTCTTTGAAAGATTCGCATATTACATCTTCCAACTGTGCAAGATAGGTTCATTATCACATTTACCAACAAAGAGTCTGAAGCCCAGAGAGGCAAGCAAACTTGCCTGAGGACACACAGCTGCTTGGCAGAGGCAAGCTGTGAGCACAGGTGGTCTGGGTCCAGGTTGCCTGTGCGTAACTGCCCAGGGCCACTCCTGCTGAGTGCTGTTATTTTATTTATCTATTCACTGTATTTGTCTATGCTACATTCCATCTTCTACCCAACACCCACTTGACTTTTTGGAAAAGTGAAGAAGGTTGTATTTTCTGGGACTTAAACCCCTGAAAGGTCGTCTGTTCTCAGAAAGAGATGTTCTGAGCCATAGAGAGGGATCTTGTTTTAGCTATGCTCACTGAGTCCAGTGAAGGTGGAAATGTTGAGAACAGGAGTATGCTAGACCCTGAAGGTATAATGCCACCAAGGGAGGCAGGCTGTGCTCTCAGATCTTCATTCTCAACAGGGAGGCCAGGACCAGAAACCTGCAAATAAATTAAAAATAGCTATGACCCTGGAAGTCTACTGACCTGCCAGCACAGAGGAGATGCTCTATGTGCAAATGCAGAGGAGCTCTTCAAAATCTTACAATATCATATGGGCAACTGATCATGAATAAATTTGGGGGAAAGTATACCTAGGAAAAGGTTCAAAGGTCAGACACAGAAAAGGTGTTCTGACCACCTGTATCCTATGCCAGATTCATCTTCTCAAAATATGAAAAGAAAAAAAAAATAACAGTTAATCTCCAAGTGCCCTCAGGTGGGAGAGGATCCATAACTATATCAGTTAATAGGGCTTTCCCTCTTCTCTGCACTCCTCTACTAAATGTTCTTGTAAATCTCACGAGTCATTGTCTACTTTTGTAGGGGAGACATGCCTGCTTTATCTCAGCATCACCCTATTTTATCCATGTGGCACCGATAGGGCTGTCAATCATGGAACCCTGCCTGCTAGTTATGAGAGTGATCACATGACATGGGATGGCCAATCAGAATAACCCATTCTCACTGTCTTGGTGCTTGGCTAGGCTATGGACAAATGACCTAACCCAGGATGGTAAGAGCCTTCCTTTGGACTCTGTTACAGCTAGTGGGGGTAAGCCTGGCTTTGGTTGATGGGGAATAAAGGTTAAGGCTGGCATAGGCATCTTCCCAGGATATATGATGCCAAGGAAGTTCATCAGTAATAGAGGAAAACAAAAATAACACACAGACAAGTCAGAGCTGAGAGGAAGGTAAGAAGAAGACAGGAAGGGAGAGAGAGATATCAAATGATAGCACTTGACTAACTGGATCCAGCTGTCCCTACAGCCAGAAGCATGCTTTCTTGCTTAAACCAGTTGGATTTGGGTTTTCTCTCTTATTTAACAGCAACCAAAACAAAGGTCTGTAAAGTCAAAGCTATGTTTTTTCCAGTAGTCATGTATGGATGTGCGAGTTGGACTATAAAGAATGCTGAGTGCCAAAGAATTGATGCTTTTGAACTGTGGTGTTGGAGAAGACTCTTGAGAGTCCCTTGGATGGCAAGGAGAGCAAACCAGTCCATCCTAAAGGAAACCAATCCTGAATATTCATTGGAAGGACTGATGCTAAAGCTAAAACTCCAATACTTAGGCCACCTGATGCAAAGAGCTAACTCATTAGAAAAGACCCTGATGCTGGAAAAGATTGAAGGCTGGAGGAGAAGGGGACGACAGAGGATGAGATGTTTGGGTGGTATCACGGACTCAATGGACATGAGTTTGAGCAAGCTCTGGGAGATGGTGAAGGACAGGGAAGCCTGGAGTGTTGCAGTCCATGGGGTTGCAAAGAGTCGGACACAACTAAGGGACTGAACAGCAAAATAAGCTCACTGTAAGGCATCAATAGGTGGCGTTAGTGGTAAAGAACCCACCTGCCAGTGCAGAAGACATAAGAGATGCTGGTTCAATCCCTGGGTCAGGAAGATCCCCTGGAGAAGGAAATGGAAACCCACTCCAGTATTCGTGCTTGGAGAATCCCATGGACAGAGGAGCCTGGCAGGCTACAGTCCATGGGGTTGCAGAGAGTCAAACAAGACTGAGTGACTAACACACACACACACAACATATCAACAAGCTAAATGACACATCCATGGGTGCCATGACAGTTCCAAGGTCAACCATCAAAGACCAAATAGTGGGCGGTGACCCAATTTCTGGAAATCTCTGTCCCCTTTCCCCCAAATAGTTGGAATAAGCCTCCCACTCATTAGCCTATGAAATTATCCAGCCCATAACAGCTAATCACATCAGATTTCTAGGCTACTCTTGCCTTCAAATGGCCCACACTCTGCATGTGGATTATGTTTTTCTAAATAAATCTACTTCTTACCTATCACTGTCACAGAATTCTCTCTGTGAAAAGACATCAAAAACCTGAGCTTCATTAAATGCTGAAACCAGGTGGGTGATCTCAGTTGGAAGAAGGTGGGTTCAAGTCCCAATCTGAGGTGCACAGTTTCATCACGAACTACTCAAATATCCATTTTGGGATTGCCCATTTATCTTTTGGGTATCCATCAATTTTCCATGACTTGTGAGGAGGTCTTTATATTTTCTAGATTTTACTGAGCCATGTTTTTCAAGATCATCCAGTTCTGGCACTGGTACCCAGTGTTACTTAAAGTTTCAAGAAAAAGATACAGAAATGTAATTTTCCCCAATCAAGTGACATTATTCTTTGAACTGGTTTTCACTTTTTAAGAATTACTGTTCTACTCCACCCTAGGAACCCACACTCCAAAGGTTTGCTTTTGTCGTGTCAGTACACAGAGCAGCTATTGAAAGGTAAAAACAAAATCAGAGAAGCCAATTCTATCTCCAGGATCAGAATGTTTGCATGACTCTGGTCTCCCCAGTAATGAGCACCTCCTCTGTTTCATACTGCTGTTAGTCTTACAGTTTTTGCAACTGCTTCAGCCCACAGACCTGCAAAACAATTACCATGTCTCCAACAGTTAGAGTGTGGATGGGCTCTGCCACACTTTAGAAACACTAGTCAAACATGAGCTATTGCAAAGAAAGCCCTGCACAGTAGTTGCATTATTTAAAGACAGGATTTATTACTTACAACACAATTAGTTACTGTACACCCACAGGAGCTTCTTAGCCCCTCCACTTGTGAGGCTGCGTTTAAACAACACCTACTCAGAGCAGGTATGTGAAGTCTCAATTCGGGATGTTTAAAGAAGATTGCTGTTATTGCAAATTACATAAATAACTGTCTAACTTTAAAGGATTTAACTTGGAGCACTGCTCTTCGTGTTGAAAAGGGTATGATTCACTGTAGCTGTAAGTGGTCCGTGGCTATTATAAACTTATCAACTTACAGTTGTTTCCCAACTGTCTTTCCTTGGCACACTAGCTTCTAATGGAATTTTAATCAGTATTAGGCTGAAAACAAAAAAGCTCCATGGTCAATTAATTTCGAGAAACACCATGTTTAATAAAGCTACACAGGTTTCTCCTGTGTGCCTTCTCAGAGGCTCTACTGGTCCATGGATTTGAGATGTTCTGGGATAGACATGTAGAATGCAGTGTTCTCCAAACCTATTTTCTGATAACCTGTGTAATGGGCTGCCTGTGTTCCTCCAAATGATTTTTAGAATATCAACTTCTGTAGTTTCAGAAAAACTCTGATCAGGAAAGAATTGGCTGCTGCTATTTATATTATGCTTCACATTTTGCTGAGTGTTTGAAGGACAGGTCCAGAAAAAGGGCAAAGTGATATTGCAGGAGGCAGGAAGGGTGGATGGACAGAGTGTCTGTTGAGTAGTGATCCCTGGATGTCACGGATATCTTTCCAGTAGGTGGAGTTGGCTATATCACAGACAAAGTGGTTGTTACGCTGAGAGCCTTGGCCCGTCACTCATACACTTTCCCTACATTCAAGAAATATATACTAAGCACCTACTCTGTGCCTGGAACTGTGCTTGGCAATGGAGATTCAGCAGTAAACAAGAAGGACTTGGTCCCAGCTTTGTGGAACTTACCGTCTAATTCGGAAACATACAATGGGCAAGTAGATAAGTAAATGAACAATGCAATTGCAGAAAGGGATTTGTGTCACTTAATGAGCGTGTAAAGTGAGCACATTGGGTGTGATCACATCTCACCTCCCCTCTTTCATCTTCTAGTGCACTTTCTTCACTTACTTCCTATCACCTTAAGAAAAATGTCAGAATTCCTCACCAAGGATAGAAGACCACAAGGGGTCTTGCTTTTATTACATTTCTGTTGTTTGATCAATTCCTCTTTCTCTCTCTCTCACACACAGACACACGTTCTCTGTCTTGCCTTCCATCCCTCCTTCTGCTCTAGTCAAGCCGAAGCCCACCTACAATCCTCCGCTCCACACAGTGGCTTTGCACATTCCGAGTCCATCATCTGGCATATTCTTTCCCCCTCTCTCCCCTAAATAAGCTTCTTATTTTTCAGATCTTGCCTAGCTCATCTTTGCCCCTAGGCAGGTTCTCTTTACACTCCCTCAAACCTTCTCAGAGAATCAGGTAAAGCTCTTGGGTGGCAGGTACCAGAATTACAACGGTGGTTTAGAATGATTTAGAATTAGAATGGTGTCCCCGTCTGCTCACCATTGTAGCCCTTGCACGCAGAGCAGTGCATGATATAAAGTTACGCTGGGCAAATTTCTGATGAATGAATCCATCAAAACTCATGTGTCTTCTCCCACTCTCTCCTCCTACCTGGAAGACATTATCCTTAATTCTCTTAATTTATCTCTGCCTCTTCCATGATATCTGCCTGCCACCTTCTTCCCTACGTTACTAAAGCTCATGTCTTAGGTTTCCTATGACTTTATTTGTGCTGTTGTATTTTACTTAGGAATTAGGTCCTTCAACGAATTCATAAGAAAGAAAAAACTATACAATCAAAGTTATCCTTGAAAATCTCCCCGACAAGGTCAGTATTTATGAATTTGAACACAAACAGGTGGCCATATATTGTCCCTCAGTGTGACCAGAGAGAAGGGGCAGACCGCTGGGTTTCAGGAGAGCAACCAGATGGTGTAGTGTGGCTTGTGTTTAGGATACATTTTGTATAAAAATATGGGAACATATAGTTGAAAGCATGAAGTTAACCACTTATTTGGTAAAAGTGCAATGTATTCAAAGGGAAGAGGCACATTGCGGTATGGGGTTAAGAGGTACAAACTACTAGGTCTAAAATAGATAAGCAACAGGGATATATTGTACAGCACAGGGAATTAAACCATTGTCTTGTAATAACTTTTAAGGGAGTATCATCAAAAAAAATACTGAATCACTATGCTCTACACCTGAAACTAATATTGTAAGTCAACTATAGTTCAAGTTTTAACAAGTGCAATGTATTCTTGAAAAACAAAATTTGTTCCTGATTTATCATTGGGTCTAGATAGACAGCAATGAAAAAGAGTTCTGCACAGAGCAGGAAGTTAATGCATGTCTGCGGAGCTGGTTAAATAGTTTTCTGAAAGTGGCATATTTGGATACACACCAAATACACAAAATATGTTTGCGTGTGAGGTCAACATGTGATTTTCCAGATGTCCCAGTTGGCCTGGGAGCTTGGGTTTACTCCTGTTGTCTTGATAAAATAATTGGTGCTGTCTGTTTTCAACTGAAAAGTGCTTCAGTTTGGAACGTAATTTATATGTGGCATGTGTGTGTTGGAGAAAAACAGACAGATGGAAACAGTGCAACTCAATGGTTTATGTTTGGAGTTCAGGGCAGTAGGCATGGAGGAAAAAGAAAAGAGGAAACTACACTGCAAAGGTTCAGAAGACATCCAAGAATCAGATGGGGAAACCAGGAAAATAAGAACTGATGAGGCTGTTCATTCTTTGTACAGGGATTACGTTGGAATAAACAAAAACAATCTGAATGTTTCCCATGTCATAGAGAAATGACGTCTCCTGGAACATTTCTAAGAAGCAAGAGTTTGGGACACTGAAGGAAAGCAAATAGAGACAAGGCAGTTAGCCTGATCCAATAACTGCCACCTAATCTACTGTTTTAGTTATCAGAGTAGTTCCTGATTAGAACTGATATTTACCTGATATTCACCAAAAGCTCATGACATGTGGATCAGCTGGTAAAGAATCCGCCTGCAATGCGGGAGACCTGGGTTCAATTTCTGGGTTGGGAAAATCCCCTGGAGAAGGGAAAGGCTACCCAGTCCAGTATTCTGGCCTGGAGAATTCCATGGACTGTATAGTCCACGGGGTCGCAAAGAGTCGTACACGACTGAGTGACTTTTCCTTTCTTTTCCATGACATATCAAGCCACTGGTGAGTCCACCCCAGGCTTATTCTTTTCCAATGACTATATGAGGTATAATACGATACTTATGATCATGACACCCATTTTACAGATGAGAACACTGGGGCTCAGAGATGTTCATTAACTTGCCCAAAGCCACCAGAGTAGGCATTGGAAAAGCCAAAACTCAACCAAGGGCTGTGATGTCAGAAGCAGCTCTTCCTTCAGGGCTCCTGTATGCTTGCTCCTGGAGAGAGATGAAAGGTTAAAAGGTCTGCACAAAAGTCCTGCACCATCCAGACATCTCACCCAGGACCATCTCATGAGAAAGAGCAGAAAGCAGCAAAGTCCAACCTTAAGAGTAAAGGTTTTCATCAGCCCATCAAAAGAAGCAGAAGAGATTTCAAGGTACTCATCTCACAAACCTCCAAACCAACAGACACAGCCAGACATGGCTTTAGAAACATGCTACCTATGAACAAATTCATGTCCTGGTGAGAATGACTGAGGGAAATTCTGAACATCCAAACTGAGAAACACACACTTAGAAAAGCAAAGAAGTTTTCTTCAGGAGTGAAGTAAACAGAGTGGGAAGGAAATCACAAGATTGATGATCCTTGGTAACATATTTGACAAACTCTTAGCTGGGAAAAGATCATTTGAAAAGATCAAAATGATATGTCAGGGTTCCACAGTCTCACCTCTCAAACAAATTAAACTTCACCAAAGAGCAGCCAAACTGTTTGCATCTTTTTGACTGACAGTCATGCTCAGTTGCTAAGTCATGTCCAGCTCTTTGTGACCCCATATATCCCGTCAAGCTCCTTTGTCCAAGGGACTTTTCAGGCAAGAATACAGGAGTGGGTTGCCACTTCCTTCTCCAAGGGATCTTCTCGACTCATGGATCGAACTCATATCTCTGCATTAGGAGGTGGATCCTTTAGTACTGTGCCACCAGGAAAGCCAAATTGGAAGGATGCAACTTTGGTGAGCAATGTCATTCTAAGGAAGAATCCCTTGTAAATAGCAGTGAATGTGACTTGTGGGCAATCACAGCTGCCATTTCAGTAAAAAAAGGACATTGCAGCCATAAAGCCATCAGGCTCAACAGCAACTCCACCCCACCCTCACCAAGGTACACCCAAAGAGGAATTCAACATGAAGAAAAACAGGATACTATCCTTACAAAATTAAGGGGGATATCAAAGGAATAATTTTAAACCAAGACTCTTGTATCTTCCCATTGTTTCTGAGGAATTAAACAGCTGATCTAAGAAAAAATGGAGCCAAATTTATCTAAGCCAAAACGGAGGATTATAACCTGGCAAAAAGCATCTTGGAAAGCTCCCAGAACTGTTCTGCCCAGTAGAAGTCACGGCACAGTTATGTAAATTTTTTGAGACAGAGGGCTGTACATTAAATGATGTATCATTAACAGTTTACACAATCCAGATCTAAGCATCATCATGGTCCCTTAAGATCAAGAAGGAATGTTCTCAGTTAAGCAGCTGTGATGTTGATGCTAAGAGAATGTTGCTCTCTATGGCTGAGCAGGTATTCCTGCCAATGGGGGAGATTCGGTGGATGTCTAATGCAAAATATACAGTGTACTATGTGGGGGGAGAGGAGGCCAAAGAGCAAATAATTTTTCACTTTTCAAGGTTTCTTGTCTTGCCAAGAATATGAATTTGATTTCACAATTTCCCCCTTTTGTTCATTAATCTTTTGTTAGAAAGCATTAAATGATCAAATATACTTCCTTGAAGCTTGGGTGGCTCCTATCCCAACCATACCACACAGGAATCTTAGAATTTAAGACTAATTAACATACAAAAAAAAAAAAGGAACTATTTCTAGGAATTAAAAAAAAAAAAAAAACCTGCCAAAGAAAACAACATGAAGATGTTCACTACAGCACTATTTACAACCAGAGAACCGGACGAGCATCATCAATGCACTGTGACTAGGAAGAGTCCTTTCTCTGTCTCCTGTTTCTTGTTAGCTGGTCAAGGCATATACATAAAACATCTTTGAGCTCTTCTGCAAAACTAAACTCTCCAACAAATGGAAGATGCTAACTACTTGATGAAGCATTCTTCAGAGAAGTTCAGGAGACCACCTGAGGCCAGATTAAAGGAATAGAGGCCCTGCACACACTCCAATCCTTATCATCAACCCTACCCTAGATCCATTGCTGTAAAGCTCCTCACCAAATCCTCCCAGGCTGGGACACACCATTTTCCAGGGCATGAGCCCACCATGTCCCCCTTTGCCTGGCAAAGCAATAAAGCTACTCATTTCTACTTCATCCAAAACTCTCTGAGATTTGAGTCCTAGTGCACAGAAACTGAGCATTCAGCATCAAATTTTCGAGCATTTTGCTGCTTACTTACAAAAGATTATTAAGGGCATTGAAAGTTGTAATTAAAAAGTTTAGCACATTGAGAAACAGTTACATATAAATGGGAAAAGCTAGACCTAAATTGTATCTGTATACAACTATGATGAGATAAAAATCCTGCCCATTATAGCCAAGGACTGACTGAGAAAAAGGACACAGAACACATGCAAAGTTTGCTTAGTCCCACCTCAGGGTTGAAGGTTTATTTGATTTTTTTTTAAAGCTTTTTAGAAAAAAAGAAGAGAGAGAGACGAGAAGGATGAAAAAGAAAGGGAGGGAGGAAAAAGTAGAAATACCATTCTCAGCTCTGATGATATTAACCCTCAACTCAAAATTCATTTATGATCCTCTGTTTCTCTCGCTCCTGTGTACAGAGTTGGACCTGATCTTTGAAGTTCAATCTTAGAGCCGTTAAGTGTGCATTTTAGACATTCAGTCCTGTCCGACTCTTTGCAATCCCATGGACTGAAGCCCACCAGGCTCCTCTGTCCATGGAATTCTCCAGGCAAGAATACTGGAGTGGGTAGCCATGCCCTCCTCTAGGGGATCTTTCCAACCCAGGGATCAAACCCGGGTCTCCTGCATTTCAGGCAGAATCTATTACAATTAGGAGCTAATCTCTCTTTCATTTTGTACTCTGTTTTCATCCTGGCTGTGTTTTACTTCTCCTGGATCAGCCTCCAGGCCTGATGGTGAGCCGGGAGGGAACTTAGGTTAGAAACAGGATGCCCACCATCCAGCTCTCAGCCACTGCAGCCACCCCAGATGATGTGCCCAAAGGGACTCAAGATGAGAGAACACAGGATACTGGCTTCATACAGCTGAGATGCTTATCAAAGGAATGATTTCAGTGAGCCCAGACTCATATCTCCCCATACATAGAAAAGTGCTAAATTCCTTGAGATGCCAGGTTTTCTTTAATTAACAATAATGTCTAGATGTTCCCACTACCTGGTCTTTGTTGAAGAAACTCCCCTCTTGTTTCTTCAGTGCAGTCTCTCAGTGCTAAGATGCTGTGTCCCGTGCTTAAGTCCTCAGTTTTATTCACTGAATAAAACATAACTCTCAACGTTTCAGTTCAGTTCAGTCGCTCAGTCGTGTCTGACTCTTTGTGACCCCATGAACCGCATCACGCTCGGCCTTCCTGTCCATCACCAACCCCCGGAGCCACCCAAACCCATGTCCATTGAGTCAGTGATGCCATCATCTTTCAGTGTCCTATCTTTCTGCCTTTTCATACTGTTCATAGGGTTCTTAAGGCAAGAATACTGAAGTGGTTTGCCATTCCCTTCTCCAGTGGACCACATTCTGTCAGACCTCTCCACCATGACCCGTCCATCTTGGGTGGCCCCACATGGCATGCCTTAGTCTCACTGAGTTAGACAAGGCTGTGGTCCGTGTGTGCTTTTTTTTTTCAGTCAATACCCACAATAGGACAAGTATGGAGCTCAGCATATAACAGAAGGCAATTTACATGAAGATGGAAAAGTAAATGTTTGGGAAACAAAGTTTGTTCTGCCTGGCAGAGACCTTGGGACACAGAGAGGACTCTGATCTCTAGGCTTGTTCGCCCCACCACATTCAGCCCATTTTCTTTGCTAACATCTCTGGTGATAGCTTGCTGGGAACAAACCCTCTTAAGTTTTTTCAGTAAGGTAGGGCCAAGGTCAAAATTTCTTCCTGAGCCTATTGGGGCTTTGATTATTGTCATCGTGAAATAATCCGCTTATTAAAGAGACATTTGGGGATGACATATTTTGTTCCCCTACCTCCCCTCACCCCACCACACACGTTATAAATGAAACAAAACCATGGACCAAGAGATAAGCTTCCTCCCCACAGGCTTTAGCTGATTTGTCCCCTGTATTTTTTTCACCAATGTCTCAAACACTAAATGCATCAGAGAATCAACCATCTACAGGTATTCTGAAACTAGACAAATTCAAGGTCTCAAAAATCACATACTTTCCAATTCTTTTTTCTTTTAACTTATTTTTAATTGAAGGATAATTGCTTTACAATGTTGTGTTAGTTCCTGCTGCACAACCATGTGAATCAACTCTGTGTAAACATATATCAGCTCCCTCTTGAGCCTCCCTCCCACTCCCCATCCCACCCCTCTAGGTCATCACAGAGCACCCAGATGAGCTCCCCATGTTATTCAGCAGGTTCCCAATAGCTATTTTACACACGGTAGTGTATATATGCCAGTGCTACTGGGGTGAACGGAGAGAGCTTCCAGTCCTTATAAAGAGTTTCTTATCTGTTTAAATTCAAGAGACAATATAAAGCCAGTGATCTGATGTTGGTCTAAATTACAGAGATGCTGGAGACTGGTGAGGAAATCTGATTTGTGGGAAAAACTTCTGGGTAATACCTGGGCAGCAAGAAAGCTCACAACATGTTTTATATTTGTCTCCTGAGAACAAACAGAAGCACTAACATCTGAATTCCACAAAAAATGGGGCGTGCTAAGGGTTCAGTGAACACAGATTCTGTGGCTTCTATTTCTTGATGGGGTTAATTCAGTTTGAAGTCCAGGGGACCAGGATTCACGCACAACCTAAGCCTTTTTTAACTGGATTCATTTTATCAGCTTTTTGGGAATTTAAGTACATCCAAATGGCATCTCCTGCTCCTGGTAGAAGTGTGATGGATGAGGGCAGAGTGACAGCAAGGAAGCCTGTTCACACGCTGTCAGGACCCATCACATCCACCATCCATCTCCTGTTTACCCCAGGGCCTGACAGCCTTCTTTCAAATGGGCTCATTTTCTTATTGCTGAAGAACCACTAATGCGTTCTTCCTGGATGCTAGGAAGCTAGAGAAACATAACCATGGTCATTTTGGAGGTGTTTGTCCCTGAAACTTAAAAATAGTCAAGAGCAGGTAAGCCAATAAACTTCCAAGTCTTAGGTTCCCATCTAAGTTAATAGAACAATATTTAAAAAAAAAAATTTTTTTTAAACCCTTTCTCCCCTATGATCTGTCTCTGTTACAGAAGAGGCAATGAACTTGTGCTGAAACTATTATGATTCTCAGGATATTATCTATTCTGCCCATCTCCCTTCCAACTGCCCACCTCTCCCTTCCCTGAGGTTATCCAGTCCTGTGGGAGGGGAGACGGGGGCCCTCCCGGAGGTGCATCCTTTCTGTTCAATTCAGTACCTTGAACTGAATTGTCCAACATGGACACATTTTTTTTTTTAAGTTTTAGGTTTATTCATTCTCCTGTAGAACTTCAATTCTATCAGAATCTTGGATGCAAACCTGATGCTTTTCATGTCTCTTTCTTGGACTTTACTAAACGGTTCATGGGATTGATCATTCCGTGTTTAAATGAAAATGTCATGCAAAGAAAACAAAATTTGGACATGTAAGTATCAGAATATGTTATTTTTGAAAAATTGTTTAAAGTATTTGCTTTATAAAAAAAAAACTACATCATTCATATTCTCTTAGCATCTTCTGGGCTTTCACGTTAAAGTGAAAACAAGAGGTTTCGCCTTTTAAAAAATGTACATTAGAGTTCCATTAACACCTAAGAGATTATGAAAAGAAACAAATTTAAGCCAGTAACCTCTGCTTTGCAATTTACTTATTTTAGAATGTTATACTGCTTTGGGGAGCGGAAATCATGTTTAGGAAAGAATTTGTATTTCCTGGGCTTCTGCTATTCCTTTATTGAAAAGTTTAAGTTTCCAAACCAAGTCTACAATTGTATTCTCTTGTTACATTTACATATACATAATGTAGACTGAATTATGAAAGAGAATACTTTTTTTATTCTGCATTTTTAAAAACTTTTTATTTTATATTGGAGCATAGTTGATTAATGATATTGTGTTAATTTCAGGAGTCCAGCAACATACATGTACATGTATCTATTCTTTTTCAAATTCTTTTTCCACTTAGGTTGTTACACAATAATCATTCTCCCTGTGCCATACAGTAGTTCCTTGTTGGGTATCCATTTTAAATACAGCAGTGTGTACATGTCCATCCCTAACTATCCCTTCCCTCCCTTCTCCCCTGGGAATCATAAGCTTCTTCAGAGAACATTTCTAAACCTCATATCTGATGGTGACCCTCACCTTCCCCCACGGTCCCAGCAACTGTGTATTTAGATGTGGCATCTACATTATTTGCTTTAAAAATGTTGGTGGCTTAGATTTTGAGTCATTTCATCTTTGCAGGTATCTCTACAATAATAGTAAGTCCTCAAATTACTGAAACAAACAAAAGCAAAGGGAAAACAGACTGCCCCACAGCGAGATGGAAGCAAAGAGGGACAAAGAAGCCTCAAAGAAAAGGAAAAGAGACCCAGCCAGTCACCTGTCCATCCCCACGACCTCCATTCCCCACAAGCACCACCTCAGTAAATACCCTCCCTCCTCTAAGTATCTTCACTCCAAGCAACAGCTAAAATAGAAGCCATCACTCAGAAGACAAGTGCTTAGTTTTCATTTGATGGCAAAGGGCTCTCATCATGCAGAATCGAAGCAAGTTTTAACTGAGTACGTTAGGCAGAGATGACAAATATTTGGAGAAGTAGTCTGTCAACGCAAAGTGTTGTCCAAATTCGCAATCTGGTTGTTCCCTGGTATTTTCCCATGGGGTGAGCAAGTAAGTATCTTTGTACAGATGCAGAGTGAGTGTGTGTGAGAGAGAGACAGAGAGGAAGAGGAAAGGGCAGGGGGGAGATGGGTTGAATTCAAAAGTCAAAGCTGTTAAAAAGAACATCACAAGCCTGGACTTCTCTGGTGGTACAGTGGATGGGCATCCACTTGCCAATACAGAGAATGAGACTATGATCCCTGGTCCGGGAAGATCCCACATGCCTCCCTGGGGCAACTAAGTCCATGCACCACAACTACTGAGCCCATGGGCTGCAAACATTGAAGCCCCTGTGCTCAGAGAGCCCATGCTCCGCAACAAGAGGAATCCCCGCAAGGAGACACCCATGCATTGCAACAAAGAGTAGCCCCCGCTGGCTACAACTAGAGAACCCCCACGCGCAGTGACGAAGACCCAGCACCACCATAAATAAATAAACAATTTTTTAAAAAAGAAAGAAAACCGCAAGCCCAAGATGGAGTCACATGTGTGAGGCCACCAAACTGGGGCTTAATATATAACTTATCTAATTGACTTCCAAAAGTGGAGTCTTAACCCGTCACTCAGCAACAGTGAAGTCATCTGTAACAAGGGCTCTTTCCATCCCCCAAAGGTAAATGGAGTATCTGCCACATAGACCCCTTCCTTCCCTGTGGGTTACCTAAGCCTGAAACACTCTTTTTTGCTTATTATCTCCTTGTCTTGCCTTTAGAAACCTCCCCCTTTCTTTAGCCCTCTGGAGATGCCCTCTCCATGCTAGATAGGAGGGTCTCCCATTCATGAATAGTTCAATAAAGACAAGTAGATTTTTAAAATATACTTGGTTGAATTCCATGTTTTTTTTTTTTTTTTAAAACCAAAAGTCACAGCTGAACCTCCTTTTCATTTTTCTCCATGTTTTGGACTTTTGAAGACCATATCAGGATTTAGGGCAATTGTGGATCAGTTATAACACAGCTTTGCATTTATAAAGTACCCATAATGAGAAAGGACTTCAAAGATGTCACATACATAAAACGGCTGGGGACCAAATCCTGCAACCCTGACACACACCCAGTGCTTGCCATATGAATTTCTCAGCACTAAATGGAATCACGCACACACAGGTCAGATTTCCAAAGCAAAGATGACTCAGGTATGCATAACCACTCTAACTGCTTTGGATAACAATCCCCATGCCATCCGAAAATAGCTTTTTTTTTTTTTTTCTCAAAAAGCTTTTATTTAACTAAAATAGACTTTTTTGTTAAGCTTATTCCTTCCCTATGCAAATGACTCAGAAATTTTTTCAGTTAGTTACATTGTATTCAAATCTATCATTTTTCTCTAAAACTTACACTGAAAAATGAGTTGCAGCTCTGCTATTCTGTTGGATAGTTATAAAAGGAATTATTTGAATACCTTGGGAAGATCATTATTAGGAGGTTTTCTTTTTTTCAATAAAAAACATGGATTAAATTGATCATTGCTCTTCAATTTACTTTCCAAAAAGATCTAAAAATTCTAGGATGAGGTTTGTATTGTGGAAGCTGAGGTTCTGAGCATTGTGTCCATGACCCAGAGGGCTTCATACTTGCCTCAGCTTACCTACACCTTAGCCAGGCCTCCCCTGCCCCCAGCCCTTACTGAATCCAGACAGCCTATCCAGTGAACCCCTCCTCCTTTTTTTAGAGCACGCACTTTGGAAAACTTGTCACCAGTAAGTTCTTTCTCCACCCCTTTGAGATGTTTTAAAATATTTTTGAAAGCCTCTTACCAGGGACTTCCCTGATGGTCCAGTGGCTAAGACTCCAAGCTCCCAAGCCTGAGTTCGATCCCTAATCAGAGAACTAGATCCCACATTCTGCATCTAAAAGATCCTACATGCTGCAATGAAGATCAAAGATTCCCGGGAGCCACACCTAAGACCTGGAGCAGTCAAGTAAACTTTTTAAAAATTAAAATAAAAAAACAAAGTCTTTTGCCAGTTTTGCAACCCAGCGATGTCTTTATCAAGGACCTGGGGGCCAGCCCTTAGAAAACTTCAGGGAAGACAGTGCCACCTGCCTCCTGGTTTTCTAAGAAGAGAGGAGCCCAAAGTGGGTGGGAACTTTGCTCTGAGTTGTCAGTCTCCCTCCTGTGGGGAAGAGGTAAGAAAGTTACCTTTCCTTTAGATTAACCTGATCAGCACACACAGTATCAGTATCAGTTCAGTCCCTCAGTTGTGTCCAACTCTTTGCGACCCCAGGGACTGCAGCATGCCAGGCTTCCCTGTCCATCACCAACTCCCAGAGTTTGCTCAAACTCATGTCCATCCAGTCAGTGATGCCATCCAACCATCTCATCCTCTGTCATCCCCTTCTCCTCCAGCCATCAATCTTTCCCAGCATCAGGATCTTTTCAAATGAGTCAGTTCTCTGCATCAGATGGCCGAAGTATTGGGAGTTTCAGCTTCAACATCAGTCCTTCCAATGAATATTCAAGACTTATTTCCTTTAGGATGGACTGGTTGGATCTCTTTGTAGTGCAAGGGACTTTCAAGAGTCTTCTCCAACACCACAATTCAAAAGCATCAATTCTTTGGCGCTCAGCTTTCTATATAATCCAACTCTCACATCCATACACGACTACTGGAAAAACCATAGCTTTGACTAGATGGACCTTTGTCAGCAAAGTAATGTCTCTGCTTTTTAATGCTGTCTAGGTTAGTCATAGCTTTTCTTGCAAGGAGCAAGCATCTTTTAATGTCATGGCTGCAGTCACCATGGCTGCAGTGATTTTGGAGCCCCCTCCAAAAAAAGTCTGTCACTGTTTTTCCACTGTTTTCTCCATCTATTTGCCCATGAACTGACAGAACCAGATGCCATGATCTTTGTTTTTTGAATGTTGAGTTTTAAGCCAGCTTTTTCACTCTCCTCTTTCACTTTCAACAAGAGGCTATTTAATTCTTCACTTTCTGCCATAAGAGTGGTATCATCTGTGTATCTGAGGTTATTCATATTTCTCCCAGCAATCTTGATTCCAGCTTGTGTTTCATCCAGTCCAGCATTTTGCATGATGTACTCTGCATATAAGTTAAATAAGCAGGGTGACAGTATACAGCCTTGATGTACTCCTTTCCTAATTTGGAGCCAGTCTATTGTTCTGTCAGGTTCTAACTGTTGCTTCTTGACCTGCATACAGATTTCTCAGGAGGCAGGTAAGGTGGTCTGGTATTCCCATCCCTTGAAGAATTTTCCACAGTTTGTTGTCATCTACACAAAGGCTTTGGCATAATCAATAAAGCAGAAGATGTTTTTCTGGTATTCTCTTGCTTTTTTTGATGATCCAACAGATGTTGACAATTTGATCTCTGGTTCCTCTGCCTTTTTTAAATGCAGCTTGAACATCTGAGAGTTCACAGTTCATGTACTGTTGAAGCCTGGCTTGAAGAATTTTGACCATGACTTTGCTAGCATGTGAGATGCGTAAAATTGTGAGGTAGTTTGAACATTCTTTGGCATTGCCTTTCTTTGGGATTGGAATGAAAACTGACCTTTTCCAGTCTTGTGGCCACTGCTGAGTTTTCCAAAGTTGCTGGCATATAGAGTGCAGCACTTTCATAGCATCATCTTTTAGGATTTGAAATAGCTCAACTGGAATTCCATCACCTCCACTAGCTTTGTCCATAGTGATGCTTCCTAAGGCCCACTTGACTTCACATTCCAGGATGTCTAGCTCTGGGTGAGTGATTAGCATCCCCACCCCAACTCATACAAACCCTTCCACCCTTCTTCAGTGGAGCTGAGCTCAGACTGCGTCCTGGTCTCTCTCTTCTCTGTTACAATAGTTTTGAATAAAATCCTCTGCTTGTTTTAACTCCATCCAGTGCCATGTTTCTGCTTAGATACCTGTTTTAATTCATTACTTCCTACAACAAAATTGTGATCTAAGTATTACTGTTTCTCTGTTTTACAGGTAAGGGGTCATGACCTACCCCAGATCCCATGAAGTGTAACTCTTGTGATTCAAATCCAGGTTGAGATTCAAATTTCACAACACACTTCTTTCCCTACACAGATTAAAGAGATATGCTTCCATGGAAATATTTCACAGGTTAAATTTCTTAATTCTCATACTCAAGCCAACTCCTTCACTGTAAATATTGATGGCCACTCCTACTCATTTGCAAAATTCAAAGTGAAAAAACATCAATATTAGCTATAAATCTGCGACGCTTCTATTAAACAGACTCCCAAAACAGTCCTATGGTGGGTTTGGTTTTGCTTTTGTTTTTGTTTGGTAGACTTTGAGAAAAGAGCAGAGTATTAACATAATGCCTCTTCTCAAAGAGGCACCCAAAATGACACAGGGGTTAGCCTGCCAGCCAGGAGCTTGAAGACATTATCTACCCATAGAAATTTCAAAGCAACACAATACAGCATAAAGAAGATGACAGAATAGCTGGAAGCTTGTGTCATTATTTGTTTTATTAGTTTGATTTTATATTACTATCTTATTTCTGGAGCAGGGGAGAGCCCTGCATGAAACAGCTCCAATAAGTGAAACTCAATCAGATTGCAAGTTATCTGAAATTCTTAGTCCTCCTGTATCCAGGTTTCTAAATTCCATGAAGACACACATTGTTCCAGAGGAAAATGAATCATCTAATTGTGAGGATGATTTCCCCCATGATAGCAAGGCATAAGAGCAAACCCCACATTGCATGGGAAGTCCTGATTAGCTGCCTAGTGGCTGATAAATGACCCTCCAACCTTCATCCACAAATACTGAGGCATATCTAAGGTAAGAGGGGGAACATTGTTCAGTCCAACCACTTGGATGAGTCTGAGAGTAAAAGCAATGTAAAGACCATACCCGGAATTTTAAAATTACATTTCTTCGCTACCAAAAGTTTAACCAAAAATCTTATTTGTGAATCACTGAAGGCACATGGAAGGTGGAACTATCAAATCTCTTAACACTTGTGGATAATATGGGTCCCTCTTTATAGAATGTCTTCTAGGCTTTGGACGGGGAATTTATCAACCACACAGGTGCAATCTTGTGAACATCATTACTGGGTAAGCCTAATGTGATAAGCGCTCTCCGCAATTATATCTCTAAAACACAATTAACGCTGAAGGTGTCCACATTGCTTCCTCACTTAGAATGGCAAGGGTGCAGGCACACTAGATTAAGTGGAGATTCCTGGAGCCCTGGGTAAGTCAGGAGTTTCCAGCAACCAAAACAAAACACAGGGGTGATGTGTCCAAAAACAGGATGCATTTCTAATCATCATTCTAGCCCTCAGGTAGCAAGAAGTGCATCACAAATGGGTTCAAATGAGCTGGCAGTTTCTAATACTGTGTGGAAAGTAATAATTTTGAGAGATACTGCTCAGTCACTCAGTCGTGTCCGACTCTTTGTGACCCCATGGACTGTAGCCCGCCAGGGTCCTCTGTCCATGGGATTCTCCAGGCAAGAATATTGGAGTGGGTTGCCATCTCCTTCTCCCGAGAGATACTATGCATAAGGAAATACTTACAGTAAGTCCCAATCATATGAACTTTCAAGTTGTGAACTGTCAGAGATGCAAACGAGCATTCACATGTCCAATCACATAAGTCAGTCCGATGTCTGGCATACATTGTCATATGCATGCATCCTTTACATGTGGTTGTGCTGTTGTATATTTTATTGTACAGCACTGTATAAAGTACCATAGGACAATATCTTTATTTCAAGCCCAGGATGTCCAGAAGCAAATGTAAAAGCAGCAGTGATGTAGATGGTACTACTGTACTTTTCAAGGTCCTGTACTGTATGATTAAAAGTGTTTTATCTACTTTTGTTTGTTTTTATGTATTATTTGTGTGAAAAGTACTATAAATCTATTACAGTATAGTGCTATTTGGCTGATTGTGTTAGTTGGGTAGCTAGGCTAACTCTGTTGAACTTACAAACAAATTGGACTTACGAACATGTTCTCAGAACAGAACTCATTTGTATGTAGGGGACTTACTATATTTCTATTGTTTCACATATAGCTGCACAAAACGTCCTTGTTTGAGCTCTTGCCTATTTTAATTCTCGATAGCCATCTGCTCAGCTCACAGCTCTGGTGGCTTAGGCTGCTGTCAGAACATCCCACCTGAGGTCCACGCCAGCTGCCATGTATGGATGTGAGAGCTGGACTATAAAGAAAGCTGAGCGCAGAAGAATTGGTGCTCTTGAACTGGAGTGTTGGAGAAGACTCTTGAGAGTCCCTTGGACTGCAGGGACATCCAACCAGTCCATCCTAAAGGAGATCAGTCCTGGGTGTTCATTGGAAGGCCTGATGTTGAAGCTGAAACTCCAATACTTTGGCCACCTGATGCAAAGAACTGACTCATTGGAAAAGACCCTGATGCTGGGAAGGATTGAAAGCAGAAGAAGGGGACGACAGAGGATGAGATGGTTGGATGGCATCACCGACTCAATGGACAGGAGTTTGGGTAAACTCTGGGAGTTGGTGATGGACAGGGAGGCCTGGCATACTGCGGTTCACAGGGTCACAAAGAGTTGGACACGACTGAGCGACTGAACTGAACTGAACTGCCCTTAATACCATATTCTACAAGGCTACCAGCAAGCAACATCTTTAAAAATGTAAACCACACACACACACACACATACACACACACACACACACACACAAAATAGAATTGCCATGTGATCCAGCAATCTCACTATTGGGTATATAGCCAGACAAAACTATAATCCAAACAGATACATGCACCTCAATGTTCACAGCAGCACTATTCAAAACAGCCAAGACTCAGATGAAAGCAAGCTAAATGTCCATCAACAGCTGATGGATAAAGAAGTGGTACCTATATACAATGGAATACTACTTGGTCATAAAAATGAATTAAATTATGCCATTTCAGCAATGAGGATGTAATTAGAGATTATCATACTAAGTGAAGTAAGTCAGACAAATATCATATGATACCACTGATATGTGGGATTTAAAATGGGCTTCCCTGCTGGCTCAGATGGTAAGGAATCCGCCTGCAATGCAAGAGACCCAGGTTCACCTATGTATGAAATAGAAAGAGAATCAGGGACATAGAGAACAGACTTGTGATTGCCAAGGGGGATGGACATGCAGGGATAGAGTGGGAGGTTGGGATTAGCAGATGTAAACTTTTATACATAGAATGGATAAACAACAAGATCCTACTGCATAGTAGAGGGAACTCTATTCAATATCATGTGATAAACCATAGTGAAAGTGAAAGTCACTCAGTCGTGTCCAACTCTTTGTGACCCCATGGACTATACAGTCCAAGGAATTCTCCAGGACAGAACACTGGAGTGGGTAGCTGTTCCCTTCTCCAGGAGATCTTCCCAACCTAGGGATCAAACCCAGGTCTCCTGCATTGCAGGCGGATTCTTTACCAGCTGAGCCACCAGGGAAGCCCTAATAAACCATGAAGGAAAAGCACGTGAAAAATTATGTATGCATATGTATAACTGAGTCATTTTGCTGTACAGCAGAAATTAAAAAAAACATTAAAAATCAACTATACTTCAATTAAAAAGAGATTAAAAAAAAAAACTAATCTGCTGGCCTCCTGCATTTCACATGATTTCCAATAAAGTCGTCAAGACCCATCAGGAAACTCTGCACCCCATTGTGTCCTGACTCAAGTGAGTTTCCATTGGAGGAGGCTGACTGTAGCCACAGACCCCGAGACCCTTCCCTCTCCTGCACCTGCTCTGTCTGGACTCCAGTGACACAGAGCCCTACCACACCCACCTGAGGAGCTATTGTCATAACATGTGGAGCAGAATTGGGGGCGGAGGTGGGCAGCAAGACAGGCTGAGATTCATTCCACTGCCCTTATCTTTCAGATAAGTTCAAGCAGCTCAGAATATGCTTTTCCTTGTACAATAGCAAGTCCTGCAACAGTGTCTTTTAAGAGCCCATTATTCTATTTTCAGATTTTAACTGTGCAAATGTCTCATTGCAGCTCATTTTGTAGCTTACTGAGCTGTGTTATATCATGAAAATTCTCCAAGAACAAACTGAACATGTCTCAGCGAACACGATTACAGCTCCATCCCATCTTAAACCAAGCGGAAAATCCAGTGGTTCAGAGGTGTGGGGATGGCAGTGTTGTAACAGACAGAGGAGATACTGGCGAGAGGGCTATAGGCTATATGGGTAAAGATTAATTGCGTAGCTCTGAATTGAAGCGGTTTCTGCTGTGAAAAAGAGAGAGATGGAAACAGGTGAAATTTCATCACACTCTTTGAAGAGTTACAACAGCAAACACATTAGTTCACCTTTTTTAACCACAGAAAATACTCCCAAGTTTCACTTTCTATGATTGTAAAAACAAACTCACCAGATCCCACGCAAGAGAGGGTAAAAAGCCCTTACACACAGCAAGTGTTGTTACAGATGTTGGCCCTAGACACAGGGGCTGGTTCATGTCCAGCGAGAAAGAATAGCCCCAGGACAAAGTACAGTAAACCACTGACTGTAGCCAGAGTCGCTGCTTTACAGATGCCTGGACCAACCAGGTCAACCCTCTCACTCCATCCTCTCACTGTTTCCACTCTGACCCCTGCATCCAGCTCATCTTGTGTTCTTTAACCATCCAAACTCAGGCCAAGCTTCCAGCCCGCAGCTCACAACCAAGGTTGTCTCTAAGATGGATTTGTACACAACTGGTTCCGTGGTTTGTGATCAGCTACCTTGCTGAGCTTCATTTTCTTCAATAACCAGAAAATGTTGGAATTGGACAAGAGCTGTGTCTTTCACACCTCAGATATTCAGGTAGATCCTTCGTGATTTTTTTTTTTTCAGAATGGGTGCTCAAAAATGTGCTGAACAAGGACAGGTGATCACCCTCAGGAGCTAAGGTCTGGTTCCTATTATGAGAGGAAGAATTATAATAATCATTTTGACAATTAAAAATTATATAGGTCCATAGAAAAATTTCATTCAAAAAGATACATGCACTCCAACGTTCACTGCACCACTATTCACAATAGCCAAGACCCGGGAGCAGCATGTCACGCGAATGGATAAAGAAGACACGGTAAAAGAATGAAATAATGTCATCCAGCAACCTGGACAGACTTAGAGATTATCACACTAAGTCAGAAGGGAAAGACAAACACCGTACGCTATCACTTATATGTGGACTCTTTAAAAGTCATACAAATGAACTTATTTACAAAACAGAAATAGACTCATAGACATAGAAAACAAACTTACAGTTACCAAAGGGGAAAGGAGGAGAAGGATAATTAGGAGTCTGGGATTAACGCATACACACTACTATTAATGAAATAGATAATCAACACGGACCTACTGTATAGTACAGGGAACTATAATCAATATCTTATAATAGTCTACAGTAGAAAAGACTCTGAAAGAGAAAATTAAATCTATACATATAAATACATATCTGAATCACTTTACTGTACACCTGAAATTAACACAACATGGTAAGTTAACTATAATATAATTTAAAGATGGTTAAAAAAGAATAATATAGGTAAACCACCAACCACATCCTATCACATTCAATGAGTATTTTGAAACTAAATGAACAAATCTATAATTCAATGTATTTATAACACACTGATTTTTTTTTCATTCCAAGTTTAAAGCCCTTAGATCTGGTTTGTAATTAGAACTGTTTGCAATTATATCCAATCAGTGTTAGCATAGGCCTCCAGGGCTGCAATGTCCAATAAGGTAGACACTAGTCAAAGAGAAGCAGGGCTCTTCTGAATTGAGCTGTGCTGTGAGTGTAAAAGCAACACCAGATTTCAAAACCAAGTACAAAAAAGAAGAATATATCATGAATATTTGTATATTAATTATATGTTAAAACGAACATGATTTGAGTTTCTTGGATTAAATAACCTATCTCACTAAAATTCATTTATTCTGTTTGGTTTTGTTTTTAGCGTGGCTACTGCTGCTGCTTAATTATTTTGTTGGAATATATCTGATTCACAACGTTCCATTAGTTTCAGGTGTACAGCAAAATGATTCAGTTATACACATACATGTATCAGTTCTTTTTCAGATTCTTCTCTCATATAAGTTATTACAGAGCACTGAGAAGAGTTCTCTCCGCTGTACAGGAGGAAATTTTAAATTCTGCACGTGGCACACACTTGTGGCTCACACTGTATTTCTCACGGGCAACACTGCTGCAGAGTTGACAAAGTACATTCTCCATCATTGTTCACAACTACCATTGAGAAGCAATGACCTTGCCCATCTTGCAGAATTGGATGCTGAGCATCCAAGAAGGTAAGTATTCTATCTGAGGAGGCCTTGTTCATAATTGCTGATGCCTGGACTCCCACCTGTGACCTTTCCACCACATAGCCGAGCCTCTCTTGGTCATTTAGGTCAGCACTTCGCAGGACTTTTTGGCAGCATGTCTTCATATTCACATAAGGGAGGGACAAGGGCTTTCATATCAGGGAATATTTCAGGAATACAAGAGATGTCACTAAGATCTAAATGTAAGACCAGAAACTATAAAACTCCTAGAGGAAAACATAGGCAAAACACTCTCCGACATAAATCACAGCAGGATCCTCTATGACCCACCCCCCAGAATATTGGAAATAAAAGCAAAAATAAACAAATGGGACCTAATCAAAATTAAAAGCTTTTGCACAACAAAGGAAACTATAAGCAAGGTGAAAAGACAGCCTTCAGAATGGGAGAAAATAATAGCAAACGAAGCAACAGACAAACAATTAATCTCAAAAATATACAAGCAACTCCTGCAGCTGAATTCCAGAAAAATAAACGACCCAATCAAAAAATGGGCCAAAGAACTAAACAGACATTTCTCCAAAGAAGACATACAGATGGCTAACAAACACATGAAAAGATGCTCAACATCACTCATTATTAGAGAAATGCAAATCAAAACCACAATGAGGTACCATTACACACCAGTCAGAATGGCCGCTATCCAAAAGTCTACAAGCAGTAAATGCTGGAGAGGGTGTGGAGAAAAGGGAACCCTCTTACACTGTTGGTGGGAATGCAAACTAGTACAGCCACTATGGAGAACAGTGTGGAGATTCCTTAAAAAACTGGGAATAGAACTGCCATATGACCCAGCAATCCCACTGCTAGGCATATACACCGAGGAAACCAGAATTGAAAGAGACGCGTGTACCCCAATGTTCATCGCAGCACTGTTTACAATAGCCAGGACATGGAAGCAACCTAGATGTCCATCGGCAGACGAATGGATAAGGAAGCTGTGGTACATATACACAATGGAATATTACTCAGCCATTAAAAAGAATACATTTGAATCCGTTCTATTGAGATGGATGAAACTGGAGCCCATTATACAGAGTGAAGTGAGCCAGAAAGAAAAGCACCAATACAGTATACTAATGCATGTATATGGAATTTGAAAGATGGTAATGGTAACCCTATATGTGAGACAGAATAAGAGACACAGATGCATAGAACAGTCCTGTGGACTCTGAGGGAGAAGGTGAGGGTTGGACGTTCTGGGACAATAACATTGAAACATGTATATTGTCATATGTGAAGCAGAACACCATTCCATGTTCTATGCATGGGACGGATGCTCAGGGATGGAGCGTTGGGATGACACTGAGGGATGGGGGGGGGAGGGAGGTGGGAGGAGGGTTTGGGAGGGGGAGCACATGTGAATCCATGGCTGATTCATGTCGATGTATGGCAAAAACTACTACAATATTGTAAAGTAATTAGCCCCCAACTAAAATAAAAAAAAATAATAATAATAATAATAATAATAAGAGATGTCACTGTCTTAGAGTCAACATCCATGTTGCCACCACCCTGTTTGAGAGAAACAGTCTTCCCAGATCCCACTGGACTCTCCTTCCCTCAAGGCAACTACTGTCATAAACTTGCATTTACCACCACAACTTGTGTTTATCATTCCTAGATTTTTTTTTACAAATATATGTATGCTTATCAATTTACATTTATTTATATAAATATGCATATACATGCATACATATACATACGTGAATATACACACATGCATATATGCACACAGATACACACACATATGACACGTAAGGACAGGGAAGCCTGGCGTGCTGCAGTCCACAGAGTTGTAAAGAGTCAGACATGACTGAGCGACTGAACAACAACACATGATATAAAATGTATGCATATGTTTTTAATATATATACACACACAAGCCAGAGTATTGCTTTGCATGTTTTTCAAATTACTACAGAGTCATATCATAAGTTTTCTACAACTTACTTTATTTGCTGTTTGTTTGTATTTTGAGAGGAATTTGTCCATTTTGATGCATAAGCTTTACTTTATTTTAACTCACATACATTGCATGACCGTATGCATAAGTCACAAGGTTTGTATCTAATTCTTTCCTGGGTGGAAGTTTAGAGGGTTTCTAATATTTCTCTAGGGCTTCCCAGGTGGCTCAGAAGTAAAGAATCCACCTGCCAATGCAGGAGATGCAGGAGACACAGATCCCTGGGTTGGGAAGATCCCTTGGAGAAAATGGCAACCCACTCCAGTATACTTGCAGGGAAAATCCCATGGACAAAGGAGCCTGGCAGGCTACAATCCATGGAGTCACAAGGAATCAGATGTAACTGACCATGCACACATACAATCTTTATTGCAATGAGTGGACATCTTTGTAGCTGCCTCTGGATCCAGATGCCAAGAATTTCACAAGTGTCTGTCTAGCAGAACTGCCGGTCACAGAGGAAGACCCTCCGCTTGGCTTTATTGCCAAATTGCTCCCTTGAGGAGACACACCAATTTACACACCCGTCCTCAGTGAACCCCAGTGAACCAGCATGCCCATTATGCCACTTCTTGTCAGAATTCTCTTTCCACCAATATGATAAATGTGAAACGACATTGTGCATTTTGTGTTTCCCTGATTCCTAGAGACAGAGAGCATCTTGTGGGCTGGTGACACTTTTTCCTCTAAGAATTGCTTACTCGTGCCGTTTGCTAGATTTTCTATCGTGTTGTTTAGTTTTTCCCTGATGATTTGCATAAGATCTTTAATTATTTGAATCTTTAGTTATTTTTACTGTTTCAGACTGAGTCTGCTTTATGATTCTCTCGTCATATACTTTGCACATAGTGTACCAAGCACATGGCCTATGCTTTTAAAAATGAGAATTAACGATGAATTGGTTTCTCCCTTAAGGATGCATCTATTTATGTTCAATTGTGATACAACTCAATTTTATTTGCAACAAATCCTCAATGCCCTGTCTAAACAACTGCATTTTATTAACAGATAATTTGATTTCAATGAATAATGCATCACATAAATGGGAAATTCCATTCTAAAATTTTCATACGATACACATTCTCACTCCAACAAGATATATTAGAATAGGGTTTTACCTTTATAAATTCATATGTATAATTGGCAAATGAAAATCCCAGGATGAATGAACAACAGAATGCAAAGCAAAATGGACAAGTCTCCCAAATCTAATGGGAAACACATTTCATATGGACTCACTGAGGATGACAAGAAGGAATATACAAACACCTACTGTGACACACAGTAACTCTGTGTGTCTCTTAAATGAAATGAAAATGAGTCCATCTTTCATTTAATCCCCACAAGAATTCTGGAAGGTAGTGTGGGGTAATTTGGGGTAGGCTGCCCCCAAATGAGCCTCAATAGCACATTACTTTGAATTAAAATTACTTAAGAAATGGCCAAGGCAAGAGAGACACTCTAACCCTCCACTGTCATCTCCCTGAAGCAAGAAGTAAATCTCCCCAAATGAGACTGAGATTTGTGTCTGTATGTAGAAGGACACCTTATCACCAGAGATGGAGAATTCAAGTCAAGAAGCCTATATAAAGAAACCTTGTTCCTGCTTTAATTGACAACTCCAGCACCAATTCTGTTTGGATTCTTCATTAATTGAGCACCAAAACCTAAGTTTGTTTGCCCTGTCAACTCTTTACCAACTAATGGTTTCTTTGCCTAAAACATATGAAAGCTACCTGCTTTGGCCAGTTCTAAAGTTCCATCTCTATAAGACTGGAACCGAGCAAGCTCCTGGGCACAAAAGATTTTCTGTGATCCCCATTTCTTGATTACAAGAAATAGGCTTCATTTAGCCTCCATAACCTTCCCTGAGTTCCAAAGGACTGGTTCAAACAGAGGCTAATCAGGGGGAGGGAGGTGATGCAGAGACAAGGGAGGAGAACTCAAGAAACAATAGTGCAGTCTCAGGGCAGAGTCCTGGTCCCCCTCAAAGGATGCACATAACAACATCTTTGAGCGTTTTTCAGATACTGAAACCCTCACCAGGTGGGAGAAGTTAACTCTCTGCTGCCCACAAGCATGTAGATCTCAGACCAGATGGACCAGCAGGTTGATGATGCTGACTCCCACTTAGCTTATCAACAACCAAGCAGAAGAATGTCCATGAGGTGAACACACCCTCTTTGAACCATGATGACAAAACTCCTCACTACCCTCTTCCGATGGGGACACACAGTTTTGAGGGCATTAGCCCTCTATGACCCCCTTTGCCTGACAAAGCAATAAAGCTATTCTTTTCTACTTCACCCAAAACTGTCTCCGAGGTTTAATTTGGTGTCGGGGTACAGAGGCCAGATTTGGCTTCAAGACCTCCATGTGCATGATTCAAATGTGTTTATTTTTCTCGCATTCATCTGTCTTGCATCAATTTTATTATTAGTCCAGCCACAAGCAACTCAAGAGGAATAGAGGTGGAAACTTCCCCCTCCCTCACAATAGGTATTATTTTCCTGTGTTTTTAAAAGAAACTAAATACTCATATAGGAGAAGAAACTTTCCTAAAGTCACACCCTGAGTGAGAGAGTTAGGACCCACAGCTTTTATTTCTTATTCAACCAGATCTTTCTGCCAGAAACTGAGTTCTGACAAGTCAGATAAATGAGGAATCATCGCTAACCTGGCTTCCAAATGCTTTCTCTTGTGATCCATCCCCAGATGTTGAGGGTGGTAGTGGGTAAGCTTGGAGTTGCATTGTCAGCTATTTAAGCTATGAAATACCCTATGTCCCTTCCCTGCAAAGTCCTCAATTAGCTAAACACAACCTAAGCATAAAAAAGCACTTCAAATAAGACAGGGCATAGGATGAGACACAAACCTTTTTTATCATTTCATAGCGAACTTGTTATCACCCATCACTCTACAGTCTTTGCCAAAGAATTATAATGAATAGAACTCTTTTTCTCTAATCTCCAGAGAAAGCTTAACTCCAGAAAATGTGGTTTTCAAACTAGGAGATACTTTACAATACTTATGGCCCTTTTACTTTACTTCTTCACCTCTTCCCCCATCTGTTTAATAAAAGAAACTAGCATCCAGACCACCATAAGATGGTACTCTAGGCCTCTAGTCCACCGTCTTCTCAGATGCCCAGCTTTCTGAAATAAGTCACTGTTCCTTGCCTCAACACCTCATCTCCAGATTATTGGTCTGTTGTGTGGTGAGCAGACCAAGCTTGGACGCGGTCACAATGCTGACTCCACTGTAGTGCATTTCTTTTCTCTGCTGTGGAATACACGTTAAATGAGCATTTCCAATTTAAGTATGCATTACTTTTTTATGCATTACTTTTTGACAAACGTACGTTTGTTTCTCGTGTTTTTCTATTAAAAGTGATGCTGTTTCAAATAGTCTTGTATTTATCCTAGTTTAGATGACCAAGAGCTTACTCTGGGACAGGTCATTAAAAAAAAAAAAAGAACTACTGGGTCATTTAGATCGCGCATCTTCAAATTAACTATATGTGGGCAAATCACTTTTCAAAATAGTTGTAACATTTGACCCTTTCACTGGCAGAATCTTAGAATCCTCATTGTTTCGTTTTATTTCCAACAGTTGGTCTTGTCACATTTTTTCATTTTGTCAATCTGACGGGTGCGAAATTGTACCTTGATGTGGTTTTAACTTTCCATTTCCATGACTTTATTTCACTTTATTTCTTTGTGAAATTGAGCATCTTTTCTATGGCCATTGATGGGACGATGAAGGTTTCCTCTCTTACGAATCACATGTTCACATGTTGTGGTTTAGTTGCTAAGTCATGTCCAACTCTTGCGACCCCATGGAATATAGCCCGCCAGGCTCCTCTGTCCGTGGAATTCTCCAGGCAGGAATACTCGAGTGGGTTGCCATTTCTTCTCCAGGGGATCTTCCCGACCCAGGGATTGAACCCAGGTCTCCTGCATTGCAGGCAGATTCTTTACCAACTGAGCTACGAGGGAAGTCCCTCCTGTTCACATACATTTTCCGTTTTATCTTGAGTATTCTTTATAATAGAGCAGCTGCTAATGACTTTTACACCTTGAACACTTAATAAGTTACTACTATGTTTGAGTTTGAATATTGGCTGACTCATAGGTAAACAGGGAAATCAAAAGTAAGTATATTTAAAGCCCTAGGGCACCGCAAAATCACTTTGCTTTCTTCACTATCTTCAACCCAGCATCCTTATATACATATCAGCCTCTGCTCATGGTGTTCCTTACCTATTCCATAACCCCAGGCAATGAAAGAGTTTTTGCGTGGACACACTATTCCTTTCTAGATATGCTGGTATACTTCTGATCATTTTGGGTTTTGTGGGGGTTTTAAGAGCTTTTTTAAAGGAAGCTTTACACTGCTAAAGATAACAGAAAACCAGTATCAGTGAACGCCAACAGAAGGTGTCTTCAGAAATAAACACGATGGAAAGAAAAAGCTGTTATGAGAAACCAGCCTGGATGGCATTCCTTGGCTGTTCTTATGTTTGTTTTGCTTTTTGTCTTTTAATTTTTCTTTTATACTGGACTATAGCTGATTGACAATGTTGTGTTAGTTTCAGCTGTACAGCAAACGATTCAGTTACACACGTGTCTACCCGCCTTCTTGTCTGGAGAATCCCATGGACAGAGGAGCTGCCGGGCTATAGTCCACCAGGTCACACAGAGTTGGACATGACTGAAGTGACTTAGCACATCCTTTTTCAAATTTCTTTCCCATTTGGGTTATTACATACAGACTATTGAGCAAAGTTCTCTGTGCTATACAGTAGGTTCTTCCTCATTATCTATTTTAAATATAGTAGTGTGGACATGTCAACCCCAGCCTCCCAATCTATCCCTCCCCCACCCCCAACCCTGTAACCATAAATTCATTCTCTAAGTTTGTGAGTCTGGCCTTGCTCTACAAACAAGTTCATAGGTGTTTTTTTTTTTCCAGATTCCACATATAAAGAACATCATAGGATATTTGTCTCTCTCTGTCCAACCCACCCCATCCAGCATGGCAATCTCCAGTCACTGTATTTCTTTCTGGGTGTTATGCTGATGGCTGATATGCTTGTGGTCATTTTGAATACTTAACTCTCTCTCCCAGATAGGAGAGTCACTGTGATGCCAAGCAAGGACTTGATCACTTTGATTCAAAGATAATTCCCTGAGTTATCTGAATTTATTCTTTTCCTTCATGACTAAACCTCATTAATGCTTTAAGGGAGGAGGACAGTGCATACCCGTGATTCCCAATTTATTTTCAATCTTGGTTCATTTAGACAAAACAATAGATCCACTTCTTAGGCTGTTTCCCCACCATTTTCTATTCCCCAGTGGGGGAAGGAGGTGGATTTAACCAGCACAAATAACCACAGTTTTTGGAAACACACATACTTTATGTATTTAATGTAATAATACTACCTATATAAAGTATAAACATATTTAATATAATATATACTATGTACTTAAGATAACATAATATAAATTTCCCAAAATTGGACTTCCTTTATTTATATATATTGCACTTAAATTTATATACATACTTTAAGCAAACAGTTATATTTAAATCACAGAATGTCTTCAAGTGCAGCTAATGGAAAGTTCCAAGTTGTTAAAGAAATAGTTTCTCCAGTATCACAATGACTCTGAAGCTAAACAAACAACCCCTAACAAACTGAGTGGATAACATTGAGGATAAACTGAACAGTCATTCATAATTGAGAAGCAAGAGCAGCAATGACTGAGGACTTCAAACAAGCCAGGACATCCTCTCCTAGCTCTCCCCTGGCCACTCATGTCCACAGTGGGGACTCTGCAATATTACAGAGGCTATGGGGCTGCAGCCTTCCCAGGAGAATAACAAGGTCTTCAGCAAACTGCAGTAAAATATTGATTTTAGTCTTTGAATTCCAAACTTCTGTAACTTTGATAACTCACTTAGTAGATTCCTTGGAGTAAGCTTTAGTCACATGTAAAAGTGGAATCTATGGCCTCACAAATCATTTAAAGAATCAAAGCAAGGATATGTACCTTTAGATCAGTCAGCCTGTAAGGGGGCTCTGATAATCTCTACCAAGTGCTTTGAAACCCAATTTAGAAATCACCAGGGTAACACATTCTTTGAACCAAGGTAGCTCATGGGAATCCTTTCTTGGTTCTCTCAATGGAGAAGAGGATCATTTATTTTCTAATAAAGTTCAGCAGGAGATTATGAGGCCACCTTTACTTAAGAACTTTGGTTGTAGAACACTCATTCATTCAGTCATTCATTCACTTATTGATTCATTCAACAATAGATTGTTGTCATTTTGAGCACTGCTGGTAAGCAGGAAAATAGCCCCCAAAGATATTCATGTCCTGTTCCCAGGATTCTGAGACAATGTTACACTACTAGGCAAGAGGGATTAAGGTTGGACTTCTCTGGTGGTCCAGTGGTTAAGAATCCGCCTGCCAATGTAGGAGACACGGATTTGATCCCTGGTCCAGGGAGATTCCACATGCTTTGGGGCAACTAAGCCCATGTACCATAACTATCGAAGCCCGTGTGCTCAAGGGTCTATGGTCCACAACAAGAGAAGTCACCACAATGAGAAGCTATACCTTGCAACTAGTGAGTAGCCCCCACTCCCAACTAGTGAAACCCCATACCCAGCAAAGGAGATCAGCACAGCCAATATATAAATAAAGAGGGATTAAAGTTGCAAATGAAATTAGTTGTCAACCAGTTGATTTGATCTTGAGGTGACCCTGGATTATCCGGGCAGCCTGATATAATCATCCAGTTCAGTTCAGTCGCTCAGTCATGTCTGACTCTTTGCGACCCCATGAACTGCAGCACACCAGGCCTCCCTGTCCATCACCAACTCCCTGAGTCCAACCAAACTCATGTCCATTGAGTCGGTGATGCCATCCAGCCATCTCATTCTCGGTCGTCCCCTTCTTCTCCTGCACTCAAACTTTCCCAGCATCAGGGTCTTTCCAAATGAGTCAGCTCTTCGCATTAGGTGGCCAAAGTATTGGAGTTTCAGCTTCAACATGAGGCCTTCCAATGAACACCCAGGACTGATCTCCTTTAGGATGGACTGGTTGGATCTCCTTGCAGTCCAAGGGACTCTCAAGAGTCTTCTCCAATACCACAGTTCAAAATCATCAATTCTTCTGCGCTCAGCTTTCTTTATAGTCCAACTCTCACATCCATACATGACCACTGGAAAAACCATAGCCTTAACTAGATGGACCTTTGTTGGCAAAGTAATGTCTCTGCTTTTTAATATGCTGTCTAGGTTGGTCATAACTTTCCTTCCAAGGAGTAAGCGTCTTTTAGTTTCATGGCTGCAGTCACCATCTGCAGTGATTTTGGAGCCCATAAAAATAAAGTCAGCCACTGTTTCCACTGTTTTCCCCATCTATTTGTCATGAAGTGATGGGACCGGATGCCATGATCTTAGTTTTCTGAATGTTGAGCTTTAAGCCAACTTTTTCACTCTCCTCTTTCACTTTCATCAAGACACTCTTTAGTTCTTCACTTTCTGTCATAAGGGTGGTGTCATCTGCATATCTGAGGTTAATCATAAGGGCCCTTTTTATGTAGAAGAGGGAGGCAGAAGGTCAGAGTCAGATAGAGATTTGAAAATGCTACGATGCTGGGTTTCAAGATGAAAAAAGGGGTTACAAGTCAAGGAGTCCTGACGGCCTTTTAGAAGCAAAAAACCAAATTCTTCCCTAAAACTTCTCAAAGAAACACAATACATCCCTGCCCACACATTGAAATTAGGCCAATGAGATCCATCCATTTCTGACATACAGAACTTAAAATATTATATTAGTTGTTTCAAGCCATCATGTTTGTGGTCATTTGCTACAGCAGCTACATGAAACTAATACAAGCATCACTGTTTGCCAGGCATGAACTAGGAGCTGGGTGCAGAGTGATGAGCCCAAAGGGTCTGTTCACCTGTCTCTGTCCACCATCCCACTATCAGTCGACAGTCCAAGGCAGTCATTAAGAAAATAAATCATAATATATATTTTAAATTGTCTTCAGTCTTTGAAAGAAGTCAACCTGATGTTAAGGAATAACGTAAGTTGACACATTATAAGTCAGAAGATCAAGGAAGCTCCCCTGGACAGGGTGAAGGCAACCAGGTGAAGCTTGGAGGTCATGATGGTTGGGGACATAAAAGGAGAAATGGCCAGAATGGAGTTGGAGAGGGAGGCAGGGCCCAGAACATGCCAGGCCTGCTTGGTCTGGTTTCAGTCTAAATGCAATGAAGCCACTGGAGAACTTAGCCTGATCGCCAGCTTGCAACTGAAAGTGGGATCCAGCTGCTTACCACTCAAAAGCCATGAAACAGTCAGGTTGGTGGAAAAGAAAGTTTTGCTTTATTTTGGAGGCTGGTGATGGCAGTGGGGTGGGACTCCTGTCCAAAGGCCAACTCCCTACCTCCACCCCCACCAGACAATCAGGGGGCAAGAGCCTTTATAGATGAAGGGAGGGGGCTCCATGCAGAAACGGCAGTAACTCTGACAGTCATCTTGAAATTGGTCATGCAGTGGGCTGACCAGCATCTTGATTGTTTTTAGGTACAATTAACTTTCACTTTCAGGGTCGATTTGTTTCCATTTCTTGAGACCAATTCTTAGATTTGTGGCAGCTTACGTCATGGCTACAGTCTGGTCATCATGGAGTTAACTCCTCTCACCTGGTGGGACTTTCAGTATCTACAAGACAGTTCCCAGGATATCGCTCAGAATATTATCTATTGCCCTTGAGAAGGAACTAAAGGTCCTTGACTTTGCTTACTGGCTAAATTACTATTATTTAGTCTTACTGGGCTATTTCCCTTTGTTTCTGCATTTTCTCACTTTTCTGATTAAACTTATTCTTTGGTTAAAGTTTTCCCACAGACAAAAGGCAAGTGGAGGACATGGATTGGGGGGCAGAGGGGAAAGAAGAGAGGGTCCGGCTCCGTTTCAAGCTTCTGGTGCAAAACAGGCAAACAAGTGCATCGTGAAAGATAGTTCTCCTTGGAAGAAGCATCAAGTTATCTTGCAGTTTGTTCTATTTTGCTACTTTTACTTTGAAACTAACTGATCAAGGGAGAAAACTGAGAGTAGGTAATCTTGGATAAGACTAATCCATATCAGAAAAAGCCAGCAGTCACTTCGGGACTGGAACTGAGCCACCCACCAGGATAAACGGTGCCTCCAACTGCAACCAGCTGCGTTTCTCCATATTTGGCTCTGGATCAGGGTTTCTCAGCTCTTATTTTTTCATTATTGCTCCCTAGGGAGACCTTTTTAAAATAAGCTTTGCAAACTTTTAGAACCGCTTTAGAAAAATGTCTAAGAAAGTACAGAATGTTCTCATCTACCCCAAATCCGGTTTCTCCTATTTTATAGCATCTTCTATTCCTACAGTACATTTGTTACAAATAATGAACCAATACTGCTACATGAGTAACTAAATTCAAAAAGGTATTCAATTTTGCATAGTTTTTAAACTAATGTTTTTTCCCCCCATTCCAGGATTCCATCTGGGGTCATCACATGACATTTACTCATCAAATCTCCTTGGGCTTTTCTTGGCTGTGACTGGTATTCAGATTTTCCCTCTTTCTGATGACCTTGACAGTTTTCAGAAGTACTCACCAAGTATTTTGTAGAACGTTTCTTAAATGAAACTTCATGTTTTTTTCTCCTGATTAGACTGGGGTGAAGTATCTTTCGAGAAAGGCCATACATGTAAACCGGCATTTCTCTTATATCACATCAAAGGTACATGCCCAGCTGTGGCCTTTGGGACATTTTCCCAGGGGCCTCCTGTGTCTCTGACATGTTCCCGTCTGTGTGTGTATCTTCAGCGCTTCTTTTCTTTCCGCCACTACAAGGTGCTCCAGGTCTGATGCTATGTATAAGACAGAACTAATGAGGATATACTGCACAGCACAGGAAGCTCTCCTCAGTGCTCTGTGGTGACCTGACTAGGAAGCAATACCAAAAGGGAGGGGATATAACAATATGTATGTATATAGCTGACTCATTTTGCTGTGCAAAAACTAACCCAACAAGGTAAAGCAACTATACTCCAATAAAAATTATTTTTAAAAATTAAAAAAAAAAAAAAAAAGCAAGATGCTCCAGGTCTAAGAAGCTTTGTCACACTTACATTTCCTAATCACTTATTCCCACAAAATTTTAAGCCCACAGATGTCCTGTACATCTGTTAAGTACTATGAATATATCTGTATTTTCTACATAATAAGGGTAAGATTCTTTTTTGTCCCCACCCCCCACCCCCCACGCCGACTGAAGTAACAATTACATGCCCTTGTAGTTCAATCCTTGGAGAAGGCAATGGCACCCCACTCCAGTACTCTTGCCTAGAAAATCCCATGGACAGAGGAGCCTGGTAGGCTATAATCCATGAGGTCGCTAAGAGTCGGACACAACTGAGCGACTTCACTTTCACTTTTCACTTTCATGCACTGGAGAAGGAAGCGGCAACCCACTCCAGTGTTCCTGGCTGGAGAATCCCAGGGATGGAGGAGCCTGGTGGGCTGCCGTCTATGGGGTCGCACAGAGTTGGACACGACTGAAGCGACTTAGCAGCAGCAGCAGCAGCAGCAGTAGTTCAATCCAACTGCACTGAAAATGCATGATCTATACCTATATTTACACTTTTTAAAAAGCTATCACAATAGTGGTGCTGGGTCACCATATATAGTTTCCAGCCTGCTCCTTGCAGAGGAGACAATTGGATAAACCCTGGACTCTTATCTAATTTAGAATGACTCCTATTTTTTTAAGGGCTGCTCCAAGACTCAGGGTATTTGACATCTGACAGAGAGGGAAATGTATGTATTTTCGAGAAATAAAAAGGGTACCACTGAAATGGAAGGAGAGACTCTAAAAACCAAAGAAACGAACAAACCAAAGCCCCTCTGACCTCAAACACTTTTCTTTCATTTCTGTCTCCTCTAATTTCCTGTATTCCTCTCCTACTCTTCCTTCAGTGTTGGATGACTCGGAGTTTTCAAACTTCACATAAGGACTTCGGGAGCTGACTTCACAAACCGTGAGAGCGTTATTCATCACCCCAGCGTGGTCACAAAGCCCTTCATTTGTTCTGTAATCTGGCTAGAGTGGCAAATGAGCTGCTGACAGCTGAACCGGAAAACAGCATCATCTTAAAACAGCCATTTCTGGGATGGGGCTGCATTTTGTCTCTCTTTGGATAATGCAATATTATGAGAAGAATGCAAACACATAGAAGCAAGTGTGATGACTTTCTGTGTGCTGAACCATCTGGAAACAGGTGACAAAGTAGCCACGGAGATACAATTTTTAAGTCAACAAACTTCTCATTCGATTTCTCTAGCCTTCAGATGGGCTCCCATGAACCCAGGCTGTTCCAATGCCAAGAAAGACCAGCTCCCCCTCCCCCAAGAGCTGTCTCTGATTGCTTAGGTAACAACAGGACAGAGCTGACCCCACATTTCCATCATCAGTAGGGAAGTAAAGTCTCTAAGCAGCCCTTTAACCACCCCTCAAATATATTTTTGCAATTAAAATAAATTCTGAAGGTCATCATTTCAGAAGGCAGCCTCCCCTTTGAAAGAGCAAGGCCTTGAATTCTATAAAACCTGCCATGGGTCAGGTAATGGTCAGAATTATTTCTGAATATGGGAAACAGTTTTACCAAGTGAAGGTACAGTGTTTATGTATAGTTCTTTTGCCCTTTTGTCTTAAAGACTTTCAGAGTTTATTCCAGGTCAGGGCACATTTTTTCTCATAAACAAACTATTTACCTAATTTATTAAACCTTGATCTTCTTTTGAGGGGATGGCTCCTGAGGAAAAAAGGAGCTGTGTGCGGTGGGAACTCCCACTGCCTATTACAGAGGTCATTGCTTTTAGTAGGAGCTCAATACTGGGCAATGGTGCATGATCGAGCTTCCCTGCTTACTGACTTAGAGGGAAGTCACTCATGCCCTTTTATTCTTTCCTTTAAAGCATCAATCGAATGACACTGAGAGCCCAGTATACTGCTAGGCAGTAGCCTCTATAAAAGCAGCTCTGTGATGGCTTCCCCAACTTCTTCCTAGCTCTGTCGTAACAAAACTTAGAAAGATCAAATGATGCTTTTTCATCTAAGGACTGGTGATGCAACCAGGCAAATGGTTATCAGAGTAGCATCTTCCTGTAGCACCAATGAGGATAGCATCAATGAGGATACTGTAGCCATTGCCTTAGATTTTAGTGTCCATCCTTCTAGCCATTCAATAAATGTTGTTGAGTACCTACTTTATACCAGATCATGGGCTAGGTATGTCCTTGAGAAGACTGTAGTTCAATAGGGAGATAGTGATGGAAATAGAGTGAATTGTCACAACTTCTAGTTTAAGGCAACAGAAACACAATTCTAAATGCCAGAGGTCAAGGGGGTATTTGTTGGTCAAGAACAACAAGGAAGGGTTCTGAGTTAGTTGTTCTGTGTGTGCCCCAATTTCCACCCTTCACCCTTCCCTGCCCTGATCTGTCGGGGAAGCTGGTCCTAACTCTGCTTCAAAGCACTTCCAATTTCTGGTGGAGATTAGGGGGAGAGAGAAGTTGGGATATTTCTCCTGCTTCTGTCCTGCTGGCCTGTGGCCCTCGTAGAGGCTGAACTTCTCTAAGTATACAGACCCTGCCCATGGACGATTTCCCTTGGAAACAGCTCCCCCTGGCTTCCAGAAACCTTGCTTCCTCACTTTGACATTCAAACAATCCCAGGGATAGACTTCCTACTCTTGCCAGTCCCTAGGGTTCTTCAGCATCCCTGTGGATCCCCTTCAGCTACCAGCACCTCTGAGGATAACTCTAGACAAAGTTTTGTTCAGTCATCCACAATGTGTGTGCCATTTGGTCCCACGTGGACCCTACCTGACTCAGGTGTGCCAACAACACTGCAGGAGGCAGATGTTGTGAGCTTCTAGAACAGTAGGAACCAGATGATTGAACATCGCTGGATCCCCTTCACTCCTGCACTGACCTTTTTCTTTCCCACAGGGAATAAACTTCTCCAGGTATCAGGAAACAGAGGCTGCACACCCCTAGGCTCTCTTGTCAGGGATCCTCAGCCACTGGAGATGATCTCAAATTGGAAAATCAGTGGGAAAGATTCCAGTTGGCTTGGCCTCAGTCAGGTGACCACATATGGATAAATAAATGAACATGGACGTGAGGGTGGGCTTATGTGTCCACTGTGAGATGCTCATAGAACATGTTAATTGGGAGTTCCTCAAGGGCAAGAACCATGCCACTGTCACCTTTGTATCCTCAGTGCCAGACACTGAGTGGGTGTCCAATAGGTGTTTAATGAAAGACAGAAGGAAGGAAGGGATCATGCAGAGAAGCACGTGGTGAGAGAAACAGGGCTTCTATCCCAGCTCAACAGAGGCTTCACATAGTAGATGATGTCTGAATTGAGTCTTATTTTTATTAGCAAAATTATCCATGCTGAGTAACAGAGTGAGAAAGGGGGAGGGAACAGAATTCTAGGAGAGGGAAGAGAATAAATGTAGACCTAGAAGAAAACAGACTGAGTGTGGTTAAATTTTGCTGCAGAATGAGAGGATTTTGTAGCAAATGTGACAGTGTTAGTTGCTCAGTTGTGTCCGACTCTTTGCGACTCCATGGACTGTAGCCCACCAGGCTCCTCTGTACATGGAATTCTCCAGGCAAGAATACTGGAGTGGATTGCCATTTCCTGCTCCAGGGGATCTTCCTGACCCAGGGATTGAACCTGGGTCTCTTGTGTCTCCTGCATTGCAGGCAGATTCTTTACTGTCTGAGCCACCAGGGAAGCCCCCTTTGTAGATGAGAGAGGACTTTCTCTTGTAAGGAGAGGAAAAGGAAGGCAGTGAAGGACCACTGTGGACTCTGTCAATGCCAGCGTCTGGATGATGGATCCCAGAGCAGAAATGGAGCACTGGGAGGAGAGTGATGGGAGGTGGTACAATCTCTCAGGGGAGGTCAGGTCAGCATCCTCACAGCACTAAGGCTAAGAGCAGGGACCCCACACTCTGCCTGTCTGAGCATCACTCCGGGCTCTGACACTTACTAGAGGTAAGATTTTGGGTGAGTCATTGGGCACAGAGAAGCAAATGATGGTGATAGATGAGATGGTACTGAGCATGTTCATTCCAGCCTCCTAGGATTCCACAGAGGGGGCCTCTGGGTCAGCTGGCTTCTGCACTACCTGGTCTCCTGGGGACACTGTGAGGTGTACCCCAGTCCAGGTAGATCCTCTCCCTGGGAAGAGGAGATTCCTGAAATTGGGTATGGATACTCCTGTCTTGGACTCCTGAGGGCCTGGCCTAGACGGTGGTTGGGAGCGGATCCTGCAGTTCTCCTCCCTGACTGAGTGACCTGTGGGGAGTCTGGTCCACAGGAACCTGACTGTCTGGGCAGAGCCATGGGTCCTTTAAACAAGGTACAGGGAAGCTGAGCCATGCTGGCCTGGAGGACTGGGACACAGGGCCCAGGAGGAGCTGACCTCAGGAAAGCAGGCTTCTCATGTGGTATCAGATGGGATTCGGACCTTCCTGAAGCTGCTTCTGGGTCACCTGCTTGCTTTGAGTAAGATCCAGGTCCCAGGGAATGCGTACCTGCATGGAGGTGGTACTGCAGTCTCCAAGATTTCTGGTGCTGTGCTGTGCTTAGTTGCTCAGTCGTGTCTGACTCTTTGCAACCCCATGGACTGTGTGTGAGTCAACCTGACACTTCTGCTTCTCCCTATTCTTATCTTTCCAAAGAAAAGACCAGAAGTTACTGGCTCTCAGCCTGCAATTTCTCTTCCCCCTTCAAACGGTAGAGTGATGTACTACATGAGTGGTATTCCTGAAATGCACAATTAGAAGTGAGCCTGGGTGTTTACTTTCTGGATCATCATCCCTGATTTGGGCACAGGTGTCTGTGTATCACTAATGGTAAAGAACCCATCTGCCAATGCAGGAGACATAAGAGACACGGGTTCAATCCCTGGGTTGGGAAGATCCCCTGGAGGAGAGAGCATGGAAACCCACTCCATTTTTCTTGCCCGGAGAATGCCATAGACAGAGGAGCCTGGCGGGCTACAGTCCAGAGGGTCACAGAGTCTGACACAACTGAAGCGACTTAGCATGCAGGCATGTCTATGTATCTGGGCTTCCTGGAGGCTTTTCAGGAGCTGCCTCTCAAGGATGGACTCAGATGTCTGCATCATAAATGCTGACGCTTGTTCAGAAAGATGAAGCAGATGCCTGAGTGTGAAAAAACGTTATTGTATTCCTGAGCTGTATCACTGCGACAGCTTTATCTGACACGTAGATGGACAATTGTTCCTAGAAGTGAAAAGCAAGCTAGAGGCTATTGTGCCCATAAATTACCCACAAATAGAGATCTGACCTTCCATAGTAGTGAGCATTGACTTGTGAGTGTGCAGATACAGGGAATGTTCATTTTTAAATGTCTCACCAGAGCAAGAGTCAGACTAATTCTGCATCGCAATATTCCTTTCCAATGGCAACTTCCTTGCATGAGCCTGGGTCTGGTGCATGTCAAGAAGAGAGGTCCCATGTCTGGATGATTAGAACTCTGTGAGTGTTTAGACACAGAATCCTGTCTGCCCCACAGGAAGCTTCACCAGGTGGTGTCAGAGATCATGGAAGGGAAGGACTGTTCAAGGGAACAGTGTGTTTAGATTTATATTGAGAGGACAGTTGACACATGGATCTTGTGAAATGCATTAAATGGCTTGTGATTGTGAAAAATAATAAAAGCAAAGACTGTTAGGGAGAATGCAGCAGCCCCAAAAGTACTTAAAATATCATCAAACATTCCTTGTGGGCTCTCCTGGCTGCCATGGCATGAATGTTTTAAAAAGCAGTTTGCTTCTATATGGAACTGGCTGTCATCTCTTTGTCTTAAAATTTTCCATCTGTATCATCCAATTACTTATGGTTCTCATGGATCTAAAATTCTGTTTGTTTGAAATCATCTGTCTGAGTTCTCTTCCTAACCTTGTCTGTGATCACCCAGCTGTAATCACTCAAGTTCTCCCTCATTCATTTTTATGTATTTCTTTAGCCTTGCCATTTATTATGTTAATTTATTTTTAATTTTACTTTTAATTTTTTTATTGAATTATAGTTGATTTACATTATATGTTTCAGCTATACTGTATTTACAATATTGTATGTTTCAGGTATATAGCATGACCATGCTAACCTGGAGGACCAGCCAATTAAAAATTGATTCACAATTTTTAAAAATTATCCTCCATTTATAGTTATAAAACATTCCATGTGCTGTTTGGTATACCCTTCTAACTATTTATTTGTACATAGTAGTTTGTGTCTCTTAGTCCCCGTCCCTGAAGCATAATATCTTCCACGTCCATCCATATTGCTGAAAATGGCAAAATTTAATTCTTTTTTATGGCTGAGTATTGTTCCATTATATATATGCGTGTATATATATACATTTGCATATATATCGCTTTATAATCACCTTTTTCATCCACTCATCTGTTGTTGGACAGCTAGGTTGCTCTGGTGTCTTGGTTATGGTAAACAGTGCTTCTAACAGCCTTGGGGATGCATGTATCTTTTCAAATTAATGTTTTCATTTTCTTTGGGTGTATGCCCAGGAGTGGAATTGTTGGATCATATGGTAGTTCTATTTTTAGTTCTCCAAGGGCCCTCCATACTGTTCTCCACAGTGGCTGTACCAATTTACATTCCCACCAACAGTGTACAAGGGTTCCCTTTCCTCCACATCTTTGCCAGTGTTTGTCACTTGTGTTGCTTTTTGATGATAGTCATTTTGACAGATATGAGGTGATATTTCATTGTGGTTTTGATTTACATTTCTCTGATGACTAGTGGTGTTGAGCATTTTTTTCACATGCCTGTTGGCTACCTGTATGTCTTCTTTAGAAAAATATCTGTCCTGGTGTCTTCCCATTTTTAATTGGGCTGTTTGGTTTTTAGATATTGAGTTGTGTATATATATTTTGGCTACTGATTCCTCATTGGTCATATCATTTGCAATTATTTTCTCCTATTTAGCAGGCTGTCTTTTCATTTTGTCAGTGGCTTCCTTTGTTTTTGAGTTTAATTAGGTCTCACTTGTTTACTTTTCTTTTGTTTCCTTCGCCTTGGGAGACAGATCTGGAACAATATTGCTGCACTGTATGTCCATACTTTCTTCTAGGAATTTGACGATTTCCAGTCTTACATTTGGACTCTTAATCCACTTTGAGTTTATTTTTGTATATGGTGTTAGAGAATGATTAATTTCATTTACAAGTAGCTGGGTTTTTTCCTAGCACCACTTATTAAAAAGACTATTTCTCCATTGCATAGTCTTGCCTCATTTTTCATAGATTAATTGACAGTTTATGAGTTTATTTCTAGGCTCTCTGTTCTGTTTCAGTGATGCATGTGTCTGTTTTTTGTTTGGGCCATCACTATACTTTTCTGATTACTGTAGCTTTTTAGTATAGTCTGAAGTCAGGGAGCATGATCCCTCTAGCTCTATTCTTCTTCCTTAAGATTGTCTTGGCTCTCAGGGGACTTTCTGTGTTTCCATACAAATTTAAAAATTATTCATTCCAGATCTACGGAAAATGCCCTTGGTACTTTGATAGGGATGGCATTAAATCTATAGACGGCCTTGGGTAGTATGAGGAGGCCTGGGGACCCCGTGACCAGACTCGGGATGCTCCCAGGCAGTTTCTCATCTACTGCACATCTAGGTACCCTCTGAGATCGGGTCTCAGTGGGTGGGCAACTCAGGCTCAGGTCAGGTGCTGGGTCATGCCAAAGCAGTCTCCAGGGCTGGTAATTCCACAAGGGGAAGGTCACTGATACCCCAGTGGCAGCATAATACTGTGAAGAAATGACTGATGTATTTTTGCCTTGGCCATCTCCCTTACCCTCCCCCTTCCACCCCCAACCACTCCCCAGCCCCCACACTGGGTCATTGCCCTTGAGGCTTCTGCTCCAGGGGCAGTCCTATGGGAGGAACAGAGAACAAAGGAACAATATTACTGTTTTTAAGAGGTTTTTCTCAAGTACATCATCCTGTTGTAATGCAGAGAAACTTGGGACAATACCTTCAGAGTCAGTTGCTTCTCAGCCCCAGATAGGTCAAGACTATCTCTGGGTTGGAGAAGAGAATAATCCAGAAGAAAGATGAGAGACATGGCCTTGTATCCAACACCTCCACAAAGTCAGTTGTGAAATGGAGAGTGACAGGCACCCCTGTTAAATTTGAGGTCTGAACACAGAGGGGACTTGGGTTTGCTTCCTGCCTAGGATTCTGGAGACAGTGACCTCATGGGACTCCACACAACCAGAGTGAGAATGCAAGCAAGATGGCTGGTGGGATCTCAGGGCAGAGGGCACCCAGGAGAGACCCTTTGGGTTCTCACATCTCAACATGCAGAGAAGAACATGGTGCACCCACATCCCATAGAATACAAAGACCTACAGCAAAGGAAGGGACAGGGCACCAGCTGTGCTGCACTAGAGAATGTGACACCAGGCACACTGAGCATTGTAGGAACAGATTCCGAATGAGGAAGTATAACTGAGCAGGAGGCTATGGGTCTTTCCCAGGACAGACCCAACCCTGCCACCATGTCTTCCACCTGCCTCTTGTCTGTAGAATAAATTTAACTTAAGGGGAGATAAAATGCAGAACAAAAGGAAAATGAGCAAGACAAATTAATAATAGTAATAGTTTAGCCAGTAAACAAACTCAAGAACTGTTAGCTCTTCCTCAAGGACTATAGATAATACTCTGAGTATGTCTTTTGAGCTGTTTTGCAGATATTGAAACCCCCACCAGGTGGGAGAAGTTAACTGTCTACTGCCCACATGCACAAAGACCCCAGACCAGTTGAAAGCTGAAAGGCTAACTAACCAGAGATTTATGGCTCAGATAATGTTCCAATCATATGTGAGACATGATGCTACTTGGAATCTTGTGATGGAGACCATTATCTCTGAAAATAGAAATTTAACTCTCTCTCCCACACATAGCCCTTTCCTTTTTCCCTTGTATAATTCCTGAGCAGAAACGAAGGTGGAAAATTGATTCTTTGGGACACGAGTCCACCTTCTCTCAGGATTGCCAGCTTCCTCAGTAAAGCCTTTTACCAAACCTTAGTCTCTCAGTATTATATCCTTGAGGTATGAGCAGCCAAACCTGAGTTCAATAATCGATGTGCTTGGTCAGAAGCATGAGAGGTGACAGCTGAGGGTTCCACTCTGACTACATGTGAAGCAGTAACTTAGAGGCACCTAGGGTGGGAGGGAGAAAATCCTCAATTGTCTAGAAAAAGTGTCTACAACTCTGAATTTATGCCTTTCTCTTGGAAGGGAATCTATTGTGTTTTACCATTTGGCAGAGAGAGGGCTCCAGAGACAAACTATATTTAGCTTTAAAAGAATCAAGTTATTTTACACGCTTGAGTTCATAGCTTAGCAATCTGTGCCACCTGAGTGTGCTTTGGGAGAAATGGTTATGTGCAGTGTAACAAATGTCAAATTTGCTTAAGAGCCCTAGAGGAACAAAAACTTTTTCCTTAACCAATAAATAGGGTTTTCCCAGGGCTGAGGAGATTGTTTTAGGTCTGACACCATTTTGAGTCTGGAGGGTGGGTTCAGGGGGGTGTTTAACCACTTCAGGGTGGGCCAAGGGGCTGCTTACCCGAGTCCTGGGAGTAGCTGAGCTGGGAGGAGGTGGGAGGAACAGAGTACAGAGGGAGAGACGAGGAGGAAGAGAGACAGCTGGGCTGGGAGGAGAGGCGTTGGGTTGGGGAAATCACAGGTGAGGTCCTGACCCATTCCTCAGCCTCCTGACTTGGGGGCAGACTTGGGGGTAGCTGCCTCCCCTTAGTCCTGTGAGGAGGAAGGAAGCTTCCTATTGCAGGAGGAAAATGCAGCAGAGCTTCTCCATCAGACTCTTGAAAGGTGTTTTCATCCCTCAGTTCCTTCATGCACTGAGGAGTTTCATACACTACGTCCTTGACACTGCAGATAATGGTGGTCGAGGATGACAAGGTCCCTGCCCTCTTAGAAAACAGACAGTGAGAAATAAAATGAGAAGAAAGCCAAGATGATTTTAGACAGTGACAGCTGCCACGACAGGAATAAGGACAGTGGTGAGATGGGGAATAATGTCATTTATGCAAGAGGTGACTCTACAGCTTCTTAGCTGCAGACCATGGGTAGGTATCTAAACCTCTCTGAGCCTTGTTTTCTTCATCTGTAAAATGGAGATGACAGCACATATCTCATTGAGATATTGTGATGATGATATATCTGATCATAATTGTACCTTAGCAGTTTGTTTGGCACATAACAGGGGCCTGATACATGGTGATCATTATTTTTCAGCAAGAATTCTCCTTGTCTCTCTCCATTTCTTTCAACTCTGACTAACTTTCAACTGTTTTAGATCTTTGTAGATAACCAGTGGCTGGTATAGAAATCTTCTAGAAGAACAATGCCTCCTGAGAGAACAGAGACTATAAAGGAGGAAAGTTTAGCAATTAAAAGAGTAATAATAATGACAACTAACATGCATTGGGTGCCTATAATCTTTCAGACTCGGTGCTAAACTTAGTATGTATATTGACATCTTATTCTATGTGTTGTATCCTATCATAATTCCAAGTTGACAGATGAGGAGATTGAAGCTGAGAGATTAAGTGACTTTATCAAGGCTGTGCTCAGGTCAGGTGCTGGGTTGAGGGTTGGGACAGGGCTCCCCCCTGGCTGATTCCAGGCTCTACACACCTCACCATATGACAACCCCTCCCAGGGAATGGGGTTATTTTACAGGAGAATCCAAGGAGGCTGAAGGGCATTGTACAAAAAGAACACAGCAGATCTGAAATCTGTGAAGGCTGTTAGGACCCATGATGGGCTGAAAGAGAGTAGAACAAAGAAAAAAACATATCTTCCGATGCTGCCAATGATAAAAAAAAAAAAAAAAACAAGATATAAATGGTGACATATCTTTCCATGTCAACCTTACTTGAAGATAAAGTTCCTGTATATAACAAGAAAGAAAAATTTTAAAGGATAAGAATGTAAATTGAAGAAGAGGTTGCATTTTGACGTTTCTCTTCTCAAGAAACAAGCTTTGTGAAACTGACATTCCAATAAAGCGTTAGGATTATACACAAGGACGGTGTGTGAATGTCTGTTGCTACTTGGATCCTCAAAAAATGTCATAACATAAATTCAGTTATGAAACCAAGGCTGATGACACATACAGTAGCCCTGGGATAAGGAACCCTGAGAAAGCCTGCTAAGAAGAGGGCAATGGAGTTGAAATTGTTTTGCTTTTTATCAACCTTCTTCATATCACTGACATTAACAAGCTGCACTTGACCTCCTCAGCAAGAATGACTCGCTGAGGAAATCAGCCTCTTACTCAGTGTGGGGGCCCTGGACACACACCAGGGTCTTGTCCCCCTGCCCTTGAGCACTCAGAGCTGAGCTGGGGGTCAGGGGTGTCAATGTGTCATTCTCATGGGCAGCATCAGCTCACCAGTCCCAGGATCATCTTTGCAGCTGGTGTCTTGTGCAATCAAATATTCACAGCACTGAATAAACAGTGGGTGAAGTCCCTCATTCTTTATGCAGTTGAGGGCATTGTGGGAATATCACCAGGCAATTCAAATGTTCATGGATCCCCAGACTGATGGGCAGACCCTATAGCAGGTGATGGTGGTGCTTTGCCGGAGGTTCCTTGACCACCTCAAAGAGCCCCCATCTGTGTGTTCCCTCCAAGTGTCTCACACCCAATCCCACCCCTGTCTAGGTACAGACAGCTGGGCATCCTGGACAAGGACTGTTGGGGGGCTACCTCCTGGGGGTTCTCAGTGAGGAGATGGGGGAACTGGTTGTGAGAGAGACGGGAGATGAGCAGACACGGTTGAGGGTGGGGATGGAGTGCTCACAGGAGTGAGGTTATTCCCACATGAGGTCATTAACACATTCTCCATCCCCTCAGTCTGTTTCCACTGGTCTCTCCCAAGCAGGACTGGGAGCCCTGTGAACACGTGACAGTCTACATCTAGGTGGGTTTAACTCAGAGCTCCATGGAAATTCTGAGGACATTTTCAGAGCTCTCTCAGGCTGATAGCCACAGATTGCTCAGAACCAGGTGCTGAGAGCACCTGGCCCAGGTAAAAAGGGGACTGACAGACAAGTGACCCACAGCTCTGAGCTGGAAGGTGGGGCTTCAGGAACAACCTGCCCCTCAGCTTCTACCTGAGAGGAGAGACAGCCCAAGACAAAAAGGCCCTGATGATGGCCCCTTAGAAAGCAGCTCTGAACTCTGGTCCTGCCTGGCCCAGTGAGGCCTGTGCTGTGGGACGTGGTACATGGAGCTGTCCCCACACTGGGTGATCCTTTTGTTAAACCACGGAAGATGAATTAAGACACCAACATGCCTGGAGGTGTCCTGGGGATACAAAGAATCAAAGATGGAAACCATCAGTGTCAGGCCAGGAATTAATCCTGCCATGTCACCACCCACTGTTAGGAGGACTCATTCAAGCTGAATAAGAATCAAAGGGTGACCTGCCAGGGTGGGAATAAAGACCCTCATGACAAAGTGGCAGTGCCCAGGATCTCGCTGCATCAACTCGAGCTATAACTTAAAAACTTCAGTTGGGGGGAGGGGATCTGGGTCTGGGGAGGCACGGACGGCCATTTTGGGAGCTCCTCCTAGCTGGTTAAGCTCCGGGCATCTCCCAGTCTGTGCCGCTCTCTCTCCCTCAGTTTTCCCTTGTATAACAAACCGTTTGAGCATCACTTAGAGCATCACTGATTTGTTATCTCCCACAATTCTGTGGTTGCATTGCAGGCAGGGCCTGACTGCTGGTTCTTCTGCCTCCATGTTGCCTTGACTGGCGTCACTCCCTCAGCTGCATCCAGCGAGTGGCTGGGCAGAGCTGGAAGGTTCTAGAAGTTTATGTGACTGCCACACTGTTTTCAGCACTACTGAAAGCAACTCAGGTAATTCCATCACCAGGGACACAAAAGGTTCCCTAGAGACCACTTTATTTCCAAGACAAGAATTCAGGAGAGTCTGTCGAGTGAGTGAATACTGTCAAGTGTAGCTTCCTTCTCATCTGAAGGATGGTTCTGATCCACAGGGCTTGGGGCTGTTTCTCCTTGAAGTCTGGGCAGCTGGGATCTCAGGGGATGGTTCCCTCTGAGCCCAAACTTAAGACTGTCATTAAACTTGTCAAATCTCCAGCCCATGGCTCCCTTCCTCCTTCACTCTTGATCTCGGCTGGAAGAAGGGAGACTTGAGATATTCTGAAAAACACAGTGTTTTCTTCACTAATTCCCAAGAAAAGGGAGCCAGAGAAACTCATGTTGGGTGGGGGGGGGGGGCGGTGGGATTTAGGGAGTTTGTCTGTGGCTCCATCTAATGCCCAAAGCTCATCGTGAGTCTGATGAGGTGACAGGTTCCCACGGGTGACTGTGGACCAACTGCTCAGCCCTGCCACCCCCTCCTTCCTGCCCTGCAGAGACCTGCGCTTCCTCACCTCCACCTGCTTCCGTTCTGCTGGCTTCTCGTCTGCACAAACATGTGCCCAAGAACCATTCATCCACACAGAAAACATCATTTCTCTGCCACACCCACCCCTTAACTACTGGCCACACCGCGTTCTCCACTCACAGAGAACCTTCCAGGGAAACATGTGCAGCAGGAGGTTTTCATGGAGCATCTAAGGTGCTTTTCCTTCCAGTGTTCCTGTCACTGTGGTCACCCCACCCACCCAGGTGGGTTGCGTTCGGGGCTCAGGGGGGTTTCGCACGGGGTGCCCCGTCCACATGCCCATCCTCCTCCTACTAGACCCCCCACTGTGTTTAGATCACACCCTCCAAACCGAAAATAAACATTACCCGTTATTTATCTGAAACTGAAATTTAACTGGCATCCGTTTATTCGTGAAATGTGACAATTCTATCTGGAGTGATTTGAGTGTGTCCCCATCCTGCCCCTCTGAAGCTGACAATGCGTGTTTAGACGTGCACTTGGGACCCTGGCCTGTGTGTGTCTTTATAGAAGAGGTTCCTGTGATGTGAACTATCGCTCCACACCAAGGTCTCTGGTTGGCAGGTGTGGAGGACACTGTGGTCTGTGGGGAGACGAGGTGATGCAGAGGGCTTGCTGTCCTCTGTCCTCCAGCATGTTCCTGGGGAGATGCTGACATGAGCCCATGAAGGACACATAAGAGGATGTTCTCTGAGCTTGTGTGTAGCAGCCAGGAGTCGGAGGCTTCCTGGGAACATGGAAGGAAATGTGGGTCCCCCCTACCCCCGAGCATGACGCAGCTGAGAAAAACAATGGAGGCACTGTGCACTTAGCAACATGAGCATCTGCTCAAAACATAATTATTTGTAAGAATAAAAAGCGGTGTAAACAGAATGAAATATATAACAGAAGGCCATCAGTTTATATTTAACATATATTCCCACAAAACAGCAGTGGACATTTTACAAGAACACATCATACACTATAAAAAGATAGTCATCAAACACAGTTCAGGGATTCCCTAAGGAGGATATCTTAAGAAAGAACATCAATAAACACACTCATATAAATAACATAAAAATTCAATAAAAATTCAATACTAGTAAACACAATTTTGTGGTTTCTTAAGAGCAGGAGAAGGGGTTTCTCAGGCTGCTCAGTGTTAAAGAATCTGCCAGCAATGCAGGAAACACAGAAGACGTGGATTCGATTCCTGGGTGGGGAAGATCCCCTGGAGGAGGGCATGGCTACCCACTCCAGTGTTCTTGCCTGGAGAATCCCATGGACAGAGGAGCCTGGCGGGCTACAGTCCACCGGGTCTCAAAGAGTCGGACACAACTGAGCACACAGCAGCAGTAAGAGCGGGAGAGGAATGGACTAAAGGGGAATAAAGAAATAATACAACCAGACGGAATCCACGTGCAGACAAATGACACGGAATCTGTGCGGTGTGATTAGTTCAACCCATTTGTCTTGTGGTCCAGGAAAGAGGGTGAAGATGGAAGCGGTGAGAGAGGGGCCGTGAGACCCACGGAGGCCCTTGGAGGTGGACATCATTCTGTCTGCTGCTGCTGCTAAGTCGCTTCAGTCGTGTCCGACTCTGTGCGACCCCATAGACAGCAGCCCACCAGGCTCCCCCGTCCCTGGGATTCTCCAGGCAAGAACACTGGAGTGGGTTGCCATTTCCTTCTCCAGTGCATGAAAGTGAAAAGTGAAAGTGAAGTCGCTCGGCCGTGTCCGACTCTTAGCGACCCCCTGGACTGCAGCCCACCAGGCCCCTCTGTCCATGGGATTTTCCAGGCAAGAGTACTGGAGTGGGGTGCCATTGCCTTCTCCGTCATTCTGTCTAATCCTGGTCAACACAGGAGAACGGTGGGGCTCCGCCCCTCCGGCCTGGCCCCGCCCCATGCTGGCCCCGCCCTCATCTTCCCATCTGGGCTTTCCCCACGTTGCCCACAGCACATCTGCCATGAGTGCAAATGGTCTGGCAGTGGGTGTGATGGCCTTTCCTCGGTGAGGTGCAGTCCAGAGCTCCCACAGCTTCTAGTCAGCAGATATGAGTCGGGGACCAAGCCCCATCCCTGGTGCAAACCTAGACCCTGCGGAGGTGGGCGATGCGCAGCTCTGGGACCCTGGGCGTTTGCCCCCTTTCCGCTTCCCCGGCTGTCCTGTCTCCAGCCCACCTGTATGGAACCCAGGCAAGAGCAAGGTCCTCCTGGCCACCGCCTGGGTAGACACCTGCAGGAATGGGGGTCCCCAGAGTTCCTTCCCCAACACCCCCACCTCTGCTCATGCCTTCGTGCAGGGAAACCTTCCCCGACATCCGAGCATCGGCATTCTGTGCACAGAGACAATTCTGTGAAAACTAAAAATGATGGATGGTGGTTGACGCCAGACCAGTGGTGTCAGCAATTTTCTGCTTTTCTCATTTTGTTTCAATTTTGCCTCAAATAGTAGGAGTTTAGCCTCAGAATAATGAGTCCCCATTTGCAGAGGTGTCCTTGAGAGAAGGTGTGCGGGCACCAGGTGTGGTCTAGAGCCTGCTTCCCTCTCCAGGTTTCCGGGGTGGGCGGTGCTGAGGGAGGATGGTGCCTCTGAACCTCAGGCTCTCCTTATGTCCAACCGGCCTGACGGGATTCATCTCCCAGGGCTCTGGGTGTCATGTCCTAACCTCTGTGGAATGTGTCCACTTCATCCATCTGCACTGCTACCCTCCCATCACACGTCACATTCGTCTAAGTGAAAGTGAATTGTTAGTCACTCAGTCGTGTCCAACTCTGCAAACCCGTGGACTGAAGCCCGCCAGGCTCCCCTATCCATGAATTGTCCAGGCAAGAATACTGGAGTGGGTGCCATTCCCTTCTCCAGGGGATCTTTCTGACCCAGGAATCGAACCCAAATCTCCTTCATAGCAGGTGGATTCTTTACCATCCACCACCGGAGGAGCCTTTGTCAGGTTACCTGCAATCTCCTAACTGCCCCCTCCCCACCCCATTCTCTGCTCTGTGGCTGGAGACATCTTTTAAATACTGAAGTGAATGAAGTCATCTCCTCACTTAATCCCTTCAGTAGTTTCCCATCGCACCAAACCTCAAATGCACTAAAGGCAGCATCTAGATAGAAAAGTAGAGACTGGGTCACACCTTGGGTGGCAGAGCTTAGAGGGCAGAGGAGGTGACTCAGGCTGGAGAAGCAGATGGCGGGTGATGACAGATGAGAGCCACAGCAGGACCTGCTCTGCACACCTATCAGGGTAGGGAAGAGTGGGGAGCAGAGCCCAGGAGCACATTGTTCTCCCACCTTGGAAGGACCCCTTGGGGAACCATAGGACCATGGGGGAGGGGTACCAGCCAGGGTCTGGATCCCTGAAGACGGGGCTCTGTAGACAGCGAGGTTAGCTGGAGGGACACCTCCTCTTCCAAAGGCCCTTCCCACCTCAGATCCCCACCAGAGCATCTGTGGTCAGGAGCTGGCAGGGTGCTGCTCAGGGGAGCATGTTCACAGACCCCAGGCCCCTTTACAGAGCAGGGTGGGATGGGCAGGGGTCTTTGTCAGCAGGAGACCTCCATACTAACGCTGCCAGGGCCCTTGAGGACACCCCCCCCCAGAGTATATCCCCCACTCTGGGATGTACCTCCACACACTCTCCAACACAGGCTGTGGTCTGGCCTCCCTGGATCTTGTCTGTCCCCAGGTCACTCTGTCTCTCCCCCTTTGTGCTCTGACCTCCTGCCCCTCTGCTTTCAAGGCTGCCCTACTATTCTGGTCAGCCCTCCTCACTTCTCCCCGCTCAGCTCCAGCCTCCCTCCCTAGGGAAGTGCTCCCTGCCCTGTGTCCCTGGGGTCACATTTCCCGGGCTGTCCCCTCCTTCATCATACCCAGCACAGCTGACAAGGTGACCTCTGGTCAATACTCTGTCCTCTAGACTCAGGTCCTTGTGCTCAGGGACCACCCTTCCCCGCTGCCTTGCACAAAGTAGGTGCTCATTAAATACTAGTTGGGGGACTGGGTAGTGGGATAATGGGATCTTAGAGCTGGAAGAGGATCTGGGTCTGGCTGGACCATCCACACAGCCCTTCTGTCACTCTGAGAGGGTCCTGCAGGGAGCCAGCCCTGGCTACACAGAGAGGCACCCATGAGTGAGAAAGGAATAGACAGAGGGGCTGGGCCAGCTCAGGGGGCCAGGAAGCAATTAGGGGCCAAAGCCAGAGCAACACTACAGAGGTGTTCATACTGTAAGGAACCCCAAACAGCACTTGGGGCCAGCAACTCTAGAGCCACTCTGTCCTGGTGAGTGTGAAAGTGGAAACTTGTCTTGCTGAAGAGCAGGGGGGCTGCTGGGAAAGTGGGGGACGTGGAGCTGGTGGCAGGAAGTGTGGTCCACAGAGGACAGAGGATGGAGGGGGTTATCCATAGGTCATGCTCCTTCAGTCCTGGACAGCGGGACAGATGGGCCTGGAGGGGTCGTCCCCTCACCCTTCTCCACCTCCCCATTCCATTAGGAGGTCTGAGCCACCCTAGCCTGATCCACTCTCCCCAGGTCCCCATCTGCTGCCTGGTCCAGGCAGCTGCCCTCTCCCACGTGGGCAACTGTAGGTGACTGTCACACACCCACGTCAAGCTGTGTTAGTTCAGGCATGTGCACTTGGGAAGAAACTAAGAGGCAGGCACGTGTTGGGGGATCAGGAGCTGGTGGGGACGCTGCCCCCCAGGGTGAGGGAGGGAGAGCTGCCTGGGAGTCTTGTGTGTATCTTCACGCTCCTACAGAGACACAAATGTCTCCTCCCTTACACGAATGTCTCCTCGTGCACCTTGTGGACTGCATCCTGGCACAGGGAGTGCTGGGGCAAAACTACCTTTATAAATCTCTGGAATCACCCATGAAACTCAGTGCCCACGGCTTTGCAAAGTGAGTACAGAATAGATGCAAATGCATTCAGAATGCAAAAGACATAGTGAAATGAACAGCGTATCATAAATAGTACATGCGTAAATTTAATTTTACAGCTCATTTTGAATTATTTCTTTCTTTTCTTTCTGGCAAAATGCATACATTAGAATTCTTATGAATTAAACGTGGATTTGGTGAGAACATGGTCATTCAGCCTCAGAAGGGCCAGCAGAGAACAGGCTCCACTTTGCACTGTCGCAGCCTCAGCCCTGGCAGGGGCACATGTCACTGCAGCCCCAGGAACTAGTGATGCTCTCACTGGAAGCTGGCCTGGAAGCTCCTCGGGAGATGCCCCATGTGCTGGGGTCTGAGAGGCTGCAAGCTCACTAATCTGGTGGAGGCTCAGATGTGAGCTGCTCTTCTGCCTGCCTGTGGTCAACTCTGCTACACGTGTCTCCCATGCTCCTGAGAGCAGACGTTGTTGTTTGCTGTTCAGTTTCTCAGTCATGTCCAACTCTTTGCAACCTCATGGACTGTAGCATGCCAGGCTTCCCTGTCCTTCACCATCTCCCAGAGTTGGTTCAAACTCATGTCGAGTCGATGATGCCATCCAACCATCTCATCCTCTGTCGCCTCCTTCTCCTCCTGACAGCAGAGATACAGGGAGCAAGTCCAATTGTACAAACCTTTCCAAACTCATGGTAACATCTATCCGTTAGTACTTCATTGGCTAAACCCCTTAGATGACCAAGTCCCAAGTTCAAGGGCACAAATACTCCACCCGTGAAGCTCAGGACAGAAGGGAAACAGTATTTCTGAAAAGCCATCTAATCTCCTTCAGGCACAGCAATGTGTGGAGCCAGAGACTCCCTCTGCTCCACTCACAGCCCGGACCTGCTGTGTCCTCAGCTGGATGCAGATGTTACAGCCCCCACTGCGCACTCTGGGAGCAGGTGTGGTGATTCCTGATCCATGCGGTCTTGTCTCTGCCTTCTGTGGTGACCAAAATAAGCTTAAAGCATGTGTGTCAGTTCCTAGCAACGTGCTGCTGACTCTGCCACCTCAGGGGCCCCCAAATCTCCAGGTTCAGGGCTGCTTTACATGATTAGAAATCTCTTCACCAGGAATGGGATTACTTCTCACATTTCTGATGATTTGCCGGCATAATCAGACCATCCCACTGAGGATGGTTTTACAGATGTGCCTGTGCTCTGAATGTAAAAGCTTATTACAGTCTGATCGCTCCTTGTGAGTAAATGCATCACAAATTACTGTTCGGGAGGAGTTTATGGAAGGACAGTTTTTCTTTCTTAGAATCCTCTGATCAGAGATATATTTTTTCATATTGGAGTCATAAAACATCCATAAGTAGTAATTCTGTTTGTTATATATGAGTTGTAAATTATCTGTTAAGTGTATAAAAGCATGAGAGCCCGTAGATGCCTGGCATTTTCAGAGAATGCAATAGAGAACACATCCATTCCTACTGCTCTCAAGATTCTCAGCGCAGTGAGGAGCCAGGGACTTGTAAGCTGGAAGACCTAGTGGTCAGCACCACTCCCTCCCTATTCACCTGATTAAAGCCAGTCACAGGCTCAAACCCAAAAGTCAAAGTGTGGGGACCCTGCAGGGAGGAGTAAGGGACTGGGGCCTCGGCTCAGCCATCTTGAACATGGGGAAGAAATGCACAGAGCTAATCCTGGCCTCACAGGTGAGGAAGCAGGCACAGACAGGTATGACTGCAGCATAATGGTCAGGAAGACCACTCCCCAACCTAGGGCCAACCGTACTCTTGTGTTACAGTTCCGATCAAAAATAGAGAAATGAGAAGTTGATGATATTCACAGGGATTCCAGATGAGAACTGCCAGAAATTGTTTAAACAGATATTAAAAGAGAAAGATTAACACCAGGGGCTCCTCACTCCTGGAAGTTCTAAGTGTATATGTGAAGAAGAAAAGTGATGGGCTGAGAAGCAAAGGTTGAAATACAATGTGATGATGAGTACAGAAAATTTTGCATTTGTTATAAGGCTAAATAATCACTGTATAACAATGATAACATCCAAAGAGGAAACACAAAATCAAACAGAGCAAAAAGGATGTGTATTAATAGCCCACAGCAATAGGGTAACGATTAAAATTAATTAATAAAGGAGGTTATTATTAGTTAATTAATAATTAACTCATAAAGGACATGAAAGTGTTAGTCACTCAGTCATGTCTGACTCTTTGTGACCCCATGGACTGTAGCCTGTCAGGCTCCTCTGTCCATGGAATTCTCCAGGCAAGAATACTGGAGTGAGGAGCCATTCCCTTCTCCAGGGAATCTTCCCAACTCACAGATTGACCCTGGATCCTCTGCATTGCAAGCAGATTCTTTACCGTCTGAGCCACCAGAGAAGCCCTAATTAATTAGTATAAAGGAAGTAGGGATACTAATTAATAGCTGTGCTGCTGGGACTGAAACCCAGCCCCCTTCAGCTGGGACTTGAACCCAACATCCCTGACTTAAGAGGGGATTGGAACCCCCGTCTTCTGATTGGAATTGCTCAGCTGGTGTCAGGACTTATTTATGGAGACTCAGGTTCTTTTTTCTTGGTGCAGAAGGAATTCAGTGAGAGGCAACAGGACAGGGCACTTGTGAGAGATACAAGCGGGCAGGCAAGGGAGTGCAGCGCTGAGAACAAAGAGTGCTACATTTTTATAGTCAAAGAAATAGTGGGGAAGTGAGAAGACCACCTTCTTCCTCACTCTTGGGTATATGTCAAGGTTTATATCATTAGTTCCTCCTTTGGCCCTATATGGTCTAACTGGGACTGTCATGGGGCCATTTAAATCGTATGTATATTAGCAGAAGAGTGGTGACATATACTGAAATATGGTAATACTTCTTAGGTTTCAGTATAATGTCCCCTTTCACCTGGTTTCTTTTCCCTTTCACCTATATTCCTGCTTTGGCTACATGGAGAAATGTTACTCTTCAAGGACCATTAACTCCCTGACTTCTTGTAACAAGATGTTGACCACATACCTCTTGTCTTGTACTATATCTACACATGTAGCTTGTTGCTTGGTTACTGGATTGTTTTCTTGAATGGTCATTAGCTTGCAATAGCCACCCAAACTCTCTAAAAATTCTCTATCTTTAATCTCCCAGTAAGATTTCTAAACTATTTGATTATCCTTCTCTATCTTTCTCAAAACTAGTAGGAGAGGAAAATGATGGAGAAAATTCTCAAGAGTAAAAGACCACAAGGTACTATAATTTTTTGCATGTTTCTGTGTGTGTTGAAAATGTCTCTGGAAATTTCACACAAAGCAGATTTGCCACTGGAGAGGGGAACTTGGAAATTCATGGCTGTGTGGTAGTTGTCAGAAGAAGACCTACAGGAGTTTAAAGTTACAGCAGAGTCTTCCTAGTGAACATTAATTTAGTTTTAAAACTCTGAAGTAGTCAAATGTTTAGATAAGATTGGAGGAGAAATGGAGAACATAGGAGAGAAACAGTCTTAGGCAAGAGCTTCCTCTAAGGTGGGGGTCACTTAGGTCTACTTAAAATGATGGATGGGGTGGGGCCTCTGGGCCTGCAGGGCAGAGCCACGCGTCTAACGGAGGAAGCGACAGGGCCAGCACAGGCTGTAATGGGCCTGCTCATCCTTTCAGGCTGGTGCTCCTTCTGTATCAAGTTATTTGTATCTGTATCAAGATATTTGTAATATCTTCCTGGACACAGAGGATCTGAGCTGCAGATGGGATGAAGATCCAGAAGGTGGTGTAGACACATCCAGGTGTGGTTTAGGAAGAACCTGCCCAGGTGTGAGATGGACATGAAGACGTACTGAGTACTGTCACTGCTGGGTCCTGAGCACAGGGGGATGCCTGTCCTGGGGATGGAGGAGGTGGGAGAGCTGGGCCTCGGTCTCACACCTGTGAGGTGTCAGGAGGCCTCAGCAGGAAGAGTCCTCATAGCGTCATCTGATTTGCACCTAACTTCACCCTCCTTCCACCCGAGCTGCTCCTCCCACCCCTGTCAGCTGACTCCTTCCTCCACTGGTGTGTTATAACAGGGACGCAACAGTTGGTATAAAACTGTGAGACACCCAACACACAGCGGAGAGGCCTCAAGTTAGTCATCTGGAATTGCACCTGCTAAATTCTTCTCATCAAGCTTCTCCTGAGCCCTCACTCTTCCCAAAGCAGAAAGAGCAGCAAATCTACCACACTAACATGTGCGGATGTGGCAGGTGTGATTTATAGCTAGTTGATTTTGTTTTCTGGCTTTTTGTATTAATTTTTGAAATTTTATTTAGTTTTTTAAAATTGAAGTCTAGTTCCCATATGTCTCTGTGGCAAAGAATCTGCCTGCCAACGTGGGAGATGCAGGAGAAGCAGGTCCGATCCCTGGGTCAGAAAGATCCCTTGGAGGAGAAAATGGCAACCCACTCCAGTATTTTTGCTTGGAAAATTCCATGGGCAGAGGAGTCTGGTGAGCTACAGTTCATCAGGTCGCAAAGAGTTGGATGCTGGATGCAAGTGAGCAGGAGCACTAGAGTTAATGTACAATATTATGTTAAGTTACAGTGACGATTCACAATTTTAAAGGTTATGCACCATCTATAGTTATTGTAAAATTTGACTGTATTCCCTGTATTGTACAATATATCCTTATAGCTTATTTTATACCAACAGTTTGTACCTCCCATTCTCCCACTCCTATAGTTCCCTCCCCTCTTTCCCACTGGTAACCACTAGTTTGTACTCTGTATCTGTGACTGTGTTTCTTGTTTTATTTGTTAGCTTGTTGTATTAGATTGTATATTTCATATATAAGTGATATCATACAGTATTTACCTTTCTCTGTCTGACATTTCAATTAGCATAATGCCCTCCAAGTCTACCCATGTTGCTACAAATGGCAAAATTGCATTCTTTTATGACCAATATTCCATTGTGTGTATATGCATATATAGCACATCTTCTTTATCCATTCAAGTGTTTATGGACACTTAGGTCGCTTCCATATCTGGCTATTATTAATAATGCTGCTATGAATGTTAAGGTGCAATTATCTTTACAAACTGGTGTTTTTGTTTTCTTCAGATGTATACCCAAGAGGGGGAATATATACTCAGAAGTGGGTCACATGGTAGTTCGATTTTTAGTTTTTTGAGGAACCTCCATACTGTTTTCCATAGTGGCTGCACCAACTTAACATTCCCAACAACAGTGCATGAGTGGTCCATTTTCTCCACATCTTCACTGTAGGTTGTTGTAACATACAGAGGGTTAACCCCACAGAGCAATTCATCCACTGCCTCCCCCCTGACAGAGGCTCCCCTCAGCAGAAACCAGCCTTCTCAGCATCTACTTCCCTGGCCCAGCCCTGAGGGGACTGGGAGCAAGGGCCCTGTGAGGGCCCTGGAGCAAGCCTGGCCTAGAGGGAGGTGCCCCGTGACCGTGTATCCACCTACCCTCAGACTTCTCTGTGTGTGTTCAGCGCTTCCACCTGTGCTTGCTCCTACAATGACAGCATGGTGTGCTTCCCGTCTTTATTCCCAGTGAGAGCCCGGAGTCAGCCAGGGCTCCAGCCGTGTGTGTCCCTGCACCACCGCCATCCTATCACCCCACCTGAGACCAGCACCTGAACAGAGTGGGGTTCTGTGCAGTCAGCCTGCAGCCAGTCTGCCCTGCAGGAGGTAACCTGGGGACCAGGACAGGTAAGGGTGCTGCCGTCTGCCAGCCTGTGGTCCAGGTGCAGAGGCAGGGAGATACCCGTGTGACCTTGCCCTTCAGGGTCAAGGGTCCAGAGCCTACTACGGTGTCCAGGGTTTTGGTGACACCACAGAACCCACTCCATGTGAAGGACAAAGGAAAATCATCTTCCACTCCAGGGGTTCACAGAACTGCTGGGGACCCAGAAAACAACGCTTTCCCCGAAGACCAGGCAACAGGGACCCAACAGAAGTCACCTGGGCACCCCAGCCGGTGTGCCCCACTGACCCTCATGTGACCTCTCCTACTCTGCCTCCCTCACTCCAGCCCCCGGTCCTGGAGCAAGTGCCCCATTGCCGAAGCCTGGAGCATCTCCCCTCCCCCAGGTACCAGGCATGGAGACACCTCTTTCTAAAAAGAGCCACATGGGGTCCTGTGATCAGATGAACACAGGGCTTTTAACCTGCCCCAGTCCAGGCACACCTCTGTGGTTGTTGGTCTTAAACATTTATAAACAATATTCCAGTGAATGCTATACATATATACATACATACATACATACATACATATATATATATATATATATATATATATATATATATATATATATATAAACATACACACAAATATATTTACTGAACTGACTTCTAGAAATGAAGACCTCATCGAGGAGGAGGGCAGATGGGAATGGGCCAGGCTGAGGCAGGAGACACCTGCAGGCTGAGTGTAGGAAGCTCCGATGATAGCATGTCCTTCCTCTGCAGGGACTGCATCCTGAGGAGGGAGGAGAGGCTGGTCTGCAACGGATGATGCCTCCGGCTCAATGGAGCTCCAAATGAGTCCGCAGCTGAACAAAGGCTAAATTGGAGTCCTGACTCTTTCTGACTTCAGGGAGCATTCTAGCAACCAGTTCCCTCCCTATTTTCCCCAGAATTTTGTAAAGAAAATCACAATTTGAAAGCTGGTGAAGGGCATTTGTTTCCTTCCTATGTCAGTTGAAGGCAGGCTTTTTCATCCAGGGGAGATCTCATCAAACCTCAAACTCACAAGGAGAACTGATGGGAACCAGACTCGCTTCCACGGTTCAGCAGGGTGAGCTAGATCTTATCACCTGCTCCCAACCAGTGCCTGGAGACCTGCTGGGTGCTTTAGACTAGAGCCAAGAGGGCAAGCAGCCAGAGAGACTTTATTGGAGAAGAGAACCATGCCAGAGACCAGATACACAGGAGTGATGTGGACAGGTGACTGGCATCCATCAGTCACCGGGTATTTACTGGGTCCCCATGTGGCACAAGCAAGACACAGAAATGCCCTGATGCAGACCTTCGGTCAATGCACACTACTTTTGTGGGCTGGAGGGTCAGGCAGGATGTCATGTTGTGTTGTGTTCTGTTGAGTTGTGTTTCAGTGATGGAGAGAGGCGAGAGAAGGTCACATGCTTCCTGCCAGTCACATAGCAAACATCACAATACATGAGACACATTCCGCCTTCAGACAAATGCAGACTACATCACTTTGCTTTCGTGTTAAAGATGAATTCTAACGTGTAAGTGATGCAATAATTCTTTCCTAGCCCCCTCTCCTTGGGGGTAGGTATGCTGGGAATCTATACATTAGTTTTTAGTTACACAGCCACGTGTGGATACCTTCTTATAAAACTGCAGCCTTACTAACAAGGCTTTGACACCTTCCCCATCAACCCAATCCTCAAAGGCCCTCAGTAACCCTGTGGGAGGGCCTTGCTGACCTGTGCCATGCTCTCTCTCGCTCTCTCTCTCTCTCTCTCTCACACACACACACACACACACACACACATGGATACAGCACATGCCAATTCCACAGCTGGGGTCAGTCTCCCAGAAGTGTTGGTCCAGGACCACCGCCACTTTGCCCACCTCGTAAGGCCTCTGTGTCAGCTCCCTGGTTGTGATGCTGTGTGGTGGTTTCCTCAGATGTTACCCCTGGGGAGACTGGGTAGTGGGTGCACAGTCCTTCTCTGTATCACAACAGCATGTGACTCTACAGTTGTCTTAAAGTCGACAGTTTCACTAAACATATGCGTATGGGCTCTTTCATTGTTGCCTCAGATGTGTGCCTTGTCTCTCTGAACCCGTGTCTCTGGCACATTCAGAATGTCACACCCCCTGGTGATGGGCACGGGTTCATATAAGGACATGCAACTCAAGCCAGCCCACCAAGGGACAAAGAAACTCAATTTTGAAGCTTTCATTGGAACTAGTGGAAATGCCGTATCTTTTTGCATTTTCATACTGTTCATGGGGTTCTCAAGGCAAGAATACTGAAGTGGTTTGCCATTCCCTTCTCCAGTGAACTACATTTTATCAGAACTCTCCGCCTTGACCCGTCCATCTTGGATGACCCTACACAGCATGGCTCATGTTTTCACTGAGCTAGGCAAGGCTGTGGTCCTTGCGATTAGTTTGGTTAGTTTTGTGTGATTGTGGTTTTCAGTCTGTCTGCCCTCTGATGGATAAGGATAAGAGGCTTATGGAAGCTTCCTGATGGGAGAGACTGACAGGGGGAAACTGGGTCTTGCTCTAATGGGCGGGGCCATGTTCAGTAAATCTGTAATCCAATTTTCTGTGATGGGCAAGGCTGTGTTCCCTCCCTGTTGTTTGACCTAAGGCCAAACTATGGTGGAAGTAATAAGGATAATGGTGACCTCCTTCAAAAGGTCCTATGCATGCACTGATGCATTCAGTGCCCCCAACACTTCAGCAGGCCACCACCGACCCAGGCCTCTGCCAGAGACTCCTGGACACTCATGGGCAAGTCTGGGTCAGTTTCTTGTGGGATCACTGCTCCTTTCTCCTGGGTCCTGGTGTGCACAAGTTTCTGTTTGTGCCCTCCAGGAGTCTGTTTCCCCAGTCCTGTGTACTTTCTGGCAGCTCTGTGGTGGGGTTAATGGCGACCTCCTCCAAGAGGGTTTATGCCATACCCAGATCTGCTGCACGCAGAGCCCCTGCCCCTGCGGCAGGCCACTGCTGACCCATACCTCCACAGGAGACACTCAGACACAGTTCTGGCTCAGTCTCTGTGGTTTGGGTGTGCATTTTGTGCCCTTCCCAGGTCTGAGCTGTTCAGGCAACCAGGTGCTTGGCAAGCACACTGTCCCAGGTGGGCCGTGCGTCTCAGATTCCAAAACTCCCCAAAGACCCGTCTGTGAGAGGGTTTCCTACTGTGTGGAAACTTCTCCTCCTTCACAGCTCCCTCCCCAGGACAGGTCTCTTCCCCTAACTCTTTTGTCTCTCTTTTTGTCTTTTATATTTTGTCTTTTCTCCTTTTGAAGAGAATGGGCTGCCTTTCTGGGAGCCTGGTGTCCTCCACCAGTGTTCAGAAGATGTTTTGTGAAAGTTGCTCAGCATTCAAATACTCTTGATGAATCTGTGGGGGAGAAACTGGCCTCCCTGTCTTATTCCTCCACCCAAAACCTTTGACTGTGTGGATCACAACAAACTGTGGAAAATTCTTCAAGAGGTGGGAATACAGGACCACCTGACCTGCCTCCTGAGAAATCTGTATGTAGGTCAAGAAGCAACAGTTAGAACTGGACATGGAACAACAGACTGGTTCCAAATCAGAAAAGGAGTACTTCAAGGCTGTATAGTACATCATGCGAAATGCTGGGCTGGATGAGGCACAAGCTGGAATTAAGATTGCCGGGAGAAATATCAATAACCTCAGATATGCAGATGACACCACCCTTATGGCAGAAAGTGAAGAAGAACTAAAGAGCCTCTTGATGAAAGTGAAAGAGGAGAGTGAAAAAGTTGTCTTAAACTCAACATTCAGAAAACTAAGATCATGGCATCTGGTTCCATCACTTCATGGCAAATAGATGGGAAAACAATGGAAACAGTGAGAGACTTTCTTTTTTTAGGGCCCCAAAATCACTGCAGATGGTGACTGCAGCCATGAAATTAAAAGACAGTTGCTCCTTGGAAGAAAAGATATGACCAACATAAGACAGCATATTAAAAAGCAGAGACATTACTTTACCAACAAAGGTCCATCTAGTCAAAGCTATGGTTTTTCCAGTAGTCACGTATGGATGTGAGAGTTGGACTATAAAGAAAGCTGAGTGCTGAAGAATTGATGCTTTTGAACTGTGGTGTTGGAGAAGACTCTTGAAAGTCCCTTGGACTACAAGGAGATCCAACCAGCCCATCCTAAAGGAAATCAGTCCTCAATATTCATTGGAGATACTGATGCTGAAACTGCAACTCCAATACTTTAGTCACCTGATGTGAAAAACCAGCTCATTTGAAAAGACCCTGATGCTGGGAAAGATTGAAGGCGGGAGGAGAAGCGGACAACAGAGGATGATATGGTTGTGATAGCTTATGGTGAATGGTGTCGGATTTGTGATCTCTGAAGAAGATTTAACTTCAGGACCAGGGACCAGGCTTGATCACTCAAGAGCTTTTGTGGAGCAGAGTTTTTATTAAAGTATGAAAAGGGGCAGAGAAAGCTTCTGATATCAGAAGGGGGATGGAGAGTTTCCCCCTCGCTAGTGTTAATAGGGGACTTATATACTTTTTAACTAGTTATTACAATAAATCAAAAGAATGTCTGGAGGTTGTAAAGATCTTACTAGACCCACTCCCATAATTTACATTTTAAGATAACAGGATTGGCCAGAAGGTTTTCAGGAAGGAGAAACTGTCCTCAAGCAAGATACATTGTTGTTATATAATGCTTAATACAGAGTTTAAACTGAGTTGTTTGTTGTATAATCATCAGTTCTGGGCTTAAAGAAAAGAGTATTTTATGTGACTAAGACTAAGGAATGTAGAGGTAAAAAGATGTTTGTCCTTTCCTCCTCCTTGAGAATTCCAGACTCCTATCTCCTCCTTGAGAGTCCCAGGCCCCTTTCTCCTCCTTGGGGACCCTGGACTTCTTATCAACCTGCCTAGGAATTGACTTTCTCAGTTGGATGGCATCACCAATGCAATGGACATGAGTTTGAGTAGGCTCTGGGAGTTGGTGATGGACAGGGAAGCCTGGCGTGCTGCAGTCCATGGGGTTGCAAAGAGTTGGACACGACCAAGCGACTAAACTGAGTGGAAATGCCAAGTACTTTTGCTGGCATTCCCGAGAGCCTAAGGTGAAAGTGTCATGAGTTTAGAAGATGCCTTGATACCACATGAGGGATGGCTGTCTGAGAATGCAGATAACACAGGAAATCAGAACACTGTGTGAAGAGAGAAGATCCTGAAGGTCTCCTAGATCCAGCCATGCCTAAAGCTAATTACCCACAGATGGTTATTTGCATCAACAAATATTCTGGTGTTTTAGGCAATGTTAATTAAGGTTTCTGTCACTTATAATTGGATATAAATTCTCCTTGCACTGCTGTATCTCCAGCACCCACATGGAGGAAACATGAGGGGTAAAGAGCCAAGAGGGGTAAAGAGACAGCATTCTGAGGATGTAAGTTGGTCACCTAGATCCATCCATACCTGAAACTAACATACCTAGCAATTGCTGTCTTATGTGAGTCAACAAACTTTCTTTCTTACTTAAGCCAGAATGACTTGGGATCTCTGTCACTTATAACTGATAAAGTCCTGATGGTCCTGCACTTTTATAGTGGTTAATACCTCGCTGGCATCAATGAACACTTGGTGAGTAACTGGTAAATAAAAGAATGAATGAAACCGAACGTGTGTGACAATCCCATGATGGGTTCTCGCTGAGCACCCCAGAGGTGACAGAGAAGGGCTCTGGGAGGACCCAGCAGAGCCTGTCACTGCAGGTGGGAGGCTCAGGATGGTGACCTGTGGGATGACACTGGAGCTGGGAATTCACAGATGGGTTGGGTCTGTGCTCAGGACTCCAGACAAGCAGGCAGCGCCAGAAATGGCCTTGGGGCTGGTGTGGAGGATGGTGGGGAGCTTGTGGGTGCTGGAGTAGAGGGGACACAGGGGTGGACGGTGAGTGGGGATGGGGTAGAGGCCTGAGTCCTGGCGAGAAGCATGTCTACACAGGGTCCACCCAGGGAAACAGGGATCACCGTGCGTGCTCCAACCCAGGAAGTGTTAACCCAGGAATCAGCCCAGGGAAAGTGGAGAAGCAACAGAGGTTCTAAGACAAGGGTCTGCTAACATAGCAACCTGCGAGCACCCTGGGGTTAGAGTGACAGAGAGACCACAGAGCTTGGGCCACAGAGGGGGCTGGAGCCACTGCAGAGACAAGTCCAGAGGGAGGGGTGCCATCCTCTGCGCTCCCTTCCCTCATCCTCCACCACTGCCTCTCCCAGGTTAATCCAGGCAGATACCAGCCTACTCCAGGGCTTTGGCCCAGGACACAGAGGATCTTGGAGAAAGTAGGGATCTGAGAGCAAACATGTCAGGATGAGAGTAATATCCATCCAGGAGGACCCAGGGCAAACTCTGAGACTCCCAGGGACTTCTAGGGACTTCTGAGTGTGCAGCTCTGAAAATAGTACTCTCAATGAATGAGCCAGATGGTCTTTAGAAAACAGCATTCCCCCTACGAGCAACGAGAAATGTAGTTAAATAATCAAATTCAATTTCTTTATGTCTAGACATACTGAGATTTCATAGCATTATAATTTTAAGTACAACATACAGCACCGTGCCTGTCTCTCAAATGTGATTTTCTTCTCTTGTAATTGATGGGTGTGATGGACTTGGACAGGGAATAAATAGTGTTCACCGCTGATCACTGGCAGAAGCTGATGTCCTCAGTGTCTGTACGTCAGAGCACCCTGGTGGTGGTGGTGGTTTAGTCGCTAAGTTATGTCCAACTCTTGCGACACCATGGATTGTAGCCCACCAGGCTCCTCTGTCCATGGAATTCTCCAGGCAAGAATACTGGAGTCAGAACACCCTGCTGATGCACAAATGATACACACCACATCACCAACCCAGGGTCAGCACCCATGGCTGACCCTGTAAAGGACAAATGTGCCCACTGCCAGCACACACTGCCTGGGATTCAATGCTGGTCCCACCTGCCCAGCCACAGAGCATTTGGTTTGTATTGATGTGAAGCCACGGGGAGCTGAGCTGAGTGATCCTCCATGATGGAGGCAGGACCATGGGCATCTCATCTGGCCCGGAGCTGGGAAGGCTCATTCCAGGGCCCCATCTCGCAAACTGGATACTATGGCTTAAGGATGTTCAACTTCAGCTGAAAGCTCAGAGGAGCTCCAAGTTCCCCTGGAGGAGGGATAGGCTATCCACTCCAGTATTCCTGGGCTTCCCTGGTGGCTCGGATGATAAAGAATCCACCTGCAATGAGGGAGACCTGGGTTTGATCCCTGGGTTGGGAAGATCCCCTGAAGGACAACCTACTCCAGTATTCTTGCCTGGAGAATTCCATGGACAGAGGAGCCTGGCGGGCTATAGTCCATGGGGTCAAAAAGAGTCGGACACAATTGAAGTAACTTAGCATGCATGCACACATGATGGGTCAACACACTGAACTTTCACACACATGGCATCTTTCCAGGGCCTGACCCTCAGTCAGCACCGATTCTGGAGGTGATGCAGGCATCAGGAGGATGCCCCAGGATTGGGGTCTGTCTATCTATCTCTGTTTCTCAAGTTAGAAGATGGGGCTATTTTTGGATGAACCCCAGAGAGAGGGCTGCAGGAGTGTAAAGGAAATATTAGTCTGTTTTCACAGAACTCACCTCCCCAGTCTCCAGGTCTGAGCCCAGCTCTGCAGAGCAGGAGCAGGGAACAGCCTGTGGTCTGAGAGGCTCGTGGAGTTCCAGCTGGCAGATGGAAGGCCAGCCTGTGGCTGTTCCCAGGAGTAGGAGAGTTGCCCTCCTGAGTCTGCTGGGTGAACCACCCCAACTGAGCCGGGTTGTCTCCAGGAAGGACCCCACAGCTCTGGTGGGATGGTCCAGTGGGCATGGAGCCTTCTCCCTCCCTTGTGTGGGGTGAAGGGATGGAGGTGGAGCATGGAAAGAGGACAAAGGGATGCCCGTGGGCCCTGGGCTCTGGGAACATCTGGGGTCCCGCATACACACCTGTATCCATCCACTTGCTCCCTCACTTGGGAAGTTTAACGTGGCTGTGGAGGATGGAAGGAGGAGCAGGAGGGATGGCAGAGCTGTCGGGTGATGGAAGAGTTAGAGGTCACCCAGGGTTGAGCTTGGGGGAGCTGGACATCAAAGCATAAATCTCAGTTCTCAAAAGCCAGGCTCTCTTCTATTTCATTAAAAGGATTCTAAGGCTTTGGATTTAAGTTTTGCAAAAGTAACAGTGATCCACTGGCTTAAGAGGGTTTATTGAAGCAGCTGAATCCAAGTACAGGTCTGGAGTTGGCAGGTTTGGGATCAGACGCATAGACTCCTGTTCGACCAGCACTATCCCAGGCAGGAGCCTGAGAAGAGCTGTCCTAGCATGTGTTCTACATGCCCAGCACTAGTCCACAGGTGCAGAGGGGGGAGGCCAATGTGGGGCTCACTTCACTGATCGAAGAACCTTCTACTAAGCTCTGGGGCACACAGTGGGATTCCTGCACACACTCATTTAGCTATTAACACCAAATGTATACACTCAACAAGGGAACTGGAGGGGTGGGGGATGATAGATCAACATTTAAACCATCAGGGTCAGCTTGGGTCTAGGAATTTATGCCTCAGATACAGAGGTGGTGGGAGATGCGGACCTGCTGTCCCTCCTCTGTCCCCTCTTGGGTAAACATCTCATCACTGCCAGGTGAGCCCAGGGTTTAAAACTTCAGGGTTTTTCGTTCAGCATGGCCTCACAAACAAGGCATGGACTTCACCTGACGCTCGACAGATAACCAAAACAAAAACAGCGATCTCTTCCATGATGGTTTACAAAGAATATTAAAAAAGAATGTATATATGTGTTTAACTGAGTCACTTTTGCTATACAGCAAAAAAACCCACAAAAAACTGACACAACACTGTAAATCAACTATACTTCAATTAAAAATAAATGGGAAAAAATAAGTGATCTCTTTCCGAGATGGGCAATTTAAGTGATTTTTAAGGAACAGAATGCAATTTTGTTTAATATTTATTATTAAGTATTTAATATTACTGTGTTGGCCAAAAAGTTCCTTCAGGTTTTTGGTAGTACCTTACAGACAAACCTGAATGAACTTTTTGGCCAACCCAGTATTTGCATGGCCCCTGTGCATGGTCTGGCTCCCCAACACCAAGCTCCATCCCAGGTGCTTACAGCCCAGCTTGGAGTATATGTGTGGCCTTTTGCCAAATTTGAAAGCTCTCTGTGACTCAGCTTCCTCACTGGTAAGGGCAGATGATAGAAAAACATACCTTACCAGGAGAGGATGCGATGAGCTGATCCATCTAAGCCCCTTAGCACAAAGCATGCCACTTAGGAGATACTCTGTAAATTCAGTGATTGGTAACTTCACACTCACAAGATGGACTTTGAAACAAAAGGTGCAGAGAAAATTTGTCACACTGTGTTTCAGGGCATTTGAGAAAAAGCACCAGATTTCAAGGCTTTTTCCACGTACTTTCCCAATTTTCTCAGAAATAGTACCTTGGACTGAATTAAAAATTGCACGTTCAATGTACATTTTTGTTCCTCACCTGACTGTCTCAACCCATATTTCTTATCCTCTTAGTCCTGACACATCAGCCCAGAGTTAGAAAGATAACAGGAACTGGGTATAGCAAAACAATAGTAATATAAACATAAGACCACTGTATTTTTTTTCCTCTTAGATTAAAATTGATTTTCTGATTCCCTCTAATCTCTCCTTTCACACATGCCTGTGGGCTATTAACACTGAGTCAGAACACTCCTTTCATTTCTTCCCATCTTGTTCCTTCTGTCTGTCATCTGGAAGGAGAGAGTCTCCCTGAGTTGAGTCCACTCACTTGATATGATTTTTAATTTATACCCAAGGGACAGCTGATGATAATCGACCTTGTCAGAGTGCCCTCCACATCCTTGTCAGCCAGAACCACCTCTCCCCTTCTCTCTCTCCTTCTCTCTCTCTCTGTCTTATTTCTCTCTCCCATAGTCACTCACACGAAGCAAACTACTTAACTGACCCCAGATGCAGGGGGCCATCCCTCTAGGAATCTTCCGGCCTTACCGCAGGACATCTCCCCTTTCCTGGTTTCTGGGTGCACCTCACCCCTACTCTCCCCTCTCCCACCATCCAGGATGCCCTGCTCCCTGAAACCTCAGATCTCTCAGAAAGGTCCATCCCCTCCAGCCCACAGGACCATGCTGCTGCTTCTCCCAGACTCAGGGAGAGGCCGGGGTGAGGCCTGCAGCTATGGGACACAGCAGAGGTTTGTCACATTGATGAGAACTCAGCCAGTCTCCTGGGAATCCTACTGATAATGTCTGAGATAAAATCACAGTGACCTCCCTCCTGGAGTCCGCATGGTGCAGACTTCCTCCCTCTGCCCTTTCCTGTCTCCGTCTCCCAGAATCTGACCCACGGGTTCATCTGCTGGACTTGATCTTCCTTGTGCTGCTCACACCCAGCACCCAGGGAGGACCTGGTCCACGGGACCCAGTCAGCAGTGCCAGTAGAAAGAGTGAACATCGGGGAAATTGGGGAGGGGGCCAAAGTCCTGGGTGTACCGTCCACATCCTGGTCGTGTCCATGTCTAGGACACAGGCTTAGCATCATCCTAAGAACTAGTTGTGTTCTTTAGAGGGTAGTAATCCTGTTACAAGTCACAGAGGATGTTCTGGGATTAATACCAATGAGACATTGTCATATTTTAAGAATTGATGGATTACATTGGGCCCATCTGGATAATCCAGAATGTACACTGTATTTCAAGATCTGAACCCCTAATCAGATCTGCAAGACCCCCTTTCCTATGTAAGTTAACACAGTCACAGGTCCTGGGGGTCAGGGTGTGGACACCTTTGGGGCCATTATCCTCCCAGTCACATCGTCATGGACTTGAATCAAGGTTCTCCTTGATTCAAGCTCTGTTTCCCCAATGGGATGCTGTGCTGTGATGTGATGAACTGCTTGTCTGTCCCCATCCTCTGACTTGAGGGTCAAACCTTCTCAAGATCAAGAAGGGTATCAAATTTCCAAGAGTCCATTCAGTGAATATGAACTGATGCAAAGGTGAACCCTCAGAACACCCTCAGGCAGGTGGGGACAGGAAACTGTGGACCAGGTGGGGCTGGGGCAGTGGTGAGTGTGCTCCCCCCGAGGGGGGTCCACTGCTCAGCACCAGCCATGGGGGGTGGGGCTCGGGGATCTGCCGTGCAGGATCTGAGCCCTGACTCCTTAGCAACATACAGAAATGACCATTTTAGGCAAAAGTTCTTAATTTTTAAGCACTGGACACTAACTCAAATTGTTCCAGCACTGACCAGGTTGAGCACCTGGAGATCACCCAGCCTTTGTGACCTCTGCGCTTTACAATCTCTGCTCTGGGAAATTTCTTATTTGACAAATCAGCCCAGAGGTCCCCAACCAGGCCTCCAGATGATATTTTTAACATCAGATCTGGTGTTGGCCACTCATTTCACCCCCTTCAAAGGCTCTCCCTTGTCTCCTCTGAGCCTCATCTGCTTCCCCAGCCCCTCCTTCCACCTCCTGCTGCTCCAGAGTGGTCCTCAGTCACCCACTGTGTTCACACCCTGAGCCTGGGTCCCCATGCTTCCCATTCCTACAATGTCCTCTCCCCTCATCAGCCTGGAAAATCTCCCTTCATGGAGCCCCCTCCTCCAGGAAACCTTCCTTGGCTTCACCAGCGGATCTGGAGCACCTCCTCTAGGCCATCATGTTCCCTGTAACAGATGTATCACCATGCACAGTAACTGCCCACAGAGGTACCCAAGACATATTTATTTATCACTTGCCGTATCCCTTCTAGGTCCTGAGGACACAGACGTGAGCAGGCACACCAGGCTCAGCTTCACAGAAACAGTGACGCCAGCTGTGGAGGAAACCAAGTGAGAGGAAGTGGTGGAGGGTGTTTAGTGCAGTGGACCAGCACATTTACCTGGGGAAACAGTGCAGAGACCAAGAGTGAAGGGTACGGAGGGAGGAGAAGGTCTGTAGGCTGATTCCAGTTTCCAACCTTCCGATCTCTTGCACACTGACTCTGATGCTTCTTGAGCTCACATCACATCTGACACACTTATTAGAATAAGGATCACAGTATTCCAATGTCTATTCAGGGGTCTGTGTTAGCATATTCATGTGGCTGCCTCACCTGAGGCTCCACAGGCTTGTCAGAGCAAGATCAGAGGTCAGCCCTCCATCCCAAAGGAAAGTTGGGGCTGGCAGAGGGCCCAAAGTCCCTTCCATCTCACTGTTCTGCCTTCCCTGGGACATCACCCTAGTCCACAAGGCCAAGTTTGGGACCCCATCCTCATATCTGCAACCCAGCTTGCAGGAGGGGAAAGGGACAGGAAGCGGAGGGTGGCCAACTTCCTTGTAAGTAAGTGAGAGCATCACACCTGCCAGCATCTCATTGGCCAGCACTCAGTGACCATAACTCACTGCAAAGGAGCCTGGGGAATGCAGCCTCCAGCTCAGGGGAGGCTATTCGATACTAGACTAGGGAAATTAGAGGGAGAATGCATATTAGAGGCTACATTTTAGTCTTTCCAGCAGACTACAAGTTTAGAAGGTAATGGATGTGTAATTATCTTTCTTTCAGTAGCACTAGCACAAGTCCAGATGCACAATAGTTTCTTGGTAAACATTAGATGACTGTAGGAATGTATGATAATAAAGGAAAAAATATCTTACGATTTTGTCTTTACAAAACAAACAAAAACCTTACAGGATGTAGGGCTGCCTCAGTGGAGTGATGTAACTTTCAAGTGCCTCGGATGTGTAATGAACAATACGTGAACTTTGTGTAATAGTCTATTGGACAAGATCTCCAAAGAACAAGGTTTTGCCCAAAGAATAAGTTTTGGCCACTTGTTTCCTGTGGTACATGCATTTGGGGGGAAAAGGTTAAAGTTTTTAAAAAAGAAAAATTGTTCAAGGCTTCCCGGTGGTAGAGTGGTTAAGAATCCACCTTGCAATGCAGGGGACATCGGTTTGATACCTGGTTCGGGAAGATCCCACATGCCTCAGGGCAACTAAGCCTGCGTGCCACAATTAATGAGCCCGTTTGCCACAATTACTGAAGCCAACGTGTCTTAGAGCCCACTCTCCACAACAAGAGAAGCCCCCACAATGAGTAGCCCATGCAATGCAACTAGAGAGTGGCCCTTGTTCTCTACAACTAGAGAAAGCCCATGCACAGCAATGAAGACCCAGCAGCCAAAAAGAAGTGAATAAGTAAGAATAAATAAATATTTTAAAAAATTGTTTACCCGTGGGGCAAGGGAAGAGGGAAGGGCAAGACAGGGGTATAGGATTAAGGGATGAAAACTATTATTTATAAAATAGACAATCAACAAAGATGTTCAGCACAGGTAATTACAGCCATTGTGCTAAGTTACTTCAGTTATGTCCTACTCTGTGCAGCACTATGGACGGCAGCCCACCAGGCTCCTCTGTCCATGGGGATTCTCTGGGCAAGAGTACTGGAGTGGGTTGCCATGCCCTCCTCCAGGGTATCTTCCCCACCCAGGGATCAAACCTGCATCTCTTACTTCTCTTGCATTTGTTGGCAGGTTCTTTACCAGTATCACCACCTGGGAAGCCCAAGTACAGCCATTCCCTTGTGATAACTTTTAATGGAGTATAATCTGTGTAAATACTGAATCACTCAGCTGTAGCCTGAATCTATTGTAGTACTGTAAATCAAATATACTTCAGTTTAAAAAAATTTCCCAACCAGAATAGCATTGACAAACCTAAAGTTTACAAAACCCATTTGCCGGTTAGATGCACACACACATTCCATTACTTCACAAAGGACTGAAAAAAAAATTTACTAAACCTTGAAATGAAATAGAGACAAAGCATGGGAATTTAATTCCTAGGAGGAACCTTAATAAAGCCACTTGTGGCTGAAAATGAGGCCACTAATGAAATAATTTCCAGGAGTGTCTGGACATATTACACTGAAATGAAGAGTGCTCACTGGTAGCTACTTGAATAATCCATTGCTAGTAGATGATAAAAAGAGGAATTCTCTAAAGCTCTCAGGCAGACTTGAAGAGATCCACTGGGGATCTGGAGCTTGGAGCTATGGAAATTCCAGAAATATTCACAGCCCTTTATCCTGGGGCTGCTGAGGAAGTGTCCAGACCATGTGACCATCCGGATTTTATTGGCATGTCCCCCGTCTGGGATGTTTCTCTTTCACATAACCCACTTCTCAACAGCAAAGCTGCCTTCGTGTTCAGGACAGAGGTTCGGGCTTCATCCATGATTTCCCCCTTTGCTTCATCCCACATCCAGTATCTTATAAATCCTGGAGGGTTGACCTCAAATGCATAGTGACTTAGTTTATTTCCTCCTAGAAGCTGGCCTGGAGCACCGATTCAAGGTCATGTCGTGTATTTGGGAGGGGATCTCAGCAAAAACTATAGTGAGATGGGGGAACAAGGTCATAGAGGGTCTGTTATGAAGTCAGTTACCTCTGTGTCCAATTAGAGCTGATCCCACCGGGGAATCACATTCAGTGTGGACACTCTTGCAGTTCTTCCCCCTCCCAAGGGGCAAGGGAGTAGGGATGCTGATACACCGAATCTTGTCATTCATCAGCTGGGGGCTGTGCTTGCGGACACACTCTGTCTACCAGCAGACAGTGAGCATCAGGGGATACGCCTGAAGGACACTTTGGGGAAGAATGGGACATATTCACTATCTTGATCATGATGTTTTCACTGGGATACAAGTACATCAACACTCATCAAAGTGCACACTTCAAATGTGAGCAGATTGTTGTATGTCAATTTTTTCTCAACAAAGCTTTTTATAAAAGTTCCAAGGGCCTCTTACAAGTGTTAAATTCAAAATCCAAATCCCTTCCTTTTGCCTGAAATTCCATATAGGTGGCCCCGCCCACTTTGTCTCCCACACCTCCTCCCAAGAAGCTGCTCCTCTCTCTCCTGGCCCACACCAGTCCCCACCCCAGCTCCTCTGCTCTTTCTGTTCCTTCTTCCTGGATCACTTTTCCCCAAGATCAGTCTCAGCTATCAACTTTCAGAGGGGCTTTTTTTCTGACTGCTCACTCTAAATTAGAAAGTGCGCGCGCGCACGCACACACACACACACACACACACACACACTTATAGATTTATGCACTAACACCTCCACCCACACATACCACAACACACCTGCACATCTACACCTCCACACAAACCTCCACATCTATACACTGTGCACACACACCTATACATGCACGCGCGCGCACACACACACACACACACACACACATCCATCTATCACATCACCCTGCATCATTGTCCTCAGAACACACATCAACACCTGGAGTCACAATGTCCATGATTCTGTCCCATGATCACTGCGGGGCTCCCTCTCTAGAGTATCAACTCCAACAGGGCAAGAACTTATGTGACCTGTTCAATGTCTCCTTCAGAGTTTCTGGAACCTTTCTTACTGTGCGGGAGGTATTCAATGCACATTTGTTGGGTGATGGAGGAGGTTTTGTCTTCAGCAAGGTTGAAGTTGTAGCAGTGACCCCATCCCCTGGGTGGGGGCTGTGTCACACCCACTGAACACCATCCTCAGTGTCCCTACCATGTGGGCCCCCTCTGTCTCCCCCTCCTCCAATTCTGCATACATCACACTGATCACAGTCCCTTGTGATGTGTGTTAGTACAGACCTGTCCTAGCCTCCTCGTTAAATACAAGGCCAATTCTTGGACTCAGTTTCCTCACAGACATGAAGGATGATGCCATACCTGTCTCATATGCCAGTGTGAAGATGAAGGTCACACATGTGAGTTCCTGGTGGTCCTGACACCCAGCCAGCTCTTACCAATGCTGGTTGTTCCCACACACCGGCCTCCAGCCTGCTCCCAGGGTCTGCAGGGTGAATTTGTGCATGATCATTCAGGTGGGCCATGTGCCCCATTCCCAGTGGTCATGGAAAACACTTGTATTAATTTATAAACATGGACACTGAGCAGCAGCAGATGTGGAGTGGTTCTGTCTGAATACAAATATGAATAATTGTTCTACTTTACCTTTTCTAAATTGATTTCTACAGTGTGTCTCTTTAAATATGTATTGGTTGTTGTTGTTGTTCAGTTGCCCAGTCCTGCCTGCCTCTTTGTGACCCCATGGACTGCAGCACACCAGGCTTCTCTGTCCTTCACCATCTCCCAGAGTTTGCTTAAACATGTATGTCTTCTCTTAAATTTATAATGTCAACAACTGCATAAATATGTCAATATGTATGTGTTTCTGAGCATGTCACTTGAACAGTTGTATACACCTCCCCGCATCTTAGTGACTTAACTGAGTGGTTAGCAACACAATTTCAAGCACCTTGTTTACAAATAGTGAGCTCTCCACTTAGAGGCGAGCCCACTTAACAGAAACACTCTAAACCAATTCACTAGCTGTGAAAAACCATCGAAGAAAAGTGTCTGAGAGCCCAGAGGAGAGATTAAATGGATGCCAAGGTTAGAATGAAATTCCCCGTCTCTGAAATGGAGGGAGAACATTGAAGCACAAATAAATGAATGAATACTTTTGAAAAAGACTGATTGGAATTGATGTAAAAAGTAAACACATCAAAACTAATAAAAACAGATGTATCTGAAGTAAATAAAAGACAAACCCTAGTCCTTGCAGAAGAGGATGTTCTAGGAAACATGGGTTCCAGTATTCAGCCCTGGAATAGGAGATAACAGGATGATAGCTAAACATAGTTGTGAAGGAAACTGTGCCTGCCACCCAAGACTCCCAGTCTATTATAAAACTTGCTTTCAAAGGATGCACACAAAAGTTTGCAGCAGTCCCATAGAACCCCCATGTCTCAGTGCTAAAAATAACAGTCCATTTCTCACCCAAGCTTTGTGTCAATCAGGGACTGACAGGGGTGCTTTGCTCACCACAGTCACCACAAGACCCAGGCTGCTGCTGCCAGTCACCATGTCAGAGGCTGGAGAAGCTCGACAAGGATGTCAGCTGCTCTGGGTTAGAAGGAACTCCTGACCTCCATAACAGCAATAATGGGATAACAGCAATCCTGTTATTCCAGGTGGGTGAGACCAACTCCAAGACATGGGAATGAGATGAGCTCTCCTCTATGGGGCTCTGTCCTGTGCTGTGGGGGCTCAGAGGAGAGAGCATCAGGAGCAGGCAGGGGGTCTGGAAGAGCTTCCTGGGAGCTTCCTGCCTCAGGAAAGGCAGCCATGCTCATGAAGAGAGGGTCATAAAAGGCTGAAGCCTTAGATGTTTCTGGAGGTGGGTGGAGGTCTGAGCGCTGTGTGGGACTCAGCTGTTGTCTTTTGGGGTCCCTGCTCCTTCGCTGCTGATGTGGAGTCTCCCCAGCAGCACCAAAGGCAGATGCAGGGCAGCCAGCCTGGGTACATTCTCCACCTGAGGACATGCCTGCCACTGCAGGAGTGTGCTCACCTCGCTAGGACCAGGGCTGTTGTAGCCTCACTTAGACCTTACTTCTGGGAGCTGTTCCCACCTGAATTTCTCATTGTGATTCTACAGCTGTCTGAGTTTTGCATCTCATTAGACAGCATTTCTGCTTTCTATAACGAGTGGAGAATCCCAGGACTAGGGTTTCGCTTCCATACACACGGCCATAGTCTGCAGGTCGCTGATACCTTGGGTGTCTGTGGATGATTCATCAGCTTCCAAGTTCATGAATCACATTAAAATTTCAAATTTCATTAGAGCCTCAAGACGGTCCAGAGCTCAGTATAATTTATATTCAGTCAAGGTACAAAGCCTTGAATCTTCATACTGATACACTCAGGTCTAAACCTTAAAATAAGAAAGTACCATTTTAAGGAGCACACTACAGGTAGGCTCGGAGAAGCATTAGCCCGTGACGGGGCTGTGAGGAGCCTGGTAGGGAATCTTCAGGACCAGAGAAAGGGCAGGACAGGGGACAGGGTGGCCGAGCTCTGGCCGGAACTGTAGAGGACGCTGTAGTCCCAGTGGGTCCCAGGCTCTGGCTGAGGTCAGCGGGTCTCAAAGATGCATGTCCAGGACCAGAAGTGAGAAGGAAAGGCCCCAGGTGGGATCCCCTCTTCTCCTGCCTTCAGGATCCCCATGCCAGGGTAGCAGGCAACCTCCAGGGCACTGACATAGATTCTGTGGAGGACATATCCCAGCACCCACCTCTCCTTCTAGGAATGCCTCAAGTTTCACCAGGGAATTAGCCTCCCAAGCTCAGAGCAGTGATCCAGGCAGAGCACCCTTGGCTCCAGGTCAGGTCAAGTAAAGCCCTGCCCTGATTTCAGTGATTGGTCCAGAGCTGGTCACATAGCCTCAGCGTATCCAATATGCACCTCGGCTATCTGGGGCCAGTATCTTGTGTTTTCACATCCTGAGCTTCCTTTCCTCAGGGCTCACCATCAGGAGTGGCTGCAGCCTGATGGCTGCTAGATGGCAGGTATTCTCTTTCTTCCTGAGTTCCTCAGGACTCACCAGCTCATATTGAAGGACTACAATCACTGATGACTGTGACATCCTTGTTTACTGATATACTGGAAGTATTCCATTCTCACACTCTCAGACACCACTCCCAGGACACACACCTGCTGGTTACCCACCTGGGCAGCACACATGTGACATGTACTCAAGCTGAATCCAGCCCCCAAATCAGACACAAAGGTTGGGAAAGGGCCAGATATTGGCCCAATATTTCTTGCCCACCTGACAGTCAGATGTTGGGAAGACACACTGTGTTTGGAAACCAGGGGTGGAGGCAGAGAAGAGCCAGCAGCTTGGCCATAGTGTTTGGTCATGAGAGGGAGATGGATGTGGTCTGTGTCTCCTTTGTATGCATCTGTGCATGCATGCATGCTCAGTTGTGTCCGACTCTTTGCAATGCTATGGACTGCAGCCCACCAGGCTCCTCTGTCCATGGGGATTCTCCAGGCAAGAAAGCTGGAGTGAGTTGCCATGCCCTCCTCCAGGGGATCTTCCCAACCCGGGGGTTGAACCTGCATCTCCTGTGGCTCCTGCATTGCAGGCAGATTCTTTGCCACTGAGCCACCAGGGAAGCCCTTTGTATAACGTGTCACAATTCTAAATCATAATCCCTTGATCTTCCACAGACAAGACAATGAAGATGTTTAAATAAAACAACTTTTGTGAGTTGATTTCTCTTTCAACTTCCTGGGTGCAGTAAATACTTTTTTTCGGTGAAACCTTTGTCTCTTCTTTTTTAAAAAAAAAAAAAGAAAGAAAAAAAGAGCTTATGTGGATTTCCTCCTGCACTTACTTCATAAAGCTTGCCTGGTGATACTCTGCTGCCAAGGCCTGTACAGGTGCCCCCCAATTATCAGAAAGTGAGTCACTCAGTTGTGTCCAACTCTTTCTGACCCCATGGACTGCCAATCCATGGAATTCTCCAGGCCAGAAAACTGGAGTGGGTAGCCATTCCCTTCTCCAGAGGATCTTACCAATCCGGGGATCGAATCCAGGTCTCCCACATTGCAGGTGGATTCTTTACCACATGAGCCACCAAGGAAGCCCAATTGTCAGAAGTGGGGTTAATTGGGATGTTGTGACTGCTGGGCCATGATGTGGAGAGCCCTTAGGTGGTAGGAGGCCCTGGGCATCCTCAGGAATTGGGATGTGCTGGTGTTCCATGAGGGAACACTGGTGTTTCCTGCATCCACCCTGATAGCTCAGAGAAAAGACAAGGCCAGGGACCCTCATGAGCAGGTTGTTGATGAAAGATGGGGAGCGATGCTGCACTTGGACTTTCTATCCTGGGAGCATTTTTATTCTTCACCTTTGCAGCAACCTGGAAAGGCTCCCCTTGCTGTAGGTCAGCACTCACAAAGCTGTGGATAACTTGCCAGGCTGGGGCCGATGGAGGAGGTAACCTTGGGAGGTGGTGTCGTCGGCTCGGTCCCTGAGGGAAGCTCTCACCCTGGGTGGGGTGAGGAGGCTGTTTCACACATGTTACTGGGAGGTCACTCAGAGCTCCCCCCTCCCTTTGCTTCATGCAGCACACACAGGGTAGTGGGAAAGCAGAGGAAATTTTTAAGCTCTGGATGAAAATCCATTAAATTTCTAAGTGTCCCCAGGTTTTCTGGTGCTTGGCACTGGCCAGAGTCCAGGTCTGTAGCTTGGACCTAAAGAATCTTGACCTGTCCCTAATGGAGACTGTGACCCAAGAGCAGAGAATAGCCCTGGACTCGGGTTACTTGGGACGTCACTGACACTTCTGTTCAGCCATGATGGAACTGGGACCCTCGCCCTCTGCACCCAGACTCCAAATGTCCCCAGTGCTGCCCAGCATGGGACAGGCTTGGGAGCTGTACCGTCCTTACCAAGTTCTGTTCAAGTTCATGCTCTTGCCAGCTCCCAGTATGTCACTGGTCCCCAATGATCCTGGCAGAGCCTGGAGAACAGAAAAGAAAGTACCTGCATGGATTAAAAATGCAGCGAGGCTTTGAAAGCCATCAAAGTCAATTCCAGTTTCAAGAACAAAACACATTTCATGGAACATCATTGCAATTACCTTGTGTTATAATATCAGCACTTAGTCCCTCTTAGCATCCTCTCCATCTACTCATTTCTTATGCATGATCTTAGCGCAGAGTGACAGCTGCCTTCGTTTTAATTAAACGCTCGTAATGTTCAAGTGCATTTAGAAGGGAAAGGGACATGGTTGCCCTTTGAGGATAATTATGCTTGTGTTATAGCCCATGTACTACACCCCAGGCGGTGCACAGCTCAGCCATGTGCCCACCGTGGACCTTGCTAGAGTTTTGCTGCCCACTGCAGGTGCTGAGTGGGTCCAAGAACAAGTGCCCTCCCGATCAGGTCATCCAGACCGTCTACATCCTCAAGACCAGTGTGAGGTCACAGAGTACCTGTAGCCCTTCCTGCTGAAGCCCTGATGGTCACTCAGGAAGGAAGCATGGGGCAGTGCCTCATAGTCTGTGTACCGGGGTGTCTCTCTCTCCTGGGGTCTCTGTAATGTTGACCAGAATCACAAGTCTTTTATTCCCAAGGAACAAGCTGCCCCTGACTGGTCAGAGCATTCCATTCATTCATTTATTATGCGTTTTCTAAGGACCCAGACTCTGACCTTGGTATTGAAGATACGTGCATTGCATTGTGTCCAACTCTATATGGCCCCACCATATAGTCTGCCAGTCTCCTCTGTCCACACAAATCACAGCAAAATAGACACATCCTCTACCCTCAAATTCACAGGCTAGAAATGGATACAGAAAAGGAGTCACTAATCTAAAAATGCAGAATGGCAGACTGTAATGTATAATGGGACAGAAGATGATGGAGGGTTTGGGAATATATAACAAGGAAGTTCGGGGAGCTGACATCTGGAGGATGTGCAGCCAAAGGACAGGGCATTCCAAGCAGAGAGAACAGCAGGTGCAAAGTTCCTGAGGTGAGAGGATGCCGACCATCTAGATACAAAAGTCACTGCACCCAAACCTGACACTGATGCTGGGCTAACTGCACAGTGCTTGCTCTTTTAAACACACCTCCTTGTTGGATCTTCATCCAGCCTGCAGAGTCAAGAAAACTTAACGAGCACATTAATAGCATGTCCATACTATGGATGAGGTGCTGAGCGTAAGTAACTTGCCTGTGTTTATACAACTCATGAGTGGCTGGGCCACAGTCTAAACCAGGCCATCTGGCTCCTGGTGCTGAACTGGAAGATCTCTCAAAGCAGCCTGAGCTCTAAGTGGAGAAGAACGAAATGTGCAGGGACTGGGTGTAGGAAGGACCAACGCCAGAGGAAGACCAGCAGGCCATCGCATCTCAGGATACTTTCTATCATGAGCAACACCAAACCTAAACCAAACCAACTTACATGAAAAGACACTTCATTGGTGCACTTAGCTGGAGAGTCTAGGGTGGATGTCAGGCCTGGCTTGATCCAGGGACTCCCATGAAATCACCAGGGCCCATTCTTTCCTCTCCTTCCCTATGGTTGGCTCTGTCCAGAAACTCAAACCTCCTCCTGATTCATGATTCAAAAGACTCAAAAAATGCTGACCATCTCGTCACAGCCATTCAAGCTGAAGACCAGGGTTTCTTCTGTTTAGGCTGGAGAGAGCTGGCTTGAGTCATACAACATTTCCTGAATCAATCACTGTGATTCAGATGGAAGCTCTAACTGGCCCAGGCCTGGAAGGTGTAACCCGACCCACAGAGCCCACATCTTGGGTCCTGGGCGATAAGGAGATGCTCCAGGGGTGAACAGAGACCAAAATAGGAAAGAGAGAAAGAGCGGCTGGGCACACAACAAGCAAATGTCACTCTCAGGCCCTTTAGACAGGTGTTGGTTCACAGAAGGGGCCTCCATATGTGGAGGCAGGGAGAGACTAAAGGAAGACAGAGACCACTCCAGACTGGTAGATTAGTCAGTTCAGTTGCTCAGTCAAGTCCAACTCTGTAACCTCATGGACTGCAGCACACCACTGCACTCCCTGTCTATCACCAACTCCCACAGCTTCCTCAAACTAATGTCCCATCAAGTCAGTGATGCCATCCAGTCATCTCATCCTCTGTCATCCCCTTCTCCTCCCACCTTCAATCTTTCCCAACATCAGGGTCTTCTCAAATGAGTTAGTTCTTCACATCAGGTGGCCAAAGTATTGGAGTTTCAGCTTCAGCATCAGTCCTTCCAATGAATATTCAGGACTGATTGCCTTTAGGATTGACTGGTTGCATCTCCTTGCAGTCCGAGGGACTCTCAAGAGTCTTCTCTAGCACCACAGTTCAAAAGCATCAATTCTTTGGTGCTCAGCTTTCTTTATAGTCCAACTCTCACATCCACACATGACTACTCGAAAAACCATAGCTTTGACTAGATGGACCTTTATTGGCAAAGTAATGTCTCTGCTTTTTAATATGCTGTCTAGGTAGGTCATAGCTTTTCTTCCAAGGAGCAAGCATCTTTTAATTTCATGGATGCAGCCACCATCTGCAGTGATTTTAGAGCTCAAGAAATTAAAGTCTCTCACTGTTTCCATTGTTTCCCCATCTATTTGCCATGATGGGAAAGTGATGGGACCAGATGCCATGATCTTAGTTTTTTGAATGTTGAGTTTCAAGCCACCTTTTTCACTTCCCTCTTTCACTTTCATCAAGAGGCTCTTTAGTTCCTCTTTGCTTTCTGCCATAAGGGTGGTGTCATCTGCATATCTGAGGTTATTGATATTTCTCCTGGCAATCTTGATTTCAGCTTGTGCTTCATCCAGCATTTTGCATGATGTACTCTGCATATAAGTTAAATAAGCAGGGTTACAATATACAGCCTTGACGTACTCCTTTTCCTATTTGGAACCAGTCTGTTGTTCCATGTGCAGTTCTAACTGTTGTTTCTTGACCTGCATACAGATTTCTCAGGAGACAGGTCAGGTGGTCTGGTATTCCCATCTCTTTAAGAATTTTCCACAGTTTGTGGGACTGGTAGGTGGCAGATTTAACAAGCAAGGGGACCTACACATGGCTGTCTTAAGTGGCTGTAAAATGAGTAGATCTTCTCATCCACCTGCCAGAATCTTATAAGTTTATACAGAGGACATAACAGGGTTAAGTCCAGTCACGATCATGCCCAGATGGTCTCAGCCACACCTTCCCTCTCATGGCTGCTTCCTTGAAAATGGCTGCAACTGTGGGAACAAGGACAGAGAGTACCTTTCAAAGAAAGACAGGGCTAGGAGTCTCCAGTTGTCCAGGGGCCAGCTGGCAGGTAAACCCATGGTCACATCCTCTCCATGACCTCCTCCAACTAGAGGGAGGATGTGCATGCATGCTAAGTCGCTTCAGTCGTGTCTGACTCTTTGCAACCCTATGGACTGTAGTCCACCAAGCTCCTCTGTCTATGGGATTCTCCAAACAAGAACTTTGGAGTGAGTTTCCGTGCCCTGCTCCAGGGGATCTTCCCGACCCAGGGTTCGAACTAGCTTCTCTTATGTCTCCTGCATCGGCAGGCAGGTTCTTTACCTCTAGTGCCACCTGGGAAGCCCAGAGGGAGCGGGGCTCAGCCCAAAGAACAGGATATGTTCTCTGAGCCTCTAGCTCTGGAGAGGAAGGTCGGAGGGTGGTTCTGAGGACACGCCAGCTCTAGACATAGGAGGGCTGTGGAGTTACCCCAACAGCTCTCCACCCACCATGTGCTCAGGTTTAAGCCTCAGAGCCCAAGGTGGGGAGGAGCTTTACACTGGGGGCTCTCAAAGGGGCTGCACGTTAGAATCATCACGGAAGCTTTTGAATGGCAGGATGCTGGCACCCACCTTCAGAGGTCCTGCTGCAGTTGACCTGGGGAACACCCTAGAAGTCAGAATTGTACAATCTCTCCGGGTGACTCCTCCAAGCAACTGAGACTGATCCACGTGCAGTCCTTCTCTGCATGCTCAGATAGTATCTCCATGCCCCAAACACCATCCAAGGATCCCACTCTGTTTTAATTCATTTTGTAATAAAACCATCGGTTCTACCACCTACTTAGCTTTCTGTTGATTTTTCATATCTTCCCTGGGGCTTCTTCAGAGCATCCTGGAAGAAATCAGTATGTGACCTGAACAGTGCCTTTTTTTCTTTTGCTCTGCTGATTTGTTCAAGATTTTCTGGGTGGAAGCCACACTATTGTCGCGGCCAGATAAGTCCTGGTTGGTCAATGACTGAGAGAGGTGGTCAGAAAATTAGCCTCTGGGATAGTCCCAAGTGGGCTTCCCAGGTGGCACAGTGGTAAGAATCTGCCTGCCAATTCAGGAGATGCAAGTGAGATGCAGTTTGGATCCCTGGTTCGGGAATATCCCCTGGAGTAGGAAATAACAACCTGTTACAGTATTTCTTGCCTGAAAAAGCTCATGGACAGAGGAGCCTGACAGGCTACAGTCCATGGGGTCCAGAAGAGTCGGACACACTGAACACACACACATAGTCCCAAATGCATCTGGCACAATTGGTCAAAGATGTATACTCCCATTCTCTCCATCCATCCAGCCATCTGCCCACACGGGCCAGCTTATGCATGCTACTGCAGGTTGTCTGTGGGGAGGGAGCTGATGGTCCAGGATCCAGAGGCATCCAGACCCACAGCTCCCAGGAAAGGATGGAGGGAGGCACATCCTGTGACAAGACCACACTTGCTTACTGACTTAGACGGGGCATGGTACAATCAGCTATTTTGGATGCAGAAATAGAGATTAATCTGGATGCTTACAAAAAGCTTCATTTTTGCAGGGCTCAAAATTTGAATCTGCTGCATATTGGGTGAATGGGAAGGGGATTCTTGAAAATGTGCTCCTGCTACTGATGAATCAGAGCACCAGGTTGCTCTCCCTGAGCAGCTAATGGGTGGATGGAGAAGAAAAGCCAGGATATGTAAGTGAGGGCCAGCCCCATTAGCCCTGTGCCCCGATTTCTGGAATACAAATGTGCACATTAAGTGTTCAGCAATGACCTGGCACCATGAATGCATGCAGTAGGTTCTCAGCAATGACGTGGGACTGTGGGTGTATACAGTAGGTACTCAGAAGTGACACAGATGTACACAGTAAGCACTTAATGATGGTCTAGCCCTGTGGATCTATGTGGCAGATGCTCAGTAATTACCTAGTGTTATGAATGTATACAGTAGGTGCTCAATGATGGTCTGGTCAGATGCTTGGAGGGGTGTCGTGATATAGGGGGTGCTCCTGAAACCCAGGACAAGTAATGCACCCTCCAGGTGAGGAAAGGGTTCTAAAAACCATCTGCCGCAGCAGAGGTCACCTGTGTCAGTGAATAAAGTGACAGCCTGGACCACAGAGGCTCTTATACATCACATGCTCCATCGCAGGTGATCCACTAACAGCCACTGCATTCTCTGGGCACCGACTCTGTGCTGGTTCTCTTCTGAGTACGCTCCCACTAAAGTGTGAGAAGCACAGGGCTGTTAGTCACCACGGAAGCAAGTTTATTTATAATAGGAAAACATCCAAAATAGCCTCTATTTTCAACAATGTGGTACCGAACACCTAGAAATCCATATAAGATCCTATTGATCCTACAGGCCACACCCAGCGAGAGTTTGCAAGGAGGAGCCAAGGGATCCATTCATTGTTAAAGGCTCCCTGCTGACTCTGATCTTCACCAGAGGAGACCATCGTGCTAGAGGGGATGTTAAATGAGGTGAAGGCAAAGTCACATCATGTTATTAAACAAAAACACAGGCTACAATAAAGTGCCTAGAGTCAGCCTATTTTCATTTAAAAGACTGAACTATCTGTGTGTGTAGTACTATAGGCACACACAGGCACACTCTGCACCAAAACACCTCCAGTGGTTCTCTCCTGATGATGTGATTATTTTTTTTCTTTCCTTTTGTTTTTATTTATTTATTTTTGGTTGCACTGGGTCTTCGTTTCTTTGCTCGAGCTTTCTCTAGTTGTGGTGCAAGGGCTTCTCATTGCAGTATCTTCTCTTGTTACAGAGCATGGGCTCTAGGCACACAGGATTCAGTAGCTGTGGTTCCCAGGCTCTAGAGCATGAGCTCAGAAACTGTGGCACACAAGCTTGGTTGTTCCTCAGCATGTGGAATCTTCCCAGACCAGGGATCAAACACTCGATCCCTGCATTGGCAGACAAATTCCTTTCCACTGTGCAAGCAGGGAAGTCCTCCTTCCTTTTATTTTTTAAAAGAGCTTTATTGATATATATCACTTAAAATCTTTCTACAATATGTATCTTGCAATAGTTACTTTGAAAAGTACCAGATTACCTTCCAAACACAGTGGTTGGCAACTGGATACCTGGGAATGTAAAAACCAAGTGGAAAAAGAGTGGAACCCAAAACTTGATTTTATTCCCTGATTAAAGCCATGACAATAGATGCTAACTGGAAGTGAGTTTAAAGAAGTATATTGAGCAGGAGTTTGATGTTCGCAGGCTGGTTGTAAAACTGCTCAACCAACTACTTGAGAAAAATTTTAAACCAACAGGGTACATTGTGCTGTTGACATAAAGTTTGATCCATATTTCAAAAAAAATAAATCATGTGTGGGAATGTTTTGCTCAGCAAGCAGCAGAAATCTTTACCTGGCTGGGAAGAGTACACAGGCACAGGCAGAAACATCAGAGGCTGGATCCCAGAACTTGCCTGCTCCTGGCAGAACAGGGTGGTAACGAGGACTGCAGGGCCCCAGGGAGCACTGAAGCAGGTGGAGAGACACCTTCTGATCCCAGCATCCTCAGCTGTGAGTGGGGTCAATTAGGTTCCCTGCCTGCAGCCTCCAGCTTGTAACCAAGCACCAGAAAAGACAAAGAAAGCCACTCAAACCAGCAATGTGAAAACGCACTTGTCAGACTATTAATGTGTCTGCTGGATCCTTCCTGGGCTGCTGATATGCATCACTCACTGATGACCCAACTTCCTGTCTTATAGGTGCAAGACTGCTGTGAAATGAGCTCACAGGAGCAGCCAGGCAAAGAAAGGTGATGTGTGGGGGAGCCCTCACCTCCCACCAGGCACGCCACATGAAAATCCTCGCTGTGGATTGCTCTTCTCTGGCAACTACTCTTGCAGCCGTAGGTGGAGGGACACTGGGCAGGAGCTGCCCTGGAGGGGGCAGTGAGAACACTTGGACTGGGGCCCCAGGGCAGGTGAGTTCTAAGCCCCTGCTTCCCCACATGTGGTCAGGGAGCTGCATACACATGGCATCCCCTGGGAGGCTGGAAATGCAGAATCCCAGGCCCCAGGCCCCAGCCCCAGCCCAGGAATCAGTATCTGCTGTGTCAGCAGCCCCAGGGGACTTGTAAGCACACTGTTCTCTGAGGAGTTAAAAGGCCGCTGTTCTGTCCAGTCAGCACAGCACAGGAGGAAGAAATGCACCTGTTTTGGCTCCATCAGGTGGGGTAAGTCAGTCATGAGCAACTGCAAACTGCAATCCACAGGAGCTCACACAAGGCAGAAGCTATTCTCCCTCACAAAACCCGAGTGTAGAGAAATGTGGTCCAGGGCTATCATCATTGTTCATGGTCATAAGAGAAGGAGGCTCCTCTATTTTGCCTCTAGGAATTCCTCAATGGCTGACTCCTCTTCATGCTCCAAAATGGCTGCTTGGGCTCCAGCCCTTACATCTACATTCTCCACTGCCTTATCTGACTCTACTCTCCTGAACTTCTCCAGCATCTCCAAGCTTTGGGACCAGCTTCACACAAAGCCACAATAGCTACAGCCTGTGTCCTGGGATGAGTGCTAGGAAAATCAGAATAACTCCCAGCAGGGCCAGATGTGAGCATTCTGTGTGCCCCATGCTCCCTACCCAATGTGGAAAGAGCCTGCCCAGTGTCCATCTATAGGACACAGCAGGGAGAGAAGGGAGAAAGTCAATACACTTAGGAAAGCTCTCTCACCCCCAGAGAATCTGTAAAACTAGGAATAGAACAAAGGGACAGATCTGTTTGCAATGTAATTGACAAACACCACTTGTTAAGCTAATAGAAGCAGAGGAGGCTCCAGAATATCCAATTATGTGAGTAGACTATACAGGATGCAGAAGTCAGGCCATTAGCTCATTTATCTGGACAAACTCCATAAGGTCCATTATTCTTCTCGATTTAATCCCCTCTAAGGTTGCCTGGTGGGTGCATGGGGTAGGGGGTGGAGGGACATAATCACATATGTCCAGGGGAGATATGAGGGCAGCAAGCAGTGCCTCCCAGGACCAGCGCATCCTAACAGCCCATCTTTCTCCCCACCCCTTCCCCTTGCTAGGAGCTGACTTTACCCACAGGCTCTGAGCTAAGTGAGGAGCCAGTATTCTTGCAAAGGGTCTCTCTGATGGTGGCTTATCTTTGGTTTCATCTTCATTCTCTCTGAAACATTTTAGATGACTTACCAATTTCTGCAAGAGACCAACTGATTTCTCTGGTACTGTATTTTCAATTTTCTTCCTGCCTGTCTGATTCCTTATCTGCCTCCATCATTGTCTCTCTTCCACATGACCCCTGAATGCAGGCATTCCTCCAAGGTTCAATTATTGGCCACCTTCTCATTGTAAACTCTCTCCGAATTTCAGCTACCCCTGTGGTCCGAGTATCACGTGAATAACTCCCATTTCTGCATCTCTAGCTCCACTCCTTCTCTAAATTCTGTCCCCACTGCAATCCTGCCAAGTGATGTCCTGCACATGTTCAGGGTGCATCTGATCATCTGATCTCCCAACACCAGCTTCCGCTATCTTAATGGCAGCCCCATCCTCCCAACACCCAGATCCCAAATATCAATGCCTTCTTTGACTCTTCAAAATGCATTCCTGACCCACATCCAATCCAAGACCAACAGGCTTTCTTGGATCTGTACCCAGACAAAACAAATGTCATTGATGGCATTTGGTGGCACCAAGACAATGAGAATCCTACTAGATTGAGTCTCAACTTGCTGAAAAGCAGAGCTATCTCTAGCTACTGAACACTGTTCTCTGATAAGAGACAAGTGGGCAATACTCTCCGAAGGTCCTGCCTTGGGATTCATAAATACCCAAAACAAATCCCATGTTGAGGTGGTGTGGTTGACGGGAGCAGTATATCAAAAGTCACTGTCAAGACTTCCTGGTGGTTCAGTGGCTAAGACTCTGCACTCCCGATTCAGGGGGCCTGGGTTTGATCCCTGGTCAGGAAACTAGAGCCCACATGCTGAAACGAAGAGTTTGCATGCCACAACTAAAAATTCCACATGCCAGAAGGAAGATCAAAGATCTGTGTGCCGCAACTAAGACATGGTGCAGTCAAATAAATAAATAAAATTTTTAAAAATTTAAGAAAAAGGTTGCTGTCATATCTTAGCCAGTTGGCCACTGAGTACATGCAAATAATATGCCCCAAACCAAAGCATCCAGGAGTTCCACACACAGGAAACAGGCCTCTGAGGTCAAAAGATGCCATGCCTCCACTGAAGGTGCCCTGATCTATACAAGAAACAATCTGGAGCATCTCAGCAGTTAATCACCTGCCTCCTACCTGGCAGATGGCTGAGTTCACACCCCTGCCACTGTGATATATCACTTTTGGTAGAAGACCTTCTACAGCTAAGAAGTAATCATGATGCAGAATTTAAAAACCAAGCCGACCATCAGATTCATTACCTGGCCCCTCATTCGGTCAATAGCATCCACATCCGTGCATGCTGGGGGTTGGTTGATGGGGGATAAATTCTCCTGATAGGCAGTACTGATGGCTGTGACCCCTCATCAAAGAAATGAGTGGCTCAGAACTGCACCTAGAGGATAAAGGCATTTTTAGCCGAGTGGAGCCCATGTATCACAACCAAGGAGATTTACTTAGTGATTTACTTGGTGATCGCTTACTGAAAGCTGAATTAAATTGTTTCCATGATAAGGGCAAACACCCCATTACCCTTCTGCCCTCTCTGCTCATTGATAGCCTCTGAGGAGAGTCCTGAGGCTCCACCTGTGGTAGGAGAGGCCAGAGCCGTATCTCAGAGTGCTCAGCTCCCTGTCTCTGGAGAGGCCAAAATTCTATAGGATAAAACCATTCTAATGGGGACGGTTCAGTGTGAAGACATCTTCCAGGACTTATTACTCCACAGATTCCCAGACGTCAGCATGAGCATCACCTGGCATGTATACACGCTAAGTCTCTTCAATCATGTCCAACCCTTTGCTATCCCATGGACTGTAGCCCATGAGGCTCCTCTGTCCATGGGATTCTCCAGGCCAGAATACTGGAGTGGGTTGCCATGCCCTCCTCCATGGGATCTTCCTGACCCACGGATCAAACCCGCGGCTCTTATGTCTCCTGCATTGGCAGGCACTAGTGCCACCTGAGAAGGCTGAGGTTGTGTGGCAACCTGGAGGGCTGGTTAAAACCTGGATTACCAGGCTCCACCCCCAGAGCTTCTGCTCCGGCAGGTTTGGAGGGCAGGACCAAGAGCCTGCATTTCTAATGTCCATGAAAATAATAAAATATCTATAATAGGAATAGAAAAGTGTTTTATTTGAGCCCAACTGAGAACTCTAGCTCAAAAGACAGCTGTTCAGATAATCCTGAGGAACTGCTCCCTAGAAGTATGGTTTGCAGCACAGTTTATGTCTTGTCAGAGAAACAGAACCTCAAACAAGTCAGAGATACATTCCTTCAAGATTTCCAAAAAAAAAAACCAGATCAGCAAGTCAACAAAGCCTTGACACCTGGGAAGGGAGTCATTATTGAAGGAGGACCAACATTGGTGCCCCAGAAAGGAAGGCATTTAATCCTTATTTTTAACTTGGACATTCTTTACTTCTGGGCAATGCACCGTTTTCTTTAATAATTAAAGCAGATGTATAACGTGTGTTTGATAGGCCATAAACCAGTTACTTTAGTTAGCATAATATTCAAGTTAACTCATGCAAAAGCCAGGATGAGTTCCCCAGTCCTCCACATGTAAACATTTCTTTTATCACTAACAACTTCCCAGGTGATGCTGATGCTGCCGGTCCAGGGACTCCACTCTGAGAACCATGGGATTTAATGCGAGAGGAGCCACATTCCAAGATGGCGCAGGACCCAGGGCTCTGACCTCCCCAAAGAGGTCAGACCCAAAGAGCAGGCCCTCCAGGGCTGGTCACTGACCTGAGGTGGGCATGAAGTGAAAACCCCAGGGCTCCTGGGAGATGCGGCCCTGGGAACCCTGTGGTCAGAACTGCTCTGGCCAATGTCTCTCTCCCACCCCCTGGGCCAGAGCCTGGCCTGGGGCCTGCTCAGGACTTACAGACTCTCTCAAATGTGCATTAACAACATGACACAGTTTTGTCACATCCCGTGTCTTTCTTTATCTCTTAGGTCTCAGAGCCAGGCTGGAGTTCCGTGTGCAATGGTCAGGAGTGCCCCCCACCCCCGAGTGCCTGCCCCTCCCATGGGGACACTGCACCCGCCTCCTGATGTCTCCTTGCAGGGGGCTCCTGTGGAAGGGGCTGCATGGCTGAGTGTGGTGGCAGCCATCCTGAGGAGCAAACAGGGATGGAGGAGGTGGGGTCATGGTGGCATTTGCCTGGGAAGGGTGGGGACGGGAGGAGGTGGGGGTCACAGTGACATGATAACAGAGAAAAGAGCATCAGAGGTGACAAAGGCCACAGCTTCATGGATCACGGGACTCACCATCTGCCTCCCCCTCTGCAATCAAGATGACAGACATCCCCAGTGGGTATCAGGAGGAGGCTGAAGGCAGCCCCTCCTAAGTCAATCACAGTCACCCTGTGGGTCAGTGTCCTCTGGGATTCCTGACCACACCATCCTTGTCATTCGATGGGAGAAACTCCTCTAGTAGGGACTCTCTGAGAACTCGTTAACCAAGCTGCCAGGTCTCCTCATCAAAGGCAGAAGGAGCGGGTTACCTGCAGCGCAGGAGGCCTGGGCAGGTGGGGGACACTGTCCATACGCACGCATGCACCACGCACGCAGGGACGCAAGCACGTGACTCCTTGATGCCCCGCCCCAACCTGCTCCCCCCCGGGGGCGGGGCCTTCGTGGGGCTTGCGTCCTCTAACCACCCAAGGCTCCACGTGGATCACACCTCCCTCCACACCCCCAGTCCCTGATCTCACTTGGGAAAACTGAATGTTCTCTGGTGCTTTCTGGGGAGTCTGAAATCATGACCAATAAATAGAGATGAGAAAGCAGGTGGAAGGCAGCCCATTAGGGCTCCCGAGGAAGCATCTGATCCCATTAGTCACTGAGCATTGAGCTGTTGGGCAGGAAAGAGAGGCCTAGATTGAATCCAAGAGATGAGGGGGCGGAAGTGTCCCGAGGAGGCTGTGTTGCATCTTCCAGCCCAGCTTCCGGGGCTCCTGCTTCGCCAGCCCAGGGAGAGGACGGTCATCCTAATGACACTAGGAAGGGAGTGAGAGAGCTACCCAGAGGCCGGCTTGGCCACGTGAGGAAGAGTCAGTGCTGGGTGACATCAGAGTCAGGGGTCTGTGCAGAGAGACCAGCTGGACTCTCTCCAGGAGGTCAGACCAGGGCCATTGTGTCCCCTGAAGGACACAGGACACGGGAGGGCACAGCGGCAGCACCCCAGCCGTGGTTCCCCAGAGATGCAGAAACACCCTCCTCATCACGGCCCCATCGTCCACGTGTCAGCCTCCTCTGGGGACCAGGTCACATGGAGAGCAGGCAGGTCATGGGCTCAGCTGCCTCCTGGGCCTCAGTGCGAGAAGAGGGGGCAGGGGGCAGAGATGGGGGAGCAGGCACAAGGTGGTTGGGAGTGTGGGTTGTGTGTGCCCAGGCTGCTCTGGGCACAGCCAGGCCAATGGTCCCCTGGGTACTGGGTCAGACGGGGCAGCAAGAGTCTGTGCTGGAGACAGACTGGGGCCCTGTCTTTGGAGGAGAGGATCTGGGGGCTGAGGTTGGGAGGTTCGAACTCTTTCCTGGCCAGGCCCCTTGGCTGGGGACAGGCTGCCTCACCTGGCAGCACTGCCTGTTCTCACTGATGGAAGAGGAGGGGAAGTGACCCTGACCCAGGAGCATCTCCAAGGTTCCCAGGGGCTGAAAAAGCCCGAGAAGCCAGAGCCACCTGTCGGGTTAATTTACGGTGTTTGGAATTCATTACAGAATAATTGTCTTATTGATTTGCTGCAGATATATTTACTGTTTTTCTTTTCAGATTGGAAGAGTTATAGTATAGATAAAGCAATTTTAATTGTGCCAGTGCCTTGGAAATTTGAAAGCTGCTGGCACTTTAAATATTTTTAGTTTTGCAAAAGGGAAATGACCTTCTATGACAAAGTTTCAGTACAGTGGGGCCAGTGCCCCAGGAAGTCACACTCAGTCACCATGTCAGGCCCCTCTCTGCCCCTGCCCCAGCTCCAGCCCCAGGACGAGGGTGCCCCATGTGCTCCATCCACTAGCTCCAGGGCATGTTTGTCCACATGTCCCTCTTGGTCTGGAAGGAATGTCCTCATCCCGGATGTAATGTCCATTTATCTGTCATGCACCACAGCCCATGCCCTAAATACTTAGAACAGCCCCACATTCCCTGTGAAGACACTTCTCCCCACTTTCTGGTCCTGTGGTTTGGGGGTGCTGACTGCACCAGGATGGACCATGTGACTCAGGCCCAGGGTTGACTGTTGACTTCCATCTGCTGTTACTGGTTCAAGGACAGGCTGGTGGTCCAGCCTGAGACTTAGCCTCCAGGCTCAGGACCTCTGTCTGGGCAGGTGGGAGGAGAGGGTCTTCTCGTGTCACCAGGAGACAGGGTAGAGGCTAAAGTCCACACAGAGGATGTAGGGCTGAAAGATGTGAGGCAGGAACTGGGTCCTGGTGATATTGCCATGAAGTCATCACTGTACAAAGTCATTCTAAGGTCTGGGCTTCATGGTTGTCTTTGTCGATAAATCAGTCCTTCCATCAGTCCTTCCAATGAATATTCAGAGTTGATTTCTTTTAGGATTGACTGATTTGATCTCCTTTCAGTCCAGGGGGCTCTCAAGAGTCTTCTCCAGCACCACAATTCAAAAGCATCAGTTCTTCTGTTGTCAGCCTTCCTTATGGTCCAACTCTTACATCCATACATGACTACTGGAAAAAACATAGCTTTGACTCTCCCTTTTGCTTTAACCAGTTTGAGTTGGGTTTTCTGTCACTTGCAATCAGCAGAGCCCTCACTGTGCAGGGTCAGAAAAGCCCAGAAGGCAGTGAGTGGGAGCAGGATGGAATGCCTCCCAGAAACCCTGATCTGTGGATGAATCAGTCCCAGAACAGGTCAGGAAATTCCACCCTGGTTGTTGAAAGGGTTAAGGACTAATTTTATCTGTGTGTGTGTGTGTGTGTGTGCACACGTGTGTTTCTGCACACACACACAGGCATTCCTGCGCATGCTTACCTAGCACATTAGAGCCTCTCACTTCCTGCCCCTACCCCAGGTCTAGGGCTATGTGATCCATGGAGATCACAGTATCATCTGTTCAACCCTCCCTCCTTTCTGGGAACCTACTGGGAGGTTCCCCTTGGGGTCTGGAGTCTGTGCGCCTAGAGCAGGAGAGGGAGGCTCCCAGGGTCTCCGGCAAAGGCTCCATCACAGGCTCCAGCACATCCTGTTCCCTCCCATAGGCAGCTCTCCAGGGTCCTGAATGGGAGCCTGACCAGGTAAGTGACAGCAGGTGAAGTGACCCCCGTCATTTCGTTCCTTCTAGAGTCCACAGCTGGATTCGGGAACTGTGCTGTAATCAGGGGACCCTTTCTTTCTTCTTGAAAGCTCTGAAGTCATTTGAAAAATCTAAACCACTTTGTTTGCCTCCATTTCCTATCTGTACAGTAGTACACTACTTCTCTCTCCCTGGCTCTGGGGAGAGAGAGACGAGGTCCTGGATGTAACACCCAGAGGGCGTCTGAACAGAATGTGTTCAGAACAGCAGCACCCTGCCCTGCACACCAGCTCATTGTGTAAGAATCACCAGGAAGCCATGCTCGACCAGGTCATGCTGGGAGCCAGTACAGGCAGGAAAATATTGTCTGCAAAGTGTGGGTTCATCACTGTCACCTCCAAGAGCAGTGCCCAGAACTTACATAACTAATGGTTTCATTGCTTTAGTGAATACAGGGAATCTGCTGTGATACATTTAATTGCAATCATTAGAAGCCGATGTCTGTGATGAGGAAGATGGTTATCCTCTTAAAGTAGGTTGAGCTGTCGTGTTGCCAGGTAAACACTTTCTGCCTCTAACACAGATTCAACACAGTTTTCTGTCTTGATTGTCAGGGACTCAGGATTGAGGGGGATACATGAGGATTATTATCCTATGAAGTTATTCCTGGCACCTCTCTCCCAAATAATGGGGATCCTGGAGGGGTAAGCTCTTCTTGTTCACCCCCCTACCCCCTGCACCAGTTTCTACCCTTTCGGCACTGGTTCTTGTGATGCTAACAAAAGTCTGACCTGTGGGATAGCAGAGAACTGAGCATGCACTCTACCCACCCACCCACCCCCCGTGCCTGTTCCCGCTGTGGAAAGAAGACAGATTCAGGTGCCTCTAGGCTGCATTTAGGAGCTGGGAGGTCGGGTGTCTAGGGAGATGTGCAGGTGAGGGAAACGCAGGATTTTCCTCTGGTGGGAGTGAGTCCGGGAGGCTGGTGTGGTAGGCACTGGGATCCTCGCCCATCACCTCCTAGGATGTGACTCTGATCCCCTCCCCTACATCACTCTGCTCCAGCCCCAAGCACCTCCATTTGAGCTGGAACCACGGGGTACTGCACTCATCCTCCTTGGCCTGGGGAGCCCATCTCTTCTCACACCTCAGGTCTCAGCATAAATGTCATATCTGGTCCAGGAGCCTTTCCTGACCGACACCCCAGGAATACAGTGGGGGCCCTTAGGCCATATTCTTTCATGGTAACTGCAGGCCTTCCTACCTCACTCCTGTATCCATTTATAGAGGCTTATCTGTTGACTTGGACTTCCCAAGTGGCACTAGTGGTAAAGAACTTGCCTGCCAGTGCAGGGGACATAAGAGATGTGGGTTCGATCCCTGGGTCAGGAAAATCCCCTGGAGAAGGACATGGCAATCCACTCCAGTATTCTTGCCTGGAGAATCCTATGGACAGAGAAGTCTGGCAGGCTACAGACCATAGGGTGGCAAAGAGTCGGACTGAAGCGACCTAACATGCATGCATGCATGCATCTGTTGATGTAAGAACCATCTTCCCCACCTGACCACAAGCTCCCAAGGCCAGGCAGTCTCACCTCAACCAGTAGGCCCAGTGTCCACTCCCCGCGCTGGAGGTCCAGGCTGGGTCTCACCCCTCTGTCACTCACCGGAGCTTGTTTCTGATCCAGAGATCCAGGCCCCTGGTCTCCAAGGCACAGGGATCTCCTGGAACAACAGGGCAGACATGGACCTCCACCGGGCCATGGGGAGGCCAGGCCAGCAGAGGCCATGGCCACCTGTCCAGGCTGGACTATCAGGGCAGAAGAGGAGGGGAGCACAAACAGTAGGGACATGGCTGCCAAGACTTCAGAGTTGAGGCCTGTGTCTGCGAGAGGCCCTGAAAGGGATAATGAATTACAGCAAAGTGTGTCACAAACACCAAAATGGGTCTGATTGATAAGAGACTACAGACCTTGTGCTGATTCTTGGCCTCTGTACTTAGGACCCAGAGGAAGCAGTTCAGTAACAGGCTGCTTGCATTACTAGCTGTTACAATTAATCATCATGCCAATTTGTCCAGAGATTCTGCGGTGTTGTATTTCTGTGTGTTGCTCCCTCTCGCTGGGTCTGTCTGGTTTCCCTTTGCATGCACACCTCCTCACTGTGATGGGACAATCACATTAGCTGTGATGTTGTGGGACGAGACTCAGCTGCCCTGACTCAGTGCGCAATTAAGGGGACAGTGGCTGCCAGTGAAACAAACCTAGTGTTTCAGGAAAATTCAAAACAGTAAGCTGCCTGCCCCTCTCACCCTGTTTCATGCATCCTGGTCCTGGTATTCTAGCTGGGGCTGCCTCCCTGTTCTACTGCCCATCAGAAAAGCCCTGGATGAGGCTGTGTGAATATCACAGGTATTTCACCAAGTAGCCATCTTCGCATTAGAACAGACAAGCTGCTCCTGGCAGATGTAGAAAACATGGCTTGATTCAGTGTTAATGGTTCAGTCCTAGATGGAAATGAAGACCCCCCTGCCTCGGGAGGCTGGGACATGAATACAATGTGACTCATTGCCTCTGATCCTGTTCCTTTGGCTGGATGGGACTCTTGGTTTTTGTTTTGTTTTCTCATCTCATCAAAAAATATTTCTCAACCATATTCTGGTCTGCGGTTTCAGTGGAGAGAAGTAAAAAGCAGGAAAGAGTGTAGCTCTCACCCAGACAACATGGAAAAAAGCCAGACAGCCACAGGGCAATAGTTTTTTTTTTTTTTTTGAACCTGTTAGACCACTGGGCTTGCAGAGATAACAGCTCACTTGAAATCTCGAGAATCTGCTGTCTGTAAGAATAGGACCTGAACATTAGGTTAATTGGGACAGAAGGTGTCAAAGAAGAAGACTAAACTAGATATGTTAGCAAATTTCTAAAAGCCAAGCCTGGGTTAGGGAAGAATCTGAGGCAGGCTGGTCCTCAGACATAGACTCCACTCCTGGGTTGATTCAAAATTTTCCTCCAGGAAACCCACAAGAAATCTTGGGGGAGGACCCCGAGGGGGAAGCTCTTGGTGAGGAGGGCAGGGCAGGAACCATCACTGAAGCCCCAGTCAGACCTGCAGGATCCTCCAGCTCCTGGGCAGAGGAGGAAGGACCACAGGGCATCCTGAGGGCAGGATCCCATCTCTGGTGGGGGAGGGGAACAGGGGCTCTTCCCTGGGGGAGGGGCAGGGACACCCATGTTAACTGGACACCCCAGACCCAGTCACAGTGCCCACCCGACACAGCAGCCTGACCAGAACATCACCCCACACCCCAGCACCTTGCTGGGTGTGTGTGTTTAGTCACTCAGTCATGTCTGACTCGGTGACCCTTTGGACTGTAGCAGCCAGGCTCCTCTGTCCATGGGATTTTTCAAGCAAGAGTACTGGAGTGGGTTGCTATTTCCTTCTCCAGGGCATCTTCCCAGCCCAGGGATGGAACCTGCGTCTTAAGCATCACCAGTACTGCGGGCAGATTCTTTACCCACTGAGCCATCAGGGAAGCTTGACACCCTGCTAACAACCCTGAAATAAAATCAGCATTGGAACACAGCTGCTCTCTCTCCATGGAGCAGCAGAAGGGGGGACCCAGAGCTGAAGGACAACAAAAACAAGGTAACACTACAGGTATTGGAAACCTCAGGTGGAGTCTTTTGCTCCAAGCAACAGGAGCTTGCAGCCCATCTCATCTCCCAAGATCAGCACAGCCCCTCACCCTGCAGACCAAGCAGAAGGAAAGATATGCTTATCTCTAAGCGCAAACAATGCTCGCTTCAAACTCTGCTGCCGGGTACAACGTAGCCTGCTTTTGACCAAAACCACGGGGCACTCAAGGAGGTGAGATGTAACACAGTCTGAAGAGACAATGTGCTTCTCCAGGCCAGACTTCAATTCTGTGCTCCAGACGCATCAGACAGGAAATTACATTCTTTTTAAAGGTGTGATACAGGTTCTAATGGAAAAGATAGGGGAGGCACCGTTTGATAGGTAATTTCAACAGAGAGGGAAACTAGAAGAAAGAATAAAATAGCGTTTTGATGCTAGAAATCAAAATGACAGTAATAGAAATAATAGAAATAAAGAAATCCTTCAAAGGGCACAGAAGTAAATTTGACAGAGTCACCTAAAGAGTCAGTGACTGTTCAGATAAGTCAGTGGAAACTTCCCAAACTGAAACACAGGAGAAAAAGAGAAAAAAAATAGGAATGGATTTTTAAAAACACACCCCTGCGGTATAGAGCTTCCAACAAGTGGAACAAAATCAAAAGATCTAAAACACTCATACTTGGAATCCCAGATGGAGAGGAAGAAGAGAGCGGGCTGAAAGAAATATTTGAAGGATAATCACAGAATTTCCCCAAATCGGTAATAGACAAGTCACAAATCCAAGAAACTTAACGGACACTAAGAAGGATAAACAAAGACAGCAACCACCTCCTGACTTGTCAGGTAAAACTGCTGAAAGTCAAAGCAAAGAGAAACTCAGAGAGTCAAGGAGCGGGGGGTGTTTCCCAGAGAGGGCCAGAGAGACAGGTTATGGAATCCTTCTCGCAGACATTCTGCCAACAGAAACACAAGAAGCCACATCTTTAAGTGCTGAGGGAGAAAAAAGTAGTTTCAGAACCGCAAGCCCATTGAATACATACATCCCACAAACATGAAGGATAAATGAAGACACCCCTGATAAAACAGCTGTTGCATCAGCTCTATGAGAAATGTTAAAGGAAGTTCTCTAGGCAGAGGTAACACGATTTGGGTCAGGAACATGGGTGTATTAATAGAACGGGAACGACTAGGATAGAAATGGACTAAGTGAAAACAGATACTGACTGTTAATTTCTTATATTAACTGCTGTTAAAGAGCAGTAACTGAAGGGAAAATGGTGATGCTGAGTTGTGTGTTTACTCATGAAAAGGTGGAACACAGGAGGATAATGGACCAGGGATGGCAGAGAGAAGTTGGGGCAGAGGGTGGTAAAGACCTCATGTGGCAGGGGGGCAGTTATACTGTTTGATGGTGGACACAGATTATTTAACAATGAATATTGCAAACCATACTTCAACCACCAAAAAGGTTTTTAAATGCGGTATGAACAATAAGGCAATTGTTAGGTGATAAAAGGAAATAATAAACAGATTATAACTCAAAGAAAGCAGAAAACCAGTGAAAGAGAAAGACAGAATAAATGGAACAGATAGAAAACAACTATCAAGGTGGCCAATGTGAATCGCATTCCATCAGTAATCGTTTTCATGTGAGTAGTCAAAACTAAGCAGTTAACACAGATTTCAGACTGGATAAAAATAAGCAAGAACTATCCATAAATGGTCAGCACAAAACCCACTTTAAACATAAAAACAAAACACTCTGTTAGTGAAGTGGAGCAGGACCCTATGGTCCTTTCCCCGCCCCCACCAAGTCCTCAGCCTGCCTTTTGCCTGTGGAAGAACTTTAGTGGAAGAATAAGCTTAATCAGAGAAGTGAGAAAATTCAAAAGCAAAGAAAAGCAGTCAAAACATTAATAGTTAAGTCATTAAGCATAGTCAAGGACCTTTAGTTCCTTCTTGAAAGTGAAGTCACTCAGTCGTGTCTGACTGTTTGTGACCCCACGGACTGGAGCCTACCAGGCTCCTCCGTCCATGGGATTCTCCAGGCAAGAGGACTGGAGTGGGTTGCCATTCCCTTCTCCAGGGGATCTTCCTGACTCAGGGATCGAACCCAGGTCTTTACTGTCTGAGCCACCGGGGAAGCCCAGTTCCTTCTTGAGGGCTATTGATAACATTCTGAGCCATATCCTGTGAGTTGTCTTATAGATACTAAAACACCCACGAGGTGGAAGAAGTTAATTACAGGATGACCAGACTGTAGCCATGACATACGCTGCCACAGTTCTGAGAATTGGCCTCAAGGAAGAGGGAACAAATTGACCCTGGAATTGAAGACTAACTGTACTTAAGACACGGAGAAGGCAATGGCACCCCACTCCAGTGTTCTTGCCTGGAGAATCCCAGGGCTGGGGGAGCCTGGTGGGCTGCCGTCTATGGGGTCGCACAGAGTCGGACATGACTGATGTGACTTAGCAGCAGCAGTACTTAAGACAATCAAGATGACACTGGTCAGACCGCCGATGACCAACTTCAAGATGACTGTCAGAGCTGACTGTGCTGGTTCTACATGTCGCCTCCTCCCTCAGACTATAAAAGCTCTTGCCCACCTGTTGTCAGTGATGTGTGTGTGGTGGGGGTGGGAGGAAGTTGGCCTTTGAACAGGAGTTGCCTGCATCTAAATAGAGCAAAATTGCCTCTCCACCAACCTTGCGTCTTCATTGGCTTTTGAGCAGTGAGCAGCCAGACCTCACTTTTGGTTACATTAGGAGTAAGAGGAAAGATGAAGGTATACCATGCAAACGGCAAATAAAAGAAAGCTGGAGTAAATATCCTGGTTTCAGGCAAAGTAGACTTCAGGGCAAGGATGATGTCCAGGAATGAGCAGGCTGTTATAGGATGATAAAAGGGAGTGCTTGTCCAAGAAGACATAACAATTCTAAACAGCGGTGCACCTAACAACGCAACTTCAAATCATACCAAGTGAAAACCAACAGAACTGAAAGCAAAACTTGACAAATCCGCAGTTAGAGGAGGAGACTTCATCACTCCACTCCCAGCCACCATAAAGCAAGGAAACAGGAAATCAGTAAGGCTATTGATGACTCAAACAGCACTGCCAAGAAACTCAACCTAACAGACTATCTAGAACACTCTGCACAGTGACAGCAGGACACAGTCATTCCCAGGCACACACAGAGCATTTACTGAGTTAGACCATATCCGGACTGTAAAAATTAGAGCCTGTCAATCACGAAAATACATTCTTGAACCATTATGGAATTAAACTAGAAATCAATATCTGGAAAAGTGCCTGAATATTTGGAAACTGAACAACGCATTTCTAAATAAGCCATGAGTCAAAGAGGAAGTCTCAGGAAGATTAAATCCACACATACATAATATCACACACACACAAGTATGAATCATAAGCACACATGTGAAAAGGAAGATATATCAAGTGATGTGAGCTGCATTTACAGCAGTACTTGGGGGATCAGACCATCACATGCACACAGGGAAAATAAGAAGAAATTGAAAACTCTGAAGGATGTAGCCCCTGGGTCTCTGCAGGAGGAGTAAAATGTGGGAGGGGGGTGGGCATACCAGTGCCTTTTGTTATTGGTCCACACGCTATTTATCGAGGGTCCCTTTTGCTCAGTATCTGGACCCCCGGATGAGGAAGACTCATGCCTCTAGAGGTGGGAGCCCATCAGATGTGAGATCTCCCTGCTGCTGACCCCTCTGCAGAGGAGCCCAGGGTGGTTGTCCCAGGGGATGGGTGTTAACCCCTTTTGAGCAAGTGGGGTGGGCTGGAGGTAACACCCCCTTAGGAAGGCCAACAGGGCTCCAATGAGCCCAGAGGACACGGGATGCAGGGACCCTGCTACAGCTGGACCCCACTCTGCAGTGGGTGGGGAGGAGGGATCCAGGCAGGGCAGCCTCGGATCCCTGCTGTCACTGACCGAAGTCAAATCAAACATTCAGATCACCCGGGGCGTGTGGGAAGGGGCAATGCTGCTGGACCCTCCAGAGCTGAGGGGTTAGGTCAGCACACAGAGAGAGCAGGGATGGGGGACTAACACACTTAGCTACTTCCCTTCCACCCCTGCCCACTGTCCATGCTCTCACTAAGCAGGTTTAATTGTCAGAGGAAACTAGAGGCTGTCTGAGCCTGTGTCTCCATTTGGGTGACAAGGTAAAGGGTCCTCCCTGACCCCAGGAGCAGGAGGGGAGGGTGCCCGCCGGGTCACTCAGGGGGGCGTCTGTCATCCTGTGAAAGGCTGGGTGCAACGTGACTGTAGACGGCCTCACGCAGCCCTGGGACAGGGGACAGCCTGGACTGAAAGCTCAGGGACACGTCACCACAATAATGTGCCACTTCCCGCAGCTGAAAACAATTAACTGAAGAACCCGGGTTTGTGCTCAAAGCTCAGAATTCACACAGAGGAAGGACCCCTGAGACTACAGTCCCGTCCCTTCCCCAACCTGGTGGCCCTTTCTAGGAGACCTCCTTCACAGAGCAGGTGTGCATCATCCTGAACTGGCATTTCCTCTGCCCTGCTTGGCCCCTGGAGTCCCTCAGCTTGTCTGAAACTGCCCCCCCCCCCCCCAGAAAGCAGTCCTTGTTCACAGTCCAATCCCCAGATGATGGCTCAGCATCCAAGGACAGATACCAGGTTATGGGAGTCAAAGACCAATCACCATGGTGGGACTGACTGGTCAACAGAGAACCTAGCACACTGCTGTATTTAAAATGGATAACCAACAAGGACCCACTGTATAGCGCAGGGAACTCTGCTCAATGTTATGTGGCAGCCTGGATGGGAGGGAGGTTTGGGGAAGAATGGATACATGGATATGTATGGCTGAGTCCCTTTGCTGTCCACCTGAAGCTATCACAACATTTTTACTTGGCTATAACCAAATACAAAATAATAAGTTTAAAAAAATAAAATTTAAATTTCTGAAACAACTATTTAAAAAAAAAACAGGGAACATGGGCCAATAGAAGTCTCCAATGAGGCTCCACCAGTTGCCTGTCTCCACTTGCTGTCTTGGAGATTTGCACCCAGGTTGAGAAGTTTATACCCATTCCCTCAGTCCAAAGTAGCTACTGTAAGAGCTTCCTGCAGTGTTATGTCTGATCAACACCATGGGTGTTATTTTCTCAGCATAGGGAACCCAGAAGAGGGTTTGTTTGGGTGAAATGTCTAGCTTATTGATGAGCATCACAGGCCTTGTGACCTTCTTGCTGGTTCCAAGGGGGCTGGGTAGTGTATTTTGGAGACACCTTCCCCCATATGATAGGTCCAGGTAAAGGGACCAGCAGGCCAGGTGGTCTCTTCCCACGGTTTCTACACAGTCCTCCATCCATCTCGTGGATCAGAGGATGCTGTGGGCTAGTATCAAGCAGGAAGTAAAGGTCCTGCCTCTGGGATGTCAGGTATACCCTTCCTGCTGATGAAGCTGAATCAGGTCCCAGCAAGGAGACATGGGTGTTCACGGGCTTTTAGGAGGGCTTGACCAGGGCTTGGCCTGGGCCTTCAGTGTTGGCCTCCCAGTAAGTGTGTAATACATGACCATCTGTGGGTCAGGGTTGGTCTGAGCCTGGCTTCCTCATAGTCTGGGAGGTTTGAGTGAGAGCACATGACTCTCATCATCTCAGACTCTTTGGAAGCAGCAGTCATGCACCCAGAATAACCAAATCTCTGTCTGTGAGTGAATTAACCCAGTTCACGTCACAACCATCCGGACTCCCTGAGGCTGCCCCCAGGCTGCTGGCAGCTCCTCCGCATCTCACAGCTGGAGGAAACTGCAGGAGGAGGTGGACATATGTCACTCCCTGAAGCAGGTGGCTGTGTCGACTCCTAAAGGGGATTCCGGACGGGGAAGGTGGTGGAGAATTTCATCTGAAACAAAACTGCCCTTGACCTTCAAGAGCTTATGAGACGTGAGTCCAGGGGCTCATGCAGGACCACCAGCCCCTCTACTACCTCATTTCTCTCCAGAGCCTCAGAACCGCCAAGAGCCCAGGGGATCCCTAGGGCACGCCCCCTCCCTGGATCCGGGGGTATCCCCGGGGGCCTGGCACACCCACTGGGATCTGACCAGGTGCACAGTGCATTCTCACTGACTCGGGACGTGGTTGCCACCTGGTCACTCACTCATATCTGCTCACGGAACACAGCCCCCTTCACAGCTCTGCAAACCCAGCGGACACACCATCCCCTGTAACTCCACAGCGCCCCCAGAGGCAGGCATTGTGATGACACCCACCCAGCAGAGGAGGACACTGAGGCTCAGGGAGATCAGCGGAACCCAAGTCCACGCTACTGCACCTACCTTTCTGCCCCCGGTCGTCCCCTGAGACCTTCTGAACCAGGAGACATGAAGTGTGCCAGACACATGACAGCGTCTGTAAGAGGCTTGTTCGCGTCTGAAACCCACACCCTGGAGAAGAGCCTCATCTCTGAGGATGGGGCATCTACCATGGAAATGCACAGCAAGTCAGCTGGTCCCTCTGCAGAGGGACAGCTCCTACCCAGGCTCCCTGAGAGGGTGATGACTCTGCAGGAGGAAGCCCGTGCTTTCTGTCTTGGTCGTGCAGTGTTAAGTGGACGAGCATCCTCAGATCCCCCGTCCCCACCAGACATTCAGTGACCCTCTGGACATTTGCTAGGGCTGCCTCGCTCCAGGCTCACATCATACACAGACCCCAGAGTCCAGACACCCCTGCTGTGGATGGCCTGGCAGCCACAAGCTCCCCAAGGGATAAAACAGAGCAAATACCACTGAGATGCATCTGAGACGAACATTTTTCTTTTAATTAGAGCCTCAACTTCAGAAACCTTCCAGACTTGCAAGAAATGGGCCAGAACAATGGCTGTTTAATTATTCTTGTTTCAATAAGCATTCAGATAGCATTTTCTTTAAAAGCTTCATCTCCAGAACGTTGTTTTCCTAAAGTAGAAAAGGCCAGATTCCTCCTATTTTAGCAGTTCAGCTGAAAAATTATCTCAGGCTGAAGCGGTAACAATTGTTCAACTCCCTTTCTCTTCTTAGACACTCCTGATGACGTCTTCTTTTCACATTTTCACTCGGCGCCTCCTCAGCCTGGTTGCGGTGGAGAAGTAGCTTCCTAAAGGCATTGAAGTAAATCATTTTTTAGTTTCTTGTAAGGAAGGGAAATAATCTCTTTGGAACTTGGAAACCTACCTTAGGCTTCTAGCTCCAACCAAACCCCCATTCTGGTTCAACTATGAATTCACAATCTGTAATTTCCAAGTGGCAGCAAGTGGTCATGGACCACATAAATTTATACTCTCTTGTAAAAATCAATGGGAATTATAAGTCCCACCTATTATATTGAACCAGGCACCATCTCAAACCCCAAATCAGTGACAGGGTCACAAAATTGAGTATGATCAAATGTGTGTGCCTGGGGGGAGCTGAGCTGGAACTGTCTCTCAGTCTCTCTGGTCCTTACTGCCCAGGGCTTGCAAAAAGCAAACAAACTAAAAACAAAAACCAGCCTTGAATACTCCCCACTCATTCCCAGGTGGAATGATACACTGGACCAAGGCAAGGGACCTTCAGACCCTGAGCTGACTTCATCCATGGCAGTCATGACAGTTCAGAGGCTTAATCCTCTTGTCTGACTTCACATCCTCTGTAGCTGTTCCAGGCAGATGACATAGACTTGATACAGACCAAAATGGGAGAACCCGCAAAACATCAGCACAGAAAAGCATGTTGACTGACTCAGGTTTGTCTTCAGTCAGTCTTCCTTTCATTCTCTAAGCACAGACTTGACACTCGACAGATGCAGACACGATGTGCTAAGAGCTGGGGTCACAGCATAGTGAGATACGACACAGCCCTCCTGAGAGCTCAGAGTCTAATCTCATAGGTACCACACACGCCCCACGTGAGGATAATGAAGTGATGCACCTGAGTCAGTAAGGATGACCCTGCAGTGGGGGGAGAAGGGAGACCGGCCCAAAAGAGGCCTGAGGAGGAAGGAAGGAGCAGACCAGACAATTTGGAGCTTGAGGTGTTTGTTGGTGTTGCTGGGTCTACACATGCTCCATCTTCTTCTAGGAACCGACCTGCATTTTCCCTGGTGAACCATCCCCTCCATCATTCCATGTGGTCAGGTGGGCTTGTTCCCCTCCTGATCTAAGATGATGATGTGACCCAAGGCCGGATAACTATATCATCAAATTCCCCTGCCAGAGATCACCCCAGGGATGGGCATGGAGCAGTGAGTGGTCCAGTGAGACACAGTTCTCAATTGTTCAGTGAAACTGTTGAGAAAGAAAAATGCTGAGCTTCTGAGAAGACTCAGATGCTACTGAGATTCAGACCCAGGCAGCTATCTCGGTGCCACACGCAAAGCACCAAAGCACACATGGAGAGATCTGATATGTGAGATGGAGAAAAGAAGACAAGATCTTGAGACTGTCACTTGAGCCTCTAGATCAAGCCATGCCTGAAACCATCACTCTGGATGCTTTTGTTATATGAGGTAACAGATTCTTGCTTTTGCAGAAGCTACTTCAGCTGTGTTTCTGCCACTTGAGATTGAATAAATATAGTCTTCCCGGTGTTTTCCAGTTCTATGTTAGAGTCTGTCTAGGGACTGGGAGTTGGAAGAGGCCTCTCATACGAAGAATAAAGTTTTTAAAACTTGCTGTGGATCAGCATTTCCCAGAGCTTCCAGTCATCCTGCAAAGAAAGGGCCCTCTATTCAAAAACAGCTCTGAGACCTCTGGTCTAATCATAGGGAGCTTTCCTCTTTCTCTTCCAGAGGATGCTGTGCAGCTCAGAGGCCTTTATGAGCTAAAGTGAATCTCAGTCAGGGAGGCAGAGAGGCAGTGTTCCTGCTCCAGCTGTCTGGGGAGTTTGTTTTGGAAAGCACACATCGGAAACTCACCTCCACCCCCAAGCCTTCTGTACACCCACATGGATTTTGAGGATCTTGACTGAGAATCTGGCTTATTTCTGAAAACAACCCACTTCCGGCTGCTGGGAAATTGGCAGGTGCATCCCCAGGGCCTCCCGTCTGATCAGTGCCCTGAGCACAGCCTCCCCCTCTGCTCCCCTGCAGGGAGAAGGGAGAAGAGACAGCAAAGGGTCCCTTTCCACCCACTGACCCTCCCCTCCAGAGGGTGGTCAGGAGGAAGGGGTCCTGACCAGAACACTGCATCTCTCACATCCCTGGAAGAAGGAGGGAGACAAAAGAAACACCTGAGTCAGTACCTGGGGTTAGTTGTGCCTCAGGGGCCAAGGCTCCTGTCTTCCAGAGGATGTGCCTGGGGAATCACAGCTGGTCTCCTGGCAGGAGGAGGAGGAGAGGGAGGAGAGAAGGGGGAAGGGAAGGGAGGGAGGGGGAGGGGAGAAGAGGGAAGAGGAGCAGAGAGGGAAGGGGGGAGGGAGAGGAGAGGGAGCCTGGAAGGAAGCTCCTGGCTCCAGGGACTCTGGTGACAGAGTCAGCTCCACAGGCCTTCCTGACTATCAGCTGTAATTAATCACCTACCTGGAGAGCTGGCCTGACTCTGCAAGGCTCCTGCTTTACATGTAAGACAGGACAACTCTTTAGAGGAAGTCTCGGGACGTCAGGAGGAAGGTATCCAAAATACAAAGAGTATAGCACAATAAAGTGTCATTTTGTCTATTTCCTCTCAGGACTTTTTTTCAGTACACATGTATTTTATGGTTCAATTCTAGTTTCTAGAGTTTTCCCACTGTTCTATCTACTTAACATAAAAGGATTTTTGATGTTATATTATTCTAATGACAGCTTGGTTGGCCTGTTGGTCAATGAAATGATGCCCCTCCCTTGTCCAGGAAATCATTGATAAATAGTTTCTCCAACTTGACAGCCAGCGAGGGGCTCAGGGTGGAGAGCCGGTAGTCATCTGCACTCCGAGTCCGGTGTGAAGAGACTGGATCCAGGAGCAGGGCTGGTGCACGTGCAAAGACCACAGGTTTCTGCTCCATGAGGAAGCTCATGCCCCTGAGACCCTGCTCCTGGGGAACATAACCCGAGGACTCCATCAGGTGGGCACTCCCAGGGTACAGTGAGCATAGACCCAGCTACAGGCTCTGGAAGTGCTGTGACTAAGCCCTGAGAGTGCTGAGATCTCTAGAGCACAGCAGAGGAGCCAGGAGGAGCCGGCCTCCATTCTTGATGCATACTGACAGTGAGCATTCACTGAGCCAACTAGTTTGGCTCCCGCAGAGTAAAGACTCTGGGTGGATGAAGCCCAGGGGTTTGCAGAGCATCAGGTCATCAGGACCTCAGGGGAGGGACAGGACCACTAACTGCAACTGCTTTGCAGGCTTCTTCTGGAGCTGCAGGAAAATGGAAATGATTTTAGGGTCAGCCAAGCATCTCTTATGGAGCTTTCTTTTATCTCCACCTAGAATTCAATCTCTCCTGTTCTCTCCATCTAGAACACCATCCGTCCTTTGTGGTGAGGACAATTTTAGATTCTCAAAAGTCCTACCTTAATTAAAAATTTGAAATTGCAATGAAAGGGAAATGGAAAACAGAGATTTCTGGCAACATGCCTCATAGATTAGTCTGAGTAACAGCCAGCTTTGTGCCAAGTCAGAGTATATCTGCAACCCAGACACATTTTCCCTTGTTCTAACTACAAACAAATGCAAAGTTCTTCAATAATAGGATTTGATGACCATGAATTTGTCCCACTACCCTCCTACCATCTGTGTCTCCAGATACTTGGAAGATAATCTGTGTCAGGATGAGTGGCCAGGTCCAGACGTCAAGGGCCTGTGTATCTGGGAGGCCATGAGATGGTCCTACTTATCCAAATGTGAACCAGGCTCTGCTGATCCAGAGCTGGGTGATGTTGGGAGAGTCAGTTTACCTCTCTGAGGCTCATCTGCTTCATCTGTAAAATGGGGATAACAACAGTCTTGACCACAAATGTCACCGCAAGAATTAAGTAATTTATCATTCTTGGTAAACAATAAGCACTCAATAAATGCTAATGGGAAGAAGGTGGAGGAGGAAGAATAATCAGATGTACAGTATTTAAGATAAGTAAGCCAAGTCTTGGTATATCCACTCCAGTATTCTTGGGCTTCCCCTGTGGCTCAGCTAGTAAAGAATCCACCTGCAATGTGGGAGACCTGGGTTCAATCCCTAGGTTGGGAAGATCCCCTAGAGAAGGGAAAGGCTGCCACTCTAGTATTCTGACCTGGAGAATTCCATGAGCTGTATAGTCCATGGGGTTGCAAAGAGTCAGACATGACTGAGCGACTTTCACTTTCAGAGGTTCCTTTCAAAGCCAAGTCTTAAGATCCTTATTGATCATTAGTGAGTTAATGAACTCTCTCATTCAACAAGAAATTATTGGGAAGATTTAATATGATGATGCATGCGAAGTTCTTAAGCCAGCCCAGTATGCACACAATTAAACCTCAGTGCCCAACCGATGTTAACTGTTAGGATAGTGATGATGATGATGATGATGATGATGATGGTGACGATGACCAGGCTGTGCTGTGATGATGTGAGAATGGGGAAGATGAGGGATGAGAATAAGTAGATTCCAACAGACCAGTCAAGTGACTGCATGTGTGAGCCTGCAATCACAGCTAGACTTAGATAAATTCACCCAAACAATGGGTATTTATCAAGGACTGACTCAGTGGCAGGTGTGGTGCTAGGGATATGTCCTTCAGAGAGGCCCCCCATGTGCACAGTAACTTCAGTACAAGGTATTCTCTTTTACCTTGGCAGCGGCAGCAGAATAAGCAGAACTTTGCCAAGCGCTCATCAGTTAAAAAAAAAAAAAAGTGGTAAATACAGGGAGGATCTGTACTTGAATTCACAGCTGCCACATTTCCCTAACATCCCAAAGACGTTTCTGGAATCTCCTTTGCCATGTCTTCCCCTGCCTCCTCTCTTACACACAGCAGGGGCTGACCTATGGGGCCAGAAGCACAGGGTCTGTCTGAGGAGAGGGCAGACCCAACCCTCTGCTTTCTCTGAAAGAAGCTGCAGGAGCCACAGAGACTGGGTGAGTGTGTGTCGTTAAGAAGAGAAATTTCACAGGCGGTAGAATGAGGATCGTGGGGACAGGAGGGAGAGCTAGTGGGGAAATCCTGGCTTTGGAGTCAAACAAAACCTGGTTCTCTTCCCAGGATCACCCGGAACAGTTGTGCAGACTCGGTGAACTGGCTGAACCTCTCTGGGCCAACGTTCTTATTATGGAAACTAGCAGTGGGTGCCTTCTTCATTAGGTGTTAAGATTAAATGGGATGTGACCACATGTATGTGAAGATACTAATTCATATAATAATTTTTACTATTGATCCACCCCAATACTCATGCCCTTTTTTTCTGAAAGTGAGATACTTAATGATATTGTCCATAAAATTTGGGAATTTTGCTCCCATATTTATGGAAATAAACTTTTTGGAATTCAAGCTTTCTCTGTCGTTGAAAATAGAAAGTTTTCAAGGGGATCAGACTGCTTTCTTCACTAGGATTTTTACTGTAATGGGTGGAGCCTCCTGATTCCTATAAAAGGCATGAAGCATGAGCAGGGAAAAAACCCCAAAACCAAATGAATAAAACTACTGACTTCTTGGGGGTTTCTTGTTATTGGAGCACAGCACAGCCTGCCCTGACTGATGAACTCTCTGGTATCTGGACACCATGTAACTCATCCTCCTGGAAGCAAGATATGGCCTCAGAGGAAGGTGGGATCCAGAACTGGCTGATTAAACTCCACCTTCCTGCTGAACATGAGCTCCTGAAAGAATCAGCCAGCATCACAGAAGAAAATGAAGCACACACATCTCTCCTGTTCTGGAGTGTGTGAGCTGAGGTTCGTGTACACTATGCTGGTATTGAAATTCTTGGGTGCTCATTAGTGCTGTCCTCTCCTGACTTCCTCATAGACTTTCTAGAAGATGGGGTGTATTTTCATCCACCTCCACCCACTGCATACTGGCTCGCACTGGGCCTGACATCTGAAGAACAGTCAGTGGAAGGTATTCTCTAGCGTCTCTCCCGCCGGCTTCAGGTGGGCTGAGGGTCAGGGTAAGGGCAGGGAGGAAACATGCAAGGAACTGGACTTTCTGAGGGCCTCTCCCTACAGTGTGACCTCCCCATGCCCTGGGCCAGCCTCCAGCTCCTTCCTAATTAGTAGCTGCAGGTAGAGAGACCAGCCACCCGGCAGACTGACTGTACTTAGGCCCAGAGCCAATTCTAACCCATCAGAACTAAGGACACAGCTCAAGAGCCTCTGATGAAATTAATTAAGGGAAAAGTGATGGGAAGACGGATGGAGGCTGCAGGCTTGCTAGATCCTGGCCCAGCACTCTGTAGGGTGCCAGGTCTTACAGCAGCTCAAGGAAAACTAGATGCCAAGTGTTGACGCCTAATCCAGTTTCTCCTCAAACACTGCACGGACTAAATCACACAGGCTGGACAGAGCTGGCAGGTCAGGGTCTTGTGACCTTGAATTACGGGTTGTGAGAAGTGGGTGCCCTTCTGCATAGAGACCAGGGCGAGGTGAGTTCCACGAAGGCTCCCAGCTCAGTTCAACTGGGCCCACTGAGGCTCGTGGTGCTTGTGGGGTGGGGGAGGGGGAAGGGACAGTGATGGGTGAAGGATGCCAGGGGAGAGGGAGAGGGACAGAAGCCGAGGCAGTGTCTGTCTGTCCAGGGGAAGTAGCACCGGGAGTCAGTGGCCATCGAGGACACAGGACTGACCTGAGAGCCAGAGTTTCAGGACCATCGGGAATCCATCCAGGCCAGAGGCTATAGAGGACATGGTGCTCACCCCAGGGGACAACGTGATACTGGAGGATGAGGAGGTCCTGACCCCATCCCCGAGTGTCAGCTCCACACGCAACACCTCAGACAGCACCAGGGAGTGAAAAGTGAAAGTGTTAATGGCTCAGTCATGTCCGACTCTTCCTGACCCTCCTCTGTCAATGGAATTCTCCAGGCAAGAATACTGGAGTGGGTTGCCATTCCCTTCTCCAGGGGATCTTCCCGACCCAGGGATGGAACTCGGGGCTACTGCATTGGAGGCTTCACCCCAAATGGGAGAGTGCTTGGTGTCAATTTCTCAGCCCCACTCTTAGGTAGGAAAGGGGCCATTTATAGTCTCTAGGACTCCTCAGCATGGACAAGAACCAAGTTAATAAAACAAAGAAGTCTTTGCCATCAATTGTCCAGTGGGGTCCCCTTCCCCTCCTGCCCTCCGGAGGTGCCAAGAAGAAGGACATGAGACGAAGGCACAGCCCCCTCCCCACCTGCCCCCATCCTGTCCCCAAAAGAGGAAGGGAGGTGAGAGGCAGAAACAATTGCCGACGGCCTGGCCAGAGCCCTGGTCTATTACGGTGGTCTCAGCGCTGCACCCCTTGTTAGTTCAGAGCTGAGAGAGGCCACTGACGTGAGGGTCAGAGTCCCCACCCACAGTGTGCTGATGAGCAGACAGACGGGTCCAGTTCAGTCATCTCTTAGGACCTGGAGTCCCGAGACCCAGAGACCCAGCTGCCTCCTCTTGGACGAGGATGGGGAGGGGGGACATGGGGGCCCTGCCCCTCGCCCTTGACCAGGCGGATTGTCCTGTGCTCCTGAGAGGCTCGTGGGTGTGGGAATTGCCCCGTCACCCCTGCCTGTGTTCAGAAGAGACGGTGAGAGCATGACACAGCCAGAGAGAAAGGAAGAAGGAAAGAGGGAAGGGAGGAAGGGAATTTAAGAAGAAAAATTGAAGGAAAATGAAAGGAACATTAGGAATAGCGTGATTTCTGCTGGATGCTCCAAATTCTATGAAAATGTGTAGCTGGTGCCTCAGTTCCCTCAAGCCCTGTTTAGCGGGGAGAGGAGAGAGGGCTGTTGGCAGGGCTGGACTTTAATCAAGGACATCAAATTCAGAATCTTGACATTATTGCAACATGAGATAGTGAGGTTGTGGGGCATCACCAGGGAGTCACAGGCTGAACTGAAGGGAGGCTCCATCTGCTTGCATTCTAACCTCCCATTACTAAGGAGATGTCACTTTCCAAAGAGACTCGTGAATGAAAGTATTTACTAGTCTGTTAAAAATCATGTACCTAGCACAGTTACATTGCATCATGCTTTTGAGTTGTCAAAACTGCTTAATATTAAATTAGAAGACATGTCACTGTATTTACAACTCTGGTCTGAAATGTGTCATATCTCCTTCCCGCTTCCCTTTCTCCTCTCCTCCCCTTCTCCTTCTCCTCCCCTTCCCCTCCCTACTTCTCTCCCTGCCCCTCCCCCTTTCATTTCCTACCCCGCTCCCCACCTCTCCCCTCGCCCTCCCCATCCCCTCTCCCTTCCCCTCACCCTCTCCTCGGTTCATTTCCTCCCCTCTATCCTCTTTGCTTCACTTTCCCCTCTTTTACCACAGGAGCAGGGAGAGCCCAGCAAGGAGACCCTGGGGTTGCCCCGTTCCCCAGCATCAGCATCACTTGGCAGCCTGCCTCAGCACCTCTTGAGAACCATCCTCCACAGTCATTTCCTGTGGTTGAGGTGGCTGCCTGCCCCACCGCCTGGGCAATCAGAACCAGGGACTGTGGCCAGGATGGTCTTGCTCAGTGGACAGAAAGGAAGCCTCAAGCTTTTACAGCCACCACTTGGCCTCATGCCCAGGAAAGTTCTCCTATAGGCTGAGCTATCACAGAAGGAAGACAAGCAGAAGGAGTCAGTGAAAGTCACGACCCCATGGACTATACAGTCCATGGGATTCTCCAGGCCAGAATACTGGAGGGGGTAGCCTTACCCTTCTCCAGGGATAGAACCCAGGTCTCACGCATTGAAGGCGGATTCTTTACCAGCTGAGCCACAAGGGAAGTCCAAGCAGAGGGAAGAGACATATACTTCTAGTGACATAGTTTGAGCATCAGGATTCAGGTAAATCGGAGGCCATCGACTAGTGAATAAACTCCCCAGTTTTACCCCAGCTGATTGTGGGTAGTTACTGCCTTCTAAAGCCTTTGTTCTTTCCTGACCCCATAGCCCCTCCAGGAGGTACACAGGTGTCTCTTTTCTTTCCCTGCTTCATCATGTAATTTCTAGAAGAAAGAAACCTCAGAACAAGGAAAGCCAACATGTATCAAAAATAACAACCCAAACTCCACACAGATAAAACTTGTTTCCTCTTTTTCCCAACCTCAGGATGTTTTGGTTTCCAAAGCAACCAAGGAAATCACGACTGACTTCATCTTTTTTTTTTCTGAGTCTTTTATCAAATATTTCTGTGCCTTTTATCCTAAGACTTCCCCCCTCCCTTTTCCTTACATATTGGATGCTTCTGAACTATTTTTCATGATAACTTCCTGCTGGAAGAAGGCACCTTTGGAAATACCTTCGTATTTCTCTCCCATCTGCTGCGGGTGTTGCTAAAATGATGTCCTTGGTGAATAGGCTTGGACTGTCCCTTTGCTCACACACATGGGCAATACTCACCATCCTTAGATTCACTCTGTTCTCTGCTTCTCCCCACGTGTTTGCACGTCTGCAGTGTCATCTTTGGGCTAGTTAATCTCTATGGAACCCTCATGATGAATTACAGATCAATCATGCCCTGAGTCTGAGGGGCTCCGTGGGAGATAAGAGGAAGAGAAGTGGTTATCTGCGCCATGCACTGATGATTAATCACCATGTCTCCTGCCCTCCATTGTCACAGACTTTGATTTTATCTCTGGTCCACAGACAGGCCAGTAAGTCCACAGAAGGAGGATTAGCAGTCCCCTGAGATGCCCACAAGTCTGTGTTTCTGTGATTTTACTTGGCATCACACATGTGTGTGAGCAAGTAGCAAGCAGCAGGAGGAATTCATGATTATGATGGTACAAGAAAACTCAAGAGATGCAGCCATCAAGATGGCATCTTGGACTTCCCTGGGGGGTCCAGTGGTTAACAGTCTGCCTGCCAATGCAGGGGACACGGGTTCAGTCCCTGATCTGGGATGATTCCACATGCCTCAAGACAACTAAACCCACACCCCACGACTACTGAACCTGAGCTCTAGAGTGCCAGAGCCACAACTACCAAAGCCACTGTGCCCTAGAGCCTGTACTCTGCAACAAGAGAAGCCAGCCACTGCCGTAGTTAGTGAGTAATTCTTCTCACTACAACTAGAGAAAGAAGTCTTGGTGTAACAGTGAAGACCAGTGCAGCCAAAAGTTAAAAACAAAACTTTAAGACAGTATCTTGTTTGATCTTCAGGTGATGATGGTCTTTGACCCCTGCCCCTAGCATCACGCATCCTGGTAGTAAGTGCTCAGGAGAAGTAGGTTGGGTCCTCATCTCGGGGTCGGGAATCTCCTCTCCATGGAGACAGAGGCAGGAGTCTGTGTCAGGGACAGGAGACTGACACAGGGACTTCACACGCTTTGGGGATGTACTCTGAGCATTTATCATTTGCCTCAAAAATGAACATAAATATACTATTAAAAACAGCCAACCACTTGAGGGATTCAGAGTATGATGAGTATGGTAATTATAAGACAGCTCAGCCAACAATGTCTTGGTACCCTTGGGAATTGTCTCAAGACACATTTGGACTCATCTTCTCCCTCACAACCCCCTTCTCATCCTCTGATTCTTCAAGATGATTCCCTATTATTTAAGATAAGCTGATGTTTCCAGCGTCGGTGAATGGTCAGTTATCATTTCATCATGAGTTCTTCCAGCAATGATTACAATATTGAACAAAGACTCCTCCAACTCTTATGCCTGTATCTGGGGAAAGGCAAGAGAGAGCTGACTGTAAGTTCTGCTTCTGTGAACCACCAAGTATCTTAGTCTGCTTGGTCTGCTATAAGACAACAACAACAAGAAACAAACAAACAAAAAAGACCCAGAGACTGGGTGGTTTATAAACAACAGAGATTGATTTCCAACTCTGGAGGCTGGAAGCCCAAGATCAAGTTGCTGGCGGGCCCAGTGTCTGGGGACTTGATTCCTGATTCATAGATACCATCTGCTCACTGTGACCTCACATGGCAGAAGGGGTGAAGGAGGTCTGGGGTCTCCTATCGGGCACTAAGCCCATTCCTGAGGGCTCCACCCTCAAAACCTAATCACCTCCCAAAGTCCCATCATACTGGGATTAGGATTTCAACATGTGAATTTAGTGCGAGACACAGTTTCAGACTCTAACAACCAGTTTTTATTATTTTTGCTTGGTTGCAATACTTCTTTTCATCTTGCAAAAGTCTCTCTCTCTATAATTTATGATGGCCTTTCCTAGATACCGATATGATCACTTTCTTCCCCCCCAATTCAGTGGGTTGGTAACAGTAACTGGAGAAAATCATTAGGTCTGCTTGACGAGGATCCCTGAGGAATTTTCAAATGTTGAAGGCCTATAATTGAAAGCATTGCAGTTTTAGTGCTCTTTTTCCCCTGAATTCATAGCTGAGAGGGGCACGTTTTAACTCACAAGACTCTGTGTTTGATTTGGCTTCCAGGAGCTTAGGATAGAGGTTTTGTTTTAATTATGGTGTTTTATTTCCTTTCTGCAAGGAATCGGTCCAATGGGCAAACCAATTAGAAATAAAAACAGTGTGGAAGCATGTGCTGGTGCCATTCAAACCTTTCCAGAAACACTGGGAATAAACAGCTGAACATCCATCCCCACGGTCATTCTGAAATGAGGCAGATACTGTGCATCCAGGATTAATTTCCTGGGTCACATCTCCTGCCATTCCTGTGGTCACTTACAGAACTCAGGCTGAATGCAAATACCACGGGTTTTGTTTGAGTCCAGTTTGGATATGTCTGCATCTATCCAAGTACACCTTTAGTGATATTTATCTCTGGTGTGTGTTATGTGTTGTCTGAAGAAGTATTATTTACAGCACATTTCTTAGTATGTCACTAAGAAGTTGTACATTGAGAACTTCTGCATTAAATACTTTGGAGAATGGAACAGTGTGTCCCTAGATTGATCTGGCTAATGTGTGGTTTTGTGTCTTTGCAGGGCTTCCCTGATGACCTGGTAAAGAATCCGCCTGCCAATGCAGGATATGTGAGTTCAAACCCTGGGGTGGGAAGACACTCTGGAGAAGGAAATGGCAACCCATTCCAGTATTCTTGCCTGGGAAATCCCATGGACAGAGGAGCCTGGTGGGCTACAGTCCATGGGGTTGCAAAGTGGGTAGGTCTTAGCGACTAAACAACAAGTACACAAAACCATGTTTCAAAGGCTGACCTCAGGGTAAGTCCAAACTCTGAGCCAGTTCTCATTTAATCAGGAAGAAATGCCAATGGACAGTGAGGGGACTGGGTAGCTTGTGATCAGAGAGTGCTAGCGGGAAAACCAAAACAGTAAATGTCTCTTCTGAGCAGATGTTGTCAACTTGATTATTAAATCTAAAGAAACAGAGATTGAAGTCAGGAAAGGTCCAAGTGAGGGCTGCAGCAGCACTGGGGGGGTCCGGTGGGAGGGCAGACCTGAGCCCTTGCCCTGGCTCACCAGGGGTGTAGCACAGGTCACCTAGGGGAGGAGCTGGTGATGCTCTGCTCAGGCTGGTGCCTGTAATCATGAAGGGCTCAGATGATGAGTCTGCCAGAGGAAACCTGGGGCTCAGTAGTGAAATGTAATCCTGTAATCATGTCCTGTTTGCCTCAAGTAAGCGCCGTGTAAAAGAATCTATTCTGAGATGAGGTTGCCTGCCTGGAGTGGGATCATGAGAGGAAAACACAATTTAGTCACATTTTTGCCGGATGTGCCTTCTGTCCACGTATATGAGTGCAGTCTTGATGCATCTGTGTGCATCATGGGATTGTGGAGTAAAGGCATCTCCCCACTGTGTTTGGTTTCTATGGTGAGAAGTCACCCATGGGACCCTGGCCATTGGGTGGGGTATTTTGGAGGACCTGGGTGATGTGCCACACTGGGTCAAAATGTGACTCCTCCCTCCAGCCCCAGCTGACCAGCCTGCATGGATACCTGGCCTGAGCAGGGCAATGGAACCCTCTCTGTGGGAAGATGGCTTTGGAACCAGGAAATTCCATCTGGAAGAGGTGCAAGAGCCTAGGGACCATTTCTACACAGCAGGTGGAGCTCCTGAGAAGTCTAACCTGCTGGAATAAATAATGAAGCAGCCACTTTTGGGAGAATCAGAGGTGAGGGGCATCTCTCTTCCTGACCTTAGCAAACCAAGCTTTCTTGGTTTTCTCCATATCCAGACAGTCCTGTGCATTTCCATGCTAGCTCCTCCTCTTTTGTTATGGGAGAAGGAATGTCCCCACATGCGGCTGAGGAATCATGTCATCCCAAAGTTATCCATGAGCCCTGCATTCAAGCCTTTCTCAGACCTGCCCAGATATGCCGATCAACACCGTCTCTTTCTTGCTTTTGCCAGTTTGTACCAGGTTCTGTTGCTTATGACTAAGAGAGCCCTAACTGATAGGAACATTGCTATTCTCTGTGTGCTTTCTCCCGCAGGTAACTTGAAAATAGAATCATGCTGGCTAGTACTTCCTGTGCCCTTTGGACTTGCAAGCACAGCCTTAAATGCTTTTTGCAGATGGTCACACTGAATCCCCATGCCTGCAGAGAGATTTTGTTGCCCAGTATTAGGGATGAGGAAACTGAGGCTGGAAGGAATTGAGATTCTTGCCTAACATCCTACAGCCCCAACAGAGCACCTAGATCCCTACAATCAGCAGGAAGTCTGGGCTCACAGTGTGCTGCCAAGTAAAGTAAATCTAGTATGGGAACCAGCCCCCAGGGGATCCTGCTAATTTTAACGTGGGGAGATTTTATTTTTTTGCATGCTTAATTGCATTTGGTTTGTGTGCTTTATTGGATATAACACGTTTAATTCACCTGTTACTTTGTGAATTACAAATTTAACCCTGTGTGTTACTTTAAGATTCATTTAGAACTCAGCATCAGCTTTCCCAGGAAAACAGAAAGAAAATTTAAAAATAAATAGGGTCGAAACAATAGTAGAGAATGTCACTTTCAAATAAGATACTACAAGTTCTGCACAGTTTCCACTGACAGGCAGGATTCATCACTAGGATAGAACTTCATCTTAAAGGTGTCCCCTTAAGCTGCCAGGGTATCTACTCAACATCACAGTCCAACAAGCTGGAGAAGCTGCTTGGTCAGATGTTCGTTTGGTCACCAGACATGCCATGCTCACCTTTTGCTGGTCTAGAACCTCTCGGTGGAGGTTACTTTTTCCGATTTTAAACATGAGGAAGTGCACAGGCAGAAGCTGGTAAATTCTGGCCACCCACATGCACACAGACCTCCTGGGATCTGAGCCCAGCACGTGTACACGAGAGATAAGGATGCGCTCCAGTTCTTGCAGGGCTGCTGGAGTCCCAGGACCCTCCAACTTGCCCAGCAACAGGGGGGAGGGTTTCTTTCATTTTCACATGATGTATTGATTCCTACCCTTTTGCGATAATTTTATTTATTTATTTTTTGTTGTTGATTTTTGGCTGCTCTGGGTCTTTGTTGCTTTGAGCAGGCTTTCTCTAGTTGAGGCAAGAGGGGCTACTCTGCATTGTGGTATGAGGGCTTCTCATTGCAGTGGCTTCTCTTTCTGCAGAGCACTGGCTCTAGGGTGCAAAGGCTTCAGTAGTTGCAGCACATGGGCTTGGTAGTTGAGGCTCCCAGGCTCCGTAGTTGCGGTACATGGGCTTTGTTGCTCCACAGCATGTGAAATCTTCCTGGACCAGGGATCAAACCCGTGTCCCCTGCATTGGCAGCCAGATTATTAACCACAGGATCACCAGGGAAGTCTGATTCCTGCCCTTTTTATGAGGCAGGAAAAGAAGAAAATGGACTTGGAACGGAAATGCATGCAGATTCTTTCCCCATTGTGTTCCATTCAAGGTGTTTCTCCAAATGTAAGCGGAGAGCCCAGGTGTAAAGGAGAGAAGAGAGACCTCAAGGAGGAGGTGAACACAGAGGGTGGAGGAACTGGGACATGAGTAGGAGGTTGGGTCCATCAGAGACTGTGAGCCACCTCCCCAATCCCCCGTTTCCTCCCACATCATCTTCTCCTTTTTCCTTGTCCCTTTCTTCCCAGTCTTCTTCACCATCACCTTCTCCCTCTCCTCCATCCTCATTTTGTTGCTCAAGGCTGTTATTATTGAAGGGGATCTTCAGCCCATGGCAACCACTAGCTAATCAGTTTTCTGGAGAGTTCCCTGGTGGTCCAATGGTTAAGAATCCGCCTGCCAATGCAGGGGACAAGGGTTCAATCCCTGGTGAGGGAACAAAGATCCCACGTACCTTGGAGCAACTAAGCTGGTGCACCACAACTGCTGAAGGCCACACACCTGGAAACTGCTCTGCAACAAGAGAAGGCACTGCAGTGAGAAGCCTGTGCACCACAGCTAGAGAGTAGCCCCTGCCTGCCACAACTAGAGAAAGCTCACATGCATCAATGAAGACCCAGTGGAGCCAAAAAAATCTGCTTTCTATGAATTTGATGATTCAGGACACTCAATATATGTGAAATTATACAACATACATGACTATTTTTCTGTCTTCTTATACCTAGAATAATGTTTTGGAAGTTCAACTATGTTGTATTACCTATCAGCACTTCATTCCACATTTCCTGTTTTCCACTACTGTTGCTATTATTATTAACTTCCATTCTATTTAGAAGGAAGTGGTATCTCATTGTGCGTTGATTTGCCTTGCCCTGATGATTCAAGGAGATGTTGAGCATCTTTTCATGTGCTTGTTGACCACTGGTACATCTTCTTTGGAGAAATATCGATTCAAGTTCTTTGCCTGTTTTTTAAAAAAAATGGAGTGTTTGTCTTTTTGAGGTTGATTTGTAAGAATATATGTGATTTGCAGGTATTTTCTCTCATTCTGTAGGTTGTTTTTTCATTTCCTTGATAGTTTCCTTTGATGCACAAAATATTTCATTTTGATGAAGTTTGATTTATTTTTCCCTTTTGTTGTTATGTCTAAGAATCTTTTGCCAAATCTAAAGTCATAAGCATTTACTCCTCTGTTTTCTTCTAATAGAATTATACTTTTAGCTTTTATATTTAGATCTTTGATCTATTTTGAGTTAATTTTTGCATATAGGATGAAATAGGAGTTTAATTTTATCCTCTTGAATATGGATATCTAGTTTCCCCAGTACATTTTTTTAAAGACTATTCTTTCCCTATTGAATTGTCTTGGCATCCTTGTCAAAAACCAGTTGACCATGGAAATATGAGTTTATTTCTGGATTCCCAACTGTTTTCCATTGGTCTATAAGTGTGTCTTTCTGACAGTACCACACTGTTTTTGATTATTGTAGCTATGTGTTAGTTTTGAAATAGAGAAATGTGAGTCCTCCAAGTTTGTTCTTATTTTTCAATATTGTTTTGACTATTTAGGATGGCTTGCAATTCCATATGAGTTCTAAGATCTGCTTTACTATATCTAAAAAGGGAAAAAATCATAGATGTTTAATAATGCTTTTAATATGCTGCTAGATTAGGCTTTCTAGTATTTTGTTGATAATTTATGCATCAATATTCATAAGAGATGTTGTGCTGTGCTTAGTCTCTCAGTCATGTCAGACTCTTTGCGACCCCATGGTCTGTAGCCCACCAGGCTCCTCTGTCCATGGGGATTCTCCAGGCAAGAATACTGCAGTGGGTTGCCATTCCCTTCTCCACGGGAACTTCCCGACTCAGGAATCGAACCCAGGTTTCCTGCATTGCAGGCAGATTCTTAACCAGCTGAGCTACCTGGGAAGGGATATTGGAGTGTAGTTTTCTCTTCTTGTGATGTCTTTATCTGGCTTTGACATAACGGTAATGCTGGCTTCATAAAATAAGTTAGAAAATGTTTCCTCCTATCCCATCTTTTTAGAAGCGTTTGAGAAGGTTTGGTGTCAGTTCTTTTAAATGTTTGGTAGTGTTCACCAGCGCAGTCGTCTTGTCTTGAATTTGCTTCTTTGGGAGGTTTTCGATTACTGATGCAATCACTTTACTTGTTATAGTTCTGTTCAAAGTTTCTATTTTTTTCTTGAGTTGGTTTTGATTCTTTACTTGCTTCTTGGAGTTTGTTCATTGCTTCTCGGGTGTCTAACTTGTCGGCATACAACCATTTACATTGGCTTCTACATTTACATACAACCATTTACATTGTAGTCCTTTCACTTCTGTGGGTAGATAATTATGCTCACTTTCATCTCTGATGTTTGCTCAAGGTTTTTTATATGCTTAATGTCCTGTAAAATATTACACCCATTGCTTTTGATTGAAATATAGTTGAATTACAACGTGTTAATTTCTACTATACAACAAAGTGATTCAGTTTTACACATTCACACATACATGTGTGTGTGTATATATATGTGCATTCTTTTTATATTCTTTATATATATACATGTATACATTCTTTTTATATTCTTCTCCATTATGGTTTATCACAGCATATTGAATATCATTCCCTGTGTTTACAGTAGGACCTTGTTATTTATCCATTCTATGTATAAGAGTTTGTATCTTCTAATTCCAAACTCCCAATCCATCCCTCCCCCACCCTTCTCCTTGGCAACCATGTGTCTGTTCTCCATGTCATAGTCGTTCTTTTTGATGTTTGACTTAACCCACCCCTGTCCAGTGAGAGTTCCCTTTGGCTGGCTCTTGTGTCCTGTTGACAGAATTCTAGTAACACTTGGTAGCTTCCTTGATCTATGAAAAGTCAAGACAACCCAAGCTCATCAAGTACATTACCTGCTTCAGACCCTGAGTCAGTTCTCCAGAGGGTTCTGGTATTAACAGAATGGGAACCTCAGCATTTGCAATGCCTTCCAGCTGGAATGCTCTCCCTGTACCACTTTTTGGTTCAGTTGATATTTATCCTTGAGCTTTTGGATTAATGTCACTTCTTCAGGGACATCTTCTCTATATCCCTCCAGACGTTATCAAATTCTTTTTTTTTTTTCAGTAGTTTGCTTTTGTGGTGTTAATCAAAAAGCAGCCCTCTGGTGATTCTTTGCTTAGACTCTTGGATTGCTGGCATTAAGGATCAGAGCCGGGGCTTTCAAGAGATGCCACCTGGAGCCTGATGTTGACAGCAATGTAGCAGAAGGCAGAGACTCTCCAGGAAGAGATTCTTGTCCTGATGAGGATGCTGTGCCCTGATTGCAGGCATGCCAGAAGTCAGGACTCCCATGGCATTTAAAGGTATGCAAACAAACACCCTCCAAACAAGCAAAACACTTTCCCCCTTGATCCAGTAAGAACCAGGTTTCAGTCACTTGCAATCGAGAGTCTTCATTTATAAAATCATCTTCTCTAAACTTTGTAGAATGTTGTTCCTACCACCTGTTACCATGACAACCCACAGATTGAATGAGTCTGTTTCATAAATAATTAAGGTCTAGAGGCAGCTTATGGTGTTGGTCTTACCCAAGTTTTATCTTCATTAGCATTTTCAAGATTAGATTCTCCAGCTCTTATAGACTTCCAGATGCTTCGAAGATCTGAAATGACCAGATGTTACTCAGACAACAGAGTATATCCAAGGGGTAATTTAAACTCTATATGCCCAGGGAACAGTGCAGGAAGAAGCAGAAATAGTATAAAGTTGTCATCTTGGAAATTCAACTGTGATCCAGGAAGAGAGCAGAGCAGAACTTCAGTGAAATAGATGAATTATAAATCCTCTCCTCCTCAAACTCATACATAGAACTGTTCAACACAAGTTCCATTTGTATAATTATTTTATCTAATGTTTTTGTTTCTATTTTTAGAATAAATAGCCTTCATGCACCAGGAGTGCAGGTTGAACTAATTAGCACCAGGAGTGGGGAGGGGGTCTGCTTTGTAATTTTTGTGTACCAAAGATCGTCAAGAAAAACACTTCTTTATACAATTTAATGTGGAATTTCTGAGTTAATCACTTGAAATAAATGGAATGCCCACCAGCTTTTATTCTCAAAGTCATTTGCAGGCAGAGGATCATTAGAATTGAAATCCAGCAACAACAGAAGTAAAAGAGAGATAGATGATTTCTTACTTTTTCAGCCCACATCTTGCTTCCTGGAAAATGAGTGAAGCTACTGATATAAAAGTTCTAAAAATAACTGTGCTTTTCCTAGTAGCTATAGATGACTTCATCCCACCCCCAGCGCCTGGAGAGAGCGGCACATTGACTGCACCAGCTCTTGCTCTACAGCTCTTCCTTAGGAGGAACTGTTTATCACCGACTAGTTGGCCCAGGCCCTGGCAGGTCTTCTGATGAGCATCAGTGATGAGTGGGCAGGTAGGGATGAAGGTGTCTTTCCCCTGCAATGGACTTTGCCCTCTGGTCCCTCTTTCCAACTGGAATGCTTGATTCAAACCTGCATTGTGTAGGGGGTCTGTTCACCTGACCCACCAGTTTCCCAACAGCTAGGGGACAGAGTATACTCTATCTTTGCACTGTTTGATGGGTTCATGGCTGGAATCCTGAGCAGGTCATGACCAGAGGACACACAGCCTCACCCAAGGCCTTGGGACCAATAACTGCACTTCCCATTGACAAACCTACCCAAAGCAAACTCAAAGTTCCATCTGGTTTCCTTCTAGCTTCCCCAAAGGGGAGGGGGACCAACATCTACTCCACTGCTCCAGGTCAACTTCTAAGTGTCCCCGGACTCCACCCAAATGATCCATGGCCAGAGCACAGGCTCCTTCAGGACACAGTTCTGGCCCCTCATTCACTGGGTTCCTCCACCTCTGGCCCAGGACTTGCACACAGGAGGTGCTCAATGAGTGTTTCTTGATGAATTAATAAATCCCCTGGTTACCAATTCAACTGTCTCATCTTGAATATGGTAGGGAGAGCCTGTTTCTTAGTGCTATTTTAATCATATGCCCTAGGTCCATTCCTAACTTCATCAGCTATCTGGCTCAGCCATCCATCCATCCATCCATCCATATCCATCCATCCATCCATCCTTCCTTCCTTCCAACCATCCATTTCAACCAATCACCCATCCATCCATTCTTCCAACCATCCACCCATCCATCCATCCATCCATCCATCCATCCATCCATCCATCCATCCATCCATCCTCCTTCCTTCCTTCCAACCATCCATTTCAACCAATCAACCATCCATCCATTCTTCCAACCATCCACCCATCTATCCACCCACCCATCCATTCATCCAACCATCTACCCATTTATCCATCCACTCTTCCATCCATCCTTCCATCCATTCACCATTCCAACCATCTACCCATCCATTCATCCATCTATCCATCCACCCACCCACCCATCCATCCATCCATCCATCCATCCCCCCACCCACCCATCCATCCACCCATCTATCCATCCACCCACCCACCCATCCATCTACTCATTCTTCTAACCATCCACCTATCTATCCACCCACCCATCCATTCATCCAAACATTCATCCATCCATCCATCCATTCACTCCTTCCAGAAAATACTTACGGATGCTTTTCTCTTCAGGGCACTGCACTCAGTCTTGGCCCTCAAGAAGCTCACACTCCTCAGGAAAGATAATATGTTCAGCAACAGGACCACAAGAGAGAAACAATTCTCCCTTGAAATGCTGGTCCCAGCATTACTGAGCAGGAAGTCAGCCAGGACTACAGTTTTAGCAAGATGAGACGGCCAGTCACTGGGGATAAGATGTTATAAATGCCAAGAGGAAGCACTCCTTGACATTCCTCTCATAGGGTTAACCCCTTGGGGATAGGCACATTGTCTTCCGAGAGTGCTCTTGTCCTGTGGAAACCCCTGTGTGCATGTGTGTGCGTGCACACATATGCTTACACATGTCGAGCAGAGCAGCCTTGTGTGCTGGTCTTTTACTCTGCTGTCCTCTGCCCTCTTCTGCTCTTCCCTTTCTCTGCTCTGTATCAGGAAAACTGAGCCCTAAGAACCACATTTCCCAGGATCCTTTGCAGCTTGCCCCTGGTTACATTCAGCCAACAAGGGGCACAGTTGGGAACTGGAAGGCAGAAGGAGGGAGAAGCTGGAGAATTTCTCCCTTGTGTCTCTGCCTGGGCAACACTTCCAGGGGCTACTGCATCTTTGTGGCTCCACCTTCCACAGGCAGCCCCTCCCCCTCAGGGTCCAGTGCCTGCCTAGCCCCAGCCCCTGGGCTCCAGGAACCCCCCTTTCCAGCCTGGGACCCCTCCAGCCCTTGTGGTTCCTGCTGCTGCTGATCCTGGCCATCTTCCTGAACCGTGATTAGGCTTCTGCTCTGTCATTACCTTTGTAACAGGTCCCCTTGGTGGAGTTCCCATGGCTGTGACCTCCCTGGGCTACTCACATGATTGGCTGGCTGCCCCTTTCTTTCTGTCCCAGCTTTGTCAAAACACAGTGGTGGTGGTGGTGGTGGTGGTCAGAGGACAGGGTGGAAGTTGTCCGTGGCTCTGCCCCAGCATTAATTAAGGCAGATCCAATTTCTGTGAAAGCTCAGAACACATCACAGGAATGGAAGTGGCTGGCGGGGAAAGATGGGTCCCTTGAGAGCCTCATGGCCTTGACATCCTGTAACATCACCACACAGAGGGGCAGCAGCTCAGGCCTGACTCTGAGGGCCAGAAAGGCTCTTGTCCTAGGAGCACCTGCATCAGGTCCATGGGGTGCTTTGCAGGAGGTGTGCCCTCCTCTTCACTGTATAGAGAGCTGGGTGAGGGCCCTGCTGTTGGCCTGCTCAGCATAAGGTCCTGTGTGGCATCAGCCCCACTGGGGAGCCATCCACCCCATGCTCCTGGACCCTGAAGTTTGGGAAGAGCTCATGCTCCCCTGTTCACCCCCAGACCAGGACATGGGTAGATGGGTATCAGGACAGACAGAGTCACAGCAACACTGGGTGTGTTGGGGGGTGGCAGTGCTCTCCTTCCAGGTGTTTCTGAGCCCAACTTCTCCTGTGCAACCACCGCGGGGGTCCTTCCGCTCCAATGCCTCCGATTTGCTGGGAGGCAAATGCTTGTGCTGCTATGAATATTTGATGGTCCCAGCTGTGCAGGATAAACTCTAAGAACCATCCATAATTCACCACGGGGGCAGCAGCCTTTGGCGCTCAGAGCAGCCTCCTGTGCAGAGAGCAGCCTCCGGAGGATGGAAAGGCCTTGGGGGTTCATTATGCATCACATGTTCAGGGGCCAGTGGCCAGAAAAGCAATTCAGTTATGCTAAGAGTGAGGCCTTGGAAGTTCTGGTGGCCACGCATTCTCAGACAGAGTCACTCTCAGACCTCCTGCAGTCCTGACCCTCAGCCCACATCATCCCATCAGGTGGGTTCCTGTGTCCTGCTGACACTCCGTCATCTCCCCACTGGAGTGTGGATGCCGTGAGCACCCGCCTGATCACCTCAGTCACTCTCCCCAGCGCTGATGAATGGGTGGAGGGAAGGCGGGAGGAAGGAGCACCACTTCCCCTGCAAGGACCCACAGCTCTTCCTACACCTCTGATCCTCATACATTAGAGACACGGGATTGACCAGGGAGTTTGTTAAAATGCAAGCGTCCAGGTCTTTCCCCCACACTCGGATCTAGAGTCTGGGCTGGACCCAGGCACCTGCATCATTCACAAGGCTTCTAGAGGCTTCTAATCCACTGTCAGGTGAGGTCCCCTCACAGGCAGCCTCTGGAGGAAAAGGCTCTTCCCCGGGAACAGCGAGGACGAGGCAGACGAGCCGCGTCCTGCGCTCCTCCAGGCGAGGCTCCTGTCCCCACCCGAGCTGCTCTCGGCCCTCCTCCACCCTGCTCTCCCTCCACACCCGGGGATCCGAATGAGGACGAGCCTCCGGGGTTCTTCCTTCCGGAATCCCTCCGAGGGTTCCTCTCCACGCGGATGACGCTGGAGAGCAGATGAGGACGGGCAGACATCCCCCGAGAGAGGCTCCCTGGTGGTTGCCCACAGGGAAGGAGGTTTCTGTCCTCCGGGCTGTTTCCTCAGCAGTGCGGGGGTCGGCAGGGAGGACTGGCCGTGAACCTGGGCCTCGGACCCTGACCCCCCTGGGCTCGGGGGTCATTTAGTGCCGGTGTCTGTGCTGCTCCCGCCTGGTGCCCAGGGAGGAGCTGAAGGAGCTGGGGCTGGAGGAGCTCAGTGGGAGGTGAGCTGGGTGGGTGAGGCCGGAGTGGGTGGAAGAGAGAACAGGGTGCTCACCGCCTGGCCTCTGCCGGCGCTCTCCCGGCAACAGGGGGTGCCCAGAGCTGACTCAGCTCTGCAGACGCAGACCAGTATGTGTGTACACACACACACACACACACGCACACATGCTGCATACATCCACCACATGCAGACACAAGCCCATACACAGACTTACACAAAAACAGACACAAAAACTTATGCAAAAACAGACACACACTCATGCAAGCACACACAGGGGCATACCCATGTGCGCACACACCCATACACAGGAACACATATAGCCATGCGTACAGGCAGGAGCACAAACCCACCTTCATGCAAACATGTGCAGGCACACACAGACACACACAGTGCTGGAAACACCACCCCCATCTCACCACTGGCTTCTTCCAGTTTGTTGAAAAGGCTTTCCCATCTCTGAATTGGTCCACATTGCTCATTCTGCAAACCTCAGAGAACCAGGCCCCTCTGGACCATAACCGTCTCTGTTTCCTCCAGAAGGAGCTGCCAGCAAATCTTGGAGCCTCAGAGCTCAGCGTCCCGAGACCCTTACTGTCTTGTGCTGGGGAGGGCTCCAGGGACACTGGAGATCGTCAGGCCACACCTTTTAGACATTCAGAAGCCAGCTTTCCCGCAGTTTGGAAGACGTACAGCCACAGGACATGTCCTCGACCATGCCAGGAGACTGAGGGCTCAGGGGGATGTTCCAGAACCTTCTGTGAGGAGGAAGTGGGGGCTGCTGCTGCTGGTGATGGAGCTGGACAGGCCTGAGAGAAACAGGATGACCTGGAGAAGCTCTTCGGACGCTGGGCAGGTGGACAGTGTGCACCCCGATTTGTTGTCGCTGAAGGCCTGGCTTGCTCAGAGCATTCGACTGTTAGGCCGTCCATGCCCCAGCCGATCAATCTGTCCATTGATAGTCAATCGTCAGTGTGAGCACAGCAGGAAGGTGGTGGAGGGCAGCCCTCCTGGGCGCTGTCCACAGCGCCTGCATCGGGGGCTGGTCTGCAGAGGCTCCTGGGTGGAGGGGTCTGAGGCCCCAGTGGCCCTGGGTGTCTGCTGACTCCTGGGCTCCTGTGAAGACAGAAAATGGGGGCTCCTGAGGGGGCTGGCACACACCTCGGGGTGTAGTTGCACCCGCAGAGTTGGCCTGAAACAGAAACCTCTCAATCTGAACCCCCAGGTGGAAGGGCAGCTGCCCACCCAGGACACTCAGGAGAAGCCGTCCCTAGTGGAGGGCCCGCCCTGTCCAGGCGCCTGGTCCCCGAATCTCTAGTTACCATGTCTCCCCCTGTAAGTCAGCAGACCACAGACCCCGAGTCCCCTCACAGCCCTGTGTCTGGAAGGGGGGCGCAGCAGAGGGGCAGCTGTGGGGTCCTCTCACACACACCCCACCCCGTCTGCTCCCCTCCTAGCTGGGGAAGGGCCCAGAGGTTCCTTGTGAGGAGGGGCTGCAGCTGGGCCTTCCGGGGAGGAGGGGCGATTCTGAAAGGCCCTCAGAGAGCCGCACAAGGCGGCCTTGTTTGGGAGCCGCCTCCGCGGGCTCAGATCTCCTCCCTCCTGGTTAGGAAGGGGGACATGTGACCGTGCTCAGACACCCTCCCCTGTGTGGGGGTCACTGCGGGGCTATTTCTAGCTCAGCCTCTGACCCCGCAGACACAGGGGCCCTGACTGAAGTGATTTGCAGCTGGAAACATCCTGCCGGGGCCCTCCCAGCAGCTGTGACCTCTCTTGGGGCAGAGGTGACATAACGCAGGGAGGAAGGGGCCCGCTGAGAGGAGGATGTGGTTGAAGCATCTGCACTGGCCAAGAGGGCCCCCTGGGGACCCCAGGGCAGACTGCCCTTCCTCTACAACCTTCCCTGGCTCTCCATTACTGTGGGGGAGCCCCTCCTTTCCCAGGCACCCCTGTTACAACCACCTTCAGGGGTTCTGCCCCCGCACCTCCCCCATCTCTGGGAGGAGCCTCCCCAGATGGGGTCAGGAGTGCTGCCCTCTGACCTCAGTGCCCAGGAGGAGACTCGGCAGAGACCACACTTGGCAAAGACGTGCCCAGGGGGCTGCACAAGGTGAGGTGATGGTGACCCCTGCCCAAGCACGTGGGGAGCACAGGGGTCACCCCGCCTGTAAATGCTCTGGTGCCTGGACCAGGGGAATGGTGGGCAGTGGCTGGCCCTGAACCGTCCAGTCAGGGCAGGGCCAGCAGGTGACTCTGCCTCCAGGGTCCCGCGAGCCCCTCCAGGTACCAGCTGCGGAGCCGGAGGGTCCACTCAGCCTCTCGGGACTTAGGTTTCCACATCTGTAAAATGGGAGTGAAATCACAGCAGGGGAGCCCCACGGGGTTGCTTTGAGGATTAATGAGTGAACAGGTGGGAATGTTTAGCCCCCGCCTGGCAGGAAAAGCTCCATGCGGTGCCCAGAGGCCTCAGTCCAGGTCAGTGATAATAATACAGACAGTCCCCTCCTCCTCCCAGTGAGCAAAGTGTCTCTGGGCCATAAAGGGAAGGAGAGAGGACAGGCCTGCTCTTGGGAAATGTCCCTCTAAACTCTACATCCCTGTTTATGGATTGAAATATAACAGGCCTCCTGGGTGTCTCGTCTCATTTTTTTTTAATGAGAAGGAAGCCCCGGGATTCAGCTGGGAAAGAGCATCTCTGAGGCTGCAGTCCTGGACAGTCCCTGCTCGGAAGCCCTCTGGGATTAGTACTCCAGGAGGAGGCAGAGGGGCACAGACACTCCCCCACCCCCACACTCACTCGGGTGCCCTGGAGAGCATCAGTGGATGGACAGGTCGCCAGCTCTGTCCTCGCGTCCCTCCCTCCTGCACCTGGGGCTACACGGGAATCTCCCCTGGCTGAAAGGAAGCAGGGTGTGGCAGGTTCCTGGGGTCCCTACCCTCTGCAGCCCCTGATGGAGATGTCCCCCAGCCCTGAGACCCCTGTGATCACTATGATCCCTGCTGCTGCCTCCATCAGGTCAGATGGGAGCAAGTCCCCCAGGGACGCTAGGTCAGAGAGGGGTCAACATGGGGAGTTGGGTGTTCCCAAAGCTGGGGGTGGTGGGCTGAAGGAGCCAGTGCAGATGAGTCCCCATGAGGATCCGGGGTCCCTGCAGACCCAACACCCAGGAAGGCTGGGTTCTCTGCTCGGTCTCCAGCTGTCACCTGTTCTAAAGGGCCGTGTCCCAACTCTCCTGGTGTGAGAAGGCCCCCAGGACAGACCCGGACAAGGACGCCTCTATGTCCAGCAAGGAGGCTGACATTGGGGTGGCTACTCCTCACAGGGGGTCTCCTCAGCTCCCACCCCTCTCCCAGAGCAAACCCTGAGCCGCAGGGTGCCCTGAGGACAAGCTGGTAGGGTGTGACCCTCAGGGAGGTGACCAGTGGTGAGGGAGGCCTTGGCTCAAAGCAACAGGGGAAGGGGTTGGGACATTCTTGGTGCTCACGCCCTAGCACAAAGCTGGGGGCAGAGTGACAGCCTGCACGGGGCAAGGCAGATCCCGTTCAGAGCAGGAGGAGTGAATGAGCGAGTCATGAGAAGCACTCCAGAGGCTCTCAGAAATGGTTTTGGGGAGGAGGACCCTGAAGGGGAGCAGGTTTTGATGTCTTGCGGTGGGCTAATGGGCCACGAATGAGAAAACACCCAATGAAGCCCAGGCACAAGGGAAGTGTAATAAAAAACCCAGGATGGATCAGTTAGTTTCAAGCAGAGTTTGATCCAGCAGCTCACACACTGACTTTAGGGCCTGATCTCTCCTTATCCTGTCTCTCAGGTTTCGTTGTCCATGTATCTTTCTGGCCAGCATCTCCTCAGGGTTATATGAGACCAATATAACTGAGACCAATTCTTTTCTCCGAGTAGGTCCAGCCAACTGTCCACCCCTGAACCAACCACTCAGGCCACGGGAATGTGGAGTTCTAGACTGCACAGTTGAGTCACGTGACTACACCTGGGCCGGGGGCAGAGTCAGCCTCACACAGACCACATGTGCAGAGTCGGGGGTGGACTCCCTGGTGAACCAGCCTAGGTCTCTCTGAGATGCCCACCAGGCTTCTCTCTCCTCATGAGTCTTCAGGTCCCAAGGAAGCAATGCCTGAAACGGGGCACATGGATGGACCCCATAGACACTGTTTGGGGGGGAGAGCTGGCTGCCTTAGCCTCGCATCTCCCGCACTGCTCCTCCACACCCTGGGCTGTCTCTCCATCAGCATCACAGGTCACCCTGGGCTGTTTTCTGAGGGACGGCTCCTCTCCCCACCAGCCTGGAGAAGAGATACAGTCCCAAGCTTGCTAATTAAAGAGACTCAGTGTAATGAGCTATTTAAAGGCAAACTCATAAGGCTGCTGATGGGATTTCTAATTTGGGAGGAGGAAAAGGGTTAAATTGTGTTGAGAGCAATGGAAGTTTGGGAACCCAAGATGTTTTCTGCTTCTGTGTTTCCTCCTGGTAATTAATTGGATGAAAGTTGTTAAACTTTACGAGAAAGCAGAGATAATGCAGGTTCACTGACTCTCTGGAAGATTAAGTTCATTTATCTCCTCCTAAACCGCCAGGAGCCCCAGTGTCGATGCCATTTCAAGAGAGAGGAGCAGAGCAGACCCAGCGGTGTCTGCTGGTTTTCCTCCAGCTCCACCAGTGCTGGGAGGGGAGGTGTCTGCTCAGAGCAGGGGTCCCCGCTCAAACACTGGCGTGTGATCTGGCCACGTGTGAGCCTCAGCTTCCTGGTCAGGAGAAGGGGGCGAGGGCAGGCTGCTCTGTAGGGTCTCTGTGGGCATTCCTGGAGAGATGCCCTCAGAGCAGGTGGTAGGAGGCTGGGCACACCCAGTACCCAGAATGTCCCCGGAAGTGACAAGTTCCTATTTGTGTGGTTGCAGTGTCTCCCCACAGCCCTTCCCATCAAGTCCCCAATATTTATTGTGCTGTGGGAGGTTCCCCAAAAGACAGGCTACAGACAAGCTCCAACCACAAGTGGGAGGATTAAAAAATAGGAAGAGAATTTGTGTTTGGGGTCCTAAAAGGTATAATGTCCAGGGGAAAATCAGAATTGTAGTTAATTTGTTTCTGTATTTCAGGATGTGGAATTGTTTTGTTTCAGGCTCCATCATCTCAGACTTGGCACCTAGAAGCCTGCACAGGGCCTGTGGTACCTGCCCATCTACCCCCACCCCATTTCCCTCCCTTCCCTGCACCTGTGTCTCTACCGCAGCACCCCCTCCTTCCTCCAGGGGACAGACCTCCCCTCCAGGCTCCCACCAGTCCCTCTCTTTACCTGAGTGTGTCCAGGGGTCCTGTTGGAGGGGTGGTTTATGTTGTGGTTTGTCCACCCGTTAGGTGGTGTTGTGTGCTGGGAGCATGCACATTTAAAACTACCTCCTCACACACTTTATCTCCTCACTCATTAATACCCATTGTTTTTCTTTAAAATGTAGAGGCACTGTTGCAATAATGTAATTCCTCACATTACAAATATTGACATTTAAAAATCAACTAGTCCATCTCTCTTCTTTGCATACCCAGGATACTAAGACCATAGTGATTTGATTCTCACCATCATCCATTTGAAAATAGAGTAGGGAAATTTACACTTTTTCTCCTTTAACTCATATTTTGCTCCATTCCATTTTGCCTATGAATTTTCATCTTAAATAGTATTTTGATGCTTGAAAATGCTTCATCTATTATCACATTACACTTTGCTACAAGCATATATATATATATAATTTAAATATCAAAATAATTCTATGACTAAAAAGCTCCAAGTGTTGAAGCGGTCTTCTGAATTCAGTTGTTTTTTTTTTTTAATTTGTTTATTTTAGTTGGGAGCTAATTACTTTACAATATTGTAGTGGTTTTTGCCATACATTGACATGAATCAGCCATGGGTTTACATGTATTCCCCATCCTGAACCCCTCTTCCACCTCCCTCCCCATCCCATCCCTCTGGGTCATCCCATTGCCCCAGGCCTGAGCATTTGTCTCATACATCAAACCTGGAATCGTGTTCTGTTTCACATATGATAATATACATGTTTCACTGCTATTCTCTCAGAACGTCCCACCCTCACCTTCTCCCTCAGAGTCCATAAGACTGTTCTATGCATCTGTGTCTCTTATTCTGTCTCACATATAGGGTTATCATTACCATCTTTCAAATTCCATATATATGCATTAGTATACTGTATTGGTGTTTTTCTTTCTGGCTTACTTCACTCTGTATAATGGGCTCCGGTTTCATCCATCTCAATAGAACTGATTCAAATGTATTCTTTTTAATGGCTGAGTAATATTCCATTGTGTATATGTACCACAGCTTCCTTATCCATTCGTCTGCCGATGGACATCTAGGTTGCTTCCATGTCCTGGCTATTGTAAACAGTGCTGCGATGAACATTGGGGTACACGCGTCTCTTTCAATTCTGGTTTCCTCGGTGTGTATGCCCAGCAGTGGGACTGCTGGGTCATATGGCAGTTCTATTCCCAGTTTTTTAAGGAATCTCCACACTGTTCTCCATAGTGGCTGTACTAGTTTGCATTCCCACCAACAGTGTAAGAGGGTTCCCTTTTCTCCACACCCTCTCCAGCATTTATTGCTTGTAGACTTTTGGATAGCAGCCATTCTGACTGGTGTGAAATGGTACCTCATTGTGGTTTTTTGATTTGCATTTCTCTAATAATGAGTGATGTTGAGCATCTTTTCATGTGTTTGTTAGCCATCTGTATGTCTTCTTTGGAGAAATGTCTGTTTAGTTCTTTGGCCCATTTTTTGATTGGGTCGTTTATTTTTCTGGAATTGAGCTGCAGGAGTTGCTTGTATATTTTTGAGATTAATTGTTTGTCTGTTGCTTCGTTTGCTATTATTTTCTCCCATTCTGAAGGCTGTCTTTTCATCTTGCTCCTAGTTTCCTTTGTTGTGCAAAAGCTTTTAATTTTAATTACAGTTATAATTGCATTATTAGTAGTAGTCAGTTCATAAAAGATAAATATATTAATTTTAAAAATTATTTTTAAGGTATTTTATTTTAAAAATAAAAGGGAAAACGCCTTGCTATGGAAGTAAATTGAATGAATTTTTGAAGCCTCCATTGAAGGAATTTCCTGTCACCTGGGGGGCTCCCTGGGTCTCTTTCCCCGATGTCCAGCACAATACACCTGAGGTGATTCAGAATGGGGAGGCGTGCCTCCCACCTAATGTCACTATAACTGAACCTTCACTGAGGCCCCCATGCGCACCCCCTGCACCTACATGTCTAAGCTCCATGGGGCGGGGAGCAGGCCTGGGAGCTCCTCCCTCCACCAGTCATGGTGCCTGCATACATAGGGGCTGCAAACCCTCTGTCGCAGGACCCCATCCTCCCATTTCACAGCCACAAATAAGGTGAGATAAGATACTTACGGAAGGGCTTCCCTGCTAGTCTAGTGGGTGGGAACACGGGTTTGATCCCTGGACTGGGAAAATCCTACATGCTGAGGGGCAGCTGAGGCGGTGTGCCAGAGCTTCTAAAGCCCATGTGTCTACAGCCTGTGCTCCACGACAAGAGAAGCCACTGCAATGAGAAGTCTGTGCCCCACAACTAGGGAATAGCCCCCACTCGCCACAACCAGAGAAAGCCTGCGTGCAGCAGCAAAAACCCAGGGCAGCCAAAAATAAATAATGACAAAAATTCTATTTAAAAATATTTACTGAAACTCCTACTCCATCCGTGCTTCTTTGACATCCACCGAGCTCCCAAGCTCTCCCTCCCCTCGCTGACCCTCCTCTCCTCCTTCCCCTCCCCTAATTGACCCCCCTCCCTCCCTCCAGACCTCTGAGACAGCTCCTCCCGCTCCCCAGCTCTGTATTATGCCTGGTTCTGGGAAGGGACAGACCACTTTCCCCTGGCCTCCTCTTCACTTCTGTCCCCAGAGAGGGGGCACGGCGGGGTCACCTACTTCTGGGCTCCCTCAGTTCCCAAAGAGGCTTTGGCTGGGGTTCCTCAGACCTTAATCAGTCCCGGAGCCTTGCCCTGGGCTGATGCTGTTGTGGAAGACTCTCACCTGATCTCATCAGAGGGGTTGCTGTCGCTGTGCTTTTACACATGGGGGTGGCCTGGGGGGTATGCCCCAAATTGGCACTTGCCACGGGTGCTTGCCATCTACCTCGACAGGGATTAAATCACGCGCTGCTGCACTGTTGACCTTTAACACTCCCTGAAAGGAGTTCAGGGTGGCAAACAGACATGGAGGCACTCTGTGCTCTCAGGAAACTGGCAGAGCAGGTCTTCAGATAGATCTTCTCAGGAGCTGATTTTACGAGCCCAATTCTTGTATCTCCTCACATCTAGAAAAACACTAAAATCCTTCATGGTGATGACTGTTTCTTGTAACTAGCAGAAGCTTCACGAGACCAGCAAAGACTTTCTAAAAAATAAACATGCTTGATTGCATGTACTTCCCCTTCACCAAAATCACATATAGACTGACCTTTCCCCCCCCAGTACCTTGCCCCCTGCCTCTCTGGAACAGTTTCTCAGAGCTCTCTGAGGTGCTGTCTTCCAGGCATATTGCTCCAAATAAAACTTAATTCACAGCTCTCATATTGTGTATTTTTTTAAGTTGACACCCTGGATCCTCTACTGGAGCCAGCATCTGACCCAGGTCTCCCTGCAGGGGACCCCAGGAGCCTGGGAGGTGCCTCCACGGTGAGCAGAACCAGACAAAGACTTCCGGGCCAACCAGCCCTGCATTCAGCCTTCACCTCCATCCTCTCAACGGGGACACCGTCCCTTTCATAACGGTGTGTTTTGCAAATAAAAACAAAGGCATTTAATGTCAGATGCAACCTCATATCCAGAAGCGAATATAAGATAATTTAAAATTTTTTATTGAGCTATAATTGACATGTAACATTATATTAGTTTCAAGTGCACCACGTAATGATTCAATATTTGTATATATTTCAAAATGATCACCGTAATAAGTCAACATCTGTCACCATACATAGTAATAGAATCTGTCTTCTGAAGATTTATGTTCTCAGCAACTTTCATGTATATGACACAGTATTATTAATTGTCACCAATACGCTGAGCATTACATCCCCAGGACTTATTTATTTCATAACAGGAAGTTTGTACCTTTTGATTTTTGTTGTTCAGTCACTAAGCCGTATCCGACTCTTTACAACTCCATGGACTGCAGCACGCCAGGCCTCCCTGCCCTTCACTATCTCCCAGAGTTTGCCCAAGTTCATGTCCACTGAGTTGGTGATGCCATCCAACCATCTCATCCTCAGCCGCCCACTTCTCCTTTGGCCTTCAATCTTTCCCAGCAACAGAGTCTTCTCCAATGAGTCGTCTGTTTGCATCAGCCAGCCATCTAATGCCCGTCACCAATTTTGCCTATTCCCCAAGTAAGTAGGTAAAACATGAAGAGAAATGAGGTCCTTCCTTCTCCCTGCCCCATCTACTGGCCGCACAGCAGCACTGGAGTCTTAATCAAATCCATTGCCCCTGAATGCACTGAGAACAGAATTCAAACTCCTCCCTGTGCCTGTGAGTCAGGACACACCACCTCTCCCACCTCCCACATCTTCCTCCTCCCACCTGCTCCCAGCCTCACCAGCCTCCTGTCCCTGAGCCCCTGGGTCTCTGGCCTCAGGGCCTTTGCACGTGCTCTTCCCTCCATCTGGAGCACTCTTCCTGCCTGTGGTCAGCTGGCTGCTCCTCACAGTGCAGATCTCCCTCAGAGAAGCCTTAGACCAGCCAGACTAGAAACTCTCACCCTGCCCCTACCCAGCCCCCTACAGCATTGTCATCTCTTCATCCATAGTCCTTACCACTGGGGATTTATAAATTTAAACACTCATTTTTAAATGTGTTTACCTACACATTGTCTCTCCACTGGTCCTAGAATGGGCAGGGATCCGAGTCTGTTTCACTCTCTGATGGATTCACAGAGCCTAGACCAGCACCTGGCATATGGCAGGTGCTACAACAGATGTTTGCTGAATGAATGAATGTGGGCCTCATTCAAGGTGACTGTGGGTTATGGGGAGAACATCAATTACATGGCCCAACGCCTTACTCCAACACCAGGGTGAGCAGAGGAAGAGTTAATCAATAACCTTATTGATTTATACCTTAAATTCAGAAAGACTGTTTCAATTGACATTGACAGCATATCACAGACAGAGCAGGATATTAATTTTCAAAGTGTATCAAACTCAATTTACCTTAGGGCAAAGTCAGAGAAATCAGGCTTTGCAGCCACCTGTCCTGTAAATTGCATTTTCAAGAGAGCTCCCGAGAGAGCAAGGGAAAGCTCCACCTCCCCATCACACTCCCGTAGCTCTGAACCGCCACCCCAGTTCTGAGCTCCTGCTTCAGTCCAGCCGGGATCTGAGCAGAGCACATGGGGCTGCAGGTAGGACCAGGACTTCTCAGACACAGAAGTGCACCCGCCCACCTGGACTCATGAGAACCATTCCTGCCACATCACAGTCGTCACCCCAGAGCTCTGGCGTGAAAACCCCACGTGCCTGGAACCAGCCTGCGCCCTCACTTTTCTCAGCAGGAATGTTGAAACCGAGACCCCGTCCCTCCAGAGCAGCTGTGCAGACTCAGGCCCCTGCACCTGTGAGCCATCTTACCTCTCCCAGGGGTGCACTCGGAGCCAGGACTGGAGTAGCCCCGGGACAGGTTTGTCTGTGGAACAGGAAGCCCCTGCCCTTAGGAGGGATGGATGCTCTCCTGTTCTCCACTATGACTCACCTCCAGGCACCTGCACTCCTCACATTCCTGTCTGTGCCCCAAGGACACGTGAGTTCATGGCCTTGCCCTGAATCGTTGTGGGGAGCTGTGGGTAGGAGCTTTGTGAGGGGCTGAGCTGCCTGGAAGTGAGGGTCCTACACTCTGTGTCATCTGGCAGGACTCCCCTCCTCCCAGGGCTGTGAGCCCAGGAGATGGCTTTGGGTAAATTAGAAACATGCCCTTCCTCAGACACATGACTGCCACCTACTGGGAATGAACTGTGCTGCTAGGGTCCAGCAGGCTTCTCAGACGGCGCAGTGATAAAGAATCCACCTGCCGATGCAGAATTGAAGGTTCGATCCCTGGGTTGGGAAGACCCCTTGGAGTAGGAAATGGCAACCTGCTCCGGTATTCTTTCCTGGAAACACAAAGAGTTGGATGTGACTGAGCATCCATGCTGGGTCGAGCAGTGCAGAACCTGGACAACCATACCTGGTAGCCCTGCCTCCTCCTCCTCTGCAAATCCCACTCCTTCATCCTCCCCAGAGCTCCAGTCACCAGCCACATTGTCTGTTTTATCTAATACATATCCTCTGAATATATTCTCCACGAGGGCTGCAAATTTGGTTTGTTTTACTCAAAATTGTGTTTCCAGTCCATAAAATGGTCCAATACAAAGTAGGAACTCAACAAACACTTATTGAATAAATGAATGAATGAATGCAGGAATGAGTTCTCCTTCCTTCTTTCCCCATGCACCCTCCAGTATCACCAGCAGAGCCTATGAGCAGAGCTCACTGAGTTACATGCTGTGCTGACTAACATCAGGGGTCTCGGACGTGGTCCAGGGGAGATGCTCAGAGCAAATTTGGGGCTGATTCCTCTGTTTGCAGAAGCTTCATCTGGGCACAGCTGCCAGGGGCTTACATTGCTAAGTGAAGACAAAAGAAATGAGCTGTTAGGTTATCAGGTAACCGAGCAACTGAGTAGCCACTAGTGGAAATTCAAGCTTTGATAAAAGTTTTGACTTTTGTAGAATTAAATGTCTGCATTTAATTTTAAATTCCTGAGCAGCGGAGGTGGGCTGGGAGCAGTGGTGTCTAAGGAGGCAGATCATTTTCTAATGAGATGGAGGGAGGCTGATCATCTCTTGGGATTGGATCCTGATAATTTGACCTCCCATGACCTGGCGATTCTGTGAACCCCCGGAGGACGCAGCAGTTTATCCTCCTTGTTTTAACAATCACATATTTGAAAAAGCCTCAGGTCACTTCCCCCTAGATTGCTCAGATACCTCAGCGTTTTCTCTGCAAGACATCTTGGGGGGAATTTACTACAGGGACCCTGGGTGCCATCAGGTTCTAGGAGCACCTGGGATTTCCCTGGAGTTGCAGCATTCTTTCTACCCTGTCTACGTGGGACAGTGTGGTTCAGGGTTGGGGACATGCCCACTTCACTGTTCATTCCCCTGGGGACACCTGGGGGGTCACATTTCTAAGCTGGAATTTCTATCAGAACCAGCATCACTCCTGGGAGGCGAGATAAGGAGTGATGTCTCCTCAGGTCCAACTGCTTGCATGCGTGTCCAGTCACTTCAGTCGTGTCCAACTCTTTGCAACCCCATGGACTACAGCCCACCAGGCTCTTCTTGCCCATGAGATTCTCCATGCAAGAATACTGGAGTGGGTTGTCGTATCCTCCTCTAGGGGATCTTCCCGACCCAGGGATCAAACCCGGGTCTCCTGCAGCTTCTGCCTTGGCAGGCGGATTCTTTACTACTGAGCCATAGGGTAAGTTATAACGGGACCTGCCTTGAAATCCCAGTTCTTTCCCTTAAACTCTGACTGAGTGAGGTAATTTACCCCTGTGGGTCTCGGTTCTCTAAGCTATCATATGGGGATATAGTATCTATCTTAGAGGTACACTGTGAGATTTCCAGAAAGACTGAATTAGGTTGTGTGCATGGGTGCATACTAAGTTGCTTCAGTCAGTCACGTCTGACTTTGTGACCCCATGGACTGTAGCCCACCAAGCTCCTCTGTCCATGGGATTCTCCAGGCAAGAATATTGGAATGAGTTGCCGTGCCCTCCTCCAGGGGATCTTCCTGACCCAGGGATTGAACCCACCTCTCTTATGTCTCCGGCATTGCAGGCAGGTCCTTTAACACTAGCACCACCTGGGAAGCCTCTGAATTAGGCTGGATAACACCAAATGCCAGATGCTATAAATACAAACACACACACAAATTTCAATGAATTAGCACAAGTGCAGTTTGTTTTTTCTCACTAGCAATTCAACATGGGTGGTTCCTACCAAGAGGTCTTCTTCCTCCACGTGGTGATTCAGGGACCCAGTCTCCCTCTGTATTGTGGCTCCTCCATTCCCAGACACTGAGGTCCTTTGCATCCTTCTGATGGGAGAAAAGCATGGAGATACCCCCTCTCTGCCTAGTTCAGCAGGACCCTGGCCTGGAATCAGCACTGTCCCTGATGCTCACACCCAGTGTGTGAGGTGTTCTAAGGACCACATCCAGAGGTGACCTCTCCCAGCCGGAGCTTCACACCAGGGAAAGGATGTTTCTGGTGGGCACAGAAAACTTCCTCTGTCACAGATCACAGATGTGACAGCTCTTCATTCAGCTTTTCATTCCTCTCCCTCCTCCTCCTCCTCCCCCTCCCCGCCCCACCCTTGCCTCAGGCAAGGAAATCTCAGGACAAGAAATTACTTAGAAGATAATGATGCTTATTGTCATTTAGTGAGCTCATACTAAATACCAGTTTTATCCTAAGGCTTTTGCACACACATGGGGTGAGGGGGGCTGGTGGTGGGGGTGGGTGTTAACCCTGCAGTCGTCAGCACTCAGACAGTCATGGGGGACAATCACACCCAAACTGACTTTAGCCCCAGGATTGCTGGTCACATGACTGAAGCTGCAGGGGTGGGTGGGGGTCCAGCTTCCAGTCAGCAGGTCCTGGGGTTTCAAGGGATGTCATTCACTGGTCTCTCTGCATCAGACACTCTCTTTGTCTCCTGTGAGTCCTCATCCAGGGAGCCTGTCCCCTCCTGGAGCACAACCTCCACTCCCAGCTCAGGAAACACGTGCTTTCTGCTGACCCCACCTCTAATCGTCTCAGACCCTGAGGTCCCTTCACACACCTGACCTGGATGGTGTCCTTCATCCCAAACTCCTCCCTGTGACCTGGGCCCTGGGGCTGCTCTGGAGCCTGGCAGTAGGAGTAGGGGTACAGTGCCCACCCCCCAGCCCACACGTCATACAGGAGGGGCACTGCCCCCAGGGATGGGGGTAGTGAACAGTTCTCACAAACCAGGAGACACCACCCAGCATCACCTCAGCACCCAGGTAAGCAAATAGGGGTCACAAAAGTTGACTGAGCTGCTGGGTCACATGGGTAGGAAGCAGAGTCAGGGGCTCCCACCTGGGCATCTGTCTGTCTGTCAGTCTATCTTTCTGTCTGTCTGCCTGCAGGGCCCTGTCCTCACGCCCCAGGCTGTGTGTGCAGTGGCCACTCCTGCCTGAACATCTGTCCTGCTCCCTGAGTTGGAGGTAAGATGCCACGTAGACATTCTGTGTGTGTGTGAGGGGAAATGATGACAGAGACTCAGGAGGAGCCGGGCCGGCTGCTCCTTGGAGATGATGGAAGGACACATGGCCACAGAGTGAAATAAACACACAGCCCTGGGTGAGCACAGGGACCTGCCACTCTAGCTGGACCTGCCCCTCCCTGTCTCCTGGGGTGTGAGGCTCCAAAGGGGACACAGCCAGGTAGACCTCCCAGGGATATTGAAGAGGGAATCCATAGGGCCTGGACTCCATCTTAGGCCTGTTCATGCTGATCATGCTCGGCCACCTCTCTCAGTTAAGTTCAGTTCCGTTGCTCAGTTGTGTCCGACTCTTTGTGACCCCATGAATCGCATCACACCAGGCCTCCCTGTCCATCACCAACTCTCGGAGTTTACCCAAACCCATGTCCATCGAGTCGGTGATGCCATCCAACCATCTCATCCTCTGTCGTCCCCTTCTCCTCCTGCCGCCAATCCTTCCCAGCATTAGGGTCTTTTCCAATGAATCAGCTCTTCGCATGAGGTGGCCAAAGTATTGTAGTTTCAGCTTCAGCATCAATCCTTTCAATGAATATTCAGGACTGATTTCCTTTAGGATGGACTGGTTGGATCTCCTTGCAGTCCAAGGGACTCTCAAGAGTCTTCTCCAACACCACAGTTCAAAAGCATCAATTCTTCAGTGCTCACCTTTCTTCACCATCCAACTCTCACATCCATACATGACTACTGGAAAAACCATAGCCTTGACTAGACGGATCTTTGTTGGCAAAGTAATGTCTCTGCTTTTAAATATGCTATCTAGGTTGGTCATAACCTTCCTTTCAAGGAGTAAGTGTCTTTTAATTTCATGGCTGCAATCACCATCAGCAGTGATTTTGGAGCCCCCAAAAATAAAGTCTGACACTGTTTCCACTGTTTCCCCATCTATTTCCCATGAAGTGATGGGATCAGATGCCATGATCTTAGTTTTCTGAATGTTGAGCTTTAAGCCAACTTTTTCACTCTCCTCTTTCACTTTCATCAAGAGGCTCTTTAGTTCTTCTTCGCTTTCTGCCATAAGGGTGGTGTCATCTGCATATCTGAGGTTATTGATATTTCTCCCAGAAATCTGGATTCCAGCTTGTGTTTCTTCCAGCCCAGCGTTTCTCACGGTGTACTTGGCATATAAGTTAAATAAGCAGGGTGACAATATACAGCCTTGACGTACTCCTTTTCCTATTTGGAAGCAGTCTGTTGTTCCATGTCCAGTTCTAACTGTTGCTTCCTGACCTGCATACAGGTTTCTCAAGAGGCAGGTCAGGTGGTCTGGTATTCCCATCTCTTTCAGAATTTTCCACAGTTTATTGTGATCCACACAGTCAAAGACTTTGGCATAGTCAATAAAGCAGAAATAGATGTTTTTCTGGAACTCCCTTGCTTTTTTGATGATTCAGCAGATGTTGGCAATTTGATCTCTGGTTCCTCTGCCTTTTCTAAAACCAGCTTGAACATCTGGAAGTTCATGGTTCACGTATTGCTGAAGCCTGGCTTGGAGAATTTTGAGCATTACTTTACTAGCGTGTGAGATGAGTGCAACTGTGCAGTAGTTTGAGCATTCTTTGGCATTGCCTCTCTTTGGGATTGGAATGAAAACTGACCTTTTCCAGTCCTGTGGCCACTGCTGAGTTTTCCAGATTTGCTGGCATATTGAGTGCAACACTTTCACAGCATCATCTTTCAGGATTTGAAATAGCTCAACTGGAATTCCATCACCTCCACTAGCTTTGTTCGTAGTGATGCTTTCTAAGGCCCACTTGACTTCACATTCCAGGATGTCTGGCTCTAGGTGAGTGATCACACCATTGTGATTATCTGGGTCATGAAGATCTTTTTTGTACAGTTCTTCTGTGTATTCTTGCCACCTCTTCTTAATATCTTCTGCTTCTGTTAGGTCCATACCATTTCTGTCCTTTATCAAGCCCATCTTTGCATGAAATGTTCCCTTGGTATCTCTAATTTTCTTGAAGAGATCTCTAGTCTTTCCCATTCTGTTGTTTTCCTCTATTTCTTTGCAATGATCGCTGAGGAAGGCTTTCTTATCTCTCCTTGCTATTCTTTGGAACTCTGCATTCAGATGGGAATATCTTTCCTTTTCTCCTTTGCTTTTTGCTTCTCTTCTTTTCCCAGCTATTTGTAAGGCCTCCTCAGACAGCCATTTTGCTTTTTTGCTTTTCTTTTCCATGGGGATGGTCTTGATCCCTGTCTCCTGTACAATGTCATGAACCTCTGTCCATAGTTCATCAGGCACTCTGTCTATCAGATCTAGTCCCTTAAATCTATTTGTCACTTCCACTGTATAATCATAAGGGATTTGATTTAGGTCATAACTGAATGGTCTAGTGGTTTTCCCTACTTTCTTCAATTTCAGTCTGAATTTGGCAATAAGGAGTTCATGATCTGAGCCACAGTCCGCTCCTGGTGTTGTTTTTGCTGACTGTATAGAGCTTCTCCATCTTTGGCTGCAAAGCATATAATCAATCTGATTTCGGTGTTGACCATCTGGTGATGTCCATGTGTAGCGTCTTCTCTTGTGTTGTTGGAAGAGGGTGTTTGCTATGACCAGTGCGTTCTCTTGGCAAAACTCTATTAGCCTTTGCCCTGCTTCATTCTGTACTCCAAGGCCAAATTTGCCTGTTATGCCAGGTGTTTCCTGACTTCCTACTTTTGAATTCCAGTCCCCTATAATGAAAAGGACATCTTTTTTGGGTGTTAGTTCTAAAAGGTCTTATAGGTCTTCATAGAACCGTTCAAGCTCAGCTTCTTCAGCGTCACTGGTCGAGGCATAGACTTGGATTACCATGATATTGAATGGTTTGCCTTGGAAACGAACAAAGATCATTCTGTCGTTTTTGACCTCTCTAATGGACTCTTAAACTCTATGCTTAGTGCCTATGGAAATGACAATAAAAGGATAAGACCCTCTCCAGACAGGGGAACCTTGAAGATCTATCCAGGTTACTCATCACCTAAGAGAAAACATACACTAATCACCCCTGTCTATCGGAGTGTAACCTCAGGCTTATTGATTAATGGCCAATTGTTTAACTATTTGAACACATAACACATGAATGATGGGATTATTGTGATTGTATTTACCTTTCCTTTGTTTATGTTAGTCTCAAGGAATTTGGGGTGGTGAGTTTGGACCTGTACACATGGGGTATAAAAGATTTTCACAAATGCTGCTCGGGGTCCTTGGCTAAGAGAAGACTGCTTTGGGCCCACCGGTGTAATAAACTGCACTCCACTACCTACATTGTCCTTCTGAGTGAGTTTGTTTCCCAGGACACATGGCTACAACAATATGAGGGAAGAAAACAAACTTGGGAGCGTAGTGATAGAGCTGGAAACCAGAGGGAGAGGTACCGAGTTTGGGGTCAGAAGGAAGCCACTGCCCCTCCAGGGCTGGAGGGGCTGGGAGGTGCCAGGAGGCCAGGGGCCAGGGTGGCCAGGGTTGCCTCAAGAGCAGAGCCAGGATGTTCAAGCCTGAAACCACAGGAGCTGTGGAGGGGCAGGGATGCTGGAGGGATGGGGGTGGAAGACAGCCCGGAGGAGGAAGAGGATGCTGGCTCCCTTCCTGTTGGTCCTGGTTGAGCAGCTGGTGAGTGGGCATGGAGGGCACATGCTGTCCTTGGTCATCAGGCCCCTGCTGTATGACTGCCATGGAGCTTAGTGTACACCCTCCCTGATTAAGGGAAGAGGTGTCAGGATGGCCTCAGGGCAGGGACATTGCAGGGGGAGCTGCTCAGCTGCCCTGCCCTGATCCCATCATCCCTGCTTTTCCTCGGGAGCCTCCCTGGGTGCTCTGGGAGGGGAGCACCGAGGCCTGACCCATCAGGAGAGTCCACCCCAGCACCCCCCATGCAGGTCAGAGAGGGGAACGTGACCCACAGTGACCAATGGCCTTCAACCTGGACTTCAGCTTGACCCCCTGGGAGGAGGGCCTGTCCTGACCTGGGGCAGCTTGTGTGCTGGCTGGGGCTCGGGATGGGCCCATCCAGTGGAAATGCATTGACCAACAGAATTTGAACTTGTTATGAACCACATTTAAAAGTAAAAAGAACAAAACTCCTTTCATTAATATCTTGTTTACCCCAATATGCCCAAATAGTGTTGTTTCAACAAACGACATAAATTTCCCAACACAGTTGCTCACATTCTTTCTTGCTTCTGTAAGTCCACATATCCCTCGCTATTACTAAGCCAAGGTAAGTCGGTCCCCATCACTCTCAGCTGAGGGTGTAAAGATGCGCCCAGTCCCCCAGGCCCCTGAGAGAGGTCGGCAGTGAGATGGCTGGGAGCCCTTGACTCCACCCCGCTCCCCATCGACTGCCCTCCCCCACAGGACCCCGAGGGCCCCTCCTGTTTGCCTCTGGGGCTGATCCGGGCAATCGTGCTGCTCCGAAGACTCTGATGGAGCCGATGAAGGGGCGGAGGGGGTCCACCTCCCTTCTCATTAGCAGGCTTACTGCGCCTGCAGCCCATGGATTCCATTTCAATGAATTATCAGCTACTAATCAAAGGGACAACTTGGCAAGACCATCCCATTGCAGCGAGGGAGGGGCGGAGTGGGAGACTCAGCTACCAGGGGAAGTCTCAGATGTGATTAGGTAAATGCTCTGAGAGAGACAGAGAAGACTGTCCTCCTCCCATCCGGGCTCCCAGAGCTGGCAGGCCAGCAGAAGTGTCCCAAACAGCCCGTGATTTATGTGAGATAAAGCACGTCTTTCCTGAGAGAGTCGGCAAACGAGGGGCCCTATGGTTCAGTTTGTGCTCATCATGGAGTCATTCACTGTGGCCCAAGAAATGGACTGTCCCCAGTCACCAGGCTTGGCTGACCTGCCTCCTGATGAGTGCAGAGGTGGGCTCTGCCCTGCTCAAATGAATGGACTGAGAATGGGGATGTGGTTCCAAAGAGATGATGGGTAGGTACGTGTACACACCTGTATACACATGCTCGTGTGTGCATGCAAATGAGGGTACACACACCGGTATACCTGCATGTATGTACATGTGCTTCCCCAGTGGCTCAGACAGTAAAGCGTCTGCCTGCAATGCAGGAGACCCTGGTTCAACCCCTGGGTCGGGAAGATCCCCTGGAGAAGGAAATGGCAACCCACTCCAGTATTCTTGCCTGGATAATTTCATGGACAGGGGAGACTGGCAGGCTACAGTCCACGGGGTTGCAAAGAGTTGGACACGACTTAGCAACTAACACACACACACACACACACAAACACACACACACACACCTATCACAGAAGAAGGAGAGAGAGCCTGGAGCCCACAGCTCCCTTTCTGACAGGGAACCTGAGGCAGGCACTTACTCTGGGACTCACTGTTCACCTGCTCATCGGAGTGGGATGGGGGTGGAGCAGTGGACCCTGACCAAGTCTGACCTCCTGCATCTCACAGCCGAGGTGGGGTCAAGAGCCTAGGACAGACCGGGCAGAGGGTAAAATACAAGTAGACAGTCTACTCTCTCCAAGCAGACAGGGAGCAGGGGCAGGAACATGACCACAGGGCTTCTAGACTCAGCATCCACCTGCCCTTCCCCATCCTCCTATCTGGTGAATAGCCTCACCAGCTTCCTAACCAGGGAGGACACAGAGACAAGAGGGAGGGGGTGGGGCCTCAGGGGGACAGAGGCCGGGGCTGTGGACACCGAGAGGACCAGGCTGGCCTCAAGTGAATGATGCTCAGGAGGACTGGTGGGAAAGCCACATGAGGTTTCCTCTGCTCTCTGCTCTACCAAAGAAGCTCTCTGGGGTACTGGGGGCACACACAGCTTCCCTGTGTGGACAGACAGAGATGGGAGCCCCCCAGGCAGGGTCCATGGAGAGGAGACAAGTGAGACCCTGCAGTGCACACCTGGTCCCATGGCACAGCTAGAGAGGGGGTTAGGGGCCACAGGTCTCCCCTGGAAGAGGAATCAGGGGACAGAGGTGAGGCAGAGGGTCACATTCCTCGGGCATCCTGCACAGCTGACAGATGCTGGCTACTCCCCTCCACAGACACACAGTTGATGTAGGTCAGTGGGCACCTGGGTACCATGATGACGGTGCCATAGCAACCCCCACCCCTGTAGTGTCCATACTCATGAAGGTAGGATTAATGAGCTTAGGTTCGTTTAGTAACGTCATTGCCCTGGGGAGTCAGAGTCTAAAGCCCCTTTGAATGCAGGGCCCTGACCATCCAGAGCCCGTCATGAGAGGATAGAGAGTAGACAAGAACACAGGTGGGATCAGGAAGGAGCCAGAGCTGCACGACTCCCGTCTGCCATCACTGCTGCCTCTATGGCTGTGGGCAGGGAAAGAGGAGGGAGGGACCAGGGCCGAAGGTGTGAGTTACGTTTGCATGGACCCTGTGGTTGGCAGCTCGCACTAAAAGCAGTTCAGACATGGAGTATCATCAGGACCATAGTAACCCCAAGTCCCTCCCAGCCTTCCTCCTCCTTCCTCCCAGGGGCCATCTCCTCAATCTTTTCTCCCTGCAACACCTTGCTTTGTTTCTGTTTTAATCCACTTTATGCATCCTTCACAAAAAGAGGTGACTCTGGTCACTGCACTTTTACAGGACATAATCGTCCAGCCCCTGATCCCCTGTGACTTGCTTATTGCGTTCAACTTGAGCTTTTGCTCATCATCTGTGTTAAAGGGTTCATTGGTAGCTCCTTCATTCACTTTCCTTGTTGGGCAAATCCACATGTACTGGACTTTATCCACGCTACATGGTTGTTTCCTTGCTTGTTTATTCTTTTGTGAACAGTACTTTTGTAAATGTGAAGCTTGTTGAGACAATTAAGTGAATCTTTCATCCATCTGTTTATCTATCCTAATATACAGTCTGGCACATAGTAAAAGGGCTTCCCAGGTGGTGCTGTGGTAAAGAATCTGCTGGCCAATGCAAACGATGCAAGAGAAGTGGGTTCGACCCTTGGGTCAGGGAAATGATACTCTGTTCCAGTATTCTTGCCTGGAAAATGCCATGGACAGAGGAGTCTGGCAGGCTACAGTCCATGGGGGTGCAAAGAGTTCAACATGACTGAGCACAGCAAGATGGTAAAAGGTTGCCTAAGTGTGTGTTGTTACTATTATTACTGGTAGGATCAACAAAAATGCTCAAACTGGGATATTCCAGCAATAGTAGCAGGTGAGTGCACATACACACAGACAATGACACAAACATACACACTCCTTGGGTGGATTTTATCAAAAGACCCCACCCCACAGGATGACTTGAGGAGTGAGGCCCCACCTACCACCTGTCTGGTCTCTGACCTGTGATGGCAGCACAGGGAAACAGAATCCAGACCAGGCCTGCCAGGCGCTCTGGGCTGACAGGAGCAGGGCACCGAGGTCTGCCTTGGGGTCCTAGGGAGGGGAAGTTGTGTAAAGTCTGCTTATCTGGGGCCAGAACACTTGGACCCAGAGCGTGAGTGACAGTGCCACAGACCCACCAACCATGACTTCCAGGGAAACCCAGGGCTCCTGGAGCCACACAAGCCTCCTGGGTCCCAACTGTCACCCCATAAGGACCCAGGGTGAACTATGACCCTCAGATGAGGACCAAGGACATTCATCTGAGAGCCGTCTTATTCCATGTCCTAGTCACTGACCCTTCACCTCCTCCTCATATTCCTGACCTTCCAATCTGAACTTGTGGTCCTGGGTGCCCTGGGGGGATGTGGTTTGGGGGACAGTGTAGGTTGGGTGAATTCACAAATGGGCTTCAAGATAATATAACAACAAGCATATCATCTGCAACATTAATAACAGAAATTATATTGTCACTGACCGAGACTGTGGTGTGTCTATGGTGCTTTAACGGCATTCTCTGTTAATCCCCACAACTCAGTGATGTCAACATGATGACTGTCCCCATTTCACAGATGGGCAAACTGAGAGTCTGAGTGGTGACATCATTGCCCCACGTCCTGAGGCTACGAGGTGGATTCTAGCTCAGATCTACCTGACCTCTCAGCCTGTGCTCTTCACATCCTCCTACCCCCGAGGCGAGTGTCCTGCCAGCACCTCCTGGAGCCCCAGGCATATGGAGACCATGGGGCCTCCTCTCCCTAATTCCAGGCTCTTCCTCAAGAGCTCCAGCTGAGGTTCTGGCTTTTCTTCCCCCCTCCCCATCAGAGCACAGGCACAGCCCCAGGGGCAGCTGTTCATGATGTCGGGGCAAAGCCGCCTTGGGTGGGGTCTGGTCAGGACCTTTCTGACTCGGTCTCCGCAGACTCCAAATCACCAGCAGGAGATCAGCTTCGGCGGGAATCCTGGGGCAGTAGATTGCCGCAAGCTCACTGCCAGGAAGTAAGGGCACAACTACAGCTCCTGGATGGGATCCTGAGTGACAGAGCAGATGAAGCTTTATCAGGAGCCCAGCACCCCGAGTCATCAGTCCACAATCCAGTTCTCGTGGACAAAAGACTGAATTCATCACTCAAGTGTAAAACAGGCAGGGATTTCTGCCTTTTTTCATGACGTGTGCATGATGGATGTTGTTTGAATGTGCATCAGACACTCTCCTGGGGCTTTCTAGAGTTTGACAAGCCCAGAGAAGTTGAGCAGGGGGTGATTGGACACTGCAGCTCTGGAGCCCCAAATAACGGATGGCTCTTCAGTGCAGAGAGAAATAGCATCTGCGCCCATCTGCACAGAAATCACCTCCCAGGAGTGCTCAGAGTTCCTGATGAAGATCCTGTTCTCTGAGTGGATTCTTGGATGAGAGTGAGCTGAAGGTAAGAGATAAGCAAGGCAGGACCGAGCGTGGCTGTTCTGTCTAGTCCCCACCCTCACCACTATCTTGGGCTCCACGTGCTTCTCTACTGCGGTGATGAACAAGCCACCTTGATCTTTGCCCCTCTACTTCCAGAACCCAGTTTCAGCCTGTAGACTGAAAGAAATCATGACAAAGTTGAGGAAGGCATTGAAGAGAAATATCTGGGGTGTTTCTGTGGCCCAAATGCCCCTGGTTAAAGGACAAGATATTTCAGCACCTGGACTGAGCAGGAAAACTTCATCTCTCGGAAGTCACTGTTCCTGCCAATATGTATTTAATGCAACCATCACACTGAAAATTCATAGGATAATCTGTTCCATAATTGATTTTCTGTTCCATAACATCTGCTTCTGTAGATGCTCACATAAATATGAATGAGGTACAGCCTGTGGAAAGGGATGCCGGAGTCCAAGAGCATCCTTCCAAACTAAGAGGTGTGCTGACCCCACTGCAATTTGAGGAAATATGGAAATGTGAAGTTCAGAAAACAGAAAACGGCAACAATCTTCATGTAATCTCAGTTAAAAGTAATAAAAATGATCCTTCAGAGAAATCAAGTAGGAAAAAAGAGTCACCTTCCTTTCTTTGCATGTATATTACAGTTCATTTCCAGACATGAGAATAAGACTGAGATTTCAGCTGCTGAATAATCCATCTTCATTTTTTCATAGAAGGACTCAAACAACTCCCCTGAAGGCATAACATAATGATTTTCAACTTTATTTCTCATCTGACACACAGACGGGCAGCAGCAATCATTTCTGCAACCCTGTCCTAGGACACGCAGAAAAAGTCACTGGTAACAGAACCAGGCTGAGTCATGGGGTTGTCAACAGCTCAGGTTTAAAACCCAGATGTGCAGAGAGCTGGGAGAACAGGGCCCTGTAATAGTCCAGAATTAGGAAAGGACCAAGAGCAAAAGCAGCCAGCAGAGGGGGCCAGTGAGGCCGAGGTGATGGATGCCAGAGTGTGTGTGTGTGTGTGTGTGTGTGTGTGTGCGCGCGCGCGCGCGCGCGCGCACATCTGTTTGTGTTTGTGTGTGTGACCTTGTGTGCATGAGTCTGTGCAGCGCAGACAGCTGTGCATCCAGACACTGACTTTCTTCATTCCCCCTTTCTCCTCCATCCCCCTCTCCCTCCCTCATCCCCCTCCCTCCTCCATGCTCCCCACCCTCCTCCACCCCTCTCTTCTTCCTCCATCCCCCTCTCCTTCCTCCATCCCCCTCTCCCTCCTCCATCTCCCTCTCCCACCCTCTCCTCCGTGTCCCTCTTCTCTTCCTACTGGTGCAGAAAAAAACCTTTGTGTTTTTAATATATTCCAGTTGACATTTGGAAAAATTGCATATATTATACAGATATCTGCTTATGTGAATCATCTCTGCTTTCTGCAGAGGAGGTGTCCCCATCTGGACTGTCAAGGCCTGAAGTTCCCCCACAGAGAAGATGCCTGGCATCTCTTCCATTTCCATCACTTCAGGAAGCAGAACAGAACAACCCAGGACCACTGGTCAGATCTGCCCTGGCCCTCCCTCAAGCACAGTGGATTCTGTGTGTTTTCCCAGCAGCCTTTAATGGTGCCCAAGCTGATAATTCCAAAATATTCCCTGTCTGCTTTGAGATGTTCCTAAAGGAATTCCACTGTGCTGGCCAGGACTTTGGGCTTCTCGCAGGAACCATGAACTAGTAGGTCCCCTGGGTGGCTTGATTGACAGTTCACGGGCCCAGTAAACACTGCACAGAGGAGGGAGAGGGAGGGAAGCATGAGAAAGGGGAGGCGAGGCCAGGGGTGGAGAGGGAAGAGGAGCAGTCGGAAAGTAGGGGTAAGGGGCCTGCTGAACAGGAGTGCAGGGGACTGAGCTCAGCACCCACTCTGAGCCACTCATGGCCGTAGAGGGTCATTTTGTTTGATATCAGATGCATGATCTGTGAGATTCCTGTGTTCCGTGTAAATGTCGTGTCCCTTCTCTGAGCCCAGCCTTCCAGACATCATCCTGAGGGTCCCAAACTCTCCTGCCCCAGGATAGCTGATGACCTCTCTCCCTCCCTGTGGCACCGGCCCAAGTGACTGTGGATCATCTCTGGTGAGACAGGAATTAAAGTCAGGAGCCTCCTATTAGCCCCTGAAATTAACCAGCATCTCTCAGAGTGCAGCTAAAACCTGATCTCTGACCTGGTTTCCAGCACCATCAGGAGCCCTTAATGGTGATTTGATGTGGGCTTGCAAGGTGGACACACCAGGATGCTCCTGAGAAGGCAGGGATTGGAGACAAGGATGTATCCATGTTGTTCCCATGAAGCTTCCACAAGAGAGAGTGACAAGGCTTCCTGTGCTACACCTGACACCCTGAGTACCTTGTGACACCCCTCAGAAGGAAGGAGAAAGGCCGTGACTCATTCCATCTTAGAAGAAAGTACAGGGCTCCCGGAAGAGGAGCAAGGAGCATAAGGCCTACAAGACAGTGACATTTCTGGTGCTAGGTTCTCTCCTGCAGCTGGATGGCCCCCAGCAGCGCCCATACTGCCCAGCTCTCAGTCCTGCAGCCACGCTGCTGGAGGGGGAAGGGGTCTTACATCCACGCCAGAAAGCAGCAGATTAAGCCCACAGCTCACAAGGGATGGAGTGGACATGGTCTCAGTCTGTCTGACCCTAAGGTCACTGATGCACCACTTCCCTCACTGGGCGGGGAAGAAGGGACTGGACGCTGTGGGTCCATCAGTCCATGAGGACAAGGGGCCAGGGCTCCTGGGGAAATGGCTGATTCCAGGGGTGGTGCAGGAAACACACAGGTGAGTGGGGAGTCCCTTGTGGTGCCAGAGATGAAGAAAAGTGTGAGTACACGTGCCCACACACGTGTGCACAGTGACGGGACAGGGAAAATTGTGCAGCTGAAAGAGCTCCCGTGAGCAAAGTGGCAGAGCCCATCTCCCTGTCTTCTTCGGAGCTGATAAAAGAAATGCTCACATATTTACATACAGGGAAGTTATCCCGGCTTGCACACGGGTTAACTTGAATTCGATGCTAACTAAGATAGCCTATTTGTGGCCTATCAAACACACATTGTCCATCTGTTTTAAACATTGACAAAAGAAGGGCACACTGACCAGAAGTAAAGAACATCCTTGTTAAAAAATAAAGAGTAACTCCCTCCCTCCCTGGGACACCAGCGCTGGTCCTCCTTCGATGGTACGACTCCCTTCCCATGTGGCAAAGTCATATGTACTGACTCGCTGTGTACATGCTGGTCTGTTCTTTTTTTTTTTTTTGAAACCCTGAAGAAAGGTAGCCCTGACTTGTTTAATGTTCTTTGTTCTGATAAGGTGTAAAACTGTGCTGAAAACCCTGCTTCTCTGGAGCAGCTTCTCAGAGACATCTGGGAGGCAGGTTTCCAGGCTAGCCCTCAGTTTGCCTCAACTGAGACTCTTCGCTATTTTGATCACTGACTGTTCAGTGATCATTTCTGTTGACAGTGTCCCTAGACACTTCGTGAAATATTGAGTAGAAACTAACAGAGAATGGATAAAGTATGGACTTTAATTAGTAATAGCATCGATAGTAATTCACAACAGTAACAAGGGTGCCACAGACTGTAGGATGTTAGTGATGGGAAAGCCATCCGTGAGCTACAGGAGAACTCTGCACTGTCTGCACAGGCTTTCAGTAAAACCAACACTTGGGCTTCCCAGGTGGCTCAGTGGTTAAAAACGCATCTGACAATGAAGGAGATGCCAGTTCAATCCCTGGGATGGGAAGATCCCCTGGAAAAGAAAATGGTAACCCACTTCAGTATTCTTGCCTGGAAAATCACATGGACAGAGGATCCTGGTGAACTACAGTCCATAGGAGCAAAGAGTCAGACACTACTGAGCATGCACGCATGTACTATTCTACAAAAACAGGTTTCTTTAAAATATAAATATGAAGCCTCCCCTGGTAGTTCAATGATTAAGAATCCCCCTTTCAGTGCAGGGGACGTGGGTTCAATCCCTGGTCAGGGAACTAGAATCTCACATGCCACGGAGCAACTAAGTCTACAGGCCACAGCTACTAAACCAGTGAGCCACAACTAAGACCCAACTGAGCCAAATAAATAAATAAATATTATATATATATATATACATGTATATATATTTGACCCTTTTGTCAGGAAGATCCCCTGGAGAAGGGATAGGCTACCCACTCCAGTATTCTGGGGCCTCCTTTGTGGCTCATCTGGTAAAGAATCCACCTGCAATGTGGGAGACTTGGGTTCAATCCCTGGGTTGGGAAGATCCCCTGGAGAAGGGAAAGGCTACCTACTCCAGTGAAAGTGAACTCGCTCAGTCGTGTCCCACTCTTTGTGACCCCATGGACTGCAGCCTACCAAGCTCCTCTGTCATGGGATTTTCCAGGCAAGGGTACTCGAGTGGGTTGCCATTCCTTCTCCAGGGAATCTTCCCAATCCAGGGATCAAACCTGGGTCTCTCGCATTGCAGGCAGACGTTTTACCATCTGAGCCACCAGGGAATGCCCCTCCCACTCCAGTGTTCTGGCCTAAAGAATTCCATGGATTATATAGTCCATGGGTTTGCAAAGAGTTGGACACAACTGAGTGACTTTCACTTTCACTTTCTTTCATGTATATATATATATATACAGGGTGAGAGTTTGGGTCCCCGATTAGAGAGGGGGAGCTGCGATTCCCCTGAAACTGTTCCCCACAAGGAGGTGATATGAACACAAGAGGGGAAACTGGCCCAGGCTGAGCAGCCCCACGACAGCTGAGGTGCTGTTACCCTGGGAAGAGGTCTGCACCAAATTCCATGAAGTTTTGTTTTTGTTTTGCCTTTATCTCCCCCAAATAAGACATGAAAAAGTGAAAGTGTTAGTCGCTCAGTCATGTCTGACTCTTTGCAATCCCATGAACTGTAGCCCACCGGGCTTCTCTGTCCATGGGATTCTCCAGGCAGGAATACTAGAATGGGTTACCATTTCCTTCTCCAGGAGATCTTCCTGACCCAGAAATCAAACCCAGGTCTATCGCATTGCAGGCAGACTCTTTACCATCTGAGCCACCAGGGAAGCCCATGCTCATGTTTAAAGCTGTAGAGTATGAAATAGGACCCAGTGGGGAGAAAATAAGTGTTTGTGACTTTGAACACACAGTCTCCCTGTCAGCCTCAAGAGGCAGCCGTCATCCTGTTTTAGAAGTTTTTCCAGAGAGGCTCCAACTGTGAACAAGAATATAGAATAAGCACGAAGCAGATAAACTGATATATGTATTTATATTCATGTACATTCTATAGAGGGCTTCCCAGGTGGCACTGGTGATAAAGGACCTGTCTGCCAATGCAGAAGGCATAGGAGACAGATTCAATCCTTGGGTCGGGAAGATCCCCTGGAGGAGGGCATGGCTACCCACTTTAGTATTCTTGCCTGGAGAATCCCATGGACAGAGGAGCCTGGCAGGCTACAGTCCATGGGGTTTCAGAGTCAGACACAATGGAAGTGACTTAGCATGCATGCACACACATATTCTACAAACAGAAGCACAAGTATATATTTGTATACTATATGACCTCTCTTTTTTCAATGAACAAAAATCTCAAAGATTCTTCCACATCGTTAGAACTACCTGGCCATTGCTATGGTCTAAGCCTGCAGGGTATCCATTGTACAGACGCCCACGATTCACTGAGGTGGTTCCCTCTCTGTAGACATTTATCTCAGTCTTTTATTACAACAGACAAGCCTACAGTGAACATCCTGGCACTGACGCCCTTGTGCGTATCACAGCACTATTTTTAATACTTGCTCGGAGAAGTGTGAGAATATTGAATGATCATTTATTTAATGGATCCCTCTCTGTTTTTAAATATTTAGATTGTTTCCAATTTTTCCACCATTATTAACAATACTGCTATAATCATAAATCTTGACACACACCCCTGAATGCTTCCCTGCGATGAATTTCTAGAAGGAAGTACTGGGTAAACACATTTTTAACCCTCAAGGTGCTTCAGGCCCATCTCCCAAGGCCTGAGTCAGGGCTGCCCTGCCGGGTAGTACAGGTTGCACACTGCTCAGAGGTCCCAGAAAGGGGCAGGAAGGAGGGGTGGAGGATACTCCTCAGGTATCCAGGTATGCCCTGGAGCAGATAAACTTTCTAGTCTATACATTCTATATAAGGACACTGGAGGTGCTAGCAGGGCCCTAGCTGAGTTGACAGAGGAAGAGTCTGAGGTCAGGGGGCCCCCTGAACCTTCAGATACATGTGATGTGACCTACCCTGCCCTCTGCAGTGTCAATGGTCCATTAACATCAAATCTTCTACTTTCTGAGCCCCTGACACTGACACTGTGTATCCTTCTCCAAACAGGTGATTCCTGAAGGACCTAGACTTCCCTTCCTCTGAATCTTGGTGCTGTCCAGGCCACAATAGATGATAAGACCAGGAAAAAAAAAAAAAGGCCAGGAAGTGGAGACTGGGGGACTGTGGAGCTTCCACCCGCAGAGAAAGGGGCTGCTGGCCATTGCCCAGAGGGCGCCTGCCCCACAGGACTTGATCTTCTGAGTTTAAAGAGAAGCTAAGAGGCTATTAACTGGCATTTTAACTTTAAATGTCCTCATGTTTCCAAATTGGCTTCACGCAGACCAATTAAAGCACACCCCAGGCCACCAGTCTGCAACGCCAGCCTTAAATGTTTGATGTGTGACCGGACCAGCAGAATCATGTTTCAGTAATGAGCCCTGGCAGGAGGGCCTTGGGGAGCTCGGTGCTTCTCAGACCCCAGAAAAGCCTGAGCACCTGCTCTTTCCAACTGGGCGGCCTGGCTAAGAGAAGGGCGCCCTTTGTAGGAAGCTTCCTCCCTCCCACCAGCCAGGAGGGCACATCTACTCATTTTCCTGCCTGCAGAGCTGAGCAGTGAGACCATTAAGAGAACCCCTGGGAAGGCATCCACCCCTTTTTCCTCCAGAAATGGCCCAGCAGGAGGAGCCGTGGCACGTGCTCACTTCCAGCCCTGAGGCCTGCCCCTTGGAAGTCAGAATCTGAGCCTTGGTTCAGACTGTCTGGAACATGGGGTCCTTGGGGCAGAGCCCTGTTTTGGGGACCACAGTCCTGCGGGGCTGGCAGGCAACATCCTTGAAGGGGAAACTGCACCTGTCAGTCAGACCCGGATGTAGGAGGGGTCCTGGGTCATGAGCATCAGATGTGGGCAACACTTGGAGGAAATGTGGTTTTGTTATTGGGAGGACTTGCAACTGGGGCCACAGGGCTGCTGGCTGTGGTCCCTGGGGCCTCCCTTGGCTCTGCTGAGGGGAGTTGATTAGGGCACGCATGACAGACTGCAAAAGTGTGTCCTGAGCCCAGAGATTGTGGCCTGAGAGGTAGGGGGTGTCCAGCAACCTTGTCTCTGGGTCACCCCAGCCTGCTCACCCTACTGGATTCTAGCTTCACGTGGACTGGTGGCTGGGCGCTGTGTGAGCATCTCTGTGGATACCCCTGCCCACCCAGGCCAGCCAGAGAATGACCAAGAGCCGAATGAGCCTGCATCCCTGGGCTCGACACCAGTCACCAGAGTCTTATCTTCCAGGAGTCCCCAAGGGCAAGTAAGTGAGTTTCAAGCGGCCCAGACTTTTGAGAGTCCCTTTGACAGCAAGGCAATCCAATCAATCAGTCCTAAAGGCAATCAGTCCTGAATATTCATTGGAAGGACTGATGCTAAAGCTGAAGCTCCAATACTTTGACCACCTGATGCGAAGAGCAGACTCACTGGAAAAGATCCTGATGCTGGAAAAGATTAAACGCAGGAGGAGAAGGGAGCAATAGAGAATGGGATGGTTGGATGGCATCACTGATTCAATGGACATGATTTTGAGCAAGCTCCGGGAGATGGTGAAGGACAGGGAAGCCTGGCATCTATGGACGACTGAACAAGGCAGATGGGCAAGATCTGTTTACAAGGGTTAGACCCATTCAGGTAATTCAATACTAATGATTGTTAGGGCTGCTGTGAGCTCAAAGCCACAGGGAGGGGACGGTAGGGAGGTGGCAGCAGTTGACTGTGTCCTTGCCCCAGCTGCCCTGCTCTCTCCCTGAGCGGGTCTGACTCCATCAGGGGGACACACAGTGGGGCTCAGTGCTTCCTGACCCTGGAGCAGGCACATGACGCTTCTCCTGCTCCCTCTGCCCCCATCCTCTGGCTCTGGTCTCTTTGTAGAGGAAGGAGAAAGGAAAACCCCAAATCTCCCTCCTACCCCTCACATGACTAGAGAGTAGGGTCCTGGTAGGGCCCCTTGCGCCTCCCTGAAGACAGTCCTGATGCCATTTCTTCTCTCTGTCTCTTTGTTTATCTCTCTGTCTCTGTGTCTCTCTTTGTCTCTGACTCTCTTCCTCTCTCTCTCTCTCCATTCCTCTTTCTTTCTCTAACTCTCTGTCTTCTCCGTCCTCTCTGTCTGTTTTTCTCTCTCTGTCTCTCTTTCTCCCTGTCTCTCTCTGTCTCTGTTTTTCTGTTTCTTTCTTGTAGATTTAGTCACAAAGCTGACAAGGTCAAGGGTGATCATTAAAAGCCCATCATCTCAGAAGAGCCACTTTTGCATCCAAGCAGTCTTTTGAAATCGCACAAGGTCAGTGCATTAACTCTGCAATCAAAGGCAGCTGGAAGCTCCCAGACCCCCACTGCTACATCTGCGGTGAAGACAGTCCTGACTCTCCTATCACAGGGTCGCCTGGAGGGGCCGCTTCTGTTCAGACCTGGCAAACCTCTGTCTGGAATATTGTCATAGGAGAGAGTTACCCTGAGTGTGTTTTCATTCACTCAGATCTGCTCTATTGCTCCTAGGCGAACGTTGTCATTTCTGTGAATGGAGGCTGCCTCTCTGCCAGGATTTTACTAGAAAGTGTAATTGTGAAAACCTTGGGAGAATTCAGCTGAGACACCCACCCTCATGGCAGAGGTGCTGGGTGACCCCTGGCAGGCCCCTAGGGACAGAGGTGGCTCCCCAGCCTGGGGACTGGGTTTTCACAAGGACGATGTCTGTCTGCATCTCCTTCACTATTGTGTCTTCCCTTCCACAGGGAACACCTCACCCTGTGCTGGGCATGACCAGGGGCCCCACAGCTCAGCGGCACCCCCAGCCTCATCCATCCACCCCCTTTGTCAGGAGCAGGGACTTCCCCACTGCCCCCAGCACCATCCCTCTGCTGCCCAGGCCCTGCCCTCCATTCTGGGGTCCATAGGCTTTCAGGACCACAGGACGTAGACAGTCCACGTGGGGTGATTTATGGGGACTGGGCAAGCCCTCAGGACCCACAGAAGCATCACTCAGCTGGTGACCAGTGGGGGACTCTGTGCCTGCTGCTGGTAACAGGCCCAGGGCTATTGATAGAAGGGTGATCACCCTGCCCCTCACTCCAGGTGATGCACAGGGTCACCTGAATGAGACCAGTCACTGTCACTGACCGCACTTCCTGGAGCTCCATTGCTCCAGATGGGTGGTCTCATCCAAGCAGAGGCAGGGGGCCCGCACTGCTAGCTGGGCTCCTGTATATTTAAGCACCTCTCTGTCCTTCCTAGTGGCTCAAATAGTAAAGAATCTGCCTGCAATGCAGGAGACCCATGTTTGATCCCAGAATTGGGAAGATCCCCTGGAGAAGAAAATGGCAACCCAATCAATTATTCTTGCCTGGAGAATCCCATGGACGGAGGAGCCTAGCAAGCTACAGCCCATGGGGTCGCAAAGAGTCAGACACAACCGAGAGACTAACCTACTGCTACCACTGTCCGTCCTGAAGGTAGAAATCGGAATCATTAATTTTTGTAGTCTTTCTGTTTTATAATGGACCACAGCTTGTGCAACCTCAGCCAAGGACTGAATGCCTTTATCCTCAGTTTCTATGGAAACACCCTCCCCTGTGGCCCCTGTGGTTTGTGGTTGGGGACAGATGGGTAACGATGCAGGTCTGGGATCTGACTGCCCAGGTCCACCGTTGCTTCTGCACAGCCAGCTCAGTTTCCTCACCGTAAATGGGGTAGCAGACCCGACATGACAGGTGTGTGAAGGCTGGAACAGAGTCATGCACCTGAATCAATGAGTCCATGAGTGTTGACTGTTGGCGTCTTGGGCTGGAGTGAGGGTGCTGGTGGATAAGGAGGAATGGGGAACCACTTTAGAGGAAGCTGTTAGAGGACATCATTATTGATGGGAGTAAACAGCAAGAAGAGGCTGGGATGGGGCCAGTGTGGGGGCTCAGCCCTGGCTTGTCACCGGATGCCTGAACTCTGGATCTGCCGTCTGACCCCACCGGCCACTTGTCTGGAAAATGAGTGTCTGGGGAACTGATGCAGGAGTTGACTGCTCTGGAGGGACTGAGGAGTAACCCAGAACTCTCTCCTTCTGTCTGATCTGCTGAGGACCTGTGCTATGCAGTGATGCTGTCTCAGTTGGTTTCATAGTTCCTGGCATTCTGGGAGCCCAAGAAAGGAGCTGTGGACTCTGGTGGAGAGGGAACTTCCTCCATCTGTCTGTAGAGGCGAATGCATGGGGCTCACAGCCCCACTGGCACCAGAACATCCTGTGGACTTTCCCGGGCATTGCAGGTGGGAGAAGAGACCAGTCACGGGGTACTAGGGTACCCTGGTACCACAGGGTACCAGAACAGGTGTCCCCCGGCCAGTCCCCAGGTCCTTACCTGGAGCTGGCTAGAAACGTATATCCAGGCCCACCCAGGCCTGCTGAGTCAGACACTCTGGGTGGCCAGAGTCTGTTCCCACCTGCCTCCTGGATGTTCCATGGGCAGCAACGAGAAGAAGCCACAGCAGGCTGCCCAGAGCCCCTGGGGACTATCCTGGGCTGAGAGTCATCGTCACTCCATCAGATCCTCCTTCCAGCAGTTCCCCCAGGAAGGTAGGTGCATGCTAACCTTATGTGTAGTCAGGGACCAGGACAAGCCTGTCTGGATGCAGTCCGCTCCCTAAGCAGTCCACCCATGCAGAGCCCATCTCACTCGCTAGCCCAGCTGATGGGCCCTCCCAGCCAGTGGACAGTAAGGAGGGAGCCTGCTCCCCGCAGCATCACCAAGCAGGGCTGGAGACACCCATGTGGACCAAGCTGTTCTCCTCAAGGCATTGGATTTCACTGTGTTTCTTGCACTTTATGTGGCCAAACATAGGATTCTGGGGAGGATGGAGTCTGGAGCGGCTGCCCAGGTAGAAATGGCCCTGGGATGAGGGAGGGCTCTAGATCAGAGAGAACCAAGTGGGGAGGGTCAAGGTGCCCACCCAGTCCAGGAATTCCAGCACATATGGAAAGAGGCAGGGTTTGGACACCTTGGATACAAGATGCAGAGGATGAGATCAGGGCATCGTTGAGATAAACTCCTCATCACAGCAAGGAGCGCATGCTCAGCGTGTCACAGGCCACCCCTCCTCAAGCCAGACTCGATGACTCGATGACTCTCCATGGCTCCTCCTCTTCAGCCCCACAACTTAGCCCCTTTTTGTAGGTTTTTCCAAATCTTTGGTCTGTGGTACAAGAAAGACAGTGGTGCTGAAAGAACCAGAAGCCTCAGGGAGGCGTGTTCATGGCACAGGCACCACTTTGCCCCTCCTCACCCCACCCCCACCCCCAGCTCCACATTGGTGCTGTCATCCTGAGCACACATCCTTCCTGCCCATCAGTAAACACAGATATTGCCTTGGCATTTTCCTATTTCCTGCATGTACATAGACAGCAATTGCTTTCGTGTTTATTTCAGGGAAAGTCATAGCAATCCCTTCTGCTGTGTTCCAAACCAACAGGCTGCTGTGGGGCTGGCTGAATAGTGAAGGCTGCATTCTCTCTGGAATCGAAAAGCTGAGAAATGCTCCTTCTCCCAGGAGCAGCCAGCCCCACCCCCCAACCCACATGCACACAGCAGCTCTGAGCTGTCCAGGCTGTGAGAGGTCATCTTCATCTGGGACCAGTCCTCCACATGAGGAGCAATGTGCCTCAGTTTCCCCAGACACACTGTGCACACAGGCTTGGAGGTTGCTGTGGACTGAATGTGTCCCTCAAATTCATACTCACCAAGGTGATGGTATCAGGAGGCAGGGCCTTCAGGAGGTGACTAGGATACAACGAGGTCAAGAGGGTGACACCCTTGTGAATGGAATGAGTGCCCTTAAGACTCTCAGGAGAACTGGCTTCCTCCCTCTGCTCTCCCCACTGTGAGATGACAAGAAGCTAGCTGTCTGCAACCCTGACCCTGCTGGCACCCTGATCTCAGAGTTCCAGCCTCTGTAGCAGTGAGAAGTAGACTTCTGTTGTTTATAAGCCACCCAGTCTATGGTACTCTGCTACAGCAGCCTGAACGATTAAGTCAGAAGGCTTGTCTATGCTTTTGTTGTGATGAGAAATAAACAGAAAAACACACGAAGACAGGTATTAAGATATATTATACATTACATCCATTCTTGCAGCAGAGAAAAATATGGAATGGCAGCAATATTCATTAGTTAGGAAGGAAATAGGCAAAATTAATCTGTAATCATTAATCCCAAAGGCACACAGAGGAACAATATGGAGTGGTTTTAAAACATACAGTTGATCTTTGTGTGTTACCAGGGGCCCCTCTCCAAGGTGCATTGTTAACTGAGAACAAAAGCAACCCTGCTGGTTGGTGCTCTTACTAGAGCAAGATTGAGGAGGATGGTGATGGCCCGGCAGGCTGGCCCCAAAGCCCATGCCACTGAGGTCATATTCTACTGCTGGTGGACTGGGCTGGGCTGGGCTGGGCTGGGATTGATGACCTGTTGGTTATAAATATTACCTTCAGGAATATAAATGCATGTGAATGCACAGAAAACAATGCCAGATGCCACACACCAAACAGCTCAGACCAATTTCCTCCTGGGAATATCTGGTGACCACAAGGGACACTGGGCACATCTGTAACTACTGGTCTTTCCATGAGGAAAGTGTGTTCATCTATTGCTGTGTGCTCTGCCTCTGTGTACCCAAAAGGCATGGTGAGCTCTTCAGCCATACCAGGCCTTGGTTTTCTTGTATATAAAGTAGGGATATTAATAGAACTACAGGGAGGGTATTAGGTCAGGCTGTGGGTACAGCCCTAGCAGGAAAGCTCAGTGCATCCTCCATGATACATCCTCCATGGTACATCCTCTATGGGATATCCTCCATGGAGCATCCTCCATGGTGCATCCTCCATGGAGCATCCTCCGTGGTACATCCTCTATGGTGCATCCTCCATGGTATACCCTCTATGGTACATTCTCCATGGTACATCCTCTACCGTATCTATGCTGCATCCTGCACGGTGCATCATCCATGGTACACCCTCCATGGTGTATCCTCCACGGTGCATCCTCTATGGTGCATCCCCCATGGTACATCCTCCATGGTACATCCTCCATGGTGGATCTTGTATGGTACATCCTCTGTGGTGCATCCTGCATGGTGCATCCTGCATGGTACATCTCCCTGGTATGTCCTCCATGGTGCAGCCTCTGTGATTCCTCTTTGGGACTTCATTATGTGAATTGGAGTTTGGGAACAGCTACTTCTGCAGGATCCTCTCTGTCCTGCTTCTTGTCAGAGGCTGCTGGGAGATAACCCACCTGCGTTCTCTGCCTTGTGATCAGAAGCCTCAGGGGTGTGTGTCTGCTGCAGGGCTGGTGGGTCAGGGAGCCCCTAACCTCACTTTAGAAAGATGAGACCCATTAAGTGGGTGTGCCCCTCATTAAGCTGTGATGTCCCAGCTCCAGACTGTTCTTCTCTGCTCAGTCAGATGACCCTGGGGCTGAGCCCATAAATCCCAGTTCTGCAGGGTCAGCTGCTCTCTGTGAGGTCCTACCATTAAGGAGCACTGAGAGGAGAGAGGACTTGCAACATACTGCTTGCTTCCTGCTGCTCTGAGCATGGCCCTGGCAGTGGCACTTCTCGCCGCCATGGATGTTGATGTGGTTCCAGGTTCCTGATTCCCCGAGCCTCAGTCTTCCCATAATCAGCATCACTGTTCCCACTCCAGGATACCATTACCTGCCATTCAGTTCCCTCCCCAAGGGTATGGATCTCTTCTCCCCTCCAGTCTAGCTGGGACACAGGGATGGGGGCCACAGAGCAGGAAAAAAGTGCCCAGAAAGATAAGGACAGAGCTGTGTTGGCTCCTGGGGCAAGCCCTGGAGGGAGACAGGAGGGAGTGGGTGTCTCACATGGCTGGAAGGGTCTCTGAGCTGTAAGGACTCCACAGTGGAACCAAAGGAAGAGGTGGGTGCTCAGAATCCTTTAGTAGAGAGTTTGGGCAGAGTTACCCCAGACTGAGCACAAGTCATCCCTGTGCCCCAAGAGAGGCACTGAAACTCTACGTGGACCTCCAGATCTGAGTCCCAGGGAGCAGGACAAAGGGTCAGTTCAGTTCAGTAGCTCAGTCGTGTCCGACTCTTTGCGACCCCACGAACTGCAGCACGCCAGGCCTCCCTGTCCATCACCAACTCCCGGAGAAACCTCCCTGGACTGATGACCAAGGCTGGGGTCAGAGGGGCTGGCCCATGCCTATCTTCCATATAAATGTTCCTACCATGGCCAGCTTCCCAGTCCACTAGGATGTCATAGTGTTTTGCCAAAAGTTTTACTTTCATTTTAGGTTCAAAGGATTCTTTAACAAAATAAACCACTTGTTGCACACAATAAGCAATTTCAATATTTAATAGAGATTATTAATGAAGTATTAGTTAATTTCAATATACAGTCATTAAAAAAAGAGAAATAGAAACAATAGAGAAAAATAATAGCACATGTGTGCATGCTAAGTTGCTTCAGCTGTATCTGAGTGACTGACTCTTTGCCACCCTATGGACTGTAGCCCACCAGGCTTCTCTGTCCATTGGATTCTCCAGGCAAGAATACTGGACTGGGTTGCCATACCCTCCTCCAAGGGACCTTCCTGACCCAGGGATGGAACCGCATCTCTTATGTCTCCTGCATTGTCAGGTGGGTTTTTTTGATTTTTGTTTTTTGTTTTTTACCACTAGTGCCCCCTGGGAAGTCCAAGTAACTGCACATATATTACCAAATTGGGCCAACCAATATTCAGACTTGAATAGTGCTGGGACGTCCCTTGTTACCAGCAATCTGGAGACTTAATTGGGAAAGCGTCCTGGGCGGTGCATCCACCTCATAGGTGCGACTAAATTGCAGTTTTGGAGGGCTTCCACTTATAACTCCAGGCCACAAATGGGTATCTTCATCAATTTGCAGGCAAAAATGCAGCTCTGGTTTTCCTTTAACTTTCACAATGCTGTTTGTTTCACTTTGTGTGTCACAAGATTTTCTGGACCTTGGGGGGCTGGCCAGGCCTTCAGGGGCTCAAGAAAATTCAAGACCCACTCTCTGTCTTATCTAAAGTACAGATTTGCTGGTAACAATTGGTGTGTTTGCAAGCAGGGACGTAGTCCAGGCAGGGTCAGAAGTCAGTCAGAAGCTGGCTCTCCAGCTTCTGAAGCCTGAACAAGACGACTTCCATTTTAATCTTCCAAAGTCCCAGTTGGAACGAGATACCCAGTGGCTGACATTCTCAGGATTCATACTGTCAGTGGACCCGAGCTGGATCACAGTAAATGGCAGTAAAAGAACTAGGAATAATGTTTTGTGAGTAACCATTCCTTCTGCCTTCTTGTACTTAATTGTAAGTTTATACAACTTAATTTTTACTAATGGCTGTGTCTAACAGTTGAATCACAAACTTCCTGAAAATATGACCAAGCACTCCTGCAGGCCTGTGCTTGCTGAGCCCAGGGCATGGATGCCGAGGACCCTTGGAGGACACATGTTTCCTCCCTTCCTATGTGGACAAATAGCCTTGGCCTTAAGGGTTGCCTTACCCCCAGCTCCCTGGCACTCCATAAACCCTAGAATTCTCCTTGGGGACTCGGGGAGCCCCAGAGAAGCTAAGATTTGGGGTGTGCCCCATTGGGAGAATAGAGGAAAGATAGAAATTAAATTAATGTGTCAAACCTCAAAGGAAGTGCTGTTTAAGACACACCTGGGATTTAGCACTGAGATACCTTCTAAGAAAAAAGACTAACAGGGACTTCCCTGGTGATCCAGGGGTTAAGAATCAGCCTTGTAATTTAGGAGACACAAGTTCAATCCCTGGTCAAGGGACTAGGATCCCACAGAACCCACAGAACCACAGGATGCCACAGAACCACTAAGCCCACACATCACAGCTACTGAGCCCATGCACCATAACTAGAGTTCACGTGCAGCCACTAAGGATCCCACATGATGTCATGAAGATTCCACATGCTGCACCTAAGACACAACACAGCCAAATAAATAAATAAAATAAAATATACCACTATTTGTTTTTTAAAGAAAAGGCTAACAAAGACTTCCTTGATCTGGAAGTCCAGGGTGAAAAACATCACTGAGGCCACATTTCAGCTTTCGCCTCCACTCACCTCAGCCCGGGGTCAGGTTGCATCACCTGTACCTCCCAGGTGTGTCCAAGGGCCCCTTCTCTTTTCAGTCAGGATACCCGGAGGGAGGTCTGGTCACCATCCACGGAATCAGTGTTTTCTGGGAGTGTGTGATTCGCTGCTAAATTCATCCATGGTCCCTGGATTACTTTTCTCACCCACATGCTTAGACCAACAAGGGCATGTGCAGTGGGCTCTTTATAAGAAAACGCTTTCAAGGATGCTTTGAGAACAGCTCTGCCTTCACCACCGCTGAAGCCAGGGGAGGGGGATTCTAACATCACTCTGATGTGTTTAAGTGTGTGCTCAGCTGCTCAGTCATGTCCAGTTCTTTGCAAATGTATGAGTGAAATGACCTAAAATGGGCCCATCGGGGCTGCCAGAGGACAGGAAAATCAGGCAGGGAACATCCTCCCACTTTGCAGGACAACCACGCGCCACATGTGTCTGAGCTTCATGGGGGATCCTCTGATTCCAGATTCTTCCTCTGATGACTCAGCCAGGGCCCTGCGAGCAATACAATGCAGACTAGAAAAGGTACCTGCTCTAGGGGACACTTCCCTCCTGCAGCCTCTTGCCTCCTGCCCCCTCCTACCTCCTCCTGGCCCCTTGAGCCTCCTCCTGTCTCCTCTCCCTTCTGAGCATCTTGAGCAGGGCACAACGTGCACCACAGTTTCTCCTAAATGTACAACTGCACAGCTCCACCAATGAGAAAAGGGAGCAGTGGTGGGAGGAGAGAAGCTTCTCTTTCCCTTTACCCACCCTGCCCTGGGGGATTCCTACAAAGGGCGCCCTCCTCCCAGCCAGGCTGACTGGCTGCAGGTACTTTTGGGCTTTCCAGGATCTAAGAAGCACCGAGCTCCCCAGGGAACCCCTGCCAGGGCTCATTACTGAAACATGATTCTGCTGGTTTGGTCACGCATCAAACATTTAAGGCAGGCGCTGCAGACTGGTGGCCTGGGGTGTGCTTTAATTGGTCTGCATGAAGCCAACTTGGAGAAATCAGTTTTTGGAGAAATCAGGGCATTTAAAGTTAAAATGCCAGCTTCCAGCCTTTTAGCTTCTCTTTAAACTCAGAAGGTCAGGCCCCACAGGCAGGCATCCCTATGGGCAGCTGCCCCCTTTCTGTGTGCAGGAGCTCCACAGCCCCCCAGCCTCCACCTCCTGGTTTCATCATCCATCATGGCCTGGACGGCATCAAGGCTCAGAGGAAAAGAAGTCTAGGTCCTTCAGGAATCGCCTGTTTGGAGAAGGCTACACAGTGTCAGCATTCAGAAAGGAGAAGGTTTGTTGCTAATGGACCGTTGACCCTACAGAGGGAAGTGTGTCTGGATCTCACACCATATGTGTCTGAAGCTTCAGGGGACCCCTCTGACCTCAGACTCTTCCTCTGATAACTCAGACAGGGCCCTGCTAGCACCTTCAGTGTCCTTATATAGACCAGAAAAGTTACCTGCTCCTGGTCACACCTGGATACCTGGGGATCATCCTCCACAGCTCCTTCCTGCCCCTTCTGGGACCTCTGAACAGTGTGCAGCCTGCACCACCCAGCAGGGCAGCCCTAACTCAGGCATTGGGAAACGTACTTGAAGCAGCTTTAGGGTTAAAATATGTTAGCCCAGCACTTCCTTCTAGAAATTCATCCCATGTTTGTATGCCAAGATTTATGATCACAGTAGTGCTGTTTATAATGGTGGAAAAATTGGAGAGAATCTAAATGTTTAAAATAGGGGATGCATTATATAAATTATAGTACATTATTCTAATAATGTTCCAAGCAGATTAAAATAATGCTGTAATGTGCACAAGGATATCTGAACAAAGACATTCATTATGTTGCTGTTTGTGACGAAAGACAGAGATAAATGTCTGTTGATAGAGAATTATTTAAATAAATTATGGAGCATCTATACAAAGGACACTCTGAAACCATGAAAAATAATGAGTGCTGTGAATGTACTTATTTGAGGAATTGTATGGTATTAAAGACATATATGTGTGTGCTAAGGTGCATATATATGTGTGTACATGTGTGTATGTGTACATGTGTATGCATGCCTGTATATGTTTATGAAGTGTGTATAGGTATACGTGTATGTTTATGTGTGTTTGTGTGTGCTTATGGATGTGTGCATGTGTGTGTACTTGTGTACATGTATATATATATATGTAAGTGTGTACATGTGTATGTGTGTTTATGCATTATGTGTGTGTGTACATGTGTTTGTGTCAAGGTGTATGTGTCTCTTTGTGTATATGCGTGTGTACATGTGCATGTGTGTGTGTGTGTCTACCTGTACATGTGCACACTTGCTCATGTTCAAACCATCTCTGGAAAGATTCTTAGAAACAGGATGACAGCAGCTGCCTTTGGTGAGGCCAACAGGAGATTTTGTGGTCAAAGTAAGAAAAGCAGAAACTTTTCCTCCCCGCTGGATCCCGTTTTATTCTCTACGCTTTTTAACCAATGAACACATCTTATTCGAGATATAAAATAAAAGCAACAAATGGCAGCTGAATATACAGCCATTTTACATGGGGTGACTGTGTCTGAGCTGTGGCCAGAAGTGCTTAGCCCAGCCCAGGTGCCCCTCCGTGTTCATATCACCTCCACGCAGGGAACAGTTTCAGGGGATCAAAGCTCCTCCAGCCACACACCCCTGACACCAACCACATCTTACCCTTTAAAGAAGATTTTAGTTTCAGAGCAGCTCCAGGTTTACTGAAAACTTGCGATGATAACCCAGAGCCTTCTCCCCTCCCTCAACCCCGTACACGTCCCCCATGCCTCACCTCTCACAGGACCACAGTGCATTTGTCCCAGTTAACCAACTGACACATTATTACAAACTACAACTTTGCTCACATTTCCTCATTTTCCCCTAATGTCCTTTTCTGTCCCAGGATCCTGTCCAGGGACCAGATGACATGTATTCACATGTCCCTTTGGGTTTATTTCAGCCATGCCCCTGCTCAGACTCTCCTCGCTCCTGAGGACTCGGATGACTTTGAGGAGCAGGGAGAGCCAGGGGACCTGGGAGGGACAGCTCTTTCTGGGTCCCAGCGGGCAGGACCCCTCAGGGCCCTGAGGGAACAGCAGGAGCTCCTGGGGTCAGAGTGAGTCGAGCTGCTTAGATCTGAAGTCAAGAAACCTGGGACTGGGCTCTGTTGCCCACGTGCTGTGTTGGGGCAGTCATTTCCCTCTGGTTGGGGGTGATGAACTGGACCAGGTAACAGGCAGAGCAGTCCCAGTACTGGTGCTGCATAACTGGGAGGGGGGTGTATTATGAGAGATGCAGGACCAGTACAAGGTCCACAGTATGGGGGGCAGTTAAAGCCTGTCATGGGCTGAACCGTGTCCCCCCAAATTTGCACACTGAACCCCTGACCTCCCAGGACCTCAGGTTGTGACTGTATTGGAGATGCCGCCTTCAAATAGGTTATTGATGTAAAATGAGGTCAAGGGACTTCCCAGGTGGTCCAGTGTTAAGATTTTGCCTTCCACTATGGGGGATGCAAGTTTAATCTCTGGTTGGGGAACTGAGATCAGCCAAAAAAAATGAAACATAAAATGGAAGCAATATTGTCACAAATTCAATAAAGACTTCTAAAATGGTCCACATCAAAAAAAAAAAAATCAAGGTAGAATGGAGTCATTGGTAGTAGTGATGGTTTAGTTGCTAGGTCCTGTTCGACTCTTGCAACCTCATGGACCATAGTCTGCCTGACCCTATAGGACTGGGGTCCTTATAAGAAGAGGAGATGAGAACACAGACACACAGGGATAACCGTGTGAGCACGGGGAGGACACAGGGGAACACAGGGAGGAGATAGCTGTCTATATGCCAAGGAGAAAGGCCTCAGCAGGAATCAGCCCTGTGACACCTTATCTCAGACCATAAATTGCTCTGAGAGCCGCCTGCTCTGCGGTATTTGTTGTGGTCGCCCCAGGACACTGATACAGACTCTGACGCTGCAGGGTACATGCCTGACCCTAGCCCTCCCCATGTTCACATCCAGACCCCTCCTGGGAACAGGGGGTGGAGCATGACCCTCACCCGAGTGACCTGATCACAGCCTGGGTGGAGGGTGGAAGTCACAGGGCAAGCGGGGGAGGCTGGACAGGGGCCCAGGGCCCCAGAGTCCAGGAGGTAAGGGACAGTTAGGCTGGGGCAGTGGTGGGGAGTAGTCAGATATAAAATTATTGTGAATTTCAAGATGCCAACCACAGAATATTAAATTCTGAGTATGCAGGAAGCCACCCACCCGGGAACACATCAGCTCTGGGCATCAGTTGAGTGAGAAACTTTCATTCTTAAGACTCTGGAATCTGCAGGTGGCATCCTACAACATTACCCTAGCAAGTGGTTGTGTCCCCACTCCACAGAGGAGAAAACTGAGGCTTCTGGCACAAGCCTGGAGCCTCATGTTGTTGTTGTTAAGTCGCTAAGTCGTGTCTGACTCTTTGTGACCCCATAGACTGTAGACCGCCAGGCTCCTCTGTCCATGGGATTTCCAGGCGAGAATACAAGAGTGGTTTGCCATTTCCCTCTCCAGGAGAACTTCCTGACCCAGGGATCGAACCCATGTCTCCTGCATTGGCAGGCAGGTTCTTTACCACTGAGCCACCGGGGAAGCCCTGGGCCCTCAGGACTTAAAAGCAAATCTGGATTCCGAGCCAGGCTGTTGGGCTCTGCTAAGTGTTGCTGGACATGAGAATTCAGTGATTATGGGTGTTACTCCACCATCCTTCATGTCAGCCTGGCCAGACAGGAGCATCCACATTCTGAGCTCTCCCCACCCCCACCTTATGTGAGTGTTGGAATGTGGGGGTAGAGGCACTCTGCTTTCACAGGCAGAAAGTCCCTGGCAGGAGTGTCCAGTCCACTTCAGCTCTCTTCGGAGAGAGGCTTAATAAGTTTTGACACAAATGGACTTCCTCTTCCACTTTGGCATTGATTTCTCTCACTCTACAGGCTGAGATGGATCCTGGAGGCAGAGATGCAAAGATCAAGGTGACACCAGCCTGCTCATCAGAGCAGCGGAGTAACATATGGAGTCCAAAGAAGTAGTGAGGGCAGGGACCAGACAGAACCACCCTGCTCACCCCCATCCTCTCAGCCTTCACCTCCAGCTCACTCCCATCCAGGAGTCTTTGCAGTGAACAGGATCATCATCAGGAAATTCCAAGCACCCCTGGGGGGTGATTTCTGTGTATATGGGCACAGATGCCGTTTCTCTCTGCACCAAGGAACCATCCATCATCTGAGGCTCCAGAGTTGCTGTGCCCACTCTTCTCCTGCACAACCTCTCTGGGTTTGTCAGACTCTAGATAAGCTCCCAGAGGGTGTCTATTGTGCACTTGAACATCCATCGCATGCGCGGGGTGGAAAAAAGGCTAAAACACTGCCTATTTTACACCTGAGTGACAAATTAAGTTTTCAGTCCACAAGGACTTGATTGTGGAGGGATGACTTGAGATACTGGGCTCCTGATAAAGCTTCATCTGCTCTGTCACTCAGGACCACATTCCCAGAGCTATAGCTGTGCCCTTACTTCCTGGCAGTGAGCTTGCTGCAGTTTACTGCCCCAGGATTCCCGCCGAAGCTGATCTGCTGGTGATGTAGAGTCTGCGGAGACCGAGTCAGAAAAGGTCCTGACCAAGCACCATCCAAGGCGGCTTCTGCCCACATCATGAGCTGCTGCCCCTGGATCTGTGCCTGTGCTCTGATAGGAGTAGGGGCATAAGGAAAAGCCAGGATCTCAGCTGGAGGTTGTGGGGAAGAGCCTCGGATTCGGGAGAGGAAGTCCCATGGTCTCCATATGCCGGGAGTTCCAGGAGGTGCTGGCAGAACTCCCACCTCTGGGGCGGGAAGATGTGAAGAGCTCAGGCGGAGAGGTTGGGCAGACCTGAGCTAGAATCCACCTCAGAGCCTCGGGACGTGGGGCAATGATGTCAGTGCTGAGACTCTCAGTTTGCCCATCTGTGAAATGGGGACAGTCCTGTTGGTATCAGTGAGTTGTGAGATTAATGGATAATCCCGTTAAGGTAGCACAGACACACCACAGCCTTCATCAACAAGAATTAATACAATTTCTGTTATTAATGTTGCAAATGATATGTTTATTGTTGCATTATCTTGAAGCCCATCTGTGAATTCACCCCACTTACACTGTCCCTTGAACCATGTCCCCCAGGGCACCCAGGACCATAGGTTCAAGTTGGAAGGTCAGGAAGTTGGGGAGGAGGTGGAAGGCTGGTGACCAGGACACGGAACAAGATGACTCTCAGACGAATGCCCTTGGTTCCCATCTGAGGGTCACAGCTCACCCTGGGTCCCTGTGGGGTGTTAGTTGGGACTCATGTGGCTCCAGGAACCCTTGGCTTCCCCCAGAAGGCATGGCTGGTGGGTCTGTGACACTGTCACTCATGCCATGGGCCCAAGCATTCTGGCCCCTGATAAGCTCACCTCCCTCTCCCCTGGCAGCCTTTACCCAGCCTCCACTCCCTAGGACCACAAGCCCTGCACCTGTCATCCCAGAGTGCCTGGCAGGGCTGATCTGGACTCTGGTTTCCCTGTGCAGCCATCACAGGTCAGAGACCAGACAAGTGGGAGGTGTAGCCCCACTCCTCAAGTCATTCTGTAGTGTCTTTTGATAAAATCCACCCATAAAGCATGTGTACTTCTGTCAGTGTCTGTGTATGTGTGTGTGTGTGTGCGCACCTGCTATTGTTGCCAGAATATCCCAATTTGAGTGTTTTTGTTTATCCTATCAGTAATAATAACAACACACATGTAGGTAACTTTTACTACCTGCCAGACTCTGTTCTAGGATAGATGAGCCGACAGATGATAGATTCACTGAATCATTTCAACAAACTTCATGTTACAGAAGCATTGTTCGCAAAAGAATAAAGAAGCAAGCAAACAACCATATAGGATGGATACAGTCCAGTACGTGTGGATTCTGCCCAGCAAGGAAAGTGAGTGAAGGAGCTACCAAGGGACCCTTTAACACAGATGATGCTCAAAAGCTCAAGTTGAACACAATAAGAAAACCACAGGGGATGAAGGGCTGGACATTTGCAGCCTGTGAATATGCTGAGTGATCACAGTCACCTCTGTGTGTGAAGGATGCATGAAGGGGGTTAAAGCAGAAACAAATGCAAGATGGGTTGCGGAGACAGGATGGAGGAGATGATCCCTGGGAGCAAGGGGGAGGGAGGCTAGGAGGGACTGCTGTAGTCCTGATGATGCTCCATGTGTGAACTGCTTTTAGTGCGAGCTGCCAACCACAGGGTCCATGCAAATGTAACTCACACCTTCAGCCCTGGTCCCTCCTTCCTCTTCCCCTGCCCACAGCCACAGAGACAGCAGTGATGGCAGACAGGAGTCGTGGAGCTCCGGCTCCTTCCTGATCCCACCTGTGACCTTGTCTCCTCACTGTCCTCTCTTGACGGGTCCTGGATGGTCAGAGCCCTGCATTCAAAGTGGCTTTAGACTCTGAGTCCCTGGGGCAATTATGTTACTAAACGAACCTAAGCTCATTAATCCCACCTGCACTGGCGTGGAGACTGCAGGGGTGGGTGTTGCTATGGCACCGACACCAAGGTACCCAGGCGCCAGAGACCTACATAAACTGTGTGTCTGTGGAGGGGAGTACCCAGCATCAGTCAGCTGTGCAGGATGCCCAAGGAATGTGACCCTCTGCCTCACCTCTGCCCTCTGATGTCCCTCCCTGGGGACAGCCAGGGCCCCTGACCTCCTCTCTACCTGTGCCCAGGGCCACGGGGCCAGGTGTGCACTACAGGGTCTCACTCATCTCCTCTCCGTGGACCCTAGCTGGGCGGCTCCCATCTCTGTCTGTCCACACAGGAAAGCTGTGTGTGCCCCCCAGTACCCCAGAGAGCTTCCCTGGGGGAGAAGAGAGTAGAGGAAACCTCACATGGTTTCCCCACCAGCCCTCCCAAGCCTCACTCGCCTGAGGTCAGCCTGGTCCACTCGGTGTCCACAGCCCCTGCCTCTGTCCCCCTGAGGCCCTGCCCCCTCCCTCCAAGTCCTCCCTGGACAGGAAGCTGGTGTGGCTCTTCACTAGGGGGGAGGATGGGAAGGGTGGGTGGGTGCTGAATCTAGAAGCCATGTGGTCATGTTCCCACCTCTGCTCTCTTTCTGCTTGGCCAGAATGGACTGTCCACTCGCCCTTCCCTCTCCACCTGACCTGTCTTATCCTGGACTCTCGGCCTCACCTGGACTGCAGGATGCAGGAAGTCAGGCTTGGTTAGAGCCCACCTGGCCCACACTTGATGAGCACCCTGATGAGCAGGTGGGCAGCGAGCGTCCCCCAGAAAGTGTCTGCCTGAGGTTCCCTGTCAGAAAAGGGGCTCTCAGTTCCTAGACCAGGGCTTTCTCTGTTCCTTCTGGGACAGGTGTGTGTGTACATATGTGTGCACGGCATTTGTGAGCATGCACAAGCGTATGTACATGCATGTATATGTGCACCCGCCCAGCATCTCCTCAGGAACCCCATCTGTGTTTTCAGTCCACTCACTCAAGGGGGCAGAGCCCATCTTTACGGTCAGCAGGAGGCGTGTCATTCAAGACCTGGTGACTGGGGACAGTCCATTTCCTGGGCACAGGGAACACTCCGTGGTCCACAGGGAAGCTGGATCTTGATGTCCCGTTGTCTGCTGATATCCTCAGGAAAGTGGCGCCTGGGACGTACAAGCGTGAAGGCACTGGGTGCCCCCCAGTGTGACCACAGAAGAGATGGTAGCTGCCTGGTAATGTCAGGAGAGTCACAAAGACAGACAGACAGACAGAGATCCTAATAGCAGGACAAACTCAAGTTCCAGCTGTGCCCAGCTTCACCCCATGAATTGCCTTTATACGTAAGCCTCCAAATTCCTTTGCTCTTTTTGATTTGTGCGGGCTTCCCTGGTGGTTCAGATGGTAAAGAATCTGCCTGTGATGCACAAGACCTGGGTTTGATCCCTGGGTTGGGAAGATCCCTGAAGAAGGGAATGACAACCCACTCCAGTATCCTTGCCTGGAGAATCCCATGGACAGAGGAACCTGGTGGGCTACAGTCCATGGGGTTGCAAAGAGTAAGACATGACTGAGCCCTTATACACAAGCCTTCAAATTCCTTTGCTCTTTTTGACTTAAACTGTTTTAAATTTGATTGCTCTCTTTTAGGCTTTGTTTTCTTTGATCAACCAGGGATCAAAATTGTGCCCCCTGCAGTGGAAACATGGAGTCCTAACCACCTCATTGCCGGGGAAGTCCCTTACTGCTCTCTTTCAACACTTAGGGAAGCTGCTGTATATCACAGGTAGTGCAGCCTGGTGCTCTGTAATGACCTAGAGGGGTGGAAAGTGGGGGAGGGGAGGGAGGCCCAAGAGGGAGGGAATATATATATATATATATAATTATGACTGACTCACATTGTTGTATGGCAGAAACCAGCACAACATTGTAAAGCAATTTTCCTCCAATTAAAAAAAAAATACTTAGTGAAGCTGTTAAACACGTCCAAGCCTTATCAGATTAACCGCATAAGAGACTAGTGAATTCTGTTCTCCCATAAGCGGCTCTGGCTTAGGTGATGTGAATGGGAAAAGCCTTCTGCTCCTCCACCCCGTCCCAGCTCCTGCTCTGTGACCAGGACTCCACCTCACTTTCCTGAATCTCCCAAAGCCACCAGCTAGGGCTGGGAAGGGCCAAAGCTGAAAGGGAGCAGAACTGGCTTCACCCAAGTCCTCCTGAGTCAGATGCCCCTTTCCTGGGGTCTCTTCTGATTTCCTGACCTTTCTGTTGTCTTTTTTAAGGACACACATAGTTCCCCGAGTATGCAGGACCAGGGTCTGAGTGATGACAATAATAACCAAGCTGTAGGAGCCCCTGCGGGGCACACACATCCCCCCCCCCCCATCCAGAGTGGCACTTTGTTTGCAGCCTCTCTCTCAGGTGGGGCCACAGTCAGTCCCCCTGGGAGCCTGTCCCCCTCTGAACTTGCAAACCCATGAGAAGGCTGCTCTGCGGTGCCCAGGGGGTGGGGAAGGCCTGACTCCAGGGCCAGCTGAGGGGTGACGGGAACAGGATCTGGAGGAAGAGGCGTCTCTTGTCTCCGCCGTCCCCGCAGGAAGAGTGACATCAGCGGGGGAGGGTCCCGCGGGGCTGCGGGGACAGGGAGGGCTTTTCCTCCTTGCTTTGGCCTCAGCTCCTCCTTCCCGGCTAAGATAAAACTGTGTTATTGTTCAGTGTTAACAATGGTCAAGCGTCCGGAGGTTTCGGTCACAAGTCACAGGATCGCATCACCCACTAGCTGAGTCCAGAGAGTGAGCACCGTCTCCTGTAACTGACAAGGTCCCGGGCAGAGCGGCCTCGGGGTGACCAAGCTCAGACAGCAGGCTGAGGCCGCCCCTCCCGTCTCTGCTCACAGGCTGTCTCCCAGGACCTGAGCAGGTGCGGTTACTGAGAGAGGGCAGGCGTCCTGGCAGCTTCCAGCCCAGGAGAAAGCAGGCCCTCAAGTGACCAGAGTCCTAGCAGACATCCGTGGACAGCATCTCACCTCTCTGACTCGGGGCCTGTGTCCAGCCCTGAACCAAAGGTGGTGGCCAGGGTATGAGATGTGCACGTGGCCAGGCCTGGGCCCCTGAGAGTGGGTGAGGGTCATGGGATGTCCAAGGAGTCTCCTGGAGGTTAGCCGGGGGAACGAGTGCAGACAGGAGTGGCCTCAGACCCCAGCCTTCCTATGGGCTCTCTCTGCTCCCATGAGCTGGCTGGGTGTCAGGAGCTGTGGGGTCACCTGTGGGAGCGTCCTGGGTCCCTGAGTCATGGTCTACAGGGCAGAGCTAAGAGAGGAGGTGGGCCAGGGCAGAGGGGCTGGGGAGGTCCCCATACCCAGAACCACCGTAGAAGCAGCCCCTTGGTACCCACATGGGGATTTTAAGTTCCAGAAATAGTGCATCCACCAGGGGGTGAGCCCAGGCATGGAGGGCCCTTCCCTGAGGCTACTCCGTCTACTCACGGAACGACTCCTCCAGGACCTGCTCACACGAGCTCTGCTCTTTATGACTTTAATCCAACATAGCTCTGTAATTGTGGGTGATCATTACTGGGGAAGAGGAGGGCAGGGAAATTACCGGATAGGGAGTTTCTGCAGAGTGATTTGCAAACCAAGAATGGACACGGTCATAAGACAAATACGTGTTCTAATTTCAAAGTGAGTGTGAGAATGAGCAGCAAAGGCAGGTGCAAATGAGAGCTTGCAACCTGGTAGTTTCTCCATCAAGGAGGGAGAATCTGAAGGGGAGAGGGATGTACATATGAATGGCGTGCCCTACAGATGTGCAGGGCACAGTGGCTGTGCTGCCCCTGGTGAAGAATGGGCAGGGTTTCGGCTCTGTGAGGCCCTGGTGACAGCCTTCCTGGGACAGCAGACTCTATCTGGGTTCTTAGTGTAAATGGACCACCCAGGACCCAGCTGTGAGGGGACATGGGCCCTGCCCAGACCCTTGTGCTAAAATAATCATTGAGGGACATCAAACGCCATCGATGCATCTTAGTCTAAATGGTCAGGCCAGTTCCAGGTTGCTGACTTTTAGCATCTCTGCATGATCTCCTGGCAAAGGAAGAACAAAGACCCCGCCAGGTGTGAGGGCTCGCCTGTCTCCAAGTCACAGTGGACAGAGGATGTGTCCCCCAGCCCTGCTGTCCCCGGGTTGAGGGGCCAGCAAGTGAAGGAAGAGCCAGCAGCTCAGACCTGATTGTAGCCTGGACCAGGGGAGCAAGGGAGGCCCAGGAGCTCCTGCAGGTGGGCCCAGGTGAGCCGGGCTCCTGTAGGAGGGATGGGAAAGGTCTGGGGCAGGTGGCAGGGGAGATGCTAGAGGCCTAGGAAGGCTCCCAGGTCAGAGGTCAGGAAGAGAGCTCCCGAGGTGACGTTGACAGACCCTGTGTTAGTCACTCGGTCATGTCCGACTCTTTGCGACCCCATGAAGTGTAGCCTGCCAGTCTCCTCTGTCCATGGAATTCTCCAGGCAAGAATCCTGGAGTGGGCTGCCACTCCCTTCTCCAGGGGACCCTCTTGACCCAGGGATCAAACCATCGAACCCTTGTCTCCTGCATTGCAGGCAGATTCCTTCCCATCTGAGACACCAGGGAAGTCCCTGAGAGAATATCAGAGATGGGGCTGCCCCAACCAGTGAGCAGACAGGACAATACACATGCATGAAAGTGAACAGAAATACACGGGGAGGGGAAGCAAGGTGATTGGGCGGCGGCTATGCAGGGCAGGGCCTGGGTCAGGACAGAGCTCCTGAGGGATGATGGCTCTTGGCAGACGCCTAGGAGAAGAGAGGGAGAGAGTCAGGTAAGGATGGAAGAAGGGCTGTCCTGGGGGTGGGCATGGCAGGTGCGAGGCCCTGAAATGGGGGCCTCATAGAGAGAAGGGAGAGGAATAGGGAAGTAAACCAGGGGACTTTGTTTGACTTTGAAGACCAGGCTCCAACCTGGATTCGTCCCGGCATGTTGGGAAACCACTGGAGGGCTTGGAGTGAGGAAGTGACATGATCTGTTTGTCTTTAAAACCACCCCTTCCCCAGCTCATGCCTTTTCTGCCAAACCCAGCACCAGTGGACTTGGGCACTTCTGCCAGCCCCTCTCGGCTCTGGAGTCAGGATGGGAGGAGGACACTCACTTCTGTCTGCCTCCGGACATTTACTTAATCGCATCCCTAGTAGCTGGGATGGGGTAGAGGCTCCCACTCTCTCCTTCCATTCCACGATGCAGTGGGGTGGTCTTGGCAATTGTCCCTTTGATTATCAGCTGATAATTGAGATGGGATCCATGAGGTGCAGGCTCGTTAAGCCTGCTAATGAGAAGGGAGGTCCCCCCACACCCACCCGGCCCCTCATCAGCTCCATCAGAGTCTTCATAGCATCATGATTGCCCTGACACTATGCCCTTCATAGCAGCATGATCAGCTTCAGATACTGCTGGCCTCTTGTCCAGACAGGAGGGGCCCTGAGGTCCTGTGAGGCCAGGAAAGTGGGGTAGAAGGGAAGGAGACGGGATCAAGGCCTCCTGGTGGCTGGTCCCAGTAATCTCACTTCCAACCTCTTTTCAGGGCATCTGGAGGGGCTGGAGGGCCTGCTGGGATTTCTGCATCAATATTTATCAGGGATATTGGTCTAGTTTTCTATACTCTCTCTGTCTGCATTTGGGTAACAGGGTAACACGGACCTCATGGAATGAGTTTGGAAGTGTTCTCTCCTCTTGAACTTTCTGTAAGAGTTCGAGAAGGATTGGTGTTAATCCTGAGCCGTTTGAGAGAATTCACCGGTGAAGCCACCAGGTCCTGGGCTTTTCTCTGTTGGATGGTTTGATTAGTAAGCCAACCTCCTTACTCACTGTAGGTCTGATATTCTGTTTTTCATGATTCAGTATTGGTAGTTTGTATGTTTCTAGGAATTTATCTGGATTTTTCTCAGTTGTCCATTTAGTGGGTGTGATTGTTCAAGGAATCTCTTATGATTGCTTATATTTCCGTGGTATCAGTTCTAATGTCTCCTGTTTCATTTCTGATTTTTTAGTCTTTTCCCTTTTTTTTTCTTTTAACTAAGGGTTTGTCAATTTTATTGATCCTTAAAAAATAACTTTAGTTTCATTTTTCTATTCTCTATTTGATTTATTTTTGGACTAACTTTTAATATCACTTCATGGGTCACAGCCTTGTTATGGTGAAGAGGCTTGCATAACTCCATGAAAAATAAGCCTTGTGATGCACGGCCAAACAAGACAGACAGCTCATAACAAAGAGTCCTGATAAAACGCAGTCCACTGGAGAAGGGAATGGAAAACCACTCCTGTATTCTTGACGCGAGAAAAACAAACAGTATGAAAAGGCAAAAAGATATGACATCGGAAGATGAACCCCCCACAGGTCGGAAGGTATCCAACATGCTACTGGGGGAGAGCAGAGGACAATTACGAATAGCTCCAGGAAGAATGAAGTGGCTGGGCCAAAGCAGAAATTACACTCAGTTGTGGATGTGTCTAGTGGTGAAAAATGCAAAGAAATAGAGGAAAATGATAGAATGGAAAAGACTAGAGGTGTCCTCAAGAAAACTGGAATTATCAAGGGAACACTTCATGTAAGGATGGGCATTACAAAGGACAGAAACAGTAAAGACTAAACAGAAGCAGAAGAGATTAAGAATAGGTGGCAAGAATACACAGAAGAATTATACAAAAAAGTTTTTTTTGTATAGTGACTACGCTAGAGCCGAACGTCCAGGAGTGTGAAGCCAAGTGAGCCTTAGAAAGCACTGCTATGAACAAAGCTAGTGGAGGTGATGGGATTCCAGCTCACCTATTTAAAATCCTAAAAGATGATGCTGTTAAAGTGCTGCACTCAAAAGTGAAGGAAAGGGTTAGTCACTCAGTCATGTCCGACTCTTTGCAACCCCATGGACCAGGCTCCTCTGTCCATAGAATTCTCTAGGCAAGAATACTGGAGTGGGTTGCCATTTCCTTTTCCAGGGGACCTTCCTGACCCAGGGATTGAACCCAGGTCTCCTGCATTGCAGGCAGATTCTTTGCCATCTGAGCTACCTGGGAAACCCATTCAATATGTCAGCAAATTCAGAAAACTTAGCAATGGCCACAGGACTGGAAAAGGTCAGTTTTCATTCCAATCCCAAAGAAGAGCAATGCCAAAGAATGTTCAAACTACCATACAATTGTGCTCATTTCACATGCTCATTAAGATTATACTCACAATCCTTCAAGTTAGGCTTCAGCAGTATGAGAACCAGGAACTTTCAAATGTACAGGCTGAGTTTCAGCAAGGCAGAGGAATCAAAGATCAAATTGCCAACATTCATTGGATCATAAAGACTTCTATTTCTGCTTCATTGATTACACTAAAGCCTTTGATTGCATGGATCACAACAAATTGGAAAATTCTTAAAGAAATGGGAATACTGGCCACCTTACTTGTATTCTGAGAAACGTGTATGCAGAGCAAGAAGCAACAGTTTAAAGGGCAGATGCAAAAAAAGAAGCAACGTTTAGAACCAGACATGGAGCAACAGACTGGTTCAAAATAGGGAAAGAAGTACAACAAGACTGTATATTTGTCACCCTGCTTCTTTAACTTATATGCAGAGTACATCATGAGAAATGCAGGGCTAGATGAAGCACAAGTTGGAATTAAGATTGCCGGGAGAAATATCAACAACTTCAGATATGTAGATGGTATCACTCTAATGGCAGAAAGTGAAGAGGAACTAAAAAACCTCTTGATGAGGGTGACAGAGAAGAGTGAAAAAAGCTGGCTTAAAACTCAACACTCAAAACACTAAGATCATGGTATCTGGTCCCATCACTTCATGGCAAATAGATGGGGAAACAATGGAAGAAATTACAGACTTTATTTTCTTCCCCCACCCCAGTCCCCCCATCTAAACCACTGTGCAGACAGTATGGTTGATGCTATACACCTGCTTCTCTCCCGGGTCTGGGATTTGAGGACATGCCAGGAAGAGGGTGGCTACTGGGCCAGCCCCCACTGAAACTCTGGGCACCGAGTCTCTGATGAGCTTCCCTGGTGACACCGTGTCACAGGTGCTGGCATGACCTGCCGGCATGACCTCCTGGGTGGCTGCTCAGGGAGAGGACTCTAGACGCCTGTGCCTGATCCCCCAGATTTGATGGAGACCCAGCCCCTGGTCTGCTCACCCCTCTCGATAACCACTCTTCAGTCCTATTGTGGCAGTAATTTCCTCTGTGGCCAAACTCAGGGTGCCCTCCCTCTTCTCTCAGCTGTCTCCCACCTTTATAATCAGCGTCCTTATTGAATTTCTGTTTGCAAGTCCCTGCTGTGGCTTCCACCTCCCTCTCTGCCTGCACAGCAGTCAATCAGGAGCTGCCATTTCTCTACCAGAAAGATGTCCCCATCGGAGCCTTGCACCCCAGGAGACAGGGGGGCAAGTCCAGCTGGGACAGAGGGCTTTGGATCGGCAGGCCCCTGCACTGACCCAGGGGCCAGGTATCCGTTTAGCTCTGTGGTCACTTGTCATTCCATCATCTCTGAGGAGCAGACTGCCCGGCTCCTCCTGAGCTTCTGTCATCATTTCCTTTCACACAACACACACAGTGTCCACATGATGTCTTACTTCCAACTCATGGAGCAGGACAGATAAGAGAGAGCGGCCACTGCACACTCAGCCTGGGGAGTGAGGACAGGGCCCTGCAGGCAGACAGACAGAAAGATAGAAGGCCCTGGGACCCCCAACTCCACTTTCTACCAGCGATGTGGTCCAGCAGCTCAGTCACAGGTTGGGAGCCCTGTTTGCTCACCAGGGGGCTGGGGCAGTGCTGGTGTCTCCTGGTTTGTGAGCACCGTCCACTCCCACCATCCCTGGGGGGAGCCCCCCTCCTGTCTGGCATGTAGACCTGGGGATGGCCCTGTACCCCTACTCCTACTGCCAGGCTCCAGAGAGACCCTAGGGCCCAGGTCACAGGGATGAGGGACACCATCCAGGTCGGGCGTGTGAAGCGGGACCCCAAGGTTTGGAACGATGGGAAGGAGGGTCAGCAGAGAACACATGAGTCCTGAGCTGAGAGTGGACGTTGTGCTCCAGGAGGGGTCGGGGTCCCTAGATGAGGACTCACAGGAGACAGAGAGAGTGTCTGATGCAGAGAGACCAGTGAATGACGTCCCTTGAAACCCAGGACCTGCTGACTGGAAGCTGGACCCCATTGGCCCCTGCAGCTTCAGTCACATGACCAGCACTCCTGGGGCTAAAGTAGATTTGGGTGTGGTTGTCCCTCAACAACTGTCTGAGTGCTGATGACTGCAGGGTTAACACCCCCGAACCCATGTGTGAAAAAAACCTTAGGATAAACCTGGGAGATGACAGACTGCTGAACTCACTGACCCTTCACTGAAGAAGCAGAAGTGGGAAGTTTTATACATTTTATCATTTTTGAAACAATGAAGATAAACTGCTGCTTCCCCCAGGGCTTCAGTGTCGCCAGGTCATGGGGTGGAGGTTAAGTTATCAAAATCGGATCCCATGAGATGGAATCAGCCTCCCTCCATCTAGTTAGGAAATGATCTCCCTCCTTAGACACCACTGCCTCCAGCCCGCCTCCACTGCTCAGGAATTTAATAGTCAGTGTAAATATTTAATTCTACAAAAACTCTGTCAAAGCTTGACTTTTCACTAGTGGCTCCTTGGTAGCTGTGCAGTCGTTCAAAGAGTTACCTGATCACCTAACTTACCTCATCTTCACTGGCTCCACGTAACAGTATAACTGAGCCCCTGGCAGCTGTGCCCAGATGCAGCTGCTATAAACAGAGGAATTAGCCCCAAATTTGCTGTGAACATCTCCCCTGGACCAAGCCCCAAACCCCTGAGACTGGTCAGGGCAGCACATAACTCAGTGACCTCTGCTCACGGGCTCTGCTGCTGACACTAGAGGGTGCAGAGGGGAAAGAAGGAAAGAGAGCTCATTCCTGCATTCATTCATTCACTTATTTTTCAACACATATTTATTGAGTTCCTACTTTGTGTTAGTTTTATGCACTGGAAACACAATCCTGAATAAACAAAGCAAACTTCTTCCAGCCCTTAGGGAGTATATAAAAAGGACTTTTATTAGATAAATATACAATATCAGTTTTGCTATGGAAAGAAGAAGGAGGCAGGGCTGCCATGTGCTGTTGTCAAGGCTGCGCACTGTTCAACTCTAAAAGCACAGCTCACTCACAGTCATGCTGGAGTTATACAACCAGTGGGACAGTTTCCCAGCAGATGGCAGTAATGTGTCTGAGGAAGGATCTGTTTCTAATTTACCCCAAACCACCTCCTGGGTTCACAGCTCTGGGAGGGGGGTCCTAGCAGATGACACAGAGCATGGAACTCTCGCTTCCAAGTAGCACAGCCCTTCACACCCAGCTCCTACCTGCAGCACCCTACAATGATTTAAGGCAAGGTGCAGTATTCTTGCCTGGGGAATCATATGAACAGAGGAGCCTGGAGGGCTATAGTCCTTGGGGGTCACAGAATCAGAGCCAAACATCCTCAGGGCACAGACAGAAATGTGAGGAGTGCAGGTGCCTGGAGGTGAGTCATAGGGAGAGGTGGGGAACTATGCAGAACAGAAGAGCATCCACCCCTCTTAAGGTCAGGGCTTCCTGTTCCACAGGCAAACCTGCACCAGCCATGCTTACCTGAGCCAAACATCCTCAGGGCACAGACAGAAATGTGAGGAGTGCAGGTGCCTGGAGGTGAGTCATAGGGAGAGGTGGGGAACTATGCAGAACAGAAGAGCATCCACCCCTCTTAAGGTCAGGGCTTCCTGTTCCACAGGCAAACCTGCACCAGCCATGCTTACCTGCACCAGCCAGGGCTTCCTGTTCCACAGGCAAACCTGCACCAGCCATGCTTACCTGCACCCTGCACCCCTCTACCCCTGGGAGAGGCAGGATAGCTCAGAGGTGCAGCGGTCCTGAGTCTGCACAGCTGCTCTGGAGGCTGCGAGGAGAAAGGATAGTCAAATAAAAACAGTGACCATGAAGCCAGAAGGGCTGTGTGGTTCCTGCAGGGTTTTCACGCCAGAGCTCTGGGGTGGTGACCACGATGTGGCAGGAATGGTTCTCATGAGTCCAGGTGGGCAGGCGCACCTCTGTGCCTGAGAAGTCCTGTTCCGACCTGCAGCCCTGTGTGCGATGCTCAGATCCCGGGTGGACTGAAGCAGGAGCTCAGAACTGGGGGTGGAGTTAAAAGCAATGGGAACGTGATGAGGGGACGGAGCTTTCACTTGCTCTCTTGGGAGCTGCCTTGAAAATGCAATTTACAGAAGGACAGATGGTGGCAAAGCCTGATTTCTGGCTTTGCCTAAAGGTAAATGACACCACCCTTATGGCAGAAAGTGAAGAAGAACTAAAGAGCCTCTTGATGAAAGTGAAAGAGGAGAGTGAAAAAGTTGGCTTAAAGCTCAACGTTCAGAAAACTAAGATCATGGCATCCGGTCCTATCACTTCATGGCAAATAGATGGGGAAACAATGGAAATGGTGGCTGACTTTATTTTTTGGGCTTCAAAATCACTGCAGATGGTGACTGCAGCCATGAAATTAAAAGACGCTTACTCCTTGGAAGGAAAGTTATGACCAACCTAGACAGCATATTAAAAATCAGAAACATTACTTTGTCAACAAAGGCCAGTCTAGTCAAGGCTATGGTTTTTCCAGTAGTCATGTATGGATGTGAGAGTTGGACTATAAAGAAAGCTGAGCACCAAAGAATTGATGCTTTTGAACTGTGATGTTGGAGAAGACTCTTGAGAGTCCCTTGGACTGCAAGGAGATCCAACCAGTCCATCCTAAAGGAGATCAGTCCTGAGTGTTCATTGGAAGGACTGATGTTGAAGCTGAAACTCCAATACTTTGGCCACCTGATGCGAAGAGCTGACTCATTGGAAAAGACCCTGATGCTGGGAAAGATTGAAGGGAGGAGAAGAAGGGGACGACAGAGGATAAGATGGTTGGAGGGCATCACCGACTCGGTGGACATGAGTTTGGGTAAACTCCGGGAGTTGGTGATGGACAGGGAGGCCTGGCATGCTGTGGTCCATGGGGTCGCAAAGAGTCAGACAAGACTGAGCAACTGAACTGAACTGAACTGAAAGGTAAATTGAGTTTGCTATAGTGTGATAATCAATATCCTACTCTGTTTGAGATATGCTGTAAATGTCAGGTGAAACAGTCTTTCTGGGTCTAACTGCGAACCTATGACCTTAGACTCTCCTCCTCTGCTCGCCTTGCTGCCTGAACTGGACCTTATAACTGACCTTTCCACAACCTGCCATCACCTTAAACACAGCCCACATTCATTCACTCAACAAACATTTGTTGCAGCACCTGCTAGGTACCAGGCAGTGTTCTGTGCTGGGGCTCCCACCCCAGGACACATAGAAGGACAGTGTGGAAATGAACACATGGAGACATTAGGTAGACCCACAGTGTTAGGGCTGAGAAATGAAGAGATGTCAATGCTATAGGGGGCTGGGGAGGAGTAGGGTGAGGGTCTCCATCCTGGTCAGTTGAGGCTTCTCTGAGGGAGACCTGCACTGTGAGGAGAAGCCAGCTGACCACTGGCGGAAAGTGTGCTCCAGGCAGAGAAAAGAGCACGTGCAAAGGTCCTGAGGTCAGGGACCCGGGGGTTAAGGGACAGGAGGCCAGTGTGGCTGGGAGGGGCTGGGAGGAGGGGAAGGTGGGGGAGGAGGCGTGTCCTGACTCAGCCACAGGGACGAGTTTGGATTTTATTCTCAGTGCATTTGAGAGCTATGGATTTAATTAAGACTTCAGTGCTACTGTGGGGGCAGTTGATGGGAGAGGAGCAGGAAGTAGCTCATATCTCCGCTTGTTTTATCTACTTAACACATTACTAAAATTACTCCAAGGCAAGTGATGCAAAGAGAGCTGATGCTGTATAATGGACACTTAGCAGGTCACTCTGAGAGCAGCATAAACACTTCCATGCTCACCCCATGTATACCACGGGGCTTGTGACAGTGACCTTGTAAATTCTCAGGCAGGGACCACAGAGGTCTCCTCAGCAGCCAGTTACCAGTTGGGGGGTGTTCTCCCTGGAGCGGGAAGGGCCACAGCTGGAAATAAGCGATGCTCTCAGCACAGTGCCATTCTCAGATCATTACGGTATTTGTTTATACACTTGGTTATTACAGAAAGTCTAAACAGTCATCTCTTCCCCTTCTCAATGGGATATTGTCTTGATTCCACTCTGATAATGGGGTTTAAAGAGCTCATGTTTGTCATCATTATAAAAGAACATACGATTTACTTGTTCAAAGCTTGTTAATGAGTTTGAAAAATCCCCAAGGTGATGAGGTGGTGGCGTAGCTCCAGCCACAGCTGTCCAGGGTCCTGGGTGGTGGCATGAGAGTTCTCCAGGTTCCCCAGGTTCTAACACGAATGTGGCCTGAATCTGACAGGCTCTGATGGGTCCCCTGCCTGCTCCAGAAGCTGCCCTTGTGCTAGGGAGATGAGCCCTCACTACTCAGGGGTTGAGTGGACACAAAGAATCATGTCCGCCATGAACCAAGGGAAGGGCAGAGAACTGCACCTGGAAAGGCGCCCCTCTGCTGGGCCCGAAGGAGGTGACGTCCACTAGGACTGCCCACTTGTGAGCTTCACCCCATGTCTGCCCCTGCCCTCTTCTCTGGCCTGGTTCACCTCTGACCCTCCCATGGAGCCCCAGCAGGACACTGCTCTGCTGTGACGTTGCTTTGCCCACACCCTGAGGCCAGGAACAGTGCTGCCCTCCACCCTCCCCACCCTCGTATCCTTCCTACTCCTGGTCCTGAGTTCACACCAGGAGGGTTTCCCCAGTAGAGACATCAGACACAGATGGCCTGGGCACGTGTGAGAGAGGGGCTGTGAGGGGTGGTTTTATGTGTCAACCTGGCAGGGCTATGGTGCCCAAGTAGTTGGTCAATGTTCTGCGAGGGTGTTTCTAGACAAGGTTGACATTTCAATCAGTGGACGCTAAGTAGTAAAGCAGATTGCCCTCCCTAGTATGGGTGGGCCTCATCCAGTCAGGTGATGGCCTGAAGTGAACAAAAGATTGACCTCCCCAGGGTCAAGGGGGAATTCTGCAGCAGATGGCCTTCAGAGTGGGACTGCACCATCAGCTCTCCTGGGTCTCCAGCCCACCCTGCAGATTTTGGATGCACAAGCCTCCATGAGTACCTGCTTAAATTCCTCGCAATAAATCTATATACACGTGGGACAGCTAGCATGTACACGGGAGTGGGAAGCACTCATGCAGGGAAGACTGGGCAGCCCCCACCTTCCTGATTCTCTAGTGTGTGACACCTGTGTGTCATCTGTTGACACCCCCACATTTTCCTGCTCTTTCACCTCTGGCTTCTCCATGATCAACAAGCTTGTCTATGAATTCTGGAATTCCAGGGATCCTCTTAAATTCAATCCATCCCAGCTCTGGGACCATCCAAGCCCTCAGTGCTGAGGGTCCCACGTGGTCCCACAGGTGAAGGTCCCTGGGCATCTCCAGGAACCAAGGGGAGTCTCTCCTGGTTGGAGGAGGCTGTGATTTTGCATCACAGCTGTGAGAGCAAAGAATATTTCTGAAGCTGGCGATTCTTTGACAAAAATCCCTTCCCCAAAATTTATGAGCCTGAGCAGCACATTCGTTTTTGTGGCGCAGAATGAAGTAAGGCCTGCATTTTTCAAGATTCTCTTTTCAATTCGTTGGGCATCACGTGCATGACTCACAGCTTGTCGAATGTTTTAATTCATGAATTTCTTTCTAAACCATGTGTAATTGGCAGGAGATTGGGAGGGTTGTCCCTGCTGAGAACAACTCTGGGTGATGAATCCAATTTGTCCTTGAGCATCCATCCTGGGGATAGGACAGCACGAACCCCAGGATGGATGCTCCCAGCTTCTCTGCTCACTCATGTCCACAGATCTGGGCTCAGTGCTGCCCTTGGCTCAAACTGCCCTTGGGAATGGGGGTGACCTCAGCAAGGGAAGGGACTGCCTCTCAGGGGCCTCTCAAGGCCTTTTCCAACCTCCTGCAAGAGCCCCCTGTTTTCCAGGGGTCTGCAGTTCTGGGACCCCACAGAGGCCTCAACATGAGGAGTGAGGACTGAACAGGCCCCAAAGACATCCCCCAGGCTGTGTTCTAGGAGCCCCCAGTCACCTCGTCCTCAGGGCTCAGCCTCCTTGGAGGTCACACATGCCCCAAAGAGCAGACCTTTTCCCCACCAGCCTGGACAATCCCCCAACCCACCAGAGCCAGCAGAGCTGGCTTCGGATAAGTGGGGTCTCCAGGGACACAGTTCAGGCATGGACTGGCTGACCCCAGCTCAGAGACCCTGGTGTGGGCCTGGGGGTGAGAATGAGCCTGGGGACATGGCAGCCCCCCAGGGGCTCTTAGTGGGAGCTGAGGGCAAGATTTGTGGGCCCAGGCCAAGATGAACTGCAGAGCCCATTGTTCCAGAATCAGCATAAAGCGCTTTTACTGGCATTGAAATATGAGCTCTTTCTGTCGACCATGGTCACTCTAGGCTTCCCATGAGCTTTTCCATTTGCTATTTAATGTTGTGTAAAAACAAAATTAAAATTCTAAGTTGTTAGCATAAATTTTACCACTTGTTTTTATATTTATAACAGTAGTTTAGATGCAAATATGGACATTTAAGTCATACAGGAAACTATTTGAGTAACACAGGTCATATCCGAGGCTCCCCTGGAAGCTGACTTCAGGGGGGCCAGCCCAGGGGAGGTGGAGGGGGCCCCCAGGCATGGAACCAGGAGGTGTAGGGGCACAGGGACCCCTGGGGGTGAGGGCAGCCTTCAGGGGACACGCACACTGGCTCCGATGGCCACCAGCTCCCCTGCTCTGTGTGGACCCCTGGGGGCTCCTGGTTCTCCCCTCCCCATCCCACCCCCAGCACCCACAGGAGGACAGCTCACAGCTCTCCGTCAGGTCCCCTCATGAGCACGTAGGAGAGTAAATCCGCTCACAGCCCAGGACAAATGCTCTGCCCTCACCATTCATCACAGGCTTCAGAGAAACACATTATTCATCCCACAGAGACGGGGCCCAGGCAGGAGGGGGAAGGACTGCTGCTCCCCCAGTTCCTTAGGAGAGACCTGAACGCTGAGACATCCCCAGATCCACATGTGTCCAGGGGCCGCTCCTCCAGACCTGGACCCCGACAGCATGATGCTCAATGAGGGGCAACCCGGAGCAGGGAGGTCATGGCCCAGAAAATAGCTGGGGTCTGCGGGCTCCCCCTAAATGCCCCAGCTCTGACTCCAGAGCCTGTGTGCCTGGGGGTCTTCAAAGATTCCCCCAAGCTCCACCTCTGGCCTTTCACCTCCACTCAGAGGGCTCCAGGGACCCTTGGAGGGACAGGTGCCTCCCAGTCTCTGGGCAAAGATCAGCCTGGTTACAAATGTCTCCAGCTTGAATCCGTCTCCTAGGGAAATGTGTCAAAACAGAAACTGCCAGGAAAATTGTGTTATTAGACTTTCTTTCTCCTGATGGCTCTCCAGTTCTCCAAAGCCTCGCCCTTAATTCAATTTAGTTGAGAAATGTCCACTGGTTGCCGGAGAGAGCAGAGTGGAGGGGCAGGTGAGAAAACTCATTTCACAGAGCTCGTGATTAACTGTAGACCCCTGAGGGAGACCGCCACCATCCACACAAGGGCAAAGACACAGGGCAGACGAGGAAGGACGTTTGTTGTGTTTAGCAGACAAAGGTTTGGCACAGAATCATGCAAGGGGCTTCCACCAGTCAATAACAAGCAGAGAAAACCTGACAAAGAAGTAGGCAGATGCTAGGAATAGACATTCACAGAGAAGGATGGGAGAATCCAATTAAACACAAGGAAAGATGCCCATACCCCAGGCATTGAATGCAGGGGGTCTATGACATTTCTGCCTCCAGATCCAGGCTAATGTGCTTTGGAGTGTAGACAGACAGCCAGGGGACCCCCGCCATACCTCCTTGCAGGGGTGGCTCTGATGAGTCCCCTGGAAACTCCCCAGGAGGTGGGCACATCAAACCCATTAACATAGTATCCCAGCACCTGCCACTGATGTCCATTCCTGATTCCCCTCAGCCAAGAACTACGGTAACCACTGATCTTGGTGCTAGTGCAGGAAACAGAGTTTGCTATGTCAGTGAGCCTTCCAGGATCCCAGGTTCAGAGGGGCCCTTGGTACAGGGTTGGAGGACCCACATGCATCTCCTCCTTGCCTATGGGACATTCACGTCTTCTGTAGGGGACTCCTGCTGAGGACAAGCTGGGAAGAGAGGTTTCTAAAGGGGAGCTCATTTGCTGTCTTATAATCAGGAGACCAGGAGAGGAGGGGGAAAGCTCCACTTCAGAAAGAGCATAATATATTAATAAGTATGATATTAATAGCAGCAGACACAGTTTATTGAGACTTGCCATGAGGCTGGGCCTGCTCAGAGCCCTAACATTACCTCATCACAGCTCCTCCTGTCTCTGGCAAGAGTCATCATCTTCACCATCATCACTGTGGTGATGCTCCTGTGACCATCACCATCGTCATCACCATCACCTCCATAACCATCATCACCCCGTGACCTCCTGGGTGGGAAGGCATGTCTTCAATGTGCAGATGATGTGGGAGGGTCTGGGCCACGCTGAACCAGGCTGCAGCGCCCCGTTGTCCAGACATACTCTCATCGGGGACCTGGGGTCCACATCTCCACGGCCTCCATCCCGCGTCCCTGAGGTTCAATGTCAGATAATCCTCATGATAGAGGACAGAGCCCCATAAACCTAATTGCACAGAGACCAGTGTGGTGCAAACACTGACAGTCAGGGAGCTGCCCGCTGGGCTGGGCTGGCCGAGCCAGGGAAGGACAGGCACTACTTCCTGAGATTTGCTGTCCGTCCTGCAGTGATGACCACCTGGGAGACTTACAGATCCCCCGACCCAGCCTCCCTGCATCATAGTTGGAGGGTGGGCAGCTGCATGCCCCTCCCTGACAACCACACTATCCCAGACACCCTTTTACAGCAAAGCAGTCAGCCTGGAACCTCTCCCCCAGGATTCCAAGGCTCTGTGAACTGTAACCCCCAGATTCCTCTGCATTGAATCAAATCTCCATTACAAGGCATTTAATTTTTCCTCTGAGCTCTGACTCCTTCAGGGAAGAGCATGGTGGATGCTCTGTCTCTCACCTCCTTTTTCTGGGTTAGATCCAGAAGGTGGAGAAGCCAGGGCGTGTGAGGTCTTTGTGTCAATAGATGTGCCCAGATTCCTCTCCACAAAAGGCCATTCAAACTACTTTCTCACCAACAGCACGTTGGAATCCTGTTTCTATGCATCTCTGCTAATACTCGCTGTTATCAGCCATTCTTATGTTTGCCCATCAAATAGGTGAGAAAGGATATCTTGTTTTAATGTGCTTTTCCCTCATTCCTATTCAGCTGAGCATTTTTCATGTTTGTTGGTCATTTGTAATTTCTCTACCATGAACTGTGGGTTTATATCCTTCGCCTGAATTCCTACCAGTTGTTTATCTTTTTCATGTTGTTGTGGGGGGGGGATGACATATTCTGTGATCCTTTGTTATGTATGGTGTGAGTGTTTTCTGCAAGCCTGTGGGTAATTCTTAACTGTATCTTGAGTGGTATAGGAATTTTAAATTGTGAGGTAGACAGGCTTATGTGTTCTTTATTTTAGCTTTTTGCCTTTTCTGTGTCTCCTTCTTTTGTCTCTCCAGTTTGCATTTTCTTATATTTTTTTGTCCAATGTTTTTATAGTTTTGTTTCACATTTGTGTCTGAAATTTACCTGAAATTACTCTGGGAAGCAGCGGGAAGTTGAAGATTAATTTTATTTTTCTTCCACAACAGTAGACAAGTGTCTCAACACCATTTAGTGCCACCAATGCCTGTGGATTCAGTATACCTCCTTTCTTGTATATTAATTTCACATATGCGAGTGTCTCTGTTTCTGGCATTTTCGTGTGTTTGACTGGTCGAGTAGCTCTGCTCAGGTCAGCTCTCCCCTGTTTTATACACATTTGTTATGTGCACAACACGGGTAATCACTGCTTCCCTCTCCCTCCTCCCCTTCTCCCTCCACCTCCTTTTCTTCTTTTTTGTCTTTACTGTTCTTGCCATTTCTCTTCAAGATGAATTTTCGATTCCATTTGTCAATATCTCTAAAAACCTGTGCTGAAGTTTTGATTGGTGTTGCATTGAACATGTAGATTACGATAGAAGAAAGTCAGCCACATAACACTGAGGCTTCCTGCTTAGGGACTTTTCAAGTCTCTGCTCCCTCCTGTCGGGGCATTTCAGCATCTTGAAGGGATGGTGTGCCATCATCTTTGTAAAGATTTCATGTTAATTAGGCTCATTCACGTATATTAAAGTCTCACGCTATTGTAAATGGAAAATTACTCTTCTATTGAGTCTTCTAACCATCTACTGCTGATAATTAGGACAATTTTGATTTTTCATTTAAAATTTTTCTTTATCTCCTTATGATCTCCGATGTTGGTTATTGGCTTTTGTATGCAGACAATTATATATTCTACAAATATGAATGATTGCACCTCTTCCTTTGCAGTATTTGTACCACTTCTTCATGTCCTGTACATTACCCAGCTCCTCCTTCAAAAGCTATCCATGTCAAAGATATCAGACATTTTTAATGTGTTTCCTTGCTTCAGCAGGAAAGCACTGATATTTCACCATGAAACATGACAGTAAATGGGTTTCTCTCAGTTCTTTGAACTTTGCATGTTCACAGTGTCCTATATAATACTCCTGCTTAGTGTCCAAGCTGTTTTAAATGTCATACACCCAAATCCTGGGCAGATGAAAAGCACGTAGGAATAAAACCAGCTGCTGCCCAAGAATCCCAGCTGGGTTCTGATTCTGGCAGGTCAAGGTGGTCTTTTCTACTGAGGAAACGGACAAAGAGAGATCTTGGATTACCTCTGGGCTCCCACAGCCTCCATGACTCTCAAGCCAGAGCCACGGGGAAGATAAATGGAAATTCACCCAACACCCACCAGCTCTCATCCTCTCTAACCCTCCCTACTGTCATGAGAGCTAAGCATTATGATGTCATTGATCAGAGGAGGTCCCTGAGTCTCAACAAATGTTAGCTGGTTTGACCAAGACTCAGAGCAAGTGAAGTTTGCAGATGGAACCCACATGTGTCTGGACCATGGTTCTTCCCATGATAGTGTGGAAGGTAAGTGAGAAGTAAGAATTACTGACAGCATTTCTGTAAAATAAATGAACATGACCAATAAAACACAATAATTAACCCTAAAGAGAATTTACAGGAATGGCAGGTGTTTTTTATCCCACCATTTTTCATCCCATACAAGACTGGTCAAGGCCACTGTTCGGCCGTGAGGAAATGTACGTCTTTTCAAGATAGAGCTCAGTAGTTCCTGTACTTGCATCCTCCCACCGCCAGGAGGAGACTCCACACCAAACCTATGGACCCAAACCTTCTGCCAACATGGCACAGAGTATTAGGACAGAAAGGGTGGCCCCGTGATATTCAATCATGTGTACCCCCCCTTTCAAGTGACACATCTCTTCCCAGTGTTTGAAAGAAACAGAAAACCCAGAATTATGTTTTGAATCAAAGAAAAATTGAGAGGGGATATAGGTACACATATAGCTGATTCACATTGTTGTACAGCAGAAACTAAGAGAACATTGTAAAGCAATTATACTCCAACTTAAAAAAGAAAAAGTGAGACTTCTAAAATGAATTTTCAGGTTTACAAATCCAAGTCTATTATTGCAAATCAGCTGCCTGCCTCACAAAAAGCCCACAGTCATTGGGAGACCTTTCTGTGCACTCGTCCTCGTCATCTCATACTAGCCGCCTCCCCCAGGAAGAACAGGTCACTTGTAGTCAGTCATCCAGGAGATCTGATCCCACAGGGGTGTGTGTGGCCAGGGAGCACTGCCAAAGTCTCCATCACGAGTGAGTGGTGCCTCATGAATGGATCATCAATAAGGATTTCCATCTGGTCCCTACTGGACTGCGGATACAGGAAAGTCACCGTAGCAGATCCCATTCTCCAGAGAAAGGGCCCTCAAACAGAACTATAGGTAAAGGAAGATCCTCCCGACCTTCATCCTCAGGTCTGAGCCAGGTACTTGCTTCAAAAAGCTCAGGGGGGAAATTGTAGTGCTAGAGCCAAACTTCCCCAGGTGGGGTCAACAGTGTCACCAGAGACATCCGGGTCTCACCCTTCTGGGCTCAAGGAAGCACGACACATCCTCCTGATCCCTTGTGGCTGGGTGGGGCCAGGTGCTGGTTCTGGCCAATGATACGTGCTGTATCTACACCAGAGCACTTAATGGCCAGTGGGAGACTCTTGGGGACTCTTTCCTCCAGCATTGCAGCTGGCGGCATTCAAGACGATAGCCACTCCATCTGCAATGAGCATCGCCTCCCTGCAGACCCAAAACAGACATGCACCAGGAGTGAGGACAGAGCTTTGTGCTTTTAAACCGCCGAGAATAGTGTGTGTTATTCTGACTATTACATCTCTTTTCTTCTCCTCTCATCTGGGCCCCTAAAATGTAGCATTTCCTTGCACAGAGCAGGAGCTCAATTCATATAGATGGATGGATAATGGAACTGGCACCACAGCTCCCCAGAGACTCCATAGTGGCCGCCGTCGTGAGGCTGGAAGGCTAGGAACCAGCCTGAACTTGGGATTTCCTCTTTACTCAAATCCGGAGCACAGATGTCAGGTTGCCTTTATGGTGTCCTTCTCACACTCACAGGACCAAGCTTGGACAGGGAAAGTACAGAAGGAAGACCTGGATCCTGATAGAAAATGTCTTCTCGTCCAGCCAGTTTGCCCTTCCAGGACTAGAATGCTGTTTGAGTGAAGTGCTGACCTGTTCAGGGTCTTAGTAACACGCACAGCCATGCCCAGGCAGGGTGTGGGACACTGATGGATGTCTGTGCAGGGGGCTGGGATGGGGGCACGTGAGGCTGCGTGCGGAGCACCGGCTCCTGGGTGGTGCGTAACCTCGGTGCTTTGTCACGTGCTGATGCTCAGTTCACATTTGCCCTGACTCCATGCCGGGTGATAACGGACAGGTTATTTTAAGCTTTGCTTCTTTCCAGTGGCTGTGATGTTAAGCCTCCTCACAAAGGGCGCTGCAGGAGGAACGAGTATGTCCTGTCACGGGCACTCCCCCAGCCACAGAGGGTCCTGGGAGTTTTCTTGTACCTGAAATCAGTCTTCCACCAAGGTTTGGTCTTTCTATATGTAAAGCTTCCACTGCTTAAATCCCAGTGCACTTTCTGTCTCCTCACTGTGTGTAGAGTGACCCAAGCTGATGCCCAAGTCAGGAGAAGTCACAGGAGCACTGGGGAGAGGCCTCCCAGGGGGTGTCCAAGTGCCGAGGGTACCAGGTGGGAATGAGCTGAGGAGGGAAGAGTTCCACGGAGAATGTTCTGTACAACAGAGTGACTCAAAATTTTTATACTTATACTCAATTTAATGGTATTATAAAACATTCACTAAGAAAATAAATTTTAAGTTATTTATTATTTTTTTTGTTTTTTATTTATTTTAATTGGAGGCTAATTACTTTACAGTACTGTGGTGGTTTTTGCCATACATTCGCATGAATCAGCCAAGGGTGTACATGTGTTCCCCATCCTGAACCCCCCTCCCATCTCCCTCCCCATCCCATCCCTCATGTCATTGGTATATTGATAGGCATTGCACTGAATCTGTAGATTGCTTTGAGGAATATGGACATTTTAACAATATTAATTCTTCCAATACATGAGCGTAGTATGTCTTTCCATCTATTTGTGCTGTCTTCAATTTCGTTTATCAGTGTCATAGTTTTCCAAGTACAGATTTTTTACTCCCTTAGTTAGATTTATTCTTAGGCACTTTATTCTTTTCGATGCAATTATTAGTGGGATTGTTTTCTTAATTTCTCTGAGAGTTCATTGTTAATATGTAAAAATGCAACAGATTTCTGTGTATTAATTTTGTGTCCTGCAGCTTTACCAAATTCATTGATGAGTCCTAGTAGTTCTGGGGTGCAGGATCATGAATTTACCCCCGTGGCAAAGGAACCTCTTGAGGACATTGTATAGGGGAAGGGTGTAGAGTGAGCTGAGTGACCTATTCAAAGATCACTAGACAGTCAGAAGGAGAAGGATGATGAAGCAGGAGAGAATGTGCAGGACACTTGGAGAAATGGAGACTGGGATCAGGCATAAGAGGACAGAGGACAGAAGTGGACAGATTGGGGTTCATTCTGGGGAGTGAGATGATGGGAACTGAGGTGAGGTTGGATGCAATGGGGGAGGATAAGAGAAGAACCAAGGATGACTCTGAGGTGTGGGGTCCCTAAGAAGGGACCTGGGAATGTTAGTGCCCAGAAGGAAGGACTCTGACTAATGAATGAGTGAGTGAATATATGAATGAATGAATGAGTGAATGAAGGAGGGATTGAGTAGGTGAATGAGTGAGTGAATGAATGAATGAGTGGATGAATGAATGAGTGGATGGGTAATGAATGAGTGGATGGGAGAATGAATGAATGAGTGAATATGAGAATGAATGAGTACACAGACCTCACTCCCTAACTCCAGCCCCCTTCTCTCAGGCCAGCAGTCCCCTGAGCTCTCTGTCCCCTCCTTTCATTCCTCTTCCCCCGGCAGTGGGTAGAATTCAGGGCACCCATGTTTGAAAGTCATTTTGATTCAAACAAGGACCAGGAGCTGGTGAACAGGTACTGCTTTCTGATGGTGCTTCCACCTTCACCTGCAGGCCAAGCAGCTCCAGCAGAAGTGAGTGAGAAATGCAGATGACCCTAGACTCCGATGAAGCTCAGAGTCCCTCTTTTCTCCTTGGACGAAATAGCTGAGAGGACACTGTCAGTTCTGTGTCCCTATTCTCCCAAAGGACAGAGCATCAGGCTCACCTGCCCGGGGCACCTCTGCTGCTCTGAGATGATGCTGCAAAGCTGAAAATAAAGCCTCAGAATTGTCCCTGCCATGATTCAGGTTCTCCCCGAGGGAAGGCATAGGGTGCCGGGGGCTGCCTGGAGGACTCGAGCTTCACAACCCCACAGCTTTGCAGGTGGAAGTGAGGCTCCCAGGACCAGCCTGGTCAGACATAGGAAAACAAGGTGATGGCGAGCTTCCCCTCCTGAGAACAGGGACAGGGACTGCAGGCTGGGTTTCTGGCAGAGAAGACGGCAAGAGTACGAGGAGGACACAGCGGTTGAGCACTGGGAGAACCTGGATGTCTAAGGTGCCCTCAGCACCCTAAGGGGCTGACAGGCAGTGTAGCCACTATGACCCCAAACTTCAGGGCTTGTCTCCCTCACACCTGCATATGACACAGATCCCTTGGGGAGGCAGGACTCAGGGCTGCACTGTGGGATCACAGCGGAGTGAGACAGGAGATCAAGGCAGAGATGAAGAAAAGATGTCAGGCTTGGACGGTCAGGTAACCCCATCTGATGGGAGGGGTTGGGGAAAGTCCAAGGAGCCAACCCTTGAGACAAAAAGGGTTTGAGCCTCCAGGAAACATGAAGCTTGTCACGAGAGGGGTCTCAGCACACACAGGTGTGGCAGGAACTGCTGTGCTGCTCCACGTCTCTTCTCCCAACTCCTTAGCCATAAACACGAATTTGAATACAAATGGAAGCACCAAATAAAAGACGGTATTTTCAACCTGCTTCAGCTGAATGTGACCATATGTGTGGGGATCTTGTGTAGGAGGCTGTTCGAGAGGCTGACTCAGATGGGAAGAACTGCCCTTCTGTTCTTTCCTGCTTCCTCCTCTCTTCTGCCAGAATGTGGATGTGAGGAGCAGCTCTCCAGCAGCCATCATGGCCCATGAGGCATCACACTAAAGATGGTGAGACAGAAAGATAGAAGGATTCTGGGTCTTTACTGATACCTGAGAATACCCCTTATACTTCAGGGCACTGTGATTTAAACCCATCTCTTAGCTGCCATTGAGCTTTTGCCCAGTCATTCCTTTGACCTGTCTTCTGACAAACTTTCCTTCTTTACTGTGTTGCAGGTCCCACAATTGCATCTTGTGTAGAACCCACCATTTTCCAGTTACTTTCTGTTATTAAATAAGCTATTTGATTATAAAAACAAACTCAGCCCACACAGTTTTAAAGCTTCTTATTTACATCTGATTTAAAGCTTTCCCATCTGTATAGGAGCCTGGCAGGCTACAGTCCACAGGGTTGCAAAGAGCTGGACACAGTACACAGCACATATGCCTATTTCAAGACTCACATGGTTTCAGAGCCCAGAACTGGAGAGAGGTCATGGTCCGCTTTTTCACTTCTCTCAATTCAACACCTTGTAGCAAGAGGGACCCCATTCCTCTCCAGGGACCCTCCTTGCCCCGATTCCCCAGGATGTGCCATCTGTCCATCTACCTGCCTCTCACTGAGGCTGACACACCTAATGGGCAAGGAGTTCTGGTCCCTAAATCACCTTGTTACAGAGCACAGTGTGGTGGACATCAACAGAGGATGGAGACTGGATGGGTGTGAAGTGTGACCCTCCTCTGTGCTGTGTGACTTCAGGAAGAGTCATGCACCTCTCTGTGCCTCTTTTCCTTCATCTGTAAAGTGGGAGTGACAATAGTCCTAAAGTCTTGTTGTGGGCTGTGCAAGGAGCTCACCATCTCAAAGAGCTCACCATCTGGTCTGACTGAATAGACTCACAGGGTATGCACTCCAGGGACTGTGTCTGTCCTGGGATGTGCTAGTTTCTGTAGAGGATAGATGGGCCTTCTGTTCCCCTGGGTGAAGGGCAAGGACTCAGACCTCCTGTGTGAGGCTCCCTACCACCCTCTGCAGGTGAGGGACACTCTGACCAGCACCTGCTCAGGGAGCAGTGGGAGGACTTGGGTGACACAGGTAACTCTTCCGGCCAGTCCACATGGCCTGAGTGGTCCAAGTTCTTGAGCGGAGTCCTTTGCACTCCAATCATTCACATAACAATTCCTAGCAAATGCTATTTTCCTCAAACAGCAGGAATGGCATCTGCCAGAAACCCAACATCTTGGCTCTCTCCTGGCACTGCTGAGCTTAAAGAATCACATCAGACTCGTAAGTGCTCACTTCAGAGAGCCAATTTGGGGGCTTTTAATCTTAGGGCAATAAAATTGACATGAAACGCACAGGTTTATGAGTTCAATCTCACTTGCTTTCCCAGCAATTCCACACTTCCCGGTTCAACCATTTGCACTGATCAATTCCAACATTCAGGTAATGGATGCATCAGCCAGGCGGTCAGCCAACCTTGACCGGTGGTGTGGATGCCCCAGTAAACATAGACGTGGGGGTGATCACGAGCCTACACTGGCCTAAAGAGAAGAGTAAATGAGTCATTATGTGGATAATAGAAATGCCAAGAACTCAAGAACTTGGACAACTCAGGCCAAGAGGACTGACCGGAACAGTTACCCTGGTTACCCAGTCCTTCCCCTGCTCCCCACGCAGGTGTCAGCCAGAGTGTCTGTCCCTCACCTGCAGGGGGCAGTAGGGAGCCTCAGCATGGGGAGTCTGAGTCCCCATCCTCTTCTCTAGGGAAACAGAGGCTGTCTTTCCTCCACAAAAACTAGCACATCCCAGGACTTGACACAGAGAAGACACTCTCTATTGATGTCAATTTGCATTTTAAATAAACTAAGCCCCTCTGGAAAGACAGTAAAAGTTCATTCATGTCGTGAAATGTCATTTCATCAATTCCTTGCAAGTGAAGGCTAATTATACTCTCCAGGGAGTAATCCAGTGATTCAGACCCACCATGCTGCCAGTGGGAGGTCAGGCATTAAAGTAAAAGTGAACTGGGATGTAGCTACTTGGCTAGGCTGGGCCCCTGCTGGGAGAGCTGGGCTGCCTGGGAATGAGGGTCTCCTCCTCAAACTCAGAGGCTCAGGAACCTGACCTCCAGTGGGCAGCTGGCAGCCTAACCAGCAGCTGATTCAGCGAAGTGAAGCCAGAGTTGATGACCATCTTACTGGGGTCTTCCGCCTCTCCTCACTGCTTTCAAGAAACAGACATTAGTCCCAAACACAGACAAATGATCCCTCAGCAGCTACTGGCTTGAAAGATGATAGTTTCATCCAACCATCAGGCTTCACTCACTCTTTCACTCACTCATCCAACAAATACATATTAATTGGAGATAACTTTTGTATTATCTATTAAAGCTTAAAATGCACTTACCAGCAGAGGCAATTCAACAGGAAAAGCATAGTCTTTTCAACAGAGCAAGTGGACATCCATACGCAAACAAACAAAAACAATGACCTCAACCTATACCTCACACTTTATTCAAAAATTACTTTAAAATGTACCACTGATTTAAATATAAAATATAAAATTATAATTTTCTTAGAAGAAAATCTTGTGACCTTGGGTTAGACAATTCCAAAAGCTCAATTCATAATAGAAATATTGATAAATTTGACTTCATCAAAGTCAAATTTTTTTCTCTACAAAAGACATTATGGTGAGAACGATAAGGCCAGTCACAGACTGGTGGAAAATATTTGCAATTCAGATACTTGACAGTGAACTTGTATCTGGAATACCTAAATAACTTCTCAAACTGCATAATAGAGCAGCAAACTGAAGAACTCAATTTTGAAACTGGCAAAAGAGTCACACATTTTATCAAAGAAAATATGCGCGTAATAAATAAGCACATGAAAAGATGGTCAGCATAATGAATTATTAGGAAATGCAGATTAAAGCCACAAAGAGAATGCACACCTACCAGAAGGGCTAAAATTTTTAAATAGAGAGAAAAAGAAAACAGATAAGACCAAGTGTTCTTGAGGAAGGGGAGCAGCAGGAGCTGTTTTTGGCAGTGGTTTGGCAGTTTCTTACTCGGCGAAGCACACACTTACCAGAAGACCCAGAGATCTACTCCCTGGCATTTGATCCAATGGAATGAAAACCAATGTTTACACGTGTATGCATATTATATGCAAATGCAATGCAAATGTCCATAGCCACTTTATTTGTCATTGCAGAATCTGGGAACAACCCAAGAGTCCCACAACCAGCAAATGGATAGCAAGCTATGTGGCGCCCACACAGGGAACACTGCTCGCAATGAGAAGGTCCAGCTACTGTTTCACATGACAGTGTGGGAAGAATCGCAGATGGTTCTGCTCAGAGAAGCACCTGGACTCCCAAGCCTCCATCCTGTATGATTTCATGTAGAATTGAGCTCTGGGATATCCGAGCCCAGGTCAGCAGTGCCAGGGTGTTAGGGCTGCAGGGAGGATGTGAACACCAGAAGTCTGAAAGGATTGTTGGGGAGATGATGGAACTGCTGGTAGGTAAAGGGTGGGAGGCTTACCCAACGCCATGCATTTGCTCAAACACAGAGATCAAACCAGTCATTCCTAAAGGAAATCAACCCTGAGTATTCATTGGAAGGACTAATGCTGAAGCTGAAGCTTCAATACTGTAGCCACCTGATGCGAAGAGCAGACTCATTGGAAAAGACCCTGAACCTGGGAAAGAATGAAGGTGAGAGGAGAAGGGGACGACAGAGGATGAGATGGCTGGATGGCATCACCAACTCAATGGACATGAGTTTGAGCAAACTCTGAAAGATAGTGGAGGACAGGGAAACCTGGCATGCTGCAGTCCACGGGGTTGTAAAGAGTCGGAAACGACTGAGCAACTGAACAATAACAACAGAGAACTGTATGGTAAAAAGAGCTGATGTCAATTAAAAGGTAAATTTTAAAATGCATTTACTCTTTGACCAAACAGTGTGCTAGGAATGCTTCTCTCAGAGGTGCCCACATGTGCAGAAAAACAACAGGTACATGGATATTTATGACCGCAAAAGATTGAAAAGCTGAGAAATATCTACTGATAGGAATGGGTTGAATAAGTTCTGGAACATCCAAGCCATACAATATGCTATTCAGCTGGTAGAAAAACTGGGACTGATCTCCATGTACTGAGAGGAAACACTTTCCAGTGTGTTGTGGGTGTTTGAAACAGTGATGCAGGAAAGTGTACCTGGTACCTTTCCATTTATATGGAAATGAGAGATAGATGTATACACTTCCTTGTAAATATGGAGAATTCTCCGGAAGGATGATAAGAAGCTGATAATGCTGGTTGTATCTTGGGAGGAAACTGGAGGAGGGTGGCCTGCCCTCCGAGAGACCCCTTTTGACCTAAACTCTCTCTTCAAAAAGAAATGGAGTTCAACATCCCCAGCTCCCACTTCCAGCCCTGCAGCTAAGGAGAGCCCTCATCCTTTGATAACCTCACAGGAAGAACTCTCAGCCCAGACATCCAAAGAATTGCCTCAGGGCCACAGTGAGGTTAAGATCAAGTTCATCTAAAGGGATCTGGCCACTGGGACTCCTGCCTGGCACTTGCAGAGATAACGCCCATGCTTACTTGCTAAGTCACTTCAGTTGGGTCCGACTCTTTGTGACTCCATGGACTGTAGCCAGCCAGGCCCTCTGTCTATGGGATTCTCCAAGCAAGGACACTAGAGTGGGTTGCCATTTCCTCTTTTAGAGGATCTTCCCGATGCAGGGACCAAACCCGCCTCTCTTATGTCTCCTGCATTGGCAGGTGGGCTTTTTACCACTAGCACCACCTGGGAAGCCCTGCAGAGATAATGCCCACTCTTTGCCAAACTTACCCTTGGTCATGGATGCCTGGCACTATATATTCCAAATAAAAGAGAAACCAAAACAAGTCAGTAAGAAAGCACTGACCAGCTGCCAGCAATGTTCAGGGCAGTGAGTGTAAGAAGGCCTAGTGGAGGGGACTCTGAATGTGAGCACCCAGCCTCATCGATGGTGGGACACAGGAGTCCATAGGATGGACCACTCAGGGTGAGTCCTTCATGGCAGGCTTGGCACCAGAGCCAAGGTTCCAATGGTAGGTCAGTTATCCCCTGACCTCTCAGCAGCCTTCATTCATTCACTCATTCATTGCTCTGTCCAACAAATATTTACTCTTTGAGAGCTTGGAATAAAGCCCTTAGCTGGAGAGTGGAGGCCCTGGAGTTTGTGTGATGTAGGGGTGACAGATAAATACCACACACTCTCCCTCTGGCTAGTTGAAATCAACTTCTTAGTGAAGAAGCTATCTGGAAATAGCAACAGACAGCTAACATTGAAAAATTTCCTGTGAGACCAAATCCATATTTTCATTTGTCCCTATTTCTTTCTGGGATATATATACATAGGAATTTTGAATTTGTACATGTTTGCAGCCTTGCCATAAATAAACATTTGTAGTCTGTTGTTTTTTTTTTTTCTTTTCATATAATGTTTTGCTAAAGTCTCTTATTCCTGCAACAGAAACACTCTCCTCTTCCAACCACCTACACCGCTTGCCAAGGTTCAGGACCCAGTGGTCCCCATTAACAGCCTGGTGTACAGAGGGCTTTCTGCCATCTGTTTACAGTGCTGTTACTTAACCATGAGTTGGAGACACCCTTCCCAGGTCAGTGAATTTCTCAGACTCTTTGCAGCAGCTGCATAAAATCCTGCAATGTTTATGGACTAATGTGTCCTGGATGGTTCTCCCATAGCTTGTTATCTGAGTTATTACTCTCAGTTCTCAGCCACTTCAAGTATCAACAAACCTAAGGGGACATGTTTGTGTTTCTCTCTCTGTAACAAAAAGAATTAATAACCACTGTTGGGATAGCCTCCAGGAATCAGTAGGACATCTGCCTGGTCTGGGGTTGGGAGGCTCCTCTGGAAGAGTGAAGCTGCTCCAAGAACAGAGCATCCAAGGAAGAAGAGGGGAGTTGGGGCCCAGCTGCCTGGGCTGCGGATCTGGAAAGCTTGGTATGGACCAGAGCAGGGAGGAGGCCCTGGATGAACTTGGAGGGGGGGAGGGCGGTGGGAGGAAGAAGGCAGGGGCCCTGACACATGATGAAGGTCAAAGGGTCTCCCAAGTGCAAGGAGAAGCCTCTGAGGGTCTCACACAAGGGTGAACTTAACCCAGAGTGGGGTCTGCCTGGCCCTTCCCCAGTGAGCTAGAGAAGGGACATAGGGAAAGGAATCAGTCTGGAAGCTTCTGCTGGGAAGAGACGATGGTGCATGAAGAAGGTGATGAATGAGAAGGAGGAACTAGGGTGGTTTGAGCTGTAGTGCGGTGCAGGATCCACAGGACTGGTGACTGGTGTGGAGTGGGGAGAGGTGGCCGCCATGTCCCCAAGGTTTGTGGTGTAGGATTTGGGAGGATGAGGGTGGGGACTTTGGGAAAGGAAAGGACTGGGGGTAAGATTCTGAGCTCGGTGGAAGCATGTGAAACTGAGGTCCTCCAAGATGTCCAAGGTGGGTCCATGTCAAAAAGATAGGTCCATCCGGAGGAGCGGGGGGGGGGGGGGGTCAAAGCCAGGGGCAAAGTTGAGGTTGTTAGTAGATGGTGTTGGGGCCTCAGGCCTGCCTGGTGAGCTGGGTCTAGGATTCAGCAGATCAGCATGCAAGACACCCATTAAATGTGAATTTCATATAAACACCAAATGATTGTTTTAGTATAATAAGTATAACCCAGGCAATATTTGGGACTCACTTACACTAAAATTATTTGTGTTTATCTGAAATTCAAGTTTAACTGAGCACCTGTATTTCACCTGATAACCTATGGGTGAGAAACTGGAAGAGGAGAAAACCTAGGAAAGTAGAAGAGTGCTGTTATCTGGGCGGAGGAGCAGGTGTGGGGGTCAGGGAGGGTCCCCACACAGCACCCCAGCCCTGAGCCCCCAATAGGCTGAGGGTGTGCTCTGGGAGGGCATCTCCCATGGGTGCGGTACCTCTTCCTGCCACATGGGACAGCACTGGCAGCTCAGCACCCCTGTTAGGTCTGGGTAGGGATGGGGGTGTGCATGGAGGTGAGCAGGGGTGAGCTCTTCTCAGTAAAATAATAGCACACAGGTGGCATGGTGGAGTATGGCTCAGTTCAAAATAAACTTGTTTTATTTCACTTCTGGACGGCAGGTTGCATCTGACATTTAATGTCTCAGTGTATTTATTCTTTATTTAAATGGATGATGTCCTTGGCTAGAGAAGGAAGATGAAGCCTGAATGCAGGCCTGCTTGGCCCTGGAAGCCTTACTCTGGCTCCATGTCCTTCACCCTTCACCTTCCCTGCCATCCCCCAGCCCCGCCCCAAAGCACCTCTCAGGCTCCTGGGGTCCTGGACAGTCCTGGACAGCAGGCCATGCTCAGAGCCCCAGGTCAGATGCTGACCCCACTAGAGGATCAAGGGGCATAGTCCCCAGGTTGCAGGCCGCCCCATTTTTAAGAGTTCAGGGACAACAGCCCCTCTGATGGGATCAGGTGCGAATCACCCAGAGCAGCACCAGCCCAGGGCAGAGCTCAGGGTCTAAAGAGGCCCAGCCAACAGCCTATTTGGAAACCAACGGAGCCCAGAAGTGAGTGTCCAGGCAGGGACCCCCTCGCTGGGGTCAGAGATGAAGGAAGAGGAAGCCAGGAGCAGGTCACTGTGTCCCTTCCCAGTGCCCGGTTCTCTGACCACACGTGGAGCGGGAGGAGGTGCGGTCTCCAGGGCTGGAGGCGTCCTCCCTCGGTCTTAGGGAGCATTGGGTGGAGAGGATGAGATGGGGTAAGTTCTCCCACCCCCAATCCCACCCTTCTAAGGACCTGTGTGCCAGGTCCTGGAGGAAGTGGGATCCAGGAAGGAGGAAGAGGAAAATGCCAGAGAGGTGGGTTGATCTGGCAAAGAACTGAGGGTGAGGGGGACAAGCTGCCCCAGGGCTCCAGTCAAGGAGGGAGGGAGGGAGACAGGGAGGAAGGGTCAGTTAGGGAACAGAAGAAAGGCTTGGGAGCAGGTGGATGTTCCAGAAGCAAGGATAGAGTAACCTCTCTGTAACTGCATGTTCTCTCTGTCGGTGTTTTGAGAGGAATTTCAGTAAATATTTCTTTCACCTTCTCTGTGTCTGTGATTCTGGGGGCACGGGGTCCTGTGATGGTGAGTTTGCAGGGTTTCCTGGCTCTCTGCGCACGGGCGCTACGCTCAGGGTAGCGCTGGGCTCCCAGGCCTGGTACCTACAACCCCCTCCTCGCTCCTCGGGAAGAAGAGGTGGGGGTTCCTGGAAGGAGGATAGGGGCAGCCATCGGTGAAAGTCCAGTGACAGGAGATTCCATCAGGAGAAAACTCTCATACTGATTTTCCTCAGGTGCACTGTCCTAGTACACTGACCTAGGGAGCCCCCTAGGAGACAGGAAATTCCTCCACTACAGATGAAAAATTCATCCAATCCATTTCTGTAAAGCCACATTATCCTTTTTTCAAAAACAGTAATAATTATAATAATTTGATATATTAAATACCTAAATATATTACATGTATGTTTAATGTTAGTATTTATCTTACGTATTACATAAAAATATATCTGTTATATACTTACTATACAAATATAATCTATACTTACACATGATATAAATAAACATACTCTATAAATATTTATACTTTTTTGAAGAATTGTCTGCTACTAAAATTGCAATTAAAACTCAATCCAGAAGAATATTCTAACACTTGACACTTTTTAGACACAAAATTTATTTTATTTAAACTTTAAGCATACATATATAATAATTTTTATAGAGAAATATGATCTAGCAATCAATAACATACTTTCAAGCATCAGAGCTCTGCGTAGGACAAATGGAATGCCGTGAAATAAGAGTTGCAGGAGAAAACAGAACAAGGTAAATTTTCCTCCTGTCACTCTAAAGGATGATGTAATTTCCAGCAGATGACACATCATTGTGGTCTCCGGTATCTAACTAGATACATTGAGAAGAATGATGGGGCCGTTTTATTATAAATGTCGATATTTGTAGCATGAGGAATTACATTTTTGCAACAGTATATTCACATTTTAAATAAAAACAGCGGATATCAATGTGGTAGGAGATAAACTGTGTGAGCAGGTAGTTTTAAAAAACAACGTGAAGGGTACTGGCCTGGAGGCTGCCAGGGAAAGCATCTCAGCAAAGGGGGCAGGTTCCCCCACACCCAGGACCTAAATCACGAGCAGGAAGAGATTGGGGGGAGAGGAGGGGGTTGTTCCGGTTGTTCCAGGCAAAGGGAAGGGCTGGTGGGAGCCAGAGGGGAGACCCACCTCCTGGAGGAAGGAGGGGGTCCAGGAGCTGAGACAGGTGTAAGGATGGGAGGGACACAGAGTGGGGGTGGGAAGGTCCCACAGACCAGATGCAGGCTTCTAGGGGCCAAGTGTGACAAGAGACCTGAAACAAAACAACCCCACATCCTGAAACAGTGAAAGGGATCAACTACAATTCTGATTTCCCCTGGACATTATAGGCTGGCCAAAAGTTTCGTTCGGACCTCATGGAAAAACCTGAACGAAATTTTTGGCCAACTCAATGCATTTTAGAATCCCAAAACAAATTCTCTTCCTATATTTTTTTAATCCTCCCACTTGCGGTTGGAGCTTGTCTGCAGCCTGTCTTTTGGGGAACCTCCCACAGCACAATAAATGTTGGGGACTTGATGCGAAGGGCTGTGGGGAGACACTGCAACCACACAAATAGGAACTTGTCACTTCCAGGGACATTCTGGGTACCAGGTGTGCCCGGCCTCCTGCCACCTGCTCTGAGGGCATCTCTCCAGGAATGCCCACAGAGACCCTACAGAGCAGCCTGCCCTCCCCCCCTTCTCCTGACCAGGAAGCTGAGGCTCACACGTGGCCAGATCACACGCCAGTGTTTGAGCGGGGACCCCTGCTCTGAGCAGACACCTCCCCTCCCAGCACTGGTGGAGCTGGAGGAAAACCAGCAGACACTGCTGGGTCTGCTCTGCTCCTCTCTCTTGAAATGGCATCAACACTGGGGCTCCTGGTGGTTTGGGAGGAGATAAATGAACTTAATCTTCCAGAGAGTCAGTGAACCTGCCTTATCTGCTTTCTCGTAAAGTTTAACAACTTTCATCCAATTAATTACCAGGAGGAAACACAGAAGCAGAAAACATCTTGGGTTCCCAAACTTCCATTGCTCTCAACACAATTTAACCCTTTTCCTCCTCCCAAATTAGAAATCCCATCAGCAGCCTTATGAGTTTGCCTTTAAATAGCTCATTACACTGAGTCTCATTAATTAGCAAGCTTGGGGTTGTGTCTCTCCTCCAGGCTAGTGGGGAGAGAAGCCGTCCCTCAGAAAACAGCCCAGGGTGACCTGTGATGCTGATGGAGAGACAGCCCAGGGTGTGGAGGAGCAGTGCGGGAGATGCGAGGCTAAGGCAGCCAGCTCTTCCCCCCAAGACAGTGTCTATGGGGTCCATCCATGTGCCCCGTTTCAGGCATTGCTTCCTTGGGACCCGAAGACTCATGAGGAAAGAAAAGCCTGGTGGGCATCTCGGGCGCTGGGAGGGGGCGGCCACCACTTCTGCAGGAGGAATTTCTAAAACCCAGGGTGACGGCTCCACTGGAATCCTGGAGGGACAGCAGAGAGACCTAGGCTGGTTCACCAGGGGGTCCACCCCCCACTCTGCACATGTGGTCTGTGTGAGGCTGACTCTGCCCCCAGCCCAGGTGTAGTCACGTGACTCAACTGTGCAGTCTAGAACATCACATCCCCGTGGCCTGAGTGGTTGGTTCAGGGGTGGACAGTTGGCTGGACCTACTCGGAGAAGAGAAATGGTCTCAGTGCATGTAACCCTGAGGAGATGCTGGCCAGGGAGGTATATGTACAAGGAAACTTGAGCCACAAGATAAAGAGAGATCAGGCCGTCAAGTCAGTGTTTGAGCTACTGGATCAAATTCTGCCTGATGCAGATCCATCTTGTCATTCATTACACTTCCCTTGTACTGGGCCGGTTTGGGTGTTTTCTCATTCTGCTGGCCATTAGCACACTTCCCATCAGGGGCCTGGTTGCCAAAATCATCTCTGGGAACATTTGGAGTGTTTCTTGGGCTCATTCATTTAGTCCTGATGCCCTGAGCTGAATCTGCCATTGCCCACTATAGGCTGTCACTCTGCCCCCAAAATTGTGCTGGGATCTGAGCCTCAAAGTTGACCCTGCCCCACCTCCAGTGGCTCTGAGCCAAGACCTCCCTGACATCTAGTCACCTCCCCCAGGGAGACACCCTCCAGCTTGCCCTCAGGGCCCCCTGCAGCTCAGGTCTGCTGTGGGGGAGCTGGGAGAGGAGGAGAGCCCTGTGAGGCATACCCCCACCCCCAGAATCCATGCTGGACACAGAGGCATCCTCATCAGGGTCTGTCTCAGGGGGGCTTCCTCACACCAGGAGGACCAGGACACAGGTCAGAACAGGTGGCCAGTGGAGATGCAACAGAGAAGGCTGGACCCCATGCCACTGGTCTGAAGGGTCTACGTCCAGCCCTGAGGGGTGGCAGCTCCCTGGGCATCGGGTCTGCAGGGACCCCGAGTCCTCATGGGGACTCAACTGCACTGGCTCCTTCAGCCCACCCACCAGCTTTGGGAGCACCCAACTCCCCACATTGACCCCTCTCTGACCTAGCGTCCCTGGGGGACTTGCTCCCACTCGACCTGATGGAGGCAACAGCAGGTATCATGGTGACCACAGGGGTCTCAGGGCTGGGGAGGCATCTCCATCAGGGGCTGCAGAGGGCAGAGACCCCAGGAACCTCCATCCACTCCTTGCTTTCAGCCAGGGGAGATTCCTGTGAAGATGGAGGAAGCGGCTCCAGGAGCAGAAGGAAAGTATGCAAAGGCAGAGCTGGCGACAGACGCATCCATCCCCAAATGCTCTCTCCTAGGACACCAAGGGAGCACAGGAGCAGGAGGGGTGGGCAGGACTCCATGCTTCTTGGCCTCCTCCAGGAGTACTGACACGAAGCAGAGACCCTCCAGGACTGGAGCCTCAGAGATGTTCCTGAATGTCCAGGCTGACTCCTGGGGCTTCCTCCTCATTACAAAAGATGAGACGAGACACCCTGGAGGCCTGTTATATTTCAATCCATAAACAGGGATGTAGAGTTTAGAGGGACATTTCCCAAGAGCAGGCCTGTCCTCTCTCTTTCCCTTTATGGCCTAGAGACCGTTTGCTCACTGGGAGGAGGAGGGGACTGTCTGTATTATCATTACTGACCTGGACTGAGGGCTCTGGGCACCGCATGGCACTCTTCCTGCCAGGTGGGGGCTAAATATTCCCACCTGTTCACTCATTAATCTTCAAAGCAACCCCGTGGGGCTCCCCCGCTGTGATTTCACTCCCATTTTACAGATGTGGAAACCGAAGTCCCGAGAGGATCGGTGGACCCTCAGGCTCTGCAGCTAGTACCTGGAGGGGCTCGGGGGACCCTGGAGGCAGACTCACATGCTGGCCCTGCCCTGAGTGGATGGTTCAGGGCCAGCCACTGCCCACCATTCCCCTAGTCCAGGCACCAGAGCATTTACAGGCGGGGTGACCCCTGTGCTCCCCACATGCCTGGGCAGGGGCACCATCACCTCAACCTGTGCAGCCCCCCGGGCACATATTTGCAGAGTGTGGTCTCTGCCAAGTCTCCTCCTGGGCACCGAGGTCAGAGGGCGGCACTCCTGACCCCACCTGGGGAGGCTCCTCCCAGAGATGGGGGAGGTGCGGGAGCAGAACCCCTGAAGGTGGTTATGACAGGGGTGCCGGGGTAAGGAGGGACTCCCCCACAGCAATGGAGAGCCAGGGAAGGTTGTAGAGGAAGGGCAGTCTGCTCCGGGGTCCCCAGGGGGCCCTCTTGGCCAGTGCAGAGGCTTCAACAGCATCCTCCTCTGGCCGGCCCCTCCCACCCTGCGTTATGTCACCTCTGCCCAGAGAGAGGTCACAGCTGCTGGGAGGGCCCCAGCAGGATGTTTCCAGCTGCAAATCACTTCAGTCAGGGCCCCTGTGTCTGCAGGGTCAGAGGCTGAGCTAGAAATAGCCCCGCGGTGACCCCCACACAGGGGAAGGTGTCTGAGCACGGTCCCGCGCCCCCCTTCCTGCTCAGGAGGGAGGAGATCTGAGCCCGGGGAGGCGGCTCCCAAACAAGGCTGCCTTGTGCGGCTCTCTGAGGGCCTTTCAGAATCGCCCCTCCTCCCCGGAAGGCCCAGCTGCAGCCCCTCCTCACAAGGAACCTCTGGGCCCTTCCCCAGCTAGGAGGGGAGCAGACGGGGTGGGGCTGTGTGTGAGAGGACCCCACAGCTGCCCCTCCACTGCGCCCCCCTTCCAGACACAGGGCTGTGAGGGGACTCGGGGTCTGTGGTCTGCTGACTTACAGGGGGAGATGTGGTAACTAGAGATTCGGGGACCAGGCGCCTGGACAGGGCGGGGCCTCCGCTAGGAACGGCTTCTCCTGAGTGTCCCGGGTGGGCAGTTGCCCTTCCACCTGGGGGTTCGGATTGAGAGGTTTCTGTTTTAGGCCAACTCTGCAGGTGCAAGGACACCCCTAGGTGTGTGTCAGCCCCCTCAGGAGCCCCTCTTTCCTGTCTTCACAGGAGCCCAGGAGTCAGTAGACACCCAGGGCCACTGGGGCCTCAGACCCCTCCAGACCAGCCCCGGATGCAGGCGCTGTGGACAGGGCCCAGGAGGGCTGCCCTCCACCACCCTCCTGTCTTTGCAGATTGGCTGTGCTCGCATTGACAACTGACTATCGATGGACAGATTGACCTTCTCGGGGACAGACGGCCTAACAGTCGATTGTTCTGAGCAGACCAGGCCTTTAGCGACAACAAATCAGGGTGTACACTGTCCACCTGCCCAGTGTCCGCAGAGCTTCTTCAGGTCATCCTGTTTCTCTCAGGCCTGTCCAGCTCCTTCACCAGCAGCAGCAGCCCCCACTTCCTCCTCACAGAAGGTTCTGGAACATCCCCGTGAGCCCTCATTTCCTGGCATGGTCAGGGACATGTCCTGTGGCTGTCCATCTTCCAATTTGGGGGAAAACTGGCTTCCAAATGTCTTAAAGATGTGACCTGATGATCTCCTGTGTCCCCGGAAAGCCCTCCCCAGCACAAGACAGTAAGGGTCTCGGGACGTTGAGCTCTGAGGCGCCATAGGTTTGGTTGTAGCTCCTTCTGGGAGAAACAGAGGTGGCTGTGGCCCAGAGGGGCCTGGTTCTCTGAAGTTTGCAGAATCAGCAGATGTGGACTAACTCAGGGGCAGGAAAGTCCTTTCAAGTGGATGATGTGGACGGTGAGGTGGGGGTAGTGTTTCCAGCACTGTGTGTGTCTGTGTGTGCCTGCACATGTTTGCATGCAGGTGGGTTTGTGTGCCTTCCTGTCCATATGAATATATGTGCGCCTGAGTATGGGTGTGTGTACACATGGGTATGCCCCTGTGTATGCCTTCATGAGTGTGTGTGTCTGTTTTTGTGTAAGTCTGTGTATGGGCTTGTGTCTGCATATGGTGGATGCATGCAACGTGCACGTGCGCGTGTGTGTGTGTGTGTACACAGCATACTGGTCTGCGTCTGCGGAGCTGAGTCAGCTCTGGGCACCCCCTGTTGCCGGGAGAGCATGGGCAGAGGCCAGGCCGTGAGCACCCTGTTCTGTCTTCCACCCATTCTGGCCTCACCCACCCACTCTGGCCTCACCTACCCAGCTCACCTCCCACTGAGCTCCTCCAGCCCCAGCTCCTTCAGCTCCTCCCTGGGCACCAGGCGGGAGCAGCACAGACACCGGCACTAAATGACCCCCAAGCCCAGGGGGGTCAGGGTCCGAGGCCCAGGTTCACGGCCAGTCCTCCCCGCCAACCCCCCGCACTGCTGAGGAAACAGCCCAGAGGACAGAAACCTCCTTCCCTGCGGGCAACCACCAGGGAGCCTCTCTCTGGGGATGTCTGCCCGTCCTCATCTGCTCTCCAGCGTCATCCGCGTGGAGAGGAACCCTCGGAGGGATTCCGGAAGGAAGAACCCCGGAGGCTCGTCCTCATTCGGATCCCCGGGTGTGGAGGGAGAGCAGGGTGGAGGAGGGCCGAGAGCAGCTCGGGTGGGGACAGGAGCCCCGCCTGGAGGAGCGCAGGACGCGGCTCCTCTGCCTCCTCCCCACTGTTTCCGGGGAAGAGCCTTTTCCTCCAGAGGCTGCCTGTGAGGGGACCTCACCTGACAGTGGATTAGAAGCCTCTAGAAGCCTTGTGAATGATGCAGGTGCCTGGGTCCAGCCCAGACTCTAGATCCGAGTGTGGGGGAAAGACCTGGACACTTGCATTTTAACAAACTCCCTGGTCAATCCCGTGTCTCTAATGTGTGAGGATCAGAGGTGTAGGAAGAGCTGTGGGTCCTTGCAGGGGAAGTGGTCCTCCTTCCTCCCGCCTTCCCTCCACCCATTCATCAGCGCTGGGGAGAGTGACTGAGGTGATCAGGCGGGTGCTCACGGCATCCACACTCCAGTGGGGAGATGATGGAGTGTCAGCAGGACACAGGGACCCAAAGAGTCACCTGATGGGATGATGGCAGCTGAAGGTCGGGACTGCAGGAGGTCTGAGAGTGACTCCGTGGCCACCAGAACTTCCGAGGCCTCGCCATTTGCACAACTGAATCGCTTTTCAGGCCACCAGGCCCTGAACGTGTGATGCATAATGAACCCCCGAGGACTTTCCATCCTCCGGAGGCAGCTCTCTGCACAGGAGGCTGCTCTGAGCGCCAAAGGCTGCTGCCCCCGTGGTGAATTATGGATGGCTCTTAGAGTTTCTCCTGCACAGCTGGGCCCATCAAATATTCATAGCAGCACAAACATTCACCTTCCAGCAAATCAGAGGCATTGGAGGGAAGGACACCAGCTGTGAGGGTGGCACAGGAGAAGTAGGGCGCCTGAAACACCCTCCCCTGTCTTTGTGACTCCAGCAAAACTGAACCACAACTCCTCCCTCCAGGACTCCAAAGAGGAGGTGGGTGAGTTGGTAACCCAAGGGATTCATTCACTCATCAGGAAACACTCATGGAGCAGCTGCCGTGTGCAAGTCCTGTGCCAGGCGTGAGGAACCACAGTGAACGAGGGGCCAGGACTGTGTCTTGAAGGAGTCTATGTCCTTTGGGGCTTGGGAAGGCCAGGACACCCAGCAGTACTGGAGTCCCGGGGATGCCTAGAAGTTGGTGTGGAGCAGTGGAGTGGATGTCGGTACCCCTCCCCTGATGGGGAAGCTAGGAGGAAATAGGATGGAGTTTTGAGTTTGCTTTGGGTAGGTTTGTCAACGGGAGGTGCAGTTATTGTTCCCAAGGCCTTGGATGAGGCCCTGTGTCCTCTGGAAACGACCTGCTCAGGATTCCAGATAGTTCAAGGATAGAGTACACTCTGTCCCCCAGCTATTGGGAAACTGGTGGGTCATGTGGACAGACCCCCCCCCCCCCGCAATGCAGGTTTGAATCAAGCATTTCATTATTCCAGGTGGGAAGAGAGACCAGAGGGCAGAGTCCATTCCAGGGGAAAGACACCTTCACCCCTGCCTGCCCACCCATCACTGATGCTCATCAGAAGACCTGCCAGGGCCTGGGCCAACTAGTCGGTGATAAGCAGTTTCTCCTAATGAAGAGCTTTAGAGCAAGAGCTGGTGCAGTCAATGTGCTGCTCTCTTGAGGCGCTGGGGGTGGGAGGAAGTCATCAATCACTACCAGGAAGAGAGAGGGTTTTATTGGCTTCATTTATTTGCTTACCAGGGAGATGCTCCAAGAAAAGAACAATTTTCATTAAAACCCTGATAGTCAATGGGTTTGCTTATGTGGTGGTTGAGGAGAGGCTGAATGTGTGAAGATAAGATCAGGATGAATTCAGAAGGTGTGGGAGGAGGAGACAGACCAAAAACACCTGTGTGTGTGTCTCTCTGTGTGTCTCTCCCTCCCTCTCTCTCTCTCTCTCTCTCTGTTTTTCCTATATTTGAATCCCAGTTGACCCCTCTCTGAGGACAACTTTGAGCATAAGAGCTAGAAGACTCTTCCCATCAATTACTTACTGAAATCCAGTGGCTAATTTGGAGCTCTCCCATTAAATTACACTAAGGGATTTTTTTCTTCTGCACCTATTTGTCACACAGAAATCCCAAAGCAGCTGTGTTCCCACCCCTGGCTCAGACTGCAGGCTCAGACCACAGCCCCAGCCACAGGATTTCACTGGGCAGCTTCTCCCGGGAGACTCAGAGAGGCCCGCCGAGGATACTCCACTTTTCAGACCAATGGTCCCTGAACTCCAAGCTTTGGACTGTTGGCAGATGGATTCAGCACTCAGGGTCTGGCAGGCAGAGCAAGGGCAGCTTCACTTTCTTGTTCCAAAGGAGTGGACCTGTAGAGGGTCTAGGGGGTCAGTGTGTCCCTGAGATGCACAGCGCGTGAGCCCTGGGGTGTCAGTAGTTCTGACATGAGAGGAGGGCTTCCAGGAGCAAGAGGTCTAGCAGGGCAAGGGGACTCCCCAGGGTGATGGAAAAGGGCATCCTGAGGACCCTGGGGCTCCAGAAACACCGTGATCTAAGTGGTCCATCAAGAATCAGAGAGAGGGGACCTGCCCAGGATGGTGGGGGAGAGGCAGCCTGGAGGGCCACTGGACTGTGAGCATGGAGGGAACCCAGCCCAGACAAGACAGGACAGAGGATCCACGGGAGCCCCTCGAGAGGTGAGGGCAACAGAGCAGCGGGTAGGTGGGTGGGATGTCTGGAGGCAAGATTTTGGTCAGCTGACGGAGAATGTGGGGTTGGATTTCTGACAATAAAGGGAATGCATAAACAAGATGGTTTCCAACTTGAGGATGAATGAAATACTCAGAAAATAGAAAGTTAGCACCTTCGTGTCCTGGTGGGGCAGTGAATGGGGCTCCCTGATGTGACCAATGAATCCCAGGTCTAACCCACATTGTGACAGACCCACCACACGCAGGAGGGGGCTTAGGTGGATGACACCAGGGGTGGAGGAGACGCTCGCCCTGGGTTTTGTGCTTCAGGATGCATGCAGGGACCGTGCCCTGGTCCTCCGGCCCCGCTCTCCTCTCCTGCTGCACTCTCATCTTTTCTGCTCTCTTCCACAAGTACTTCCTTTACTTCATAGTCCAGCATTTTTACCACTCTTGCCTTCTTAATCACATTTTAATGCTGTTTGTAATAGCATCCCATTCTTATTATATGGAAGTAGTGTCTTTCTTTTATCTCCCTGAGGACGTTAGTTAATAGTTGTAGTTTGAAATTATCTTCTCTCTCCATAAACACCATGTTTTCCCCCCATTTATTTTTAGTCTCTGCTTTCATGTTCCACATTTTCCTCCGTCTGTTGGGCTCTTATTTCCAATTGCAGGAGGGAGAATCTGGTGGCAAGATCCATAATCTCAGGCGTGGCCTTTGTGATATGAATTTGTTGGGCCATTTTCTTGGGAAACCCTTCAAGTCAGAGCCCATGGGGCTTTCTTCATGATCTGGCCAGATTTTGAGGGCAGGAAGACCCCTCCCACCTCCCCACTGTGGGTTCCAGCTTCACAGAGCTGATGGTTGGTACCTTTTCTTAGGGGCTTCCCATCATCACTTCCTCCCCTGCCCTGTCTGCTGGGTTAATGCTTGTTTCAGGTCCTGTTACTACCTTCCCAGTGGGTACTTAGGAGGACATGGTCAGCATCTGCACCTTTAGCCAGGAGTTCCCACTGCATCCTGAGAGACCTGGGGCTGGGGACCCTCAAGGCCACGCCGAGGTCTCAGGAGGGGATGGAGGCTCCTGCAGTGCTACTATGACTCTAGTTTGTGTGTGAATCACTGGAATCTTTTCAAAGTGCAAATTCTGATCCAGCAGGTCTAGGGGTCCACGCTCTGCATTCTAGGGAGCCCCAGGTGATGATGCTGTTGGCCCTCGGCCACCCCTGAAGCGGCAAGGACCTGAGGGACAGCACCCAGGGCCAGAGAGAGCAAAGACAGGCAGGCCTCAGGACCAGGCTCCACGTGGCTGCATGGTCTGGGTTCAGGTGTTGCTCAGGTGTCCATGGCTCCTTCACCTGCAGGAGCAGCAAAGGCAGCTGTCCCCTTCATGTGCATAGCTGTGTCATGTGGCTGGGCAGAGGCCATGCAGATCACAGGCCTGGGGGGTGAGCTGGGCAGAGCCACGCCCCTGTCCCCAGTGGCCAGGGCCTTATCCCCTCATCCCTCGACCTGTTCCTCTCGAGGGGGCTCAGTCACACCCACAGCTTCGGTCACCGGTCAGCACCACATGCATGTCTGCCCCTTATCAGGTCTTTACTGTCATGGGAGCCATCACAGGAACCTCTGGGCAGAGGTCAGAGAGGGGTGGGGGGTGGTGGGTGTGAGGCAGGAAATAGATGGGTTCTAGGCTAGACATTTACAACCAGCCTCCCAACTGAACCTTGAGATGGAAATAACAGGAACACAGTAAATGGCTGGACTTTGTCTCCTGCGGACACTAAGATAAGAGTCAAGGCAGGGGCAGGGAAGAGCTGAGCCCTGCTTGGGTAAAAGATCAAGTGGTCACATATTTCTCATCCTTGGGATCAGGGAGGCCTCAACCGCACATGTGCAGAAAGTCTCCTCTGAGGTCATAAGGGGAGGGGACACCAGCCCATAATAATTACTGCTAGCCTCCCAAAGACCCTTGTGTCAAAATGCATCTTGGCTAGAGGATGCAGCGCACGTACAGGAGGGCCCAGAGACAAATCAACTGTGGGGTCAAAGCAAGATGACCGGCCAGAGGAAAACAAAAACCTGTGAGACTGTGCCCTTACAAATGATTTAAACTTTCCAAAAAACCCAACTCTCTCTGAGCTCACCTGTGCATTTGTGCACATATATCCTGCTTTTCTGGAGAAGGCAATGGCAACCTCTTCCAGTACTCTTGCCTGGAGAATCCCAGGGAAGGAGGAGCCTGGTAGGCTGCTGTCTGTGGGTTGCACAGAGTTGGACACAACTGAAGCAACTTAGCAGCAGCAGCAGCATCCTGCTTTTCTAATAAACGCTTACTTTCCCCTCTACCTTCCATCTCTTTGTCAAATTCCCTTTTAAACTGATGAAATCCGGGGCCCAGACTCCTGCAACTGGCCCTCATGGTGTAGTGGTTAGGACTGGGCACTCTCACTGCCATGACCAGGGTTCTATCCCCGTTCAGGGAACTAAGATCTCAAGTCAAGCTGCTGCTCATTGCTGTCTCCCTGGAATCAGGTGGAGAAACACCAGCGCAGAGCCCAGTGTGAACCAGGGGGCCTCGTGGTTTTCCAGAGGCTCTCGACATGCTGGGACATTTAGCAACACTGGACCCGTATGACCATCGTCATCTGGGGGCCATGGCAGCCACCCTCCTCCAGCCCCACCAGCCATGGGGGGCTCCTCACTGCTGTCACACACCTGCCTTATGGTATGTGACTGACTATGTTATTAGCATGACGTGGATCAGCCAGACGGCCCTGAACATGATGAAACCATTCTTCCTGAGACTGGTGTGGCCCCATTCAATCCAGGCAGGAAAGAGGAAAACGTGAAAGGATCCTGACAGCAGGAAACTAATGAGCAATGGGGATTGCCGCCTTGGCAGGAGGAGCACAGACGCTTGGGGTGTGTGTTGGGGAGGGGGACAGGATCTGCAGACACAGATATTTAATTTCTGCTAACACCTTAGCTGCAGGCCCCTAGTGGAGGAGTATCGGATCAGATCCCAAAATGAGCAATTAGAGAAATTGGCTTTTAAGTGAAGTGCCTATGGCAAAGTGATTTGATTTCGGAAAATATCATAATTCAAGACTCAGACGGGAGGAAGTTGGCCTGCTCTCCACAGTGGGGGAGGGGGAAAGAGGCAGGACCCGGGACACCATCCTGCCAGGCTGGAGTAGAGATGGGCAGGCATTCTGCTTCACAGGATGGCCTAGGGTCCTGACAGTACCCCAGGCTCACCCTCTCCTGTTCAGAACACAGGCTCTGGGGTCCCCTAGGGCTGGTAGACCCCTGGATGGGCACAGAGTAGGGACATGTAAGAGTCATGTGCAGAAATGCAATACGGAGGCCATGTGACACAGTCACAGGGTGGACAATGCAGAGGAAGATGGAGAAGGACAGCAGAGCTAGGGCGCAGGGACCTGGGCCACCTCCAGCTCTCCTGGGGCCATTTGGGGTGGAAGTAATAGGCGGCCCTTGCTGGGCTGATGAATTAGCACAAACGGTCCTTTGTGGGCACAGTCCTGGTTAGAGCCCAGGTCCAGGGGGCTGAAAGCAGGCTGGGCTTCTCCCCATAGACCCTCGAGCCTGGAGTGCAAAGCCTTCCTGACCAGGACATAGAAGAGCCATTATCCACCTCGTGGGCCACTGGACAGTCCTGCCCCTACTCCACTGCCCTCGGGACATCTCTGCCCCAGATCATGGAAGCCCTTCTCCAGGGGATCTTCCTAACTCAGCGACTGAACCCATGTCTCCTGTGTCTCCTGCATTGCAGGCAGATTCTTTACTGCTGACCCACCCAGGGAAGCCCCCACAGAAGGAGCAGTCAGGGTTACACTGTATAAACAGACTCTGGTCCTCTGTTTGGCTTCCCTGGTGGCTCAGACGGTAAAGTGTCTGCCTGCAATGCAGGAGACCTAAGTTTGATCCCTGGGTTGGGAAGATCCCCTGGAGAAGGAAATGGCAGCCCACTCCAGTACTCTTGCCAGGAAAATACCATGGATGGAGGACCCTGGTAGGCTACAGTCCATGGAGTCACAAAGAGTTGGACACTACTGAGCGACTTCACTTTCATGGGCCTCTGTTCTGCTGGGCCTCACTCAGCCAGACCTACAGTAACAGCAGCTCATTTAGACCCAACACCTAGACATCCCAGGACACCAAGACTTTGTTTGGTCACAGGGGAACTGAAACCAGAATCACTTTCTAAGGCATGACATTGAAGAGATGGTATCATCATTGTCTCCCAGCCAGGACCTTCCCTCCTGCCTGATTCCACATCCTCACTGCACACACCTGGGCACCAGACACCATGCTGCCCCTTCACATTATCACCCCAGTGGATGCTGTGCAGACTGCTAACCCCTGTAGCAGGCACCCTGTGTGCAGGGAGGGGGGGTCCACCCCAACCCACCCTGACACTCCTGTTCTAAGAAGCAGCCCACACCTGCTACCCAGCAAAGCAGCCAGCCTACAGCCTGGGTCTGTCTCCATCAGCTACCGACTTCTACGGGGCCACCTTTCATTACGACCTCCCCAGTTCTCCAAGGCATCCTTGGGCTTCCCCTTCCCCATGCACTGTTGCAAATAAGTCTGCTCCTTTCAGAAGAGATTTTGGGCCCCTCGGTACCCTGTCATCCTGGGCATCATGTCTGAGCCTTGGCTCTGGAACTGAATGCTGGGACGATGTCAACCTCCCCTTTGTGTGGTCGCTCTGCCTTGGCCTTGGAGCACCGGTGGAATGAGGAAGAAACAGCAGCAGCCCCTGGGGCTTGCCGCTCCTGGTGCGAAAGCACCAACTCACAGTTGGGGCAAGGCGATCAGGGCCCCAGTGGTGGAGCCCCCAAGGAAAGCTTTGCTTCTAAAGTGGGGGCTTGGCCTCTGAAACAGAGAGCGGGTGGGGGGAATGGGATGGGAAATCTGAAGGCGGCTCCTCCTGGGAAGCAAATCCACAGTCTGTGTGCTGGGGAGGCTCAGGGCTGGGGACTGAGGGGCTGGGAGCTGCGGGTGTGGTTGCAGAGGGCTAAGGGGTTGAGGGCTGGGAAGCTGGGGGGGGTGGGGACTAGGGGACTGGAGGCTTGGAGTTGGGGAACTGGGAGATTGGGGACTGAGGGCTGACCGGCTGGGGGTAGGGGCCGGGGGACTGGGGGCTGGAGGGCTGTGAGGCTGAGGGCTGGGATTTGGGGACTGATGGCTGAGGGACTAGGGGTTAGGGGCTGGGAGACTGGGGGTATGGGGACTGGTGACTGAGGGGCTGGTGGGTAGGGGCTTGGGGACTGGGAGGCTGAGGAGCTGAGGGTTTGGGGGCTGAGGGTTGAGGGGCTGGAGGTAGGGGTTGGGGGACTGGGGGCTGAGAACTCTGTGTTCTTGGCTGTGCCCATCTGGACTGGAGTCTACATCTCTGAAACGAGAGGAGGACAGGGAAGCAGTCTCAGTTCAAATATCACAGACTCTCGACTTTCTGATGAATTTCCTTAGATTTCTTGAATGGATAGTTCTTCGTTTGACCTTAGAAACATTTCTGGGGACTTTAAATTGCGTGTTTTTTCAAATGTATTTTTCTGGCAGCCTCAGCAGGGAGCATCCTCACTCTGTCATACAGGAGGGGATTGCAGTCAACCTCTGACTTAAATATGACCATAGCAGTTTTCTTGGGGGGGTTGTTTCTAGACCTAATGGAGAAGGGATGAAGGCAATGCTTCATTCCAGATCTGCCTCACATGTACACTGGTTCCCTTCAGGGCTATCCTAATTCAGTAGTTGTGGAATCTACCGCAGGATCATGTCTGTACAGATTAAAGCATAGTCATAAAAAATGAACACCCAGTGGAATACACTGACAGCATTTAGAAATCAAGAGTCTCAGATTAAACTTAGATTTCCAGCTGAAGATGTAACTGAGCTGAATCCCTCATCATATCCAATGATGGTCTGGAGCAGACTAGAGACCACTTTCCCCAGGTAGCACCCTCTTCATTTGGATTTCTGTCATTTGTTACCCGCCTGCCCTGTGAGCAGTTGAGTTTTATCCCTCCAATCTTCCCTTAACAAGGTCATTGTCCTGCAGAGAGGCCTCTCAAGGCCTCTCAAGGCTGTTACAAGGCTGCGTTCTCTTTTAAGATAAGTGATGTTATGACAAGTCACCCATGAAGCCTGGAAAGCCTTGGGAAGCTGGAGAAACCAGCCTGGTCACTGAGCACAGTTGTCGTGCAGTTGTGTCCGTGGTAATCCTAGCACGTGAGCCTCCTGGCCACAGGTCTCTCCATGAGGAGACTTGTTAACAAGCTGCTCTGAGTACAGTCATCACGGGGTCAAATTAGCCCCCCAGAGGGTTATTGCAAGTCCCTGTAGCAGGAGAATGCCCGGGGTCACAAATTCTCCCTAAGATCAGACCCTTCAATTTCACCGCACCATCTCAGACTCAGACAAGGATTCCATACAAAAATATATTGGGGAAATAAAGCAAGCTGTCAGAAACCGTTGTTGGTGAATAGCCCACAAGGGGGAGAAAAATGTGATAAGCGGTCCTGAGTGTGTTTGTGCAGAAAAAAGAGCCGGTTCCCAGGGTTGAGACCTAAAGAGAATCTGCATTTGGATGTTATTTAAAGAAGGAAGTTGAGCTGGCAAGGGGAACCCAGAAGAGGGTCCAGAGACCTGGGAGAAAAACCAGGAAAGTTTAATGACAGAAAAGTTGGGAAAGTAGAGAGTTTCCAGAAGAGAAGGGCCAACTCCCCTCGGCTTCCCGCTACGGTTTCCTCCAACACGAGCTCCATTCTTGTTCCTCTTCTTGACAAAATTTTGGAGATTCCTCCAAAATCCCATCTGCGTGCAGAAGACCTGCCCCCACCCCACCCCATCCCACCCCACCACCAACACACACAGAAGCCCAAAGATACGGTTTTTCTTTTTAATATTTATCTATTTATTTATTTGGCTGTGCTGCATCTTAGTTGCAGCACATGGGATCTTTGATCTTTGTTGCAGCATCTTTAGCTGTGACATGTGGGATCCAGTTCCCTGCCCAGAAATCAAACCCAGGCCCCCTATGCTGGGAGCTCAGAGTCTTAGCCACAGGACCACTAGGGAAGCCCCAAACAAAAAGATTTGAAGTCACCTCCACCTAAGAAACAGGTTCAGACTGCAAAAGCATGTCTTGGCTGCAGGGCCAGATTCTCAGAGAAAGGGCTCTGGTGGGCCACTTGTGTCAGGTGTCACTGAAAATATAACCAACTGTGCTCTACAGAGAGGGGTCATGTTATGGGCACTTGTATCTGAGACCACTCAGAACAAGCAGAGTTCCCAGCTATTCCCATGGACCAGATCCCAGCCCTGCCCATGGATGTCTTCAACCTTAGAAACAGTGGGAAGTTTCATTCCCCACTGTGGTCCCAAAAGGCACTTGCCTGGGAAATCCCATGGACAGAGGAGCCTGGCGGGCTTCAGTCCATGGGGTCACCAAGAGTCGAACACAACTCAGTGACTGAGCATGCATGCATACTCTATTTAATTATAATGACCAAAGTCCAACATGAAATTCCTTGCAGCTGAGTCCCCAAAGCTTCCCTGTGATGGGCCCAGTGCCCAAGTCCCTCATGATCCGAGATACTAACACAACCAGCTCCCGCGTCCCTCCTGGGAGGAGGAGACCTGCGCTGTCCACACTGAGTGGACAGTGAGCACTGCCCTCCAGCTGGACCCTACAGACGGTCCCAAGGCTCTCATCTGCCGCTGTCTGCCCCTACTCCTGACTTCAGCTTCTGTTTTTGAGTTAAAGAGCAAAATTAGATTTCAGATGTCTTAATTAGCTGTGGTAACCCTCCTCAAGAAGCAGACTGGCTATGGGGATTTTCCTATTGGATCTTACTGGACACAAGCCACGTAATCTCAACCTTGCTTTGCAGGCTGAGTGAAACTGTGACAGTTCTGATTTCCCTTGGAGGAACCAGTCATTGAAACGTGTGTTTCCATTCATGATGGCGTCCCCAGATCCACATGCCAGAACTTGGGGAACCCCTGCTCAGTTCTTCCAAAACTTTTAAACACAGAAGTTCCCAAAGCAAAGTAGCTGCATTGCCTACCATGGAATGTATCCTAATATCATTTCTACATCAACCAGTTCCTTCTCTACTCCCAGTACAAAACAGTAGTAAGGAAGTACTGGGGTACATGAGGCAATACCCAAAATTAGGCTGAAAATAAATGAATCACACGGCATTTCATTTCATAGTAAATTAAGTACTGCTTTTAGAAACAACCGCAGAAATTAGAATGAGGCGATAAACATAAAATATCAATATAGGTTTGTATTTAATTCTAAAATAAATAGATTTAAGACTGCTTATTCCCAGGATTGCTTAGAATGATCACATAGCAAAAACAAACGTCTCTAATCTGTTTTGACTTCTGTCTCATTTGTCCATTTAACTGACTCTCTATGAAACAATTAAAACGAAATCTACATCCTATGCAATGGAAGGGAAATAAAATTCTCTCGTCCCAATGGTATTTTAATTAGAAATAACCTATCTCAGATATAAACTCAGGGAAACATTCGCACTGAGACTGTAGTGCTACTAATTGAGAATCTTTGAAATTGTATTCATCTGATTTAATGATCTTTGCCAAACATATCCAACAGTTAGATCTTTTTCTTCTTTTACAGTTTTCACTCAATGAATTCTATGGTAAAACAAAAATGTCGAGCCATCTGGGCGTATGAAAAGGCCGTAACAAACTATACCACAGAGATTTTTGCTGAATGGAAAAGGCAACAGACATCAACAAAACAAGCTACTAGTATTTGGAGAAATCATAACAAACAAGCAGCCCCTAGGAAGCATAACTGACAGTCACTCCCTCTGCCTCAAAAAAAAAACCCCAAAACACAAAGACCAGATGGTTGGGGAGTTTGTGGTACCTTCCAGAGTGCCCGCTATAGAATTAGAGTGCCCAATCTAGAATCTGGAATATTCAAATTGTAACATGAAACAGTTTGCCATTCACCACTGCAGGACCCTACAGCCCACACACACACAGCAGGAAAAACTTGAGTGTCTGTGACAGGAACCACATGAATGAGAAAGGGAAGACACATGTGGATGGGGAAGAAAAAGACACTTCTACAAGCAGTTAACTGGCCAGTGTGTGCAAAGAAAGATTCGACAGTTCCTGTACTGAACATACATTGGAAAATATGACCTAATGCCACAAGTGGTGTTCCCCGAGGAACTCTACCCAAAGGGACAAGACCCAGTGATCATTGAATTATTCATCTCCCGCCTTCACTTGTATTTTATGGTTCATAAAACACCACCCACACATTATGGTTGCCCACAAGTCTGTTCAATAGTAAATATTATCATAGGTTCTTAGACTTGGAAAGAATTTAAAGGGACAATTCATCTTAGTTCACCTGACTCACTGACATGTCTAAAAAGGAAGTTCACAACAGTAAAGACATAAGACAGGGCACCAGTCCTTGTCAGCAGATGGCCAATTCTCCTTAACTACATAGAACAGGCATCCCCAACCTCTGGGATCTAATGCCTGATGATCCAAGGTGGAGATGATGTAATAATGATAGAAATAAAGTGGACAATAAACGTAACATGCTTGAATCATCCCCCCAAGTCCTTGGAAAAATTGTCTTCCACAAAATTGACCACAGTGCCAAAAAGGTTGCAGACCCCTGCCATAGAGTGCCCCAGACTCAGGTACTATCTGAACTGAATGTGTCCTAAAGATCCCACTGACCTTACAGAACCCGTGAATGCTCCCCCAGAGTGAAACAGATTTAACACCGTGTTTGAGAACCAGAGGATGATGGAATAATTTGCTGAGGGGCAAACAGTTTTTAACAGTTGGTGAGCAGTTGCAACTGGTAAATGAGGGTGCGAGAGCCAACTTCAGGACTGTGTTCTTGGGCCAGTCACACTACAGTGTCCATGTCCATCTGGGCACTGTCATCAGACATGCGGATGTCTGGTTGTCCTTCTGAGTCAGACCTTGACCCAGAGGGAAGGGAACGTGACAGTATTTCCAACAGTGCTTGTTCCAGCAAAAAAGACCCACTACTTTACATGCAACCTGGGGGAAGATACTTAGGGGGGAAAAAAAAGGTCAAAAATATTAGATATGTGAAGTTCTGAGAAAATAACAGAAAAAATTAAAAAATTAAGCCTGGAGGGACTTCTCTGGTCGTCCAGTGATTGGGAATCCACCTGCCAATGCCGGGGATATGGGTTCGATCCCTGGTCCAAGAAGATCCCACATGCTGTGGAACAACTAACCCCGTGCACCACAACTATTGAGCCCATGCTCTAGAGCCCACGAGACGCAACTACTGATGCCACCACAATGAGAAGCCCATGACCACAACAAAGGCTAGCCCCCGCTCACCACAACTGGAGAAAGCCCATGCACAGCAACAAGACTCAGCACAGCCAAAACAAGTAAATAACAAAGCTTTAAAAAATTAACCCTGGAGACTGTGGTGATCTTGTTGCTGTTTTGTACCTTTGAACAATGAAAAATCCCATTGGGGTGGTAGAGAAGCAAAGAGAAGTGAGAGTGGTTTGTTGGGAGCTAAGGGTTTTCATATTAGTGTTAGTGGTCCTGGACATTTGCTTTCTTGCTTTTGAGGTTTTACTCTTCTGAATCACACAACGGGGGAAGGGGAGGAAGCAAAGAGAGCCCTGCGTTTGTTGGAGTTGGCTGGGGGGTGGGGGGCGCACCCTCTCCTGACGGTGAAAGGCCAGCACAGCCAAGACAAAGCCCCAACTCAAGTCAGCTTGAGCACAAATGTTCTTGGTACCCAACCATACCAACATTTTCCTTTGTGGCTTCTGGATTTTTTTTTTTTTTTGATGTGCAGAGGAAAAATCCCCTCTCTCACTTTGGTTTTGGATGAACTTCAATTAAACGCTCAATACAAGTTCTAAACATCAGAGTAATTTCTGAAGACAGCACTTATTTCTCCTTCTATCAGATCTGTTTTCTTCTTCGCACTAAGAATCCCCAAAGTGAAGGAAGCAAACTTTCTCAAAATTCCAGTCCTAGAGCTGATTCTGGGTTCCTTCCAGGGCCCTGAGCTGAGTGAAGCTGAGGTTAAATTGAAGCCACTGCTCCGACAGGAGCAATTATTCTGCAGCTTGAGTTGAATACGACTTAAGCTCTGCTTGTGGATCCCATTACTCGCCTTCCATCATCACTTAACTCTACAGTTCATGTTTAATATTTAATTTTTCTTCGTGGACAGCGGGCCATTTGGCCCAGACAGAATGCCATTTTGAATAACGTGACAGGAATTCTTAAAAGCAGCTGAGAGGTTTGTAGAACTTTTCTTCTCTAACTCTCCTGGGAATTATTTTCTTCAAAACTTGTACAATGAGCTGAGTTGGATCCCCAGGGAGCCGGCTCTCTCTGAGCAGAGAAGTTTCAGGGAAAGGCCAGGGAATGTGTTATGGACTCATCAGGGTAAGAGTTCTAGGCAGGGGGCTTCCCTGATGGTCCAGTGGTTAGGAATCCACCTCCCAATGCAGGGGATACGGATTGATTCCTCGTTTGGAAAGACCCCACATGCTGCAGGGCAGCTAAGCCCATGAGCCACAACTACTGAAGCCCATGCACCCCAGAGCCTGTGCTCCACAACAAGAGAAGCCACCACGATGAGAAGCCCACCCACCGCAACTAGAGAGTAGCCCCCACTGGCCACAACTAGAGAAAGCCGGCATGCGGCAATGCAGACCCAGCGTAGCCAAAAATTAAATCAGTAAGTATATTTTTAAAAAGAATTCTAGACAGAGAGATGTTGTGGATGGCAATGCCTGAACACTGAGGCTCCTCCACTGACTTCCACCGTGGGGATGAGGGTTCAGGGAAACCAGAATTGGGGAGAAGCTGTCCAGAGAGTGCAGCAGTAAAGAATCTGCCTGCCGAGGCAGAAGAGGCAAGAGACTTGGGTTCAGTCCCTGGGTGGAGAAATCCACTGGAGCAGGAAACGGCAACCTGCTCCAGTACTCTTGCCTGGAGAGTCCCATGAACACAGGAGCCTGATGTACTACAGTCCATGGGGTCACAAAGAATCAGACACAACTGAGCAACAGAGTGCATGTGTGTGCACACACACACACGCGCGCACGCGCGCGCGCGCGCGCACACACACACACACACACACACACACACACACTGTTCTGTAGGTGGAAGTGGCTCTAGCCATGTCCTGTTTGCTTGACTGAAATCTGGACTCAATGGTGGTCCACATTTAATAAGGTTGAGATGCCAAAACTTCCCTGGGATGCTGTGAAGGATTGCATCTATGCTAAGGAGAATAATAAGATGTACCTCAAATTTCCACCTCCTGGTGTACACACCTCTAGGGGGGAGACTTGTGAATATGGTAGAATGTCACTCCTGGGATTAGATTCAGTTTTTCTCAAAGGAGGGATGTGTCAGGTACAATTAAGGTTGCTAATCAGTTGGCTTTGAGTTCATCAAAATGGAGGTGATCCTGAGCAGGCTTGGTCTTATCAGGTGAACCCTTTAAATGAGAATCCAACTACTCTCGGAACTCACTGAACCTCCATACCATCCAGAAATCCAGGTACAGGACAGGTCATGTGTAGGGGTCCCAGCCAACACCCCAGCACTGACCATCAGACATGAGCCTGAGGACATCTCCAGGAGGACTGTCACTCAGCGGCAGTCTGACCACAACTGCATGAGTGACCTTGAGTGAGGACCATCTCGCTGAGCCCAGGCAGCCACAAAAGCCTCAGGAGGCAGTAATAAAATGATAGCTGTTAAGAAAAAACAAAGGGTCCAGGCCTCCCCAAGTCAATTTCAAAGCAACAGTCTCTATTGCTGGATATGGAAAAAATAAGATGCTGTGAATTCAATAGTTCAGTTCAGTCGCTCAGTAGTGTCCAACTCTGCAACCCCACAGACTGAAGCACGCCAGGCCTCCCTGTCCATCACCAACTCCTGGAGCTTACTCAAACTCATGTCCATTTGAGTCGGTGATGCCATGCAACCATCTCATCCTCTGTTGTCCCCTTCTCCTCTTGCCTTCAATCCTTCCAGCATCAGGGTTTTTTCCAATAAGTCAGTTCTTCGCATCAGGTGGCCAAAGTATCGGACTTTCAGCTTCAGCATCAGTCCTTCCAATAAATATTCAGGACTGATCTCCTTTAGGATGGACTGGTTAGATCTCCTTGCAGTTCAAGGGACTCTCAAGAGTCTTCTCCATCACCGCAGTTCAAAAGCATCAGTTCTTTGGCACTCAGACTTCTTTATAGTCCAACTTTCACATCCATACGTTTACTGGAAAAACCATAGCTCTGACTAGACAGATCTTTGTTGGCAAAGTAATGTCTTTGCTTTTTAATATGCTGTCTAGGTTGGTCATAGCTTTTCTTCCAAGGAGCAAGCATGGCTGCAGTCACCATCTGCAGTGATTTTGGAGCCCAAGAAAATTAAGTCTCTCACTATTTCCATTGTTTCCCCATCTATTTGCCATGAAGTGATGGGACCGGATGCCATGATCTTAGTTTTCTGAATGTTGAGTTTTAAGCTAATTTTTTCACTCACCTCTTTCACTTTCATCAAGAGGCTCTTTAGTTTTTCTTCTCTTTCTGCCATAAGGGTGATGTCATCTGCATATCTGAGGTTATTGATAATTCCCCCAGCAATCTTGATTCCAGCTTGTGCTTCATCCAGTCCAGCATTTCTCATGATGTACCCTGCATATAAGTTAAATAAGCAGTGTGACAATATACAGCTTTGGCGTACTCCTTTCCCAATTTGGAACCAGTCTGTTGTTTCACGTCCAGTTATAACTGTTGCTTCTTGGCCTGCATAGAGATTTCTCAGGAGGCAGGTCAGGTGCTCTGGTATTCCCGTCTCTTTAAGAGTTTTCCACAGTTTGTTGTGATCCGCACAGTCAAAGGCTTTGGCATAGTCAATAAAGCAGAAGCAGATGTTTTTCTGAAATTCTCTTCCTTTTTTGATGATCCAGCAGATGTTGGCAGTTTGATCTCTGGTTCCTTTGCTTTTTCTAAATCCAGCTTGTGTGAATTCAACAGCCACAAAGAAAAAGATTCTGCCAACAACCCTAAGTGACTCCTTCCCCAGTCCATCCTTCAGATGAGAGCAAGGCTGACAGCACCCTGACTTATACCTTATGAGACATGGAGCAGAGAACCCAGCCATGCTGTGCCAGGATTCACACCTGAAGGAATTGAGATGACAAGTGTGCATCTCCTTGTACTGCTGAGTGTGGTCATTTGCACACAGAGAATCCCAAGGCTTGAGCAGATTGAATTGTTATAGTACTTTTATCATAAGGAATGACAAGTCTCACACTCCTCTCTACCACTCCCACAAGCCCTGAAAGTGTACATCCTTCACTGAGGCCTGAGAGATACTTGATCATCTCTGTAGGGCAGGAGACGCTGCCATTGATGGGGAGTGGGGATCACATGGTCCATCATGGGCGATCATGAGTGACAAGGTCTCAGAGCAGTGGCATCCCTGTGGCAGCACCAGCCCTGAGGCAGGATGGGTGATCTGGTGCCTTGGGCATCTGGGAACAATCAGTCATCAAGTGACTGTCTCCCACCCCAACTATGATGTGGACCCCACAGATCAGACACCTGATCTGCTTTGCTCACTGCTGCCCCCCCAGCACATAGTAGGAGCTCAAAAAATACTTGTTGGTTGATTGACAATGACACAAACATGAATGAAAGCACAGAGACTTAGCATGCATCTAATACCCCTTTATTAGAAATACTTCTCAATGGTCCACTTTTGTAATGAAAGCTTAGCATGGTTAAGTGTGACTAGTCTGAAATGATGTAATTTGTTATATTCAGCACCTATTGCAATCATGGATATTGCTCTGAGCTGTCAAGCCCAAAACCTGCAGGCACAGTAGTAGAAGGAGCTCCTGCACCTGTTAATTAGGGGAAAGGGCCATTTTATGTTCTGCTAAAATTGCCTTTTACATGTCTCCAGGGAAAGGAGCTCCACGCTGGGTGTCTGACAGGAGGAGGAATGAAGGCAAGGATGAGAGGTGTCCTGGGGGTCTGGTGGGGAGGGTGTCAATTCTTTTCTCATTTCTACTTAAAACCTCCACAGGATCCCTCCACTGCCCACAGTGTTCTGGTCTGGCTAGAACTTGTTCCTAAGGAACTCAGAACCTGCTTTTAATGAAAGACAAGTAACATGGCCACTGTAATGCTCTGTGCTGAACGCCACAGAGGGCACACACGAAAGGTACCTGATGATGTGGAAAGTCCAGGAAAGGCTTCCCCAAGAGGTGAGATCAGCTGATGTCTAAAAGGACACAGAGGACAGCCAGGTGGAGGGAAGGAGTGAAGCTTCAGGCAGAGAAAACAGCACAGAGGGGTTCCTGGAGGGCTCAGGGCACATCTGTGGAACAGGATGATGTTAACTACACACCAGCCACTTTGAGGTGGGGAGGGCCATGGGGAGCACCCATGAAGGTGCCTCCTCTTGAGACCTGTGGGCAGCTTGAGGACTTTTATGTAGAGATGGAGCATGACCCTGCTTCACCTGGGAAGGACCTTTCTGACCACAATGGTGGGTGGGTGGAGCTGTGGGCAGGAAGACTGGTCAGAAACCTGGCTACTCGATGTGTGCCCCGGGCCAGCAGCATTGGTCTCACTGGGCAGTGATCAGAAACTGGGCCCCTGCACAGCCCCGACCTGAAGTACTGAATCGGAAGCTGCATGGAACAAGCTCCCAGATGATTCACAAGAACATGGGTGTCAGCAAGGCAATGAGCTGAGGCCATTGCAATGACCTCGGTCAGAGGTGGTGCCAGCTCCCAGCAAAGTGGCCGCAGAAGGGCTGGAGAGAAGAGGACAGAGTGAGAAATAGCAGCAGGTGGGTCCACGGGACTGGGTGTCAGACCAGATGATGGTTGGGTTTCTAGCCAGGGAACCACATGGTCGAGGTTAAAAGCCCACTGGCTTTAGGAAGAAGGTGGTCACTGGTGACTCTGCTCAGAGCTGTCCTGGGGGCGCAGGGGGAGAGACTAGATTTCCCTGGCTGAGGGAAGGAAGGACAGGTCACAAAGCGGGAATAGTGGAGGGACACATCCTTACACGACCTGCCAGGGAAGTGTTGTCAGCACTGTGGTTATAACGGGAGACTCTTGAGAGTATTGAAGCCTGATTGGAAAAGCTAGGGGAGAGGAGCAGCGCTCATAGGAAGGGCAAGCAGCCCCAGGGGAGGGAGACACCTCAGCCCACAGGATGGGCCAGGCCCCCAAGCGGTGACCAGCAGGTGGGGGTGGGGGAGAAGCCAGTGGAGGTCTGTCTGCAGGGCTCTGTTTTTCTCCATGAAGTAGGCACCAAGGTCACCTGCTGGGCCCAAGGTCAGAGATAGGGGCTGGTGAAGGTCTGAATGAAAATTGTGTTGCAGAGGGAGGTGACCAGGGTTGAGAGGTTTTCAGGGCAGGGGATTCTGAGGGAGGGGCAGTCATGTGTGGAAGCAAGACTGAGGGGTAGAGTGGTGGGGGTGGGGTGTCAAAAGGTTTTTTTCCCAGCAGAGACGCTATCTTTGAATGTGAAATGGGAATCATTTCCCAGCTCATTTCAGGGAGGCAGTATCACTCAGCGATCCAAAAACAGACTCTACAGCCAGATGGCCCAGGTTTAGAACTGTCCTCTGGAGCATGTCAGCTGTGACCTTTGACCTTGCCTTACCTGACACCACCATGCTGGTGAACAGCATATACATCACACAGGGCAGAGTTCAGCATCACTGGTCTGGGGCAAAGCCATCCAGAGATGGGCTCCAGTGTCCTGCGCTTTGTCAGCCGATGATACAGTGCTTTTCTTTTTCCCCAAATAGTGTTGAACACAACACATTAGGAAATTTCACCTAAGAATCATGAATTTTTAACTTCTCTTAGGAATAAAGCAACCTAATATACAGGGTTTAGTCTTCTCTGATGATAGGCTAAGTCCTGGCTGCCTCTCATGTCAGTCAGGTGCTCCTTAGCATCACTGTTGCCATGGAAACCACATTCTGGTATTTACCTTCTTTGGTCTCTGCGGCCCAGGCTCTGGGCACTGGAATATGGGTGCGCTGTTTTCAGGCTGATCTCTCAGTGCTTGTGCCTTGCCAGCTGTCAATCATTTTGAGCATCACCTTTGCTTGTAGGCATATGAGTTTGTGCCTCTGCCTTAAAACAGTCCGGATTCTCTTTGAATTGGTGATGTGGATGAAGTGCAATTTCTTTCCTATAGCCAGGGGACTGAGGAAAGGTTAATAGTGACCTACTGTCTTAAGAAATGGATATGCTTCACAACTGGGAATGAAACTACTTGGGGACCTCATTCCCCCTATATCACAATGGAGTCTTTTTGCTCTTTCCCAGGTCCCTGCAGGACCCACATGCTGGCCACAGGGAAACACAGGGAGGATCTGAGAGTCTGTGTCACTGGGACCCTAAGCACCTCTGACCTGAGGGGTAAGTGTCTCATGCCTGCAGGGAGCCAGATGTCAACCTCGTGGTGGGGTCTGAGCAGGACCAGACCAAGGATTGTGCACATGGAGCTTTTGACAAGTTCATCATCAGGACCAGGGCCTTGACTTCTCCTTGACCCTAATGATATCACCATGTCCTTTGCAGCTACTGCTGGGACATGAGAGGGGAGGGGCTGTGGGCCAGGCCTGAGGTCAGCTCCTGCTGGTGAGGGGGACCTTCACATCAGGCCCTTCTTCCCAGCCTTTCTCTGCTCCCTCTCTCTTGATGCAGCCATCAGCACTCCAGGCTGAGATGTGTCCTGATGAGGCTCATTAATAAGGTTTTTTCTGGTACACCTGTTCCCTGAAATAGAGGAATTGACAACTTAGCAGAGATACAATGAGATTAATATCCTCCTGCTGAACATTATATAGGATTTTGAGGAATACATGATGGAAGATTACAGAAAGCTGTGGGTATCAAACAGTCTAGGTTCCTTAGTGAATTTGATCAACAAATTTGATCAAGAATTTTACCTCCAGCAGACACTCTGATGGGCCCTTGGAGAGGCCCCAATGATGGCCCCTTCCTGCTCAGCACTTCCTACTCGGGTCTGCTGGGGCTGGCAGACAGGTGAACCTAGCTAGTTGTAAATCCTTCTTCTTCCAAGATTAGCTATGGGGCTAAAGAAGCCATTTTTCACCTGAAACCAACATACTATTATAAATCAACTATACATCAGCAACAACAACAAAAATTTTTAAGTGTAGGGAAAGAACAAATTAGCCAAGATGGCGGTGGTCAGGCTCTCTCAGCCCACGGCCTCTCACTCTCACCCACGTTTTTAAATACATGGTTATGTAACAGCTGAGATAACTTATAGCATGGCGCATGCGCAATGCCCTATACAAACACCACCTGAGACACCCTTGCTGGCTTATGGCTGCGTTATGGCCACGTTTTCTGGGTAAGCCATGAGAGAATACAGTGTGTCTGCTGCTATGGCTGCCGTGCCAGTCAGGAGAGATTAAACATGTCTGTAGTTCCTATGGCTCCTCGAGTTTTCTTCCAGCTTCCTGGGCTCAGTGAACAGTGTGCACAGTGAGATACAGCAAGACAAAAAGAAATCATATTTCATTTCTCCAAGTAGACGTCCCTCATCAGTAAGGAAGGCTATGAGACTACCCAGTCCATAGGGTCTATGAAGATAAAATAGGAAAATGCACAGCAGGGCCCCATCAGGGTCCCCACAGAACTGAGGAGTGTTTGTTGGTCTGTTAATTCATTCCCTTTGCCCCCACAGTTCCATTTTAACTCTGTCAGCAAACAAATGCATGTTCATGCAAAACACACTGATACTTGTTATTAATTTCCACGTGCAATAATCTGCCCCAGAGTGCACTGTACTGACATGGAGAACAACACGGGTAGTTCAGGGATGGGAGGGGACAGGTTTGGTATCCAGACCCCTGCCTGCCCTGGCCCAGGTTCTGACCTTGAGTCCTTCCCTTGACATGGAGTCTTGTGATTTCAAGTGACAAAAAGAATCCATCTTGAAAAGGACTTAGGTAAGAAAGGAGGAAGTCTTCTCCAGTGGCTCAGCATTAAAGAACCTGCCTGCCAATGCAGGAGACATAAGAGATGTGGGTTCGATCCCTTGGTCGGGAAGATCCCCTGGAGGAGGGCATGGCAACCCACTCCAGTATTATTGCCTGGAGAATCCCATGGACAGAGGAGCCAGGTGGGCTACAGTCCATAGGGTCACAAACAGTTGGACACAATTGAAGTGACTGAGCATGCACACAAGAGAGGTGGGAGGAGAGAAGTTGCCTTAGGGATAATCTACCCATGAGTTCCACTGGCATCACCAAGGAGCCCTCACTTTATTCAGACCCTCTTTCCTTCTCAGCAGTTGCAATCTCCCCAGTGGAGTTGAAATGCCTGCTATGTGCTTCATGGCTCCATGTCTTTAACTTTTGGCAAATTCAGCAGAAAATAGTTGATCTTCTCTTACAGCTGCTAAAAAGGGCTGACTTTTATTAACAAAGGTGCCCCATGGGTCTTCCAAGAGCCAGTCACTCTGCCTGGGAAGGTAGGGTTGGGGAGAGATGTGTATATGCTGATGGTATGCTGATGGGCTTAATCCTAGATCACAATCCACCTCCCTGAACTGGCAGTGGGGGGCAGGTTCACCCAAAACACATGGTGGAAGGGAGGAGCACCCCAAAGAACAACCAGACTTGCTGGTCTTGAGAAGGGAACTGACTCTGTGCAGGTGACAACAGCATGTGTCCCCTGTAGCCTTTGATATCTCCATCTTCTAGCTTCCACTGAGACAATGGAAAGCGTTCTCTTTCACAGAAGTGACATAAAGCCTGAAAAGGGTGTCCTGTAGAAAAAAACACCAACCAACTGCATTTTATTGCCTAGGATTCAGAGAGCTATGTTCTTGAAACCAAGATGCCATTCGTATTTGTATTTCTGCAGGCCTCAAATCCCACGCTTCTGATAGTTTACAGTTTAAGTAACTTTAGAAAGAAGTGTCATTGTTTCTGGTTCTAGCAGCTGTTGGAGCAAACCCTTGTCCAAAGGACATATCTGGGCTCAGCAACGTAGATTGTCAATGGAGCAGCCTTTCGGAGCAGGCTCGGCTACTGAATCATGTGGGTGCAAATTTACCTCGCCCTCCACACTTGGTAAAAGTGACATTGATTCTTCCTCAATTCAAGAGAAAGTGAAACTGTTAGTTACTCAGTCATGTTCAACTCTTTGTGATCCCTTGGACGGCAGCCAATCAGGTGCCTCTGTCCATGGAATTCTCCAGGCAAGCAAAAAATGGGCCAAGAACTAAACAGACATTTCTCCAAAGAAGACATACAGATGGCTAACAAACACATGAAAAGATGCTCAACATCACTCATTATTAGAGAAATGCAAATCAAAACCACAATGAGGTACCATTTCACACCAATCAGAATGGCTGCAATCCAAAAGTCTACGAGCAATAAATGCTGGAGAGGGTGTAGAGAAAAGGGAACCCTCTTATACTGTTGGTGGGAATGCAAACTAGTACAGCCACTATGGAGAACAGTGTGGAGATTCCTTAAAAAACTGGGAATAGAACTGCCATATGACCCAGCAATCCCACTTCTGGGCATACACACTGAGGAAACCAGAATTGAAAGAGACACGTGTACCCCAGTGTTCATCGCAGCACTGTTTATAATAGCCAGGACACGGAAGCAACTTAGATGTCCGTCAACAGACGAATAGATAAGGAAGCTGTGGTACATACACACAATGGAATATTACTCAGCCATTAAAAAGAATACATTTGAATCAGTTCTATTGAGATGGATGAAACTGGAGCCCATTATACAGAGTGAAGTAAGCCAGAAAGAAAAACACCAATACAGTATACTAATGCATATATATGGAATTTGAAAGATGGTAACGATAACCCTATATGTGAGACAGAATAAGAGACACAGATGCATAGAACAGTCTTATGGACTCTGAGGGAGAAGGTGAGAGTGGGACGTTCTGAGAGAATAGCATCGAAACATGTATATTATCATATGTGAAACAGAACACCATTCCAGGTTCGATGCATGAGACAAATGCCCAGGGCTTGGGCAATGGGATGACCCAGAGGGATGGGATGGGGAGGGAGGTGGAAGGGGGGTTCAGGATGGGGAACACATGCAAACCCATGGCTGATTCATGTTAATGTATGGCAAGAACCACTACAATAAAAAAAAAAAGAATACTGGTGTGGGTAGCCATTTCCTTCTCCAGGGGATCTTCCTGACCCAGGAATCCAACCCAGGTCTCCTGCATTGCAGGCAGATTCTTTATTGTCTGAGCCACCAGGGTAGCTCCTCGATTCAGGAAAGTTCTATAATATTCATACATCCTGAGGAACATATACTCTGCACCTTTTCTGAACTGGACTGGATGCACTTGAATCCCACCTTGTATGGTTATTAAGAAGAGTGTTGACAAAAATTCAGTTAACTATCAAGATAAGAAGAAAAAAAGGAATTTTACTCAAGCCAAACAGGATTATATCCCAGGAAGCAGATTCTCGAGAAAGCTCTGAGAAATGTCCCACCTGTTGAAAGTTGAAGGCACAGTCATATACATTTTTGAGACAAAGGATCATACATTAAAATGACATACTGTTAGTTTACATAAAGTTCACCAAGGATATATAGTCCAAGTAAATGCACAGTAAGTGAAGAGTAAGTCATCATGACCCTCTACATAGCTGAGAAAATACACCATTCTTTTAAGAAGTTGCATTGGTAGCATCAAAAGAAAGAAAAAACGGTATTTATGGTTGAGCAGCCACCCCCATCTTGGAGGAGCTCTGCTTAATGTGTAATGCAGGTACACACTGCTTGCTAGGGAGGGAGGAGGTCCAAGCAAACACAGAGAAAGAATCTTATGTTTAATAGTTTCTTGTCCTGCCTTAAAATATAAATTTTATTTCATCATTCCCCCCCCACCCTTGAACATTAATCTTTCAATAGAAAGCATCAGGTGATCAAATCCTTGGTCCTCCGAAGCCAGGGTAGTTGCTTACCTGCTCTGGTTCCATCATGTCCCTCGGTGCCAGGTCTTAACAGCCCAGTTCTTCCTTCATTTTAAAAGGTTAGTCTAGTAGAATGCTTGACAAGGTCTGTGAGTCAATTTTAAGTTGTCCAATAGGACTTATGCCAACTTTATCTTTTATGTGCATTGTGCATGCCCATTATTGTTATAAACTATAGACACAATCAATAGTTTCAAGTCATCTAGATATCATTATTTTAGTTGAAGTTTTGCATATACATTGAGACATACAAGAGATTATCACTTTATAAATTATATAGAACACAGTCAATATAGCCAACAACAAAAAACAAAGTCGGAAACAGAGACTTAAGTTATGAATCCCCAGAACTGAACCATTTATCCAAGATTCATTTAGAAAGGGGACTCATCAGTGGAAAAATTTGATTTTGTGTGGGAGTCAATACTCGGTTATATTGGAAGGTTCATCTGATATAATAGCACAACACTGTCTAGATTATAGCATAAGTTTTTCCCTGCAAAGCAGTCTTAAAAGTCAAGAATGGTTTGCTTTTGAAACATCATGTTTCATCATAAAAATTTCTGAATTGAGTAGATTAATTGAATGTAGTAAACAAACATGGAGGTATCTGCTGATGAGAAGTCGTTTTATAGATTATAGGAATATCTGAAGTCAGTGAAAAGGTTTATGACATGCTCATATTGGCCTTGTACTGACCAAGGAATTTGATGACAAATCCAATGATCAGTTAAACTGCTCCTAGTAGCTATACTTTGTGATAGTGTTACTAAAAAGTTTTCTTTACATCCTAAACATTAGGACAAAAACATAGCTAGAAATGAAGCAGCTTTTCTTTTTGATAGAGAGACAGACATTGGGCTTCCCTGGTGGCTCTGACGGTAAAGAATCTGCCTGCAATGCAGGAGACCTGGGTTCGATTCCTGGGTTGGGAAGATCCCCCGGAGAAAGGAAAGGCTACCCACTCCAGTGTTCTGGCCTGGAGAATTCCATGGACTGTAGAGTCCATGGGGTCACAAAGAGTTGGACACAACTGAGCGCTGTCACTTCCCTTCATTTCGCAGCTGAACTGGTAGCATGGGTCTTACAGGCTTAGTCTGGACGTGTGGGCCAGCTATCTGTTTCTGTTGTCATTTTCTTCTCCTAGCTTGGTGATACCTGGCTTAGTTGAAGCCAGGTTTTAGAAACAGAGGTCAAACTCCACTCAGGTGGGGGGCCTTTTAAAAATGAGAGATGTGAATCCAGAAATTAACGTCTTTCAGTTTGGCTGTACATGGGTTCGATTATAATACCGGATAAGGTTCTTTCCATCTTGTCTGTAAATAACCTTTTCTTTGATGTCCTTTCCAATAAAAAAATCTCTAGGTTGTAACCCATGATCCTTTCTATCTCCTGGGAACTCGCTGTAAAAGTAGTTCCCATTTTTCAGAAATATCTCAATAAGACTGTGTCAATAATGTGATGTATTTCCTTTGAACCATCAGTGTGTTAAAGAATATACATGCTTGAGTAACAGCAAGTTTTGATTCATTGGGTCTAAACCGTATTTGTATGACTGGGTCAAAATTCCCCCTTTTTGTTGCTATATCTGTTTCTCTTTTTAGTGGTGATCTCTTGAGCCCATACAGAGAAATCTTTTATCAGGTTAACAAGGTTAATGGAGAGCAGTGGACATTCTCAAGACTGGCAGGATGGATATTTAAAAACTTCCTGTTTGGCTGCAGCATCAGCAAACTGATTCCTTTTAGTTTTTAATAATTGAATACCTTACTGTTTTAATAATTGCTAACTGTTTGGCAGCTGTATATTTGTAAGCTTTAAAAAAATTTTTTTTTATAAGTTGTCCTGAGGAGGTTAAAAATCTCATTGTTTTTACAGCATTCCAAGCTGTGTGCCACTTCAAAATTAGCACGGCTGTCAGTATAATTAGTTGTTGTCCTGGCCTTTAGATAGTTGACAAGCTAGACTTAAAGCAATTAATTTGGCTTGTTATGCTGACTTTGTTTCTGATAAATAAGTTTTCAATTATGTCTACTGTGAATGTTATTGTGTATTCACCTTAATAATGTCCCTGTTCACCCTTTAAGTAGGCCTCATCTGTAAATTAGATCAGCCTTATCAATAGGGGCTTCTTGTAAGTCCTTCCTGGGAGCAAGAAAATAGTCTGTTAACAAAATGTATTTGTGGTTGTTTCTTTTCTGTACTGCTGGAAGCAAAGCTGCAAGGTCAAGGTTATTACAAGGAACCAAAGAAGTATTAGCAAAGCAATGATATTTCAGAAGAAGTTAGTCAGCTTACAGACTAGTGTGAGTGTGGTGAGAATTTAAAAGAGATTCAAATGAGTGTGGGACATAAATAGTGATAAAAGACCCTATTACTATTTCCTCAGTAGCCGTATATGAGAAAGCTGTTTCTGAAATTCCTTTCATATAAGGTGGAAGTCCTTTTGCGGCTGAGTCTTTCTAGCAAAAAAGCAAGCCATCTACAAATATTTTGGTAAAAAAATCAGAATAAGACAATAGCTGTCTCCAAACGACAAAAGACTCAACAGGCATGGTTAAAGACCTGAATACAAGGTGACTGTCAAGGAAATGTAGCCGTATTTGATGTAGAACATTTTAAGATAATAACTACAGCTATGGCTGACATACCAGGACATTTCAAATTTTAGAAACTTTGTGTAATTTCATACATTAATAATATTTACTCGTACAATATAATTTAAGAAGATTTATTATTACTCATCTGACAGTGTTTCTCAGTTGGAATTCTCAGATTTCATTCATAGAACAAGTGAGGTTCTGGGGATCCAGGATGACCAAGAACACTTACTGCTTCCAAGAGGCTGAGTTGAGAGGGTCTGAAAAGTGCTTTAAGGGGATATGCTTGAGCTGCAGGATGGAGCCCAGTGATTCTAGAATCAGACAAGCCTGGATATGGCCCCAAGTTCTGTGTCCTTGAGCAAGTTATTCAAACCCTGTAAGCCTCAATTTCCCAATAACTAGATAATTAGATGACCCAAGTCTCTCTCAATAAGATGCTCTTGGCTGCAAGTAACAATAATGTGCCTAGCTCACATTTAGAACACAGGACGTTTACTTCCTTCTCATCACAAGAAGCCTGGGCAGACTGCATGAATCTGGCCCAGATTAGGTTGCGCCAACTCTGTGGAAAGCAGGTGAGTGTATTCTCTTTGAGCCCAGGGGCATGGGTGGGAGGATGTCTGGATGGAGGCACTGCCTAGATGGGCAGACAGAAGGCTGAGGCACCTCTATGCTTATTCCTGAGGAGCATTTCAACCAACTCACGTCTGCAATGAAGGGTGGGATTCACTTGTTTTTCAGACTTGCCAGCCTGTCCCCATTTTTGCCTCAATAACAAATGACCCTTCCTCCTGGAGGCACCCACAGACACTTGCCTCTCTTTCTTGCTGAGTCCCATGTGGTCAGCAGGGGTGTCCTCCATGCGATGACTGGGAGATCCCTACTCCATCCAGCCTCTAAGGCTCCCATCTCAACACTGAGCTCCCAGGGTATGGGGGAGTGGCAGGGTTGGAACCTTGTCCTGACCTGAGTCTCTCAGTGGTCCCTTGTCCAAGTTAGAAGGCCTGGAGCCCCTTGGCCTGGGTGATACAGGCCAACTCTGGCTTATCTCTGTGACCCCTGTGTGGTCACCTCTCAGGCTGAGAAATGGGTGATGACATTACCCACATTCTCTGGTCATCCTAGGACAGTAAACACAGGATAAACACACAATAAATGCTGCTTGTTCTTATGTGCATTTCAGCATAATGTGGCAAAACAAGCAAACCAAAAAACCCTACATAATTTGTTTACATGCATTCAACGCTCCCAGCTGGTGTGATTCTGCAGCATGTTTGATTTTCAGTGTTTTTGTTGCTGTTGTTCAGAACTGTCCCATGGTGCTGAGATTGACTGAAAAGGCAAGCACAGTTGTGGGCTCCTCCCCAGCCTGTAGCCTGTGGGGCGCCTAAGGTCACCCTCCCGGGCTCCCTTTCCAGACAGGGATGGGCTGTCCTCGGCCTGTGTGACTATTGCCTGTGCAGGTTGGAGCAGGGGATTGAGGAAGGAGAAGGCTAGCTGAGGAAAAGCAGCTATTTGTTAATTCACTTCTCAGAGATTTCTGTGATGCTTATTAAAGGGCGTTGGCCATCCGCAGCCCCTCTTCTTAGGGTATCCTTGGGATGGATTAGGAGTTTGTCTGTTCAGGGACCCTGGTTCTATTCCTGCCCTGGCCAGAGCCTCCTCATGCCTACTGGCCCAGGAAGCGCCAGCTGTCCTCCCAGCGGGACGTCCCTGCGTGCTTCCTGGGGGGCTGCTCTTCATCCAGGAAGTATGTACGGAAACTAGGTAGTGTTGGGGGCAGGGGTGCATGCTCTGTGTTCCCCCCGGCTCTTCACCAGCGCAGTGTCACTGAACACTGTGTTTAAGGCTATTATTTAGCAAAAACTAGTTGTCAAAAGAGGGAAAATATGATGCACTAAGCTCCCAGGGGCGCTTCCCTGGTGGCTCAGATGGTAAAGAATCTGCCTGCAATGCGGGAGACCTGGATTTGATCCCTGGGTCAGGAAGATCCCCTGGAGGAAGGCATGGCAACTTACTCCAGTATTCTTGTCTGGAGAATTCCATGAGCAGAGGGGCCCGGCAGGCTACATGTAGTCCATGGGTCTGCAGAGTCGGACACGACTGAACGGCTAAGCACAGCACAGCAAGCTCCCAGGGACTTGTTAAGTGTTAGATGAGAACTGGGGTCAGTGTTGGCCGACATCTGTAACTGAGCAGAAACCTTAGTCCTTGTTTGGAGAGCTAACAAGGAGGCGTGTGGCGTCCAGATGAGAGAGGCAGTAAGTCGATGGTGAGTGACCTCTGTGGGGGCCCAAATGATTCCACGTCTCAGGGATATCAGTGCAATGTCTCAGGTTCTAACTTATTCAGTAATCATTTACAGATTACTTAGTACCTACTGTATACCTAGTCAATACCATCTCAGTTCTGCCTCAAACCTCCATGAGACAAGTATTTTATATACCAGATAGAGTACTTTGGTTTATAAATGACAAAAAACTCAACCTAAAATGTCTTAAACAAAAGTGTATCCCCACCCCCACCATGTGCTTTGAAAGGTTCATGGATATACCAGCGTCAGGAACAGTTTGATCCAGCATCCAGTTGATGTCACTTGGCAACATCTCTCAGTTCTCTTTGGAAGCTGGGCTCCCTTCTCAGTCAGTCTTTCCCCTCAAGTGTGAAAGTCACTCCCAGAACCTCATTTTTCAGGGCTGACATCTAACGAGGAGAAGTGTGAGTCTTCGAACCAGCATCCTCTACCTAATCCTGTTGCCCCTTCTTGGGTCTTACTGGATTGTGTGCTCATCCCTGAACAGCAACCATGGCCCCAAAGAATGCAGAGCACTGACTCACGCCTGAAAAACAAGGCTTACTCCTAAACCAAGGATGGAGTTGACTTCACATTACAGGGGCTGCAAGTGGGAAAGGGGGACGTTGAGAGACTTTCACAGGAAAAGCATGAAGAGCCCCTGAGTGACAAGACAGCAGATCTCCACTGCAGTGGAGTAAAATGTGCCACCTCAAAAGATGCCCCCTGGCCGTAAGGACCATTTTGAGCTGAGGGCAGTCTTTGTTTCATTTGTATTTTACTTTGTTTTTGTTTGAGGGGGGCTTTCTTGGGGAGGGGGATTGTTTTCTGTTTTGCTTTGTCTTTACATCCTGAAGGTTGTCTTGAAGAAGCAGGTACCAAAACAGATTTCTGGCCTCCACCTGTTTCCTGAAAGCAGAACATACATTTATAATGCTGTCTTCTCCTCCCCTTTCTAACTAGAAAGAACCAGAGACAAACCTAGACTCCTACCACCTGGCGACATCCTGGTAGGAATCTGCCTGACGGAACTCACTGACTACTCTTTCTTTTCCATCAGTCCCCCCATGCGCTTGCCTTACAACTTGCCAGCCTAGAAACTCAAATTCTTGTCACCTCTCCAAAAGAAGGAAGCCAAGATGTGTAGAGGAAAAAAACACTTCTTTCTTCCTCCCATCCACCAGCACACTACTATTTATCACACCATTTTATAATTAGGAAAATTAAAGTTCGGACAATGTGAGTGATCTCCCTGAGGTTACACAACAGATTGAGTGAAATTGCTGAGATTCTGTCCCCAGGCGTCTTAACTCTGTTATTTGACAGCTTCCTGAGCCTCAACTAGATGTTTATGTGTGGTCCAAGATTACACTGTGGCTCTCTCAGTATTCCCTATAGGTGGCAGAATAAAGTTTTAAATGGAGTAGAGTTCAGTAACAATTGAAAAATTCATCTAAAAAAGATCACTGTCTCAATAATTTGAAGTTTAATATTAAATTTAAAACCCATTTTCCAGCTGAATGCCTTCCTTTGCTGTTTTGTAATAATGGCCCTTTTATTTCCAAGGATTGCTGAGGCAGTGAGTTTCAAACACTCCATGATGCCGGCAACCAGTTATATTTCCCCGGAGGAATCAGGACCACTGACTCTCCCAGGGTGTGTCAGTCTCTTGCCTGAGAGACATCATCTATCTCAGGCACGAAGAGGTGAGCTCCTCTTCTGTGATTCGCTTTTTCATTTAGGATATCTGTCTGTTCACATGCTCATAAAGACTCCGATGGTGGTGGTGGCCTGATTTGGAACACTGCTTCCCCAGGAGCCCCTTCCTTTTCTTGATCTGTAGCAGAAAAGCCCCTCCAATGGCAATGAGAACTGATATCAGAGTGTGTGTGTGTGTGTGTGTGTGTGTGTGTGTTTAGTCGCTCAGTCACGTCCAACTCTTTGCAACCCCATGGACGGCAGCACACCAGGCTTCCCTGTCCTTCACTCTCTCCAGGAGTTTGATCAAACTCATGTCTACTGAGTCGGTGATGCCATCCAACCATCTCATCCTCTGTCGCCCTCTTCCCTCCCGCCCTCAATCTTTCCCAGCTTCAGGGTCTTTTCCAATGAGTTGGCTCTTCACACCACGTGCCCAAAGTATTGGAGATCTCAGGGTACTGACGGGTAAAAAGCATCTGAGGCCAAACTGAAGATTTCACACAGTTCTGTAGCAGCTAGGAATATTTCTATGAATAGAAAAAATGTGTCTTAGGGGGAGGGAGATGTGCTTTGGCGGGGAGTGGGGATAAACTGGCCAGTTCCCAGTTGTCTTGTATTACAGCCAATGGCAAGTGAAGGAACACCTTCTGCCTAAGAGAAACACTTGAGGGCTTAGAATAAGCTATTATGTTTGGTCTGATACATCTAAACTTTAATTGTTTCTACAATGAATTTCTTTTTAAATGGATGAAAATACTCAAGTCATTGTTAATGTGGATGTGAACCATCCACTCACTATTTGAAAAGTTTCCTCCTACCCGATTTAATGAGTAATGTCCTCACAAAAATGGAGACAGTTTTGTATCTGCCACCATTACAGCCACTAGGACCATCAGCATCCTTTGTTTGCAGGCAGCACAGACTGCCTCAGTTGATTTCAGTCGGTTATGGCAAGGCCTCCACAAGTTCACATAAGGGGTTGATAGAGTGAAACATCCAACTAAGGTGGTTTCTGGTTTCTCCCCAGAAACAGAAAGTACATGATGCACCCAGAACCCAGAGCTCCGGCCTCAATGGAGAAGAGACTTTTTAAAGTAACAGAAAGCTCCTGCTTCTCTCTTTCCCTCATTAAAATGGAAGATTCCAGACATCAACTCCAGAAATATACTCAGACCCACCAGCCTCAGTAGTGTATTTGACAAAAGGGGTGAAGCAACCAACACTGGCGAGCTACATCCAGATAATGAGCCATGAGTCTGGTCTTTCTTTCCACCAAGGAATGCAGTTTGATCAGACAGAGAAGAAAGAGGTATGTCTTATTTTCCCCATTCTTCCTCATTTCAGACCATCCAATGAAGCTTCAATCAGCATGCTCAGGTTTTCAAATCAAAATCCATTTTGAATTTGTTTAAGAGAAGTGAAGCGTATTCACTGATTCAGGTATGTTCCTTCTGGGCTGTTTCATCACCATCTTTGGAAAAACACGTGAGATGGGGTCCACGGATGGACTGTGACCTGTCCTGCAGGGAGGTGAAATGCTGTGATTAGAACCGTGCCCTTGCAGATTAGATCCACTCCTAAAGCACTTATCTGATGGGTCTTGGTTCATTAGTGATTCCCAGTGACTTTGCCCTCCAGCATTTCCAGGAGGTGGGGTCTTTAGTGTCTTGAGGACACATTCCCTGTGTCTGGAAAGTGATGCATTCCGATGGGAAAGTGTGAGACCAGGCAGACTGCTTCCTCCTCCTGGAGGTTCCTCGTGGTCCAGGCTGAAGTGCCGTGGAGCTGGTGAAACTCTTCAGGACCTGCTGGTGCCTGTGGTAAACAGAACTCAGCAGGCACTGCCGGTGGCTCTTGCCGGGGAAATGCAAGATTGATGCTAAAAAAAAAAAAATCAATAAATTTTTTTCAAGAAAAGCTGAGAATTGTGCATTTTTCACTGATTTTTCAGTAGGAAAATACATCTGCAAGGCAGCCCGTTGTGTAGTGCCTGCCACCAGGGCTGTGATCACGGGCAGGGGTTCTTGACTTATAAAGACATTTAACAAGTGTCCTTAATGACTCAGAGAAGTAGCATCCAGTGCTCTTCAGAGAAGCACATGCAAACGTGGGACAAAAGCATCTAGAGGGGTCGGAGGAGAGGCTTTGCCTCACGTGGTCCACAAAGGAGCCTGGGTCCTCCCTCTCTCCCCTCCATCCCCCATGCCCGCCCGTGATCACAGCCCTGGTGCCAGGCGCTACACAACGGGCTGCCTTGCAGATGTATTTTCCTATTGAAAAATAAATGAAAAATGCAGGATTCTCAGCTTTTCTTGAAAAAAATTTATTGATTTTTTTTTTTTTTTTGTAGCATTGATCTTGCATTTCCCTGGTAAAAGCCACCGGCAGTGCCTGCTGCATTTAAATGCAGTCCTTGTTCCCAGAACCACATCCCTGCCCACTCAATCGGTCTATTACCTTCCTGGACTTCTTAGTCACTGGAACTCGAATCCTGCTTCTTGGTGGTAATCACCCCATTGCTTTCCAGTATGTCCTACCACCAACTCCCAGTGGCACTGGACCTTGAAAGATCCTTCCTTTGGCCCCACGCCTCTATGGAGCCACTGCCTCCTTCCTTCTTTCACAGCCGGTCTCGTTGGAAGTATTATTTCATATTCCACCTCCATTTCCACCTCTCCTCGCCAGAGAATCCACTCCATTTGGTACTTTCCTTGCATTCAAGCCAGACCCTTCTTGTGAAGGTCCCTGGCACCCTGCGCCTCACTAACCCATCTTTCCCTGAGTGTCTTGTCCATCGGCAGATTCAACACTGGTGCTCACTTCCTTCTCTCAACATCCTTTTGTTACTGAAAGGGACATCCAGCTGCTCGCTGCTCAGAAGCCAACACTTGAGAGGCAAGGTTGGCTGCCCAATGAGGAGACCTGGGTTTGCTCCCTGGGCTGGGATGATTCGCTGGAGAAGGGAATGGCTACCCACTCCAGTATTCTTGCCTGGAAAATCCCATGGACAGAGGAGCCTGGTGGATTACAATCCATGGGGTCGCAAAAAGTCAGACACAACTGAACGACTAACACTTTCACTTCACTTCACAGGATATGGCTCAAAATATTGTCCATAGCCCTTCAGGAGAAACTTAACATCCTTGACTTTGTTTAATGGTTAAACTATTACTTTTGGTCTAATTTGACTGTTTTTCTTTGCTTCTGCATTTTCTCACTTCTCTGATTAAACTTATTCTTTGGTTCAAGTTTTTCTAAGAAAAAAAGGCAGACAGAGGATATGGGTGGGGCAGGGCGGGGAGGACCATAGAATCCCGCTCTGTTTCACTTTCTGCAATCCTTGAAACATCACAACAGCCCACAGCCTGGTTTCCTCCCACTTCACTGGCCCTTCCTTTTCAGTCTCCTTTTCACACTCGGCTTCCCCTACCTGCATGTTAAATAGTCCACAGAGATGCACCCTGGGTCTCTTCTCTCATCACTGTATTTCTTTCTATAGTTAATCTTAGCATTCTCTGGGCCTTCAAGACTGCTATGAGGACTTCCCTGGTGGCTCAGATGGTAAAGCGCCTGCCTACAATGAGGGAGACCTGGGTTCAATCCCTGGGTTGGGAAGATCTCCTGGAGAAGGAAATGGCAACCCACTCCAGTATCCTTGCCTGGAAAATCCCATAGATGGAGGAGCCTGGTAGACTACAGTCCGTGGGGTCGCAAAGAGTCGGACACGACTGAACGACTTCACTTTCACTTTCAAGACTGCCTGTACGTTAATGTATCCCGAAGTCATGTCTCTAGAATATCCCTACCTTTTAGTGCTAGACTCGTGAATCCAGTTGTTTCACTGATGTCTGCATCTGCGTGTCTCATGGGCAGTGCAGCATCCACAGGCCATCCATCCTTCAGCCTCTTTCTCCAGACCTCACTCAGGGTTTCCACTTGGCTGAACTGAAGCACAACCCACTGATCAGCAAAGAAATAGAGGAAAACAATAGAATTGTAAAGACTAGAGATCTCTTCAAGAAAATTAGAGATACCAAGGGAACATTTCATGCAAAAATGGGCACAATAAAGGACAGAAACAGTATGGACCTAACAGAAGCAGAAGATATTAAGAAGAGGTAGCAAAAATACACGGAAGAACTATACAAAGTCAAGACAACCCATTCCTTTTATTCACTTTCCCTTACTCTCCTTGTATCCCACTCACCACTAACATTTGATTTTATGTCCATCGTTTCCCTGAAATCCCACTTTCCTCATCCCCACAGCATCATTTCTTGCCTGGTTCCCACACAGCCTCCTAACTGGACTCCTGACCTCTACAGCTACTCCCCTGCCCCTCTTCACTCCCTGGGGCAGATCGAGTGACTTTTTGAAGAAAGAAATCTGGTCATCTGCCTCCTCTGCTGTGGGTCCTCCCCAACTCCAGTCACATATGGGGTGAAGTCAAACCCATTCCTGTGGCTCCAAGCCCAGCATGGTTCCCTAAGCCTCCTCTTGCACCACTTTCCTCTTCTGTCTCTGCCTCAGCCACAGGGCCTTTGCACATGCTCTTCACTCAGCCCAAAGCACTCTCCCTCCTCTCCTTTATGGTCACTGCTGGTCACCACCACATCTCAGCTCTGTTGTCATTCCCAGAAGGGTGACCCTCCTGGAGCAGGTGGGCATCCCTGTGCTGTCCCCCATTCCTTGTTGACATGTACATGCCTCCTGTGGTCACTCAGTTCCTGTTTGTCTTCTCTGCTAAATTGTCAGCTCATGCTTTTTGTTCATCAGGCAATGCACAGCATATAGCATGCAATAGGAACTCAAAACATATCTATAAAATGAACTACAGGTAATAGTTCTTTGTACATGGAAATCAGAAGTTTGAAAAGGCTAACATTAGAAGTTCTAACAGTTAGAACTGGACATGGAACAAGAGACTGATTCCAAATCTGGAAAGGAGTACGTCAAGGCTGTGTATTGTCACCCTGCTTATTTAAGTTATGTGCAGAATACATCATGTGAAATGCCAGGCTGCATGAAGCACAAGCTGGAATCAAGATTGCTGGGAGAAATATCAATAACCTCAGATACACAGATGACACCACCCTTATGGCAGAAAGCAACGAACTAAAGAGCCTCTTGATGAAAGTGAAAGAAGAGAGTGAAAAAGTTGGCTTAAAACTCAACATTCAGAAAACTAAGATCATGGCATCCAGTCCCATCACTTCATGGCAAATAGATGAGGAAACAATGAGTGACTTTATTTTCTTGGGCTCCAAAATCACTGCAGATGGTGACTGCAGCCATGAAATTAAAGGATGCTTGCTCCTTAGAAGAAAAGCTGTGACCAACCTAGACAGCATATTAAAAAGCAGAGACATTATTTGCCAACAAAGGTCCATCTAGTCAAAGCTATGATTTTTCCAGTAGTCATATATGAATGTGAGAGTTGGACTATAAAGAAAGCTGAGCGCTGAAGAATTGATGCTTTTGAACTGTGGTGTTGGAGAAGACTCTTGAGAGTCCCTTGGACTGCAAGGAGTTCCAACCAGTCCATCCTAAAGGAAATCAGTCCTGAATACTCATTAGAAGGACTGATGCTGAAGATGAAACTCCAATACTCTGGCCACCTGATGCAAAGATCTGACTCATTGGAAAAGATGCTGATGCTGGGAAAGATTGAAGGCAGAAGGGGACAACAGAGGATGAGATGGTTGGATGTCATCACCAACTTGATGGACATGAGCTTGAGCAAGTTCTGAGAGCTGGTGATGGACAGGGAAGCCTGGCGTGCTGCAGCCCATGGGATTGCAAAGAGTCAAACACGACTGAATGACTGAACTGAACTGAATGACACAGTGCAGCTGCAGTGGCTGCAGGAACCAAGTCCAGGTGTGAGACACCAAAGCCCAGGGTGCTGCTCCACGTGGATACTCCTGCACCCCCTCCTTCACTGTTTCTCTGCAGGAGCGGCTGGACTTCAGCTCTATCAGCCCGCATGTTTCTGTTCATGCTCAGGAAGAAAATGCCATGTGTTGCTGAGTTTGTAATTTACTGAGCACAGACGTTCACTCATCAAACAGGCTGGTTCAGTCACTCATTTTAAAAGATTTGAAGATAAACCTTCTGCGAAGATCAGTCATTTGTGTTATCTATTATCATCTATTAAGAAGAACGTGTGTAACGAGATTAATACATGGTGGGCCCTCTACATCTGTGAGTTCTGCATCCGCAGATTCAACTGACCTCAGATGGAAAATATCTGGGGAAAAATTCCAGAAATTTCCAAAAAGCTGAACTTGGATTTGCTGCACAAGCAACTCTTTGTTGTTACTGTTCAGTCCCTCAGTTGTGTCTGACTCTGCGACCCCACGGACTGCAGCACGCCAGCCTTCCCTGTCCTTCACTGTCTCCCAGAGCTTGCTCAAACTTATGTCCATTGAGTCAGTGATGCCATCCAACCATCTCTATCACCCCCTTCTCCTCCTGCCTTCAATCTTTCCCAGCATCTTTTCCAATGAGTCGGCTCTCCGCATCAGGTGGCTAAAGGATTGGAGCTTCTGCTTCAGCATGAGTCCTTCCAATGAATATTCAGGGTTGATTTCCCTTAGGACTGACTGGTTTGATCTCCTTGCAGTCCAAGGGACTATAAAGAGTCTTCTCCAGCACCACCAGTTTGAAGGATCACATTCGTACATGACTACAGGAAAAACCATAGCTTTGGCAACTCTTTACATAGCACTTAAATTGTATTTCCAACTGTGTACATAGCATATATCTCGTTTTAGGTTTTATGAACAAAGTGATGTGATGGAAAGCGTGGCAGGATGTAAGTAGGTTGTATGCCAATGCTATGCCAGTTTATATAATAAAAAACCTGAGCATCCATGGATTTTGGTGTCCTCGGGTGGTCCTGGAGCCAATCCCCTGTGAATATTGGGGAATGACTGCAATTCACAAGAAAAGCATGGCAAATATACTTATTTTTTTGACACACCAAATCTTTTAGTTGTTACAAGTGCACATAAATTTTATGAAGTGGTAATCATTAATATAATGTACATAAACTTTTTATTCTCACAGTTAATTATAATTGTGAAAGGCAGGATGATCACATGGAGAGTCACCAGACCACAACCCCTACAGAGTAAACTGTAACCTTAAAGTGTACCCACCACCTTCTTATTTGTCTAATTTTTTTTTAATATTTGTGCTGTAAACATAGGTCAGTCAGTGTGCTGAGTGTGATCTAGGCTTATGTCCATCTCACCTGCATCAAGTTCTCAGAGCCATTTGTGCATTCTCACAATGGAGGGTCTCCTCGACTCCATCAGTTGGTGGTTGATTTACTTCTGTGATTGTTTATTACCACTGTTGAAAGACATGTGCATAATTCACCACGCCCTTGTCCATGGATCCAAATGGCTCAGCAGCCTGGGAAACCCTGCACCCCTTCCTCTCCATGGAGACCAGTGTCTTCACGACAGGCTCCAATGTCACAGCTGTCAGCTCGGGGGGCTAGAGGAGGATGGGGTGGGGCTGCAGCCGCAGGAGGGCCCAAAACCCCACACCAAGTTCAGCCCTGGCAGGGCCGGGGTCCTCAGCTGTCCCGGGGGCACTCCTGCCTAGTCTCCTGCCACTCCACCGACAGCCATGGTCACTCCTCACTCATCTCTAGTTTGTACCTGGACTCAGCTCACCTATTTTGGGCAGGAGCACTGGTCTTCCTGGAGGCGAAGTGACTGCTCCTGTTCACCATCACAGAGGAGCCAAGGAGCTTCCTGGGCTTTCCTGGTGGCAATGACTATGAAGAACCCATTTTCCTCCTCCAGGGGTGACACACGCCCTTCCTAAGGATACTGCGGAGAAAGCTGGAGTCTCCCCTCCCCTTCTCTGTCATCTGTATCCACAAGGACTTCTTGGTCATGTGTGAAGCAAACCTGCCCCAAACTGCAATATACACAGAGGACACACACAGTCTCCTCTGACTCGCAAGGGGCAGGTTGGATCAGGGCTGAAGTGATACCATCAGAATCCGTGCTCAGCTCCAAGTCACCGCGCTGATGCTGCTCTCAGATGGGATGACCCCCAGCCGTCACCGGGTCATGTCACACCTCCTTCACACTGAGCAGGACACACGGGGCCCCTCCCAGTTTCCAAGGCTCCTCTTCTTTGCCCTGATGGCATCACTGCCAGCCTGACTATTGCTGCGGCAGGAGACAGATGCATGCATGGTGGGCTCAGACCCGCATGAAGGGGAGACAGCACTCTGCCAGGGAAATCAAGGTGCAGTGAACCAGGAAGCAGGTCAGTGGGTGCTGAACCCTGAGACTTTCTTGCGACCAAGGCCAGGGAGGTGGATGCTGATCTTTTATTTGTGAACTTCTCCACTAGAGCAGCTCACAGGGGACAGTGTGGAACCAAGGAGAGGACAGAAATGTGAGCCAGAACATAATGATAAGGGTCACGGTGGTTCAAGAGTCACAACCCTCTCAGGCAGCCTGGGATGCAGAGGGCAGGCCCCTGAAACCCCCTTTGCACTCTGAGCGGAACTGATGATCTTGGTGGAAAACAAAACATGAGACGTGTTAGAGCACAAACGTGCTTGTTGTCATTCTCAGCCCCTGGGCCAGGTGTTAGGCAGATTAGCGCTTCACAGCATTTTTTTTTTATTAAGTTGGTTTATTTTCTATTTTTTAATTTTACAATATTGTATTGTACAGAGTGAAGTAAGCCAGAAAGAAAAACACCAATACAGTATGCTTCACAGCATTTTAAAGCCTCCTGCCTCCTGATAGAAACGAAACTGTTTCAGAAAGAAAAATACCATCTCCCGTGGGTTGCAGTGTGATCCCTGTGGGGGCCATGCCTCCAGCTGAGTCAGTTCAGTTCAGTTGCTCAGTCGTGTCCGACTCTTTGCGACCCCATGGACTGAAGCAAGCCAGGCTTCCCTGGCCATCACCAATTCCTGGAGCTTACTCAAACTCATGTCCATCGAGTCAGTGATGCCATCCAATCATCTTACCCTCTGTCATCCCCTTCTCCTCCTGCCTTCAATCTTTCCCAGCATCATGATATTTTCCAATGAGTCAGTTCTTTGCATCAGGTGGCCAGAGTATTGGAGTTTCATCTTCAGCATCAGTCCTTCCAGTGAATATTCAGGACTGATTTCCTTTAGGATAAACTGGTTGAATCTCCCTGCTCTCCAAAGGACTCTCAAGAGTCTTCTCCAACATCACAGTTCAAAAGCATCAATTCTTCAGCACTCAGCTTTCTTTATAGTTCAACTCTCACATCCATACATGACCACTGGAAAACCCATATAGCTTTGATTAGATGGACCTTTGTTGGCAAAGTAATGTCTCCGCTTTTTAATATGCTGTCTAGGTTGGTCATATCTTTTCTTCCAAGGAGCAAGCGTCTTTTAATTTCATGGCTGCAGTCACCATCTGCAGTGATTTTGGAGCCCAAGAAAATAAAGTCTCTCACTGAAAATAAAGTCTCTCCAGCTGAGAGTCATCAGTTGCAAATCCTCCATCCGAGAAGGTGTGTTCAGAGGTCTGCTTTTATAGTGTGTGCTATTAAAACAGTATTTTACTCAGTTGGAGATAGCTTGAGAGAGAGATGGAGAGAGATTATCTGTATTCATCATAAACTCCTTTGGTTAGACATAGACTGTAAAGCAGTTAAATCAATTAGAAAGCAGGGGGTTTTATTTTTTTCTAATTGTGGAAAATCTGTATCTCCTGAGAAGGACCACAGGACACAGGACCGAAATGATAAGACTCAGTGCCTGGGGACTCAGCTAACCCTTTACCGTCATGAAGGACATCGTCCTGAAGCTCACTGCTCAGAGCCGGCCTCACTGGCATCCTAGTATTTCTCCAACTGTTCGGGAGGAAGAGAGCGAGATAGAGGAGTTGGTGCGAAAAGGTCAAGAGGAGAAATTCAACCATGCTGTCTAGAAGGACTGATGTCTAATCTATTTATTCCATGGGCAAGAGCCATCTGCAGGAACAATCCAGGAGGTCCAGAGTCAACAGTTCTGGGACACTGTTGATGTGGGTGGAGGTTGGAATCTACCCCTGGACCTCAGAGACCCTGGATGAGCCCTGGGAGGAGTGCCTGTGTCCTGGGTTCCCGCCCAGACCACACCTCGAGTGTTTGTTCCACATTAAGATCAGAGCAGGCACCTCAGGAAGCCAACAGGGGAGGGGGTGCCGCTTCCAGAGCTCAGGAATACAGGAGGAAAGGAAACCCAGGGGACTGAAGGCCGAGCCTGAGGGTTCACGTCAGGGCTAGCGTTAGAGTCACTGTGACTCTGGGCAGCTTGTATGTGGGAAGTCAGCATGTGTCTGGATGTGAACCCAGGAGAGAGAATGACCCAAGTGAGGCAGGATCACCTCAACTCTTGCGGGAGAAGGATGAAACCACGAGACACCATCCTGGACACCAAAATGTGAGGGTTCTGGTCAAGGAAACCACCCTGAGCTGGCCATGCTCTCTCCCTTGGTGAGCACTTCCCTCACTGGAGGCAGTATGTGCCAGGAGCTTCGCTCTCGGAATGGACCGCATCCATCCGAGATGCTAGAAGGATTCATGGATGGAGTCTTAGTCCCCTGGACCACTGTAACAAAACCCCACAGGCAGGGCATCTGTGGAGCAACAAACATTTATTACTTATGGTCCCGAAGGTTGAAGTCCAAGAGCAGGGTGGCAGCCTGACAGGCTCCAGCGAAGGCCATCTTCTGGGCTTCAGGCTGCCGGCTTCTGGCTGTGCCCTCACACGGCAGAAGGAACAGGGAACTCTCTGGGGCATCTTTAATAAGGAACTAACCCCATCCACAAGGGCTCCACCCTCATGACCTATTCACCTCCCCAAGGCACAGAGATGCTTGGTGGAGAGAGTGGGGATTCAATATCCTGTGAAGTATTGAAGTCCACAGATCAGACCCACTAGAGTCTGGTTCAAGAATCCCGTGGAAACGCTGAGCCACAGACAAGCAAAGGGGGGTTCTGGTGCTGAGGGACCAAATGAGTTTGCACATGTCAGCCTCCCCTCTGCTCTAGAAAACTGTGTTTGCTGTGGACTGATAATTGCACCCACAGCAGGGCAGAATCCAGAGAACAGCTGTGTCTTACCCACTGAGGTTTTAACTCCCAGTTCTGGGCATCTGGGTTTCATCCCCTGCCTCTGGACTTGGTGATCAGGTACTTGACAGAACAGAACTCCAAATATTCCGTGAGGAATGAGAGAATGTTCATCTTACCCACCAAACAGAGGTAGGGCGGGAAGGATACTCCACATGGTTGGGGGTGCGGTGGGCTTCGTGGCTTTACACGTTGGTACTGTGATTACCTTTCCAGTGTGACAGAGTAACAGTGTGGCTGAGACAGTTTGGCACCGCCAGTTTCAGGCAACGGCTTGTTATCTAATTCCTGTTAAGAGCCACTCTGGCTGGTACACACGTCCCTGGAGACTGCATCTTGTTGACGTATCGATTAGGGGAAGACAGTCCTTACTTATCTGATACCTTAACTCCTTCAAACTAGCTTCGGGCCATCGATATGTCCAGACACTCTACCATTAGCAATGGCTGCTTTCCTATCTGATTAATTTCCTTAATAAGAAAATTATTTTCTGTAAATGTTATTTGGATAGAGTTCAGTTATGACTAAGAAAATAGACATGTATGAATTGGGGCCTATGGAATTAAAACACACTGATTAATTCCACTAGAAGGGTAAAGGGAAGAAAATCCAAACTTGAAATGCTAAATGACACTGCAAACAGCCACAACTCAGGAGCCAAGGTGAAAAGCTGTAAGTGTGTTCGGATATTGTTCCTCTTGTCTTACTCCAGCAACTGAGATAGGGGAAGAACACGCTTCAGCAGGAAACCCGCTCGTGTGGGTGTGACACGTGTATGGATTGTCTGTTCTGCCCCTTCTTTCCCTCCTGAAAAACGTCATTAGATGGATTCTGGGGACTTCCCTGGTGGTCCAGTGGTTAAGACTTCACCTTATAAAGCAGGGGAATGCAGGTTGATCCCTGGTTGGGGAGGTAAGAGCCCGCATGCCTCATGGCTAGAAAACCAAAACATAAAAAACAATAGAACCAATATTGTAACAAATTCAAAAAAGACTTTTTTACACTTTAAAAAAAAAATAGAATAAATGAATGAACTCTGGATGCCTTGGCTCCGAGACCGCCTCTGTTTTGAGCCTCATGTGGTTTCCTAACTGGTCCTCCTGCCCATCCTGTGGAGCCCTGGAGCTAACAGAGCTGTGGGGGGCTGACCGGCCCGTTTCGCTTCTCTGCAGGCCAAAGATACAGGTGTTTGAGTACACAGCTGTGCACCGCAAGCCACTGATGTACCAGATGTGAAGAAGGGGGGTACAAGAAGCCTTCTAAGGAAATTCAGCCCCCATGACAATGAAAAGAGATAAAATTCACATTTCCTCACCTACCTTAACATATTGGGTCAGGCTGGGGCTCTGGGCCCAGCACATCTGGGCTTGAATCCTGAACCGGTCACGTACCAGCTCGGTCACTTGGTGAGTCCCTCCATCCAGGATGTGGCCCCAGGTCTTCACTTGTGCAATCGGGCAGGAGTGTAGACAGTGGACAGGGTGCTGTCCATCAGGTGACTTCATACCTGGCACAGAGCCAGTGCTTAAATAAGTGGACTGCTGTTATGATTAGGTCCCATCGAGGAGCTCACACACCTAATCTCAAAGGGATTTTAAACCTGTGACAGAGGTGTCATAGAAGGTGGGGCATAAGCAACAGAAGCTGGCTCTGGTTCCCTTCCGCAGTTAGGAATTTACTGAACCAATGAGGGCTTGTATCAAACACAGGTCAAGGAAGCCACAAAAAAGCACAATCTTGGGAGTCACATTGCCTTTATTCTGAGAATTAGCAGATTGGAGACTATTTTAAGAAGAACTTGGAGCATCCAGCAGAAATCATGCTGTTCCTAGGTTCCTGTCTTTCATTTTCCTTCAATTTTCCTTCTTTTTAAAATTCCCTTCCTCCCTTCCATCTTTCCTCTTCCTTTCTCTCTGGCTGTGTCGTGCTCTCGCCGTCTCTTCTGAACACAGGCAGGGGTGACGGGGCGATTCCCACACCCATGAGCCTCCCAGGAGCACAGGACAATCCACCTGGTGGAGGGCGAGGGGCAGGGACCCCATGTCCCCCCTCCCCATCCTCATCCAAGAGGAGGCAGCTGGGTCTCCAGGTCCCAGGACCCCAGGTCCTCAGAGATGACTGAACTGGACCCCTCTGTCTGTTCATCAGCACAGTGTGGGTGGGGATTCCGACCCTCATGTCAGTGGCCTCTCTCAGCTCTGAACTGAAAGGAGTGCAGCGCTGGGACCACCGTAATAGACCCACGGTCTTGGCCAGGCCGTCGGCAATTGTTTCTGCCTCTCACCTCCCTCCCTCTTATGGAGACTGGATGGGGCAGGTGGGGAGCGGGCTACGCCTTCATCTTAAATTCTTCTCGATGCCCCTGGTAGGACAGGAGGGAATGGGGACCCCATTGGACAACTGATGCAAAGACCTCTTGATTTGTTTGTTTCACTTTGTTTTTGTTCAGCTTGAAGTCTCATCAGTTCTTTGTTAATCACGCTGTTATTAAAACAATACAACATCAAAAACACTTTTATGTTAAGTAGATAGAATAGCAGCCCAACTTTAGAAAATAGGATTGAAGCCATAAAATACACGTATACTGAAAAAAAAGTACTGAGAGGCAATGGACGAAATGACATTTTATTGTGCTACTGCTGCTGCTGCTGCTGCTGCTAAGTCGCTTCAGTTGTGTCCGACTCTGTGCGACCCCATAGACGGCAGCCCACCAGGCTCCCCCGTCCCTGGGATTCTCCAGGCAAGAATACTGGAGTGGGTTGCCATTTCCTTCTCCAGCGCATGAAAGGAAAAAGTGAAAGTGAAGTCTCTCAGTTGTGTCCGACTCTTAGCGACCCCATAGACTGTAGCCTACCAGGCTCCTCCATCCATGGGATTTTCCAGGCACTGGAGTGGGGTGCCATTGCCTTCTCCGTTATTGTGCTACATGGTGGGTATTTTGGATATTTTTCTCCTGACTTCCCCAGACTTCCTGTAATGAGTTGTCCTGTCTTATATGTAAATCTGGAGCCTTGCAGAGTCAGGCTAGCTCTCCAGGAAGGTGATAAATTAAAGCTGACAGTCAGGAGGGCCTATGGAGCTGACTCGGTCACCAAAGCCCCTGGAGCCAGGAGCTTCCTTCCTCCCTTCTCCTTCCTCTCCCCCTCCCTCTTTCTACCCCCATCCCCTTTCTCCCTCTCCCCTTGGTTTCCCACCCCCTTATCCTCCTCCCACTTCCCCCCCCTCCCCCACCCCTTCCCTCCTCCCTCTCCTCCTCCCCCTGCCAGGAGATCAGCTGTGATTCCCCAGGCACATTCTCTGGAAGACAGGAGCCTTGCAGAGTCAGGCCAGCTCTCCAGGTAGGTGATTAATTACAGCTGATAGTCAGGAAGGCCTGTGGAGCTGACTCTGTCACCAGAGTCCCTGGAGCCAGGAGCTTCCTTCCAGGCTCCCTCTCCTCCCCCTCCCCCCTTCCCTCTCTGCTCCTCTTCCCTCTTCTCCCCTCCCCCTCCCTCCCTTCCCTTCCCTCTTCTCTCCTCCCTCTCCTCCTCCGCCTGTCAGGAGACCAGCTGTGATTCCCCAGGCATATCCTCTGGCAGACAGGAGCCTTGGCCCCTGAGGCACAACTAACCCCAGGTACTGACTCAGGTGTTTCTTTTGTCTCCCTCCTTCTTCCAGGGATGTGAGAGATGCAGTGTCCTGGTCAGGACCCCTTCCTCCTGACCACCCTCTGGAGGGGAGGGTCAGTGGGTGGAAAGGGACCCTTTGCAGTCTCTTCTCCCTTCTCCCTGCAGGGGAGCAGAGGGGGAGGCTGTGCTCAGGGCACTGATCAGACGGGAGGCCCTGGGGATGCACCTGCCAATTTCCCAGCAGCCGGAAGTGGGTTGTTTTCAGAAATAAGCCAGATTCTCAGTCAAGATCCTCAAAATCCATGTGGGTGTACAGAAGGCTTGGGGGTGGAGGTGAGTTTCCGATGTGTGCTTTCCAAAACAAACTCCCCAGACAGCTGGAGCAGGAACACTGCCTCTCTGCCTCCCTGACTGAGATTCACTTTAGCTCATAAAGGCCTCTGAGCTGCACAGCGTCCTCTGGAAGAGAAAGAGGAAAGCTCCCTATGATCAGACCAGAGGTCTCAGAGCTGTTTTTGAATAGAGGGCCCTTTCTTTGCAGGATGACTGGAAGCTCTGGGAAATGCTGATCCACAGCAAGTTTTAAAAACTTTATTCTTGGTATGAGAGCTCTCTTCCAACTCCCAGTCCCCAGACAGACTCTAACATAGAACTGAAAAACACCAGGAAAACTTTATTTATTCAATCTCAAGTGGCAGAAACACAGCTGAAGTAGCTTCTGCAAAAGCAAGAATCTGTTACCTTATATAACAAAGCATCCAGAGCGATGGTTTCAGGCGTGGCTTGATCTAGAGGCTAAAGTGACAGTCTCAAGATCTTGTCTTCTTTTCTCCATCTCACGTATCACATTTCTCCATGTGTGCTTTGGTGCTTGGCATGTGGCACCAAGATAGCTGCCTGGGTCTGAATCTCAGTAGCATCTGAGTCTTCTCAGAAGCTCAGCATTTTTCTTTCTCAACAGTTTCACTGAACAATTGAGAACCGCATCTCATTGGTCCACTCACTGCTCCATGCCCATCCCTGGGGTGATCTTTAGCAGCAGAATTTGATGACACAGTTATCCAGGCTCAGTCAAATCGCTGCCTTAGATCAGGAGGGGAATGAGCCCCCACCCCTCACCCTGAGGATATGGAATGATGGAGGCGATGGTTCACCAAGGAAAATGCAGGTCGGTTTCTAGAAGCAGGTGGACCACATGTAGACCCAACAACACCAACAAACACCCGTCACCCCTCAAGCTCCAGATCGTCTGGCCTGCTCCTTCGGGCCTCTTACAGGCTGGGCTCCCTTCTCCCCTCATTGCAGGGTCATCCATTATGACTTGGTCATCCATTCATTAGTCTCACATCGGGCATGTGTTGTATCTAAGCGATTAATCTCTGAGATCTTGGGAGGGCTGTGTCTTATCTCACTATGTTCTGTGACCCCAGGTCTTAGCACATCGTGTCTGCATCTGTCAAATGTCAAGTGTGTGCTTAGAGAATGAAAGGAAGACTGACTGAAGAGAAACCTGTGTCAGTCAACTTGCTTTTCTGCTCTGATGTTTTGCGGGTTCTCCTGTTGTGATCTGTATCATGTCCATGCCATCCGCCTGGAACAGCTGCAGAGAGGATATGAGGTCAGGCAGGAGGATGACTGCCACGGGTGAGGTCACTTCAGGGTCTGAACATCCATTGCCTTGGTACGGTGCATCTTTCAAAATGGGGATGAACAGGGGATATTTAAGGCTGGTTTTTTGGTGTACGTGTGTATTTTGTTTTGTTTTGTTTTTGCAAGCCTTAGGCAGTAAGGACCAGAAAGATTGAGAGCCAGCTTCAGTTCAGCTCCTCCCAGGCACACACATCTGGTCACACACAACTTTGTGACCCCCTCGCTGATTTGGAGTGGTCAGCACAGTACTGGTACAAACAAGTGCTGAATAGACTACAGCCAAGTGAATGAGTCAAATGAATGTGGCTTGCTGTGCCCTGGGCCGGTGAGGCTTAGGATTCCCATAGTTTGGGTAGAATGGGATGGGAATTAACATGGTTCAACGTCTCACACTGCCATTTTGAAACTATAAGGTATGAATGCTAATCACAAAGGGGATGGGATGGTGCTGTGGGCCCAGGTCTCCCCAAGACTCAGAGAAATTATTTGTTACCAGAAGATTTTTCCGTTTTTCTTCTTCTTTTTTAAGGTTTTGCCTCAAATGTCTTAAAGAAGTTAATCCCTCTCTTCAGACAAGCTGGTGAGCCACAATGATGACACATTTTAAGTGATGAAACAATGAAACATCCTTGAAAGCTTTTTACAAGAGAGAGGCAGATGAACCATTGTTACAACTTCAGGATGAGATAATTTACTAGCTGAATTGCTAAAATAGGAGGAATCTGGCCTTTTCTACTGTAAGGAAACAATATTATGGAGATGAAGCATTTAAAAACTGCACTGAGTTCATATTGAAACAAGAATGATTAAACAACCATTGTCCTGTCCCATTCCTTGCAGTCCTAGGAGGTTTCCAAAGTTGAGGCTCTGGTTAAAAGAAAAATGTTCTTCTCAGATGCATCTCAGTGGTATTTGTTCTGTTTTATCCCGTGGGGAGCTTGTGGCTGCCAGGCCGTCCACAGCAGGGGCGTCTGGACTCTGGGGTCTGTGTATGATGTGAGCCTGCAGCGAGGCAGCCCCAGCAAATGTCCAGAGGGTCACTGAATGTCTGGTGGGGACGGGGGATCTGAGGATGCTCGTCCACTTAACACTGCACGACCAAGACAGAAAGCACGGGCTTCCTCCTGCAGAGTCGTCACCCTCTCAGGGAGCCTGGGTCAGAGCTGCCCCTCTGCAGAGGGACCACCGGACTTAACGTGTGTTTCCATGGGAGATGCCGCATCCTCAGACACGAGGCTTTTCTCCAGGGTGTGGGTTCCAGACGGGAACGAGCCTCTTACAGGCGCTGTCATGTGTCTGGCACACTTAGTGTCTCCCAGTCCAGGAGGTCTCAGGGGATGACCGGGGGCAGAAAGGCAGGTGCGGGAGCGTGGACTTGAGTTCCCCTGGTCTCCCTGGGCTCCTCCTCTGCTGGCTGGGTGTCATCACAATTCCTGCCTCTGGGGGCGCTGTGGAGTTACAGGGGATGGTGTGTCTGCTGGGTTTGCCGGGCAGTGAGGGGGGCTGTGTTCCGTGAGCAGATATGAGTGAGTGACCAGGTGGCAACCACGTCCCGAGTCAGTGAGGATGCGCTGTGCACCTGGTCAGATCCCAGTGGGTGTGCCAGGCCCCCGGGGATGCCTTCGGATCCAGGGAAGGGACGTGCCCTAGGGATCCCCTGGGCTTTTGGCGGTTCTGAGGCTCTGGAGAGAAATGAGGTAGTAGAGGGGCTGGCGGTCCTACCTGAGCCCCTGAATTCACGTCTCATAAGCTCTTGAAGGTCAAGGGCAATTTTGTTTCAGACCAAATTCTCCACCATCTTCCCCGTCCAGAATCCTCTTTAGCAGTCGACACAGCCACCTGCCTCAGGAAGCAACACATGCCCACTTCCTCCTGCAGTTTCCTCCAGCTGCGAGATGCGGAGGAGCTGCTAGCAGCCTGGGGACAGCCCCAGGGAGTCGGGATGGTTGTGACGTGACGTGGGTTGATTCATTCACGGGCAGGGATTCAGTTACTCTGGGTGTATGACTGCTGCTTCCAGAGAGTGAGATGATGAGGGTCACGTGCTCTCACACAACCCTCCTCCCAGGCTATGAGGAAGCCAGGCTCAGACCAACCCCGACCCGCAGATGATCGTGTATTACACACATTTACAGGGAGGCCGACACTGAAGGCCCAGGTCAAGCCCTCCTGAAAGCCCGTGAACACCCCATGTCTCCTTGCTGGGACTGGATCCAGCCTCACCAGCAGGAAGGGTCTACCTGACATCCCAGAGGCAGGACCTTTACTTCCTACTCGGTACCAGCCCACAGCATCCTCTGATCCACCAGATGGACCCACGACTGCATAGGGACCGTGGGAAGGGACCACCTGGCCTGATGGTCAATTTACCTGGACCTGTCATATGGGGTGGGAAGGTGGTCTCCAAAATATGTTAGCCAGCCAGCCCCCTCGTGACCAACAAGGGTAAAGTTCTAAGGCCTGCGATGCTAGTTAACAAGCTAGACATTTCACCCAGAGAAACTCACTTCTGGGTTCATTATGCTGAGAAAACAAAATTATAGAGATGGAGTTTCTAAAGGAGAGCAAACCATTTCCAACTTACTTGAGTAGGGAAGGCTCATTCCTAGAAAACAGGGGAATCGGCCATGATTGGCTCCACATGCTCAGTGAGGTCGACAAGTAGCATCTTGTGGCCCCATTGATACCGCACTGTCTTCATCTCAGGCTGTCCTGGGTGGTGGAGAAGGGAAGAAGATGCTATTCTCAGCAGTTTCAGCAGAAGTCGCAGGACAGGTTCTGATTGGCTTCTGTGGGTCACGTGTCTATGCCAGAGCCAATCACTGAGACTGGGATGGGGACTGGTGATTGGCCAGATCTATATCACATGACTGCCCAGGGCAGAGCCTGATGCCAGCCCCCACCCCCAATCCCAGAGGTTAGGGATGGGCCAGGGTCCCTGAGAAAACCTGGGAGCTGTATGAGAAAGGGTTACCAACATGCCACGCCTACCCCTCTGTGCTTCCATGGCCCCTGCCACGTCCATATGTCCCAGAGTCCTGAGTGACTGCACTGTGATGTCCTCCCAGTCTGATGACAAGTCACACGTCCCATGTCACCAGTGATGGCGGTGAGAGGATGGACTTAGAGAGGGTCTGCGGACGGCACTGAAGCCCACCACCCTGCTCCCCTCCCTCACGGGGATATTTCCTAAAAATTATGAAGCCAACCCTCCTTTCTCTCACCCACCCCACCCCCCGATCCCTTCCCCAACTGCTGATTTGAAAGCTTCTTTTGACTTTGTTGCATATTCACTGGCACTGACTGAAGCCATGGGCCCCGGTGGTTAATTAGAAAAGTGTCCAAGGGAAGATGCCTGAAGACCTGGCTTCCTGCTTCTTAATTAAAATTCCACATGGAGTTGCAGCAGCGTCTTCTTGATAAAAAGAGTTCCCGGAAGGGCAGAGCAGAGGACTTCATTGTGGTGTCCTCGTCTGTTTGGGAACCGAGGGAGGGCAGGTAGTGCCAACCCCGCACATGATCCCCTTGTTCTCGCTGCACTGACTCGCTCCCCTCCACGCCCATCTCCTTCCTGGTGATGTGGGTTCTGGGGAGTCCACAGGTACAAGCAAGAGATGGTGGGGGTGCTCCCTCCCCAACGCACTGGCCCTTCGAGCCTCCTGGATCCCCCCGTGGTCCCAGCGCCCAAGTGTCTGTGCCAGAGAGGGGGGCTGCACTCCCAGCTCTGTGGGGCTTCAGGGCCCCTGGACTCTCTGTAGGATCTGCATAGAGCCCTGGTGGGAGGGGTGGGCATCAACCAAGTGCCCCTCCTAGATACTATCCCCTTCCTGCCCCGAGGAGGGGGAGAAATCCGGATATAGACCAAGCTCAGAGGCAGGAGGAGAGGGGGGCCAGGAGTGCCCTGCAACTCCCTCAAGCAGGACAGGGGGTATATGGGCTGCTCGGTCCCCCACAGGCCACACTCCTGTCGTCGGTGCCAGTCCCACTCCAGCCATAGGCTCTCTGAGCCTCTGATTCTGTCCCTCTGCCCTTGGCTCCTCTTTCTCACAGATGGATCTCACAAAGCTCTGATCCTCTGCCCACAAGACAGTTGTCAAAGATCCTGAAATGCTGTGACCAGTCCACACAATTGAAGACCTCTAATTTTTCCAGTGAGTCCTTCCTCCGCTACCTGGTGTGCTCATTATTAATCGCCCACAGAGTTTTACTGTGACCACCCTTTACTGTCCTTCAGTACATTGGTCACAGCCCATGTCGGTGTCAGGATGGTGCAGGGACACTAGGGTAGGGACCTCTGAATCAGGCAACCTGAGTGTGGTGCCAGGGGCCCCTCTGGAGTGAATGTTCCCAGAGACCATCTGCCATGCCAGCCGATTAACCTCACAGGACACTGCACTGTCTGTGTGCAAACCCTAATGCATCTGGTACAGTGCGGGTGAGCTGAGGGGGAGCAGCCACTGCCCATTCAGATCAGAAAAGTGACCTCCCAGCTCAGTGCAAACCCCACCACTCTCTTGTGTCTCACACCCGCTCTGACCCACTGTGGCATCTTTCTGGCCTTAAAGTGTTTCTTCTTGGACACCCTGCTTCAGGCACATTGAGTTGCAGGTTATGATGGTGGAGTCTAGGAGGAAAAGAGAGAGGGTGGGAGGCTGGGTGGAGAGGGGCAGACTTTGACTCCCATGGCCTGGCCACTGCCCTTGGAGGCTGAGCCACTATTGGGGGATGGACCACGAACAAGGACAGCTTCCTGCATTGGAGGTTGGGGGGAGCTTCAGACAAGCTGGATGGGTCCATGAGCCAAGCAGGGTGGGGGGTGTGCAAGGCCACTGGCAATGCACACCTGTTCTGTGAAGGAGGTCTCTTTTCAGGAAGGGCACATTATGGTGGTGACATGGACCCTGAGCTTTCAGTCCAGGCTGTCCCCTGTCCCAGGGCTGCATGAAGACCATGTGCAGTCATGTTACCCCCCAGCCTTTAACAGGATGACAGAGGCCCCCATGAGCAATTCTAATGGGGGTGAGAAACCCTCCCCTCCTGCTCCTGGGGTCAGGGAAAACCTTTCACCTTGTCACTCAAATGGAGACACAGGCTCAGACAGACTCCAGTCCCCTCGACAATTAAGCCCTCCTGATCAGAGCATGGACAGTGGGCAGGAGTGGAAGGGAAATAGTTGAATGTGTAAGTCCCCTGTCCCTATTCTCTCGGTGTGCTGACCTAATCCCCCAGGTCTGGAGGGCCCGGCAGCATCGCCCCCTCCCAAATGCCCCTGGCGATCTGGGTGTTTCATCTGACTTGGGTCAGTGACAGCCGGGATCCGAGGCTGTCCTGCCTGGATCCTTTGCCCCCACTCACCACAGTGTGGAGTCCAGCTGCAGCAGGGTCCCTGCATGCCGTGTCCTCTGGGCACACTGGAGCCCTGATGTCCTTCCTGAGAGGGTGTTACCTCCAGCCCCACCCCACCTGCTCACAAGGGGTTAACACCCATCACCTGGGACAACCACCCTGGGCTCCTCTGTGGAGGGGTCAGTGGGGAGACCTCACAATCTGATGGTTTCCCACCTCCAGAGACGTGTGTCTTCCTCATCAAGGGTCTGGACACTAAGCACAGGGGACCCTCGGTAAACAGCTTAAGGATGAATAACAAAAGGTACTCATGTGCCCACCCCCACCCCCAGCATTTTACTCCCCCTGCAGAGACCCCAGGGCCGCGCCCTCCAGAGTTTGCAGTTTCTTCTTTTCCCTGTGTGCATGTGATGGTCTGAACTCCCTGAGTACGGCTGTAAATGCAGCTCAACTCATTGATATATCTTCACTTTCACGTGTGTGTTTATGATTCATCGACTTGTGTGTGTGTGATATTATGTATGTGTGGATTTAATCTTCCTGAGACTTCCTCTTTGACTCATGGCTTATTTAGAAATGTGTTGTTCAATTTCCAAATATTCAGGCATTCAGGAATAATTTCCAGATATTGATTTCTAGTTTAATTTCATAATGGTTCAAGAGTGTACCTTCATGATTAACAGTCTAATTTTTATGGCCCGGATATGGTCTAAATTAGTGAAAGTTCTGCATGTGCCCAAGAACGACTGTGTCCTGCTGTCACTGTGCAGAGTGTTCTAGACAGTCTGTTAGGTCGAGTCTCTTGGTAGTGCTGTTTGAGTCATCAATATCCTTACTGATTTGCTTACCTTTGCTTTATGGTGGCTGGGAGTGGATTGATGAAGTCTCCTCCTTTAACTGTGGAATTGTCAATTTTTCCTTTCAGTTCTATCGGCTTTTTACTTGGTGTAATTTGAAGTTGTGTTGTTAGGTGAACAGCTATTTAGGACTGTTACATCTTCTGGGCGAGCATTCCCTTTTATCATCCTGTAACAGCCCACTCAGTCATGTCCAACTGTTTGTGACCCCAATCCATGGAATTCTCTAGGCCAGAATACTGGAGCGGGTAGCCTTTCCCTTCTCCAGGGGATCTTCCCAACCCAGGGATCGAACCCAGGTCTCCCGCATTGCAGGAGGACTCTAAGGATGAGATTTTTGGATGGCATCACCGACTCAATGGACATGAGTTTGAGTAAACTCCAGGAATTGGTGATGGACAGAGAGGCCTGGCGTGCTGCAGTCCATGGAGTCACAAAGAATTGGACATGACTGAGCGACTGAACTGAACTGAACAGCCCACTCGTCCCTGGACATCATCCTTGTCCTGAAGTCCACTTTGCCTGAAATCAGGATATTTACTTCAGCTTTCTTTCATTTGCTGTCTGCATGGTATAACTTCCTCCTTCCTTTTACTGCCAACAGAGACATGTTTTTATCTTTAAGGTGGGTTTCTTTTTTACCATTTACAGCCAGTTATTGCTTATTTTCATCCAATCTGATGATCTCTGGGTGTTAACTGGTGAGTTTCAACCACTCAACATTAAAATGACAGTTGATGGAATGGGATTCATATCAGCAATTTGCTGGTTGTTCTCTACCTGTTCCTCTTATTCCTTCCTTCTTTTCCCCTCTTTTTTGCCTTTTCTTGAATTTAATTGAACTTTTGTTATCATCCAATTTTATTTCCTCAGTTGACATACTATTACCGAAAGCAGGGTCTGGCTGCTCACTGCTCAAAAGCTGATAAAGAGGCCAGTTTAATGGAAGGGAAAGTTTGCTTTATTTTGAATGCTGGCAGCCAGAGCGAAGGGGAGGACAGATGTATGTCCAAAGGCTGACCCTTCCACCAACAATCAGGGAATAAGATCTTTTATAGATCAAGGGAGGGGGCTCCATGCAGAAAGAGCACTGTCAGCTCTGACAGTCATCTTGAAATTAGTCATCAGTTGTCTGATCAGCATTGATTGTACAATCTCTCATTCAAGAATCAGTTTGTTTCCATTTTTTGAAGCCAGTTCTTGGAATTGTGGCAGCTTACATCATGGCTACATTCTGGTCACCACATAGTTAACTTCTCCCACCTGGTGGGGGTTTCAGTCTCTATAAAACAGTTCACAGACTATGGCTCAGAATATTATCTTATAGCCCTTGAGAAGGAACTAAATATCCTTGACTATGCTTAATGAGCATATTATGATTCTTTGGTCTCCTTTGACTGTTTTCCTTTGTTTATCTATGTTCTCACTTTTCTGATTATTCTTTGGCTGAAGTTTTCCACAGACAAAAGGCAGGCTGAGGACATGGTGGGGAAGGACCATAGGGTCCTGCTCCATTTCAATACCTCAGTTTAAAATATTGAACTATGGTTTGTAATTTTCACTCTTAAATAATGAGTCCACCTTCGAATAAGAATATATAGCTTCCCTTGAAGTGTGAGGACCGTGTGGCAATGTATCCCTAGAACCTCTCTGCTATCCCCTGTGCAGTGTTTAGTCACGCATTTCAAATTTCCCAGGCTCAACTCTTGGCTATTTGCTAAATTTTTACTTTAATCTTCCTACCAGCTTCCTTTGGCGGTGTACAGTTCAGCAAGTGCTGGCCCCTCTTCTCTCTGAAAGTGTCTGTCTATCTGTCTGTCTTTCTCCATTTCAGGTAAGTTGTTTGCTGTGCAAGTTCAGCTCTCTAAGGGAGTCGGGAAAAGCTGTTGACTTGCAGTCTGTCTGGTTTTTTTCCATATTATCTGGGTGGGAGTTACAGTCTTTTTCTGCTCACCACCTTTCTAAGAATAAACCATAATTCTAAACACAATTTTGAAAGCAACTTTTGATGAGATGAGAAAACAAAACAAAAAACTAGAATCCTCTCTAGTTTAAGTAACCAGATCAGACATTTTATCAATGTTCCAGCATCCCAAAGCAGTGGGGTCTTCATTTTCATCTACAATTGCAATGCAATCCCTGAATTATTCTCCAAGTGATTTATTCCACACCTGGTATAAGTAGCTTATGGGCAGTTCTAATGGAGAGATGCTAACTTGAAGAAATGCTCATGATATTCACATTGCACTGCCTCACCTGGAGCTTTTCTGATGGGCAGTAAAACGTGGAGGCAGCTCCAACCAGGATGCCAGGAGCAAGAACAGAACTCGTGAAACAGTGAGGGGGCAGGCCAGCCTCTGTTTTGGATTTTCCTGAAATACCAAGTGGGTTGCACTGACAGTTTATCTCCCCTTACGTGAGCACTGACATGGGGCTGGAGTCTGGGGGCTGGAGTCTAGGGCCCTTCATCTCCCAGAGTCACAGCAAACGTGATCATCCCACCACGGCTAGGAGATGTGCGCACCAGGGGAAACCGGACGGACCCAGGCAAGAAAGGGAGCAACGTGCAGAAATAAAACACCACAGAATCTCTGGGGAACCGCCCGAGGGTGGAGTGTAACAGCCAGAGACAAGAGCAGCTTAACCATTATTCAAACATTTTCTTCTGGGTCCTAGAGAGTCCAGGAAATAACAAAGGACCTGTAAGTTCCTTATTAATCACTTAAGCACATTTTCATGTTTGCAAACTACTTTGCCATAATTTATTATTCTTTCCAGTGGCTCCATCACAGATGTCTATGTACAGAAATCTGTATGATTCACTGGTTCAACAAGCTGTCTAGTTGATACTTAATGAGAGGTTGGGGCAGAGGCAAGTTTTCTGGTCTCTGGGGGCAAAGGCTGTCATGGTGAGACCTCTGAGCTCCCACGAAGTATTCCAGTCTGTGTGTGTTTCTCTGTCTTTTTTTTCTCTCTGTCTCTGTCTCTCTCTATACACACACACACACACACACACACACACACACACACACACATCTCATGAGTGGCCACCTCTCTCTTCCAGGTCCCAGGCTCTGTGGCTTCTCCATCCCCGCTCCCTGAACCACTAGAACTTGTACAGTCAATCTCCTTTCATCCTGACCCTGGGGACGTTGCTGAGATGTTCACAGGAAACAGGTCAGATTTTTCAAATGTCCTCAGATCTTTCAGAAACTAAAGTTCCCTGAATAGGGCACAGCCCCAAATCCAGCTTGGACTTGTAGTGAAGAGAAATCAGAGGGAGAATGGTGGTGGGTGTTCATTTCCCCTGCTGTCACCTGCCTGATCAGGCTTCTGTTCAGGACCCTGGAGAGCTGCCCACGGGAGGGGACAGGTTGTGCTGGAACCTCTGTCACAGACCCGCACAGCCCCCCTGCCCAGGCCCCAAAGGGAGCCTCCCAGCCCCAAATCCCAAGGGGACTCTTCCAGCAGGTATCCAGCAAGGAGGGAGAGTTGAGCAGAAGATGAAGAACCCTCAGCTGTGAGAAGTCATAGCCCAGGAGCAGGCAAGAAAGGAGAAATGGTACTGCGCTAGGCAAACTTTTTCATTCTTTTTCTTAAATCTACTTTTTAAAGTTGAAGTGTAGTTGATTTTAAAAGTTGTGTTAGTTTCAGGGGTACAACAAAGTAGTTTATATATATATATATATGTATATGTATATATATATATTCTTTTTCAGATTCTTTCCTATTGTAGGTTATTATGAGATATTGATTGAATAGTGTGGAATCCCCTGTGCTATACAGTAAGACCTTGTTTTTACCTATTTTCTATACAGTACTTTGTATCTGCTAACCCCAAACTCTCAGTTTATCCCTCCACTCTCCACTTTCCCCTTTGGTAACCATAAACTTGCTTTTTATGTCTATGAGTCAGTTTCTGTTTTGTAAATAAGTTATTTGTATCATTTTTTTAATAATTTGTGTATAAATGATGTCATATGGTATTTGTCTTTCTCTCTTTCTGACTTACTTCAGTTAGTATGATAATCTCTAGTTGCATCCAGTTTGCTGCAAATGGCATCTTCTCATTCATTTTTATGACTAAATAATATTCCATTTTATATATGTACCACATCTTCTTTAACCACTTATTTGTCAATGGACACTTAGGCTGCTTCCATGTCTTGGCTATGAACATACGGGTGGATGTATTTTTCCTAATTAGTGTTCTCCAAATATATGCCCAGCAGTGGAATTGCCAGATAATATGGTAATTATTTTTGGATTTTAAAGAAGCTTTACACTGTTCTCCACAACAGCTTCACCAATTTTCATTCCCACCAACAGTGTAGGAGAGTTCCCTTTTCTCATACTATCTCCAGCATTTATTGTTGTAGACTTTTTGATGATGGCCATTCTGACTGGTGTGAAGTGGTACCTCACTGTAGTTTTTATTTGCATTTCTATAATAATTAGCAGTCTTGAGCCTCTTTTCATGTTTCTGTTGGCCATTCTTTCTTTCTTAAAGCCTTTACTTTGAGATGTGATGAGAAAATCTTACAAGTGCAGATGAGTGAAACATGATTCCAGTTGAACATGAAGACCACGTAACCAGAGAGCTTTAGTAGTTATGCTACACTATTATCAGCTGTGCTGTTCCCGGGGCTCTGAGACTGACAGACTGTGGGGCTGAAAGTGATGGTGGTTAGTGTTCCTCTCTCTCTACCTCATCCTCTTCTTGTACGGAGCCCACACCAGCCCCCTTGGAACTCTTCCTAAGGACAGCCACGTCCTCTTGGGCCTCAGGAATCTCTTGCTTCCTCCACGCCCTCACCCACATCCCAGGAAACAAAACCCCCTGTGGTCGCTGTCAGGTCACAATGGTGGCCCCAGTGGCCCAGACCTCAGCAGCAGCTGTGGCATTGCTCAGCACATGGTTTGCTGGACTTTGGCCAGGTCTTCACAAGGTGCCACCAGGAGAGGTTGGCCATTGATGCCAAGTTTGAAGCCAATAGGGCACCAGTCCACAAACTGGATGCCGTACTTGCTCTGCATGAATATACATATATGTATATATATGTATATGTATATTGCCATAATGGTCTGTCTAGTAGAAACTATGGTTTTCCGAGTAGTCATGTATGGATCTGAAAGTTGGACTATAAAGACAGCTGAGCACCGAAGAATTGATGCTTTCAAACTGTGGTGTTGGAGAAGACTCTTGACAGTTCCTTGGACAGCAAGGAGATCAAACCAGTCACCCCTAAAGGAAATCAACTCTGAATATTCATTGGAAGGACTGATGCTGAAGCTGAAGCTCCAATATTTTGGCCACCTGATGCGAAGAGCCGACTCATTGGAAAAGACCCTGATGCTGGGAAAGACTGAAGGCAGGAGGAGAAGGGGATGACAGAGGATGAGGTGGTGACTCAACGGACATCAGCAACTCAATGGACGTCAATTTGAGCAAACTCTGGGAGAGAGTGAAGGACAAGGAAGCCTGGAGTGCTGCAGTCCATGGGGTCACAGTGTCAGACAAGACTTAGTGACTGAACAACAATTCCCTTTGCTGGATAACTCAAGGCTGGACCACATGCCCATCCCTGAACCAGTCACAGAGGATGGAAGTCACCAGTTAACCTAGATCTGAGCTACATAGTCTACTCTGGCTCTGGGGGACACTCACCACCCCCAAGCCACGGTGCCAGAAAGTTGAATGAAGCAACTCAACTTCATCACAGGGAATCTGGGACCATTATGAACATCCAGAGCCTCGACACTTGTGGGCACGACAAATAAATGGATACCGTGCCTAGGATGAGGCTTTTCCTTCCAGGACATGAGGGGACGTGTGGGCAAACCAACCCTGCATCCAGTGGAGAGAGCACAGGGGGACCCTTGCCCTGGAGCTGGAGCTGGGGGAGGGGTCAGGGCAAAGAAGGGCCTGACACATGGTGACTGAGTGTGACTTCCCAGGACCCTGGTCCAAAAGTGCTGAAATTTTGTCATGGAAGGTCACTTCCATTTAAATTAAACAAGGACAAATATTTTTAAATATTTAAACTAAAAATATTTTAAATACCAGCAGCTTTCAAATTTCCAAGGCACTGGCACAAAGTTACTTTAGTTACATTATATCATTTTGGATCTAAAAGGAAAACGGTAGATATTCCTGCAGTAAAATAGATAAGGTAACTATCCTGTAATGAATGCCAACCCCTCTGGAGTAAGCTAATTTGGGCTTTTTATTCAGTTTCTCATGGAGAAGGCAATGGCACCCCACTCCAGTACTCTTGCCTGGAAAATCCCATGGACGGAAGGAGCCTGGTGGGCTGCAGTCCATGGGGTCACTAAGAGTCAGACATGACTGAGCAACTTCACTTTCACTTTTCACTTTCATGCATCGGAGAAGGAAATGGCAACCCACTCCAGTGTTCTTGCCTGGAGAATCCCAGGAACGGGGGAGCCTGGTGGGCTGCTGTCTATGGGGTTGCACAGAGTCGGACACGACTGAAGCGACTTAGCAGCAGCATTCAGTTTCTCAAAACCCTCCAGGACTGTGCCTTATGAGAGAAAGGATGCTTGTGGGGTCTGAAGCAGAGCCTAGAGCACTCCCGCATCTCCGCACAAGCCCAGCCGTGGGAGAGGAGGGGGACAGCATCAGGAGTCACGTGTGTGGACAGCGTCCCCCACCTGCCCAGGCCTCCTCCCCTGCAGGGACTCTGCTGCTTCTGAGTTTGACAAGGGGACCTGACAAAGGGGATCCTGACAGCTCTGGCCTATTAACAAGCGTCTTCAGAGAGCTTCGACTAGAGGAATTTCCCCAAATCTTATCATTCATTGCTTTTTTGGGGGTAAAAATAAGCCATCACTTTAAAAGTAGCACATTTGATACCTATTTCTCAGCAGCTTTTCCCTTCAAATAGGGGTTTTCCTGGATCTAAAGACTGAAGTTGAATAATTCATGATCTGTTCTTTCCCAGATTTGGGTGTTTTATTTTAAGTGCATTAACTTCATGAAAACATTTGGGCTGCAGCTTCCCTGAGAGCTAACTGTGGGAACAGCCCCTGGGCATTTGTGGCTAAAGGTGGGACTTCCTAAGTGGCACTAGTGGTAAAGAACCCACCTGCCAATGCAGGAGACATAAGATGGGAAGATCCGCTGGAGGAGGCATGGCAACCCACTCCAGTATTCTTGCCTGGAGAATCCTCACAGAAAGAGGAGCCTGATGGACTACAGTCCATAAGGTTGCAATGAGTCAGACACAACTAAAGCGATTTAGCGCGCACACACACACACGTGACTAAAGGTGAGACCTTGAGCCCATTACCAACCTCTTGGAGCTTCAGTTTCTTCATCTGTAAACCATGTCACAGGCTTATTGTGAGGCCAAATCTGACAAACGTACCGTGCTTGGTCCCAGCCCCACACTGTCAGTGCTCAGACACATGCGTGTGGATGCTCTTAGCCCAGATTTTCCCCATTATTGGGCTTGGCCCTCGTCGGCCCCTTTCCAAGGTTTCCTGAACACATCCACACATTCTTACTGTGTGTCGGGTGTGTCCCCTGTGGTGGTCAGTGCACCTAAAGTTCATGTCCACCACCACTCAGAGGACAAGCCGCCCACAACATTGAGACCAAGAAGGCTCTGCAAGGACCTACCCACCTTGGTTCTGCACAAACTTGGGGGGTGTTATCCTGAAGGCACATATCTGAGTCAGGAATGGGGTTCAAATGTGGCTTTAGAATCTGGAGAAATCCATTCATTTAGGATTAGGGCAGTCAGTGAGCCCCTTCTGCATGCCAGGCACCAATCCAGTAAGGGAAACCAAAACAAAATCTGCCCATAGGCCAGTGGAAGGAGGTAGAGAAGTGGGAAGAGAAGATGATGTGTGATGTGTGAGATGGTCAAGGGTACTGGAGGGAGGAAGAGGCGAGGGGTGTGGAGCACCTTGTGGGGGGCATAGCTTTATCTCTCACAGAGGTAAAGGGGTTAAAATGTAGAGGATGAGGGAGTTGAAAATAATTCCCATTTATCATGCAAATCTGTCAACTGAGAGGGCTAAGCCTCACTGCAGGAAGTAGTCTCATGTTGACATGTGGGGAACGGGTCACGTGACTCTAAATAAAGCTAATGACAGCTTGGGCCATGTGCTTCAGGCAGGTAAGACCCCAAGTCTGGGCCAGTGGGAGACACAAGGTGGGAGAGAGATGCTGGCCAGGGCAGCTCGGACCGCAGGGTAGCTGGGGCCGCATCGCCCAGGAGCCCTGGGGCTTTCCTTTAATGCCCACCTCAGATCAGTGACCAGCCCTGGAGGACCTGCTCTTTGGGTCTGTTCTCTTTGGAGAGGTCAGAGCCCTAGGTCCTGCACCATCTTGGAATGTGCCTCCTCTCACATTAAATCCTGTGGTTCTCAGAGTGGGGCCCCTGGACCGGCAGCATCAGCATCACCTGGGAAGTTGTTAGTGATAAAAGAAATGTTTATATGTGGGGGACTGGGGAGGTCATCCTGGCTTATGCATGAGTTAACTTGAACATTATGCTAACTAAAGCAGTTTGTTTATGGCCTATCAAACACATATTGTACATCTGCTTTATTTTTTTTAAAGGGTACATTGACTGGAAGAAAAGAATGTCTATGTTAAAAACAAAGATTGAATGGCCTCCCTTCCTAGGACACCAGTGTTGGTCCTCCTTCAGTGATAAGATTCCCTTCGTAGGTGTCAAGGCTCCATTGATTAACCGTGTACATGCCGATCTCCTTCATTTCTTTTCCTTATTTCTTTTATTTTTTTCCTTTGAAAGCTTGAAGGAATGTATCTCTGATGTGTTTGATTTTTTTTTTCAAGACAGAAAACTGGGCTGAAAACTATGCTTCTTGGGAGCAGTTCCTCAGAATTATCTAAGTAGCTGTCTTCTAGGCTACAGTTCTCAGTTTGGCTCAAATCAAACTCTTTCCTATTCCTATGATGTGCTAAGTCACTTCAGTCATGTCCAACCCTTTGCAACCCTCTGGACCCTAGCCCACCAGGCTCCCTTGTCCATGGGATTCTCCAGGCAAGAATACTGGAGTGGGTTGCCATGCCCTCCTCCAGGGGATCTTCCCGATCCAAGGATCAAACCCATGTCTTACATTTTCTGCATTGGAGGTGGGTTCTTACCATGAGTGCCACCTATTATAGATTGTTTATTGATTATTTTCACAGACATTAGAAACACAGACTCTTGGTCCTGCCATCCAGACCTGCTCCAGAAGAGGATCTGGGGGTAGAGCCTGGTGATCTGCTCTTTAACAAGCCTTCCACATGATGCTCATGCTGACGTCTGGGAATCTCTGGAGTAGTAAGTCCTGGAAAATCTCTTCACACTGAACCATACTTATTAGGATGGGTTTATCCTAATGACATCTTGGCTTCCCCAGAGACAGGAAGCTGAGCACTCTGAAATTTGGCTACAGCCTCTCCTACCACACATGGAGCCTCGAGGCTCTCCTCAGAGACCATCAGTGAGCAGAGGGCAGAAAGGCAATGGGGTGTTTGCCCTTATCTTGGAAGCAATTTAATTCAGATTTCAGTGAGTGATCATCATTAGAATGAAGAGATCAGCATTAGAGTCTAAGTAAATCTCCTTGGTTGTGATACATGGGCTCCACTCGGATAAAAATGACTCTATCCTCTGGGTGCAGTTCTGAGCCACTCATGTCTTCGATGAGGGGTCACAGCTGTCAATACTGATGATGGGGGGGATTTACCCCACCATCACCCAGCACCAGCAGCCCTATTAACTTCCCCAGCATGCACAGATGTGAACTCTATCGACTGAGTAATGAATCTGACAGTTGGCTTGGTTTGTAAAATCCTGCATCATAACTACTTCTTAGCTGCAGGAAACCTAGACAGAGACTTTCTATGGAGTCTTTCTATGGGAAGGAGTTGGGGTAGAGATAGAGATGGGAGTTACTCACATCGTCCTTGGACCACAGAATCCCAAGGGAGAGTTGACAAAGAGATGGCAGCTGAAAACTGAGCCTTGGGGAATGTCTGTATGTAGAGGTCCCAAGGAGGAGAGACAGTGATGGAGGCAGATGAAGAACAGGGCAGGAAGAAAACTGAGAAGTACAGTGCTATGCGAAGCAACCAGTGACAACTTGTCACAGTGAAGGAAACAGTCCATCATCTAAAATGCTTCAGAAAGAAGGATGATGAGACCAAAGATGAGACGTGAGTTGGAGCAACCATCAGCAGCAGTATTGCTCCTCACTGAGGACAGAGGGCCAGGCTTTGGGATGAAGCCCGCTCCTGGTCAGGAGGCTGGGTGGGGGAGGGTCATCATCTGCTGCCCTCAATTCTCCCAGGAGGCAACTGTGTATCTGTTCTCTCCCTCATTGGAGAGAATCTCCAATCTCCAATGAGAATCTCCTCATCCTTAGAGGAGATTTAACCAAGAAAAATGGATCTAAGGAAGTTTTTCAAGACACGTGGCCCCTGTGTGCTGTGTTGCCTGCTCTTATGGTTAGATCTTCTGAAGACTCTTCTGTTTTTAATAGCTTAACAAGCTGCATTTTTCAGTTAGTTTGCAAATGGCCCTGTCTTCCTGTTCTATTCTTGGTTTTACTGATCTCCTGGGTTGTGAGAGTTTTTTTTTTTTCCCCTCACTAATTGGAGCCAAATTCTTCTGTCCTTAGGTCTACCATTTAGATGGTAGCCACTCTAAATGGCTACCATGAAGGCTGTTTCCATGTGAGACTGGGGAGCAAAGGGCACAAGAATGCCCATTCCTGGTCATACTTGGCCACCCTGCCCTTGGGCCCTTGAGGTGAACCTGTTTCTGCATTAGATGATAGCAGCCTGGGCCCTTGGGGGCTTATGACACATGGGCTACCTTGGAGGTTTAATTGTGGCTCTGAATACTATGTCCAGGTAGTGATAAATTACTCTGACTTTCCCAGTGCCCATCCCAAGACACAGGCCTCTTCACAGCTACCATGGCTTTGTGTGAAGCTGGAGAAGGTCAGGAGAGTAGAGTCAGATAAGGATGGTGGCATACCTGTCCCAGGCAGTTGGAATGTAGATGTGGTGACTGGAGCTCAAGCAGCCCTCTTGGAAAATAAGGAAGAATCAGATATTGAGGAACTCCTGGAAGCAAGCCAGAGGACTCTCCTTCCCTTATGACCATGAATGATGATACCAGCCCTGGACCACACTTCTCCACTTTCTGGTTTTCTGATAGAGAGTAGCCTGTCTTGTGTGAGCTCCTGTGGATTGTGTCTTTTGGTCACTCACAGCTGATTTGTCTCATCCAGTGCAACCTCAGTGGGTGTATTTCTGCCCCCTGTGTTGTGCTGACTGGACAGAGCAGCCTCCCTCTGGCTCCTCAGAAAACAGCATGCTCAAGAGTCCCCTGGGGCTGCTGACACTGCAGATACTAATTCCCAGGCTGGGGTTGGGGCCTGGGGTTCTGCATTTCCAGTCTCCCAGGGGATGCCAGGTATATGCAGCTTCCTGACCACACCTGGGGCCTAGAACTCCTCTGCCTCAAGTCTCAACCCAGGTGTTCTCACCGCCACACCTAGGGCAGCTCCTGCCCGCCTTTGCCCACAAGAGCAGCTGCTGGAGAAGAGCGGTCAACAGAGAGAATTTTCATTTGACGGGTCAGCAGAGAGCGGGGACTCTACTGTGATGTTGGTCCTGGAGGAAACCCATCACCTCCCCTCACCTGCCTGCTCTTGTGAGCTTCATTTCACAGCAGGAAACTTGGACATCATTGTAACATCAGAGGTCCAGGAAGGGTACAAAGGATGAGTTAACAGTTTCATGCTTTCTTAATCCTTGAAGTAGGTTTTCTGCGCCATTTGCTGGGTTTTCAGAGTGCTTTACCTTCTGTCTTCCAAAGCTGGTTAGAAATCAGAGGGTCCTGCAGCTTAGGATCCTCATACCTGAGGATGTTCACTGCCCTTCCTGACCACGGGTCAGCCTAGACTCAGAGGATCACTATCCCTCCAGCCCCTCCCACCCTCCCTGTGACTCCTGCACAGACTCTCAATGTAAACATGAGATGTGGGGCCTGGACAGGTGGGCGGGGCTGCAGGGACTGTCACCACAACCTCTCGCTGGGAGACCACAGTCCTTAGCGCCCTCTCCCCAGAGGCCCCCCAGCCTGCAAGGTCGTTAAGAACAGTTGCCAGGCAACTGCACGTTCAGATCCTGGCTCTGCCATGTATTAGCTACGTGACTTGAAGAAATTACTGTCTCTGTGGGTCCAGAGGGTGTTGCAGGTGAGGGGCCACATGGGGAGGGCACAGTGTTGCAGGCAGGGCCTGTGAGCCCAGGGCAGGGAGTGACAGGAGAATGGCTGAGGGAGAGCGAGGTCAGTTTTGGAGGAGGCTCTGCATCTCACAGGGCAGGGCAGAAGCCCAAGAACCCAACTCAGATTGAATTAAGGGAGAGGGTGGCTCCCCATAGGCTGGAGGTATGGCTGGATCCAGGGCCTCAGTTGGTTCTGCCTCCTCACCTCTGGGCTCTGAGAGGCACCAGCCTCATGTGCTCATGTGGCAGCAAGTCAGCAGCCTGCAGCCCATGTACCTCTTCCCAGCACCCCATTATTAGTCTCTCATCCCCACAAGTCACTGGGATTCCCCATGGTTGGGTGAAGTATCACAGGCACCATCAGGCGTGTCTGAGTCAATGTACAATCCTGGGTCCGTGATGCTAACACCTGTCCATGGGCTGAGGGGTTTGTAGCCTGACTGCTGCTTGGAACCCTGCTCTATCACTTTTGAGCTTTGGGACCCAAGGCAGTCACTGCACCTCTCCCTGGGTCTGATGTCCATCTGCAGAATGTGGGTGAGCATAGCACCTGCTCACAGGCTTGAGAAAGGCGTGGTCCCTATCCTTGGAAGAGGCACCACACAGGTAAGGAGGCATCCAGTGAACTCAAGCAGTTGTCATCAGTAACACGTGATGTTTCAAGTGCTGCCAAGGGCCAGTTTGTCTCTTATCTCACTGACCCTCACTAGGTGACTTCCACTCCTGCAGATGTTGTATCTATAGAGTCTCTAAATTACCTGGAGGTCATGTCACCTGTGGTGGGTTTCAGGCACGTCCATGCATCTGGCAATCAACTGGGCAATCAATGGAGATGACTCATCAAACCATTACTGAGTTCCTATTGCATACAGCCATGGTATCAGGTCATTACTGAGCCCCTACTGTATACACTCACAGTGCCAAGCCTTTGCCAAATGCTTACTGTGTACATTCACATTTCTAGGTCATTGCTGAGAACCGACTGTATGCATCTATGGTGCCAGGTCATGGCTGAGCACATACTGGGTACATCTGCCTCAGAACATGGTGCTAAGGGGCCTGGACCCTCACTCACACACCCTGGCTTTTCCTCTCCAGCCATATATTAACTTGCTCAAGGAGAGCAACCTGGTGCTCTGATTCACCATGGAGCAGGCACACATTTCCAAGAACCATCCCTCATCCATCCAAACATGCAGCTGGTTGAAATTTTGAACTATGAGAAAAATGAAACAATTTTTCAAAACCAGCCTAATCTCTGTTTCTTCATCCAAAATAACTGCTTGCACCACCTCCAATCTAAGTCAATTCTAAGTAAATGTGGTCATGTCAAGACTGGACTTGGTCAGTGCAGGATGTGCCTCCCTCCATCCTCTCTTGGGAGGTGTGGGTCTGGATGCCTCGGGATCCTGCACCATTATCTCCCTCCTCACAGCCATCTGCAGTGACATCCCTCACAAGCTGTCCTTGTGGGTGGCATTTGGATGGGTAGACAGATGACAGGCAGATGATGGGTAGATGGATGTAGGAGGAGACAGCTCTGAACAGCTGTGTACAATGCACTTGGAGCCGCTCCTCCAAGCCCCACTGCAGGGCTGCCGTGGAGGCTAATCCTGTGATCACCTCTTTCGTTCATTTACTCTCTGGCCAGTGTTAGAGAAGCAAGGACCCATCTGGCTGCAACCACAGCCTCACTACCACCAGAAAAAAATTTTAGCAAATAAGCCCAGCAAAGGAAAAACGGACTGTCCATGTCAGATATTGATTTCTCCCTGGTTACTCTGAAGAAGCCCCAGGGAGGATGGGAAAAATCAATAGAAAGTTAAAATGAGTAATGGAATTGGAAGTTTTCTTACAAGAGAGATTAAATTGAGATGAATTAAAATAGAATGGGTACCTGGGCAGTGCTATATTCCTTGGTGGCTCAGAGAATAAAGAATCTGCCTACAATGCAGGAGACCCGGGTTCAATCCCTAGATTGGGAAGTTCTCCTGGAGAAGGGGATGGCAACCTACTCCAGTATTGTCTGGAGAATCCCATGGACAGAGGAGCCTGGCAGGCTACAGTCCACAGGGTCTCAAAGGGTCAGACATGACTGAGCTGTTAACACTCTCACTTTTGTTGGGCAGCTAGTTGAGGAATCATTGGCTAGAGCCTTTCCATCCCTCTTTGGCTCCAGAGGTTTCTGTCTCACTCCAACCTGGGCTCAGGGTGGAGTGGGAAGTGGGTCGAGCTCAGGGCAGTCCCAAACTCCCCTGGAGCTACTGTGTCTCTGAGCCATCCTTTGTCCTTCCTCTGCCGAGCCATGGTCTCTGCTGGCCAGAGAACCCAGAATACACGCCCTCTTCTTTGGCCAGGCCCTTCTCCCAGGCCAAAGTCCTAGATGGACCTGAAGAGTGACATTCATGTGCTAGACATTCAGCCTCTATTTCCTCTTTCTAGCCTCTCCTGAGGCCCAGAGGTGGCTACATTTCTGATGTCCTGAAGGTGGGTTATGCCTCTTGGCTTGGGCCAGAGTGATTGATTCACAGATTGGCATGTGACTCAGGCAAGACTCTCTGACTCACACATAGAAGCCCTGACATTATGGTTGAATGACTTGGATGGTAGTTGATTTTTCTTGAGACTTCTGAGTCTGAACTAGAGGGACCAGGGGATGTTAAGGTTGAGCTGTTGAACACAGATGCTCTGAAAATAAAGCCAGCACAGAGAAAGAGGGGAGAAAATGAACCCTAGTAATGTCATTTACCCTGGCCTTTGCCTTGTTTAAAGCACCAGCAGTGAGGGCCTGCTATCTTGTCCATGATTTGAAGTTCATCCTCCCAGTAAAGGTAGAAGGCAATGGCACCCCACTCCAGCACTCTCACCTGGAAAATCCCATGGACAGCGGAGCCTGGTAGGCTGCAGTCCATGGGGTCCCTAAGAGTCAGACATGACTGAGCGAGTTCACTTTCACTTTTCCTTTCATGCATTGGAGAAGGAAATGGCAACCCACTCCAGTGTTCTTGCCTGGAGAATCCCAGAGATGTGGGAGCCTGGTGGGCTGCCATCTATGGGGTTTCACAGAGTTGGACACGACTGAAGAGACTTAGCAGCAGCAGCAGCAATGTCATTTGAGCCCCTGGATCAAGCCAAGCCTGAAAGTAATCCTTGTTTCCTTCTAGGTGCATCAATAACACCTCTTTTCACTTAAGTTGGCTCGGTGTTGGTTTGCTTTCATTGCTCACAACATAAAGGATCCTGAAAAACACAATGGCCTGCAGCTTCTCATTATATGACTCTCATCCTGCCCACAGCCAGTCTCTAGATACATCATGTTATGTCTCCTCTTGGAGCTAAAGTGACAAAAAAAGATCTTAAAGGAGCTCAGTACAGGGATCCAATGGCCTGGTCCTGCCACTCATGAGCTGTGTAATCTTAAGCAAGTTACTTACCCACACATGCTTCAATATCCTCATCCAAAGTACAGAATATTAATGGTACTGGATTCATTAAGATGTCTTTACTCATAAGGACAGATTAAGGATCAAATGAGATGGTTGTTGTTCAGTTGCTAAGTCATGTCTGACTCTTCACAGCTCCACGGACTGCAGCATGCCAGGCTTCCCTGTCCTTCACTATCTCCCAGAGTTTGCTCAAATTCATGTCCATTGAGTCAGTGATTCCATCCAACCATCTCATCTTCTGTCGTCCCCTTGTCCTCCTGCCTTCGATCTTTCCCAGCATCAGGGTCTTTTCCTGTCAGGTGGCCAAATTAAATGAGGATGTGTATTTAAAACAGAACTGTGTGTGGATACAGTGAGGCGTATGTCAGTGTCAGCTCTCATTATGACAATGATGTTTGTGTCCAAGGGCTTCTCATCCTCCCACCTCAGGACTTTGCACCTGCTGTTCCTGCCAGTAGATGGCATACCAGGTCACACCTCCTTCAGATGCCAGCTCCCCAAATGTCCCTGTTTTATGTCCCCAAGTTCCCTGCAATTCTCTGTCCCACTGTCCATCAAAGTTCTATGTCTTTAGAGCAGTTATTCCTTTGCTGTATCCCTCTCTAGACTGTGAACTTGAAGATGTGATGAATCTGTTTTGCTATGATTTGCAGCTTCAGTACAAGGACAGAGCCTGGCCCCTTAGAAAATATATTAGGAAGGAAGGGAGGGAGAGAGGAAAGAAGGAAGCAATCTAATGGTCTGGTAATTCAGGGACTACTTCATTGGGAAAATGTGACAGATTCCAGGGCTGAGAGACACACTGGTGCTCAGGCTGGGAAGAGCAATCCAAGCCCTCAGAGGTTCAACAGTGGGGCTTAGAGTCACCCTCTGACCTGCTCAAAGCTGTAGATGGTTCATATTCTTTTATTATTCTATACAAACTTCAGGTTACAGCATTACAGTTCAACATCTGTATACACATCTGTAGGGCTTCCCAGGTGGAGCTAATGATAAAGAACCCTCTTGCCAATGCACAAGGCCTAAGAGACGTGGGTTCAATCCCTGGGTCAGGAAGATTCCCTGGAGGAGGAAATGGCAACCCACCTCAGTATTCTTGCCTGGGAAATCCCATGGACAGAGGAGCTTTGAGAGCTATGATTCATAGGGTTGCAAAGAGTTGGACACAACTGATGTGACTTCACATGCACACATGCATCTGTGTACACCAGATGGTCCACATTTCTGACCACTTGATCAGGAGAGCACTCACCACTGGACCCACTCAGCATCTGCTGCTGCAAAGCTCCAGCAAGGTCTGCACTAGGCACATGGGGTGGTTTAAACACACTGTGGGGAGAAACAATGGGCTGTAACAAGCACATGACCCTCAAAGGGGACCTGTATCCTTTTTTCCTTCTAAATACATTTCAACATTATGAGCTTTTAATTAAAACTAAGGCAGGTGTCACTCTGCTAAGATCATGCATAAGAAATGAGAGGATGGAGATGATGCTAAGAGATGTTGATAATGCAGAGTAATTACAATGATGTTCCATGAAATGCATTTTGTTCTTGGAACTGAAATTGACTTTGATGGCTTTCAAAGCCTCAATGCTTCTTTAATCTATGCAGAGACTCTTAGTTTTCTGGGCTCTACCAGGATCACTGGGGACCAGAGACATACTTGGAGCTGGACATAGCATGAGCTTGAACAGAACTGTTGTAAGGGGATGATCCATCTCCCAAGCCTGTCCCATGGTGAGCAGCACGGGGCAAGGGGGGAATGTGGAGTCTGGGTGCAGAGGGTGAGGGTCCCTATCCCGTCACAGCTGCACTGAAAGTCACCTCCATGATGCAGGAGGGTTGATCACCTTCCAAGGAACCCAGGTCCAAGGCTGTGCTGCATTCACGGGTCACATTTCTCTGCCAGGGACAAGTCAAGGTTCTCTCAGAACTGGATTCTGGCCAGTGCCAAGCACCAGAAAACTTGGAGACACTTAGAAATTTAATGGATTTTCATTCAGAGCCTAAGAATTTCCTTTGCTCTCCTGCTCCCCTATGTGTGCTGTGTGAAGTGAAGAGAGTAGGGAGCTCAGAGTGGTTTCCAGCAACATCCATGAAACAGCCTCCTTGCCCCACCCAGGGTGAGAGCTCCTCTCGGGGACCTGGCAGATGACACAACCTCCCTGGGTCACCTTCCTCCATCGGCCCCAGCCTGGCAAGTTATCCACAGCTTTGTGAGTGCTGACCTATAGCAGGGAGAGCCTTCCCAGGCTGCCGTAAAGGTGAAGAATAAAAATGCTCCCAGGATAGAAAGTCCGAGTGCAGCATTGCTCTCCGTCTTTCATCAACAGCCTCCTCATGAAGGTCTCTGGCCTCATCTTTTCTCTGAGCTGTCAGGGTGGATATAGTAAGCTGAGGCTTCCTAGAGTCTGTCAGCAGTCACATCATCTCAAAGAAGTTCCACTTCCAGTAATGAGAGGGGCCCTTGGGAAGGCCTAGGAAGCAGCATGGAACCAGGGAAGGTTTGTGGAGTAAGTCAAGAAGGGGGTTCATGCAAGTTCTTTTTTTTTTTATCTAAGAGGTAAAGTCTTCATTGCAAAATATTTATTGCACCTGTGATGCTGGAAAAGAAATACACACAAAGGTTATTTTATTTAAATACCTTGATGGTCTTCTCTGGAAGACTGAAGGATAGTGATTTAGAATCATGACATGTTATACAAACAAGAACTCAGAGTGCCACTATAGTGCCCCAATCTTTCTCAGAGATCCAAGTACTATAGCTGAGCTGCTGGTCCATCTCAACACCCCCACCTTGGTTTCCAAACATGTTGTGTCTCCCAGAGTATCTGACTCTTAGGCTCCAGGGATGTGTTGGGTCCATATCTAGCTCTTACCGTATCTTATGACCAAGTCTGGGGCTGAGTCAGCTTGTGTATGTGTTACAGGTGTGCCAACCATGTGGGTAACCTATCATGTGGGTGCGCATCAGAGAACCCTCCTCACCTACAGTCAGAGCGGAGGCTTCCCTGTCAGCCCTGGGCAAGGCCTGGTGCTCACCCTGATTGGATCAAATGAGGTCATGTGACCATCTCTAACCCAATCACTGCAGCCAGGATATAGCCAGTGGAGAGTGTAAGAGCCTTTCCTGTTGACCCTGGGACAGACACTGACACTCACCCTGACTGGACATGCTGAGATCATGTGATCAGCTCTAGACCAATCATTGCTGTCAGGGCAGAGCTCACTTGGCCTCACATGGGTCACAGCCCCATCTGGAACCAAAGGTGCCCCACCTGGATCGCAGGTCTGAGCATGGAGGGCAGATCCCTCCATGAAAGTTGAGGGCATACTCAGAAGGAGAGGTGGATGCTGGGAGCCTGCCCACGGGTGTTATCTACTAATCTGGGTCAGTGCTGGTGGAGCCTGCAGGGTGGAGAGGAGGTGACTCGACTTGGAAAGGAGAAATACTCCATCGTGAAATGCAAAGCTCTAAAATCACTCAGAGGAAAACATAAGAAACTTGCAGGAACATCTAGAAGACAGAAATTGTGATACCACAGCCTCTGTGTCCTGATGAAGTGAACACAATCCCGTGGTAATAGGTCTGTCTTTAGGTGGAGAAAGTGCCCAAACTGGCTTCCCTACCATTCACCCTCTGACAGGGAGAATCCACATCAGCAGTTAAGGGACAGGGACCCAAAAAGGCAAAGGCTGAGCCCCACAGAGCGCTCAGACCTCCACCCACTTCCAGAAATGTCTGGGCCTCAGCCTTTCCTGACCTCTTCATGAGCAGGGTTGCCTCTCCTGAGCCCCCTGGGAAGCCCTCTCAGACTCCAGTCTGCCCCTGATTGCTCTCTCCTTTCTGAGCTCCCATAGTACAGGCTAGAACTCATCTCATTCCTGTATCTTGGAGTTGGTCTCACTCACCTGGGATAATGGGATTGGTGGATGGAAGTCATAAGTCACTTCTATCCTAGAGCATCTGACCTCCTTGTCAAGCACTTCCTCCTTCTGACTTAATGACAGCCAGGGTCCTGGGGTGACTGTGGTGAGAGGAGCCCTTACGTCAGTCCACAATTGGTGTGTGGCACAAGCAAGAAATGGACAGTTGTTCTAAGTCACTGAGATGTGGAGATTCTATGTGACTGCTGAAAACTTTTGTGTGCATTAGTCAAAAGCAGCTCTTGTAATAGACTGCAGTCTTGAACAGCAGTCAAAAGTTCCTACACAACCACATTTAGCTTATCCATTGCACAGGCTTAGGATTCACCTTGTTATGTTGTATTCCAGACCTCAAAGCTGGAACCCACATTTCCTGGAATATCCTCTTCTGCAAGGATATGAGTTTGTTTATTATTTACATCTGACACATTTATTTGTTAGCTCTAATGTGTTTACTCTTATTTCCAATCAGTCTTTAAGCAATTTTTTTTATCTGTGTTTGCTTCAGTAGTCTCTCTTGGTTTTGGAGGCAAACATTTTAACAGCTGCTTCCCCTGTCCAGCCTCATTCACCCCTTTCCTACCAGTATTACTTAAGGTCTTCTCCAAAATACATAGCTTGACCTTGAAACTTTGCTCCAGACCTGCTTATGGAGAGACGTAAACTAAAATGATACATACTAGAAATAAACCCATCAGGACTTAAATTAATAGTGGGATGTGAGGCAGAGAGAAATCATGGGTGAAGTCTAAACTGTTGACCAGAACACGCAGGAAGCACTGCTATAAAGATGTGGATTATATGAAAAGAACCATTACATAATTGAGGACATGCTGGTAAAACCTTAATGGGCACACTATCTGAACTCTTTCTTAGCAGCCATGGATAAAGGGCTGTGAATATTTCTAAAATTTCAAAAGCCTGAGACTCCTCATGTCCCCATTGAGTCTTTTCAAGTCTACCTTAGAGCATTAGAGGATTCTTCTTTCTATTATCTATCAGCAATGGATTATTCAAATAGCTTCCAATGAGCACCATTCATTTCTGTGTAAAATGTCCACTGTCCCAGAAATAATTTCATTAGGTGCCTCATTTTCAGCCACACATGACTTTATTAAAGTTCGTCTTAGGAATTAAATTTCCATGCATGGTCTCTACTTGATGGTGACTTCATGGCAGAATTTAGTTAAATTTTCTTCAGTCCTTTGTGAAGTAAAAACACGGGCATTTACAACCAACAAATGGATTTTTACAACTTTGCTTGCCCATACTTGGAATTGTCAAAAGTATTATGGTTGGGAAGTTTACCCTTTTTTCCCAAATGTGCACACCACAAGAAAAATATGGGTAGTTTTGGCAAAGGCTTCTTCTTCGGGAATCTTCTCCAATAAACTTTCACTCCAAAGTCCACATATTATTCATAACATATGCCCCTGGTTCTCAAAACACTTGCAGATTAAATGATCTCACTGAGGCACCCATACATCCTATAATATTTTTGTTTTATAGAGAGAATTTTAAGATATATTTTTCTTCCATATACTAAGGCAAAAAACTAGTCTCAATAAATTTAGAAGGTTAGAAATTACATTAAATGTCTTTTCTGACTGCAATAGCAAGAAACTACAAATCCATTACAGAAAGAAAAATGGAAAAAGACAAACATGGGATAGCAAATAATATGCTACCAAAAAATCAATGGGCGAATGAAGAAATCTAAAAGAAAATCAGAAAATACCTTGAGACAAATGAAAATAAAAGCACAATTTTCCCATATGTATGGGATGCAGCCAAAACAGTTCTAAGAAGGAAGTTTATAGCAATATAGGCCTACCTCAAGAAATAAGAAAAATCTCAAATGACCTAACCTACCATCTAAAAGAATTTTTAAAGAATAATCAAAGCCCAAATTCAGTAGAAGGAAGGAAATAATAAAGATCAGAGCTGAATTAAATACAACATAAGCCAAAAAAACAATAAAAATGATTAATGAAACCAAGAGCTGATTTTTGAAAAGATAAACAAAATTTAGTCATAAAGTAGGCTCATGAAGAAAAAAATAGAGACAGCACTCAAATAAACAAAATAAGAATTGAAAGAGGAAATTAGAACTGATACCGCAGAAGTATGATCACAGGAGAATACTGTGAACAGTTACATGTGACAGTTGAACAACATAGAAGTGGATAAATTCTTAAAAACATACAACCTTCCAAGACTGGATCAGGGAGAAATTATAAATAGATCAATTTCTAGTATTGAAATTGAACCTGTGATTAAAAAAAAAAAACTACCAACAAGCAAAAGTCCAGGACTAGTTGGATTCACAGGAGAATTCTACCATACTTGGAAAGAAGAGTTAATACCTATCCTTCTCAAGCTATTCCCAAAAATTGAAAAGGAGGGAATACTTCTAAACTCATTCATTGAGGCCACCAGTACCCTGATACCAAAACCAGACAAAGATATTACAAAAAAGAAAATCACAGGCCAATATTTCTGATAAATATAGATATGAAAAATCCTCAACAAAATATTAGCAAACCAAATTTGACAATATACGGAAAGGATCAAACACCTCAATCAAGTGTAATTTATTCCAGGATGCAAGGACAATTCAATACCACAAATCAATCAATATGACATGCTACATTACCAAAACAAAGACGAGAAATCACATAATCATCTCAATGGATGTAGACAAAGCATTTAGTAAAATTCAGCATTCATTCATGATAAAAATGCTCAACAAAGTGGGTATAGAGGGAACATATTTCAACATAATAAAAGCCATTTATGACAAATCCACAGCTGACATCTTTCTCAATGGTGAAAAACAAAAAGCTTTTCCTCTAATATCAGGAACAAGACAAGGATGCGCACTCTCACCACTTCTGTTTAACATAGTATTGGAAGTTCTAGTCACAGCAATCAGACAAGAAAAGGAAATAAATTGCATCCAAGTTGAAAGGGAGGAAGTAAAAACAACACTATATGCAGACAACTTGATAATATATATAGAAAATCCTAAAGTCCCCACCAAAAAACTATTAGAACTAATAAATGAATTCAGTAGTTTGCAAGATACGAGATTAGTATACAGAAATCTGTCCTTTTCTATACATTAATAGTGAACCATCAGAAATAGAAAACAAGAAAAAAAACCTCATTTACAAAGTTATCAAAATGAGCAAAATGTCTAGGAATAAGCATAACTAAGGAGATGAAAGACCTATATTCTGAAAACTACAAGACATTGATAAAGGAAATTGAAGATGATACAAAGTAAATGAAAGCTATCCCATGTTCATGGATTCAAATAATTAATAATGCTAAAATGTCCGCACTCCCCAAAGCACTCTCCAGATTTAATGCAATCCCTGTCAAAATATTCATGATATTTTTCACAGAACTAGAACAAATAATCCTAAAATTTGTATGGAACCACAAAAAAGATCCTGACTAGCCAAAGCAATCTTGAGAAAAATTAGTAAAACTGGAGGCATCAAGTTCCCAGACTTCAGACTATACTACAAAGCTGTAGTAATGAAAACAGTATGATACTGGGCAAAAAAATAAATAGATAAAAGAGACACACAGATCAATGGAACAGAATAGAGAGCCCAGAAATAAGCCCATGCAGATAAATTCATCTATAACAAGAAAGGCAAAATATACAATGGGAATAAGACAGTCTTTTTGATCTCCAGTGGTTGTGGAGTGGTCAAGGCTATGGCAGCTTGAAGCAGGATCTCAGTTCCCCAACCAAGGACTGAATCTAGTTCTCAGTACTACCTTGGCTCTTGTTTGCTTTGAAGAAAGAATTTGACAAAGAGACAAAAAGTAGTGAGATAAGTAAAGTGTTTTTAGGAAAGAATATGCATGCAGAGAAAGCACAGGCAGACTCAGAGAAAGAGAGACAGAAAGACCAAGCTGCATGCTTTGGAGGTGGATTAAATCACTTCTATGGGGGCAGTTCTTCCAAGTTTTCACTTTTCTCTGGACAATAATCTTACTTTGCTTCCCGCATCTGATCAGACCAAGGGTCCTTCCTATTATGTGTGCATACATTTTAGCCTAGAAGGATTTCAGTAGGGAGGGTCTCTGGGAGATTGACAGTGCCAATTATAGTGCCCCCTCCCTTTTTGACCCCGGAGGAGCCTTTCTGCACATGTGCAGTTGAGGAGATCTCCCTGACTTCAAGAATGATGGATGTGGTCTTCTTCTCTCTTTACTCCAGAAAGGCTCAGTTCCTCTATACTCCTGTCATTAACTTTTTCCTTGAAATGTCAGGGAGAGACAAGTTCCAGTTTACTCAGCTTGACAAATTCCAGCTGTTCAGCCCACGGACTCATTGTCCTCCTACCTCATCTTCAACAAATGGTGCTGAGAAAACTGGACAGTTGCATACAAAATAATGAAATTAGAACATTTTCTAACACCATATACAAGAATAAATTCAAAAGGAATTAAAGACCTAAATATGAGACTAACCAAAAAACTCTTATAAGGAAACATGAGCAGTACACTCTTTGACATAAATTTTAGCAATATTTTTTGGATCTGACTTCTCAAGCAAAGGAAGCAAAAGCAAAAATAAACAAATGTGATCTAATTAAATTTAAAAGGTTTTGCACAGCAAAAAAAAACCCATCAACAAAATTAAAGGACAACTTACTGAATGGGAGAAGATATTTTCAATTGATATGTTTGACAAGGGGTTAATATCTAAATTACATAAAGAGCTCATAAAACTCAATATAAAAAAACAGGGACTTCCCTGGTGATCCAGTGGTTAAGACTCCACACTTTCAATGCAGGGGACAAAGGATTGATCCCTGGTTGGGGAACAAAGACCCCACATGCCATGTGGTGCAATTAAAAAAAAAAACTCAATTAAGAAAATGGACAGAAGACCCGAATAGACAATTTTCCAAAGAAGACATACAGATGGTCAACAGGCACATCAAAAGATGCTCATCAGCAAAACACAAATCAAAATCACACTAGTTAAAATGGCTACTTTCAAAAAGACAAGAACTAACAAGCGTTGGTAAGAATGTGATAAAAGAGAATCTCGAGCACCATCATTGGGAGTGTAGGTTGGTATAGCCCCTATGAAAAACACTATGGAAATTCCTCAGAAAATTAAAGATAAAACTACCATATAACCAGCAATTCCACTCCTGGATGTATATCCAAAGAAAACAAAAATATTAATTCAAAAAGATATATGCACCCCAATGTTCATAGCAGCATTATTTACATAGCAAACACATGTAAGCAATCAATAGATGAGTGAATAAAGAAGGTGTAGTACATATAGACAATGGAATACTACTCACCCATAAAAAGAATGAAATATTGTCATTTGCAACAACATGGATGGATCTTGAGGGTATTATGCTTAGTGAATTAAGTCAGACAGAGAAAGACAAATACTGTATGTTTTCAGTTATATGTAGAAACTAAAAAGAATGAATAAAACAAAGAAAAACACCAAACTCACAGAAAACAAACTGGTGGCTACCAGTGGGAAGAGAAGTGAAGAGAGAACCAATATGGGGGAAGAGGATTAAAAGGTATAAGCTACTAGATATAAAATAAATAAGGTACAAGGATGTAATGTACAGAGCAGTGACTATAGTGAATACTTTATAATAACTTTAAGTGGCTTATAATCTGTGAAAATATTGACTCACTATGTTGTACACCTTAAACTACTGTAATATTGTAAATCAAATACACTTTAATTTTAAAAGATCCTTTTCTTCACCATCATACATTCCTTCACTCATTCAATATTTACTAATGAACTATTGTACATCTGGACTTGTGCTAGTACTACTGATAGAAAGATAAAAACACCATTACTCCCTTCGGAACTTGCAGTCGGTTGGAAAGACTGAGATGTAACCTCTTATATTTTCCCTCTAATTTTAATAGAGCTCCTGAATATAGCTGAATGCACAGCCCCCAACTGGAGATTACATTCTCCAGGCTCCTTTGCAGTGAGTTACGGTCATGTGTCAAAGTGCTGGCCAATGGGATGTCAGCAGGTGTGATGTTCTCACTTCCTTATAAGGAAATTGACTGCCCCCCACTTCCTGCCCCTTTCCCCTCCTGCAAGCTGGGTTGCAGACATGGGGATGGAGTCCCAGCCTTGGCCTTGTGGACTAGGGTGATGTCCCAGGGAAGGCAGAGCAGTGAGATGGAAGGGACCTTGGACCCTCTGCCAGCCCCAACTTTCCTTTGGGATGGAGGGCTGACCTCTGATCTTGCTCTGACAAGCCTGTGGAGCCTCAGGTGAAGCAGCACATGAATATGCTAACACAGGCTCCTGAGAAGACATTGAAATACTGTGATCCTTTCTCTAAAAAGTGTGTCAGATGTGACGTGAGCTCAAGGGAGAAGCATCAGAGTCAGTGTGCAAGAGATCGGAAGGTTGGAAACTGGAATCAGCCTACAGACCCTCCTCTCCCTCTATACCCTTCACCCTTGGTGTCTGCACTGTTTCCCCAGGTAAATGTGCTGGTGCACTGCACTAAACACCCTCCACCACTTCCTCTCACTTAGTTCCCTCTAAGGCTGGCATCACTGTCTCTGTGAGGCTGAGCCTGGTGTGGCTGCCCAAGGCTGTGTCCTCAGGACCTAGAAGGGCACTGGCATATGGCAGGTGATAAGTATTTTTTGATTGCCTCTTTGGGCATTTACTGTTCATGGTGACCAGTCTGTTATGTGGAATGTGATGGTCCAGAGGAAGTTGCTCCAGATCCCCTGGTGAAGCTGAGGAAGACTTCCTGGAGGAGGAGGCTCCATGAAGGGAGATTATTTTCAGGCTGATGAAGGGAGAGGACATTGCAATATGGGAACCATGGCGACCAGGGCTGAGAGAGTGAACACAGTGAGTGACTGAGGACCACTCTGGGGCAGCAGAAGGTGGAAGGAGGGGCTGGGGCAGCAGATGAGGCTCAGAGGAGGCAGGTAAGAGCCTCTGAAGGGTGTGACATGAGTGGCCAACACCAGATCTGATGTTAGAAATAACATCTAGAGGCCTGGGAGGAGGGATCTGGGCTGATTTGTCAAGTGAGAAATTTCCCAGACCAAAGATTGTAAAGTGCAGAACCACAGGCTAGATGATCTCCAAGTGCTCAACCTGGTCAGTGCTTAAACAATTTGAGTTAGTGTCCAGTGCTTAAAAATTAAGAACTTTTGCCTTAAATGGTCATTTCTGTATGTTGCTGAGGAGTCAGGGCTCAGATCCTGCATGGAGATCCCTGAGCCCCACCCTCCATGGCTGGTGCTGAGCAGTGGACCCCCCTCGTGGGGAGCACACTCACCTCTGCCCTGCCCTACCTGGTCCACAGTTTCCTGTCCCCACCTGCCTGAGGATGTCCTGAGGGTTCACCTTTGCATCAGTTCATATTCTCTGAATGGACTCTTAGAAATTTGATACCCTTCTCGACCTTGAGAATGTTTGACCCTCAAGTCAGAGGATGGGGACAGACAAGCAGTTCATCACATCACAGCACAGCATCCCATTGGGGAAACAGAGCTTGAATCAAGGAGAACCTTGGTTCTGGGTGACTGGGTGGATAATGGTCCCAAAGGTGTCCACATCCTGATCCCCAGGACCTGTGACTGTGTTACCTTGCATGGGAATGGGGGTCTTGCAGATATGATTAGGGGTCTAGATCTTGAAATATAGAGTACATTCTAGATTATCCAAATGCACCCAATCTAATCCATCAATTCTTAAAATGTGATAACGTCCCATTGGTATTAATTCCAGAACATCCTCTGTGACTTGTAACAGGATCATTGCACTCTAAAGAACACAACTAGTTCTTAGGATGATGCTAAGCCTCAAGCAAGGGACAGGCATGACCAGGACGTGGATGGTACACCTGTGACCTCGGACCCTCCCCAGTTTGAATGTCACCAGGATGAGGACGGTACATCCAGGACCTTGGCCCCTCCCCAATTTGCCTGACATTCACACTTTCTGCTTACATTTCGTCCTTCCTGGGTGCTGGGTGTGAGCAGCACAGAGAAGATCAAGTCCTGCAGATCAACACATGGGTCAGAGATTCCAGCAGATGGAGAGAAGGAAGGACAGAGGGAGGAAGTCTGCACCGTGCAGACTCCAGGTCACTGTGATTTCACCTCAGACATTATCAGTGGGATTCCCAGGAGACTGGCTGAGTTCTCATCAATGTGACAAACCTCTGCTGCGTCCTGTAGCTGCGGGCCTCACCCCGGCCTCTCCCTGAGTCTGGGAGAAGCAGCAGCATGGTCCTTTGGGCTGGAGGGGATGGACCTTCCTGAGAGATCTGAGGTCTCAGGGAGCAGGGCATCCTGGATGGTGGGAGGGGAGAGAGTAGGGGTGAGGTGCACCCAGAAACCGGGGAAAGGGAGGTGCCCTGTGGTAAGGCTGGAGGATTCCTAGAGGGATGGCCCCGTGCATCTGGGGTCGGTTAAGCAGTTTGCCTCGTGTGAGTGACTATGTGAGAGAAATAAGACACAGGGAGGGAGAAGGCGGGCGGGGGGGGGGGGCGGTGATTCTCGCTGACAAGGATGCAAAGGGCACACTGACGAGGTTGAGAAATGTCAGCTCTCCCTCGACTATCAATTAAGAATCATCTCAAGTAAGTGGACTCAACTCAGGGAGACTCTTTCCTTCCAGATGACAGGCAGGAGGAAGGAGATGTGAGGAAAGGAAAGGAGTGTTCTGACTCAGTGTTAATGGCCCAAAGGCATGTGTGAAAGGTAAGATTACAAGCAATCATAAAATTGATTTTAATCTAAGAGAAAAAAATGCAACGGTATTATTTTTACATTACTATTATATCCCATTCCTATTGCTCTTCTGAAGTCTAGACTTAAGAATTAGGAATGAGGGGATAAGAAATACGGGTTGAGGCAGCCAGGAGAGGGGAAAAAATGCACATTAACATGAAGAAATATTTGACTTCAGGGTCCTAGGTATGAGAAAGCATGTGATAAAGGCCTTTAAAATCTAGTGCTTCGTTCACAAATGCCCGAAATATAGCATGACAAATTTCAAAATTATTTCTTCACCCTTCACTGAAAAGTCCATCCTGCGACTGTGAAGTTAATAACCACAACGTTTATGAAGCATCTCCTGGTGACAGGCCTTGGGCTTAGGGACTTAGATGGATTATCTCACTGATCCTCTCCTAGTGAAGTAAGTTCTTCAATCATCCACACTCACCAATGAGGAAGCTGAGGCCAGAGAGATTACAGAGTTGATCACACATCCAGGGAGGGGTGGAACCAGTTTTCCCATACAAGTATGTTCCATTCCCAGTTGGTGGGCCCTCAGCACCCAGGATGCAGCATGGTGTTGGGGGTCCCACAAAAGACACATGGTCCACGAAAAATAATGAGAACATGGAAGAGTCCTACCTGACACAAGGTTTAGATTTAAACTGAGTTCCTTTAAAAATTACAAGTTACCCAATATTGGAACTGATCACAGATTTTTTTTCCCCTCTGTTGAACATAAAATGAAATACATGCCTGTTTGTAGGGCCATTTTAAATGAAAAACATAATTTTAAACCCTGGTTCATCTCAGCACAATGAGATATTCACCCAACTAGAGACAGAAAAGGGGATAGCAGATCCCCATCCCCTGACTCCTCTGCATTTGAGGTGTGGGCTTCTTGACAGGAATGACCCAAATGGTTTAAATAGTTCTCCCACCCCTCCCTCTACCCTCTCTCTGTTGATACATCTGGATTTAATACATAGACAAGTGTGTGCCAGGATCCCACTATGTGCTGTATCATAGCTTAGAGGAAGTCTCCTTGGTTGACATCCACATAGACAGCTCCCTACACTGACTTCTGGCTCCCTCTGCATACAGTGACAGAGGGCTGGGTCAGCCCCTCTCCAGTCTTGGATACATCTCTTCTTGCTGGAGGAGGTGCTGGCTGAAAAAGAATCAGTGTGTCTGTCCCCAACCTGCTTATGTCAGTTGTATCTGTTATTGAGTATAGATACTTTAATAAATCATCATAAGTGAATAAGATAACAGGCAAAATAGGGTTGTTCTTTCTATTAAACCTGAATTGGAAGCCTTAGGTTTACTTAATAAACAGAAGTGCTTTAAAACATCTTTTTGAATTAAGTATGGACGAAGCCACGGTAGAGAACCGGGTAAAACTCTGAAGGATTTTATACTGAGATTGTAAGTTTCATCATCTTATTTAAAACAACAACAAAAGCCCTGGAAATAACTCCTGAAAATTATATTATTGCTGCAGAGAAGAGCCAATTCTGATTATATGTTCAAACTGTTTCTTTGACTAGCTTTTCATTGCTTTTTTTATTATAATTACACATAATGGTCTGCCTCAGAGAATCCTGCCCCTCTGCCTGACTGTTAAGCTAAAGCACTTTTGTTCAGGACCCTGTCCACCTGTGGATGGCAGGAAGGAAGAAATTAAAACTAAAACATCTCCTGCTGGAGGCTTGCCATTCTAGGAGATATTTACAAGATTAATGGACATTTTACTTGGTTTCCCCACTTGCCCCTCTTCTATAAAAGAATCTGGCATCCACACTCTGATAATATGGTAATTTTGAGACATTAGTCTGCCGTCTTCTCAGTCAGTTGGCTTTCCTGAATAAAATCATAATCCTTGCCTTGGAAAACGGAGTATTTGCTGCCCTATCAGTAAACACGATGTCACAGTCATCAATGATTCCAGCCCTTCAAATATGAAGTCCTGAGCCCTAAGAGCACTCAGGAAGGAGAAGAGGGCCTGCAATCTGGCAGTACTCAGGCCTCAGCCACTCCCTACGGTGAGCCCAAGGGAGCTCAGGATGTGAAAATCACAGTATACTAGCCCCAAGGTAGCTGAGATGCATATGAAAGGAATGATTTCAGTGAGCCCAGACTCTTGCATCTTTCCATACATAGAGAGCACTAAGTTCCTTATCTTGAGATATCTGGTCTTCTTTAATTAACAAAAATACTTTTGATGTTCAGACTACTTGCCCTTTGTTGTGAACTTTGCGCTACAATCCATGGGGTCACAGAGTCAGACACAACTTAGTGACTGAACAACAACAATATAACCTGACTCTTCCCTCCTCACCTCCTTGGAGCAGTACTCTCAGGAAAACATCTCTGCGATGCTTTCCTAAGAATTCCCACCAAATAAAACATAACTCTCAATGCTTAGGTTGTGACTATTTTTTAAGTCTCCGGTCTCAAGACCTCGCTCCAATTCTTTGGCCTGCTATGCGGCGAGCAGACTTGGTAACATCACAGCTGTGCGGAAGTAATGAAAAGAAAGCCAAACTCCAGCATCAAACCCATCCTCAAAATATCGGCGAACTGTTGTGCATTCACCCACTCTATGTTAAGAATATTTTCAAGAGATAAGATCTTTTTTATTTTGGTTCCACATCTTACCCCCCACCTTTATTCAGATAACCACATCAACTAAAGAGTTCTCTACTCTGCTCATAAGCAGGAGAGAGAAAGCCAGCGTTCCTTTGGGGAACTGGAATTTTTCTTTCGTGCTCTGATTCACAGCTCACTCTGCTTGACGCTGATTCCTTCATCACCTGTGCCCTCACTTTCTCTGCCTCCTCCATCGCTGGCTTCCGTTCCCTCTGTTCCCACGTTTTGAAACTTATTTTCCCTTCACCTGAGGGAAGCTGCTGCCTCCATCTTTCCCCCCTTCCATCCCCCACTGTCTTGAGACGCTGCCTATGTGTTGGCTGAGTGACAGGCCATTTAAAGATGACATTTATATGAAAGTTCAGCCTTGTACCATCACATTCAATAGTTTTTACATGGTAGCATCAACCGGAACTGTGAGCATGCTGTCAGAGAAAGGGCACTACAGCTAGATCACATGAAGAAGCTGTACACACAGCCCCACGTAGCGGCTCACATTCCAAAAAACGTAATCAACAAAGTGGATCCGTTTCATACCCAGAACGCTCCTCCCAGAAGAAGCCCTGGACCTGTGTGGACCGTGGTGAGGTGTGGATGGCGGGGCCTGTGAGTCTTGTCCGGCTGTGAGAGAAGCTGGAGTAGGCGTGGTACAGCCCCTGACTTTCCACGGGACCTCCCTTCCCAGGGGACGTTTCCCTCTTTGTGGGTCTCACTTCCCAGTGTGGAAACCAGAGGTCCGTTTCCCAGCCTCCCTTGTAGCAGGGCCCAGTCACATGACCCAGGCCCACCCATCTGAAGCCCCGCACGAGCCTCCACTCTTGAAGAGAGAAGATCGCACTGCTGGAACACACGAAGGCAGTGTAGCAGGCGGGGACCCTGGCCTCAGCGGGGAGAGATGGAGCAATGAGATCCAGCTCCCAGGGCCAGGGGTGGCTGTGGGGTCTGGATGGGTGACCCTAGTGTGGAGAGGGCATTTGTTCCCCACAAAGGGCCTCAGAACCTACTGATGTCCACCAGTGGCCACCCACCAGGCAGCTTCACCTGGGGCAGGTTGGAAATATGCAGGCCCAGACCCACAAGACCTGCTGAGCCAGAGTTTCTTCTAACAAGGCTCCAGGAGACGTACACGCACATTAAGCTTAGAAATGCCAAAACATGCTTACTCCTTTTCCACTTAACCCAGCTGCAGGGGGTCCTATCCTTACAGTTACTAACCTTGATCATACAGAAGTCCTGGGAGGATTTGACCAGGTAGTGAGCTAATCTGGTTTATCCTTTAAATGACTACCGCTGGGCTCCAGAGGGGCAGGAGGGGAGGCCAGGCCAGGAGGCCACGACTTGTCCAGAGAAAATGCATTTTGTCACAAGATAAATATGCACATGCCCTGTGCAAAGACACACACCTGCAAAGTTAAGACAGACACACATATCATGGATGCTCACAGAAAGAGACTCCCATGTGCAAATTCAGAAACATTCCTATTTATACAGGGAATACAGACCCACAAGACATGGCAAGAGGATGGGGAGTACTGGTCCCAGGGTGCTTTTTTCCTTGTATCCCTAGAACCATAGGAAGTGACCAAGGCTGCCTGACTTTGTTCTCCTCCTACTGCCAAAAACCTTGCAACTGAATTAAATATCCATGAGCCCCAGAAGCCTGGTTTGTGAGATTGGCTCCTGTGATGAGAAGTCACAGCTCCAGGCCAAATGAGATGCCTGTGCCTGTGGTCTTCCTTCTGTCAGAGAGAATCACTCAATTTAGCTCCCCAAGGCTGCACATCAGTATGGACCAAAATGCTCCAACGTTGAACCCCAGGCAGTGTGTGTGCTGGCAGTGGGCACCTTTCCCCTCCACAAGCAGAGTGAGTCTGCCACTGGCTATGATGGATTGGCGATGTGGTGTGTATCATTTGTGCATCAGCCAGGCTTTCTGACATAGAGACACTGAGAACATCAGCTTCGGCCCATGATCAGTTATGAACACTATACCCAGTCCAAGTTTATCCCACTAACCAATTACAAGGGAAGCGAATCAGATTTAAGAGACAGTAATTCTATAGTATGTTGCACTTTAAATTATAATTCTATGAAATCTAATTATGTCTAGACTAAAAGAAATTTAATTTTGATTATTGAATTAAGTTTCCTATGCTGTTATGAAGAATGCTGCCTTTCTTTTTTTTTTTTGGCCACATCATGCGGCATGTGGGATCTTAGTTCCCTGACCAATCTGCACTGGAAGTACAGAGTCTTAACCACTGAACCACCAGGGATATCTAGGATGCTACATTTATGAAGGCCATCTGTCTCAGTCATTGAAGAGTGGGATTTGGGGGGCTTTTTATTTTTATGTTGCATCTGGGACTGAGCAGCACCATCAGAAGCTTCTAAAGTTTCTTGGAGTCTCAGGGTTTGTCCTGTGGTGTGATCCTGGAGGAATGTTATATCCATCTCGGGCTGTCTGTTTGCATCAGATATCACCATTGTCACTGTTATCACCTTCACCAACATTACTATCATCACCATCATCAACATCACAAGCACCATCACCAACACATCCATCACTGAATATGGTGCTCGGCTCTAAATGCTTTCAATCTATTACTCCTTTATCATCATCACAAACTTACAAAGTAGTATTGTCACCATCTCCACTGGAATGATGAAGATGTTGAGACTCAGGGAGGTTAAGAGACTCATCTAATGTTGAACAGAGCTGTTCTCAGAGCCTGAACTCAGACCCAGCAGCCTGGCCCCACGTCCATGCTCTTACCCATACTCCATGCAGCACAACACACCCTCTACCACTCTGGACAGTCTTTATTCCTCATCACTGGCATTTTGTCCTCACCTCGCTGTTCCCAGAATGTCCTTCCCTCCCCTCAGGACTTTGTCGACACGCTCATCCTCCAGGCTCCCCTGTGGCCCACCTCCTCGTGAAGACCCTTCCAGCATCTCCTTGCCTCAGCTCCAGATGCTCACAGCACTGCCTCTGTCCCCTCTTGACACTGATCACCTGCAGCACCAACCTGAGGGTTACAATTGGATAGACACACCCAGCCTACTGCCCTAAGCATCTCTCAGGGTGTCTGGGGACAGTGCATTGTGAGTCCTGACGGTGGGCTTTAAGGCACAGGGTTAGGAAGGAAGAGGGGTTGTTTATTTCCTGAAACCCCTGGTCTCTCAACATCCTCACGTCACAGCCCACAGAAAGGCCATGGCCATGCATCATTCTGGCGTGATGTGCGTCTGCCGTTCCCCTCTAGCCTTGGGCCCCCAGCTCTGGATGTGAGCATGTTATGTGGGCAATTGAGAGAGACTGAATTTGAATGAAATGGGACTGAAGCATACAAACCTGTCTTCCCCCACAAGGTGACTCACTGACACTTCTCAACAAAGGGGAACTCACTCTCTATCTGATCTGTCTGCTGGAGACACCTTTATGTTTTCTTAGAGAGAATCTGGCTTCTACACCTACGCAATTTTCCCGATGTAGCAACATCAGGACACGGAATCAGAACAGCTCTGTGGAATAGACCCAGACTGGGCTTCCCAGTGACAGCTGACAGGAGCAAACCAGCCTCCTGGTGAGCACGTCCGCTCTCTAGGCAGCCCATGAAGGAGTGGCCTCTGTCATTGCCCCTCTGAGACCCCATCTGCCCTGGTCAGTGCGCCAATGAGAAGACCGGCATTAAAGATGCTCACTCACTGCTGGCCCTGCTTGGGGAGCTCTAATCACAGGACCAGTTCACTGAGTCCTCATGACGTGGGGGAGGTTTATCCTCAGTTTGCAGATGAGGGAGCTGAGGCACAGAGTGGTCCATTCTCTGGTCCAAGGACGTGGCTTAGTGAGCACAGGACCAAGGCTGTCAGCATCACTATCGTGATCCTCTCCACAGTCATAAGCACCCTCATCATCAATATCCACACCATTGTCATCACTGCCCCTCCCTTCTTCCTTTTATCTTAATTAGAGTCTTCCTTTCTCATGAGATTGATTTCTTTGAGAAAATGGAATCATTTTTCCCCTTGGGATTTGGCTTGACTTGTTTCTCTACAAGTAAACAACTTTTTCAAATTTTATATTATTCAGATACATACAAAGTAAACATCAAATATTATTAAATTAAAAGTAAACAATCATTTATAGAATAAGAAGAGAAAAAGTAATAATTCACATTCACTAGTAATACTTTGATGGTTGTCCTTCTTTGTTTTTAGGCAAAGATAAGTAAAACTTTTCTTTCACCAAACACAGGATAGTACAGTACATGGTATTTCATAGCCATCTGCTTCCACTGGACAATATATTGTAATATTTCATGCCCACTCTCGCCCATCTACCTGTGCTTCATGATATGAAGCCGTCACAGGTGACACCAGCCAGCCTCTCCCACGGGTCCTCATCACTCTATGGCGCAAGCCTCTGTCCCTCCCACACCCCTATTCCCCTAGGAGTCCCACTTGTTCATTGTCATCAGTTCCTGACCTGCCTTCGCTGGGAAACCCCCTCACCCACATGTTCTCTGAGGTCCCCATCCTCACGTGGTTCATATCTCATAAAGGATTGTGCTCACAAACTTGTCACACTTCCTGAGAAATTACTCACTCCAGACCCTGGGTCAGTATTGGGGACACAGAGACAAGCCCAGCTGACTTTTCTTGAGCACTGATAGGCAGCAGGAGTTTACTATTTACTTGTCTGGTCTCCTTAATCCCAAGCCCCAAGAAGCATGCTCTATTATGACTCTGATTTTGAGAGAGAGGAGATGAAGCAGAAACTGCACAAGTGAAAAGCCAGGTTCCACCCCAGGTCATCAGAATCCAGAGCTGATCCCTGAGCCCTTTGCTAGTCCATGGGCCCTGCCTGTGAAGAGGTCTTCCTGCATCAGTGGACTCTCCACCTCCTCAGTCCCATGTCCTGAAAAAGGCCAGGTAGAGCCTGAAGTGCTCTAGACAGCTAGAACTCATTTGGTTATAAGTGACAGAAAACTCAACTCTCACCAGCTTTGGATAAATTGAGGGTTTCAGATTCAAGCTCCACAGTGTAGGGTTACACCTGGCCTCTCCAAGGCTGGATTCAGACCCAGTGATGCTATTAGGGTCCCTCTTTCCCTCTCTTTCATTTCTTCTTCTGGGTCAGCTTCATTCTCAGATATGCTCTCCCTGATGGACGCAAAATGGCTGCAGCAGCTCCAGACCTCACACCCTGTCAGCTTCAAGTCCAGTGGGAGGACACCTGCCTCTGTCCTGTAATTTTCACTAGTGGGATGTGAGAGGAGTAGGGTGTCTTCTCTGATAGAAGCTTTAGAAACCAATGTGTCATTCTCTTTCCCCTGCCACAGTGAATAGCAGTGTTCCAGATAGAAGCTGCCTCAGTAGCCAGGGTCCTGGGGTGACAATGATATGGACCAAACCCACAGCCAAGACAAGACGGATATGAAGCTTGAGCAAGATTTAGCCTCTGTCTTTGTAAATACTAGATCTGGGGTTGTTGTGTTGTTCATGTTTATGTGGTCTCTGGCGTGGTTCTCGTCTCTAATAAAGTCTCTCTGGCTGCTTTCCCTCCTGGCTCCAGTCTAAAGCATCCAACAGGGCTCCAGACGCTGGTCAGGAGCAGGTGACAAGCTCCAGTTTACCCTACTGAACTGAAGAAGTGAGTCTGGTTCCCATCAGTTCTCCTTGTGAGCTTGGGGCTTTATGAAATCTCCCCTGGATAAAGTAGCTAAAAGCCTGCCTTCAGCTGACACAGGAAGGAAACAAATGCCCTTCACTAGTTTTCAAAAATTTATTTTCTCTACAATCGTGGAAAAAATAAGGCACTGGCTGCTAGAATGTTCCCTGAAGTCAGAAAGGTCCACGACTCCAATTTAGCCTTTGTTCAGCTGTAGGCTCATTCGGAGATCCATTGAGCCTGAGGCATCATCCCTCACAAACCAGCCTCTCTTCACTCCCCAGGATGTGGTTCCTGCAGAGGAAGGACATGTTATCACTGGAGCTTCCTACACTCAGCCTGCAGGTGTCTCCTGCTGCAGCCTGATCCATTCCCATCTGCCCTCCTCCTTGACGGGATTTTCATTTCTGGAAATCAGTTCAGTAAATATATCTGTTTGTGTCTGTGTGTGTGTGTGTGTTTGTGTATGTGAATAAAACATTCACTGAGATGTTGTTTATAAACAAATAAAACCAGCAACCACAGAAGTGTGCCCACATTGGGACAGGTTAAATACCATTTTTTCATTGTTTACGGGTAACCTGTATAGCAGCTACAGTGGAAAACAGTATGGAGGTTCCTCAAAAAGCTGAAAATAGAACCAGCATGTGACCTCCCAATTCCACTTGTAAGTATATATCTGAAAACAAAAATACCAATTTGAAAAGATACATGCAACCCCAATGTTCACAGCAGCATTATTTACAAAAGTCAAGCTATGGAAGCCACCTAAGTGTCCATCAACAGATGAATGAATAAAGATGGGGTATATGTATGTATATATACACATATCTTAATCACAAAAAATAATGAAACTTTGCCATTTGCAACAATGTGAACAGACTTGAAGCATATTATACTAAGTGAAATAAGTCAGACAGAGAAAGGTAAATACAGCATGATATCACTTATGTGTGGAACATACGATCTACTATATAATACAACATGCTAGTAAATAGAAAAGAAGCTGACTCACAGATACAGAGAACAAACTAGTGGTTACCAGGGAGGACAGAAGCAGGAAGAGGCACTGTAAGTGTGGGGGAGTAAGAGGAAACAACTATTAGGTATAAAATAAGCTACAAGGGTATACTGTACAACATGGGGAATACAGCCAATATTCTATAATAACTATAAATGTATAACCTTTAATAACTCTGAATCAGGATATTGTATACTTGTAACATAATATTGAACATGGTGCATCGTTGCTCAGTCATATCCAACTCTTTGAAACTCCATGGACTGGAGCCCACCAGGCTCCTCTCTCATGCGGATTCTCCAGGCAAGAATACTGGCAAGGATGCCTAACACTGGAGTTGTTCAAGAGTCAACTGTACTGAAAATACAATTCTTCAAACAAGATAATTGCAGATGATTTATATGTGATATGTAGCTACACACACACATTAACTCACAGAATGGTATGGGCAACACATCTCAGGGAGAAGCAGGATTTTAAATGCGTGTGAGAACCCTCCTCTCCTTCAGTCCATTCTGTAACTGCAATTTGAGCTCATATGGGGACAAAGTTGAAAGTTTAAGGTTGATCCCATGAGACGTTGTGCTGCTGTTCCCAGCTCTTCACCTGCTCTTGTATGTTCACCTGTTCTCTTGACTTTGGGGTTTAAACATGTGACTTGCTCTGCCCACTAGATGGAGGGAGAAGGGCAAGGGGGCAAGTCTAAGGTGGGCTCCAGAGCCTGCTGATGTGTCCTGTTCCCTCTTACTTCTCTTCTCTTGTGAGGAGAAGAGTATGCCTAGGCTGGCCCATCAGTCCCAAAGGGGACAAGAGATGATAGGACCAGAGACTCGTTGGCCACGTTTAGCCCAGACCAGGCAGTCCCCTGCCCTCTGCTGACCCGTGAGTGAGCCCTGAGACCAGTCAGCCTACCTGAGCCAACGCTCAGCAGGTCTGTATGTGAGAACATGCTGTTGTTTAGGCATTACGTTTCGGGATGATTCTGATCCCATCCCAATTCTGATCACCAGGGGTGCTGGGGTCTTCCTGTCTTACAAGGGATGGGCCTCCTCCTCCACTGAAGCAGCAATCCCCCAAAACAAGTGGGGAGCAGACTCTTCTCTATTGTATCTGTTGAAGATACCAGGTATTTACAGGCTTAATTGCTTTTTACCCACTTAGGGAATTTACAACTCACATAAGAAACACATAATTATTGTTTATGAAGGTTTTATGGTTGTGCAATGGGGGGGTGGAATCTGTCTTTGCTCAGAAGTTAGTAGAAAAAATGTCCCAAAACAAGCCTCCCGAACAGCAATGTGCGCGTGCTCATTCCTGCTGGGCGGTAGCGCTGTGAGCAGTGTTTACCTTCAGAACACCAGGCACATCAGGAAGACCCTCACCGAGGAGGTCTGATGAAGCTGGTATCACCAGGAACCTGTGCGGAGTCATCCCATCCCCAGGGAAGAGATTTCTAATCATCACAAGCAGTCCTGAACTCGGAGATATGGGCCCCAGGTGGCAAAGTCCTTGCACATTTCAGGAGACTGATAGACACACTTTAAGCTTATTTTGGTCACCCTAGGAGGTGGGGCAAGACTGCCGGGATCCAAAATTGCCACATCTTCTCCCGAGGTGGGCAGTGGGGGCTGTGAGGTCTGAGTCCGGTGGGGGAAAAAGCAGGTCTGCGCTGTGAGAGGAGCAGAGGCGGGACAGGTGCACAGCTTGCCGCATCTGGAGGAGACTGGGTGGTTTTTCAGGACTGTCCTACCCGCAACCCCCCTCACCCTCCTTGGCATGGGCAGACCCTGCCCCACCGCCCCTGTTGCCTGTCCAACTGGGGGCACGTTTAGGTCCATAGTAGACTGATGCCCGCACAGTGCAAAGAAGCTCCCACATGGTGGGACTGAGAGATGCTGCCCATTTCTTGATAGTCCAGGAGGCCAGGATCTGAGGTCCAACCTGCAAATCAAGGAGCAGCTGCCCGCCGGGCCTCACAGGGCTTCACTGCCTCCATCCCAGCTCAGGTGGTCAGATAGCATAAGGGTGGCTGAGAGCCACCCGCAGTGATCCTCTGGCTGCAGCCCCTGTGGCCTTGGCCCAGAGGGGCTCATGCTTTTAGGGTGATGCCCACAGCATTACCTGATGTTGACGGATCCCAGGCCCGGGGGAGGTCCTGAGCGTGGGGCGACACGCACCACCACAAGATCGAGTCCTGGCGTCCCTTCCTCCGTCCTGCACAAGTCACCTCACCTCCGCATCTTATCATCCTCACGTGTAGACAGCGGTAATGGTACCTATCCGCTCCTTACGGAGATTAAACGTCTGAACCTGTGGGAGGTTTTAGGAGCCACCGAAGGTTTTAGGAAGGTTTTAGGAGGAGTGTGCATAGTCGTCACTACTCCATGCTGTATGGAGTGACTTTGCCCAAATATTGGGGATCCTGCCATCCAGACTGAGAGATGGGGCCTCACCTCACAGGCCAGCCTTTCCCCCAGTGTCCTCTGAATGACCCAGGTTCAACAGGATACAGGAGCTGCGGCCTCCAGCACAAGGCTCCTGTGGTCAGATAGTCTGAGAATCCTGGCATCAAACCAGGTCAAACACACCCTTTTCTGCCCCTTTCAGCGCCTTTCCCACAAAGAGGAGGCTGTGCCCATGGCTTCTCAGGGGTGACCCGTGGATTTGCAGAGCATCTCTGCGCCTGGAGAGGGGCAACATACGTGCACACCCTGCCCTGCTGTCCTCTGCCACTAACCACCTCCTACCCAGGTCCTTGTAAATGAAGTTACTGTCAAATGGACAAAATGGGAAGAGACCCCTTCCTCCGACCAGGGAAGTGTGAGGAGGCACCTGGCTCTGTTCACCTCTGATAACAGACAGAAAATAAGCTGGCTTTAGTTTGTCCAGTGTTTACAGCCCAGCCCTGGCCCCTTGTTAGCAATGATGATAACTCTGGGAACATCTCTGAGCCACTCAGCTCCTCCCTTCAGACCAAGGAGCTGCCAGAGCTGAGCCAGAAATTGCCTTCTTGGAACACCTGGACCCCTGCTTCTCTGCCAGGGAGAAGCTTGGTGACAGCTCTCCAGCACGATGCCCATCAAATAAAAGTCTCCTGATAAAATAGGATGGATCTCCTTTCCCAGGTTTTTACCCTAAGAATGGACACTTAGCCAAAATCTCCAGTTTCAACACTGGAATTTTCGAGTGACAAGTTGTCCTGGTCCTGCGACCAGAGACTCGCATCAAAGTCCCCCAGACACTCAATGCCCCTGCAGAGATCACTCTGCTCTGCAGATACTGTGCTCGCAACAGCCACCTTCATGGTACAGGGACTTGCTGTACTGTGAGGACCAACCATGCTGCCTGGGACCAACACACCAGGAGGGAAGCCCGTGCTCCCGTCCACCCCCAGAAGCTTCCTGGTTTGACATTTTCATCCCAAGATCTTCACTTAGAGGCAGTGCTCTCTGAGAGCTGTGTTCAGTTGACATAGGCTGGGGTTGTTGGTGAGGTATTTTTCTGGGAAATTTTCTGAATTTTCCAGTTTGCTTTTATTTTCTACTTTTAACATCTTCACCGAGTTATTATTGGCAAAAAATGAAGGACACTTACTGATAGTTTTGGACATGTGTGTATCCATGTGAAACCGTCACCACGGTCACAATAATGTGTGTATTCATCACTCCAAATTTCCTTGTTTCTTTTTGTCACCCCAGCCTTCTGCCTGGCAACCAATGCCCTGCCTACACTCATGATAAAATATTTCCATTTTCTAGAATTCTATATAAATGGAATCCTACTACTTGCACTCACTTTGTGTGGCTTCTTTTACTCAGAATAACTGTTTTGAGATTCATGTGGCTGCATATATCTTAGTTCATCCATTTCACTGCTGAGTAGTTCCCTGTATGCACGGACCACAGATTGCTTTCTATTCAACTGCTGATGGATGTTTGAGGTACACCCAGTTTTCACTCATTACAAATAAGTGTGCTGTGTATATTTGTGCACATGTTTCTGTTCAGACATTTGCTTTCATTTCTTATGGGTGAGAATCTAAGAGTGGATTGACTGGGTCATATGTATGAGTGCGTTAACTTTTCAAGAAACCGTTGTATTATTTTCTGAAATTGTGCCATTTCATGCTCTTGCCAGTTGTGTGTAAGATTCTGGTTGATTCACATACTCAACAGCACTCTGTCCAGTAAGTCTTTTAATGTTTGTCCTTTCTAGTAAGGTGTGCAATAGCATCTTTAAATACCTTTTTGGGTTACAATTGACACATTACAACATAGACTTGTTTAAGCATACCATTCAATGATTTACAGTAAATTCAAAGAGTTGCACAGCCATCACCATAATGAAATTTTAGAATATTCCCATCAACCCCAAAAGATCCTATTTGCAGTCACACTCAGTTCTCACCCCAGCCTCTAGCAACCAGGAGTATACTGTCTGTCTCTGTGGATCTGCCTTCCTGAATTTCCAGAGATGGAACAGTACCTGAGGAGGACTTTCCCATGTGGCTTCATTCACTTAGCATCATGTTTTGACGATTCACTCACGTTGTATGCATCAGTGCTTGGTTCTTTTATTGTCAATTAGTATGTTATTAAACACGTCAAACATGTTTTGTCTCTTTCTTCACCACTCAGTGGCTATTTTAATTGTTTGGGGGCTTTTTGACTACATGTTAAGCTATGAGCAACTGTGTACAAGTCTTTGTGTGCATGTCTGCTTTTATTTATCTTGAGTAGGCACCTAAAAGTAGAATTGCTGGATCATATTAATTTTTTAAAATTTATATTCACTTTTTAAAAAAACTGATAAACTATGTTGTGGTATAAATGTTTGGTTCCTCTCAAATTTATATTTTGAAATCCTAACCCGCAAGGTGATGTACTTTGAGACAGAGCCTTTAGTGGAAACCACATGAATGGCATTAGGGTAGTTATGAAAGAGGTTCAAGAAAGTTCCCTTCCCCTTCCACTCTGCGAGGACATCATAAGAAGAGGGCCATGAACTAGAACCTGGGCTCTCACCACAACAATGAATCTGCCAGCCCCTAGATCTAGGACTTCCCAGCCTCTGGTTTTGTGATAAATAAATTTCTGTTGCTTGTAAACCACCCAGCCAGTCTATGGCATTCTGTTATAGCAGCCCAAATGGACCAAGACAGACTATTTTCCTAAGTGACTGTACCATGTACGTTCCTCCTAGCAATGCATGAGGATTAAAGTCATTTCATATGATTCTCTCTTTTATTTCCTCCAGTTTTACTGAGATATAATTGAAATGTAACTTTGTATTAGTTTAGGTATACAACATAATGACTTGATACATGTATGCATTGCAAGATAATCATCACAATAAATTTAGTTAACATCCATCACCTACAAAGTTAAAAATGAGATGTGATGAGAACTTTCAAGATCTACTCTCTTAAACTTTTTTTTAAACAGAAGATCTGCTTTCTTGGACTTCCTGGTGGTCCAGAGGTTAAGAATCCACCAATGCAGGGGAAACAGTTCAATCCCTGGTCCTGTAAGATGCCACATGCTGCAGGGAAACTAAGCCCAGGAGCCACAACTACTGAAGCCCATGCACCTAGGGCCTGCGCTCATCAACAAGAGAACCCACCGAAATGAGAAGCCCACGTACCACAACCAGAGAGCAAAACCCATTCACTGCAACTAGAGAAAGCCCCAGTACAGCAAAGAAGGCCCAGCACAGCCATAAATAAATAAATTAATTAATTTAAAATCTCTTACCAGTTTTCATGTTTGCGATACAGAATTGTTAACTGTCATCCCCCATGCTGTGATTACATTCCCCAGCACTCCCTTTTTCCTGTTTCTGTTTATTTAAAATTTTTAAAAAAATTTTTACAACGTTGTATTGGTTTCTGCCAACAATAACACAAGTCAGCCATAATTATACATAATTTCCCTCCCTCCCTAGCTTAACTTTTTTACTGTCATTCTAGTAGGTGTGAAATTGTGTCACACTTTGGAACTTTAATTTTGTTTCTCTAATGATTTATAATAATGAGAATCTTATCCTGAACTTAACCTATATGTGTATAACATATATTATATATGATATATACACACATATCTGTTATTATTGTTGTAGTGTCTGTTCAAATCTTTTGTTCATATTTTATTGGTTTGTTTTAATGTTCCTTGGATATTCTGAATACAAATATTTCTTTGCTTATGTGATTTGTGAATATTTTCTCTTAGCCTGTAGCTTGTCTTTTTATTTCCTTAATGTCATTTTTTCTGGAACAAAAGGATTCATTTTAGTAAATTTGTCACTGTTTTTTAAAGATCATGCTTTTGGTTTTACATCTAATAACTCTTTGCCTAAGTATGGGCATGAATAATTTCCCCTACATTTTCTTCTAAGAGTTTTATCATTTTCCATTTTTACATCTGATCTTTAGCCATAAAGCTTGGTTTATTTTTTTTATAAGGCACAAGACTTCCTTAGATTTATTTTTTATATTTTGCATATGGATGTCAGTCTTTTCAACAATATTAGCTGAATATACTATTTACTCCACTGAATTAATCTTTCAATCGTGTCCAAAAAAAAAAAGAACTTCTATATTATTGTGGGTCTGTTTCTATATAGCTTGTTTAGTCTGTATAGTCTGTTTAGTTTCTGTATAATCTGTATAGTCTCTTCCCTCGATGTAAGTTTCTACATTTCCATCAATACTACACTCTCTTAGTTACTTAAACTTTATGAGAATTCTTAAAATTGGGTGGGACATTCCTTCAACTTTTATTCTTTCTCAAAATTATTCTGGCTGTTCTACCTCATCTGCTCTTTCAAATGAATTTTAAAATCATTTTGTCCCCATGTACAATTAATTCCTGCTAAAGTTGTTGCATTACATTACACATAGAGATTACTTTGGGAAGAATTGATACACTAACTCCTGAGTCTTCGTGTACACAATCATGGTATCTCTTTATTTACTTAGATCTGCTTTGATTTGTTGCCTCAGTGTTTTGTAGTGTTCAGATTACAGATCCTGCACATGGTTATGACCAACTGTAATAGTATTTTGTGGTTCAGATTTGCATTTCTTGTCCATAGACACATGATTCATTTTTGTCTATTGATCTGTATACTAAGATCATGTTGGATTCATTTATTAATTACTTAATTAATTTTAATATAAATGGTTAATTTTAATTAATTAAAGGAGTTTTGCTTTTTCTTTTGGTAGATTTGTTGAAATTTTCTTCATAGAGAATCATGTTGTCTACAAATGGGGGCAGCTTTATTTCTTTCGTTTCAACATATATGATTTTTATTACTCTTTCTTGCCCAGTGTCCTCCCTAGGACATCCAGACAGTGTTTGATTGATTGTGCTGGCTGTGCTCCAGTCTAGAGGGGGTATTCAGTCTAACACCACTAGGCATAACTTAGATGTGTGTGTGTGTGTGTGTGTGTGTGTGTGTGTCTGTATGATGATCTCTATCTAGTTAAAGAAAGCAAGGGAATTAAAGATAAATCAAGGGAATTCCAGGAAAACATCTACTTCTGCTTCATTGACTATGCTAAAGCCTTTGACTGTGTGGATCACAACAAACTGGAAAATTCTTAAAGAGATGGGGATACCAGAGCACTTTACCAGTCTCCTGAGAAACCTATATGCAGATCGAGAAGCAACAGTTAGAACCTTGCATGGAACAAACAACTGACTCATTCAAAATTTGGAAAAGAGTATGACAAAGCTGTTTATTGTCACCCTGTTTATTTAACTTATATGCAGAGTACATCATGCAAAATGCAAGTCTGGATGAATCACAAGCTGGAATCAAGATTGCCAGGAAAAATATCAACAAACTCAGATATGCAGATGATACCATTCTAATGGCAGAAAGTGATATTGTGACTCTGGTATCAGAGTGGAAATGCTGGCCTCTAAAGTCAGTTGCTAAGGGTTTTCCAGAAGGGACTGTGCACAATTGATACCTTTTCTTTAAAATGGTTGGTGTTTTTCCTTAGTTGAAGTCTACTTTGATATGAATATAGATTCTCTAGCTTTCATTTGATTAGCATTGCACAGTATGTCTTTTTCGTAATTTTAATTTATCTTTCCTAGAATGATGTATTTAAAATGGGTTTCTTATAGACAGCATGTAGGTTACAGTGTGTGTTTGGTTTTTGTTTTTACTTTTTGTAATATTCTGACTACAATTAACTAGTGTGTCTAGAACAGGGTTTCTCAAGTTTTGCTTTCTTTCTATAACAGGACAGATGCTAAGTAATTTTCGCTTTGGGCCACAAGGTTTCTGCTGCAGCTCTTCCATTCTTCAGTTTCAGCACAAAAGCACCACAGACAATACACAGATAACGGCAAAATCTCTATTCCAATAAACCTGTGTTTACAAAAGCAGGTGGTAAACTGAATTTGGCCCAAAGGCTATAGTTTCCTGAACCCTGTTTTAGACTGTTTATAGTTAACATAATTATTGATGTTTAATTACATCTAATTATTTATTGTCTTTTTCTGTTTGCTGCCTCTGTTCTTAATTCCTCTCTGTCTCTTTTCTGACTTCCTTTTATAACATTAAATTTTTTTAGTGTTCTATTTCAATTTATCTGTTCATTTTTTGAATATATCCCTTGTATAGTTCTGTGTGTGTGTGTGTGTGTGTGTGTGTGTGTGTGTAGCCTAGGGGTTAAAATTCATATACTTAAACTTTTCACAATCCACCTAACACTGATATTTTATGTTTTCACATGGAACACAAGGATGGTGGTGATCTGGGTCACGTTACCTTCCCACACTATGCTACAGGTGTCCTGTGCATTACACCTACGTTCCTTATAAACCCTGTCAGACAGTGATACACTCATTGTCAAGCATCCTTGTTGGAAGCAGGACATGTTGCACTGGGTAACAGAAACGGGGATGAACAGGCTGTTGGTGGGAGGCTCCATGTCCACCTGGGTAGAATGGGCTGTGGGTGAGGTTTTCTGTGGCTCCAGGTGTCAAAAGTTCCAGGTTACCCTCGTGCCTTTGTCTGGTGCCCCCCAGACTGGGCTTCCCCATGTGCTCCTCTACAGAGCCGCTGGGCCCTGCAGCTCGTTCAGCCATAATCATGGTTATTACACCAGTGCCAAGTGGTTGTATGTCTAGGGGAGGAAAGCGGTCTACAATCATATGATGAAATCTCTCTATTAGTGGCTGAGCCCTGGGCCATGACCTCCCCACGTGCTTCTCCAGAGGGATTGATTCTTTTCCCTTCTCAGGTCAGACAAAGGCTGGAAGGGTTGCAGTGGGGCAACCCCTCCTCCAGGCTGGGAAAGTCTTCAGGACTGACCTCTGGCACACTCTCACCTGGAGAGCAGCCTTTGCTCCAGAGAAGGCTCTGGGCACCTCACAGGGACTTATCTCCCCTCCCTCTACCTTGGCCACAGGGATCTTTCTTGGGTCTTCCCAGGGAGAACCTGGTGGGGCTCCTGGAGGTAAAACCTAGAGCGGTGTGGGCATCCCCGGACACTGTGGCCAACAGAAGCTTCTGGCCCTCACACAAGTCCTCACTCAGGCTCAGTCATACATCAGTGTCATCAAAGTGTGCCTGCCAGCTCACCTCCCCAGCTGCTCCTGCTCCAGGTGAGTAGATCTGGCCTGACTCTCTACATCCTTTGTCTCTCCGGATTTTGAAGTGGTTATTTGTCTCCTCCTCACTTCTCAATGCCTCCAAGCAAAGTTGATTTCAGTTTGTTCAGTTTTTCCTGGTTTTATGGATGAAAGCGAACTCTCCAAAGCTCTGTAATGTCAGAGCTGAAACCAGGAGTTTCATGTTTTAAAGAATGAAGAGAGAAAAGCAGCTGATTCCAAGGACCCAGATACTCACCATTTCTGCAGCTCCTCCCTCCTTTGTGAAGTCATGAGTCTCCTCTGGTCTCTTTCTCTGCTCCTGGGGAGCTGCCTCAAGTTTCCTTCCCAGCAGGTTGGCTGGCAACACGTCTGGCGTCCTGCTTCTGAGAATGTCTCAGCATCACCTTTACTGATGGATGTTGTCACTGGAGGTAGACTCTGGTGGACTCCGCTTTTTCGAGCCCTGAAATCACTGGCTGTCCTGCTATTATCTAATTTTATGTTTTCTAATGAAAACTGTGAAGACGTTCTACACAATGACACACAGAGGGGAAGAGCGATTGGAATGTCTTCACAATTATTTCAAGGTTATTCTTGTGTTTGCTTTCAGCAGTTTGATTCTGATATACGTAAGCGTGACTTTCTCTGAATTTGTCCTATTTGGGGCTCACTTGGTTGCTTGAATGTGTTGCTTTTTGTTTTGGCAAATTTGTGACATGTTAGCAATTATTTTCTCACCCCACTCTTCCTCTCTTTCTGGAATTCTGATGGCATAAATGCTGAGCTTTCGTTTGTATTTGTCCCACAGGTCTCTGAGTCTGTTCAGGTTTTTCAGTATTATTCTCCTGGTTTCTCAGAATGGATAGTTTTTGTTAATCTGTTATCGGTGACATTTTCCTCTGTAATCTCCACTCTGCCTTTGGGACCAGACAGTATTGTGTCTTTTGGTCACTGTATTTTTCAGCTCTAAATTTTCATTTGTCGCTTTTTGTCTTCTGTTTCTCATCTGAATCTCTTTCTTTCCGTTTGTTTAAAGAGCGCTCATATTTCTTCTTGGAGCATAGTTATAACAGTTGTTTCAAGGGTTTGTCTGATAGTTCCAACAACTGTGTCACCTGGGGTTGGTATCTCTTCACTGTAATTTCACTTGCAACATACTGTGATGGTTCTGGTTTCTTGATGACATAATATTTTGGGTTGTATCCTGAATAGTAAATATTACATTATGTGACTCTGGATGTTGTTTAAATTCTTTGGGGAAGGTTTGTTTTACTGGACAGTTGACCTGGGTAGGTAGACGCAGCAAGTCCCTGCCTTCATTGCACGGGCTGTTGTTCAATTCAGTTCCAAAGCCTCTGAAGTGCTAAGTGCATCTGTCCCTGTGTGCTCTGTCCATCAGTCAGCCTGAGACCTGGGTACTGGAGTACCCTGGGGGCAGCACTCTGATTGGGTCAGGTGAACCCAGCACTAGTTCAGAAATGCCCACATAGTGCCCCTTTTTTGTCTCCCACTTCTCTTGCTCTCTCCCTGACATATTATGACTCTCAGGATCCCCCTTTTTCATTTCTCCCTCCCCACCAACAGTGTTCTGGCTAAGGTAACTGGTGCTTTCGTTTCCCTGTTCTGTGTGTAAAGTGAAACCCACTTCGGGGCCGGCAGGGGGTGGGGGGCAGTGTGCTAAGGGCAAAAGTGCAACCCAGGGACACTAATTACGTCTCTGTGTGTGACACCAAAGCCCCCAGGAATCCTGAAGGACCAAAGAAGGAGATGACTTCAGGACAGCATCAGTGGACACTCTCAGAATAAGACGCTTGTGCAGATCGGAAATGGCAACCCACTCCAGTGTTCTTGCCTGGAGAATCCCAGGGACGGGGGAGCCTGGTGGGCTGCTGTCTATGGGGTCACACAGAGTCGGACACGACTGAAGCGCCTTAGCATCATCATCAGCAGCAGCAGATCTGCATGATTTATGTGCACTGGTCTCTGTAATGTATCAAGTGATGGAGTAGGTCATGAAATGTCATTTACAACACGTACCCATTTAGGCATAAATGAGGTTAAATATATTACGTGCATTATATGTGTGCCTTATTTTAGACAAAATTCTAAAAATGGAAAAGATACAGCATTAATGTTAAAGGTGACTTGCCTGCTGATAGAATGTGGATGATTGCACTCTTTTCTTTGACACCCTATGTTTTCTGATCTCCTCTCCCTGCCATCAACATGCATCACTCACACAGCTAAACAGATGGGAAGCTTCTAAAATTTGGTTTTGTTTGCTGGCATCTTCCTCCCTGGGTGCATGTCTGGGTGAGAAGGGCCCCTGAATCTTCCCATGGTTGTGAAATGCACATACATTATCTCTCACTAGCAGAGCAGAGATCACAAAAATCCAATCTAACAGCAGTTAGACGAGACACAGACGTTCAAGCACAAGGAGAATCTCAGAATGTGTCGAGTCTTGTCTGCACACCAGCTTTAATGTCTCATATTTTCATCCATGACTAAAATGATCTAAGAATGAACAATCCCCAGCTAATTTATACTTGCCTTCAGAATACATTAATTTCTTTTTAATTAATGATTTTATCCCAGAAGAATTAATGTTTTGAAAATGTCTGCCTTGGGCAATTATTACAGCAGCTCGTTCTCACTGACTGATGGAGGGGGTGGGGAAGAGCAGAGGGGTGTGCTAGGAGCTCAAAGAGGAGGCAGGGGGGTGTCAGATCCAAAGACCCTTCCTCCACCTCCCTCCATCTACAGAGCAGCCCACATGCCTCGTCCACCTAGATTGTCCCTGAGCCACAGGTGACAGGACAGAGCTCGGCAAGTGACACCTTCATGGGGTTAAAAGAGAAATCTGGTCACAGTTCATGAAATCTAATTTAATGATTTATTCTCATCATTGGAAAGGAAACTCCAAGTTTAGGCAGAGCTTGGAGGAAATTTTTCTTCATGATAAGTTAAATAGACCACTTGTATTTCTCCATTATTCACAAGGCTCCATGGAAATCTTTCCTCTCTGCATCTGTGCTTCAGTTAACAAGGACACTTTCAGGAGGTATCAGGTCTGCCCCTCACTTTCCCTCCTCCCCACCAGCAGCCCAGGATGGCTGACACCAGAGTGGGTGGTTCTACATTCTGTGATTTCGTGAGATCACGGCCATTTCTTTGTTGGATACCCTTCACCCCTTCCACTGCCTCTTGTTGATGGTATAATGGAATTTAAAGCAAACACTGGGATCTTCCTGCCAAAGTACAATGAAAAGATACATGCAACCAAAAACGTATGGCCATCATATTGTAACTGGGTGACAGCTGTTAATATGGGTGAAATTTTACATAAAGGATGTAATTACATTTTCATTGTGTTAAATAAAAGAAGAAAAGTGATACCAGCTCATGATCATTACCTTTAATCACATGAAATGTTATTTCCTTCTGAAATTGTTAGGGAGCATCAAGCTGGGAAGCTGCTGGTGTCACAACTCCCGTGTATGAGGCAGAAAATCCACCCTGGAGTGGGTGGGTGAGAAGCATGCTCACTCGCTTCGGAGCAGGGTTGATGCACACTCCTCAGGGTCTCAGTCCCCACTCTCTGCCAGCCTCTTCCAGTGCTCAAACCCCATACTGTGTGTGGAGTGCTGGCCTGGTATTGTTCGTTAATCCAGCACCAATTTCCAAAAGTGTATTAAACAGAAAAAGCTGAAATCTCACAGAAGAGAGAATTTCAGATTCGAAGGGTCTGGCCTTGATCCAGCTGTGGACAAAGAAGGGAAGGTGTGGACATGTCCCCAGCTAGAGTTAGTTGTTTAGTCGCTCAATCGTGCTGACTCTTTGCAACCTCATGCACTGCAGCACACCATACTTCCCTGTCCCTCACCATCTCCTGGAGTTAGCTCAGACTCATGTCCATCGAGTTGATAATGCCATCCAACCGTCTCATTCCCCGTTGCCCCCTTCTCCTCTTGCCCTCAATCTTTCCCAGCATCAGGGTCTTTTCCAATGAGTCAGTTTTTGCATCAGGTGGCCCAAGTTTTGAAACTTCAGCTTCAGCATCAGTCCTTCCAGTGAATATTCAGGGTTAATTTCCTTTAGGATTGACTGATTTGATCTCCTTGCAGTTCACGGGACTCTCAAGAGTCTTCTCCAACAACACAGTGCAAAAGCATCAATTCTTTGGCGCTCAGCCTCCTTTATGGTCCAACTCTCACATCCATACATGACCACCGGAAAACCAAAGCTTTGACTATATTGACTTTTGTCGGCAAAGTGATGTCTGCTTTTTAAAATGCTATCCAGGTTTGTCATAACTTTCCTTCCAAGGAGCAAGCATCTTTTAATTTCATGACTGCAGTTACCATATGCAGTGATTTTGGAGCCCAAGAAAATAAAGTCTGTCACTGTTTCCATTTTCTTCCCCTTCTATTTGCCATGAAGTGAAGGGACTGGATGCTAGAGTTAGGACTTCGGGTAAATCAGGAGCCAGTGGGAGGCAGAGATTCCTGACTTGGAGTCTGAACCCTGGACCCCCTGGACAGATCCAAGTAACAAGTAACAAGATCCCAGGTCCACTCAGGAATCCCCACCAGGGGCACGAGGGAGCCGGAAAGCAAGGGGGGCAGTGGGGGCATCTCCTGAGAAGAAGCCCCCTGGAAAACCCAGCCTCCTCCGTGTTCCAAGCACACGGGGGTTCGCAGGCAGCGTCTAAGTGTAATTATAAGTCGTTAGAGAAGATTACACAGAATTTTAACTGGATAATTCAAGCAATTATACTAAATGGGGGGTTGTTTGTCCTAATATTACCAAGGGGAAGAACACGTGTCATTAACTCTCTTAGAATCTCTCCTCCCCAGGACCAAGCAGAACACCAGCAATTGGGGATAAACTTTACCATGTGAAATCCTCATCTCCTCCCATAGGATGGTCTCATGATCCCCCAGATAGACCCCTGCTCACACCTCAGACCCACAAATTTCATGATCCCCTACAAACAGCTTCTGCAGAGTGGATAAAATGTCATATTTTAATGACATAATTACCTATCTTGATTATGTAATTAGTAAAAACACCATAATTATACACTTAGAACCTGAAATCATTTATTACAGAGGCCCCATTTTGCCATCTGAACCATAATTTGTAACGGCGAAACTTGTAAAAATCCTGTGCAACATGCGGAGAAGGCAATTTTAAACGATGGAGACAGATACCCTCTGGAAGCTGGGTACCAACAATTTCTTCAGTCATCAAAAAGACGTTTGGAGCCCTGGTGAGAGCTTCAAGTTATAAAAGTCAACAAATTAAATAAATAGAAAGTAGTTTTGAAATACACTCCACACACAGCTAATTTGTTACTGCCTCAATATCACCCACTCTCTAAGAGATTGTAAAACCTTCAAGGGTTCTTCAAAGACAAGGATTAGGATTTTTTCTAAATATTTAGAAACAGTTTGTGAGCATGAGTGTGCATGTGTGTGAGTTTGTGTGTGTGTGTGTGTAACCCTTTCAGTTAAAGTTACTTTACATGAATGAAATTAAAAGATGCCTGGTCCTTGGAAGGAAAGCTATAACAAACCTAGACAGCATATTAAAAAGCAGAGACATCACTTTGCCCACAAAGATCTGTCTTGTCAAAGCTATGGTTTTTCCAGTAGCCATGTATGGATGTGAGAGTTGGACTATAAAGAAAGCTGAGCGCCAAAGAATTGATGCTTTTGAACCGTGGTATTGGAGAAGACTCTTGAGAGTCCCTTGGACTGCAAGGAGATCCAACCAGTCCATCCTAAAGGAAATCAGTCCGGAATGTTCATTGGAAAGACTGCTGCTGAAGCTGAAACTCCAATACTTTGACCCCCTGATGCAAAGAGATGACTCATTGGAAAATACCCTGATGCTGGGGAAGATTGGGGGCAGGAAGAGAAGAGGAGGACAGAAGATGAGACGATTGAATGGCATCATCGACTCAATGGAGATGAGTCTGAGCAAACTCCAGTAGATGGTGAAGAACAGGGAAGCCTGGAGTGCTGCAGTCAATAGGGTCACAGAGTTGGACATGACTTAATGACTGAGCAATAATAACAGCATGAAGGTCGTGTACATGACTGCATCATTTAATAGCTATCTCTTGGGAGACAGGATGTGAATTTGGAAATACCTCTCCAGAAGGCAGCTCTGCTTCAGAAGCAGGTTTGAAATCTTTATGGTTCAGCTCCATGAGTTGAGGTGCTGGGGAATCAAAGGTGACAAATATTTAAAGAATGAAAATGTGGGACATCCCTGGCAATCCAATGGTCAAGAATCTACACTTCTGTTGCTGGAGACACAGGTTCAATTCCTACTGAGGGAAATAAGATCCTGCATGCTACATAGTGTGACCAAATAAAATAATAAGTCTTGGTCACACTTATAAACAAAATCTGTTTTAAGAAGAATTAAAAGGTAAATCCCTCTTGTTGAGAAAAGTCTGGAGAGAGGAGGAGGCTGCAGGGTGGGGATGGGGTAGGACCCTGCCTGGGGGATCTGCTGCCTCTGAGTCAGGGTCTCACAAACCTAGCTGTCCTGATCTCACCTTGTTCTGGGGAGGGTCTCTCTCTCATCAGCTCTGACAGGCTGGGAAGTGCCTACTCAGTCCTCCTGCTGACTCTTCTCCACCCAGATGGTCAATACCTCCCCCACCCCGACGGTCAATATCTCCCCCAACCCACACATCTCTATGTGGAGAAAGGACCTGACTCAAAGCGGCCGGGGCTCTTCTGTCTGGGACTGCCAGCTGCCGTGGGGTGTCACCATGCACTCACTGCTGACATACATTCCCCAATCTCTGCTTCCAAGAAAAACAAGGACCTCTTGTCCTTGGTGATGGAGATGGCTGCTCTATCCTGTTTTAGAAAAGATCTGTTCTCGTCCCCCAAATCTTGCTTTCCAGTGAATTCCTACTCAGAGGTAGATGGTCACTGTGAAGGAGAGAGAAGATCCTCACTCCATCACCTGAGTGCCTGGATCCAGCCACACCTGAAGGCAATACCTGGTACTTTCTGTGAAGTAGGCCAATAAACTCCTCCTACCTTTTTAAAGCTAATTAGAAATTGATTCTGTCACTGACAGTGTTTTACTTGGTAACCTATTTCTGTCCCTCCCACCCCAACTTCACTCTTCTGAGCCTGAGAAATACTGGGACAGAGCAACAAGTGGGCTGTAGAAAGGCGGTCTCTGAGCACTGAGGTCATCATAGCTCCTTCCCACTACATCAAGGGACTGATAGCTTTGGGAACACCATTTCCACCAAAGCCTTCATAGCATCCTTCTGCCCACTGTGCCCACAACCTGGAGACCCTCTCCCAGGACTTCTGCTCCACTCCAAGGAGCCCCTAGGCTGCCGCCTCACACATCTCCCAGGCCTCTCCTGCCTGCATCCTTTCCTCATGCCCTCCCTAGCCCCTGTCTATCTGCTGTCTGTGTTCAGCCCAACTCCATATATCTTTGATACTGGAACCACCCTCCTCCCCAGCTGCACTTGGTCCTTTGAAGGCAGGAGCTCCCTTACACATCCTTGGTTTCTTGGCTCCTAGCAGAGCCCTGGGGTCCCTGATAAAAGCTCATCAGCAATAACCACTCACCCACTACCATAAATGCACAGGTAACTGCAGAATTATTGACAGTTTGGGAGCAAGAGAGAGGTTGGGAATTCCTGTTCTCATCCTTGTGATGTGGAATGCATCACTACAGGTTTCTAATTAGGCTTATACTGCAAGCAAAGTCACACTTCAAAACATAGTAATAATAATTCCACTACAGGAGGAAAGAGACAGTTTTCATGTGAAGTTTCCACCCTGTGCTTTCCTGGAAGGACTCCAAAGGCTTTTAGAGCTTGTTGTCCTAACTGGAGGATCCCCAGAAAGGAGAACTGGAGGACAGGGATGATTTCCTGTACATCACTCCTGACACTCTGGTCTCTGAGTATCCCACCCTGGCTTCAGGGAAGGAGGGTGGGAGGGGACCTGGTCAGAGGTTGGGGCGGGGTGCTAGAGGGCTGCAGTAACCTGGTAGGGGCAACATCAGGTAGAGGAAGGACCTACAGACCTTCCTGCTGCCCATACTGAGACACCACGAAGAAGGACACCCTCAGGGCAGTGCCACCACCTGCCCCTCCCTGCCTAGAAGATGAAAGGCAGATTCAGTCAACCCTGGGTGCATACCAGAACCTTATAGAATGTGCTGTCCTCAGTGTCTTCAGTCATGACAGCCACACACACAGGGCTACACCAGAAGAAAGTCACCAGAGGCAGCAGCACCAAAGCTCTGTCGGTTCATTTATTCTTTTGAATTGTTTAGCTGCAAGCCAGACTTGTTTTTCAGTGGACTGGAATAGAACTGACAATACGATAGTTGATTGCATGACCATTAACAGCCAATCCTTTATTCCTACTCTGGTTTTTCACCAGGATTTATTTTTACATCTAGCATAAGGTACCTGGCTTAATTTTTTTTTTTTTGCGGGATTCTGAGGCTTTACTTAATTGATTATTGCAACTGACCTCTAGCCCCCATATCTGTTGAGAAAATACACACTCAGAGCCCAAGAAAGCAGTGTTTCTTTACCTGAATTTTTATTTTTCATTTTTCTAAAAGTTAGCAAGTTTTAGGGGGCCTTTGACCTAAACTATATCTTTTATGACAAATAGTTTGGGAACATAGTATCTGAACTTTAAAGGTTACAGGAGTAAAGCCAAGGCTCACTTTTCACCTTCATTCACTGACTGTGTTCCTAGGGCAGGAGCTGAATGTCTCAGTGTCCTGTCTGTAAACAAGGCAGTGACAAACCTGCCACACTGGGGTCGTGCAGGTCGAGTGGGTTTTGCATGGAAAGCACTCAGATGGTACCAGCACACGAAAGCCCCAGCACATGGGGCATCCCCCAAGGAGCTGCCAGGCCAGGTGAGAGCATCCCTGCTTCCCGGGGCTGAGGTGAGATGCACCTACCAGGGCTGAGGCTGCAATGATTCGAAGTGGAGCTCGTTCTCTGCTGGCCCTTCTGAGGCTGAATGACCGCATTCTCACCAAAACCACATTTAATTCATAAGAATTCAAATGTATGTATTTTTCCAAAAAAAAAGAGAGAGAATTCAAAATGAGCTGTAAAATTAAATTTACACATGTACTATTTATGATACGCTGTTCATTTCACTTTGACTTTTGCATTCTGAATGCATTTCCATCTATTCTGTTCACACTTTGCAAAGCTGTGGGAACTGGGTTTCATGGATGATTCCAGAGATTCGTAAAGGCAGTTTTGCCCCAGCACTCTCTGTGCCAGGACGCAGCCCACGTGGTGTACAAATCCACCATGTAAGGGAAGAGATATTCGTGTCTCTGTAGGAGTGTGAAGATGCACACAAGACTCCCAAGCAGCTCTCCCTCCCTCACCCTGGGGGGCAGCGTCCCCACCGGCTCCTGATCCCCCAACACGTGCCTACCTCTTAGTTTCTTCCCAAGCGCACGTGTCTGAACTCACATGACTTGACGTGGGTGTGTGATGGTCTCATGCTACACAGTGAGGTCTCTGCAGTTGTCAGGTGGGAGAGGGCGGCTGCCTGGACCAGGCAGCAGATGGGGACCTGGGGAGAGTGGATCAGGCTAGGGTGGCTCAGACCTCCTAATGGAATGGGGAGGTGGAGAAGGGTGAGGGGACGACCCCTTCAGGCCCATCTGTCCCGCTGTCCAGGACTGAAGGAGCATGACCTATGGATAACCCCCTCCATCCTCTGTCCTCTGTGGACCACACACTTCCTGCCACCAGCTCCATGTCCCCCACTTCCCCAGCAGCCCCCCGGCTCTTCAGCAAGAGAAGTGTCCACTTTCAAACTCACCAGGACAGAGTCCCCCTCGAGCTGCTGGCCCCAAGTGCAGCGTGGGGTTCCTTACAGTATGAACACCTCTGCAGTGTTGCTCTGGCTTTTGCCCCTAATTGCTTCCTGGCCCCCTGAGCTAGCCCAGCCCCTCTGTCTATTCCTTTCTCACTCACAGGCACCTCTCTGTGTAGCCAGGGCTGGCTCCCTGCAGGAGCCTCTCAGAGTGACAGAAGGGCTGTGTGGATGGTCCAGCCAGACCCAGATCCTCTCCCAGCTCTAAGATCCCATTATCCCACTACCCAGTCCCCCAACTAGTATTTAATGAGCACCTACTTTGTGAAAGGCAGCAGGGAAGGGTGGTCCCTGAGCACAAGGACCTGAGTCTAGAGGACAGAGTATTGACCAGAGGTCACCTTGTCAGCTGTGCTGGGTATGATGAAGGAGGGGACAGCCCGGGAAATATGACCCCAGGGACACAGGGCAGGGAGCACCTCCCTGGGGAGGGAGGCTGGAGCTGAGCGGGGAGAAGTGAGGAGGGCTGACCAGAATAGTAGGGCAGCCTTGAAAGCAGAGGGGCAGGAGGTCAGGGCCCAAGGGGGAGAGACAGGGTGACCTGGGGACAGACAAGATCCAGGGAGGCCAGGCCACAGCCTGTGCTAGAGAGGGTGTGGAGGTACATCCCAGAGTGGGGGATGTACTCTGGTGGGAAGGGGGGGCAGTCCCCAGGGCCCTGACACCTTTGTGTGGAGGTCTCCTGCTGGCACAGCCCACAACCCCCCACCCAACCTGCTCTGCTCTGCAAAGGGAGCTGGGGTCTGTGAACACCCTCCCCTGAGCAGCACCCTGCCACCTCCTGACCACAGATTCTCTGGTGGGAACCTCTGAGGAGGAAGGGGCCTCTGAAAGAGAAAGTGTCCTTCCAGTTCCCCCATATGCTTACAGAGCCACCTCTTTGGGAGTCCAAACCCTGGCTGGTACCCCTCCCCCATGGTCCTATGGTTCCCCAAGGAGTCCTTCCAAGATGGGAGAACAGTGTGCTCCTGGGCTCTGCTCCCCACTCTTCCCTGCCCCGGGAGGTGTGCAGAATGGGTCCTGCAGTCGCTCTCATTTGCCATCACCCACAGTCTGCTCCCCAGCCTGAGTCACCCCCTCTGCCCTCCCAGCTCTGCACCTCAGGTGTGACCCAGTCTCCACTTTTCTGTCTAGATGCTACCTTTACGCATTTGAGGTTCAGTGAGATGGGAAACCACTGAAGGGATTAAGTGAGGAGATAACGATTCAATTCAGTCTTTAAAAGATGACTCCAGCCACAGAGCAGAGAATGGGGTGGGGGGTAGGGCAGTCAGGAGGTTGCAGGTGACCTGACGAAGGTGCCGTGCCTTGGGAGGGTAGCAGGGCAGATGGATGAAGTGGACACATTCCACAGAGGTTAGGACATGACACCCAGAGCCCTGGGAGATGAATCACAACAAGCTGGTGTACAGAAGGCGAGCCTGAGGTTCAGAGGCACCGTCCCTCCCTCAGCATTGCCCACCCCGGAAACTCAGAGACGGAAGCAGGCTCCAGTCCACATCTGATGCCCCCACATCTTCTCTCAAGGGCACCTCAACAGATGGTGACTCATCATTCTGACGCTAAACTCTTACTATTTGAAACAAAGTGAGAAATGCAGAAAAAAATTGCTGACACCACTGGCCTGGCGTCAACCACCATCCATCATTTTTAGTTTTCACAGAATTGTCTCTGTGCACAGTATGCCGATGCTCAGATGTTGGGGAAGGTTTCCCTGCACGAAGGCCTGAGCAGAGGTGGGGGTGTTGGGGAAGGAACTCTGGGGACCCCTATTCCGGCAGGTGTCTCCCCAGGACGGTGGACAGGAGGACCTTGCTCTTGCTGGGGTTCCATACAGATGGGCGGGAGACAGGGCAGCCGGAGAAGTGGAAAGGGGGCAAACGCCCAGGGTCCCAGAGCTGCGCATCGCCCACCTCTGCAGGGTCTAGGTTTGCACCAGGGATGGGGCTTGGTCCCCCGCTCAGACCTGTGCTGACTGAGGGCTATGGGAGCTCTGGACTGCACCCCACCGAGGAAAGGCCATCACACCCACTGCCAGGCCATTTGCACTCATGGCAGGTGTGCTGTGGGCAACCTGGGGAAGGCCCAGGTGGGAGAGTGAGGGCGGGGCCAGCATGGGGCGGGGCCAAGGTTGGGGCAGGGCCAGGGCAGAGGGGCGCAGCCAGGTCAGAAGTCCAGAAAGGTGGGACTCCCTCTCTTCTTTTGCAGAATGAAGTGGCAACCCTCTCCAGTATTCTTGCCTGGAGAATCCCATGGACGGAGGAGCCTGGTCGGCTGCAGTCCACGGGGTTGCAGTCGGACACAACTGAGCGACTTCACTTTCACTTTCCTTCCACTCTTCTTTTGTGCTGATTCGGGATAAACAGAAAGATGTCCACCTCCAAGGGCCTCCGTGGGACTCACAGCTCCTCTTTCACTGCTTCCATCTTCACTCTCATTCTTGGACCACAAGACAAACGGGGTGAACTAATCACACCCCACAGATTCCGTGTCATTTGTCTGCACGTGGGTTCCGTCTGGTTTTATTATTCCTTTATTCCCCTTTAGTCCAATCCTCTCCTGCCCTTAGGAAATCATAAAACTGTGTTTACTAGTAAATGCTTTATTTTTATGAAATTTTTACCTTATTTATTTGAGTGTGTTTATTGAGACTCTTTCCTAAGATTTCATTTTTAGGAAAATCTTGAGTTGTGTTTAATGACCATTTTTTTATTTGAATGTGGTCTTGTAAAATGTCCATTGCCGTTTTCTGGGCATATATTTTAACATACATCAATGGCATTCTGTTATATGTTTCCTTCTGTTTATGACACTTTTTATTCTTACAAATAATTTTGTTTTGAACAGATGCTCATGTTGCTAAGTGCACAGTGACTCCATTGTTTTCTGCAACTGCATCATGCTTAGGGGCCACGTTTTCCCCTCCACGTTCCCAGGAAGCCTCCAACACCTGACCTCACACACTCACTCAGGGAACATCCTCTTACATGTCTCTTGTCACATGTGGGCACGTGTCAGCATCTTCTCAGGCAAGTGCTTGGGGGTGCAGGCAGGGGGACATCTGGTCATAGAGATTTCCTGTACTCGGTCTGACCAAACAGTGCCAGATTTCTTTCCAGGATGGCTGCTCCATCTACCCTCCCGCCTGCTGGGCACGGGTGTCCCTGTGTCTCTGTCTCTCTGGCAACACTGGCAGTTGCCAGCTTCCTAATTGCTGCCAGACTATTAGGTATAAACGGATACCACATTGCAGGGCTCATTTGCATGTCCCTCATGTCCAACAATTTGGGGTATCTTGGCATATGCTTGTTAGTATTTTGAAGTTTCAATCGCTGATGATTATCTAATATTTTCACGTCCATTTATGGGAATTCTTCCCCTCATTGATTTACAAAATTATGGTGTGTATTCTAGATGTTGACTGTTTGCCAGTCTCAAACATTACAAACATATTCTCCCACGTGTCAGTGGTCCATTGATTTTGTCCATGATTTCCTTCATAAACAGACATCCTTATGTGAATGTAATAAAATTGCTCATTTTAATGATCTGCCTCATACTTTTAAAATTTGATTAAAATATAATTCCCAGTCACATGTTCACTAACATCCTATATATTCTGCCATCTTATTCCTTTCTTATTTTATTTCCTTTCCTATTTAGGTTTGCAATCCACCTAGATCCCACTTTTGTTGGTGGTATTGGGCAAGGATCCAGTCTTCCTCCTCCATTTACTCCTCTGTTTACTCCCACCAGCAGCTGCACACAAACCATCCTCTGGACCTCTTTGTGGGGCCAATTTCATCATTTCTTTACAGCTGCCCTGTGAACATGTCACTCAGTTTGTTGGTTCTGCTGCAATATTCTAGCATTTGTTGATTGTGCCCTCTTAGGGGAAGCCAACCAGAACCACACAGAACAATGAAAACATCACCATCGAGGACACAGACGCGCAGCGGGCACCCAGCGGCACAGTGCTCGGGGGCACGCCATGAGGTCCAAGAGGCCAGGCTGACCTGGGTCCCAGGAGCAGATGCTCTGATGAGGACTTGGGGATGAGCGATGTGGTCAGAGGCTCTCTCCAGAGTGCTGATGAGGCACCAGGAGGTAGGTCAGGAGGAGATGGAGCCAAGCAAAGTGTGGTGTCCACGTGGCTCTCAGTCTGTAGCCTCAGGGTGTTGGTACCGGAGCATGGCGTGTCACCATGTCTCAGGACTGTCCTGAAGGGGGTCTCGGGAGCTGAGTCAGACCTCACATCAGTCAGCTGTCATTCGTTAAGGACAGAATCGTGATGCTCAGTGTATTACAACTGCCTCTGTGGGGTGAGGTGGGAGAACATTAGAGCGTTTGTCAGTTTCCTGTGGCAGAGATTATTTTTCCCCATGACTCATTTTTTTAAGCTACCCCCCGGCTCATAGAATCCCTGAAAATTTAAGATGCAAAAGTCACCTCTCACAAGCTGGCATCTGCTGGCCCCAGGCCATTCAGCCCCCTGTGCTGTGGGCATATCTGGCTGAGCATGTGAGGCTGGTCCGTGTCCCAAGAGTAGCACAGGGGCAGCTGGAGCAAGGGGAGAACGCAGAGCCGAGAGGGTGCTGGGGGCGGAGGGGTCCCAGGGGACCAAGTGGAGCCGCAGTTCCCCCTGGATGTGTGCCTTTAGGCTTCTCAGGGTGCTGGGCTGCTCACAGCAGGTGCTTGTTCTTTCATTTGTATTTTGTTGGGGTGACATTGGTTTGCATGCATGCATGCTCAGTGACTCAGTTGAGTCTGACTCTTTGTGACCCCATGGACTGTAGCCCTCCAGGCTCTTCTGTCCATGGGATTCTCCAGGCAAGAATACTGGAGTGGGTTGCCATTTCCCTCTCCAAAGGATCTTCCTGACCCAAGGATAGAACCAGATCTCCTGCATTGCAGATGGATCCTTTACTGCTGAGCCACTGAAGAACAGTCATGTAAGTTTCAAGTATACAACTTTATTTTTCTACCTCTGTATGTCCTATAGCGTGCTCACCCTTAAAATTTTAGTTTCCATGTTCAACATATACTTGATCACTTCCATCCTCCCCACTCCCACCCTTTCCCTTCTGGGAACCACTATCCTGTTCTCTGTATCTATGTGTTTGTTTTGGTTTGGTTTGGCTTGTTCATTTATTTTGTTTTGATTGTTTGGTTTTTTAATTCCACATATGAGTGAAACCATAGGGGTATTTGTCTTTCTCTGTCTGACTTATCTCACTTAGCATAATACCCTCGGGTTCCATCCATGTTATCACAAATGGCAAGGTTTCATCTTTTTCATGGCTGAGTAGTATTCCATTGTGTGTATTTGTGTGGGTATGTGTATATATGTATATGTGTATGTATATGTGTATATATACCACATTGTTCTTAAGAAGTCTTTCTGGATGTATCTCCTCACACAAGGGAAACCAGGGGAACAAAAGCAAAACTTAAAACAATGAGACTACATCAAACTAAAAAGGAAACCATCAACAAAACAAAAAAAAAGCAACCTGCCACATGAGAAAAAATATTTGCAAGTCATATATCCTATAAGGGGTTAATATCCAAAATATATAAAAAACTCACCTAACTCAACAACAACAAAACACCCCAATGAAAAAAAATGGGCAGAGATCTGAATGATATTTTTCACACCAGCTTCTGAGAACAGTCTGTTAGCTGTTTGGGGGTTTTGTGAGCCAACTCTTAAACTGCTGACAAGTTGAAATCAGCTGTGTTGGGAGTATTTTACACCATGGAACATAGCAAGCTCCAAGAGACAGTTTGTTTTGCAGAAGAGCTGGTTGCTGTGTTCCTCCCAGCACATCACTCTGTCCTTCTTCCTGAACCTCAGTTTCCTTTCCTGTAAATGGAGAAGAGCATTGGCCCCTGCCCTGGGAAACTGAGAGGGTGAATTGGAATATAGTATACAATAAAACTTCTAGATGAGTGCCTGAATGCTGCTTGTGTGCACTGAGGTGACTGCCCCAACCCATCACGGCCGGGGAATGTACCCGCCATAGCTCCTTCCGGGAGAGAGGTGAAGAGTCAGTCAGTCCATACTTACAGGTGCTGAGCTGGGGTTAAACCTGGACCTCTCTGGATTGAAAGCAGCCTCATAAACTCACCAACTCAGCTGCTGAGACCCAGATGTGAGGTGGGCAGGTGCCCCTGCAGCGCCTGCACCCGTGTACAGAGGAGGGGAAGGGGAAGGCAGCTCACACCCTGTCCAAAGGTCCGCTGCTACTCAGAATCACCCATGGCAGCCAGCTTGTCTTCCTGGGGCTGACCTCTGGTAGGCAGGCAAGGATGGGAGAGAAATGAGTGACCCAGCTGTACCTCCACCTTCCAGGGATCCAGCCATACTGCAGTCCTAAGCCCACCCAGTACCCCTATCCCACCTGTTCTCCCCACGGCCCATAGGGTCCTGCACACTTGCCAACCAGAGAACCTGGGCTGGGAGGAGACCCCTGGCTAGAGGAGCTATAGATCTCATTAGAGAGACCCCACACACACACAGAGGTCAGGGCCCAAAGTGCATGTATAAACATGCAGCTGACACTGCAGAGGGACTTCACAGGGACACACCCAGGTCATTCCAGGTAGAATTGTCAAATTTGGCAAATAAAATCCAGGATGCCAGTTAGATTTTAATTTCAGATAAATAACAAGTAATTTTACTCTCAATGTGCCGCATGCCGTGTGGTCTAAACACAGTGGGCAGTCTACTAGGAGGAGGCCGGGCACATGAACAGGGCACCCCTTGTGATACTTTCCTCAGCCCCTGAACGCAGCCCACCTGGGTGAGTGGGGTGACCACAGCGACAGGAACACGAGCAGAATAAGCGCCTTAGATGCTCTGTGAAAACTTTCTCCTACTGCACGTGTTTCCCTGGAAGTTTCTCTTTGAGTGGAGAACAAAGCATTGTCTGTAGTTAAGGGGTGGGTGTGGCAGAGAAATGATGTTTCCAGTGTGGATGGACGGTTCTTGGGTGCGTGTCTGTGCAGAGAAGAAGCCAGCAGAGCGGAGGCAGGTGGAGGTGGGGAAGTGCAGGTCTCTGCAGGGCAGGAGGGAGGAGGCGGGAGGGCTGAGCAGTTGGTCCAGTCACCCGTGGGAACCTGTCACCTCATTAGACACACGGTGAGCTTTGGGCATTAGATGAACCACAGCCAAGCTTCCTGTGCTGTGCTAAGTCACTTTAGTCCTGTCTGACTCTTTGCAACCCTATGGACTATAGCCCATCTAGCCTCCTCTGTCCATGGGATTCTCCAGGTAAGAATACTGGAGTGAGTTCCCATTTCCTTCTCCAGGGGATCTTCCTGACCCAGGGATCGAACCCCTGTCTCTTATGTCTCCTGTATTGGCAGGTGGGTTCTTTACCACTAGTGTCACCTGGAAAGTCTTGCCAAGCTTCCTAAACTTCCCTAAATTGAGTTTTGCTGGCTCCCTTTTCTAGAGGATTAGTGAAGAAAACATTGTGTTTTTCAGAGTATCTCAAGTCTCCCTTCCTCTAGTTGAGATAAACAGTGAAGGAAGGAAGGAGCCACGGGCTGCAGATTTGACAAGTTTAATGAAAGTCTCAAGTTCAGAGTGATCCATCACCCAAGATCTCAGCTGCCCAAACTTCAAGGAGAAATAGCCCTTAGCCCTGTGGATCAGAACCATCCTTCAGATGAAAAGGAACCTACACTTGACAGCATTCACTCACTTGATAGACTCCTTTCCAGGATTCTCCTCTTGGTAATAAAATGGTCTCTAGGGAACCTTTTATATTCTTGTTGGTGGAATTACCTGGGCTGTTTTCAAAGGTTCTGAAAACTATGTGGCATGTGCATAAATGCCCAAATGAGCCCATTTCCCTGAGGTTCATTTTGGGCATTTATGCACCTGCCACATTGTTTTCAATCTTCAGGGGCTCCTTGGTCCCCATGGAGGCCGAGGGGCACCAGAACCTCCGTGATTTGTGTTCTACAGATGAGCAGGAAAGTACATGCGGCACCAGGGAGCGTGCAGTAAACACACGAAGTTATTTTTGCTGCAGCAGCTCTGCAGGAGGAAAGGACAAAGATCAGAATTCCTGAGGTGAGCCACATGCTGTGCTCCAAGCAGAGAGCTCTGCACCTCGTCCGCAGGCATCAGCCACACTAGGTCCCAGCACAACAGCCCACAGGCTGCATTCTGCTCTCTCTGGCTCCGGCCCCTGCCCAGACAGTGTCCTCACTGCCTGCAGGGTCACAGACCTACCCCCAGGCTGCTGTGAACTTCCAAGACCCTGGGGCAGCAAAGGAGGTAGGCTGAGGCTGGCAGAGGGCTCTGGGAGATGACTGTTGTTACCTGCTTTCCCTTCATTGGGTATCAGCATGGGGTTCTGCTTGGAGTCCTCACCTTCCTCTTTAGATGAAATTTTTTTATTGAAGTATAGTTGATTTACAGATTTGTGGTAGCTTCTGGTGCACAGCAAATTGATTCCATTATATATATTGTCTTTCATAGGCAAGAATACTTGAGTGGATTGCCATTCCCTTCTCCAGGGGATCTTCCGAGCCTAGGGACTGAACCAGGGTATCCTGCATTGCAAGCAGACTCTTTACCATCTGAGTCACCAGGGAAGCCCTATGTTATATACATATATATATTCTATTGCATTATAGGTTACTATATTTGTATACAGTAGGACTATGTTGCTTATCTGTGGCATATATAGTACTTTTAACCCAAACTCCTAATTTATCCCTCCTTTCCCACCTCCCCTTTTGGCAACCATAAGTTTATTTTCTATGTCTGTGAGTCTGTTTTGTAAATAAGTTCATTTGTAACCTGTTTTAGATTCCACATGTAAGTGATCTCATATGGTGTCTTCTCTGTGTGACTTACTTAGTATGACAATCTCTAGGTCCATCCATGTTGCTGCACATGGCACTATCTCATTCTTTTTAATGGCTGGGTAGTATTCCATTGTATACATGTATATGGGCTTCCCTAGTAGCTCAGATGGGGAAGAACCTTCCTGCAATACAGGAGACCCAAGTTTGATCCATGGGTCAGAAAGATTCTCTGGCAAAGGGAATGGCTATCCACTCCAGTATTTTTGCCTGGAGAATTCCATGGACAGAGGAGCCTGATGTACTATGTACCACATTTTCTTTATCCATTCATCCATCAGTGGACATTTAGGTTGTTTCCATGTCTTATCTATTGTAAATAGTGCTCATATGAACAATGAGTACGTGTATCTTTTCTAATTGGAGTTTTCTTTGGATATATGCCCAGGAGTGGGACTGTGGAATCATATGGCAACTCTATTTTTAGATTTTTAAGGAACCTGCATACTGTTTTCCATAGTGGGTGCAACAGTTTACATTCCCACCAACAGTGTAGAAGGACTCCCTTTTCTCCATACCTTCTCTAGCATTTATTTGTAGACTTTTTAATGATGGTTATTCTGAGTAGTGGGAGGTGAGCCTCACTGTAGTTTTGATTTGCTTTTCTCTAATGATTAGCAAAGCTGAGCATCTTTTCATATGCCTATTGGCCAACTGTATGTCTTCTTTGGAAAACTGTCTATTTGTGTTTTCTGCCCATTTTTTAATTGGGTTGTTGGCAGGGTTGTTATTGGGTTGTATAAGCTGTTTGTATATTTTGGAAATTAAGCCCTTGTCAGACGTAGACGCAGTTCTGATGCATCTGCTCATCAGTACCTTCCCTGCTCTGATCAAGGGGCAGGCAGATGGCAAGTTGACCAGTCAGAGGCTGAGTCCCTTGACTTTGAAACTGGGTGGTGTGGTAGAGTTTCCAGAGATGGAGTCTGTTCCCTTGGATTTATATTGGCATGGTAACTTTCTTTGACAAATAGAATGCAGAGGAAGAGATATACAGGGACATTCATGCCCCAGACTTGGGAGATGGGCAGCCTCCACTTCCTCCCTCCTGGAAGCTAGCCACCACCATGGATGAAGTACCACTTCACTGAGAGCCCCATGCTGTGAGGGAGCCCAACTAGCACATGGAGAGGTCATGGAAGAGTAGATGGAGGGGGCCACACGGGCACCTACCTGAACCTGCCAGCTCAGCCAAGCTACCAGCTGGATGCAGCTGAGGGAGTGACCCCATCCAAGTCCATGCGGGTCAGAAGAACCAGCAGCCAGGCCCTGCCCGAAATCCCAGCACAGAACTGTGGGAGATTATGAATCAGTAATGCTTTAAGCCACAACACTCCTGGATGGTTTGTTATACAAGAGAAAACCAAGGCAGGGAGAGTGGCAAAGTCTGGGAGAGGCTGAGAGTTTAACCAGCCAAGAGGAGCTCCCCGAACTGTTGTCTGTGCCTCCTCAGACCCAGATCCCCTCCTGCCAACTGCAGTTTGTGAGTTACAGCTCGTGTTGCTGCAGCAAGACCCTGTGCGCCCCCTAGACTTTGTCATGAGGGTCTTTATTCCCCTTGTGGCAGGTCCCCCTTTGATCCCTGTTTAGCTTTAACTAGTCCTCCTAACAGTGGTGATTACATGACAGAATTAATTCTGGACCTGACACTGATGGGTTCCATCTTTGGTTCCCCGTATCCCCAGGATACATCCAGGCATGTTGGTGTCTTAACTCATCTTCTGTAGTTTAACAAAGGGACCACCCAGCATGGGGCAGCTCCATGTCACATGTCCCACAGCACAGGCTTCCTGAACTGTCTCCCTATTTCCTCTGCTATGTCTACATTGACTTGAGATGTCTATAACTCTCTGCAGTGTCTGTGCTGATCATAGATGTCTCCCTAGTTCATCTGGGTGTTTCTATACCAACAAGGAGTGCCTCCATAATTTCCCTGGTGTCCCTACACTGGACACGGTCCCTCCCTTGTCCCCCTACTGTGTCTACACTATGAATGAGTACCCCCTTTTCTCCTTGGTACCTATACAGACCTGAGAGCTAGCCCTTGTTCCCTTGTTTTGTCTACATGGAACTTTCAGAGATTCTCTGGTCACAGGTTTTCCCCAGGGAAATTCTGAGAAATTTGCAATTTCTTACCAGATGAAACATGAAGACCTTGTCCTTAGTTCCATCCCCCATCCCAATACACACCCTTTTATAGTTTTAAATTATTGGCTAAACTAATGGTGGCAATCCATGAGGTCTGTCAAAGAGTGTACAGATATATGTGTGCATATTGTATGTGTGCTAACACATTACTGGAGGACACATTTTAATAAAGATTTCTGTGTAATTCAAAAAAATTTAAATCACCTACAGTGTCTACACTGATTTGGAATAATTATCTAATCCCCCTGATGTGTTCACAATGACCCTGGATATCTCTCTGCTTCCCTTGCTGTGTCTACAATAACTTGTGTTGTCCTCTGTTCACCTTGTGTGTAAACACTGATGAGGGTGGAGGATGTGGCAGAGCTGTCTGCAGAGCTGGGCTGGGGTAAGGGCTGAGGACAGGTGGCCTGGGCCTTACATGGGTCATAGGAAGTCTCACAATCCCATGAAGGGGCCGCATCACAGGTGGTGAGCTCCCCATCACTGGGAGGGTTCAAGCAGAGATGGGGTGATTGATCCACAGCTTGGTTCTTGGGGAGAAGTCAGACCTGACAGGGTTCCTTTCTTTCAGGATCCCTGATGATCAGTGTTGGAAATGGCACCTGAGAAGCTTTAGCATTTCAGAGTTTGTCTTCTCCCTGTAGTCTGACTCAGGCTCTGGGGTGAGGCCTGAGGACCCCCTTGCCTCTGCAACTGCTCCTAGGTCTGAGAGTCCTGATCCCTGGCGTCTGAGAGCTCAGGCCTGGGACTGACCTTGGACCCAACTCCGTTCAGACAGGGCTCCAGGAGGCAAGGTCTCTAACCCATTGCTTGGAACAGCTCCAGCTCCAGGCAGATTCTCCCACAGTGTGTGTTGGGGACGTTGAACAAAGAGGAAGGTCAGTGCCCCCTTCCGCTCTCCCAGCACCAGGGCTACAAGTCCTAGTTCTGGGGACACTGAGCGTCCAGCCTGTGGAGATGAGCCCTGGACACTGACAACCCCGCAGGAAGCCTCTGGAGGAGGTGCACTCGGAGAAGTCTGGTCCCAGCCCACAGTGTCCTCCCACAGGAGGGCGTCTTCCCACTGTGACTACTAAGGATGCACTGAGTGAGTCTCCACTCCCTGAACAGTCAGCAGGTGGTCTTGCTTTGAAATCAAACTCAAGTTGGGAGCAACATCCACATCGGGTGCTGTATGTGAACTGATTGTCAGACACAGGTTTGTTTCCGATTAGGATCCAAGTTAACTCTGAGTCCCCTGTCCCTCTGTGTACACTCGGGGGTCAGAGGAGGAAGCCCACGGAAATGCATTTATGGGCAGGCCCCTCAGCATCACCCTCCATCAGGACAGGACCTGGGGGGAGGGATCTAGGACAAGCAGGTTCAGGTGGGAGCAGGCTCTTGCTCCCATGATCTATCCACCCAGGAGAAACTGTGCTGAATGCCCAGGATGCCCACAGGAAGTGACCCCGGAACCCAATCTCTGCTGATCACAGTGACATCAGCACAGGGCACAGAAGGTGGGATTAACTATGAGCTCAGGTGACCAGGCCAGATCTTCTCCTGCTTGTGATTAGTTCCATCAGAGGTGGGGAGCAGGCCTCAGGGAGCCTGGGGGAGGGGTTTTGTCTCAAGTGAGGCTCCCAGATCACTCTGGGGCACCTGATAGAGCCCCAGGTAGCAGTGACCTGGATCCTCAAGGTACTCTTGGGCTTGATGCTCGCTCTCCAGGGGGTGCACTGCCCATGACAGCCTCTGCCCTGGAGAGGGAGCTGACTTGGAATTTGCAGACAAGACCTAAGATAGCTGCTCTGACCCCACTAGAAACCCAGGTTCAGCCCCGAACACCCCCTACTGGTAATTCAGTAAAAATCCTCAGGTGATCCAAGAACCCACAGAGACTGCCAACCAAGCTGGGCCCACTTGGAGATCCATGGACCCCTCCAGTTAGGAACTAAGTGGTTGTGATTCTGCCCTCAGTCAGAGTGGTGATTTATGTTGGAACTTTGCTCAGTTATTCAAAAGTTGCTTAAAAGTATGATTTGCCTAGAGTTTACTGAACTTTCAACAGAATAGTAAATTAGTGTATTTTGCATTAAAAATGTAATATTAATAAAAAGGATGCTAGAACTGTTAAAATTAAGAATATTTTCTAACAACTGGGTAAAGTTAACTTAAATAATTCAGTAGGAAGCATGAAATCTTCCTGGAGGTATTTCTGCTTAAAGACAACACATTTAAAGAAGGATTATTCATTCCTTCACTTTCTCCTCAAATGCAATCACAAGTCCATATTATTAGATTTTCAATGAATATTAATTTCTTAAGGGAAATACATCTGATTTGCTTTTCCACTCCTAGGTTTATTAGGTGTAATCTACATAAGAAATTGTGTAAGTTTAAGTTGTACAGTGATAATTTGATACAAGTATCTATTTCAAAGTGATAAACACGACTAGGTTAGTTAACACCTCTATAACCTCACAAAATTACCTTTTTCTTTGAGATGAAAGTATTTAAGATCTATTCTCACAGCAATTTTTAAGTATGTGATTCAGTATTAACTACAGTCACCATGCTGTATATTGGATCCCCAGAATTAATCTTACATCTTGCAACTGGAAGTTTGTACCCTTTGATCAACATTCCCCCATTTCCTTCACCCCCACGGCCCCCGAAAAACCACCATTCTTCTGTGTTTGCTTTATTTTTTATATTCCCCATGTAAGTGAAATCATATAGTATTTATCTTTTTCTGTGGTCATTTTAAACGTATTAGTTCTGATCCACGAATATGGGATATTTCTCCTTTTGAGCACTCTTCAATCTCTTTAATTAAGTTCTTATAGTTTTCAGTGTATAGTTTTCACCTCCTCCTTTAAATTTATTCCTAACTATTTAATTGCTTTTGATGTTACTGTGAATGCATTTTTTTCTTTTTCAGATGCTTCATTGTTTGTGTATAGAAACTGTTTTCTGCATGCTGATTATGTGCCCTAAAATTTCACTGTATATGTTGATTAGTCCTAACAATTTTTTGGTTGGGTCTCTATGTAAGATCATATCACCCACAATAAAAATAATTTTATTTTTTCCTTTCTGATTTGGATGACTTATTCCTTTACCTTGCCTGATTCCTCTGGCTGGGACTTCTAGTATTGTGCTGAATAGAAGTGGTGAAAGTCAGCATTCTTGTCTTGTTTCTTATATCAAAGTAAAAATCTTCAACCTTTTACTTGAGTATGATGTCAGATGTGAGCGTGTTTTATATGGCCTTTATTTTGTTGAGGTATGTTCCTTCTATACCCAATTTGTTGAAGACTTTTTATCATGAAAGGATGTTGTATTTTTTCAAATGCTCTTTCTGAATCTACTTGAGATGATCATATGATTTTTATTTTTCATTCTATCGTGTTGATTGATTTGCAGATATGGATCAATTCTTGCATCCCAGGGGTAAACCCCACTTGATTTTGGTGAAATGCAGTGTTGAATCCAGTTTGCTAACTTTCAATTGAAAATTTTTGCATCTAAATTCATCAGGGATATTAATCTGGAGTTTTCTTCTTGTGTTCTTATCTGGTCCTGGTTTTGGTATCAGGGTAATGCTGGCCTTGTAAAATGAGTTTGAGTGTTCCCCCATCTTTGATTTTTTGGAAGAGTTTGAGAAAGATCAGCCTTAGTTATTCTTTAAATAATTCGTAGAATTCATCAGTGAGCCCTCTGGCCCTGGGATTTTATGTGTTGAAAAGTTTTTGATCCTTGGTTCAACAGCCTTACAGGTTATAGGTCTGTTCATATTTTCTATTTCTTCATGATTCAGTCTTAGAATGTAGATGTTTCTAAAAATTTCCATTTTTTCTAGGCTGTCCAATTTGTTGTGTTATAGTTGTTCATAGAGTCTCTTATAATCCTTTGTTTGTCTGTAGTATCAAACTTCTCCTCTTTCACTTATGATATTCTTTATTTGAGCCCTCTCTGTCTTAGTCTAGCTAAAAGTTTATCAGTTTTGTTAATCTTTTCAAAGAACCAGCTCTTAGTTTCATTGATCTCTTTAATTGATTTTCTATTCTCTATTTCATTTATTTTCCACTCTGATTTTTATTTCTTTCCTTCTACTAACTTTGTCCTTTGTCCTTTTTCTCAATCCTTTGGCTGTCAAGTTGGGCTTCCCTGATAGCTCAGTTGGTAAAGAATCTGCCTGCAGTGCAGGAGATCCTGGTTCGATTCCTGGGTCAGGAAGATCTGCTGGAGAAGGGATAAGCTACCCACTCCAGTAGTATTGGGCTTCCCTTGTGGCCTCAGCTGGTAAAGAATCCACCAGCAATGTGGGTGACCTGGGTTCAATTCCTGGGTTGGGAAGATCCCCTGGAGAAGGGAAAGGCTACCCACTCCAGTATTCTGACCTGGAGAATTCGATGGACTGTATAATCTGTTCATGGACTCACAAAGAGTCAGACATGACTGAGAGACTTTCACTTTCACTTTCGTTTTTCTCTTAGAATTAGTTTTGGTGCATCCCATAGATTTTGGCATGTTGTGCTTCTGTTTTCATTTGTCTCTAGGTATTTTTTATTTCTTCTTTGATTTCTTTGATGACCCATTTGTTGTTCAGTAACATCTTCAATCTCCACTTTTTTATGGTTTTTTTTCCAGTTTTCTTCTTGTAATATGTTCCTACCTTCCATTGCACTGTAGTCAGAAAAGATATCTAATGTGATTTTAATCTTCTTAAATTAATTGAGACTTGTTTTGTGGCCTAATGTGATCTACCTTGGAGAATGTTCCACGTACACTAGAGAAGAATCCATGTTCTGCTTTTAGATAAAATGTTCTGTATATATCTATTGAGTCTATCTGGCCTAATATGTCATCTCAGGCCAGTGTTTCCTTATTGATTTTCTGCCTAGATAATCTGTCCATTGATATGAGTATTAAAGTCCTCTACTATTATTGTGTTGCTGTCAGTTTCTCCCTTTAGATCTGTTAATATTTGCTTTATATATTTTAGTGCTCTTATGTTGAGTGCATATATATTTATAAATATATCTTCTTGCCTAATTGACCCTTTTATCCATTATGCAGTGTCCTTCTTTGTCTTTTATTACAGTCTGTTTTAAAGTCTGTTTAGTCTGATATGAGGATTGCTACACCAGTTACCTTTTCAGCTCAATTTGGAATATTTTTCTCCATCTCTTCACTTTCAGTCTGTGTGTTTCTCTGAAGTGAGTCTCTTGTAGACCATGTATAGATGGGTCTTGTTTTTTAATCTATTAAGCTATTCTATGTTTTTTGATTGGATAACTTAGTCCATTTACATCTAAAGTAATTATTAATAGGTGTATACTTACTGCCATTCTGTTGTTTTCTGTTTTTCTATAATCTTTCCTCTCTGTTCTTTCCATTCAGTTTGTGGCTTTCTTTAATGTTATGTTTAGATTCCTTTCTCATTTTCTTTTCTATATTCAGTATCAGTTTTTGCTTTGTGGTTACCATGCTGCTGCTGCTGCTGCTAAGTCGCATCAATCGTGTCCGACTCTGTGGACCTCATAGACGGCAGCCCACCAGGCTCTGCCATCCCTGGGATTCTCCAGGCAAGAACACCGGAGTGGGTCCAGGTCAGAGTACACACATCCAAATTAGGGAGATCCCTCAGGTCAGAGAGAACACCCATGGGAATGCGGAAGACATTCCAGGTCATTGCAGATATGCCTGGAAAATCAAGGAGGCATCCTGGGTCAATGTAGACACATGAAGATTGAAAAGAAAATAGCTCAGGGGCGACATCTCAGGACAAGGGAGAAACACATGGACAGCTACGGAGATATTCCAGGTCAGAACATACACACCTTGGGAATACACACCTTGAGACATCTTATGTCAGGGAAAACACACTTGGAGAAAATGGGAGCTATCCCAGATCATGGAAATAAACACAGTCAGAAACCAAACTCAGAAAATGAAGAGATTTCCCAGTTCAGTGTACCTGCACTTAGAGAATAAGAGAGACACCCCAGGTCTTAGTAGAGTAGACACACATGAGAATTAAGGAGACTTCTTAGCTCCGGTAGACATATCTGGGAACTAGGGAGACATGCCAGGTCAGAGTAAACACACTGCGGAATTATGGAGACATGCAAAGGTCACTGTAGGTAAAACTGGATTACTGGGGAGGCATCCAAGGGAATAGTGGGCTTCCTTGGTAGCTCAGCTGGTAAAGAATCCACCTGCAATGCAGGAGACCTGGGTTTGATCCCTGGGTTAGGAAGATCCCCTGGAGAAGGAAATGGGTACCGATTCCAGTATTCTGGCCTGGAGAATCCCAATGGACAGAGGAGCCTGGCGGGCTGCAGTCCATGGGGTCGAAAAGAGTCAGATACTACTGAGCAACTAAGGACAGCACACCAAGGGAACAGGAGAAACACTTAGGGAATTAGCAAGGCCTCCCAAGTCAGGTAGTCACAGTGGGAAGCAGGTAACATCACAGATTTGGGTAAATACCCTTGTAGAATTATACACACAGCCCAGTTCACTGTAGACAAAACTGGGGGACTGGGGAGACACAGTGGATCCACGTAGACACAACTAGTGAATGAGGGAAAGAGCCCAGGTCGAAGTAGCCATACAGGGGGAATTATGGAGACATGCTAGGTTAGGTAGACACACCTGGGGAATGATAGAGCATCCCAGAAAGAATAGAACAGTTGGGGGATTAAGGAGAGATTTCAGGTTAGTGTAGGCACTTCTGGGGATAAAGGGAGGTATCTCAGGGAAGCATAGACATACCTGGCTGATTTGGGAGGAATCCCATTCGGAGGAGATGAGGGTGGTATTAAGGTGAATCCCAGATCAAAGTAGACACAAATGGGGAATTAGGGACAAGGTCACAGATCAGGGTAAATGCACATGGGTGATTAGGGAGACATCCCAGGCTAGATTAGACACCTCAGGAATAAAGGGGAAATCCCCAATCAGAGCAAACACCTGGGAAATAAGCAAGACATCCCAGGTCATCATAGACACACTTGTGCTGATTCCTCCTGTACTGCTCTCTGTACACTTACGGTTTAAATTCTCCTCAGATAGGCTGCCTTTTGGAAGGGCAGCATCTGGTCATCTGGGATCTTCGAAGCATCTGAAAGTCTATAATGGCTAGAGAATCTAATTTCAAAACACTAAAGTTGATAAAGCTTGAGGAGATGAATACCATAAGCTGCCTCTTCACCTTCTTTGTGCATGGAACTAGCTCATTACAGTATGTGCAGTTGTCATGGTAGCAGGTGGTAGATGGGAGGCAAAAATTCTAAAAAGCTTGGAGAAGATAATTTGATAAGTCACTCTTGGCTGCAAATGACTTAAACCTGATTCTTTCTAGTTTAAGCAGCAAACAGGATTTTCCTTTTGTTTGACTATTTGAAAAAGCCATGTGAGTACCAATTCTGGGCAGAGCTGCAGGCAGGGCTAGGTGGTACCAACAGGACCAGAGTCTCTTTAGCACACGACTCTGTCATCATGATTAAAGTCATTGTCAAGCTTCACACGTCATGACCTGAAAGGCTCAAACTCAGATCATCATTAATATCAGTAGTCCAGACTTTAAACAAAAAAATTACCAGTCATTTTATGATAAATATCACACTAACAAAGTATGGAAACTAGAGGTTCCATAGCATCTGGCATGTAGTAAAGATGTCCCTGAGGAAGTGATATTTAATCTGAGTCCTGAAGATTAAATATCACCTGAACCAAAAAGGAACACAAGGACAGTGTGCCAGGTAGTGAGAATTGCCAATGCATATTGCCGATGGATCTGGTAAGATTCTGAGCCACCTGAAGAGTTTATTTCTGGCCTGAGCAGGAAATGTATATGATAAGCTTGGTTTATTTTGGTGTTTCATAAAGCAAAGTAGCTACAGAGGGCTAGTGGAATTGTGTTAACAAGACACAAGAGCCGTCGTAATGGGTCTCTCACTGCATCGAGATGGGTTAGTTGAGAGAATCGCATGGAGACATATACATTGCCATATGTAAAATAGATAGCAAGTGAGAATTTGCTGTGTGACACAGGGAGCTTAACCCAGTGCTCTGTGACAACCTAGAGGGGTGGGATGGGCTGGGAGATGGGAGGGGGGTGCAAGAGGAAGGGGATATATGTACACCTGTGGCTGATTTGTGTTGATGTATGGCAGAGGCCAACACAATATTGTAGAGCAATTGTCCTCCGATAAGAAAAGTTTAATTCATATTTTAAAAAAAGAATAATGACTGTAGTGGATTGAACACATCATCAATCCTAAAAAGCAGAAACGAAAAGGTGGACGTTACTATTTACCTTACACAGATAAAAGGATTAAAAGAGAACACTGTGAACAAGTGTACATGAACAGATCAGATACTCTGGATTAAATGGAGAAACTCCTAGAATAAACAAACTACCACAACTGACTCAAGAAGAAATGGGAATTCTGATCTGACTCATAACAAGCGAAGAGATGGGACTCAGTAATGCAAAACCTCCCCAGAAGAAAAGCCCAGGCTTCACTGGTGAATACTACCAAACACTGTAAAAAGTAATCACAGTGCACAGGGATCTCTTCAGCAATCTCTGCCACTGAAGAAACCAAAGCCAGCATGGTCATCACAGACCCCCCGGAGACTTCACCAGCTTTCCCCACACGGCTGCCTGAATCCCTCTTGGCTCCCTCCCCTACTTGGCCCCTACCAGAGCCTGGGAACAGCACTGGCAGCTACGCCAGTCCTCCTCGGCAGCTGCACCAGAGGAAAACACCAGCTTAGACCCCCGTGTCTGATGCTCACTGCTGTGCATGCATGCAAGGCCAGCCTCTGCAGCTGTGTACTCACACACTACCAGCCTGATGCCCTTCCCTGACCTCCACTGCCATGGGCTCACCAAGGGAGATGCTGTGCGGCCACGGAAGAGCAGGCTGACAGCCCTGGGAGCTACCAGCATTCCCACAATTGTCCCTGTCTCTTGTGCCTACTCCAGCCCCCAACACTATCTGTGTGTTTGCAACCGGACCCTGCCACTATACAAGCCTTGCAGCTGTGCCCTGCAGTTGAGCGTGTAGACACCACTGGGTCTGGCCACTACTGCTGCTTACCTTGAGGCCTAGCTGATGGAACTGGAGGCACAGCTGAGGACCCCAACAGCCCTTCTTGAATGCCCTTCAGTGCTCACCAAGGACTATGCCGTTGTCAAAGCTGTAGATCCCAATGACATAAGTCAATAAATCCTGCCACCACTCTGGAACCAGCACTGCCATGTACCCACGTGCTTGACACCCTGCACCATTAGACCCAGGATCACAACACACTCCAGAGTGCTTCCTTTTACAGGTAAAAGTCTTTCCTTGCAGATGGAGGAAGCAGTGACTGCTTCCTCAAATGCACAGATAGCACAGAAGAACGCAAGGATTACAAAGAATCAAGGAAACGTGACTCCGCCAAAGGAACACATTAAACCTCCGGTAACTGGCCAAACCCAGGAATTGCCTGACAAGGAATCGAAAATAAATGTTATAAAGATGATCAGAAAGCTATAAGAGAACACAGAGGGACAATTTAATGCTATTAGGAAAATAGAAGAAAAGAGTTCTGGAGATAAGTACTGAGGATGCTTATATAACAATGACTGTACTTAATACCACTGAATTGTGCCCTTCAGAATCGTTAAAATGGTAAATCGTATGCTGTGTGTATTTTATCACAATGGAAAAAAATTATTTTTTTAAAAGTTATGTTTAACATCATACTCAATATTATACTAAATGGCTAATGACTAAGAGTTTTTTCCCCTACATTCAGGAAGAAAACTGACCTGCTTTTGCCATTTCTATTCAACATTATACTGGAATTCCTAACCAGAAAAACTATGGGAAGCACAGAAATAAAAGACATTTTATTTAAAAATTAGACATAAGAAAATTATTTCTATTTACAGATAACTTGATCTTATACTGATAATAGAAAATCCTAAAGAACCTACATATAGAAAACAAAGCCTATGAGTAAGTAAGAAATCAGCAATTTCAGGATGTAAGATCAAAACACCAAATCAGTTGTATTTTTATGTTGTTGTTCAATCACTAAGTCATGTCCCAGTGTTTGTGACCCCATGGACTGCAACATGCCAGACTTCCCTGTCTTCACTATCTCCTGGAATTTGTTCAAACTCATGTCCATTGAGTCGGTGATGCCATCCAACCATCTCATCTTCTGTAATCCCCTTCTCCTCCTTCCCTCAATCTTTCCCAGCATCAGGGTCTTTTCCAATGAGTTGGCTCTTCACATCGAGTGGCCCAAGTATTGGAGCTTCAGCTTCGGCATCAGTCCTTCCATTGAATATTCAGGGTTGATTTCCTTTAGGATTAACTGGTTTGATTTGTATATACTACTAATAAGCAATTCAAAAATTAAGAAAATAATTTCACTTACAATGACATCAAAATAATAAAATATTTAAGAACAAATTTTATCAAGGAGGTGCAAGACCTGTACACTAGCATACAAAACATTACTAAAAGAAAAAATAAAAAACCTAATTAAAAGGAAATATGTATTGTATTTATTGACTGGAGTTTTAATATGATTAAGAAATCAAAATTATACAAATCAATTCATAGATGTAATGCAATCTCCACCAAAATCTCAATGGCTTTTTTTTGCAAAAATAGTAAATCAGATTCTAAAATTCATAAGGAATTGCAAGTTATCCCAAATAGCCAAAACAATCTTGGAAAAGAATAAAGTTGGAAGATAACACATCCCAATTTTAAAACCTACACAAAGCTACAGTAATCAAAAGAGTGTGGTATTGGCATAAATAGAGCCATATAGACAAATGCAATAGCACTAAGAATCCAGAAGTCAGCACATCAATTCACGGTCAGCAACTTTTGACAAAACTTTCAAGACCACTCTTTTGGAAAAGAAGAGACTCTTCAAAAAAAATGGCACAGGGGCAACTGGATAACCACATGTACAAGAATGAAATGGAACCTTATGTTATTCCATATATAAAAACTAACAAAAATAGATGAATGACCTAAATTTAAGAGGTAAAAACGTACATTTCTTTGGAGAAAATTTAGTGGTAAATTTTCATGACCTCAGATTTGCTCATGGATTCTTAGATATGATGTCAAAAGTACAGGCAACACAGGGAGCTCAACATGGTCCTCTGTGACAGCCTAGAGGGGTGGGGTGGGGTGACGGTGGGGGAAGGTTTGGGAGGGAGGGGACATGTGTATACTTGTGGCTGATCGTGTTGTTGTATGTCAGAAGTCAACACAATACTGTAATCATCCTCCAATTAAAAAGAAAATTTTTTAAAAAGTACAGGCACCAAAAGAAAAAATAAGTTGCACTTCACCAAAATTAAAAAAACTTTTGTATATCAAAGGACATTATCACAAAACTGAAAAGATAGCCTTCACAATGGGAGGAAATATTTGCAAATAGTTAAGAAAAGCTATGATAAACCCAGTTCAGTTCAGTTCAGTTCAGTCGCTCAGTTATGTCCAACTCTTTGCGACCCCATGAATCGCAGCACGCCAGGCCTCCCTGTCCATCACCAACTCCCAGAGTTTACCCAAACCCATGTCCATCGAGTCAGTGATGCCATCCAACCATCTCATCCTCTGTCGTCCCCTTCTCCTCCTGCCCCCAATCCTACCCAGCATTAGGGTCTTTTCCAATGAGTCAACTCTTCGCATGAGGTGGCCAAAGTATTGGAGTTTCAGCTTCAACTTCACTCCTTCCAATGAACACCCAGGATTGATCTCCTTTAGGATGGATTGATTGGATCTCCTTGCAGTCCAAGGGACTCTCAAGAGTCTTCTCCAACACCACAGTTCAAAAGCATCAATTCTGCAGTGCTCAGCTTTCTTCACCGTCCAACTCTCACATCCATACATGACCACTGGAAAAACCATAGCCTTGACTAGATGGACCTTTGTTGGCAAAGTAATGTCTCTGCTTTTAAATATGCTATCTAGATTGGCCATAGCCTTCCTTCCAAGGAGTAAGCGTTTTTTAATTTCATGGCTGCAATCACCATCAGTAGTGGTTTTGGAGCCCAAAAAAATAAAGTCTGACACTGTTTCCACTGTTTCCCCATCTATTTCCCATGAAGTGATGGAACTGGATGTCATGATCTTAGTTTTCTGAATGTTGAGCTTTAAGCCAACTTTTTCACTCTCCTCTTTCACTTTCATCAAGAGGCTCTTTAGTTCTTCTTCACTTTCTGCCATAAGCGTGGTGTCATCTGCATATCTGAGGTTATTGGTATTTCTCCCAGCAATCTTGATTCCAGCTTGTGCTTCTTCCAGCCCAGCGTTTCTCATGATGTACTCTGCATATAAGTTAAATAAGAAGGGTGACAATATACAGCCTTGACATACTTCTTTTCCTATTTGGAACCAGTTTGTTAAACCCAGACAATGTATTAAAAAGCAGAGACATCACTTTGCCGACAAAGGTCCATATAGTCACATACGGATGGGCAAGTTGGACCATAAAGAAGACTGAGCGATGAGGAATTGATGCTTTCAAATTGTGGTGCTGGAGAAGACTCTTGAGAGTCCCTTGAATGGCAAAGAGATCAAATCAGTCAATCCTAAAGGAAATCAACTGGGAATATTCACTGGAAGGATTTATGCTGAAGCTGAAGCTCCAGTATTTGGCCACCTGATGCAAAGAACTGACTTATTGGAAAAGACCCTGATGCTGAAAAAGATCGAGGGTAGAAGAGGGGGGTGACAGAAGATGAGATGTTTGGATGGCATCACTGACTTAATGGACATAAGTTTAAGCAAACTCGGGAAGATAGTGAAGGACAGGGAAGCCTGGTGTGCTGCAGTTCATGGGATTGCAAAGAGTCAGGCATGACTTAGCGATTGAACTGCAAATCTGATATGGGTTTAGGATTCAGAATATATTAAGAACTCTTACATTTCAACAACAAGAGGCAAACAACACAATTAAAAACCGAACAGACAGCCATAGAAGATACACAAATGGCCAACAAGGACATGAAAATATGCTCAACATCAGCATCATTAGGGAAAAGCAAATCACAACTACAGTAAGATTTCAGTCTACACCAGAATGGCTATAACAATAATTTTTAGAAAATTACACATGTGGGGAAGGATGTGCTGACTGAAATATAAAATGGTGCAGCTGCTATGGAAAATGTTGAAAATTTCCTCAAAAAGTTAAATATAGAATTACCAAATGATCCAGAATTTCCACTCCTATGTTTATACCCAAAAAAGTTGAAAACAGATATTCTTGCCTGGAAAATTCTATGGACAGAGGAGCCTGGTGGGCTACAGTCCATGGGGTCACAAAGAGTCAGACACAACTGAGCAACTGAGCACAGAAAAATACTTGTACATGAATGTTCATAGCAATGCTATACTTAATTGCCAAAATTTTTAAATATCCACCAACAAATGAACGGATAGACAAAAGTGGTACACCCATGCAATAGAATATTATTCAGCCACAAAATGGATTAAGTGCTACTACATGGATAAACATTGAAAACTTTATGAGAAGTATAATAAGTCAGAAACAAAGTCACCTATTTTTCATTTCATATGAAATGTTAAGAATATACAAATTTATAGCAATAGAAAATTGTTTAGTAATTGTCAGGGACTGGGGTGGAGGAAAGAATAGGGGGTGGTCAAAATGCTTTGAAACAAAGGTGAAGGCTGCATAGCATTTTAAATGTACTAATGGCCACTGAATTGTACACTTTAAAATCCTTAATTTTATGTTATGTGAATTTCACCTCAATTAAAGTAAAAGCTGTGAGTAAAATAATAGATTAGGAGGTGACAAAGAGAAAAATTATGTTCCAAAATACTCATTGCACACCACTGGAAGTTTCTAGGATACAAATTTATTACTCTGAAAACTGATAAAGAGGAAAATTAAGCATTAATCTTGCCTTTCTGGTATGAATACTTCACGGTAAATCCACAGTCCTAGTCATATAGAATAGCTCTTCGAAACAGAACTCAAACTAATTATTTCAGAAGAATTGAAAGAATCAAAAGTTTCAGCATCTTATTAAAAATCTCTTCTGATCATTTCCATGGATATTAAAATTATTAGGTGGAAGATCGATGAGGAAATTTACATGGAGGAGTTAGAGCATCGCCATTTGAAATCACCAACCCATCAACATCAGGAGAAGTGAGACGGACAGTCATTATGTGCCACATGATAGAATGTAATATAAAGAACTCAACTTCACCCACAAAGTATTCGTGCAAAACAAATCAATCTGAATCTACTCAGCCTTCAGACTTCATGACAAGCCTGCAGCTATTTGGGAGACAGGAGAGCAAATGAAACAAGAACCAAGGAAGAAATTCAGCTGAAATCAGAATACAAGGCATTCTAACAAAGACATTGACATGGTTTCTTCAACTAGTCAACGTGAAATTAGAAACCCATGACACGAGCAAGGGAGCGACCTACTCTAGATTTAGAGAGACAAGCAATAGAGAATTCATACACAGTATGTAGAATCTGCTTCAGCTGGGGTTCAAATGAGCCAATCAGTAATATAGTTTTTCAGACAAGGAAATCTGCACATGGATTGGCATTAAATTGAGAAATTGGTGTTTGTTTAATAAAACATGATAATAATGTGGTTGTTATGAAAGGTTCTTCATTAGGATGCTTATTGAAGTATTTAGGAGTGAAATGACACCATGTATGCAATTTGCTTTAAAATACTGCAGTGAAGGGATTCCCTGCTGGTCCAGTGGCTGACTCGCGCTCCCCATATAGAGGGTCCAGATTCAATCCCCAGTTAGGGAACTAGATTCTGAATGCCTCAACTAAGAGTTCACATGCTGCAACAAAGATCTAAGATCCTGCATGCCACAACTAAGACCAGGTGTAGCCAAAGAAATAATAAATAACAAACCAATTTTTAATACTGCACGGAAAAAGAAAGCTGTGCTCGGTATTCTTTCACACCTCCAGATTCTATTAGTCTTCTATGTTCAGGATGCTAAGCTCCTTAACTTGGAATAAAGGAATGCTTTCCCTCTGGAGTCCCTCGGTTCAATCGGAGGCAAAGGGGAGTGTTCAGAGCGTTAGTCACCAGGCTGCATGTGGGCACTGGTGCCTCACCCACCCCTACCCCCACCCCACATGCCTCCTTCACAGATAGTCACAGCTCTTGTGATCTGAGTAACCACCCTCCCTGCCACTCAGACACAGAACTGCTTCCTGCTGTTGCAGATCCTAAAGTGCTTCACTCTTCACCCTGCCCACCCCTGTGCACACTGTCCTTCATTGAGGTCTTCCCCAACCCCGAGTTCCTATGTTATTTGGGGAACCCTGACTGCTTCTTGCTGTTTCTGTTGTTTAGTCACCAAGTCATATCTGACTCTTTGTGACCCCACGGACTGCAGCGTACCAGGTTCCCCTGTTCTTCACTGCCTCCCGGAGTTGGCTCAAACTCGTGTCCATTGAGTCCATGATGCTATCCAACCATCTCAACCTCTGTCGCCCCCTTCTCCTGTTGCCCTCAATCTTTCCCAGCATGAGGGTCTTTTCCAATGAGTTGGCTCTTTGCATCAGGTGGCCAAAGTACTGGAGCTTCAGCTTCAGCATCAGTCCTTCCATTGAATATTCAGGGTTGATTTCCTTTAGGATTGACTGGTTTGATCTCCTTACTGTCCAAGGGACTATCAAGAGTCTTCTCCAGCACCACAATTTGAAAGCATCAGTTCTCTGGTACTCAGCCTTCTTTATGGTCCAGATCTCACATCCATACATGACCACTGGAAAAAAACATAGCTTTGACTATACGGACGTTTGTGAGCAAAGTGATGTCTCTGCTTTATAATACGCTACCTAGGTTTGTCATAGCTTTTTTTCCAAGGAGTAAGCATTTTTTAATTTCATAGCTTCAGTCACTATCCACAGTAATTTTGGAGCCCAAGAAAAGAAACTCTGTCACTGTTTTTCCCCATCTATTTGTCATAAAGTGATAGGACTGGATGCCATGATCTTAGTTTTTTGAATGTTGAGTTTTAAGTCAGCTTTCTATCCTCCTTTTTCACCCTCATCAAGAGGCTCCTTAGTTCCTCTTCACTTTCTGTCATAAGAGTGGTATCATCTGCACATCTCAGTTGTTGGTATTTCTCCCTGCAATCTTGATTCCAGCTTGTGATTTATCCAGCCCAGGATTTTGCATGATGTACTCTGCATATAAGTTAAATAACCCAAGTGACAATATACAGACTTGACCAATTTCTTTCAAAATTTGAAACCAGTCCGTTGTTCCATGTTTAGTTCTAACTATTTCTTATTGACCTGCATACAGATTTCTCAGGAGGGAGGTCAGGTGGTCTGGAGTTTCCATCTCTTGAAGAATTTTCCACAGTTTGCTTTGATCCACGCAGTCAAAAGTCTTTAGTGTAGTCAATGAAGCAAAAGTAGAAGTTTTTTTTCTGGAATTCCCTTGCTTTCTCTATGATCCAACTGATGTTGCCAATTTGTTCTCTGGTCCCTCTGCCTTTTCTAAATCCAGCTTGTACATCTATAAGTTCTCAGTTCACGTACTGTTGAAGCCTAGCTTGAAGGATTTAAGCATTACCTTGCTAGCATGTGAAGAGAGTGCAATTGTGCAGTAGTTTGAACATTCTTTGGAACTGCTCTTCTTTTGGATTGGAATGAAAACTTTTCCAGTCTTGTGGCCACTGCTGAGTTTTCCAAATTTGCTGGCATACTGAGTACAGCACGTTAACCGCATCATCTTTTAGGATTTGAAACAGCTCAGCTGGAATTATCTCCCCTAACTTTGCTCATAGTAACGCTTCTTAAGATCCACTTGACTTCACACTCCAGAATGTCTGGCTCTAGGTGAGTGACCACACCATCATGGTATCCACACCATCAGGTCATTGAGACTTTTTTCTATAGTTCTGTGTATTCTTGACTGCTTCTGGAGGTGGCAAAATGTTGATGGTTGTTGATGCTGGGTGATGGGTCTATGAGAGTTTTATGTCTCTAGCCTTGAGTATGTTTAACTTTTCATAATTAGAAAGCAAATATAAGTATGCATACATTATTATTATTATTCCCATTATTATTATTATATTTCTATCATTAATATTGTCCTTTTATATTTACATATGCACAGAAATTATCTGCAAAGGTAAACACCCAATTTTGACTGTGGTAGCCTCTGAGGGTGGGACAAGAAGGCAGTGGGTCAGGAGGGGACAGAGGAGAAACACATTACGTTTTTACCCTTCTGTGACCCCTCAGCCCCTCTTCCACCATCTCAGTGACATCTTTCCCTGCATGCTCCATATCCACCTGCCCCAGGATCCTTGCACATGCTATTCCAGACTCTCAGAATGCTCTTCCCTGTTCCCACTCCCCTCCCCTCCAACCACCACTACCTTCCATGTATAGTGAACTTCCACTCATGTTACATCCCAATCCAACTGTTCTTGTCTGTGGGAAATGTGCTAATGGGGGGGTGACCTGGGTCAGCCACTCTCATGTCAGCATCACTGCTCCCAATTCCTCATCTTCATACAACCTGTCTCAGCAGAATTTTTACATGTATGATGATCTGTGAATTCTCAGGAGTGGTTTTGCATTTATTTTGTGCTCGTTTGTGAATTTCCAGAGTTCATTTTATAGTTACTTGTGTGATATTTGGGGAGCTTTCCTAGATATGAACTCTAAGGGCACAGATTTTTCCATGATACACCCAGCCTTAAGTACAGTCACCGGCTCATAGTAACTCTTCCCAAAATGAGCTCTGTTGAATTCCCTGAAATTTTTACTAGATGCATTAAATTTTTGTCATTTAAAATATATTAACTTAGGCTTCCCTGGTGATCCAGTGGTTAAGAATCCACCTTGTAATGCAGGAGACACATGGGTTCGAATCCTGGTCTGGGAAAATCCCACATGCCATGGGGCAATGAAGCCTATGAGCCACAACTACTGAGCCCATGTGCTACTACTGCTAAAGCACACGTGCCCAGAGCCTGTGCTCTGCAATGAGGAAAGCCACCACAATGACAAACCCATGCTCCCCAGCGAAGAGCAGCCCTCAACTCTCCACAGCTAGAGAAAGCCTGCACACTGCAAGGGAGAGCCAGAGCAACCGCAACTAGAAAGAAAGAAACCCTTTTAAAAAATAAATAAATAAAATAAAATACATTGACTTTAAAATACACATGCATTTTGAGGAAAATTGAGGTTAATAAGCTAATCTTGAGGGTGATAAAGGATTTGTCAACCACAATGCAGGCAAATGGGAAATAATAAGCAAAATATAGGTTAATAATGTAGATTTAAAAGTTTCTGACTATACAATAGGGCACTCAAAGCCAATGCACTCGGACAACCCAGAGGGATGGAATGGGGAGGGAGGTGGAGGGGATTCAGGACAGGGGGACACATGTACTGATTCACATGTACATGTCAATGTGTGGCAAAAACCACCACAATATTGTAAAGTAATTAACCTTCAATGAAAATAAATAAATAAAATTTTTTAAAAATCGCATAAAGCAAATGACCTGGAGAAAAATATCTAAAGAAAATATGAAAATATGACAAACAGAGGGTTTGTACTCTTCCTATACCAAGAGTTTATTCAAATCAATAAGAAGATTTCTATAAGAAAAGAAAGAGCTTTAAAAGGATATGAAAAATAAGATGCATATATTAATAAAAACAATACAAGGGCTTCCCAGGTGGCACAGTGGTGAAGAATCTGCCTGCCAGTGCAGGAGACACAAGAGATGCAGGTTCAATCCCTGGGTCAGGAAGAAACTCTGGAGAAGGGCATGGTAACCCACTCCAGTATTTTTCCCTGGAAAATTAAATGGACAGAGGAGCCTGATGGGCTACAGTCCATGGGGTAGAAAAGAGTCAGACATGACTGAGCACACCGGTAAAAAATGAAAAATAAAGAATACAGCTGCCAAAGAACCCCTCATCTCTTGTTATCAACGTTAAGCCAGTGAAAAGAAAATAATTTGTGTTCACTGGGTTTAATAATCAGTAAAACCACTATAATAACTTTTGCTGACAAGGGTCCAGGAATGTCACCCTCCAGGTGCCCCCAGGCTGGGGAAGGGTCAGATGTACATCACTCCTGTGGGCAGTTTGATGACAGGAGTCAAGCCTCCAACTTGGCAAGTGAACAAGTTCCCACAAGGGCAAGCTTACAGCACATGTATACAGGAATTTCCACTGACAACATTTATGCTGGAGGCATGTGGATGACAAATCAAGGCTCTGGTAAGGGAACATCGGTTTTGCCAGTGGAGATGCAGCCACCCAGTGAAATGCTATATTTCCTTTTTAAAAGATGCTGTAGATCTTTGTTCATTGGAATAATGCCATGGCAGAACCTGAAATTAAAATAAAAATCTTTTCTACATTATGACCCAATTTGTTTCAAAATATATGTATGACATTAGTTTGTGAAAATTTTTAAAAGCTGGAAAAACATCAGCAAGTTGCTTACCTGGTAGGGGCTGGAAGGGCACTTTGACTTCCTCCTCCATAGGCTTCCTGTTTGATTCAACATACTTTTCCATTGTGTCATTTATTTTTTTCTTCAGCAAGGGCCACAAATCTCTTTGACAAGCAGCAAAGTGATACTATCAGGTCCAAGTGGGGAAGGAGCCCTCCCCCTTCTTCTGGACTGCAGGCCCTTCTCTTAGCTGAGAGCGAGGCTGCTGGAGTCACCTGGGGACAAGAACATGCCTGGGAGATCCCAGCCAGTGGCCATCCACCAACCAGTGGCCCCTGCAATACCAGGAGAAGCCCGTGTTTTTGCCGGCATGAATGAGAGCCACAAGCAGCAGCTGGCTGGCCCGTACCTCGGGGCAGTGTGAATGCGTGCGTGCTAAGCCGTTTCAGTCGTGTCCAACTCTTTGCGACCCCCTGGACTGCAACCCTACAGGGTCCTCTGTCCAAGGATTCTCCAGGCAAGGATACTGGAGTGGGTTGCCATGCCCTCCTCCAGGGGATCTTCCCCTCCCAGGGATAGAACCCACATCTCTTACATCTCTTGTGTTGGCAGGCAGGTTCTTTACCACTAGCGCCATCAGGCAGAAATCCCACCAAATGGCTATTTCTTCCCTGCTCCGAGGTTCACAGCCAGGCTGGGAGTTCCCTGTTCATGGAACAGGCTGCCCCTGCAGGAGCCTCCATCCTCTGGAGAACAGACCTTTCTCCACATGGATTCTCTGCTGACTTGTTGATCTCTCTACTCTGTTCCAAGGACCCACCTGTCCCAGGAATTCCTGCCCCAGACTCCCCAGCCCTCCCCTCTGCACCTCTCCTGCCTTCAGCTGCCCACCGTCAGCCAGCCTGAAGGAAGGGCCGGGCTTGAGGGCCATGCTGTGGTCGCAGTGGATGGAGAGGTGGGCGCCGTCTGACCTTGTGCTCTGGTCCCGAACTCTAGTCCAAGAGCAAAGTCAGACACAGACGTGGAGATTGTTTGCTTGTTCTAATAAAGGGGAGGTTGATGCTTTGTCAGATGAGGGAGGGGATCAGACACTTGTATTTTCTTGTTGTTTATTAATAATTCAAGGCTCTGTCAGCCTGAGTCCTGGCAGGAAGAGAATTCCTCTCAAGTGTGGAGGAGGAAATACAAAAGCAGGAACTCTGTACAGAGAAACAAACTGAGAAGCTGGGACACTCGGAGAGGAGCAATGGTGGGAGGTTGTGTCCAGCCCCTCCCGAAGGGCAGGAGGGGACGATGTGGTGGGAGATGGTCACAGGGAGAGGGGTTGCGGGCTGAGGATCACAGGTCCTGCCAGCAGCGCAGCCCCCAGCAGGGAGACGTGGGTACCAAATGCCCCACCCTCTCTCTCCACCCACCCTCGGATCTCCCGGGAGCCTCCCATTGCAGGGGCCAGAACAGAAGGCAGGAGGCAAAGCAGCCTGGGTGACCCGGCCCCCAGGTTTCCTGGGGGTGCAGTGGGTGAAAGAGGGTGGAGTGTGGCTCTGGAGGACAGAGGGGCTCACAAGGAGCGCACATACTCCAGTTCCCACAGCCCCCACCAGGTGCCCTCATGGTTGTCCCCTGAAAGCTCTCCACTATCTGAGTCTGGACTTGGCACCAGACTCTGCTATGAGCACAGTGTTGATGAGCGGCATGGCAGAGCTGGAAAGTCAGAATCTCTCTCCCCTCAAACTGCACTGGTTCCACTGAGACCAGCAATAAAGAGGAAAAGCAAACATAAACCCGCCAGCAGAAAACTAATAAGAAACGAATTTGGGTGCCTTTGGCAAAAAGAGCACAGAAATGCAATAATATTTTCTTTTAACATTGTATCCACAGACTTTTGTGAAGGAAGTACCTGATCAGATCCCAAAATGAGCAATTATGAGAGATTGCTGTCTGAGACACTTCTGGCAGAGGAAGCTAATTTTGGAAAGTGCTCTATCTCCTAACTTGGGACTTGGTTGCTTTCCAGGGGCAGGAGGCTGATCCCCCAAGGACAGACAACCTCAAGGGAGGGGGCCCTGCTTTGGGGTTGACCCCCCTGGAGCAGATGTGAGGGTCAGAGAGCACTACAGTCTTGTCCCATCAAGGCTCAGGGGCATTTGGTGATGGGGTGTCCCATGGGACTGGGATGATGCTGGGGGAGACATCAGGCTTATTGCCACCTTTTGGCTCTTGTAAATAATATTGCCATGTACACTGAGTATATATCCCATTCCTTAGGGTATATACCAAGACAGAATTACTGAATCATGTGGTAATTCTGTGTTTAATTCTTTCAGCTACTTCCATACTATTTCCACTGTGAGTGCACCATTTTACATTCCATCAGCAATGCACATGAGTTCCAATTTCTCCATAGCCTTGCCAACAATTGTTATTTTTTGGTGGTTTTTTTTTTTTTTAGTAATAGTATCTTCTAATTTTGATTTACCTTTATATTACTGACTAGGGATGTTGAGTATCTTTTCATGTACTTATTGGCCATTCATACATAGTCTTTGAAAAAAATGTTTATTCCAGCCCATTGCCCATTATTTTAGTTGGGTTGTTTTTGTTTAAGTTGTAGAAATTCTTTATATATTTTGGATTAATCCTTTATCAGCTGCATGACTTGAAGATATTTGTTCCCACTCTGTGAGTTGTCTTCTAACTTGCTTAACAGAGTCCTTTGATGCCCCCAAATTTTTGATTTTGCTGAAGCTCAGTTTATCTATTTTTTTCTAGTTGTGCTTTATACAGCCAATTAATCATTGGCAAATGCAATGTCATGAATCTTTTCCCCTATATTTTCTCCTAAGGGTTTTATACTCTTAGCTCTTACACTTAGGTATTGGATTCAATATTAGTTGATTTATCAATATGGTGTAATGTAAAGGTCCCACTTCATCCTTTTACACGTGAATACCCAGCTTTCCACACACCATTTGTTGAAGACTATCTTTCTGCCACTGAATGGTCTCGCTGGTCTTGTCAAAAACCACTTGACCACATAAGTGAGTGTTTATTTCTTAATCTCTCTTCCATTCCATTGGTCTGTGTTTCTGTCTTTACGCCAGTACAACAATATTTGATTTTTGTATCTCTGCAGTAAATTTTGAAATCAAAAAGTGTCAAGTTCTCCAAACCAGTTCTTTTTTTAGATTGTTTTGACTATTCTGGGCCCCTTGAAATTCTGTATGAAATTTAGGATGTATTTTTCTATTTCTACCCCAAAATGTCTTTAGGATTTGATTGTGATCTCACTGAATCTGCAGGTCACTGTGGGTATTATTGACCTTCTAGCAACATCAAGTTATCCAAACCATGAACACAGATGTCTTTCCATTTATTAATGCTTTATTTTCTTTCAGCAACATTTTATAGTTTTCAGTGTACAAGTGTTTTGTCTCCTTGGTTTTGTTAATTTCTAAATATTTTATCCTTTTTGATGCCATTTTAATGGAATTGGCTTCTTAACTTCGTTGCTGGATTGCTTATTGTTAGTATATTGAAACACAGGTGATTGATTTTTCATCCTGCAGCTTTCCAGATTTTGTTTACTAGGTCTAACAGTTGTTTTGGTTTTGGAAACATTAGAGTTTTCTACATATAAGATCATGTTGCCTGTGAGCAAAGGTAACATTACTTCTTCCTTTCCAATTTCTGTGCCTATTGTTACTCTTTCTTCTCTTGCTGTCCTGGCTAAACTTTGCAATATTATGTTGAAGTAGCTAAAGCATGCATTTTATCTTCCTGATCTTAGAGGAAAAGTTTCACTCTTTCACCACTGAGCGTGATATTAGCTGTGGGTTTTTTCATATGGTGCCTTTATTGTATTGAGGAAATTTCCTTCCATTTCAAGTTTTTCCCCCTGCTCTCATATTTGTTTATTAATTTCCCATCATAACATAAAGCCATATCAAGCTTTAGTTACTTCAGGAAACATGGCACCTCATTTCAAGTTTCTTAAGTGTTTTTATCATGAAAGGGTGTTGCACTATGTAAAATGTGTTTTCTGCACCATTCGAAATGATTATGTGGTTCTTTCCCCCTCATTCTGTTAAAGAGGTGTATTAGGCTGATTTGGGGGCCTCCCTGGTGGCTCAGTCAGTAAAGAATCCACTTGCAATGCAGGAGATGTGGGTTTGATCCCTGAGTCAAGAAGATCCCCTGTAGAAGGAAATAGCAACCCACTCCAGGATTATTGCCTGGGAAATCCCATGGATAGAGGAGCCTGGTGGGCTATAGTCCATGGGTTCGCAAGAGTCGGACATGATTTAGTGACTAAACCAAACCATGCTGATTTTTGTATATTGAACCATTCTTGTATTCCCTTTACTGACTCCTCCCTTTCAGAGAGGCTCCAGCGGCCTCTGATAAAGGCTCAAGAGGGTTCCTCCCCTGGGGCTAACCAGCACCTCTATGTTATCCCCCTTGAAGTTGCCATCAGCTCTCTCTGGATGATGGGAAGGGTCCCAGTGAATATCCTATTACAAGTCCCTCTGAGTATAGATTTTCAAACAGCATGTTCAAGTTTTGTAATTTCCAAAGAGTGACAGTTAATTTTTATTGCAGTGGGGCTGGGAATAAAAGCCACACCATCTAACCCTAAACTCCCATCTCTTTTCTGTTACAGGAGCTATCACACATGTGAAGTCATGTCTCCATGTCCTTATCTGAGACTGTTTGGATCCAGGCCCTAGGTCTGGCGCTGGCACCCTCATTAACTAAGCTGTAGTCATCTTTCCAGTTGCTGCTAACAGAAAGGTCCGATATAATGAAAACAACAAAGGAGCCTCACAGAAGTCATTTTATCACAGATGAAAGGAGCATGGGCAGCCCCTGAGTCATCTCTGTTCTTACAATGTGCCCAGGCAGTTTCTCTGGGGCTGATTTCAGCACATTTCCCTTTACCAGAACCCAAAGCTGAAAACTGAGGTTGGAGGTGGACCTATGGCACACCTTGGCCAAATGTGGCAGCAGGTTCAATCACAGGTCCAAACGTGAATATAAAAGGAAGTTTTAAGAAATTTTTACGTAGATGCATGGATTAATTGTCAAAGTAGAGAATTTTAGGTTGAATATCATTTTCATTAGAATTTTGAAGGCTTTCTCCAGTGGAATCATGGCTCCCAGGACTGTTTAGAAATCCCAAAACATTCTGATTTCCTTATCCTTGGATACATGTTGTCTTTTCTTCAATGGTTCTCTGAAATAGTCAGTGCATGTGTCTGGCTGTGATTCTTTTTCATTTATTATTCATAGTTCTTGGTGGTCTCTTTCCATTTAGAAACTTCGTCCTTTATAAAATAATGTCTTCATTCTTTCTCCTTTCTCTATCTCAGGAAGGCCTCCTTAAGATGGTTCTTCTTAGGCCAAGCATCTAATTTTCTAATCTTCTCTTTTATCTATCTTTTTGTCCTTTGTTCTACTGTTGGGGAGATTTTTTTAAGTTTATTTTCCAACCAATCTGTTGACATTTGGTTGTGGAAATTAGCTTTTAATCCCAAGATCTTTTCTTTTGCTCTCCAGTTCAACTCTGATGATATTCTATTCATATTTCAAATATGCAGTATTTTTGTTACTTCTAAGGGTATTAATTATAACTAGTTTCTTTTTAAAAGTTTTCCTCAGCTTCTTTGATTATCTGTTTCCAGAGTGTTAGTTTTGCTTCTTTCTTTGAATCTTTGTCTTTCATGTTGCAGTGTTTTTCAGTGTAAGGTGATCTTTGAAATTCTGTTCATTTTCAAGAGGAAGGCCTTAAATATTTGAAAGTTCTGTATGTGTGTGTGTGTGTGTGTGTGTGTGTGTGTGTGTTTCATTCCAGGGAGGTTGTCAGGTAAGTTTCTTTTGTGGGAAACACTCAGATACCTGTATCTTGAGTTCTTTTCTCTAGGATTTTTCAGCTTCCCTAGAGAAGGCCTCAATAACCAGAGTTGGCTACATAATTTGCAGGGCCTAATGCAAAATGAAAATGTTGGATTCCTTGCTCAAATTCAGGAAAAAGTTCAGCTAGAGGTACTAAAGCACCAATATTTTTCTTTAAAAACATTTCATTACTTATATAGTAGAGGTAATAATGATACATGTCTAATAACAGAAACTTACAAATTGAAAAAACATTTTTGATGTCCTAATTTTATGTAATACAATAAATTAATGTTTTATTAAAGTGATTTCTTGATTGATCAAAAAAAAAAAAAAAAAAAAAAAAGAAATTTTTACGTAGATGCATGGATATCAGCCCCTTAGAATGTACATACATATATTCCTGATTTCCTGTCAATTGCTAAATGGTTTGTTTTAATGTAATCTGTTCCTGACATCTTCAGGACTAATGAGTCAGTTTAGATTAATGCAAGTGAAAGTGAAAGTTGCTCAGTCGTGTCCAATTCTTTGCAACTCCATTGACTATATAGTCTGTGGGATTCTCCAGGCCAGAATACTGGATTGGATAGCCTTTCCCTTCTCCAGGGGATCTTCCCAACCCAGGGATCAAACCCAGATCTCCTGCATTGCAGGCAGATTCTTTACCAGCTGAGTCACAAGGGAAGCTCAAGAATACTGGAGAGGGTAGCCTGTCCCTTCTCCAGTGGATCTTCCTGACCCAGCAATCGAACAGGGGTCCCTGCATTGCAGGCAGATTCTTTACCAACTGAGCTATTAGGGAAGTCCAGCTATCAGGGAAGATTAATGCAAAGTGCTCATCTTTTCAGTCCTGCCTTCCCATGACCATCCATATGTCCAGTGGATATCAGGCAACAACAGAAACACTAGCATCCACCACAATGGGGCTAAATTGTTACCACCCATGAGAACTGGATTCACATGGGTAAATTAGGGAGCCATTCTCCAAATGTGAGTGAGAGGTAGGAACATGGTAGATAAGAGGGTGGGCAGGGATCCCCAGGATGAGACAGGAGAGAGAAGCACTGGGAACCACCCTGGACTCAGATGCCCCATTAGCTGTGAGCAGTGGGAGAACTGGGGATGCGCAGCTGAGACAGATGTGGACACAGGGTCCAGGATGCCTCTGGCAGGGTGTGACTCATCCAACAGGAACAGTGCTGTGAGCGGGGGTCTCTGCACCTCCAGGGGCAGCTGAGTGGGCCAACCCAGGGTCCCAGAGGTAGATGTGGGAAGAGGGAGCCAGAAGTGACCTCCACTGAGACTCTTAGAGACTGACATTCCTCCACTATCAATCTTTTGGAGAGAAGAGTCTATTCTGTCAGGCCAAGGTGACCATCTGGTTTGATCAGCAGTTGTGTTTCATGTATAAATGAATTACCTGGAGTTCTGCTCTTATACCAGGCTTCCCTGGTGGCTCAGTGGTAAAGAATCTGCCTGCAATGCAGGAACCACGGGAGATGTGGGTTCGATCCTTGGGTCAGGGAGATCCCCTGGAGGAGGGCGTGGCAACCCACTCCATTATTCTTGCCTGGAGAATCTCTTGGACAGAGGAGCCTGGCAGGCTACAGCCCACGGGGTCACAAAGAGTTGGACACGACTGAAGTGACTTAGCACGCACTGCTCTTATAGGCAGACGTGTAGTGGTCACGGCCACAGACACTGGTTCTAAACCTGCTCCGTTGTGGCTTGTAGAAGCTGTGGGGCAGCGGATAAGATGCTTAAACTCTCTGTGTCTGCATTTCCTTATCAATAGAAAGGGCTTCTGTGACGATTTAATTTGAACACTGCAGGCACATACTGTGTACTATGTGTTAGTTATAATTACACTTTTTTATCCTTCAAACACAGAGTTAATAGAGGTCTCTTTTACAAATGCGTCAATCATTTCTGCCACACTTTTCTTATTCCAAATCACTTGGCCTGAGGCTCCAGTTCTGACCCTAGAATTATAGAAGTTTCCCTCAGGCAGTAGGTCCCTTTTTAAAAGGTCACTTTTTTTAATGGAATAGGTAAAGAAATCATTTTCAGAATAAAGTTCTAAAGTCAGCACATGGGATGAAATCATGAATAATCAAAGTTGCCCTTGACATCCTGCCTTAGAGAGCCCTTGCACTTCAGTGTAAGGGCCCAGCATCTCTCATGCACCCACCATGGACAGTCTTCCTGCAGTGATGGACCAGATCCGTGTTTCTCCAGCTGGGCATCAGGTAAGGGAGACAGCTTGCATTTAACAGCCATGTTGTGTGAAAGACATGGTTCTCTATATGCTACAAGCATGCTCAGAAGAGCCACGTATCCACACTGAGTGATTCATAGGACCTGACACTGATGACCAAGGATGAGCAGGTTCTTGTCTGTATCTCACACACTTTGTTACCAAGTCACCCAGAGCTTCCTAGTGACGGACCCACTGTGTGAATCTCTCATGACCACAGGTGTCACTGTAACCAGCTGCTTCACTGAGGTGAGCTGTGCTACCAAGACTGAGCTGCAGGAGTCTCAGGACTGCCTTCCCACCAGGACCCAACAGCTAGCCAGCCTCCTGTTCTCATAGTTTACTGAGTACTGCCTTATTCCTGAGAGTCAGTTTCTACTTTTTGAGGCAACAGGGTACAATTTATATTCACAGATATTATCTACTTGTATCACTTGGCTCAAAAATGGAATTCATGGTTTGGATTTTTCTTTCTAATCTCTGATCATAAGCTGTCTGAGCTCACCACTGTCCACTGGAATTCAGGGCTTTCTTGCTGGCTGAATGAGAACTGGGACAGATGCTGAACTCCCCTGGAGGCAGGCCATTGAAGTCTGTTTCTATTTTCTGCGAAGTTACAAAACCATCCACCAGAAGGAATCTTAGGACATTTTGTTTTGTTCCCCCAAAGATATAGTGCAGATGTCCCTGAGGCAAAACTTCTGTTTCCCTATCATGAAATATGCCTTAAAATGATGCTGCATTAGACATCGCGTGCCATACTTTAGCGAGAAACCTTACTTAAAGAAGTACTCAGATGTTAGTGGAAGTATCCAGAGCTGAGCATAAAAGTACATAAACCATGGAGGGTGCTGCATTTAGTGTTAAGTGCTGCATGTTTCCATAGAAACAACTCAAAATCTGACCAAGAAAATGAACACTGAATGTAAAGCATTTGTTTAATTTTAATGGGAGTAGTTTTTAAGCTGCTTGTTCCCAATGCTATAGAAATGTTCACATGGTAACAGTAAATGCCTTTAATCTCTTTTGGTTTTTAATTGGTTTTTCTGGTGGATTGATTCCTTATGAATAAAGGGGGGACATGAAGCAATGCAAACAGAGCCAGAACCGTAGACAATGAAAGGGCAAATGAAAACAGAGTCCAGTGGGATTTGTAATTAGAACCAACCCATCTCAGGCCCAGAGCCAGAAGACCCTTCTACTCCAGAACCACAGTTCTGTCAACACAGGTCCTTCCATATTTCTAATTTGTTGCTTTTAATTATGTTTTCCAGATACACTGAATAGGAATTTCTCTGATTAGAGTTGCCATCTGCTGGATTCCAGAGCAAAGGTAAGTGGGAGGGGTCTTCTGTTTAAGATTGTTTCCTGAGCTGAATACAGGTCACCCAGGTACGCACGCCCATTAAGATTGTTTCCTGAGCTGAATACAGGTCACCCAGGTATGCTCGCCCAGGTGGAAATCTACTGGGCTGGGTACTGTGATTTGTAATTGAATTTCAACAAAAGGAAAAATAAGTCATTTCCTGAGATAACCAAGGACGCTCTGTTTTAAGGAACAGACCCCATTGTTTTTATTAGCTTCAGGGCTTCCTTCCCAGGTGGCTCAGTGGATAAAGAATCCACCTGCAATGTGGGAGATGCAGGTTCGATCCCTGGGTGGGGAAGATCTCCTGGAGGAGGAACGGCAACTCACTCCAGTATTCTTGCCTGTAGAATCCCCATGGACAGAGGAGCCTGGCAGGCTATAGTCCATAAGGCTGCAAAGAGTCGGACATGACTGAAGCAACAGAGCACACGCGCATCCCTGTGAAAAGACCATGTATCCCCACTCTGCTCAACTTGGGGGTGCTCAAGCACCAACTTGCTTCAGCCAAATAAGTATGGGAGGGGATGTGTGTGGCACTTCTGTCCAAAGGCTTTGAGTCCTTCTCTCCCCTGCGAGTCTATCCCTCCCCACCCCCATCTTTGTTTTCCCCATTTCTCGCTCTCCCCCTCCCCCACCTGCCAGTCCTTTGATTCATGGTGCCTTTTACCTGTGCCACTGGCTGACATCCCACGGGGAAGACAAAGGGGGAAAGGCTTCGGGGGAGAGACAAGACAATGGGGCACATTAAAGAGAGGCTGGGGTAGCAGGGGAATTGAGGAGGGAGGAGGGAAGGATGGAGGAGAGAGGAGGGAGGCGGGAAGGAAGGTACCAGGGGATGGAAGAAGCGAGGAGGGAGGGAACCACAGCCTGGGCTGTGTGCAGTTGGGCCTCCTGCTGGGAAGAAGAGCCTGGGAGTGAGATAGCCAATAGGAGGGGCGGTTAGTGAACTGATGAGCTAATCAGGGGTGTGTTGACCACGTGGACATGCCCGGTGACACAAAACCTTCTGCATTAGCAGCCAAAAAAAATTAAATACTTAGTATAAATCAAAATATGTGCAAGATCTGTATGAGGAAAATTATAAATGAAATCAAAAAAGAACTAAACAAATGCATGTACTGGGAAACTCAACATTGTCAAGTTCTCAGTTTTCCCAAATTGATTTATAGATTTGGTGGAATCACAATGAAAACCTCAGCAAGTTATGTTGTGGATATTAACAAACTGATCCTAAAGATGATACGGAGAAGCAAAAGACCCAGAGTAGTCAACACGACATTGAAGAAAAAGGATAAAGCTGGAAGACTAATGATACTCAACTTCGAGCTACAGTATTAAGAGCATGTGGTATTAGTGAAAGAATAGACACGTGAATCAGTGTAACAGGATAAAGAGCCCAGAAATAGATCCACATAAATACAGTTAACTCATCTTTGACAGAGAAGCACAGGAATACAATGGAGCAAAGACAGTTTTTTCAACAAATACTGAAACAACTGCCTTAAACATCTGCATTTTAAAAACTGAATCTAGGAGTTCCCAGGTGGTTGGAGAAGGCAACGGCGACCCACTCCAATACTCTTGCCTGGAAAATCCCATGGACGGAGGAGCCTGGCAGGCTGCAGTCCATGGGGTCATGAAGAGTCGACACGACTGAGCGACTTCACTTTCACTTTTCACTTTCATGCATTGAAGAAGGAAATGGCAGCCCACTCCAGTGTTTTTGCCTGGAGAATCCCAGGGACGGCAGAACCTGGTGGGCTGCCGTCTATGGGGACGCACAGAGTCGGCCACGACTGAAGCGACGCAGCAGCAGCAGCAGCAGTGGATAAAAATCTGCCTGCCAGTGCAGAGGACATGGTTTTGATCCCTGGTCCAGGAAGATTCTACATGCTGTGGAGCAACCAAGCCCATGTGCTGCAACTGCTGAAATCTGTGTGCTCTAGGGACTGCAGCAAAGAGTAGCCCCCACTCTCCAAAACTAGAGGAAAGCCCTCAAGCACCAGTGAAGACCCAGCACAGCCCATAAATAAATAAAATTATTTAAAAAACTGCATAAAAACAGAGATCCCACACATTTCACAAAAATTAACTCAAAATGCATCACAGGCCTCAACATAAAGTGCAAAATTCTAAAATTCCTGGAAGATAATACAGAAGAGAAGCTAGATGAGCTTGAGTATACCAATGACTTTTTAGAAAGGACACCAAAGTCATAATTCATGAAGGAAGTGATCGATAAGCTAGACTTGGTTAAAATTTTAAACTTCTCTTACGTGAAGTGATAAGCCACGACTGATAGAGGACTGCTATCCATAAATATAAAGAACTCTTAATACTCAACAATAAGAAAACAAACAGCCCAGTTTAAAAACAGGCCAGAGACCTTAACCAGTCTCGTGAAAGAAGATATACAGATGGCAAATAAGCACATGGAAGCATGCCCCATGTCATCTGTCATCAGAGAAATGCAAACTGAAGCAACAGTGAAATTCTACTAGACACTTACCAGGCCAGCCACAGTCCAGACACTGATACCAGCAATTCCTGCAATTGGACCTTTCTTGCAAACTTCAACCTGAAATGGATTAAATGTATCAATACAAGACCTGAAACCATAAAACTCCTAGAAGTTTCATGGAATGGGAGGAAATACTTGCAAATCATATATCTGATAAGGGGGTAATATCCAAAATATGCACAGAATTCATATAACTCAAAGCAAAAAAGCAAACTATCCGATTTCAAAATGGCAGAGGAACTGAGTAGACATTTTTCCAAAAAAGGCATATAGATTTTCAACAGAATCATGGAAGGGTACTTGATGTCACTAATCACTGGGGAAAGGCAAATCAAAACCAGAGTGAGCTATCACCTCATACCTGTTAGGATGGCTACCACCAGAAAGACTCGAGATAAGTGTTGGTGAGGATATGGAGAAAAGGGAGGCTTGGTGCACTGTTGGTAGGAATGGAAACTGATGCGACCGCTATGGAAAAAATTATGGAGTTTCCTCAAAAAACTAAAAATGGAGTTGCTATATGATCCAGGAGTTCTACTTCTGGATCTATGTCCAAAGAAAACAAGATATGTATAGTATGCATTCCCATAGTCACTGCAGCATGATTCTCAACAGCCAAGATAAGGAAACATCCTAAAGAACCATCAGTGGAAGAATGGATAAAGAATATGTGATAGCTAGCTAGCTATCTGTGTAAATGTATATGCTCAGTCGTGTCCAACTCTTTGCGACCCCATGGACAGTAGCCCACCAGGCTCCTCTGTCCATGGGGATTCTCCAGGCAGGAATACTGGGGTGGGTTGCCATGTCCCCCTCCAGGGGATCATCCTGACCCAGGGATCGAACTCAGGTCTCCCACATGGCAGGTGGATTCTTTACCGTCTGAAGCACCAGGGAAGAAGCCCTACATATACATACACATATACATATATTTATACTTATACATATACATATACATATACAATGGGATATCATTTATCCATAAGAAAGAGGGAAATTCTGCCATGGGACCACATGAATATACCTTAAGAGCATTATGCTAAGTAAAATAGCCAGACAGAGGAAGAAAAATACTGCATCACTTATATGTGGAATCATAAACAGCCAAACTCATAGTTAGAGAGACTAGTATGGTAGTTACCAGGGGCTCAGTGAGGGGAAGAGGGAGATGTTAGTTAAAGGGTACAAATTTCCAATTATAAGATGAATAAATTCTGGGGATCTAATGTATGCCATGGTGATTATAGTTAATAATGCTTATTATATGCTTGGAAATTACAAAGAGAGCAAATCTTAAGTGTTCTCACCGTAGAAAAGAATTAGTAATTATGTGATATGATGGGGATATTAACTTTTGCAGTGTATAGGTGTTTCAAATCAACATATTGTAAGTACACCTTATACCTGCACAAATTAATATGTCAATTATACCCCAATAGGACTGGAAAAAATAAGTGAGCTATCAAGCCATGAAAAGACATGGAGGAACCTTAAATGCACATTTCTAAGTGAAAGAAGTCATCTGACAAGGCTGCCTACTGTATGATTCCAACTATATTACATTCTGGAAAAGCAAAACTATGGAGACAGTGAAAAGATCAGTGGTTGCCAGGGTTTGGGGTGGGAGGGAGTGAGGGATAAATAGGTGGAGAACAAAGGATTTCCAGGGCAGTGAAAATGGTCTGTATGATGTTATAATGATGGGTCCAAGTCAGTGTACATTTGTCCAAGCTCATACATACAGAGCCAAGAGTGAACCATAAAGTAAACTATGGACTCTGAGCGATAACAGTGAGTCATTGTAGGTTCTTCAATTGTGACAAATGTACCATCTGATAGGGAGTGTTGAGAATGAGGGAGGCTGTGCACGTGTAGGGAAGGGAGTTATACGGGAAGTCTCTATATTTTTTCCCTCAATTTTGTTGTCCACCTAAAGCTTCTCTTTTAAAATACACAGTATTTTAAAATAATGACTCATTTTTTTACTTAAGTGCATGGAAATGCCTCCAAAGGAGCCTGTTATTAAATGCTAGCCAAACACAGCAGCTGCCAAGGTCTCTGAGACTCTCTCTCCTTGTTTAAAGCAAGATTAACAAGTGTTGGAGTGGAGCCCCAGAGTCAAGCCAGACGCCATGTGGGAGTGCTCTGTAAACAGGAAGCAGAAGGCAACTGAAGAGGAACCAGTCTTCAGCGGCCAAGCAGGATCCCTGACCCTATGGACAGGACAAGGGTGAACCCCACTGAGAAACTCAGGGGACAAAAGATGGGGTGTGTAGATCACAATAGAAATATAAAATCAACCTGCTCCACCCGAATCAGAGTCTGCTGTTTAGCAAGCTCCTCAGGTGCTTCTGAGAGGCACTGGTTTGGAAGACAGATGTTCAAGGAGCTATTTGGGGTCCCAGCTGCTCATAACTCACAACCTGAGGAGGGCTGGGCTGCTGGTGGAAGGGAGCTAAAAACTTCCAGCCCCACAAACATCTAATCCGGGTGGACAGTGCCTGACTTCAAGTTTGCAGGAAGTAAATGATTAAATTACAATCCATAGCTCAGCCGCCCACTGAGCCATCACAAGCATTCTCAACACAAATGTCCCCTCTTCAGGGAGACTCCCTGATCCTCCATCACCTCGCAGTCATCCCTCCTCACCATGCATTTTCTACAGAGCATGTCTGTCTTCCTGGGTCCCCAAGCTCCTGGACTTTCTGTCAGCAGAGCCTGGCTGCGCGGTGTGTATGCTGAGTGTGTGTGTGTATGCTGTGTATGTGCTGGTGTGTATGTTGGGGGGAAGGGGAACCTGCCTGAGTCCAGAGCCCCCAGCAGAGAGGGGTGGGAATAAATGTCCGCCTCCCCCTCCTCCTTCTCTCTGCTCTCCTGCCGGCGCCCCTGATGTCCAAACCCGCAAATGGAGGTCAGAGGTCAGCCTCTCAGACAGTGCAGGGCAGAGTGAGTGTGGGAACTAAAAGGAGGGAAGAATGAAAAGTCTAGGGCAGAGGAGATGTGATATCTCTGCTCCTCACTTCTCCTGCACCCAGTCTGCTGCACCCCTGCCTGCCACACCTGCACCCTAAATGTTGCAAACAGCCCCTCTGCTGAAGCAAACTTATTCCATGAAACCAGGCTTGACTTGGGGGGTGTGTCCATACCCTCACCTCTGCCTGCTTCCTGTCTCCTGCTCATTCCTGGGTTGGGGGGCAGCTGCCCCTTTGCAGGAAGACCCCACAGTGGGTTCTCCCGCACTGGGCCACTGAGAGTCCAGGACCTGCCCCAGAAGTCAGGGCCCTCAGAGCCTAAGAAATGCAGTCTCCTTACCTCCCGCCCCTTTCACTGGAAAACCAGAATCACCACAAATTTTCTTTTAGGAATTAATATTCGTGAAAAATCTAATAATGTAAATTTATGGTTGCATTAGAGACAAAATTAAAGGAATAAATAACCCATAAATTTATAATGTGTTGTCCTTAAGCAGAAATATTCCTGCTTAATTTCTATGCTTCCTACTGAATTATTTAAAGTGAGATCACTCAGCCACCTGAGTCTTGTCTGCAAAGTGCAAGTCAGTTCCCCGCCCCAAGGCAGAAGCTGTCTTGGGCATTGCCAGGCAGGACGCAGGTGGGAAACACTGCACCCCCTGGAGAGTGAGTTCCTTGGGCATCAGGTCCAAGAGCACTTTGAGTGTCCAGGTCATGGCTACCTGGGGATCCATCATGTGCTCCAGGGTGATCTGGGAACCTCACCTGAGACAGAGCCCCTCCCCCAGGCTCCCTGAGACCTGCCCCCCACCCCTGATGGAGCTAATCACAAGCAGGAGAAAACCTGGCCTGGTCACCTGAGCCAATAGTTCATCCCACCTTCTGTGCCCTGTGCTGACATCACTGTGATCAGCAGAGATTGGGTTCTTGGGTCACTTCCTGTGGGAATCTGGGGGATCCAGCATAGCACAATTTCCCCCGGGAGGACGGATCTGCTCATGGTAGGGCTGCAGGGCTGTGCTGGGGGCCCCTCCTAGGACTAGGTGTGTCCGGTCACCTCTGCATCTCTGCCCACTGGCCCAGCAGCATGGGCAGGAGAGTCAGCTTCCTGAGCAGGTGCCCTGCTCCCACCTGACAGCTGTTCATCCCAGATCCCTCCCCTCCAGGTCCTGTCCTGATGGAGGGTGATGCTGAGGGGCCTGCCCCATAAATGCATTTCCCTGGATTTCCTCCTCTGACCTCTAAGTGTACACAGAGGAACAGGGGGCTCAGAGTTGACTTGGGTCCTGAATCAGAAACAAACCTTTTGTCTGACAATCAGTCCACATACAGCACCCAGTGTGGATGCTGCTCCCAACTTGAGTTTGATTTCAAAGCAAGACCACCTGCTGACTGTTCAGGGAGGGGAGACTCACTCAGTGTATCCTTAGTGGTCACAGGGGGAAGACCCCCTCCTGCAGGAGGATACGTGGGCTGGGACCAGACTTCTCTGAGTGCCGCCTCCTCCCAGGGCTTCCTGACAGGGTTCAGGGGTTGTCACCATCCAGGGCTCATCTCCACAGGCTGGATGCTCAAGGCCTCCAGGACTAGGGCTCTTGTCTCATAGCCCTGGCACTGACCTCCTTGTTTGAGAATCTGCCTGGAGCTGGAGCTGTTCTCAACACTGTGAAGGAGACTCTGCCCCGGAGCTATGTCTGCATGGAGCAGAGTCCAAGGCCAGTCCCAGGCCTGGGCTCTCAGACTCCAGGAATCAGGACTCTCAGACCCAGGAGCAGCTGCAGAGGTAAAGGGATCCTCAGGCCCCACCCCAGACCAGATCTGACTCTCCCAGAGTCAGGTTCTGCAGAGAGAAGCTAAAAGACTGACATGCTTGAACCCTTCCAGTGACAGGGACCTCACCCCCCGTGAAGCAAGCAGCCCCTTCATGGGATTGTGAGAAATACCTTCCCTGTGGGCCCAGGTCAGCCATCCTCAGCTCTCACTGCAGCCCAGCTCTGCAGGTGGCTCTGCTCCATCCTCTACTGCCAGGTTCCTGCCTGTCCTGAATTTTGGCCCCCAGCAGAGCCCCTGTACACTGCCTCCCAGCTGTCCCCTCTGAACAGAGAGGTATCCCAGGACTCCTGCTCCAGCTGCTGCCTCTCCCTGCAGACCTCCCCCAACTTCCCTCCTGCAGCCTCAGGGACAAAGCAAACAACCCCCCCACCCCCTCAAGTCAGGAGTCAGGGCCCCTTTGACAGATGGGAGTTAGAAGGGAAAGAAGATTCTGCCAGATGGTGTGTTTGTGTTTTGCAAACAACCTCCAACTGCTGCATCGACATTTATGATGCAGGAAAATACTGAATCCTCACCTGCAGTCTGGGCTCTACTGATCCTTGACATGAAGCCCACAGGCACTGGGGTTTAGGGAACCAGTCATCTTGTGGTTCCAATCTCCAGCTGGGCTGGAGGCAGGAGGCCTGCTCTGCATTCTGGAAACCTCTGAGCCCCTCTCCACAAGGGAGCTCCATTATTCCTGTCTGGAGTTCAAACTGCCCTTTCTGCAGCTTAAATCTGCAGTGACAGCCACAGAGCAGGAAACTCACCTGCCCTTCATCCCTGGGTGCAACTCAGGTGACACACTGAGCAGGGTTTGAAGGACCCCTGGGAGGCTCAGACCCACCCTCAGGACTGCATTTCCTGCAAAGCCACTCACCTTGTGACTCATGCAGGCGTGAACAGTGGATGAAACCTGCTTCCTGCCCCACAACCGGCCCTGAGTGCACCTGGGGGAACAGAAGACAGGGAGCTGCGGGGACCCAGGGTCCTCTGACTGTGGGTGCAGGAGCAGGTCCAACTCTGTTCTCTGGAGACATGTCAGCTCCATCCTGCAGGCAGAGAAATGGTCTGAGGGTGAGACCAAGGGCCCCATCCATCTCCCAGTCAGGTGCCCCATGGCCCAGGGCTGCTACACCTGTGAAGTCCTTGGGGTCAGACCCCTGGGACAGCTCTTCTGGGTTCTCACCTGGGGAGGGGGTCACTGCCCAGGGGGTCCTCAGAGGCCTTGACTGTGGAAAGCTGCCTGAACCCTTCCTGGCCACACCCTGCAAGTTCCTCATGGAGAAAAGGGATCTATTCTAGGAAGAGGAACTCCATCTTCTCCTGTAGCAACAGTGTCTCCACCATGAATGAGCTCCTGACCAAGGGACCTTCTGCTTATTTAACAAGCTTGAGCACAGAAGGGCCAGCCTCAGACTGGACAGATCAATGCATGATAAAGGGTGGCTCATAAAGCTGACTGACTAAGAGATTTTGTCTGGAATAGAGTGACAGATGAGTAAAGAGTTCTGCATTGATTCTTCAAGACCAGGAGCTGGCGCCCCTGACTGAGGATGGGGGCCTATGTCCACAGAGGGGCACTGAGCACTTGCTCCCAGCTGTGTTTCTCCATCAAACCTTGACTGAGCTCACATAGCCAAGGCAGGACCAAGGGAGCTAGGGAGACACTGCTGGCTCAGTGTAGATACCACAGGATAACTAAGAAGACAACAAGGCCAGTGTAGACACACCTGGGGCACTGGTGAATCATCCCAGGTCACTGTGGAAACACAGAGGAACTAAGAAGACATCCAAGACCAGAATTCCCCTGCCAGAGAAATTTGGAGATAATCTAGGTCAGTGTAGACACAGGAGAGCAACTAACAAACACATGCCAGATCACTGTAGACATTTGAGGGGAATTAGGGAAGATCTTAGTTCATTGTAGACACAGCAGGATAATGAGGGGATAATCTCGAGCAGTATAGACACTTGAAAAGCATTCTAGGTCAGAGCAAACACAGCAAAGTTCTGAGGAAATATCCCAGGCCAGTGTAGACTCACCAGAGGAAATAGGGAGCTAATCAAGTCCATGAAGTGAAGTCGCTCAGCCCTGTCCGACTCTTTGCGACACCATGGACTGTAGCCCACCAGGCTCCTCCGTCCATGGGATTTTCCAGGCAAGAATACTGGAGTGGGTTGCCATTTCCTTCTCCAGGAGATCTTCCTGACCCAGGGATTGAACCCAGGTCTCCCACATTGTAGGCAGACGCTTTACCGTCTGAGCCACCAGGGAAGTCCATAAAGCAGGATAAACAAAGAGAATCCTGGGTCAGTGCAGGGAGTGAGTGCAGTCAGTGTAGACATGGCACAGGAACAAGGGAGACACCCCTGGCTAGTGAAGACACACTAGGAGAACTGAGGAGATGTCCAGTCCAGTATAGATATGACTTCAGGACTCATGCAACAGCTCAGTCGCTGTGGAAACAACAGGCTGGAAGTTTTCAGCACCCTGGAGAGGTCCAAGCCGATCCAGGAGGCTAGTAGTAGTCCTGTTAGTCGCTCAGTCGTTTCCGACTCTTTGCAACCCTGTGGACTGCAACCTGCCAGGCTCCTCTGCCCATGGGATTCTCCAAGCAAGAATACTGGAGTGGGTTGCCATTCCCTTCTCCAGAGGATCTTCCCAACCCAGAGATTGAACCCAGGTCTCCAGCACTTCAGGAAGATTCAGGTAGGCTGGAGGTCATTTATTCAGGGCTGGAATGGAATAAACAAGTGTTTCCACCTGCTGGCCCTAGAATGGGCATCTGCTTTCACTAGCTGCTTTGAAAAGTTGCCCCTCCATGTCTGCAAACCTCACAGTAGGGACCAAACTCTAGCCTGGGGGAAAGCTCCTCTAGTAAGTCAGGACAATCATGTTCTCCACTCTTCCCTGTTTCCTGTCTTTCATCAGCAGGGATTGATTCTTCTGCAGCATTTGGCCATTTGGATCTTGGTCCTAGGTTTCCCTTCATCTTTATATGAGAGTTTCCTTTGTGACCTTTTCTCCAACACCTGGGTTACAGGAACTGTATTAAACAGGGCCAACATTTCTCTACTTAATAATTCAATACTTGGACATGCTGTCAGGCCAAGTAATTTACAACAGAAAGGAACCCCAGGCTGCCTTCCTCAGTAGATCATGTATGCTCTGACTCTAAAGCATTCTTCAGTAAGGACACTGTCCTTCCTAAGAAGAGCTGTGACTTTTACAAGGCTATTTAACGCTTCAAGCTATTATGATGGCGTGAGGAAAATTACTGTGATGATAGCTGTCTTTGCCACTTACAAATTCCTAGGATGTTTACCATATAAATATTACCCAAGGACACCACTTCCTCTTAATGACCTGAATGATAAACGCCTCTTGCTGGGAGCTCTGCAGAGCCAGCCCCTCTGTCCAAAGAAGGGGAGACTCGGCAGCCGTCCAGGTTGGGGACCCTGTCATGAATCAGGGACTTGATTCTCATCTGTGGGTTGCAGATCACTTATATCAGAAATGACTTGGCAAGGGAATAAGGCTTTATTTTTTATAAAGGAAACAATTTTTTAAAGATTTTTTTATGTGGGCCATTTCTTTAGTCTTTATTGAATTTGTTACAATGTTGCTTTTGCTTTATGTTTTAGGTTTTTGGCTGCAAGGCATGTGGGATCTTACCTCCCTGACCAGGGATCGAACCTGCAGCCCCTGCCATTGAAAGACAAAGTCTTAACCACTGGGCTGCCAGGGAAGTCCAAGAGACTTTAATACAGAGTTTTATTCCCTATTCTCTAAAGCTTTGCTCTAAATAGTTGGCTAGAAAGTCTCCAGGAGTCCCCATGTCCACTACTTTCCACAGTGTTAGTGGTGTTGACATCCTCTAACTCTAGGCAATGTCCAAGCAAGGGCAGACAGCCTGGGCCAGGACTGCTCTGTTCCTGAAGATTCTTCACGTCGACTCTGCTTTACATGAGCTCTACAAGTTTTCATTGTGAGTGTCTATCAGTCACAGTGTGTCCCTGGGAATTCTGAGTTTGCAGATTCAGGCGGCTCTGAACCCACTGCTAGGAGGAAGAGGGGGTAGCTTTGGATGCAAAGGAGGCCTTGGGAACTGGAGCAGATGTAACCCCAGACCACATATTCAGGGGTGCACCAAGGGAACTCTGTGTGCCTTGGAGTCTCCGAGTGGTCCCTGCCTGAGCCTCCATTTCCCCAGGGGGTAAGAAACGCCACCTTGGTCAACAAGTACATCTCAGCTAGTTCAGACTTTCAGAGTCCTGAGGGAAGAGGATCCAGCTCAGGGGGTTCACAGGGTGGTCTCATAAAGAGTTTATTCTCAGAGCTGTGGGCAGAGCACAGGGGAACCACCAGGAATGTTGACACACCAGGTACTAGCCAGGGTAGGAGGCTACCCCCTCCCTGTGGCCTGGGAGGAGAGATTGTCACAGAACCCAGGGAGGGCAGTGGCCCTGAAGGACTGCCAGAACCACGGACACGGCATGGAGGGATGAGGGAAAAGTTACCCTGCTTCCCCCTCCTCCTGCCTCTCAGCCTCCCCCTTGGGGCCAACCATTGGCCAGACTCAATGGAGGAGGCTATCAGTGGCATCTGAGTCCATAAGGGAGCAGGGCTGAGAGGCCAGCGAATGGAGAGTGACCAGCTCAGAGTCTTCCTCCTCAACTCCATCCTCAAGTTGTTGGGGGTGGGGGGGCGCTTCATGGGGCCCATGCAATGGAGGGTGGGTGTGGGGTCTGGAACCTGATGCTGCGTCCCCAGGTCCATGGGGTCATGACGACTGAGGTCAAGCTGTCCTGTGTTCTCCTTGGTTCTCGCTGTGGTCCATGTGGTAACTGCTTCAGACTCACCGTCTTGACAGCGGTGCCCATGTCGGTCTCTATCTCCCTCCCCCAGCCGAGTCCCCCTTGGTGCCACAGAAGTCATTCTCTCTGACACTCTGGGAATGTGGGGGATCCTGTGCAGCTATTGTCATTGACATAGCCCCCCTGTGCCGGGAGAGGGCACAGGAGACTCCCCGCCTCCGAAGCTCCAGCTGGAAAGAGAGCAAGGTCCCCTTGTAGTCTCAGATCCTCCCACCTCATTCAACCAACACAGGGTCAATTCCAGGCCCTCCTCTCCTGCTTCCTGTCCAAACCTCGTCTTACCACTGTCTAGACTGGCCACTGTGTCTTACTTGGAGATGACAAAAACTGCCTGAGATGAACCCAATAGCCCTCCAAGTCTATGCTGTGAGTCTTCCAAATTCAAAACAAAATTTGTGATTCTACAGCATCAACTTTTCCATGAAACGCTGTAAAACCACTGTTGATGTAATGGAGAAAGGGGTATGAACCAGAAAGAAGAAAATATCCTACAGGTTAATTCATTAAACTTTAAGTGGAGTCTTTTCCGATAACTTTGCAAATTGACCAGCAGCCAGGAGATGGGAGGAGCATCCAGAGAGAGGAAGGGCTGGGCCAGGGGTCCTGCAGTCGTCGGAACATGCTGAGGGATCTGTGCAAACCCCTCTTTCCTTCCTTCCTCCCTTCCTTCCTATCTTTCTTTCATGGAAAATAAGGATGAAGGCTGAGTCCCAGCTCTGGATGTTTATGAACAGAATAGACACAGGGCATATGGGATGAGGAATTATGTGCAGTGGAGGCAGCTTGGTGCCAAAGGAGACCATTTCCCAAAGGGATATATGGAGTCTTAGAGAGGGCTTTAGATTTCCGTAATACACAGACTAGAAGCCTGAGGAAAAATCTACCTCAGGTGTTGGTCTGTAAATTGTGCAAGAGCATTAACAATTTAAGTATCTGGGGGTGGGGGGGGGAGAGCATTTTATAAATGATGAAATTTGATAGCACACATGAATGAGACGTATTTCTCTTATTTTCTTTTTTCTGAATTAGTAAAATACAACTAGTATACAGAACCTGAATTCTTATTGCACCCCATTGAGCTGAATCTTATGAACCAGCATCTGAGTTCACTCCCTTTGCCAGGCACTCTCGGTTGCCCCAAAGCTGCCCCATCCTTTTCTCCCTTGCAGTCTCCAGGCAGACAGGCTGCAAAGTTAAGTATGAGTTTCCCATCTCCTTTGTATCAGCCTCAGGACGCCTCAATCCAAGTCACTCTAATACCCTCTGCCCAGACGACTCGCAGGCAGCTTTGTGAGCCAGGCTCCTCTGACTCAGAGCACAGTACAGGCTCCAGCCCTCTTTCCTCCTCCCACCTGGCTTCTTCTGGCCTCAGCTAATGAAAAGGAAGTTCCCTCCCCTGCCTCCCTTCACACAGGGTCACAAACCTATCATTAGATGTCTTTATTTAGAGAGCTTTCCTGCCCAAGCCTGCTCCCAGGGGCGGGATGGACTTGATGCAAAATCCATCATTGAATGGGCCTGGACATTTAATCAATGAGGTAGCATGGAGCCCCTGTGATTCAGAGGTGCTGGGAGTCAGGCAAGGCTAGAAGAGCATCCAGAGCAGGTGGAAGGGTGGTTTTCATTTTTGACCCTGTTCACCCACACTCCAGCAATCAGCAGTCTATTCCATGTAATGTCAGCTTTGCAGCAGATTCCATGTCAACAGGCGTATTTGCACATGTATTCATCTAATAACTCCACATTAATTCAATAAATTCTTATATGCCTACTGCATGCCAGGCACTGTTCTAGACCCTGGGAAGAGTGAGCAAACAATTCAGTTTATATTCAATTGAGTCTATATTCTTATGATGGAATAGCCATGTTGGTGATGATGGTGGTGATGGTGATGAAGGTGATGATGATAGTAATGATGGTGATGGTTGTGATGGTGCTGAAGACCACGAAGATGGGGATACTGACAATGGTAATGGGAGCAGCAGCAGGGGGACAGCAGATGAAGCAATCATATGAGTAAAGGCTTACATAGCACTCAAGCCTTTACTCATATGACTATGAGTTATTATGAACCAGACACTATTATAAAAATCTTGCCTGTGTTACTTGACTTCATAACAACTGTGGTAGGTATTCTCATTAACCCTAATTGGTAAATGAAAAACCGAGGTACAGAGAGGACAACTCACTTTCCCAAGGTCACACAGGAAGCTATAATGTTGGGATTCAAAGTGGGTTCCCCAATCAGTGGGCTCAGAAATTACATTCCAAACAAACAGGCAAATCATTTCAGACAGTGACAAGTACAATGAAGAAAATCAAAGTGGGTAACGTGAGTGTGACTTAGTGTGAAAGAATGCATTAAGGAAGGCCTCTTGAGGAGGTGATACTAGACTTAAGACCAAAAGGATAAAGCTTGTGGGAATAGTTTTCATACAGGTGGAACAGCAAGTGCAAAGGCCCTAAGGTAAGAGTGAGCCCAGAGTGTTCAAAGAACAGCAGGAAGGTCAGAGAGGCTGAAGCAGAATTAATAGACGGAAATGGGCACTGAATAAAGAAGGCAAGGAGGGGCCAGGCCATGTAGGGCCCCATAGGCCATAGGACACAGTGTGGGTGTTACCCTAAGTGGGTGAGGCATTATGGAGCCCATGGAGGGAATGGCTTCAGCCACTCCATAACCACTAAGTCTGGACCATGGCGCAAGTAGAGGTCTCTGGGGTATGCTGGGAGATGGACGATCAGAACTGCTGTCTGGTATTTATAAACAAATACTGTACAAGTTTGTTCTCTGGTGGCTCAAAGGGAAATAATTCGCCTGCAATGCAGGAGCTGCAGGAGACCTGGGTTCCATCCCTGGTTAGGAAGATCTCCTGGAGGAGGAAATAGCTACCCACTCCAGTATTCTTGCCTGGAGAATCCCATGAACAGAGGAGCCTGGCAGGCTACAGCCCATGGGGTTGCAAAAAGTCAGACATGACCTAAGTGACTTAGCATGCTTGCACATTATGTACAAGTGAGAGCCCTCTCCAAGGTCATCAGGTTTTCAAAACTCACTTTAACAATCCCATTCCCAATAGCTAGAGTGCTCTGACCTGTCCCGGCACACTAACTTGCAAATTAAGGGCAATGTGTACGTTCAAAAGGGTTACTGCAAGCCAAGGTAAGGGCCCAGGGATGGAAGATTAGATCCAGTTTTTATCTCAACACAGAGTCCTATCCATGCAGGACTCCACAACACCATGGAAGTTTTGTTCCCCTGCCAGGTCATCGGGAGACTGTGAAGGATTTATAAACGGAGGCAGCTTTGCCAGCGTGAAATCATCTCAGTCTCCTTGGAGGCCTGAGTCAGCCAACACCTCTGCAGGCAGCAGCAGCAGGCAGCAGTAGCAGGCGGCCGTGGGCGGGCTTTGTCATTTTGGGCAAGGCTGAAATTAAACATCTCCTTACCCTGGCTCCTGCCACCCACAGGAAAATCAATGATCAGAGGAGTGAAGCAGAGAGGAGCGAAGCAGAGATGAGCGAGAGGACAGGAAACCCAGACATTCCTGTGGTCCACAAGAAATGTATCTCATATTTATAGGTTTTATGTTTCAGTTAAGAAAGTTTGAGTTAGAATTCTATCACTTGTTACTGAAATGGAAGAGCTTGTACAGCTACCTTTAAAAAAAAAAGAGAGAGAGAGAGAAGAATCAGCTAAAAACTAGCAAATAGCAAGAAGAAATGTTCACTCTTTTAAACTGACAGATTCAATATGGTGGATGGAGAGAGAAATCACTTCTCTCCCAAAATGAGTCATTGTTGCTGCCGCCCACTGAGAAATTGGCGGGGTGCCTGCTGGGCCCCATTCAGACATCCTGAGGGCAGCGCATCAGGGATGCTTCAGGGAATTTAGCGGGGGAGGCGTAGCTGATTCTATTTTCTTCTCTTCATGTTCCCTCTAATGACCTTTTTCAACTCTGCTATCGTTTTGCCTCTCATTTCACCAAGATAAATTCTAATTCACAGGATCATTAACCCCTCTTGCTATTCTGAGTTTGTTTGATGGGGTGTCCTGGAGGTTAGGTTCTTTCACAGGGATTGAAGGTGCTGAATCAGGACTTAGTGATGCCATTAAAGTCAGTTCTCGGGGAAACCAAAATATGCCTTGTCATCATCACCCAGTACTTACTCCGGGCTGGAAATGAGCAAAAATCCTGTCACCAGAGATGGGGCCTCAGTGAGGGTCTACCATCTCCTGGCACATCCTGGAGAAGAGGGGACATGTTTCTTAACCCCCTACACAAACCCTGGGTAGAAGGCAGAGGGCCATGCATGGGGGCTGCCACCCTGTTCTCTGCAAGGCAGTAGCCGGCAGGTTTAGTGCTCTCCAGGGAAGGCGTATAGATTCTCACTCAGTCTTTAAGGGGTCCACGCTTAGGCAGGGAGAAACTAACCTTGATGGGGGGTTATGGGTCAAAGGAGAGAGATTTCTGGACCTTAGGATATGATGCTGATCAGACTGGAGGGGCTTAATCCCCTTCTCTCTGGGCCTTTCCTTCTCCACCTGTAAAACAAAGGTGTTGAAACAGAGTCATTCAAACATTCAGCAGGTATCCAGTAGCAGCATATGCCAGACCACTAAGGTAAAAACGATCACTTGTGTCTTGTCTGCGTGGAGCTTACAGTCTGGAGGAGAAGGCCTACATTTAACAAACAATCACAGAAACAAATATGTAATTTCCAACTCTGATATGCACTAGGAAGAAAATAAGGCAGGTCCCTCAAGATAGTATGAAATGTGGGATGGTGATGGAGGGGCAGCAACACACAAGCTGAGATCCAAAAGATCTGCAGAAATGAACCAGGACAGACAGAGTATCTCAGGTCACAGAAGAGGATATGCAAAGGTCCTGAGGTGAAAGAAGACCAGTGTGGCTGGGATGCAGATGAAGAAGACAGAGGTGAAATGATCTTTTGAGAAAAAGGAAGAAACCAGACCATGAAGAATCCTCTTGGTGGAAGGACATACACCCAGGTGTGCCCAGGACAGTCCTGGTGGGCATCTGTGGACTTGGCATAAATATAAATGGTGGCCCCTTCCTTCCTCTAAATTGTCAGGGTTTGAATGCTAATTTTACTGGAGAAAATTAAGTGAGCATGTGCTGTGTGTGTGCACGTGTGTGTAAGGTGTATGACCAGTTGTGCATTTTCAAATTGTCTCACAGAAGGCTGTATGGGTCATGAGTTGGGGACGGGTTGTACAGCTTGATGTCCCTTAACGAATGTCACTTTCCAATGTGAAATGAACATATCTCTTGCCACATCAATAAGAAACAGGGGCAACATCACAGCTTGATTTTGCTTTAAAGGATGGAAGGTGCATTTGTGGCAGAGTATTAGCCTTTTGCTGAGAATGAGGGCTGGGACAGGGAAACCTGGGTTCTGGGGAGTGGGGTCTGGAACTTCAACCCCTCCCACTCTGCCTTCTCTTATCCCCACTGGCCCAAGATGCCAGTATTCAGGGAATGCTGGAAACTATGGCACTTGAGGCAACCACAGAATCTTCTCCCTGATTTTGCTTTTCTCTTCCAGCTGCTATATTCAGAAAGAGAGCCTCCAGCTGTTGCCCAAGCTGACCCATATGACCTTCACAAATGCTTAAGCACAAAACTTTTAAACCAAGACACAGAGGAGGTTCCCAAATGACCTCACAAAATATTGCCAACAATTTATTTCCTTATACAATGACTCATCGTTGAATGCTTGAAAATAGATAAAATTATAGGGGAAATAAAATGCAAAGCCCTGTGCACACCTGCTGGAGTAGAAAATAGCAACCCACTCCAGTATTCTTGCCTGGAAAATCCCATGGACAGAGGAGCCTGACAGACTACAGTCCATGGGGTCACAAAGAGTCAGACACGACTCTTCAACTGCGCGTGCATGCACGTGCATACCTGCATGGGGAGACAAGGTGATATTACCATAAACATAATGATCATACCAGTTTTTGTTTTCTTTTGTTTAATTGCGGTAGAATATACATAACATTTACCATCTCAAGTGTTCTTGACCGTACAGTTCAGTAGCATTAAGACCGTTCGCACTGTGTGTGACCATCACCACCCCTCTTCAGAACTTTTTCATCTTTCAAAGCTGCAGTTCTGTCCCCATTAAACACTGACTCCCTATTCCCCCTCCCCCAGTCCCTGGCATCCACCATCCTACTTTCTGTCTCTGTGGACATGACCACTCAAGGGACCTCCACATAAGCAGAACCGTATGGTAAGCAACTAGCTTATTTCACTGAGCATAATGTCCTCAAACTTCATTTATACTGTAGCATCTGAAAGAATCCTCTTCCATTTTAAGGCTGAATAATATTCTACCATGTCTGAACCATATTCTGTGTATCCATTCATCCATCCATGGACATGGGTTGCTTTCCTCCTTAGGCTGTAGTGAACTATGTTGCTAGAACATAGGTGTGCAAATACCTGTGGGGGTCCTTTGCACTGGATCAGCCCACACCAGACACTCAGTCAACATGTGGAACAAATGAAGGAGCCATGAGACCTGGTGATTCTTTCAGACCTGATCACCTCACTCAGCTGGGTCCACAGTGAACAGCCCTCACCTTTGGAGTTTCAAAGTCAGCTGTTGAAATCTACGTTGGAGATGGCAAAGGGGCATCAAGGACAAGACTTTGATGACAGGAGCTTCCTCCATGATCCAGTGATTAAGAATCCACTTTCCAAAGCAGAGGACTCAGATTCTATTCCTGGTTGGGGAACTAAGATCCCACATACAGGGGAACAACTTAAGCCCCCATGCAACAACTACTGACCCCAAGTGAGCCTGAAACAAAAGATCCCACATACCAAAACAAAGATCCTACACGCTGCAGCTAAGACCCAACACAGCTAAAAATAAATAAATATTTTTTAAAAGAAAGAAAGAAAAAGACCTTGATGATGGGCACGTGAAATTGGCCAGGTCTGGCTTCTAGCACTTCTAGTAGCTCTGCCTAGCCTTCCACTAAGCTGGCTCTCCTCCTGACCTCTCCTGGAGGTCAGCCTTCCCCAGGAGCCTGCCCAGCGATGTTGACCCCAGAACGAGGAGCAACTCCAAGACTGTCCCTCTTGGGGCCAGGAGGACTGCGACACTGGATTCTGTTTGTCCAAGTCATTGCAGCAGATAATGACTCCATATGGTAATCTCTGTCTCTCCTACTTTTCTTCACATCAGACAATTCCTCATGTTTCCAGACAGGACTGCAGACAAGTATTTTCTTAAATAAATTGAGTCTCTACAATAAAGACACAACTGCAGGGACTTTCCTGGTGATCCAGTGGTTAAGATTTTGCCTTCCAGTGTGGGGTTGGAGGGGGGGAGTTCCCTGGTCGGGGAACTAAGATCCCACTTGCCTTGAGGCCAAAAAGACCAAAACACAAAACAGAAGCAATATTGAAACAAATTCAATGAACACTTTAAAGATGGTCCACATTAAAAAGAAACTAAAAAAAAAAAGACACAACTGCAAAATACTTTCATAATATTTTTAGAAATTGTATATAGTGCTGTGGATGAAATATTTAAATACAGTGAGTTATTTTAACTGTTAAGGTGTAACATATGCTAAATAAACTAATGGTTATTTCTTAAACTTCAAAGTTTGGTTTAAAATTTTGGATTTTGCGGGATATGAATTACTAGGATCAATAAAATTCTATGAAACTTTTGCTTATATATACTATCTTATAACATGCTTTCTTGAAATATTTTTGTGTTTATAGAGATGAGGATACTTACCAGATGGAGACTGTAAGAGGATAGAAATAAAGTCACTGTATCTTAAAAAAAAAAAAAAGAAAAGCTCAGAACTTGGCCCTGAGCTTAAATGACAAACTGTAGCCAACAAGCATGGTGGGGGTGGACAGCAGGGGTTCCTGACCTGCACTGCCCCAGCAGTGACACTTCACACCACCCTCTTATGAGGACTCATCTCAACTCCCCATGGACCCCTTGATTTTGCCCCTTGTTCTCCTCTCCCACTAGCCACCCGGGCTTGGAACTCCTCCCCTGCTGTGCTCCTCAGAAACCTGCAGGGCAGGAGGCAGTATGGTCTTCCGGAAGATCTGTGGTGTTTTAGGCATGGGATGTTCACCATCCACCACCTCTCTCAAAGCCACCTGCCCAACCAGGCCACGGTGCTGTGCTGCTCTGGGGAGAGGCCCACCAACCTCCATGCCCACCACCCAGACGTGTGGAGATGAGCCAGACACTCTCTGAGCCCAGGATGGACATGTTCCCCAGAGGAGGTGGACACAGCCACAGGGATGCCATCAAAGAGTGTTCAACAGAACCCTGAGCGGGGTTCCATGTCCTTGTTGTAGCCACACATTCTGGGAAACAAACTCACTCAGAAGGACAATGCAGATAGTAGAGTGCAGTTTATTACACTGGTGGACCCAAGGCAGAGTCTCCTCTTAGCCAAGGACCCTGACCAGTTTTTGTGAAAACCTTATATACCCTAAGTGTACGTGCCCAAACCCACCTCCCCAAATTCCCTGAAACTAGTCTGAACAACGGAAAAGAAAGATACAGTCAAAGTTAACCCGTGATTCATATGCCTTAAGCCTAGGTAGTTAACAGTGGACAATTATCAATAGGCCTGTGGTCATACCCCAATAAGCATAATAGAATTTATGATTCTATTTGGTTACACAGATAATTAGGGTATTCTTTTAGGCGAAGGAGAGTCTATGTACGAGCCCTGGGGCTCTTCCATCCTGGGGGTCTGGTTTTCCAGTTGGTGTGTCATTTCCATAGATACTGGGCATACGGCTCAAAGTCTACAGTCTGGCCCAAGATGAAGTCCTGCTTTCAAGATGGAGCCTGTTCTGTCTGTCTCCTCCTTCATCCTGACACATCGACCAGCATCAGCTGTCCTTGGTGCTCCTCCTGCCCCTGTGATCTTCCTCCTAGCAGGTAGGTGATGTGGGCTCACTGTGTAGACAGGGTGGTGAGGGGACATCTGGCTTTGATTTCTAGATTCAAGGTGGCTAGAGGTGACCCCACACAGCCAAAAGGTTTGAGAGAAACATCACGAGGGAGAGTTAGGATTGCCGGATTTAGCAAATAAAGAATATGCAGATAATTCTGCAGTATAGGCAAATAATAAATGTATTGTCTAGTATAAGAATTTTTAGGACGTATTTATAATTTGAAAACTGTTGTCTATCTAGAATTCAAATTTAAATGAAGGTCTTGTGCTTTATTGGGTGGCCACAGAGAGAAATTTCCCACCTACACACACACCCCAGTCTCCCCAACTCCCACCCCCCACTTTTATACCAAGAAAAGCTGCGCCCTCAGACAGAACAGCCAGATTTGGAGTTTGAAGGTAAACCTTAATCCTGATTGATCATTTACATCAAAATGATTGTTTTAAACCCAAGGGACTGGGTTGCCTTGGGGAAACCCAATAAAGGTAAAAATCATGATGAGCAAATTAAAGGGGGAAATGGAGCATTTAGAGACTAATGCAGTTCAGCTACAGAGAAAGGGAGGCAATCACATTCTGCACCATTGAGTGGGGCTGTACATTTCAAATCCTTGTGCTGTGAGCACAGAAATCCTCCAGTTCTCCCTGGAAGTGGTGACTCCAGAGCTCTTGTGTTACAAGGAAGAGCCAGTTTTGACTCCATGGTGGCTCTATTTCTTTTACTTTAATCTTTGCTTCCTGTTGCTTTTGTTCGGTAAACGGATACTGTCTACACATAATGGCCTGCCTCAGGGAACCCTGCACCTCTGAGTGAATGTTAAACCAAGATGCCTTTGTTCAGGACCCTGTCCCTCTGTGGATGGCTACTGGAAGGAAGAAATTAACACATCCCCTCCCTGAGGCTAGCCATTCCAGGAGATAGCTGAAGATTAATGGCATTTTTATTTTGCTTCTTCACCTTTCCACCCACTTCCCCACCCACCCCCGCTACCCTGCCCCATGTTCTATAAAAGAAATTGGCACCCAGACCCCGTTAAATAATTATTTTGAGGTACTAGTTTGTCATCTTCCTGGTCTGCCTGCTTTCCAAATAAAGTCATATTCCTTGCCTCAGCACCTTGTCTCTCAGACTTGTTGGCCTGTCATGTGGCAAGCAGAGTCAGCTTTGACTCGGTAACACTAAGAAACTGGATTCCAGAGAAGGGCGCTCTAGACCACTATTGTGAACGTTTGTCTAGGCTAGCTCTGAGGTCACCCCCAGCCCCCGAGGAGGCCAAGAGCAAACAGTGCTTTATGCACATCATCGTAGTGGCCAGCAGGGATTGGTGCCTGCTGGAGCGGGCAGGGAGCCAGCCCAGGGCTCCAGCCTCACCTCCAGGCTCCAAGGAAGAGGAATCAGGCTCCTGTGGTCCTCCTGAGTGCAGACAAAGAGGGAAGAGATCAGTAGTCCTCTCGGGGCATCTGGGGGGAGAAGAAAGGGAGGGCCATTTGCCTGACCTACGGGAGCCAGAGTGGGCCCTTGGGCCTGCCCCCCCTTCACAAAGGATCTGTAGCTTACATCATTGACTTATCTCCAGATGAAATTTTATGTTCAATGACAGACACACAAGTAAGGGTGAAAAGAGAATGATCTTCAACCTGTATCCCATGATTGGATGAGCCACCTGGCAGGGTTATAAATTAATTTAGTAAATAAGTTCTCTAATAACCCCATACTGTTCATGGGGTTCTCCAGGCAAGAACACTGAGTGGTTTGCCACTTAAGAGATACCAAGGGAACATTTCATGCAACAATGGGCACAGTAAAGGACGGGAACAGTATGGACCCAACAGAAGCAGAAGATATTAAGAAGAGGTGGCAAGAGTACACAAAAGAGCTATACAAAAAAGATCTTAATAACCCAGATAACCATGATGGTTTGATCATTCGCCTAGAGCCGGATATCCTGGAATGCGAAGTCAAGTGGGCCTTAGGAAGCATCACTATGAACAAAGCCAGTGGAGGTGATGGAATTCCAGTTGAGCCATCTCAAATCCTAAAAGATGATGCTGTGAAAGTACTGCACTCAATATGCCAGCAAATTTGGAAAATTCAGCAGTGGCCACAAGACTGGAAAAGGTCAGTTTTCATTCCAATCCCAAAGAAAGGCAATGCCAAAGAATGCTCAAACTACCACACCATTGCACTCATCTCACACATTAGCAAAGTAATGCTCAAAATTCTCCAAGCCAGGCTTCAACAGCATGTGAACCGAGAACTTCTAGATGATCAAGCTGGATTTAGAAAAGGCAGAGGAACCAGAGATCAAATTGCCAACATCTGCTGGATTATCGGAAAAGCAAGAGAATTCCAGAAAAACATCTACTTCCACTTCACTGACTACACCAAAGCCTTTGATTGTGTGGATCGCAACAAACTGTGGAACATTCTTAAAGAGATGGGGATACCAGGCCATCTTACCTGCCTCCTGAGAAATCTGTATGCAGGTCAAGAAGCAACAGTTAGAACTGGACATGGAACAATGGACTGGTTCCAAATTGGGAAAGTGAAAGTGAAGGAGTGTCTGACTCTTTGCAACCCCATGGACTACACAGTCCATGGAATTCTCTAGGCCATAATACTGGAGTGGGTAGCTTTTCCCTTCTCCAGGGAATCTTCCCAACCCAGGGATCGAACCCAGGTCTCCCACATTTCAGGCAGATTCTTTACCAGCTGAGCCACCAGGTAAGCCCAAGAAAACTGGAGTGAATAGTCTATCCCTTCTTCAGGGGATCTTTCTGACCCAGGAATTGAACCAGGGTCTCCTACATTGCAGGTGGATTCTTTACCAGGTGAACTACCAGGGAAGCCCAAAAGGAGTACATCAAGGCTGTATATTGTCACCTTGCTTATTTAACTTCTTTGCAGAGTACATCATGCAAAATGCTGGACTGGATGAAGCAAAAGCTAGAATCAAGATTGCCAGGAGAAATATCAATAACCTCAGATAAGCTGATGACACCACCCTTATGGCAGAAAGCAAAGAAAAACTCAAGAGCTCTTGATAATAGTGAAAGATGAGAGTGAAAAAACTGGCTTAAAACTCAACATTCAAAAAGCTAAGATCATGACAGCCGGTCCCATCACTTCATGGCAAATAGATGGATAAGCAATGGAAAGAGTGACAGACTTTATTTTCTTGAGTTCCTAAATCACTGCAGATGGGGACTGCAGCCATGAAATTAAAAGACACTTGTTCCTTGGAAGAAAAGCTATGACCAACTTAGACAACATATTAAAAAGCCAGAGACATTTTTTTGCCAATAAGGGTCCGTCTAGTCAAAGCTATGGTTTTTCCAGTAGTCATGTATGGATGTGAGAGCTGGACCATAAAGAAAGCTGAGCACCAAAGAATTGTTGCTTTTGAGCTGTGGTGTTGGAGAAGACTCTTGAGAGTCCCTTGGACTGCAAGGAGATCAAACTAGTCCATTCTAAAGAAAATCAGTCCTGAATATTCATTGGAAGGACTGATGCTGAAGCTGAAACTCCAATACTTTGGCCACCTGATGCAAAGAACTGATTCACTGGAAAAAAGTCTCTGATGCTGGGAGAGATTGAAGACAGGAGGAGAAGAGGACGACCGAGGATGAGATGCTTGGATGGCACCACCAACTCGATGGACATGAGTTTGAACAAGCTCTGGGAGTTGGTGATGGACAAGGAAGCCTGATGTGCTGCAGTCCATAGGGTCACAAAGAGTTGGACACAATTGAGTGACTGAACTGAACTGAATAACCCCATAAGTAGAACAATTAGAGAACTTTGCATATTTGATGGTTAAAATTATTCAATTTTACATGTAACCTCCCCCATCTCCTGGATTGAAGACAAGATGCTTTACTCTCTGGGCCACCAGAGAAGCCCCCATTCATACTATTAATTAAAATATGATTAAAGACTTAATTATAAAGAACGAAAACTAAATATTTAGAAAAAATCCAAGAGGTCCCCCAGTTATGTATCTGTGCAGGGGTGTATAGAAAGATGTTAAATACAGAAACTGGGTGCTGGGGAGGGGAGAATATCTGTAATAATGCACTGAAATTCATATAATTTTGTCCTGATTTCCTCCATTTTTTTTGTTTTTTATATTCTTAATTTTGTCTTTCCCTCCTCCCCCAATACTCACTATTTTGATGGAACGCAGCACATGACTTTTGCCTGTTTTTGAACATATTACAAGCCAAACATGAATCGTTCTTTCCATTCCTTGGTCTCTATTCCTTAACATCACCCCCTCTAGTGACCTTTACCCTTCACCTACCTCCCGTGATCTTGCATCTTGAATAATCACTCCACCTCTGACATCTTGTTTGCAATTATTCTGCTTTCTGAGCATTCGCTTCCCGTGATGTAGCTCTCAGTCCAGAATCGCTGTAACAGTATCCCTGTGAAAACATCAGGCTCTCACAGCCCCTTTCTCCTTTGTATCCCATCTCTCCCAGCTCATCTTAGATTCAGTGCTCATCAAACACCATCAATTCCTTTGCCCCCCTCTCTCCACTGCACTCGCTGAGTGAAAACAAATCAACTTAAACTCAACTCTTCGTTTACCTGCATGTGCCCTGGAGCTGAGTGTGGCTGTGAAAGTGCACACTGTGCTGACCTCTCACACTGGAAATTCAAGTCTTCAGATCTCACTTCCCTGAAATAGGGAACCACAATGCTTCCGATAAATTTCATTTCACTTCCAATTTCAAAAACAATGCTTCCCCACTCTCTGTTCTCCTTTCAGGCCTCCCACATGCCTTCTCTTGTTCCATTCTCAGCCCATGACCTGGCCTCACAGTTCACAGGGAAAACCATAGTTTTTTCACCTTCTCACCATCAAATCTTCAACTTAGCACTCTGTGTAGTCACACCCTCTTGCCATCTCTCTTGGTACAACATCTGACGTATCCCTTCCCCATGGGGAAGGTGACACATCAGATGTGATGTGTCACTCCAATGCCTCACTTATGCCCTGGATCTCACCCCTCCTGCCTCCTCAAAAGCCCTCCTCTGGTAACTCTCTCCTCTATCAGTTGCACCATCAGCTCCTCCTTCTACATGAGACCTATACTTGCAGGATCCACATATACCTCAATATCCACCACCTTAAAAAACAATAACTCTTTGATCACTCATCTCTCTTCAGCTGCCACGCCTCTTCTTATCTCTTCTTCTTCATCAAAGTGTCTATAGGGACTGCCTCTGCATCCTTGCTTCCTGATTTTCTTTTACCTTCTTCAGCCAAGTGCTGAAATCCCACTCCACTACTAAAATTATTCCTGTCAAAGTTACAAGAGACCTCCATGTGGCCAAACCAATGGTTTCCATCTGTCTTCATCCTACGGCTCTTAACAGAGTCCAACTCAGCTTACCCCTCTGCTTCCTGAACGTTCAACTTGCCTGGCTTCCAGGATAACTCACAATTGATTTTTTTTCAAGCCTCAGCCTCAGTCTTCACTCACTCCTATTCCTCTCTTGGTTTCTCAACGTTACTGTGCCCCGAGAGCATGGTCCTAGGATCCTTTAATTTTCCTTCCCACATCCTTAGAAATGTCCAGCTTTGGGAAGGGATCACCTATACACAAATGACCCTCACATTTGTCTTACTTCTGTCATGATCTCTTTCCTGAGTTTCCCACTCATGTAATATAGTGCCGCTTCAACATAGCACCATGATTTCAAGTAGGAAACTCCAGTCCTGGAACACACCCATTGTGTGCACTGAAAGCTATCTTTTCTGAGTGGAAATGTACACCTTCTTATTATCAGGTTCCTATGAGAATATCAGTTTTTAATTATTTTGATATCATTCCTGACATCTCAAATTGGACATGTCCAAAACCAGACTTGACCCTCAAAACTGTTCCTCCTTCATCTCAGTGAAATGGCACACCACAACCCTGTTGTTCAGCCCAAAGCCCTGCTCACTCTCATGCCTTCTCCTTCCCTGCTCTCTCTGCTGTTACCCATATACAATGTGTCACCAAATTCTGTTGACTCTACTTCCAAACTCTGTCCTGAATCCATCCATTTCTCCCCAACTCCCTTGCTATCACCCTTCTTCCCATCACTACCGTCTCTCACCTGGACCACTGCAGCAGCACCTCCAAGATCCTTCTCACTCCACTCAAATTAAAATCTAAATCTCTTACTGCAACATGATCTAGGCTCTGCCCTCCTTTGAATTAATTCTACACTTCTCTCTCTCTCTTTCTCTCTCTCTCTCCTCTCTCTCTCTCCTGCACTCGCTTCCCTCCAGACATAATGGTTGCATTTTCAAAGCTTTATTTTGTTTGGAAAAGCCTGAGCAAGTCTGAATTTTTTCCTGAAAGTGTCTTGATATTTGTTGCTGTTACTTTTGCTGTTATTATTATTGCCTGAAACATAGAGGAGTGTTTCTTTCTCTTTGAGGTCTCCTAAAATTAAGACATATTCCAGAGTCAATAAATCCATACTAATTTTACCTGGAATATACTACACTCTTTCAGACTGTGGGCTCAAACTTTCCTTGATTTTAGGAAAGTTCTCTTAAATTATATCCTAGATCGTTCTCCATTCTTTTTTCTCTTCTTTGGAGTCTGAGACTACACATACACTGTATTTCCTTTTGTTTCTATATCAGTGATTTTCTATTTATTTATTTGGCTGTGTCAGGTCTTAGTTGCAGCATGTGGGATCTTTCGTTATGGAACACATACTCTCCAGTTGTGGCGTGCAGGCTCTGGACAGCACTGGCTCAGTAGCTGTAGCTCTCAAGCTTAGTTGCTCCAAGGCATGTGGGATCTTAGTTCCCCCACCAGGGACTGAACCTGCATCCCCTGCATTGCAACGCAGACTCTTAAACACTGGACCACCAGAGAAACCTCAAAGATTTTCTCTTTGTTATCTTTATTTTTATTCAGCCTGTCTTTTGAAGATATCTTCCTGCTGCTGCTCTGTTTTCATTAGTATCCTTTATCCTTTTTCTGTAGTTATGACTTCACCTCTTGTGGTGGTTTCACTTTTTTCTTCCTCTTCTTTCTTGAGCACCACCAACTCATTTTCAATCATCCTTTGTTGTCTTCTTATTTCATCCTTGAGTCTGTGCTCCTGCCATAAGCTCCTGATTCATAGGGGCTGTGTCTATTCTCCAATTTTTTTGAACCAAGAGACAATTGCATGACTTGCCTCTGATTCACAGCAACATTACTTCACTGTGTTCTCTTCATCTTCCTTTTGTGTATCATATATCTTCCATTCCTCCCTCTCTGCCTCCATCTCTCTCTCTGTGTGACTTGTAATTAACCCTCTTCAGGTCTCAAAGACCTAAAAAACCGATATCTTCCACAGTGGCCCCTCTTCTGAGCCATATTTACAGTCAGCTGGCTGCAGAGAAGGCAGTTCTCCTTACTTCCTTCCACAACCCCAGTTCCTGCCTTCTGTGAGTCAGATAACTTTTCATTGTTCCTGAAGCCCTTGCACGTACCCCATCTTACTCCAGATGGGGGTCAGGGGACTGGCTCATGATCAGGACATTCAATGGGTACTGTGAGCTCTGCCAGTGCAGCTTGTGTTCTACCCACCACACCTTGTTGCTCGGTTCTACCTGCTCCACATCACTTCCTGGACGCACGTCTGACACCAATATCAGATCTCCACAGCACACATCATCTCCAGGATTCACACATCAGGCGTCATATCCTGAACCTGAAGATCTCATTATGTCTTGGATACATATGTGTCACATCACCTCCCCGATAATGTTCAACACCATCTGTCAGATCTTCAAGTCACATATCACTTTCAGGATCCCACATCTGCCGTCATATCCTGAATCCGTAGGTCACATGTTATCTCATGGATCCATACATGTCGAGTCCTTTCCTGGATCACCATGTCCCATGCCGTCAGTCAGATCATCACATCCCGCATCATATCCTGGATCCTCACATGTCCTCTAATCTCTTGCATCCACACATCCCACATCCTCCTGCAGGGGGTGGTCTTCATCTGCAGCCCATAAGGAAGCATCTTGTCCTTCAATCCAGCAGGTGCTGCGTTTCCATCAAAGAACAACTGGGACTAGAGGGGCCCACACTCGGAACCTGGCCATACTACCCACAGTCAGAGACATTTTAAGATCCTTGGGCTGAAAACAAACCCAATTTCACTAGTTAAGACTTTTCACTGTGAAATGTAAGCTCCATGGGACCTCCTGCTCAGACCCCTTGAGACACTCTGCTGTGACCTGGTGTCTGACACTCACTCCCTTACAGGATATGACTCCAGCCGGGTCTGCACCTCTGGTCTCACCTGGAGTGGACTTGGTAATCCCCTGACCCTTCACAAGGCCATTTGTGCTATAAGGATGGAGAGAGGTGGGATGAATGAGCCAAAGCAGTGCAAGCCACTGAACAACACCAACCTGTGTAACAGTCAACAAAGAATCAGCTGTGTATCACTCACACAACGTCCAAAATGTGAGCTTCTGATTGAAGTCATGTCTCTTCCAAGGGAATTCTCAGGACCCAGGGACTAGGGCTGCCCAAGACCCCTCACTCCCCACTGGGGCGGAGCTCTGATTCCCATCCAGTCCCTTTGGTCCACGCTTCTCCCTGGGTGGGGTCTTCATGTTCCAGTGGTTCTGTCCTAGAGTCTGTTGCCCACACAGGGTCCAGAAAGCCTGGAGAGCAAGGAGCTGCACTGTTTCCTTGTAAGGATATAAGGATGAGGCCTCAACTTCCTTGTGATCTCCTGATTTACCAGGAGCTCAAGCAGACAAGAGAAGAGATGTGAACAGCCGGTGTCCAGCTCCTGCACTGGGGAGGCCAGGCTCCTACCCGGCTCTGTTAACAGTCCGCATCGCCTAACCTGACCAATCTGAGCCCTAAGCCCCTGGGGGCTCACCTAAATGGTTCAGAGTGTGCATGTGACTCACATGGGTCCAATCACAGTGAGGCTCTTTCCTGTAGAATCTCAACCTGGGGGATGTGAGCTGGAGATGGAGCAACCTGCTGAGAGAGGCCCTTTATATAAAGTAATACAGGGCTGTCACTGCATGAACTAGCGGCGGCGGCGGGAGGGGGGGTTGCCATTATAAAAACTAATAGAGGGGTTGGTGTTACATAAACTGACATTGGAAGAACTGTTGCATAAATGGATACAGAGACTGCCATTATATAAACTAATGCAGGGCTGTCATTACATAAACTAATAAAGGGACTGTCCTTAAATAAACTAATACAGAGGTACCCTCAGGGAGGACCTGCCATTATAAAAACTAAGATAGAAGAAATAAAGCCACTAATCGAATGAGAAAACTGGATCTTCATTTATCATTTGAGGCCCTGGACCCAAGTTTTCCTGATTCTGTTCATTCTATTGAGTTAGATAAGTCATAAATCTCCTATCTTCTTTAATGTGGTTTGCATTGAGTTTTCTGTCTCTTGCACATGAAGAAACCCGGAATGATACCTTCCAAAATCATCCAGGCAATACCTCTGTGAATCCATGTTTTTCCCAGTAACCCCCTGACTGGGCCAGCTGACAGTCCAGAGGAAAGCAAGATGGGAGATTCGGTCCCAGGATTTGTGGCTTTAGAGCTTTGCCAGGTTGACCATGTGTCTTTATGAGGAGATGCTTAGCCCTCGGCAGCTCTTGGAATCAGTCCTGAGCTGAGCTCAGCTTTGGGTTCTGTGATGAGTGAAAACCATCTCATTTAATGCACAAAAGCAGGATGTGCCAGGAGGGTTCCTGCTGAAATCTGCTGGTGCTCAATCATGTTTACTTCTCTGCAGAAGCATCCTTCCTGAGGCAGAGCATTGGTTAGAGGCTATTGCTAACCCTGCACAGGGGTGTGTGAGACTGGGTCACAGGCTGTCCAAGCTTAGAGATTCTTCCCCAGTAAACACAGTCACTGTTAGGGAAATTGCCTGGGAGGATTGGGCTGGGATCTCCAGACACCTTGATGAGCTGAAACTCAACTTGAGAATGATCAATACTCCCTTGGTGACAAAGTTGTAAACTCTCCCAAGCATCAGGGCCACCTATTCATAGGCTCTTGGTGTTTCTCCCAACTTTTACCCTGAAGCTGCATGAATTGGTCTCTCCATTTCCAGCTCCCCAGCAGTGCTTCTTCAGCAGCACAGGCATGAAACCCAGCAGCATTAGGAACAACTGGCCCATTTTCAAGGGGTAGGTTTGTACTCCATCCGAATAGGTGGCTGATTCCCAGGGCCTGAGGTTGGCTCACACCTAGAGATCTAGCCTGGTTAATGATAAAGGAATGAATTAGCTGGATGTCTGAATTGCTACCCCAGTTAGTTACTGGGAAATAATTCCAAGAAATGTTGGCAGGCTGAGGTTGGATAATGCTTAGAAACTCAGTCAGACTAGTTATCCTTGACCCAGTCTGGCTAATACTTGAAGATGAAGCATACCCAATCTCTGGGAACTCACCTGAATATCTTCTTGTGAGCAGCTGGGCTAGAGTCTGGAGTCTTATCCTGCCAATTCTGAAGGAGCTCTGTCCACAGGGATGCTCCACAAGTGTACTTCACTGGAGTAAACTGAAGTGTTGCAGAGAGGAGCAAGCGCTAGCTGGAGTGATAATTCTGTAGGAGATGGAACATGACTTCTTATTAGAATAGAAGCAATCACTCATGGCCCTTTCTTCTTTCAAAATATTGATTGAATGATGCCAAAAGCCCAGTACACTGCTGAGCAGTAGCCTCTATAAAAGAAGCTCTGTGACAGCTTCCCCAGCCTCTTCCTCTCTCTATTATAACAAAACAATAGAGATAAAAGATGCTCTTTTCTCTTTAGGACTGGTGATGCAACCAGGTAAAGTATTGTCAACCATCCTGCAACATCTATAAGGATGTCATAGCCACTGCCCTAGATTTGATTGTCCATCCAAATTTTATTGTCCAAACAGCCATTCAATAAATGTTGCTGAGCACCAACTATATATACCAGGCCCTGGCTAGGTATGGCCCTTCAGAAATTACAGCTCAATAAGGAGATTGAGATTGTCTTCTCAATAGGGAGACAGTCATGGAAATAAACTAAATTGTCCGATCTCTTGGGTTCAGGCAACAGAAACACAATTTCACATGCCAGAGGTCAAGAGGGCATTTGTTGATCAAGAACAACAAGGAAGGGTTCTGAGCTAGGTGTTCTCTGTGTCTCAAGAATTCCACCCTTCACTCTTTCCTGACCTGATCTATCTAGAAAAACTGGTCCCAACTCTGCCTCAAAGCACTTCTTCACCTTCAGGTTGGGTTCAGCGGCAGGAGATTGGAGAGTGGCAGGAGAGAAAAGCAGGGGTATTCTGCTTCTGTCCTGCTTGCCTGTGGCTCTGGCAGAGGCTGTATTTCTCTAAGGCCACAGACCCTACACATAGATGCTTTCTCCAGGCAACATCTGTCCCTGGCTTCCAGAAACATTGCTTCCTCACTTGTCATTCAGATGATCCCAGGGGTAGACTTCCCACTCTTGCTAGCCCCTGAAGTAAGAGGAAACAGAATAAATATGTATAAACATAGAGGAAAAAGAAGGTGCTTAACCAAGGCAGTCTATAGGTTCAATGCCATCCCTATCCAAATGCCAATGGTATTTTTCATAGAACTGGAATAAATAATTGTAAATTTTATATGGAAACAAAAAAGACTCCAGAATGGCCAAAACAATCTTAATAAAGAACAGAGCTGAAGGAATCATGCTCCTTGACTTTAGCCTATATTACAAAGTTACAGTAATCAACACAGTATGGTGCTGGTACAAAAACATACAGATCAACAGAACAGTACAGAAAGCCCAGAAATAAAGTCATGCACTTATGGTCAATTAATCTATGACAAAGGAGGTGAGAAAATACAATGGAGAGAAGAAAGTCTCTTTAATAAGTGGTTCTGGGAAAAAGAATGAAATTCATGTAAAAGGATGAAAGTAGAACATCCTATAACACCATACACAAAAATAAACTCAAAATGGGTAAAAGTCCTAAATGTAAAACAAATACTCTAAAACTCCTACTGGAAAACAAGGTAGATAGGAGAGTCTTTGACATAAATCACAGTAATATTTTTGATCCATCTCTTAAAGTAAAGGAAATAAAAGCAAAAATAAGCAAATGGGACCTGATTAAACTTAAAAGCTTTTGCACAGCAAAGGAAACCATAGACAAAACGAAAAGATAACCTATTGAATGGGAGAAAATATTTTCAAATGATATGACTGATAAGGTATTAATATCCAACATATATAAACAACTCACACAACTCAACACTGAAAAAAAACCTCAATTTAAAAATCAGCAGAACACATGAATAAACATTTTTCCAAAGAGCAAATGCAGATTGTCAACAGGCATGTGAAAAGATGCTCAACATCACCAATCATCAGAAAAATGCAAGTCAAAACCACAAAGCGATATCACTTCACACCAGTCAGAGGGCTATCATCAGAAAGAACACAAATACTGGCAAGGATGTGAAGAAGAGAACCTTTGTACACTGTTGGTGGGAATGTAAATTGGTGCAGCCACTGAGGCTTAGTTGTTAAGTCATGTCTGACTCTTGTGACCCCATGGACTGTAGCCTACCAGGCTGCTCTGACCTGGAACATCCCAGGCAAGAATACTGGAATGGGTTGCCATTTTTTTCTTCAGATGATCTTCCAGGCCCAGGGATCAAACTCATGCCTCCTGCATCACAGACAGTCCCCTGCATTGTAGGCAGATTCCTTACTGCTGAGCCACCAGGTTTGGAGGCTTCTCAAAAAACTTAAAATAGACCCAGAAATTGCATTCCTGGATACACACACACACACACACACACACAACCAGTAATTGGAAAAGACACATGCACCTCAAAGTTCATTGTAACACTGTTTACAATAGCCAGGACATGGAAGCACCTAAATATCCATTAATGGAGGAATGGATAAAGGAGATGTGGTCCATATATACAATGGAATATTAGCTACAAAAAGGAGCAAAATTGTGTCATTTGCAGAGATGGAGATGGAGCTACAGACTGTCATACAGAGTGAAGTCAGAAAGAGAAAAACAAATATTGTATATTAATGCATATATGTGGAATCTAGAACACGGTAAAGACGATCTTACTTACAAAGCAGAAGAGACACAGACATAGGGAACAAATGTATGGATACCAAAGGGGAAGTTGGGCATGGGATGAATTGGGAGATTGATGTAAATACACGATTATGTATAAAATAGATAACTGATGCAAACCTACTGTATAGCACAGGGAACTCTACACAGTACTCTGTGGTGACCTAAATGGGAAAGAAATCCAAAGAAGAGGAGACATATGCATACATATGGCTGATTCACTTTGCTGTACAGCAGAAACTGACACAACAGTGTAAAGCAACTATACTCCAATTTTAAAAAAGTATCCCTGTGTTTTCACTTTCTAGATCATCATCCCGGATTTTGACACAGGTGTCTGCCTCAGTCTTCCTGGGACCCTTTCAGGAGCTGTCTCTCAAAGACAGATTCAGGTGTCTGCAGCATAAATGCCAATGCTCTTTCAGAAAGATGATGCAGATGACTGAGTACTGAAAATACATTATTGCATTCCTGGACTGTATTGTTGAGACACATTCATCTGACACTCAGGTGTACAACTGTTCCTAGAAATGAAAGGTAAGTTAGAGGGTATTATGCCCATAAATCACCCACAAATAGAGATTTTGACCTTCCACAGTAGTGAGCATTGACTTGTGAGTGGACAAATATGGGGAATGCTCATTTTTAAATGTTTCAGCAAGACAAGAATTAGACTGTTCTGCATCCCAATACTCCTTTCCAATGGTGCTTCCCTGCATGGAGCCTGGGTCTGGTGCACGTTGAGAAGAGGGGTCTCATGTCTGGATGATTAGAACTCTGTGAGTATTTGGACACAGAATCCTGTCTTCCCCACAAGAAGCTTCACCAGGTGGTGTCAGAGATCATGGAAGTGAAGGACTGTTCCAGGGAACGATGTGCTTGTATTGGCATTGAGAGAGAGGACAGTTGACACATGGATTTTATGAAATGCATTAAATGGCTTGTCATTGTGACAAATAATAAAAGCAGTGACCGTTAAAGAGAGTGGAGCAGCACGAAAACTACTTAAAATATCATCAAGCACTCCTTGTGGGCTCTTCTGGCTGCCATGGCATAAATGTTTTATTAAATAAAAAGCAGTTTGCATCTCCCTTCTCTATGGAACTGGCTGTTGTCTTTTTGTTTTGAAATTTTAAATCTGTATCATCCAGTTATTTATGGATTTCATGGACCTGTAATTCTGCTTGTTTGAAATCATCTGCGTTTGCTTCCTAATCTTGTTGGGGATCACCTGTACCCAGCTGAACCTACTGTCTCAAATTTGCTCTCATTTATCCTGAATTATTCAGTTATAAAAGGAAAGAGCTCTCAAGGCTTGGAAACATCCCCTGGGCCGACCTCTGTGACGGTGACTGTCCCCAAAGTTCATTCGTGTGCCTTGTGCTGGAACAGTAGCGCCCTCAAAGTTCAACTAGATGCTGGTTCTTCCAGAATAGACTATAGTTTCCAGCCTCCTTGCAGCAAGGTACGGTCGCATGACCAAGTTGTAGCCAATGAAATTAAAGAGGAAATTACGGGTACTACCTCCGGTTTGCCTCTAAAGACAGACACCCTTACCCCCCACCACCACCACCCCCAATTCCCCACCCCCGACCATCCTCTCCCTTTCCCAGGATGGAAGTGGGTGTGTGTGTGGCCATCTTGGGTCTTGAGGAGGACAAGGATCTACCAGGGCTGGTGGAGCAACGACGTGGAGCTGGGGCCTCAGATGGTGGGTCAGTGCACAGCCTTCCACCTAGCAGGCCACGGCTTGTAGATAACAGAAGTTCCCCGTTTTGTTGAAGGCACTCCTGCTCGTGCACCTGCTCACATGCTGAGGCACACAGACCCCTCTGACTTCCTTCTTTTCCACCTTTACTTTCTTCTTTCCTTGCGAATTAAAAGCATCAGATAATAATGCTGGACATTTATGGAACACAGTCTGTGGCCCCCGAGTGGTATTCAAATGTCCTGGGAATGACCTCATTGATCCTCACAGAGGTTCTGTGGGGAAGATGATGCTTCTGTCCCCATCCTATATGGAAACCGGGGCACAGAGATCCCCAGAACAGCACAGGGCCGGTAAGGGGGCAGGGCGTGAGCCCGGGTGGTCTGGCTCCAGAGCCCCCTGACTTTCTGCACAGGGAAATCCTGTCACTGTCCCATGTAAATGCAGAGGGGGCTGGTACCTGACTTCTGTTTGTGGTGTGTTTCTTTCATAAAATAGGCCCTCAGCCCTCAGTTCCCAGATGAGGGTTTCCCAAAGGGTTTCTCTTGATCACTGCCCCCCACCCTGTGCCCCCACACTGTGCAGGATGTGTACAGATGTACACATCCTGTATGTACATCTAAGGGTCCATCTGAGTGGCTGAGAGACTATGACGGCCCCACAGCCCTTACGCAGGGTGTGGGGAGCCTGGCCACAGGGCCCTCACTAGCTCAGACCCACCATCTCCCACTGCCCAGGGTGAGGAATGGGGGCTAGGACAATGTTTAGCACCCAACTGGGGCCCTGGAAGTGACTCAGGCAGCTTCTTTCTCCTTTCTGCTACTTTCTCTTCACTCCCCCAAACCCCACTGTGCTGCCCCTCCTTAAGGGGAGCAAAGGAAGAGCCCCCTCAACCCCAGGCTTCCAGCCAAGGAGTTCAAGAGACCCTAAGATGAAGTGAAGTGAAAGTCGCTCAGTCATGTCCGACTCTTCCCGACCCCATGGACTATATGGTTCATGGAAATCTCCAGGCTAGAATACTGGAGTGGGTAGCTGTTCGCTTCTCCAGGGGATCTTCCCAACCCAGGTCTCCCACATTGCAGGTGAATCCTTTACCCACTGAGCCACTAGGGAAGCCCAAGATAGACACCAAGAAGGGACTAGAAGCCCAGTCAGGCTGATGGGAAATTGTGCAAATTGCAGAGTCACAGGGGCTAAGGGGAGGAGTCTTGACCCACAGGTGATGCCATTGTTATGTTCATAAGGTCTACAGGCATTTCCTCCAGAGTAAGGGGCAGGGACCCCAGCAGGATCTGCTAAGTGAGGGAGGATGTATCCTCACTGTCCCAACAAACCTGCCCTCAGCTTCCACAGGGACTGGGGAAAACTTCTCTGGGGTTCTCCCTCTTCACTCAAGTTAATGGTCTTCCCCTGGGCAGTGACCCTGCAGTCTTTCAGCAGCTAGAAACAGCAGTTGCTCTAGATTCACTAAAGAGCAGTTATGTTCCTGGAGCTTCTACATGGACTCTGTGTCCAGAAGGTCACTGGGGGGCACTTGTCCAGGGAGCTGGGATTCTGGGCTAGACTCACTGTGTCGAAATGGCTGGTTTGGAATCAGTTCAGTTCAGCTCAGTAGCTCAGTTGTGTCCTACTTTTTGCAACCCCATGGACTGCAGCACGCCAGGCTTCCCTGTCCATCACCAACTCCCAGAGCCTACTCAAACTCATGTCCATCACGTTGGTGATGCCATCCAACCATCTCATCCTCTGTCATCCCCTTTTCCTCCTGCCTTCAATCTTTCCCAGCATCAGGGTCTTTTCCAATGAGTCAGTTCTTCGCATCAGGTGGACAAAGTATTGGAGTTTCAGTTTCAACATCAGTCCTTCCAGTGAACACCCAGGACTGATCTCCTTTAAGATGGACTGGTTGGATCTCCTTGCAGTCGAAGGGACTCTCAAGAGTCTTCTACAACACCACAGTTCAAAAGCATCAATTCTTTGGCACTCAGCTTTCTTAGTAGTCCAACTCTCACATCCATACATGATTACTGGAAAAACTATAGCTTTAACGAGACAGACATTTGTTGGCAAAGTAATATCTCTACTTTTTAACATGCTGATGTTTAAGCTGGTTTTAGAAAAGGCAGAGGAACCAGAGATCAAATTGCCAACATCCGCTGGATCATCGAAAAAGCAAGAGAGTTTCAGAAAAACATCTATTTCTGCTTTATTGACTATGCCAAAGCCTTTGTGTGGATCACAATAAACTGTGGAAAATTCTGAAAGAGATGGGAATACCAGACAACCTGACCTGCCTCTTGAGAGCCCTGTATGCAGGTCAGGAAGCAACAGTTAGAACTGGACATGGAACAACAGACTGGTTCCAAATAGGAAAAGGAGTACGTCAAGGCTGTATATTGTCCCCCTGCTTATTTAACTTATATATAGAGTACATCATGAGAAACGCTGGGCTGGAAGAAGCACAAGCTGGAATCAAGGTTGCCGGGAGAAATATCAATAACCTCAGATATGGAAACTCAACATTCAGGAAACTAAGATAATGGCATCTGGTCCCATCACTTAATGGGAAATAGATGGGGAAACAGTGTCAGACTTTATTTTGGGGGGCTCCAAAATCACTGCAGATGGTGATTGCAGCCATAAAATTAAAAGATGCTTACTCCTTGGAAGGAAAGTTATGACCAACCTAGACATCATATTAAAAAACAGAGACATTATTTTGCCAACAAAGGTCCTTCTAGTCAAGGCTATGGTTTTTCCAGTAGTCATGTATGGATGTGAGAGTTGGAATGCGAAGAAAGCTGAGGGCTGAAAATTGATGCTTTTGAACTGTGGTGTTGTAGAAGACTCTTGAGAGTCCCTTCGACCGCAAGGAGATCCAACCAGTCCATCCTGAAGGAGATCAGTCCTGGGTGTTCCTTGGAAGGACTGATGTTGAAGCTGAACCTCCAATACTCTGGCCACTTCATGCGAAGAGTTGACTCATTGGAAAAGACCCTGATGCTGGGAAGGATTGCGGGCAAGAGGAGAAGGGGACGACAGAGGATGAGATGGCTGGATGGCATCACCGACTCGATGGACATGAGTTTGGGTAAACTCTGGGAGTTAGTGATGGACAGGGAGGCCTGGAATGCTGCGATTCATGGGATCACAAAGAGTTGGACACAACTGAACGACTGAACTGAGCTGAGCTGAACTAAGTTAGTCATAGCTTTTCTTCCAAGGAGCACGCTTCTTTTAATTTTATGGCTGCAGTCACCATCTGCAGTGATTTTGGAGCCAAAAAAAATAAAATTTCTCATTGTTTCTATTGTTTCCCCATCTATTTCCCATGAAATGATGGGACCGGATGCCATGATCTTGCTTTTCTGAATGTTGAGTTTTAAGCCAACTTTTTCACTCTCCTTTTTCACTTTCATCAAGAGGCTCTTTAGTCCTTCTTCGCTTTCTGCCGTAAGGATGGTGTCATCTGCATATCTGAGGTTATTGATATTTCTCCCAGCAATCTTGATTCCAGCTTGTGCTTCTTCCAGCCCAGTGTTTCTCATGATGTGCTCTGCATAAGTTAAATAAACAAGGTGACAATATACAGCTTTTACGTACTCCTTTCCCGATTTGGAACCAGTCTGTTTTTCCATGTCCAGTTCCTACTGTTGCTTCTTGACCTGCATACAGATTTCTCTGGAGGCAGATCAGGTGGTCTGGTATTCTCATCTCTTTAAGAATTTTCCACAGTTTGTTGGCTTGGGATATAAAGTACAATAAGTATGGATCTCAGTCTATGATCTTAGGTGTGCTAGAAAATACCATTTAGGGCTGCCTTTCCGTAAGGGATTCCCTGGTGGCTCAGACAGTAAAGAATCTGCCAGCAATACAGAAGACCCGGGTTCAATCCCAGGGTCAGGAAGATCCCCTGGTGGAGGGCATGGCAATCCACTCCAGTATTCTTGGCTGGAGAATCCCATGGACAGAGGAGCCTGGAAGGCTACAGTCCATGGGGGTCACAAAAGAGTCAGACAGGACTGAGTGACTAACACTTTCACTTTCATTTTGCATAACTGAAGCTCATTTCTTTTTGAGTCTCCCCTTTGTGTCTCTGGTGGAGATGTCAGTTGAGGCCATCGAGGATCCCCTTCCCCTTCTTCCCTGGTATTCTAAGTTCTACAAAGGTGGGGTGGGCAACGTTTTTTCTTGTTTGTATTCAAGACCTTTGGAATACATTCATGTGTTTGGCAAATTTCCAGACATATAATTATGACCTGAATCAGAACACTCAAGCCCCTTCCCATGCCCCTACATCCAGGATACGCCAGGGGCTCGACAGTGGCAGCAAAGGTGGCTGGGTCCGCATCTGGCCCCATCAGGTCATTGTTCCAGCCCTGACCTTCCATCCTCCTGAGCATTCAGTGCTCATCCCAGGACGCTATACCTACACTCACTGGAAGAGGGGCACAATGTCATCACAAAGTGAGTGACGTCACTGGGATGTCATCACTCCCATGAGTCCCTCAGACTTTGGTCCTTGCAGGTCTCTGTGATTCCTCCTCCTTCTCCAGGGCTTCTCCAAGGTCCCTGTCGGTCTCTGCACCTTCCACATGCTCCCAGGGGCCTGGGGCCTCCCGCTGCTCCTACCCCTTCCAAGGAGGCCGGGGAACCCCATGACCAGACTCATGACTCGTTCTGGATGCTCCCCAAGCAGCTTCTCGTCTATTCCACATCAAGGTAGCTTCTGAGCTGGGGCTTGGGGCTGGGCGGGGTGGGGGGGTATCAGCCCCAGGTCAGGTGCTGGGTCACCCCAGAGCAGTTTTCAGGGCTTGCAATTCCACAATGGGAAGGTCACTGATATCCCAGCGACAGGATATCACTAACACTCTGAAGAAATGACTGATGTATTTTTGCTCTGGGCTTCTCTTTTACCACATGCCCCCATACCTGGTCATTGCCCTGGAGGCTTCTGCTCCAGGGGAAGTCCTGTAGGAGAAACAGAGAACTAAGGAGTAATAGTACTGCATTTAAGAGATTTTTCTCAAGTACATCATCCTGCTATAACGCAGAGAACCTTGGGAGAATACCTTCAGAGTCAGTTGCTTCTCAGCCCAAATACGTTAATATTACTCTGGGTTGGGGAAGAGAATAATCCAGAAAAAATATGCGAGACATAAGAAGAGGCCTTGTACCCAACATCTCCACAACGTCAGCTCTGAAATGAAGAGTGATGAGTGACAGGCACCCCTGATAAATCAGGACTCTGAACACAGAGGGGAATTGGATTTGCTTCCTGCCTGGGATACTGGAAGCAGTGACTGCACAGGACTCCTCACAGCCAAAGTGAGGGCATGGAGAGAGGAGGTGGCTGGTGGGGCCTCAGGGCAAAGGGGACCCACGAGAGACCCTTTGGGTCCTCACATCCCTGTATGTGGAGGAGAACATGGTACACCCACGTCCCTTTTAAGATAAAGTTCTACAGCAAAGGAAGGGACGGGGCATGAGGAGAGCTGTGCTGAGGCGGGGGGTGTGACACCAGGCACACGGGGACAATATTGTAGGTGCAGACTCTGGACGGGGATGAGAATGGTTAGCGGGTGTTAGCAAGGGAGATGATGGCTGGAGTCCACCTCCACCCCTAAGAACCTGCTTAGAGGCACTTCAACCCCATGTGAACCTGCTTAGAGGCACCCACGAGGAGAGGAAGACAAACCCCCAACTGTCTAGATATCCTGCACTGATGCCATTCACCTGGAATTGAGTCTACTGTTTTCTGCCATTAAGCAGAGTGAGGGCTCTAGAGAGAAACTATATTTAGTTATAAAAGAATCATGTTATTTTACACACTTGAGTTGATGCCTTAGATATCTGTGCCATCTGAGCGTGCTTTGGGAGAAATGGTTATGTGCAGCGTAACAAATGTCAAATTTGCTTTAGAGCCCTGGAGGAACGAAACCAATTGTGTTTTCTTTACCAAGAAGTAGGATTTGCCCCAGGATTGAAGAGGCGGTTCTGGGTCTGACATCATCTTGAACCTGGAGGGTGGGTTCAGGGGGGATGTTCAGTCACTTCAGGATGGACCAAGCGGCTGCTCACTCGAGTCCTGGGAGTAGCTGAGCTGGGAGGAGATGGGAGAAGCAGAGGACAGATGGAGGGAAGAGGAGGGAAAGAGACAGCTGGGCTGGGAGGAGGGGCGTCGAGTTGGGGAAACCACAGGTGACGTCCTGACCATTTCTTCAGCCTCCTCACTTGGGAGCAGCTGCCCTCCCCACCCCCCATAGTCCTGTGAGGAGGGAGGAAACTTCAGATTGGAGGAGGAAAACCCAGCAGAGCTGCTCCATCAGACTCATGATGGTTATCATCCATCGGTTCCTTCACTCCCTCAGGAGTTTCACTGTGTCCTCTACGTCCCTAACACTGCTGATAAATGGTGGTGGAGGATGACAAGGTTCGTGACCACTTCAGAAACAGACAACAAACAATAAAATGAGAAGAAAGCTAAGATGGTTTTAGGTAGTGACAGCTGCTACAATAGGAATAAGGACAATGATGAGATGGAGGATAATGTGAGGACCACTTCCATGGGGTCAGGGGAGGTCTCTGTGAACTGATTTTTGTGCTGAGAATGGAAGGAGATAAGGAAGGAATCAGGCATGTTAATGTATCAGGAAGAACATTCTTGACAGAACGAAGAGCAAATGCAAAATTCTGTGAGATGGGTTAAAGTATGGAGACTGACAAACTGAGAGAACTTGAATGCCATGAAACCATGATCAGTGAGCATGTCTGTGTCCCCACTGACTGTCCAGTGAGTGCTCAGAACTGAGCTGGAGGCCAGAAAAGTCAGTGTCTCATTCCCACAGGCATCATCAGTGCACCTGCCCCAGGACTATCTTTACAGCTGGCATCCTGCACCATCAGATATTCACAGCACTTGAATAAAAAGTGGACAGAGTCATTCACTCTCTGTGGGATCTGAGGGCATTGTGGGAATATCACCAGGAGATTCAAATGTGCGTGGACCCTCTGACTGATGGGCAGAGTCAGCAGACCCTGTAGCAGGCAATGGTGGTGCTTTGTCAGGGGTTCCCTCCACTACTTCAAATAGCTCCCACCTGTGTGCGCCCTCCAAGTGTCTCACACCCAGTCCCACATCTGTCCAGGTATAGATAGCTGGGCATCCTGGACAGAGCTGTGGAGGGCCTTCCTGGGGGTTCTCAGTGAGACAGGGGAGCTGGTTGTGAGAGAGATGGGAGAACAGCAGACACGGTTGAGCAGGTGGGGATGGAGTGCTCACAGGAGCGAAGTTGTTCCCAGATGAGGCCATTAACACATTCTCACTCCACGGGGCCGCAAACACCTTCATCCACTCAGTCTGTTTCCGCTGGTCTCTCCCAGGAAGGACTGAGAGACCTGTAAACATGTGACAGTCTGCATCTGGGTGGGTTTAACTCAGAGTTCCATGGCAATTTCCACTCATTCTCTCTCCAAGGACATTGTCTAAAGCCTTTCCAGCTGCTGAGCCAAAGAGATTGCTTAAGACCAGATGTGGAGAGCACTTGGCCCAGGTAAGAATGGGGCCCACTAGACAGGTGACCTGCAGCTCTAAGCTGGGAGGTGGGACTTCAGGAGCACACCTGCCATTCAGCTTCTGCCTGAGAGCATACACAGCCTGAGTGACAATGGCCTCCCCATCCCCACTCAGGTTAGAGTTTACTTGCATTTGGGGAATTTATATGCACTTTTGATCTGTTCCCCAAATGGCCCAGCAAGGTGACTGGGGTTGTGTCTCATTGCCTGTGATGCTCTGACTTTGGAAATGCTTGTCCCCAAATCACACCGTTTCTGCAGGGAAACATGAAGATCTCACTGTAAAATGCTTGGGTCGAGGAGAAACCAACTCCCAAGGTGTTATAAAAACCCAGGGCTTCCCTGGTGGCTCAGCAGTAAAGAACTGCCTGCAGTGTAGAAGCCCACAGGAGACATGGGTTCAATCCCTGGGTTGGGAAGTTCCCCTAGAGGAGGGCATGGCAATCCACTTCAGTATTCTTGCCTGGAGAATCCCATGGACTGAGGAGCCTGGTGAGCTACAGTCCATGGTGTCACAAAGAGTCAGACATGACTAAAGCAACTTAGCAAGCATGCATAAGAACTCATGATAGGGAAGGTGTGGTTTCCCAAAGCAAAATCAGGGTTTGTTTAGGAAGAAGAGGGAATAAATGAGACTCCAAACAACAGATATGTGATACAGACCATTTATGTCCACAGCGATCACAGCAGCTTCCACTTGACCGTTGCTGGAGGTCAACACAGGCCTGTGAGGCACGTGAACCCACCCCTGGTGTCCTGATGACAGCCCCTTAAAAAGCAGCTCTGAACTCTGGTCCTACCTGGTCCAATGAGGCCTATGCTGTGGGATGTGTGACATGGAGCTGCCCCCATGCAGGGTGATCCCTTTGTTAAGCCACCGAAGATGAATTAAGGCACCAACAGTCCTGGGGATACGAGGAATCAAAGATGGGAATCATCAATGCCAGGTCAGGAATTAATTCTGTCATGTCACCTGTTAGGAGGACTCATTAAAGCTGAAGAGGAATCAAAGGGTGACTTGCCAGGAAGGAAATAGAGACCCTCAGGACAAAGTAGGGGGTGGGGGAGGGCAGTGCACAGAGTCTCACTGCATCAACTTAAGCTGTAACTTAAACTACAGTTGATGGGATGGGATCTGGGTCGGGGAGGCACAGACAGCAGTTTGGGGAGCTCCTCCTGGCTGATTATTGACAGCTGCGTCACGAACTGTGCAGCATGAAAAAGTCAGCAGCAGCCATATAAAACATGTTTGCCTTGTTTCCCCCTTCTGTTGTCAAAAGCTTCTGATATTCAATGTAGTTGCCTTCTCCCAACACAAAAACAGTTGCTTCCTGGAATGGATTTTTGTTCCTCAGAACAGAGCTGTCACCGCCTGGCAGCATCTGGGATCAAAATATCTACAGTCATTGGTTTCACTGTTTGACTTCATGTCCCTGAAGACAGGTAGGTTGTGCTGTTTCTGTACCGCCTTTGTCACTCCTGCCATCACACACATCTTGTGTTCGGGACTCGTTTGGCAATGCCTGAGATGGCAGGAGCTGAAGCCATCCCAGCAAAAGCCTTCCACTGTTTGATATATTGTAAGAGATTAAGGTTGCATCCTGCATCAGTTCCAGCTTTTTGGTGTGGCTCCAAATCAGCCTCAGAAGCTGTTTGCTGTGCGCTTACATGATAGATAAGAAATGCCTCATTTATCTCCTGGATTGCCTGCATCAGAATCTGATATTATATCCAGAAGAGATTTACCCAGAGAAGCTTTGCTCATTATTTTTTCTTTATATTCAAAATGCACATCCAGTTTTCTTGCCTTTACATGTCCTGAGACAGCAGTGGCAACATTTTATGGAGATCAGTAAGTCTTTTCTCCCCTCTCCAAGGTCTTCTGGCAAAGAACCAAAAGCTGAGGATAGCTGAGCGGTGTTGTCAGGAAGCATCCTCGTGGCCCCTTCATCTTCCTCTTCTGGTCCCATAGTGCTTCTCAGGTGTTTGACCTCATCTTCTCGTGCTCTGCTCTAAGATTCTAGTTCTTGCTGAACTGATTCCCAAACCTCTCGAAATGGACTTCCTTTACGTTTCTGCCAAAATGTATCAATTGCAGTTAAATCATACGACTTCCTGTTTTTTTCTCTAGGTCAAACTAGCACCAGCCAGGGAATTTTTCACTCCTGAAGATTCTTTCAGGTTAACTCTGTGTGTGTGGAAATCCACTACATCATGCGTGTAGGACTGATATGTCCAAATATGATGTAAAGGTGTTCCCAGATCCATGTTTCTGTCAACAGGAGTGAAGAAGGCTTTGAAAGCTGAAGCTGTCAGCTCCCAGCGCATCACCTGCAGTAAAACCATTTCTGGCGTCTCTTAGATGTTCCGGAAACTTCTTATCTATTTTCACTCCTCCCATTTCCATTGCTGTTCCTGTTGATTATCTGATTATAGGAACAGTACCCAGCATAACAGAAAAGCAGAAGAGGCTGTCAACATTCTGGTTCGTGACAGTTTTCATTTCCTCATTTGTGATTTCTGAACTGTTAATGGCACAATATGAAACATTTCCTCATTTTTGATTGCATCATACAGGCATATCGTTTTCCAAAGTAATAAAATCGAGATACTTATCAAAAGCTGGCTACTTGGGTAACTGCATAGCTGCTACTTCTACATTTGCAATATATTCCAGTTTATAGATTCAATGCAATCCCTATCAAGCTACCAATGGTATTTTTCACAGAACTAGAACAAATAATTTCACAATTTGTATGGAAATACAAAAAACCTCGAATAGTCAAAGCAATCTTGAGAAAGAAGAATGGAACTGGAGGAATCAACCTGCCTGACTTCAGGCTCTACTACAAAGCCGCAGTCATCAAGACAGTATGGTACTGGCACAAAGAGAAATATAGATCAATGGAACAAAATAGAAAGCCCAGAGATAAATCCACGCACCTATGGACACCTTATCTTCGACAAAGGAGGCAAGAATATACAATGGAGAAAAGACAATCTCTTTAACAAGTGGTGCTGGGAAAACTGGTCAACCACTTGTAAAAGCATGAAACTAGAACACTTTCTAACACCATACACAAAAATAAACTCAAAATGGATTAAAGATCTAAACGTAAGACCAGAAACTACAAAACTCCTAGAGGAAAACATAGGCAAAACACTCTCCCACATAAACCACAGCAGGATCCTCTATGACCCACCTCCCAGAATATTGGAAATAAAAGCAAAAATTAACAAATGGGACCCAATTAAACTTAAAAGCTTTTGCATAACAAAGGAAACTATGAAAGGGCAGAAATAAAGTTTAAATAAGCTGGTTCACATAGAGTTGATTTTAAAGAACTAGAGTAGTGGTTTATTATAAAAGGATACAATCAGGAACAGCCAGATGGAAGAGATGTGTAGGGTGAGGTATGGGGAAGGGGGCGGAGCTTCCACGACCTCCCCAAGCGAGCATTTCCCCAAGTCTCCAGGTATCCATCAACCCAGAAGCTTCCACCCACCTTTGCCACTTGCCTCCAGCTCAGACCTGCTCTTCTCCCTGGGCCAAGCCCTCTGACACCCTCCTCCCGCCTCCTGCCTCCTGCCCTGCAGAGACCTGCGCTTCCTCACCTCCACCTGCCTCCGCTCTGCTGGCTTCTCGTCTGCACAGACACGCACCTGAGAACCATCCATCCGCACTGAAAACATCATTTCTCTGCCACACCAACTGCAGGCCACACTTCATTCTCCACTCACAGAGAACCTTCTAGGGAGACACGTGCAGCAGGAGAAGGCTTCCATGGCGCATCTAAGGTGCGTGTTCTTCCGGTGTTCCTGTCACTGTGGTCACCCCACCCACCAGGGTGGGCTGCGTTCAGGGGCTGAAAGGAGTATCACAAAGGTTGCCCCATCCATGTGCCATCCTCCTCTTGTTTAGGAACAAACCCCATGGGGCATACTGAGAGTAAAATTACTTGCTATTTATCTGAAATTAACACTTAACTGGCATCCCATATTTTATTTGCCAAATGTGACAATTCTACTTGGAATGAGTTGGGTATGTCCTGTCTCTCTGAAGTGTCAGCTATAAGCCTAGACAAGCACTTTGAACCCTAACCTGCATATGTCTTTATAGAAGTTTCTGTAATGTGAAATATCACTCCCCAGCCAAGGGTCTTCCCCCAGCCTGACAACTCCAATTGTCAGGTGTGAGGGACCCTGTGGTCTGTGGGGAGAGCAGGCAGTAACGGGGGCTCGCTGTCCTCTGCCCTCCAGCATGTGCCTGGGGAGATACTGACACGGGTCCATGCAGGAAACATAAGAGGATGTTCTCTGAGCTTGTGTGTGGCGGCTGGGAATTGGAGGCTTCCTGCGGGTGTTGGGGGGGAAACATGGTGGGCGCCCACCCCCACCCCTGAGCATGATGCAGCTGAAAAAACCAATGGAGTCACTGTGCACTTAGCAACACGAGCATCTGCTCAAAACATAATAATCTGTAAAACACTACAGTGTCATAAATAGAATGAAATACATAACACAATGCCATGAATGTTTATTTCAATATATATGCCCACAAAAGAGCAGTGGGCATTTTGCAAGACCACATTCAAAAAAATGAAGTCATTAAACACTGTTGAAGGATTTTCTTAAAAACAAAATCTTACCAAAGAGTCTCAATAAACACACAAATAAGGTAAAATTTCAATAAAAAAATTTTAAGATACTAGTAAACACAGTTTTGGGGCTTCCTGGGCAGCTCAGTGGTAAAGAATCCACCTGCCATGCAGGAGATGCAAATTTGATCCCTGGGTTGGGGAAGATCCCCTGGAGGAAGGCACGGCAACCCACTCCAATATTCTTGCCTGGAGAACCCCATGGACGGAGGAGCCTGGTGGGCTACGGTCCCTGGGGTCACAAAGAGTTGGACACGACTGAAGCAACTGAGTATGCACGCACGCAAACAGTTTTATGATTCCGTAACAGCACGAGAGAAATGGGAATAAAAAGGTGAATAAAAAATTAATAAAACTAGATGGAATCCATGTGCAGACAAATGACGTGTCATCTTTTTAGTATGGCTAGTTCACCCCATGTGTCTTAAGGTCCAGTAAAGAAGGTGAAGACGGAAACAGTGAACGAGGGGCTGTGAGACCTATGGAGGCGCCTCTGAGGTGACATCCCAGGTCTGCCTCCCATACCCAGTAAAGAGCAACCTGCTCTGTTCCTCCACCAGTCACTGTGAATCGGGGAGCCCAACTGTTGTACTATTTGCCAAAGGCAGACATTTTTAAAACATAATTCTCCTGGGATGAAATCATTAATTAAAATGGAAAATTAGTGTATCCTCAAAGCAAGTATAAATTAACTGGGAATTATTCGCTCAAATCATTTTAGTCCACGGATGAAAACGCGAGACATTAAAGCTGGTGCACAGACAAGACTCTTGACACTTTCTGAGATTCTCCTTGTGCTTGGATGTCTGTGTCCCATTTAACTGCTGTTTTGATTGGATTTTTGTGATCTCTGCTCTGCTAGTGAGAGATAATGTACGTGCATTTCACAAAGATGGGAAGATTCAGGGGCCCTTCTTATCCAGACACGCACCCAGGGAGGACGATGCCAGCAAACAAAGCCAAGTTTTAAAAGCTTCCCATCTGTTTAGCTGTGTGAGTGATGAATGTTGATGGCAGGGAGAGATCAAAAAACCCAGGGCCTCAAAGAAAAGAGAGTGCAATCATCCACATTCTATCATCAGGCAAATCACCTTTAGCATTAATGCTGTATCTTTTCCATTTCTTAGAACTTTGTCTAAACTAAGGCACACATATAATGCACAAAATATATTTAACCTCATTTATGCCTAAAAATGGGACCATATTATAAATGACATTTCATGACCTACCCCATCACTTGATACACTGCAGAGACCACTGCACATACATTATGCAGATCTGACAAGCATCTTATTCTGAGAGTGTCCATTGACACTATCCTGAAGTCCACTGCACAGCTCTCTCTTCGGTCCCTCAGGATTCCCAGAGACGTTGATATCACACATGGAGATGAAATGAGTATCCCTGGGTTGCACGACCTCCAGCAGTGGGTCTGCACTTTGCACACAGAACAGGTAAAACTAAGGCATGAGGTTTCTTAGCCAGAAAGCTGTGCAGAGGGGTAGATGAGAAAGGGGAGCTCCTGAGAGTCATAACACGCCAGGGAGAGAGCAGAGAAAATGCAGACCAAGAAAGGGCATTATATGGACATTTCTGAACTACTGCTAGGTTCACCTGACCCAATCGTATGTGCTCTGACACTAATCAGCACACTGTCCCCAGGGTAGACCAGTGCCCAAGTCCCACACTGACTGATGGATAGAGCACACAAGGACAGATGCATATAGCACTTCAGAGGCTTTGGAACTGAATTGGACCACAGCCCATGCAACAAAGTCAGGGACTTGCTGCATGTACCTCCCCAAGTCAACTGTCCACTAAAACAAACCTTCCCTGCAGAATTTAAACAAGATTCAGAGTCATATAATATTTAAGCAGCTCAGGTTACAATCTGAATTTAAATGCCATCAAGAACCAGCACCATCTCAATACCTTGCAGGAGGGAATTCCAATTAACAGATACTAGCTCCGGGTGACACAGATGTTGGACTTATCATACAAACTTTTGAAACAACTATTATAACTGCACTCCAAGAATAAATATGAGCACTCTTTAAACAAATGGAAAGAAAGAGTTTTCCAATGAGAAATGGAAGATAAAACAAGGAGCAAATGAAAATTTAGAACTAAAAAATGCAATAACCAAAAGACAAAATACTATCTGGTCTCAGAGGCAGAATCAGGTTTATAGAGGAAAACATCAGTGCCTTGATAACAGATTAATAAAACTATCCATTCTAATAAACCAGAAGAATAATGCTGAAAAATCTGAACAGAGATGAGAGATCTGTGGGAAAATACAAAGAAACAAACAAAAACCAAGCATTTATGTCATCAGAATTCCAGAAAGAAAGGAATAGTGTGGTGAATAAAATAATTGCTAACATGTTCCAATTTACCAAAACACAGAGTTACATATTCAAGCCACCAAGTGAGCCCCCAAACAGGACAAATTCAGAGAAAGTCATGCTTACACATATCAGAATCAAACCACTGAAAAGCAAACACAAAAATAACTTTGAAATAACTGTGAGAACTTTCCAATCACTCTTCTTTCCCCTGTGTGTGTCATTGTGTGGAATGTCCTCACAGTTCTCATCAGAAAACATAAAATTGGATGATAACAGAACAGCCAGTGGTTCCAGGGCTCGAAGAACTGGAGTCCACCAGAGTCCTACATCCAATGAAAACATCCATCAATAGGAGAAATGCAGGACTTCACAAGGGAAGGAGAAGCCGCAGAAACGGTAAGTACCTGGGTACTTCCTGGTGGTTCAGATGGTAAAAAGTCTGCCTGCAGTGTGGGAGACCTGGGTTCGATACCTGGGTCAGGAAGGTCCCCTGGAGAAGGAAATGGCAACCCACTCCAGTATTCTTGCCTGGAAAATCCCATAGATGGAGGAGCCTGGCAGGCTACAGTTTATGGGGTCACAAAGAGTTGAACACAACTAAGCAACTTCACTCTAACTCTCTCTAGAACTGGCTGCTTTTCTCTCTTCATTCTTTAAAATATGAAACTCCTGGTTTCAGCTCTGACATTACAGAGTTTGAGATTCACTTCCATCCATAAAGTCAGGGAAAGCTGAGCAAATTAAAATCAACTTTGCTTGGAGGCATCGAGAAATGAGGATGCAGACAAACCACCACTTCAAAATCTGGAGAGACAAAGGATGCAGAGGGTCAGACCAGGATCTGCTCACCTGGAGCAGGAGCAGGTGGGGATGTGAGCTGGCAGGCACACTTTGATGATCCTGACGTATGACTGAGCCTGAGTGAGGACTCCCCTGGGTCAAGAAGCTTCTGGGGGCCACAGTATCAGGGGACACCCACATCATTCTGGGTTTTACCTCCAGGAGCCCCACCAGGTTCTCCTTGGGAAGACCCAAGAAAGATCCCTGTGGCCAAGACAGAGGAAGGGGAGAGCAGTCCCTGTGAAGGGGTCCAGAGCCTTCTCTGGAGCAAAAGCTGCTCTCTAGGTGGGATTGTGCCAGGGCTCAGTCCTGAAAACTGTCTTGGCCTGGAGGAGGGATCGCCCCACTGCAACCCTTCCAGCCTTCCTCTCATTGAGAGGGGAGAGATATCCATCCCTCTGGAGAAGCACGTGTGGGGTTCACAGCCCGGGGCTCAGCCGCTAAAAGAGAGATTTCATCATATGATCGTAGACCACTTTCCTCCCCCAGACCTATGACTACTGGGCGCTGGTGTAATAATCATGCTTACCAAAGACAGAGCTGCAGGACCCAGTGGCTCTGTGGAGGAGCACACAAGGAAGCTCAGGTCCAGGAGGTGCCAGACAAAGGCACCAGGGGAATCTGGAGTTTCTGACACCTGGGGCCACGGCAAACCTCAGCCTGAGTCCATCCTACCCAGAGGGACATGGAGCCTCCCACTAACGGCCTGTTCATCCCAGTTCCTATCACCCACAACAATATGTCCTGCTTCCAACAAGGATGCAAGACAGTGACTATATCACTGTCTGATGGAGTTTGTAAGGAACACAGGTGTAATGCACAGGACCGCTGTAACATAGTGTGGGAAGGTATGGGGACCTAGATCACTACTGTCCCTGTATTCCATGTGAAATCATTAAATATCAGTGTTAGGTCGATTGTGAAATATTTTAATAACTGCATTTTAACCTGAGAGTAAACATACACACACACACACACACACACACACACACACACACGCACACAATACAAGGGATATAACTAAAAATCAACAGATAAATTGAAATAGAATACTAAAAAACAATCACATGTTATAAGAGGAAGCCAGAAAAGAATGGAGGGGCATTAAGAACAGAGGCAGCAAACAGAAAAATCTAATAAGCGATTGGATATAATTCAACATATCAATAATTATGTTAACTATAAATAGACTAAAACAGGGTTCAGCAAACTATAGCCTTTGAACCAAATTCAGTTCATCGCCTGCTTTTGTAAATAAAGGTTTCTTGGAATAGAGACGTTATCTGTATATTGTCTCTGGTGCTTATGTGCTGAAACTGCAGAATGGAAGTACTGCAACAGAGACCCTACTTATTATCTGTCTTTTTACAAAAAAAAAAAAATTGCCTTGAGAACTCCTGGTCTAGACACACTAGTCAAATATTGTCAGAATATTACAAAAATTTAAAAACACAAAAGCTACATGCTCTCTATAAGAAACCCACTTTAATCATTTATATCATTCTAGGAAAGAGAAATTAAAATGATGATAAAAGATATATACCATACAACATTAATCAAATGAAAGCTAGAGCACCTATATTAATATCCAGGTAAACATCAAGGTAAGCAAGAATACCAGTCATTTAAAGAAAGAAACATCAATTCTACAGAGTCCCTTCCAGAAAATGGAAGAAAACATTTAGCAACTAGCTTTAGAGGCCAGCATTTCCACCCTGATACCAGAGACATGCAACCACATGACAAGAACTAGGGAGCAGTATCTCCTATGAACAAAGACAATCATCGCCTATTTTTTTTCAAATTTAATTGTGAGAAACATAAAAATTTAATATCACACAAAGAAGTGTCATTTATCCCAGGCATAGGTATCTGGTTCAGTATTCAAAAATCAATCAACAACATGTTATATTGGATTGGCCAAAAAGTTGGCTCTGTTTTTTTAAAAAAACTGAATGTTTAGTTGTTGTTAACTTCATTCAAAATAATTTTTTAGATTATATTTAGACAGCTGTCATATCAGTATGCGTTTTTTAAAGAAACTTATCAGAATTGGTGAATTTTTTGCTGCTATTTTAATATTGAGGATGGAAAAAAAATTTTGGCATATTATGCTTTATTATTTCATGAGAGGCAAAAACGCAACTGAAATGCCAAAAAAGATTCTTGCAGTGTATAGAGAAGGTGCTGTGACTGATATAGGGTGTCAAAAGTGGTTTGCAAAGTTTCGTGCTATAGATTTCTCACTGGACAATGCTCCACAGTCAGGTAGGCCAGTTGAAGTCGATAGCGATCAAATTGAGATGTTAATTAAGAACAACCAATGTTATACCATGCAGGAGACAGCCGACATACTCAAAATATCCAAATCAAGCACTGAAAATCATTTGCAACAGCTCAGTTGGGTTAAACACTTTGATGTTTGGGCTTCACATAAGTTAAGCAAGAAAACCTTCTTGACTGCACAGTTCAGTTCAGTTCAGTTTAGTCACTCAGTCATGTCCGACTCTTTGTGACCCCATGGACTGCAGCACACCAGGCTTCCCTGTCTATCACCAACTCCCAGAGCTTGCTCAACTCCCAGAGCTTGCTCATCAAGTCAGTGATGCCATCCAACCATCTTATCCTCTGTCATCCCCTTCTCCTCCTGCCTTCAATCTTTCCCAGCATCAGGGTCTTTTCCAAGCAGTTAGTTCTTCACATCAGGCGGCCAAAGTATTGCAGTTTCAGCTTCAGCATCAGTCCTTCCAAGGAACATTCAAGACTGATTTCCTTTAGGACTTACTGGTTTGATCTCCCAGCGGTCCAAGGGACTCTCAAGAGTCTTCCCCAATACCACAGTTCAAAAGTATCAATTCTTTGGAGCTCAGCTTTCTTTATGGTCCTACTCTCACATCCATACATCATGGAAAAACCAGAGATTTGACTAGACGTACTTCCTTGTACATACTTCTTAACTGTACTTCAGCATGCAATTCTTTACTGAAATGTAATGAAAACATACCATTTTAAAAACAAATTGTGACAGGCAATGAAAAGTGGGTACTGTACAATAATATATAATGGAAGAGATCATGGGGCAAGCAAAATGAACCACCACCAACCTCAGTCTTCATCCAAAGAAGGTAATGTTGTATATATAGTGGGACTGGAAAGGAGTCCTCTATTATGAGCCCCTTCCAGAAAGCCAAACAATTAATTCCAACAAGTACTGATTCCAGTGAAACAAATTGAAAGCATCACTCAACAGAAAGCATCTGGAATTAGTCAACAAAAAACATAATCTTCCGTCAGGATAACTCAAAACTGCATGTTTCTTTTATGACCAGGCGAAAACTGTTACAGCTTGACTGAGAAGTTCTGATTCATCTGCTGTATTCACCAGACATGGTACCTTCAGATTTCCATGTCGTCTAGTCTTTATAAAATTCTCTTAATGGAAAAAATTTCAGCTCCTTGAAGACTGCAAAAGGCACCTAGAACAGTTCTTTGCTCAAAAACATTAAGAGTTTGGGGAAGATGGAATTATGAAGTTGCCTGAAAAATGGCAGAAGGTGGTAGAAAAAAACAATATGCTGTTCAGTGAAGTCCTTAGTGAATATGAGAAATGTGTCTTTTATTCTAACTTAAAAGTCAAAGGAAATTTTTGGCCCACCCAATATTAACAGATCGAAAAAACAAAACACACTATCATATCAAAAAAACCACAGAAAGAACATTTGACAAAATTCAGTATATTTACATGATAAAAAACTCTCAGCAAACAAGGATTAGAGGGGACTTCCTTAACTGGATAGAGGTCTCCCCCCACCACACACACACACACAAGTTATGCCTAGTAATGAAAGAGTGACTATCCCCGCCAAGACTGGAGCACAGCAAGGATGTCCACTATGACCAGTCCCATCAAGCATCGTCTGAACGTCCTAGGGAGGGAACTGGGCAGGAAAGCCTAATAAAAGTTACTTATGTGGAACGGAAGAAATAAAACCATCTCCGCTTGTAGACAACATGATCCTCTGAAGAAAATCTTGACGAATCTGCCAAAAGAAAAAGGAAAGCTCTCTGGAAGCTAATAAATGAGTCTAGCATGGTCTTATTACACAGTCTTAGTACGTAGGTCAACAGACAAAAATGAATCATATCGCTATGGACAAGAAGTGCAAATCTGAACCACAAAATACAATTGTAATTGGTTATAAAACAGGCACCATCTGTAATCTGAACACTACAAAACACTGACACCACAAATCAAAGAAGATCTAAGTAAATAAAGAGGCACACTGTGATCATGTATTTGAGGACTCAGGAGTCAGGATATCAATTCTTCCCAAAGTAATCTCTATGTATAATGTAATACAACAATTCTAGTAAGATGTATTCGTAGACAGTGACAAGATAATTCTAAATTCATATGAAAAGGCAAATGAGATAGAACAGCCAGAATAACTTTGAGAAAGAAAAAAATTTGGAGGAATGTCCTCCCCAATTTTAAGAATTCATGTAAAGTTAAAGTAACTAAGAGAGTGTAGTGTTGATGAAAATGTAGAAAATTACATCAAGAACACATTATATAGGAATTTCCCCATTGGTCCAGTAGTTAAAACTCTGCACTATCAGTGCAGCAGTCCTGGGTTCAATCCCTGGTTGGAGAACTAAGATCCCATGTGCCATGCAGCTGAGCCAAAAAGAAAAAGAAGAAGAACTGAATATACAACCCAGAAATAGGCCCACAATAATATGGAAACTCATTTTTTTCAAAGTTGAAAGACTAATAGAGTGGAGTAAATAAAATCTTTTCAACTAATGGAAAGACTGGCATCTAAATGCAAAACATAAAAAAATTAAATAAAAGTCAAAGGAAGACTTGTACCTTATAGAAAACCAGACCAAGCATTGGTCATAGATCAACTGTAAAAAAAGGAAAATAAGGTACTTCCCTGGTGGTCCAGTGGCTAAGTCACTGTACTCCCAATGCAGGGGGTGTGGATTCTATCCCTGGTGGAGGAACTATATCCCACATACCACAATTAAGACCTGGCATAGCCATATAAATAAATATAATTTAAAAAAGAAAATGATAAAACTCTTAAAACGTAGGGAAAATTATTAATGCCCATACTTTAGGCAAAGAGCTATTAGATATAAAACCGAAGGCCTGATCTTTAAAACATAATGATAAATTTACCAAAATCAATATGTTTGTTCTGAAAAAATGACATTAATGGAATAAAAAGACAAGCTACAGACTGAGAGAAAACATTTACAAATCATATAAGCAATGAAATATTTGTATCCAGAATGCCCAATGAACTCTCAAAAGTCAATATCAAAAGGAAACAATTCAATAAAATATGAACAAAAGATCTGAGCAGAAACTACAACAATAATGACAAATATACGCATAGATAATATATGTTAACACACACATATATAAGTTCAGGATGAGAGTCTCAATATCATAAATCATTAGAAAAATAAAATTAGAACTCCCAAGTGTGACACAATTTCACACCCACTGGAATGACGATAGAAAAGATAATAAATGTCAGAAAGTCTGTGGTGAGGATGTAATCACAGTATGGTGTCGACAGGTAACAATCCTGTATCACATACTTGAAAGTTGCTAAGAGAGTAGATCTTTCTTTAAAAAAATTTTTTTAACAGACTAGATCCAATTAATAAAATTCACATCACAGGCTTCCCTGGTGGTTCAGCGGTAAAGAATCCACTGGCCAATGCAGGAGACACTGGTTCGATCCCTGGTCTGGAAGGATCCCACAGGCCACAGAACAACTAAGCCCATGTGTCGCAACTACTGAGCCTGTGCTATAGAGCGCAGGTGCCACAGCTACTGAAGCTCAAGCACCCTAGAACCCGTGCTCTGCAACTAGAGAAGCCACTGTGATCAGAAGCCCACATACAGCAACTAGAGCGTAGCCCCTGCTAGCCACAACTAAGAAAACGCCCATGCAGCTACAAAGACTCAGCATAGCCAAATAAATAAATAAAATTTAAAAAGTAAATGTTCTCATCACATCTCATTTTGAACTTTGTGAGATGATGGATGGTAACTAAACTTACTGTGGTGATTATTCTGCAGTACATACATGTATCAAATCATTGTTGTATATCTGAAACTAGGGATTCCCTGGTGGCTCAGATGGTAAAAGATCTGCCTGTAATGCAGGAGATGCAAGAGACTCAGGTTCGATCCCTGGGTAGGGAAGATCCTCTAGAAAAGAGAATGGCAACCCACTCCAGCATTCTTGCCTGGAAAATTCCACGGACAGAGGAGCCTGGTGGGCTATAGTCCGTAGGGTCGCAAAGAGTTGGACATGACTGAGCTACTAAACCTTAGGTACTTACTAGTACAAAGTTACATGTCAATGATATCTCAATAAAACTGGAGGAAATAAAGGAGAGAAGTACATGAAATAACTTTAATCATCATGCCTTGCTAGGAGGAATGTGAAATGGTATAACCACTTTGGAAAATAACCTGTCGGTCCATTTGGGCTGCTATAACAGAATGCCATAGACTGGACTTCTCACAATTCTGGAGGCTGGGAAGTCCATGATCAAGGTGCCAGCAGATTCAGTGTCTGGTGCCCAGGTTCTAGTTCATGGCCCTCTTCTCACTGTCGTCAGAAGGTGAAAGGGGAAGGGACCGTTTTTGGACCTCTTTTATAAGGACACTAATGCCATTCATGAGGGCTCCACCCCGTTGACTAATCACCCCCACCAAAGGCTCCATTTCAAAGTACTTACCTTGTGGGTTAGGATTTCACCACATGAATTTGGGGAGGGGGAGCACAAATATTCAGACCACAACACCAGTTCAGCTCAGTTCAGTCACTCAGTCGTGTCTGACTCTTTGCAACCACATGGACTGCAGCACACCAGGCTTCCCTGTCCATCACCAACTCCCAGAGCTTGCTCAAACTCATGTTGCTTCACTGATGTGATCCAATCATCTCTTCCTCTGTTGTCCCCTTCTCCTCCTGCCTTCAATCTTTCCCAGCACCAGGGTCTTTTCCAAGCAGTCAGTTCTTCATATCAGGTGGCCAAAGTATTGGAGTTTCAACTTCAGCATCAGTTCTTTCAATGAACACCCAGGACCTATCTCCTTTAGGATGGATTGGTTGGATCTCCTTGCAGTCCAAGGGACTCTCAAGAGTCTTCTCCAACACCACAGTTCAAAAGCATCAATTCTTCGGCGCTCAGCTTTCTTTATGGTTCAACTCTCACATCCATACATGACTACTGGAAAAACCATAGCTTTGACTAGACGGGCCTTTGTCAGTAATGTCTCTGCTTTTTAATATGCTGTCTAGGTTGGTCATAACTTTTCTCCCAAGGAGCAAGCATCTTTTAATTTCATGGCTGCAGTCACCATCTGCAGTGATTTTGGAGCCCAAGAAAATAAAGTTTCTCACTGTTTCCATTGTTTCCCCATCTATTTGCCATGAAGTGATGGGACCGGATGCCATGATCTTAGTTTTCAGAATGGTGAGCTTTAAGCCAACTTTTTCACTCTCCTCTTTCACTTTCATCAAGAGGCTCTTTAGTTCTTCTTCACTTTTTGCCATAAGGGTGGTGTCATCTGCATATCTGAGGCTATTGATATTTCTCCCTGCAATCTTGATTCCAGCTTGTGCTTCATCCAGCCCAGCATTTCTCATGCTGTACTCTGCATATAAGTTAAATAAGCAGAGTGACAATATACAGCCTTGATGTACTCCTTTCCCAATTTGCAACCAGTCTGTTATTCCATGTCCAGTTCTATCTGTTGCTTCTTGACCTGCATACAGATTTCTCAGGAGGCAGGTCAGGTGGTCTTGTATTCCCATCTCTTTAAGAATTTTTCACAGTTTGTTGTGATCCACACAGCTTCACACAGTGTGTGGCATAAGCCCTTTTGAAGGAGGTCTTCATTACCTCCACCATAGTTTGGTCTCAGGTCAAACAACAGGGAGGGAACACAGCCTCACCCATCAACAGAAAAGTGGATTAAAGATTTATTGAGCATAGCCCCACCCATTAGAACAAGACCCAGTTTCCCCCACAGTCAGTCTCTCCCAACAGGAAGCTTCCATAAGCCTCTTATCCTTCTCCATCAGAGGGCAGACAGACTGAAAACCACAATCACAGAAGACTAACCCATCTGATCACATGGACCACAGCCTTGTCTAACTCAATGAAACTATGAGCCATGCCATGTAGGGCTACCCAAGATAGACAGGTCATGGTGGAGAGTTCTGACAAAACATGATCCACTTTTCTTGCCTTGAGAACCCCATGAACAGAATGAAAAGGCAAAAAGATATGAGACTGAAAAATGAACTCCCCAGGTTGGTAGGCATCCAATATGTTACTGGAGAAGAGTGGAGAAATAATTCCAGAGAGAATGAAGAGACAGAGCCAAACCAAAAACAACTCCCAGTTGTGGATGTGATTGGTGATGGAAGTCAAGTCCGATGCTGTAAAGAACAATATTGCATAGGAACCTGAAATGTTAGGTCCATGAGTCAAGGCAAATTGGAAGTGGTCAAACAGGAGATGGCAAGAGTGAACATCAACATTTTAGGAGTCAGTGAACTAAAATAGACTGCTCTTCCGATTACCCACTTACACACGTGGGAAAAAGCTCAAGGACCTGGAGATTCTCAAAGATTTTCACCAGTCTTCATCTCTCCTGACCTCACAGCAGAGTGGGGGAGATGCTGTGTTACAGAGCACCCAACTTGTGGACGGCACTCATACAGGTAACAGGTTCGGTTACACTGGCCTAGATGCAGCATATAGGTGGTAATCATATCAACAGTACACATGTGTGACACACATAAGCATCACCCACAGGTAACACACAGATAGCATGGATACAGGTGACACAGGTATCGCACAGGCAGCACCACACAAACAAAAACATATAGATAATACATGTGAAGAGCCCACAAAGAGCTCATATAAGAACCACATATATTGGAGTGTGTGAAAATGTTAACACACGGAGCAGCAGGCACAGGTAACATGGACACACAGGCTGTATGTAGGCAAGACACAGAAATAGCATACAGCTGCAGCAGGCACACACAAGGACAGGACACAAGAGACTTACCTGACACTAGTGCACATGTGGCATGCACAAACAACAGGGGATGCTACTGCATTCAGGTAACACAGAAGCCATATGGATGCAGGTAACACAGACGACACACAGAAGCAGTCCACCCGAGTGAGTGCCCTGTAGGCTGCGCACAAACAGATGACAGGCAGTCAATGTACAAGGTAACACAGGGGAAAACACTAGAAGAACTTCAGCCCTGTAGTATCACAAGATATACACTCAGGCTGAGCACACAGAACTGAGAAAGGAGGCACTGCATTAATAAAAGTGCATTAAGGCTCTCAAAAGACATCAAAGTCAATTTCAGTTTTCTGGAACAAAAAGCATTTTGTGGAACAGCTTTGCAATTAGCTTACATTATCAACACCCAAATCCTTTTCACACCATCTCCACCAGTTCGTAATCATGGTTTCACATGGAGTGACACCTACCTCAGTTTTCATTAAAAGCTTATAATGTTCAAATACATTTAGAGGGAAAAGGAACATCCTACTTAAGGATAATTACATATGCTTTATAGTCCATTTACTATACTTTATAGTGTGTGGGAATGACTCAGCCCAGGTACCAGCCATGGGCCTTGCTTTGCTGCTGCAGGTGCTTAGTGGGCCCAGTGATGAGCACCCTTCTGACTGGGTTGTCAAGAATCCATCACACTACAAGAAAAGAAAACTCCAGGTAAATATTCCCAATGAATTGAGATGCAAAAATTCTCAATAAAACATTAGCAAACCAAATGCAGCATCACTTTAAAAAGAATACTCAACATTATCAAGTGGGATTTGTCCCTGGGAGGCAGTGGTGATTCAACTTTCAATATGCAAATTTTCCAGTGTGATACATCATAATAACAGAATAAAAGAAAAAAATCATTTGATAATGGAGCAGAAAAGGCATTTGACAGAATTCAACATCTGTTTGCGATTTTAAAAAATTCTTTGGGATGGGGAGGGAGGTGGGAGGAGGGTTCAGGATGGGGAGCACATGTAAACCCATGGCTGATTCATGTCAATGTATGGCAAAAACTACTACAATACTGTAAAGTAATTAGCCCCCAACTAAAATAAATAAATTTATTTTTTTTAAAAAGATACAAATCAAAGGAAAAAAAAATTCTTTAAAATTTAGTTACAGAAGGAAAGTATCTCAACATAATAAAGGCCATATATAACAGACCCACAGCCACCATCACACTCAGGGGTGAAAGATTGAAAGCTTTTCCTGTGAGATCAGGAACAAGACAAGAGTGCGATTCTCATCATCTCTATTCAACTTAGTAATGAAAGTCCTAACCAGAGCAATCAGGCAAGAAAAAGAAATAAAAGGTATCATAATTTGAAAGAAAGAAGCAAAATTATCTATATTTGCAGATGACAGGATCTTATAATCCTACAGACTCCTCCAAAAAGTTATTAACCCTAACAAATTCAGTAAAGTTGCAGGATACAAAATTAACATAAAAAATCAGTAGTATTTCTGTACACTAACAGATTATCAGAGAAATAAAGAAACAATTCCACTTGCAATAAACAGCAAAGACAATAAAATACTTAGAAATAAATTTAACCAAGGAGGCGAAAGACCTATATACTAAAAACCACAAAGCACTGACCAAATAAACCAAAGACATGAATAGATGGAAAGTTATCCCATGTTTTTTAATTGTAAGAATTAAATATTGCTAAAATGTCCATACTACCCAAAGCCATCTATGCTGCTGCTGCTGCTAAGTCGTTTCAGTCGTGTCCGACTCTGTGCGACCCCATAGACGACAGCCCACCAGGCTCCGCCGTCCCTGGGATTCTCCAGGCAAGAACACTGGAGTGGGTTGCCATTTCCTTCTCCAATGCATGAAAGTGAAAAGTGAAAGGCATAGATTCAATGTAATTTCTATCAAGATTCCAACGGCATTTTTTACAGAAGTAGAAAAAAATATTAAAATGCATATGGAACCACAAAAACCTCAAATAGCCAAAGCAATCCTGAAAAGAAGAACAAAGCTGGAGCCAAGAATACTCAATGGAGAACAGCCAGTCTGTTCAATAAGTAGTGCTGGGAAAACAGGATATTCACACGTAAAAGGATGAAACTAGACCCATTTCTTACACTACTCACAAAAATTAACTCAGAATGAATAAAGACAAATATAAGAACTGAAATCATAAAACTAGAAAACAAGGAAAGTGCTCCTTGATGTGGGTCTTGGCAATGAGTTTTTGAACATGACACCCTAAGCCGAAACAACAAAATCAAAAATAAATGCAACTATATCAAGTAAAAAAAGCTTTGAATAGCAAAACAATCAGCAGAATAAAAAGGCAGCCCATGGAATGGGAGAAAATATCTGCAAACTCTCATTCCAATTAATCTAACATTTGGAGGTCATAGAGCAAATGTGAGATGAGACAGAAGTCTCCTAAAAGCTTAGAGTCTGGGCTTCCCTGGTAGCTCAGTGGTAAAGAATTTACCTGCCAGTGCAGGAGACACAGGTTCAATTCCTGATCCAGGAAGATCTCACATGCCTCAGAGCAACTAAGCCCATGTACCCACAACTATTGAGCCAGTGCTCTAGAATCTGGGAGCCACAACTACTGAAACCGATGTGCTGCAACTACCGAAGCCCATGTACCTAGAGCCCACGCTGCACAACAAGCAAGGCCAACTCAATGAGAAGCCAGTGCACCACAACTAGAGAGTAGCCCCCCTCACCACAAGTGGAGAAAAGCCCATGCAGCAACAAAGACCCAGCACAACCAAAAATAAATTTAAAAAATTATGCGTTAAAAAAGCATAGAGTCTAACTCAACAGGTAAGGGAGATGCGCATTTGCACACCTTATGTGCACACACACAGGATGAGGACGTGAATAATTCCTTGTCAAAATGGATGACATAGGAAAGCTGGGACCCAAAATGGTGGGAAGAGATTGGCCAGTCAAGAGCCATGGCTTATGGGGGAGGGAGTACAGCTAGAGCAGGTAAAATTATCTGGAACTTGAAGAATGATGGGTATTTCATCACGTTGCCAGGTCTGCATGCACCATGACAGATCTGTACCATTGTTTCATTTTCTTCTAATAACTGAACCTGCCTTTTCTTTGATGCACCATCATCATTCTACGTGGTCAGGTTATCTGGTTCCTCTCTTTGTTCTAAGATGGCTATGTGACCCAAACCCAGCTAAATGAATCATTAAATATCTTGCCAGAGATTGGCCAAAAGTGAACATGTAGCACTGGATGAAGTGACACTCAGTCCTGGAGTTTTCGTTTAAACGGTTGGGAAAGAAGAAGCTGAGTTTCCTTAAAAGATGCAAATATTAGCGAGACGCAGATCCAAGCAGCTATCTTGATATCACATGGGGAGAGCCAAAGCACAAATGGAGTAATCAGATCTACAGGATGGAAAAAAGGGGAAAAAAAATCTTGATAATTTCATTTTAGTCCCCTACAGCGAGCATGCCTAAAGCCATTGCCTTGGATTTTTTTGTTATATGAGCTACTTTCAGTTGTGTTTCTGCCACCTGAGACTGAATTTAAGAAAAATAAATCTGCCTAGTATTTTTCAATGCCATGTCAGAATCTGTTTGGGGACTGGGAGTTGGAAGGAAGTCCTCATACTAAAAATAAAGTTTTTAAAACCAGCTCTGGATCAGCTATCAATCATTCTGCAAAGAAAAGGCCCTATATTCAAAAATAGATTTGGGAACTCTGGTCTGACCTTAGGGAACCTTTCTCTTTTTCTTTCTCTTCCAGATGACAACATGTAACTTAGAGGCATTTATAAGCTTTAGCCTTAAACAGGAAGGTAGATATATACACTTCCCACCCCATCTGGGGAGGTTGTTCTGGGGCGCACACATTGAAAATGGGGCTTTCTCCACTTACACACACACACACACAGGTGAATTACGAGGATCTTGACTTGAGACTCTGACTTTCTTTCTGAAAACAACCCACTTCAAGTTACTCAGAAAGTGGTGCATCCTCCGAGTTCTCTACCTTGAGCACAGCAGCCTCTTCCTCTGCTCTTTCTGCCAGTGAGGGGCTCAGGAATCCCAGCATAGGGTAGAGAGCCAGTGTGCATCTGTACTCAGTCCAGTGTGAAGAGACTGGATCCAGGAGCAGGGCTGGTCTGCTCTACACGTGCCTGAAAAGCCGAGACCATCAGGTGTGTCTGGGTGGATGAAGCCCAGGGTTTTTCAGAGCATCAGGTCAACAGGACCACAGGGGAGAGACAGGACCACTAACTGCAGCTGCTCTGCAGGCTTCTGCTGGAGCTGTTGGAAAACAAGAATGATTTTAGGGTATTCCAAACATCACAACAAAGGACAGAAATGGTATGGACCTAACAGAAGCAAAAGATATTAAGAACAGGTGGCAAGAATACATAGAAGAATTATACAAAAAAGATCTTCAAGACCCAGATAATGACGATGGTGTGATCACTCACCTAGAGCCAGACATCCTGGAATGCGAAGTCAAGTGGGCCTTAGGAAGCATCACTACGAACAAAGCTAGTGGAGGTGATACAATTCCAGTTGAGCTATTTCAAATCCCAAAAGATGATGCTGTGAAAGTACTGCACTCAATATGCCAGCAAATTTGAAAACTCAGCAGTGGCCACAGGACTGGAAAACGTCAGTTTTCGTTCCAATCCCAAAGAAAGGCAATGCCAGAGAATGCTCAAACCACCACACAATTGCACTCATCTCACACCTAGCAAAGTAAAGCTCAAAATTCTCCAAGCCAGGCTTCAATAGCATGTGAACTGTGAACTTCCAGATGTTCCAGCTGGATTTAGAAAAGGCAGAGGAACCAGAGATCAAATTGCCAACATCTGTTGGGTCATTGAAAAAGCAAGAGAGTTCCAGAAAAATATCTACTTCTGCTTTATTGACTATATCAAAACCTTTGACTGTGTGGATCACAGCAAACTGTGGAAAATTCTTAAAGAGATGGGAATACCAGACCACCTGAACTGCCTCTTGAGAAATCTGTATGCAGGTCAGGAAGCAACAGTTAGAACTGGACATGGAAAAACAGACTGATTCCAAATTCAGAAAGGAGTACGTCAAGGCTGCATATTGTCACCCTGCTTATTTAACTTATATGCAGAGTACATCAGGAGAAACGCTGGGCTTGATGAAGCACAAGCTGGAATCAAGATTTCTGGGAGAAATATCAATAACCTCAGATATGCAGATGACACCACCCTTATGGAAGAAAGCGAAGAAGAACTAAAGAACCTCTTGATGAAAGTGAAAGAGGAAAGTGAAAAAGTTGGCTTAAAACTCAACATTCAGAAAAGCAAGATCATGGCATCTGGTCCCATCACTTCATGGCAAATAGATGGGGAAACAGTGGAAACAGTGACAGACTTTACTTTGGGGGGCTCCAAAATCACCGCAGATGGTGACTGTACCCATGAAATTAAAAGACACTTGCTCTTGGAAGAAAAGTTATGATCAACCTAGATACCATATTAAAAAGCAGAGACATTACTTTGCCAACTAAGGTCTGTCTATTCAAAGCTATGGTTTTTTCCAGTAGTTATGTATGGATGTGAGAGTTGGACTATAAAGAAAGCTGAGCACCAAAGACTTGGTGCTTCTCAACTGTGGTTTTGGAGAGACTCTTGAGAGTCCCTTGGACTGCAAGGAAATCCAACCGGTCCATCCTAAAGGAAATCAGTCCTGAATATTCATTGCAAGGACTGATGTTGAAGCTGAAGCTCCAATACTTTGGCCACTTGAGGCAAAAAACAGACTCATTTGAAAATACCCTGATGCTGGGAAAGATTGAAGGCAGGAGAAGGGGACTAGAGAGCATGAGATGGTTGAATGGCATCACCAACTCGACAGACATGAGTTTGAGTAAATTCCAGGAGTTGGTGATGGAGAGGGATGCCTGGCATGCTGCAGTCCGTGGGGTGGCAAAGAGTAGGACACAACTGAGTGACTGAACTGAACTGAACTGAAGCATCTCACATGGAGCTTTCTTTTATCTCCATCTGGAATTCAATCTCTCCTGTTCTCTCTGTCTAGAACCCATCCGTCCTTTGTGGTGAGGACAATTTTAGACTCTCACTTACCTTGATTAAAATTTTGAAATTGCAATGAAAGGGAAATGGAAAACAGAACTTACTGGCAAGATGCCTCATAGATTAGCCTGAGTAACAGCCAGCTTTGTGCCAAGTCAGAGTATGTCTTCAACCCAAACACATCTTCCCTTGTTCTAACCACAAACAAATGCAAAATTATTCCATAGTTGGATCTTCCTACCCTCTGTGTCTCCAGATACTTGGAAGATAATCTGTGTCAGGATGAGTGGCCATGTCAGAATGTCAGTGGTCTGTGTTTCTGGGAGGCCATGAGATCCCTTCTTGATTCCCACAGTGGGACCAGGCTTCCTGGTTGAAACTCAGGCTCTGCTGATCCAGAGCTGGGTGATGTTGGACAAGTCAGTTTACCTCTCTGAAGCTCAGCTGCCTCATTTGTAAAATGGGGCTGACAAGAGTCCTTGCCACAAATGTCACTGTAAAAACTAAATATGCACTTCATCATTCCTGGTAAATGATATGTACTCATTGAATGCTAGTGGGAGGATAATGGAAGAGGATAAAGAGTTTTCAGATGTATAGTGTTTAAAATAAGTAAGCCGAGTCTTAAGATCCCTATTGATCATTAGTGAGTTAATAAACTTACTCATGCAACACAGATTATGGGGAAGATTCAATAACATAACGCATGCAAAGTTCTTAACCCAGCCCAGTATGCACACAGTTAAACAGCAGCACCCAACAGATGTTAACTGCAAACATGATCATGGTGATAATGGAAGTAATAAGAATGATGGTGATGTGATGAAGTGATAGATGTGGAGGATGATGGATGAAAGTAAGGAGACTCTCTAACAGAACACCTAAAGAAACTGCATGTGTGACCCTGCTAATGACCGCTGGGCCTAGATGGTACTTAATGTATCCATTAAGTACCAGGTATTGTGCTCAAAATTTGTCCTGTGTGTGTGCATACTAAGTTGCTTAAGTCGAGCCCGACTCTATGCGACCCCATAGACTTCAGCCCACCAGGGATTCTCCAGGTCAGAACACTGGAGTGGGTTGCCATGCCCCTCTCCAGGGAATCTTCCTGACCCAGGGATCAAACCAACATCTCTTAAGTCTACCCTGCATTGGCAGGAGGGTTCTTTACCACTAGTGCCACCTGGGAAGTCCCTGAAATTTGTGTACAAAGATATTCTCTGCAGCATTGAAGACAGCAGCAAAACAGAACTGGTCCAAACACTCAACAGAAAGTAGAGACTGGGAGGGTATTTCCCCAAACTCATAGCTGCAGAACAAGCTACAGAGACTAGATGAGTGTGTGTGTTAAGAAAAAGTCCATAGATGGCAGAATGAGGAACACGGCAGCAGGATGGAGAAAACAGTGAGTGGGCTTTGGAGCCAAACACCTGGTTCCTTTGCAGGACCACTCCGGACCAGTTGTGCAGCCTCAGGGAACTAGCTAAATGCCTCTGAGCCTTCATGGTCTCATCGTGAAAATTGGTAGAACTTCCTCATTAGGCTATTGTGAGGACTACCTGAGACCTGTCCATGTGTATGGAAAATAAGTCACTCAAGGCATGAAGCTAATCCCTACAATAATCTATTATTATTAACCAACTCCAATCCCCATTTCCTTTTTCTCTGTTACCAGTTCCCGAACTGTGAGATACCAACAAGACAGTGCAGGAAATTTCAGAATCCTGATCCCATTTTAATGAAATACACCTTGGAGAGTTCAAGCTTTTGCCTTTGAAAATAGGAGCTTTTCAAACAGATCAGACTGTGATTTCTTCATCAAGATTTTTACAGTGATAAGTGAAATCTCCTAATTCCCAAGAAAGACATGAAGTGTGAGCAAGAAAAAATTGGTTGTTTCAAGCTGCTAGGATTTCGTGGGCTATTTGTTACTGCAGCACAATACAGCCTGGGATGCGCCTCCAGCTGTCGTGGCACTATGTAATATATCTTCCTGGTAGGATCCATGATCGGCTGATTAAATTCCACCTTCCTGCTGAACAGGAGCTCCTGAAAGACATCAGGTAGCACCACAGAAGGAAATAAAGCACACACACATCTCTTCCATTCCCAAGAGTGTGAGCTGAGGTTCATGTGCATTATTGTTTTTGTTCAGTCACTCAGTCCTGTATGACTCTTTTCAACCCCATGAAGCACACCAGGCTTCCCTGTCCTTCACGATCTCCCGGAGTTTGCTCAAACTGATGTCCATGAGTCAGTGATCCTTGGTCTCATCTTCTGTTGTCCTCTTCTCTTATCCTCAATCATTCTCAGCATCAGGGTCTTTTCCAAAGAGTTGGCTCTTTGCATCAGGTGACCAAAGTACTGAAGCTTCAACTTTAATCAGTCCTTTCAATGAATATTCAGGGTTAATTTCCTTTAGGATTGATGGTTTGATCTCCCTGCTGTCCAAGGGACTTTCAAGAGTCTTCTCCAACACCACAGTTCGAAAGCATCAATTCTTCGGTGCTCAGCCTTCTTTATGGTCCAACTCTCACATCCATGCATGACTACTGGAAAGACCATAGCAGGTACTCATCTGTGCTGTCCTCTCCTGACTGCCTCATGGACACTCTAGAAGACGGAGTGTATAGAAGGTGTCTAGAAGACACCTCTACCCACTGCACACTCGCTCACACTGGGCCTGGCATCTGAAGAACAGCCAGTGGAAGGTGTTCTCTGGTCTTTCCCACCAGCTTAGGTGGGTTGAGGGTCAGGGTAAGAGTAGGGAGGAAACCTGAAGGGAAATGGTCTCTCTGAGGGCCCCTCCTTACAGCATGACCTCCCCGTGTCCTGAGCCAGCCTCCAGCTCCTTCCTAATTAGTACCACAGGTAGAGAGAGCCCAGACACCGGTAGACTGAATGTACTTAGGCCCAGAGCCAATTCTAACCCATCAGAACTAAGGGCACAGCTCCTAAGCTGCTGATGAAACTAATTAAGGGAAAACTGACAGGAAGACAGATGGAGGCTGCAGGCTTGCTAGATCCTGGCCCAGCACTATGTCGGCAGGGACCTGCAGGCTTGGTATCCTCCAGGGGTCAGGGTGGGGATGTGAGCTTCCCAGCTCCAGCCAACTTCCATCAGGAAGGGACAGAGTCCAGGGTGCCAGGTCTTACAGCAGCTCAAGGAAAACAGATGCTAAAGTTGTCAACATAGACGAAATCACACAGGCTGGACTGAGCTGGTAGGTCACAGTCTTGTGACCTTGAATTACGGGCTGTGAGAAATGGGTGCCCCTCAGCATAGAGACCTAGATGAGGTGAGTCCCACGAAGGCTCCCAGTTCAATTTAATTGAGTCCTCTGAGGTTAGTGGTGCTTGCGGGGCGGTGGGGAAGAGGAACACATATTCTCTAAAAATCCACGTCTCAGAGTGAGACCTGTGGGGGTCACACTGAAGGACCCAGCAGAGCTGGCTGCGATTCCCAGGTATAGTGAACGAGGGAGGAAGTAACCTCAGGTCCAGATCCCGCTGGTCTTCCTGTGTTCTTCTCTGGGGATCCTAACCCAGATCGAAGTTCTTCAACTTCACTGGCTTCAGCCACTCACCCTGCCCTGGGGAGTTCCAGCACGTTCTGTGATCACCCATTTCCCTCCCAAGCTCAGCACCAATGGGATGTCCATCATCCAGCGTTCCACCTGCCCGAACTCCTGAGGCTGCTGTAGTCACCCCAGCACCTGTGACAAACAGGCCCCGTGGAGGTGATAAGGTGGTGGAGCCATTGGGAGCCCAAGGAGTGTGGCCACTGCTGGAAATGCTGACAGTTTCCACAGACCTTGCTCAGAGGGAGAGATTTACTGGGGGGTGGGGGCAGAGGGGACAGGGAGGCTACTGGGGGCTCCATCAAGAAACTAAAAATCTGAATTTATGAAACAAATCTAAGAGTTGGTTATCTACATTGCCACCTGTGAGAGCTTCCATTTACAGAACATCTCCTTTTGGCATGTATATTTGAGTTTGTAAACCAGGCTGCCACTGCTCAGAAATGAGGGTGGGTCAGCAAACTGCTGAGTCACTGGGTGTAGTTCTCATATCCAGCTTTGTGTGGACTCAATAAGGTCTCAACCTTTTTTTTTTTTTAATTTGCATGCTTTTAAGTCACCAGGCGTATTCTCCACCCAGCTATTTCCCTGTCTGATCTCAGTGGACTCCTGATTAAGAGTCAGTCCTCAGTTGAAGCAGGGAAGGAGGTAAAAGGTCCTGGTCTTCATAACTCTACCTGTCCTGGTCTTCATAAGACTGTTAAAAAGTACTGTAATCCCTTCCTTGTCAGGAGTGCATCTATTGCAAAATGGAAGATTCAGATTTTCAATAAAAGATATAACAATTTTAAGTAATAAGATAACATGAAATGAGGAAGAGACAGTTGTCTACCAACCAACATCCACTATCCCCCTTCTTTCTTCCCAGGAGTTTCCACCTCTTTCTAGTGGCGCCCTGTCTAGGAACCCCACGCCCACCATCTAGTTTCTTCTCGAAGTCCAAGTCCTCCCTCTTCCATCCTCCCAGGGGAGTAATGAAGCCATTCACTCCAGGAAGACCAGTGGGGTGGGGGTGGGGGTGTTGTATTTTACCTCCAATTCTTCATCAAAGGAATTATATTTGCCAGCTCAAAGCATGAAAATGAATCAGTTATCTTCTTGCACAGTGAGGATTGTGAAAACTAAAACTATTTAGAGAAAATCAGAAACAAGTAACAGGTCTCCAACGTCTGGTGGATGCTTTACAGCAAATGCCAGAATGCCAGGTGTCAACTACACGGCCTAACCCTCCTGCAGGAAAGAGGTCTCACCCACTGGCCAGGACTCCTCAGGACTGACAAACACAAAGCTAAACAAACAAACCAAGAGGTCTCTGTCATCAATTGTCCAGTGAGGCTCTCCTTCCCATCCTGCGCCTCTTGGGGCAGACGGGTGCCAAGAAGGACCCAAAGATGAAGACACGCCTGCCTGCCCTACCCCACCCCAACCCACCCTATCCTAGCCAGACCTAGTCCCACCTACCCCATCCTATCCCATTGTAGTGGCGGTGCTTGCTGTCCTCCAATCCAAATACATTGATCACCACGTTGGAGAGATGCAACCCTTCTACCAGCATCCGCGCAAAGGTGCTCAGGAAGAAGTAGTGCAGGAGCATGGTCAGCACCTAGCTCGGAGCCTAGGATCAAAGAAATGCATGGAAAATAAGCTCTCTCATAGTGTGAGTCATAGGTGCTTGCTGTTGTCTCAAAACCTCCCTGCGCGGATTTTCTGCCGGGGGGGGGGGGGCGGTGGGAGGCACCTTCTGGGCAGGTGACCTCATTTTCTTTCTGTTAAGTCCCCTCTTGCCGGTCTAGTGGAGTGATTTAGGTGGAGCACGTGCCTCAGGAAGTTGCCAATCACTGCACCAGGCCCCTCCCCCAACCAGACACAGTGATTGGTGATCGGTTCAGGAGAGGGCAGGGACTCAGACCTGGCCAATCAGCATAACCATCCCCACCCCTGAAGCCGGATTGGCTGACAGGGGCAGGGCACATGACCCTCCCAGTCCAATGGGGTGGGTTCTGAGGTGGACAGAGCTGCCAGGCAGTCAGTGAGTGAGACAGAGGCTTTGGGCCCAAGTGGGCGGGGCAGAGAGGAGCCCTGTGTGGGGAAGGCACCACAGGCCAGCCAGGACGCCCGCTCGCAGTAAGTGTGCAGTGCTCCTATTTAGTTCAGAGCTGAGGGAGGGCGCTGATGTGGGGATGGAGGCAGGGGACACAGGGCACCACGCCTGTGTCCACATGGGACCCAGAGAAGGGCACAGCCTGGGAGGAGAACCAGATGTGGAAGGGAATGAGAAGGTAAGAAGAGGGAAGTGGAGGGGGAGGCGTAAAGGAAGGAGTGAAGGAAATCTTTTAAATGGAGAAAAATAAAAGAATTAAAGACGGAAATCTGGTACTCTACCAAAGTTGGGGTGAAGGAAAGTACAACATTCATTTCAGGGTCAAGCAAGGAGACTACTTGGTCTGCTCATGCCCAAAGACTGGAACTCCCTGATGGCTTTCAGGGAAGCATTTTTAAAAGGCAAAGTGATGGAGAAGGTCAGATAGGTGTTCAGCTTGTAGACATCCTTCTGATTAGTTGGTGATGAGGTAAAGGTGGTATTTTAGGAATCAACATCATGAACTTTCCCTTCCAGCTGGTCTGGGATCTAGTGCTTGTGGGTGGCATACAGTTAGCTTCTTTGACCTGGTGGCAGGCTTCAGTATCTGCAAAACAACTCAAGGGTATGGCTCAGAATAGTATCAATAGCCCTTGAGGAGGATCTAAAGGTCCTTGACTTTGTTTTATGGCTAAACTATTATTTTGTCTTACTTGACTGTTTTCCTTTGGTTCTGCATTTTCTGACTTCTCTGATTAAATTTGCTCTTTGGAACTTGGGGAAAGCCTAGGAAACTGATGTTCTAATACAAACAAGAGACAGGGACACAGGGCAGGGGTTCTGTGCCCAGGAAGGCCCCACAGTGTCCTGCTCAGTTGCAAACACAGGGACAGCATGATTTCTGTCGGATACACCAAGTCCTATTCTTACAGTATTCACCAGTCTGCTAATTTTCAGGATACAAATGTGTACTTGATACCCTGGTTTCCTGTTTGGAGTCACAAAACTATTCCATTTGATCATTAAGTGCAGATATCGAATATACACAGTCCTTGTCTTTGAGGTCCACGCACCAAGTGGCCCCATGCCTTCTAGGTCCAGCTGCTCCTTCCCTGTGACTCTGCACTGGTTCCCTGTTGTCTTTGTTTTCTCCCTCCTCTGGATCGCCTTTGGGAGACGTGACCACACTCTCCTGGGCACAGTTGGGGATGGGGATGCTGTGATCATGGTGTCCCCACTCCTAGCCGAGAGGTGAGCATGCACTCAGGCTGTCACTCGCTCACAGGAGTCTTCATGAAATGTTCGCTTTTTAGTATGGATAATTTCAATCCATTTTCAAATCAACCTTCCCTGGCGACGAATAGATGTGACTTGCTCCCACAAAGACACCCACAGACTGCCTAAATCTGGTGTCACCTCCATCGAATGGTGACAGGTTTGGAGAAAAAGTTATATTTAATCACAAGTGACTCCATGACTTCATTTTTTTAAACCTTGTGGATTGAACCACTTTACTTCCTCCCTCTCCCCCACATGCTCACAAATAGACTTCCTGCTGAACTTTTACCCTCCATCTGCCCACTCCCACCACCCAACAGACCCACCCACGTCACAGAGGAAGACAGCTTGCTCTTTAGTTCTCAGTGTGTAATGGATCCAGAGGGGGAAACTGTGCTCCGAGGTCATCCAGGCTCCCGGTCACAGTCACACAAGGACACAATGCCACCTGAGCATAGGAGGTAAATGACATCAGACATGAAAGAACTGGAACATCCTGCAGCCACCAGCACTCCAGGAGCTGGTGGCAGGAATGTTCCAGAATAATGGCTGCAGAGCCTGAGCTGAGACTCAGTCTCCAGACACTTTGTCAGTGCTGAGCCCTCACTGGCACTCAGAGCATGCACCCTGGGCTGGCATTTCTAAGATGTTGATGCCCTGAGGGGGACATCCATGGAGAGCTTCTGACCTTTCTCTCTAGAGCACGACCCCCCCCAGGGGTGGGCTAGTCTAGTGGCTATAAGGGCAGTCCCTGGTGAGGCCCTGCCTGAGCCTTCAGGGCCTGTCTCTGCCCACCTCCCCCCCATCATCCTGGGAAGCCCACAGTAGTTACAGTGATTCATAAACATCTCTCTGGTGGGAGGTTCCACATGGGGCCAGGCAGGTGCTCCTCTCGGGTACCTCAGGAGCTGTGAGCCCAGGAACGATGTTACCCAGACGCACCAGTGAACAGTGACTCCTCACGGGGACACAGACCCAGAACAAGCATGTGTGGGGAGAGCTGAGCCCAGGGAAAGCTGAGAACCAGACCCATCCCACCCGCACTCAAGGGCCCATTCCCTCCTGTGAGCTGACCTGATGGCCAGTGCCAGGGAGAGCCGTGCCCAGACCCAGGGACACCCAGCACATGTGGGAGGTGACACAGTTCTGTGTGACCCTTGACACAAACCAGAGCTGCATCACTGGGTCACCCTTTCCAAGGCCAGCTGTGGGAGGAGCTTCCTCACAGCACAGGGCAGGGTGTACTCTGAGTATGACATGGGTGTAATTTTGCCCATCGTCACTCATAAATTCTACCAGTGGCCTTCTAGGGGTCTCCCCCAGCTCTCACCTCCATGCCCAGACAGGAAGGCAACTGAAAACAGCAGTTATTAATTTCAGAAACCATGGGTGGGTGTGTGTGTGTATATGTGTATGTATAGCAGAAAGAGTCAGACTTGCACTTTGGAGAAGTTTCCTTCTCCCTCTCCTCTCCACCAAGGACCCCCACAGGCTGTGGGGTGGGGCACAGACAAGGTCAAGAAGAGGACGAGGAGGCTTCTTCCACCATAGTCCACAGTGAGGCAGTGAGGACTTGACTGTCACCCATCTCTCTGCATCCCTAATGGAGCTCCAGTGGAGGGTGGCCTCCAGCACATCTTCTATGTCCCTCATCTCACATGTGTCTTGCATTGGGCATACCCTGGACACTCATTTCAGCCCATAGGTTCAACGTACTCTGGGTAGACAGTCCCCATTCTAGGACTCAATACCCACGATCAACCCAGGCACTGAGTGGGGTCTGGGCATCTGGGATAAGAAAACCCCACACCTCACCAACTAAGTGGAATAGCACTTCTTAAAAAGGGAAGCCAGGATTGAACCCAGTCACACGTGTATCATTTGGGATGGGGGAGGCGGGCTGGGACACTGAGGACCCACAGGTGCTGTGCTCAGACCCTCCTGACATCCCGTTCACCCCAGGCTGCTTCTGGATCCTCAGTGTGTGATCAGGGCACTTGAGGGCACCCCCGAAGGCCCTGAACCATGGCCTCCATGCCCTTACCCCATCCAAATGCTGCCTGAATCCCCACCTCTCCCAGCCTCCAGCCAATTGAGACCCCTTTGGGCTTGAGTCGATCAGTCCTGGCTGGAGACAGATGCATTCTGACCACACGATGCATGGATGGCCTGAGAGGCACTGACACACGTTTGTTCTCATCCTCAGACGACGGCTGGGCCTCAGTCCCAGATGGACCCCAGCCTCCCAACCTGCCTCTTCCCTCCACGTGCAGCTGAGCACAGCTGGAGACACTGGGAGGGGTCTTCTGTAGGACACATCAGCACACCCACAGCCATCAGGACCAGGTCAGAGATGCCCACCAAGGACCCCATCCAGAGGCCTGGGGAAGCCGAGTCCCACACCTGCAGGCAACTTGAGTTTTTCCAGCCTTCACTGTCCCCGTGGAGTTCTGGGCCCAGGGGCAGGTCTGGTGACAGAAGGAAATTAAATTCTAAATGTGATCCTCTGTGGTTCCAGACCCAAGTCCCCTCCCCTCTATTAAACCTCACGGGTCCAGTGTGAGCCACCCTGCCACCCAGCCTCCTGATTCTCACATTCACAGTTTATATTCAGCGTGTAACCCTGCAAGGCAGGTGAGGAAAACACGCAAAGAGGAAATTGCTTTGCTGCTTCCAGCAAAAACACAAAGGAAAAAACTTGTGAAGTTACACAAGGGATCTGGAATTAGAAAAGCCTGCTTAAAATTGAACAGAAAATGTTCTCACATCATCCCCGTGGCCCAGGTAACACGAGTCAGGAAGGTCTCGGTGGACAATGCATTGATATGAGCTATACACATCCCCAGGCCGGTTCCTGCATGTGACATTTACAGCTGAGATGTCTCAGAGAGCAGAGAGATGGATCCCAGGGAAGGTGGAGTGCAGGGCAGAAAACAGAAGCTGAAAGAGGCGGGAATATGTGAGAACAAAGGCAGCCATAAGCCCTCGTCCACATAGAAGTTGGGGCAGGACCGCCCAAGAAGAAGCCCATCCCTGAATGTGCTGCAAAACCTCTCATTGTGGCCTCTGCCTGCCCCACCCTCTGCCCAAAATAAACCCCCAGGCCATCCTGAAGAAGCAAGACCTGCCATTTCACACACAAGTGGCCGCTCAGCCTGCTGCCCACATTCACTGACCATTACACGTCTTGGTGATGCTGGGGTCACTGTGCTGTGTCCTGGGGACATAAGGAGGTGTCATTGTCATGCAGTGGGGCATATGGGAAGAGGCCATTGTGACCGGGCCAGAGGACACCATGAGGGAAACTGCCAGGAGGACAGAAACCCTGAGAATCCTCAGGACCCTGAAGTTCCAAGAGATTAAGTGTCCCTCCTGAGGGTACCCAGCAAATGACAGAGCTGGAGTTTGAACACAGGCCAGCTGCTCCAGGACCTGCACCCTCCCACTCACAATATGGGGAGCTCATGGACCAAGCAACAGTTACTCAGAGTGGAAGGGACGGGATACAGAACCCAGAGGAGCATGGGGGATGTTGGGATTCTTTGCACAGAGTGGGTGGGAAGAAGGATGGATGGAGCTGCCACTTTGCAGGCTGTCTGTGCTGTCACCTGGATGGCTGCACAACTTCCCTACTTGGGTGTAAGGACATGTCATTCTTCCAACGTTCCCTGTGAGAATATGGGGGAACTGCACCCCCTTTTGTCACATGGGGACACTGAGGCCCAGAGAGGCAGGGATGTGTTTGGTGGGTAGGGGGGGTGGGTCAGAGGAGAAGGCAGGTGGAAAAGTCACAGAGCCTAGATCTGAAGCAACACTGAGCACTGATTGCTATGTATCTTTAAATCAACTGTATTAAATAATACACAAAGTCAGCTCCTTGGTCACACTGCCACATTTTAATTTCTCAGCACACGAGCTTGTGATTGCCATTTTGGACAGCACAACATAGGTGGAGACCCTGAAGAGTGTGAGCAGGGTGACACTCAGGGTTAAGAGTGTGACATTCAGGGGGAAGAGACCCCCCCAGGCTGGTGCATGAGGAGCTGATTGCAGGCGTCTGAGTGAAAGTAGAAGTCGGTGGACCTTGTACAGGATCTAGACAAGTGGTGATGGTCCTGTGTGACAACTGCCATGTGGGGCAGGAAGGTGACTGGACAGTAAAGATGTTCTAACTGAATGAGGATTTTCTAGAAGACAGCATATGCAGTTCAGGGCTTTGACTTAACCAACTGGAAGCGTGGAGCTGTCCTTCTCTTGGATGGGAGAGAATATGGGTGAGTGGACTTACAATGAAATCACATCTCAGTCCTTGAACATCAGGCAGAGGCTTGGCTGTGAAGGTCCTTGGCTCAGGAGGAACAGAGTTTATCAGAAGGAAGGGTCGTAGTAGGGAGCTGAGCAGCCAGCATTCAGTTTCAGGATGGACACCTGTGTCCTGGACACAGGAACATTCTGAGCCTCACGTTATTCATCTGCAAAATAGAATAATTCCTAACTCTTCTGCCCTAGCGGGAATTTTTTTAGGGTATCAAAGAAGGCATGACACAGAAAGATTTGGAGACTTAACCAAGATAAGACATGAGATAACTCCAAGGTAAGATTATTATTATCTTAACTGGGTGTAGTCAAATTTAGTCTTTTATTTTAATGATTTTGATTTGAGAATGAAGTATTAATTTATGAAGCATCTGTGACAGTAAATAGACCTCCGTGGTGAAGACTTTTTCTAACTACCTGTAACCCTCTGTGATTGATGAGCAAACAGTAGGGGTGGGAGGAATGTAAGAGCAGGCATCATTTAACCACATCTCCTAGTAAATAATTCAGGGGCTGGGGCCACTTCTGGGACTGGAGCAGAGTCATCTTTGCCTATCGTGGTGCATATTTTCTGTCTCTACAGGAGACAAAGATGAAGCCAAAAAGCAGGAGCCAAGAGGGTACTAAGAGGTCCTGCTTCCAAGCCTCTGTCTCTGCAGCCTGAGCCACACCTCTCTAACCATCCCGTAAGGACTATGTCATGTTTCCAGACACTTGGGCCAATACAGACCTGGAATGCACTCCCTTCACCACCTTCTTGCCAAGCTGGGTGGATGCGTTCAAAACATTTCACTGTCTTTGCTATTATACAAATCTTGTCAAGTTAATTAGCTGTGGGGGTGGGAGGGAGCTAGGTAGTTTTTTGTTTACAAAAGTAGGCAAACAAAATAACTATATGTTATGTGTGGCTCAAGGCTAACCTTCTAATTAAAGTAGACTTGAGTTGTATCATCAAACAAAAGTAAATAATTGATCAATAAATGTGTGTGCACATACATTCAGAGAGGAACAGCTGGAGGTAAGATGAGACCCAGCAGAGCCATTCTCAGCCATTAAATGAGCACAGGGTGCAGGTCCCAGAGGTAGCGAGGAGGCAGGGGGTGAAGCCAGAGGTGGGGAGTGAAGAGGGGAACTAGGGCTTGAGTCTTCTAGGAGGCAGGTGTTTGTTTGTTTAAGACATTCTCTCTGCCTGGCATTGGGAGCTAATGCTTTCTTCTCTTTCTTTTCCTTCCTATAATAAATGTCTGCCCTGAGTCAGAGCACAGATCACAGGTCATAATGGCTCAGTCAGGGTACATTTTAGGTCTAGTGTACTATCCTTTAGGGCCTGGCTGTGAGATGGCCACCAAAGAGAGAAAATCTCCCCAAATGTGGATAGATCCCTGACCTCAGGCAAGTTGTCTCCTGGTAATCAAGAACAAGTCATCCGAAGCCTGTGTGACACAAGGTTTCCCAAGGTGTCAAGGACTCAAGGACACAAGGTGACCTTCAGTCACTCCTCCTCCAGAACCCTTTCTATCCTCCCATCTCTCTCTTAAATTCCTGCCACTCACCTGTCGACTTCACCCCTCTGTTTCCTCCTCATCTCACCAGATGGAATCTTTTTTTTTCTTTTTTTTTTAGGATTTTTTTTAATATTTATTTATTTGGCTGCACCAGGTCTTAGCTGCAGTACACAGGGTCTTTAGCTGCTGCAAGCAAACCCATAGTCATAGCATCTGGGATCCAGTTCCCTGACCAGGGATTGAACCCAGTCCCCCTGCGTTGGGAGCATGGACAAAGTCTTAGCCACTGGACCGCTAGGCAAGTCCCTAGATGGAATCTTTGTCAGCAACTCTCTTGAAGACGGAGTAGTTTCTCAAGCCAGGTTGGGCATTGGCCCTATCCATGGTGCTGAAATCTGTGGGGGAGACCTGGTTGGAGAACGGTGTTTCTGTTCCACGGTGAACACATGGGAGAGGATTCAGTGGTGGAGCTAAATGTTATTTTAGTATTTCCCTCATGCCTTAACTCCATCAGGTAACAGCTTGAAAACACATAATTGAGAGAATATTTTCTGTCTAAAGAGATGCTTCTGAGCTGAAGCCTGGGAAGATGGTGACTTTATCTTGAATATCCACAGAAAATAAAGATTCTGAGATATAATACATCTCTAAATCCATTCAGATGTCTGAAGACAGTAAGACATAGATGACAGTGGGAGGAATGCTAAGGGCTTATCAATCAACTCAGCAAGTGTTGACCAAATCTCCTCTGATCAACCACTGTGCTGGGCATTTGAGTGCTTATAAAGAGATATAAGGAGTGGTTTTAAATCTGGAGAGTTCCAAATCTATAAGGAGTCAACGTTAGATGTAAGGGTATAAAAGATAAGGGGCTTTCAACAACTGGCAGTCGAGTGAGCTGGCCTGCTGCCTCAGGACCACAGGGTGGTGGGGACTCATCGCCAAATCCATCCTCTTCATGAGCATTTTTCCACTCACAGCCATGGACAGGGACTGGGGACCAGGGACCTGGACCCAGCAACACCTTTCTCAGATGTCCCGGGCAAGGGGAGGGGATGGGTTCCTCACTTCCCATGCTGAGCCAGTTCCAGGCACTGCAATGCATTTCTATCCAAGTCTGACCACAGGCAGCCTCAGCCGATGCAAACATGTCGAGAAATTTTCACCATCATCTTCAGTCAGTATTACCACCTTTGTGCATGCATGAAGAAAGGTTTTATGTTTGCTTACTGGTTTTCCCTCCTCTTTCCCCTCACTGTTACCATAGCAAAGGAGCATCCAGAAATGAGACAAATAAAAATATGATAATATTTAGAATAAAAGATGAGGGACTTCCCTGGTGGTCCAGTGGTTAAGACACCACACTTCCACTGCAAGGGGCAAGAGTTCAATCCCTGGTCAGGGAACTAAGATCCCACATGCCACATGGCTTAGCCAAAAAGCAAAGTGGGTTTCCCTGGTGACTCAGTGGTAAAGAATCTGCCTGCCAATGCAGATAACATGGGTTCAATCCCTGATGCGAGGAGATCCCACGCGCCGAGGAGGATCTAAGCCTATGTGCCACAACTATTGAGCCTGTGCTCTAGAGACCGGGAGCTGCAACTACTGAGCCTATATGCCACAACTATTGAAGCTCATGCACCCTAGAGCCGGTGCTCCATAGCAAGAGAAGGCAGCACGGTGAGAAGCCTGCACACCACAACTAGAGAGTAGCCTGTGCTCCCGGCAACAGGAGAAAAAGCCCATGCAGCAGTGAAGACCCTCCACAGCCCAAAGACATAATAAAATTATTAAAAAAAAAAAGAATATTAAAGATGAAGTCACATGTATTATGGGCTTCCCAGGTGGCACTAATGATAAAGAAACTGCTTGACAGTGCAGGAGCCATAAGAGATGAGGGTTTGATCCATGGGTTGGGAAGATCCTCTGGAGGAGGGCATAGCATCCCACTCCAGTACTCTTACCTGGAGAATCCCATGGACAAGAAGAGCCTGGAGGAGGTACAAAGTGTCACAAAGAGTCGGACACAACTGAAGCAACTTAGCACATGCACAGCACATATTATAGTATTACCACCAACTAACTGATAAATTTAGGAAGTAGCTGATTTTATCAGGATGCTTTTCTGAGAGCTCACTATCATCCCCGTCTGAGCAGAGCTTGTGATACGAGTGTTAGCAGGAGACCTTCATGTGGGGCATGGTTTCCTATCATGATGCAATACCTCTGTTAAGTTTAATCTAACATTTACTTTTGTTTCAAGAGTGTGCTGGAGCTTTGGAAGAGGACTATCTATGAGCAGTATAAATCTCAAGAAAATTATAAAACTTTAGCCCGACTCATTCAGTAAAAGAGAGGGAAAAAATAAGAGAAATGAAAGAGAAGGTACTACTGAAACCACAGATATACAAAGTATCATAACGGTACTATGAATAACTATACACCAATAAAATTGACAGCCTAGGAGAAATGAACAAATTCCTAGGATTTATGGTCTCCTAAGGCTGAATCAGAAAAAAATAGAAAATATGAACAAACCAATTCTCAGGAATTAAGTTGAATAAGTTAAAAAAAAACTCCCAACAAGCAAAAGTCTAGGGTCACAAGGCTTCACAGGTGAATCCTACCAAACGCTTAAAGAGTTAATGGCCATCCTTCTCAAACTACTCCAAAAAATTTAAGAGGAAGGAGTGCTTCTGAACTCATTCTACCAGGCATCACCATGATACCAAAATCAGACACAAATATCACAAAAAAGGAAAATTACAGGCAAATATCACTGATAAACATAGATGCAAAAATCTTCAACAAAATATTAACAAATCAAATTCAACAATATAGTAAAAGGCTCATATACCACAGTCAAACTGGATTTATCCTAGATATGCAAAAAATGGTTTAATATCCACATATCAATCAATGTGATACACCACATTAATAGACTGAAAAGTAAAAATTATCATATCAGTAGATGCAGGAAAATCTTTTTTTGCCAAAAACAAAGTTTTTTGTCAAAAACTTTTTACGAAAGTCACATCCATGATAAAACTAATAAAATGGGCATGGGGAAACATACCTCAACACAATAAAGGTCACATATGACAAACCTACAACCAACATCACACTCAGTACTGAAACGCTGAAAACATTTTCTCTAAGAGCAAGAGCAAGACAAGAATGCTTACCATTACTACTTTTATTGAGCATAGTATTGGCAACCCTAGCCACAGAAATCAGAAAAGAAAAAGAATAAAAAGAATCCAAATTTGAAGGAAAGAAGTGACTGTCACTGTTTTCAGATAATAATATTATTTAGAGAAAATCCTAAAGATGCCACCAAAAATCTGTTAGAAGTAATAAATTAATTCAGTGAAGTTGTAGGATGCAAAATCAACTTACAGAAATGTGTTGTGTTTCTATACACTATAAATGAACTATCAGAGAAATGAAGAAAATAATCTCATTTACAATTGCATCAGAGAAAATAAAATACCTAGGAGTAAATCTAACCAAAGAGGGAAAAAACCTACACTCAGAAAACTGTAAGATATTGATTCAAAAAATGAAGACAACACAAACAAAACTATACTCTATGTATTGGAAATTTTTATATTGTTAAAATGACTATACTACTGAAGGCAACCTGCAGATTCAACACAATCATTATCAAAATACCAATAGCATTTTTCACAGAACCAGAACAAATCATTCTAAAATTTGAATGGAAACGCAAAATACCCTGAATAGCCAAAACAAATCTTGAGAAAGAAAAACAAAGTTGGAGGTATCATGTTCCCTGATTTCAAACTATACTACAAAGTTACAATAATCAAAGAGTATAGTACTGGCACCAAAACAGATACATAGATGAATGGAACTGAATAGAAATCCCCAAAGTAAAGCACATATGGTCAATTAATCTATGACACAGGAGGCAAGAATATGCAATAGGGAAAAGATAGGCTGTTCATAAACGGTGTTGGGAAAACTGGACAATTGCATGTGAAAGAATCAAACTGGACTACTTTCTTACACTATATGCAAAAAAAAATCCTCTAAATGAATTAAAGATTTAAATGTCAAAATGATCTGAAACCATAAAACTCCTAGAAGAAAGCAGGCAGTGTGCTGTTCGACATTGGTCTTAGCAGTATTTTTTAATATGTACCTGCAGACAAGAGGGGCTTCCCTTGTGGCTCAGCTGGTAAAGAATCCACCTGCAATGCAGGAGACCCAGGTTTGATCCCTGGGTTGGGAAGATCCCCTGGAGAAGGGAAAGGCTACTCACTCCAGTATTCTGGCCTGGAGAATTCCATGAACTATATATAGTCCGTGGGATCACAAAGAGTTGGACACAACTGAGCGACTTTCATTTTCACTTTCAGACAAGAGAAATAAAGCAAAATAAATGGGACTACATCAAACTATAAAGCTTTTGCACAGTGAAGAAAACTACCAACAAGACAAAAAGGCAGTCTGCTGAATAGGAGAAGACATTTGCAAATGTCCTGAGTCGCTAAGTTGTGTCCAACTCTTTGCAACACCATGGACTGTTGCCCGCTAAGCTCCTCTGTCCCTGGGGATTCTCCAGGCAAGAATACTGGAGTGGGTTGCCATGCCCTCCTCCAGGGAATCTTCCCAACCCAGGATCAATCATACGTCTCCCACATTGCAGGCTAATTCTTTACCAACTGAGCCACCAGGAAATAACACATCAAATAAGGGGTTAATATCCAAAATATACAAAGAACTTGTATAACTCAGCATTTGAAAAAACAATTTAAAATTGGGCAAAGGTCCTGAATAGTATTTTGCCAAAGAAGACATTTAGATGGTCAACAGACACATGAAAAGATGTTAAACATCAGGGAAATATAAGTCAAAACCACAATGAGATATCACCTTAGGCTTGTCAGAATGGCTGTTATCAAAAAGACAACAAATAAATATCGGCAAGGATTTAGAGAAAAGGGAACCCTCATGCGCTGCTGGTGAGAATGTAAATTGGTATAGCCACTATGGAAAACAGTATGGAAGTTTCTCAAAAAATTAAAAATAGAACTAACATGTAGTTCACCAATTCTACTTCTGGTTATTTTTTCAAAGAAACAAAAAGTCTAGTTCAAAAGATACATGCACCCCAGTGTTAACGGCAACATTGTTTATAATAGCCAAAATATGGAAACAACCCAAGTGTCCATCGACTGATGAATGGATAAGGAAGATGTGATATGTATGTGCAATGGAATATTACTTGGCCATAAAAAGAATGAAATCCGCCATCTGCAACAGTGTGGATAGACCTGGAGGGTATTGTGCCAAGTGAAATAAGTTGGGCAAAGAAAGACAATCATATGATTTCAACTGTATGTGGAACCTAAAAAATAAGAATGAACACAACAAAACCGAAGCACAGACACAGAAAACAAAGCTGTGGTTGCCAGAGGGTGGGGTGATGGGGGATAAGTGAAACAGTGAGGGAGATTAAGAGGTATTAACTTCCAGTCATAAAATAGAAAAATCCCAATGATGTGATGTACAGCATAAGAATGTACTCAATAACACTGTAATTACTTGTATGGTGACAGATTGTAGATAGACTTTACAAGGTGAACAGTTTATAATGCATAAAAGTATTAAATCTCTATGTTGTACACCCGAAACTAGTATAATATTATAAGTCAATTATACTTCAATTAAAAAATAATAACAAATCTCAAGAAAATAAGGAAATTGTGTTAGTCAATGCTCAGTTTTACTTTCAAGTAGCCATGTTCTTCTCTCTCCATCTTCTCTATGTGCAAACTTTGATTTCCTTTGCCTCATATTGACTCTTCCCCACAGACCACCTAAACTGCCATAGAGACTCACACTTTCAATATAATCCCTTGATATATAACAGATAAGATCCTCCCCTCCCTGATTCTGATTCAGAGGTTTCTATGTGTTCCAGTGGGTGTCAGCAGCCCAGCTTTAGACCGGTTACCACAGTTAGGAAAGGGAGTCAATTAAGACGGCTGAAATTGCATGTTTAAGAGAAGCATCTTCCAGAATGAGGTGATGTGATATCTTACTGCATCATGCATGTGGATGATAAATGCATGAGTGACACCCACATGCACCCCCCCTTTCCCAAGAGCTTTTCACATGATATCCTATTTAATTCTCAAAGCCTTATTGCCAAGTACTTCAGTTTTGCAGGTGAATAAATTAGCATTCAGAGAGAAAAATTAATTTTCCATGCTGATGAACCCACTGGGTGGTGGGGCTGAGATTCTAATACACCTCTGACTCTTAGTGGCACCTGCTTCCTGTGCCACTGCTGACAAGCACAGTTACTAAACTTCTGCTTTCAATAGTCTTCCTAGGACACTTGAGAGTTATTTTTCCCCATAATGATGTTTCCTAGGTCCAATCAAAGGTCTCCTCTAAGACTTTTCATCTTCCTTTAGCATGTACATTGATGGCTTATTTGAAACTTTTTCATGGGCTGCAGAGAAGTAAACTGTCAACCACATCTAATGGACCACTGCTCATCATATGTTTCTGTCACAGGAGGAGACAAGTGTGTGACTCCTAACTTCGGAAGGAAAAGGTGAACTTTCACCAAATGCATACACACATAACATGCTCACATATAATCACACTCAAATATACATACACACACTCACAAAGACACATGTATGAACACATAGTCACCTTTGAGAAGTCACCCCAATATCCTCTTGGACATGCATCTTCCTCCCCCCACATCTCATGGAGCCCGGGTCCAGGCACTATGTCATTTCTGTCTAGAGGAAAGAAGTCAGCGCACTCGTGCACATTGAGCTGGACACAACTGCATATTTCATTACGGAGCCTGAACAAGTCATTGCTTCGCTCAAAGGAATGGCATCCCAGGAGTGGAAAGCTACAGATGGACAAGGAGATCATTTTGATCAGGAGCTAGATCTTCCTTGTGCATAGCATCACACTACTTGGATTATGACTTATATGCCCTATGCAAAGTTGGTCCTGGATATGTGAAAATGACACTTGAAGGGCAACCTACCGTCCACATGCATGATGTGAGTGAGGAGGAATTTCCAAGTTCAACTGGTGTGCAGCTTTCCAGAACCATGAGATTACACATGGCTGAGTCCCTGGAGGGCTGTGGCATCATTACACCATCCATCCATCCATCCATATTAACCAAGCTCCTACTATGTGCAAGGAAATGCTATATTTTTAGGTAAGCAAATAAGAGGAGAAGAATTAGAGGTACAGTAGTCATAACAGGTTGAACTGTGCTGCATGAACAACATCAAATTTTCATTAGTTTAAAACTTTAAAGATTTGTTCGTCACTCATGCTACATGTTCATCATGAGTCATTGCAGGTAGAGCAGCCATCAGCGTAAATGGTGGCAGTTGCTATGCCAAAAAGAAAGAGAGTCCTTGAGAGTTTCACACTGGCAATTAAATGCTTTGATTGGATGGGCATGTGTAATTTTCATTCAAAACTCATTTGAAGTGCAGTCCTTCCTTGTTTGCGGAAGGGTGATAAGCAGACATACATGGTGAACATCACTGTGACATCACATTGGGACTATCTCTTTTATCGGGGTTTTGTCCTCCAACTTTTTCCAGGCTTGCTCCTGGCTCAGACCTGGAGTGTGGCACATGGAGCATCTTTATTCACCTGTAGTTTTGTCCTAGGGCCCTTTCTATGGAGAATGAGACTTGACATTGCCTCTTCCCTGTATCCACCATCCTGTAAGGACCAGATAACAAATCCTTATTGAGATCTATAGATAAAGAGTCACTCACTTGTGATGGAAACTTTAGCAATGCCCCACCACCCACTCTTGTGGTATAGGATTTCCTGAGATGCTCCTGAGAAACTACTTCTTACTGGCGGACAGGTGCTGTCAGGTGACTAGGATGATCATATATATGGAACAATCTTCCAATGACTATGGACTTTCCTTAAAGCAGGCAGTTCATCTGCAAGGAAGGAGATGAATTTGCAAATCTGAAAAGTTTGCAATTGTCACTTTTTTTAGTTCACATCACAATACTCGGTTTTATGTTTCTATAGAGCACTAGTTTAAAAAAAAATATGTCACTTACATGGAATACCACATAAAGGGAGGCGGACTTGAGACTGAACATCATGGGACTTTATGTCCTAATGCTCTCCAGTATTTTGGTTGAAGTTTTTGATTCGCAGGTTTGGTGTGGGCCCTCCTTCCATGGAAGGCAGCACAGGAGGTGCTAAGCCTAATATCTCTGGAAGATATTTCCTCTTGGCTGAACAATGGCTTTGGCCAATCTTGTATAGGATATGTGTGTGAAAAGCATAAATCCTTGTCCACACTGTTTAGGGTTAATTACTTTATTGTGTTCATAATACCCATTTATTTTATATAAATGATGTCAGTAGTTTATACTCTTCTTTTTTTAATATTAATTTATTTTTGGCTATATCAGGTCTCAGTTGCCACATGCACGATCTTCATTGTGGCACAAGGGCTTCTCTCTAGTTGTGGCATGCGGGCTTCAGAGTGCATGGGCTCTATGGCTGTAGCTCATGGGCTTAGTTACTCTGCAGCATGTGGGCTCTTAGTTCCCCATCCAGGGATCAAACCCACACCCCTGCACTGGAAGGCAGATTGTTAACCACTGGACCATCAGGGAAGTCCCTATACTCTCCTTTTACCTTCCGCACCACGGTGGGAAGAACCACGGCCCAGGTACATGTAGGTTCCATCTGCAAACACTACTTGCCCCCGAGTCTTGGTCAAGCCATCTAACATCTGTCGAGACTCAGGGTTCTCCTCGGATCAATGACATCATAACGCTTAGCCCTCGGGGCTGTGGGGAGGGTTAGCAAGGATGACAGCTGGTCTGTGTGGGGTGGATTTCCATTCATCTTCCTGAAAAGGAGCAGGACCCTATGGTCCTTGCCCCTCCATGTCCTTTGCCTGCCTTTTTGCCTGTGGAAAAACTTCAGTCAAATAGTAAGTTTAATTAGAGAAGTGAGAAAATGCAGAAGCAAAGTAAAACCAGACAAAATAATAATAGTTTAACCAGTAAGCATCGTCAAGGGCCTTCAGTTCCTTCTCAAGGGCTAAAGATAATATTCTGAGCCATATCCTGTGAGCTGTCTTATAGAGACTGAAACCCCCACCAGGTAGAATAAATTAACTACATGATGACCAGACTGTAGCCATGATATTGACTGCCACAATTCCAAGAAATGGGGACAAACTGATCCTAGAACTGATGATTAACTGTACTTAAAACAATCAAGAAAACATTGCTCAGAACACTAGTGACCAATTTCAGTATGACTGTCAGAGCTGACTGTGCTGTTTCTGCATGTAGCCTTCTCCCTTTGTCTGTAAAAGCTCTTGCCCACTGATTGTCACCAGGGGGTTGGAGGGGGTCGGCCTTTGGACCTGAGTTTGCACTACCCCCACCCCCACCCCAGTCGCCAGCATCCAAAATAAACCAAACTTTCCTTTCCACCAACCTTGCCTCTTCATTGGCTTTTGAGTGGCAAGCAGCCAAACCCTCGCTTTCAGTAACATTACCTGTGGCCCTGGCCTGAGAGGTATGGAGGCTGTGGGAGCCCCGAGGTGATCCAGAGTCTCTCTTTGTCCATTTCCTCAGGAGACAAGACCAACTTTACCTGCCCGGAGTCAGGAACCTGGCTGGGATTCTTGGGCAGCAGTTGGTTTTATTCTTACATGCTTTTCACCTGCCCAGGATTTGGGTGTGTGGTTTTTAAAACATTTTTGGAGATTAAGCAGGAGTACTATACAAGACACTATACATGTGCAAAGCTCCAAGAACTGAGAGAAATCCGTTTACTGTCATGTTTCATGGTGAAATATCAATGTTTTCCCACTGAAGTCAGGAAAACATATTAAAGGTGCCTAATGACACTGACACGAACAAGTTTTGATGGAGGATCTGGGTAATGCGTGGCACAAGAAAAAAAGGTAGAATACTGCAAAGGAAAAGATGCAATCATTCATATGTACAGAATAGATAATTGTCTACTTGCATGCATGCTAAGATGCTTCAGTCGTGTCTGCCTCTGTGCAACCGTATGGACTTCTGCCAGGCTTCTCTGTCCATGGGATTCTCCAGGCAAGAATACTGGAGTGGATTGCTGTGCCCTCCTCCAGGGGATCTTCCCAACGCAGGGATTGAACCCGTGTCTCTCCTCCTAGCATTGGCAGGCATGTTCTTTACCACCAATTGGAAAGCCCAATTGTCTACATAGAAAACCTAATAACAAACATCACAAATCATAAGGACATAAAGAAAAATTCAGTATAAAAAATCAAGATTGTCCTAATTATTAGCAGTAATCATTAGAAGATTCAATGCAAAAGTAATTTTCCATTTACAATAGCAGTGAGATTTTAACATACTTGACTGAGCCTAATTAATGTGCGAGATCTTTACAAGGATGATGGCACATCCCTGCAAGACACCAAAACGCCCTGGCAGGAGTGAGCAGAGATTTGCTGTGTCCCTAAATAGGAAGCCTCAACATTATGTGGCTGACTTTCTTCCATTTTTTTGTACTGAACCTGCATCTACATGTTCAGTACAACACCAACCAAAAGCTCATCATAGATTTTTAGAGATATGACAAAATTCATCTTGAAGAGAAATGGCAAGAACAGTAAAGATAAGAAGTGTTAGTCACTCAGTTGTGTCTGACCCTTTGTGACCCCAGGGACTGTAGCCCACCAGGCTTCTCTGTCCATGGAATTTTCCAGGCAAGAATACTGGAGTGGGTAGCCATTGCCTTCTCCAGAGGATCTTCTGACCCAGGGATTGAACCCGGGTCTCCTGCATTGCGGGGCTTCCCTGGTGGCTCACCTAGTAAAGAATCCACATGTAATGCAGGAGACCCCCCGATTCAATTCCTGAGCTGGGAAGTTCCCCTGGAGAAGGGATAGGCTATGGACTCCACTATTCTTGGGCTTCCCTGGTAGCTCAGCTGGTAAAGAATCCACCTGCAATGTGGGAGACCCTAGGTTGATTCCTAGGTCAGGAAGACCCTCTGGAGAAGGAATAGTCTACCCACTCCAGTATTCTTGCCTGGAGAATCCCCATGGACAGAGGAGCCTGGCGGAGTACAGTCCATAGGGTCGCAAAGAGTCAGACACGACTGAATGACTAAGCAAAGCACAGCACTCCTGCACTGCAGGCAGATTCTTTACCATCTGAGCCAACAGATGGAAGCCCCCCCAAACATAAGAAAGGAAGAAGAAAAAGAGGGAGGTGGGGGAGAGGGAAAAGGGGGAGAATGGGGAGGAAGAGGGGGGAAGCGGTGATTCTCTCTCCAGGTTGGGCACGTAACAAAAGTACATAAAAAGGAGTGATGGAGCTGACTGAGTAGAGCAAACAGATCAAACAATCATAGTGAAAAGTCCAGAAATATTCATTAGCATACCTGACATTAATATAAAAAAAAAGGATATGTATGGAATCCTCAGGGATCGATGGCATTAAGTGGTGTTGAGACACTTGTCTACCATTATGAAAGAAAAATAAAATTAATCTTCAGCCTCACACCATTTCCCAAAGTGATTTCATGTGAATTTCAGACCTAAATGTAAAACAAAACTATAAAAGCATTGGACAAAATATAAGAAAGCGTTAACTTGGAGAGACAAAAGACCTCAAACAAGACATAGAAAATGCAAAGGTTAAAATAAAGAACACATAAGCTTGACTACCTCAAAATTTAAAATCCCTATGAGACTCAAGATACAGTTAAGAATTACCCACAGACTTGGAGAAAACACTCACACCATACAAAAGAAAGGATCACAGATAGAATATTTCATCCCCTCCATATAGTAATATGAAAAAGATAAGATAAGCAACTGGTAGAAATTCAGGCAAAGGATATAAACACACAATTCATGAGAGAGAAATTACAAATGATCCACAGACATGAAAAATCCTCAGCTCAGTAGGAATGAGGGGAAAACACGTTAAAACAAGATACCCTTTCTCACCTATTTGGTTGGCAAACATAAGCAGGACTGACAATAGTATTAACAGAGATGTGTGGAAACAGGATTCCTATGTGCTGCTGGTGAGAATGTAGTTTGGATGGGTTTTTGTGGAGAGGAATCTGGGCACATCTATTGCACAAAGACTTCACATGCCCTGGCTTCTCCACCTCCCAGATGTAACCTGGAGAAATGCCTGTGTGTGTGCAAAGGGGACGAGAGACAGAGCATTCTCCACGATGTTCCCTGAAGGAGTCAGAGCTCGGAGGAAAAATTAAATGCCTTGCAGTGGAGATTTGATTCAGTGCAGAGGAATCGGTTGGTTATAGTTCACAGAGCCTCAGAAGCCTGGGGGAGGGTTTCCAGGCTGACCGCTTTGCTGTAAAAGGGTGTGTGGGATAGTGGGGTTATCAGGGAGGGGCATGCAGCTGCCCACCCCCCAACTATGATGCAGTGAAGCTGGGTCAGGGGGTCTTTAAGTCTCACAAGGTGGTCATCACTGCAGGATGGACAGAAAATCTCAGGGAAGTAGTGCCTGTCCTTCCCTGGCTCTGCCAGACCAGCCCAGTGGGTAGTACCCTGACTTGTCAGTGCTTGCACCATACCGATCCTTATGGTATTAGGTTTATGGGGTTCTCTCACCTTTCATGAGGATTAGCTGATGTTGGACTTCAGAGACACAGGGTGGAGGCTGTGGAGACATGGCTGCCAGGTTCACGAGGAGAGTGCATCCTGCCCACGGGGCACTGCAGCCCGGTTCAGCGTGGTCCCCGTTCCTCCCTTATTTCCCGCACGTTGAAAACATGCCTCCCCACCCAGGAGGCTGCAGGGGTCCTCTCCCCTTGCTGGTCCTGGGCCTCAAACACATCAACCTCTAAAGTTTGCCACCGAGAGAGGTTGTTGAGTATTTTTAGATTCCTCTCTCTGAATGCAGGTGAAATTTTAATGAGCAAGATGGGTGATGCATGGGGTATTGTGTGATGTGGACAGGAGAAACTACCCCTCTGCTAAGCGAGCTCTGGGCTTTCATACACACATCAGATCGATGCTGGGAAAACAAACACAGGCACCAGGCATCCTGGGGACCCATTCTGGGGGAGAATCCACAGCAGGAAATGCTGCACTAATTAGCAGAGGAAACCACGCTGGTCTGTCCTCAGGGGTCCCTCAGGAGGCTTTGTGGAAAGGACCTGGGGCATGATGCGTTACATGACTGAGTGGGAACCCCCTAGGGTTCTGAGCACAGGCCCCCCACAGGGGAAGACACAGGGGTTGCTGAGCCCCTAAAGTTTTGCTACTCAAACTGGGGGTCTGTGGACCAGCAGCATCTACATCACCAGCAGCTCGTTATGACTGCAGACTCCCAGGCTCTCCCTCCACATCTGCCCTTTGGTTAGATTAGAACCCTGAGCATGCTCAGGACACATGCTGCCCAGGGCAGAGATCACACTTCCCAGCCTCCTTTGCAGCCTCAGAGGCCGTCTGACCAGTGGATTTGAGTTCTAACCAATGCACTATGAGCAGAGGTCACAGGAGCAATTTGCAGGATACCCTGAGAGGATGGAGAGGAGCCCTCCTCTCGCATTTATCCCATTCAATGGCTGAACGAGGCCCAGTCAGCTTCTTATCCAGCCAGGCCCAGGAGGACCAAGGGGAAAAGGAGATTTTGTGAGCTTTGGAGACATATAACATGTTTCTCATGTGGTGATCAATTAGATCCATGTGGCTGGGCTTCCAAAGCTGTGAAATAGGGGTGATGATAGTGATGATGGTGGTGATGATGGTGATGGTTAAGATGGTGCCTTTTGCCAGGGAGATGAGCAGTTGTGATGAGGTAATGGCACAGCTTGGAGCATGCTTTGTGCTACTATTTTCATTGTTATTATCTTTTCCCATTCTTGGCGGAGCTTTCCCCGTCCTCTCCTGGGCCCCTGGTTATAAGGCAGGAAATGAGCTCCCTTTCAGAAACCTCCCTTCCCAGCTTGTCCTCAGCAGGAGACCCCTCCAGAAGGCTTGAATGTCCCCAGGCAAGAAGAAGACACAGGTGGGTCCCCCAAGGGCCTCACTGAGCCTGGGATCCTGGGAGGCTCACTGACAAAGCAAACCCTGTTTCCTGCACTAGCACCAAGATCAGTGGTTACTGTAGTTCTCGGCTGAGGGGAATCAGGAATGGACAGCAGTGGCAAGTGCTGGGATACTATGTTAATGTGGTTGATGTGCCCACCTCCTGGGGAACTGCTGGGGGATGCATCAGAGCTGCCCCTGCAAGGAGGTGGGGCTGGCATCCCCCGGCTGTCTGTCTACACTCTAAAGCACATTAGCCTGGATCTGGAGGTAGAAATTTCATAGACCCCCTGCATTCAATACCTGGGGGACGGGCATCTTTCCTCGTGTTTAATTGGATTCTCCCATCCTTCTCTGTGAATGTCTATTCCTAGCATCCGCCTACTTCTTTGTCAGGTTTTCTCTGCTTATTATTGATTGGTGGAAGCCCCTTAGATGGTTCTGTGCCAAAACCTTTGTCTATGAAACACGACAAACGTCCTTCCTCATCTGCCCTGTGTCTTTGCCCTTGTGTAGAGGGTGGCGGTCTCCTCAGGGGTCTACAGTTAATCATGAGCTCTGTGAAATGAGTTTTCTCACCTGCCCCTTCACTCTGCTCTCTCCAACAACCAATGGACGTTTCTCAACTAAATTGAATTCAGGGCGAGGCTTTGGAGAACCAGAGAACAGTCAGGAGAAAGAAAGTCTAATAACACAATTTTCCTGGCAGTTTCTGTTTTGACACATTTCCCCAGGAGACGGATTCAAGCTGGAGGCATTTGTAACCAGGCTGATCTTTGCCCGGAGACTGGGAGACACCCGTCCCTGCAGGGGTCCCTGCCCCTCCCAGTGGAGGTGAAAGGCTGGAGGTGGAGCTTAGGGGAATCTTTGAAGACCCCCAGGCACATAGGCTCTGGAGTCAGAGCTGGGGCATTTAGGGGGAGCCCGAAGACCCCAGCTATTTTCTGGGCCATGACCTCCCTGCTCCGGGCTGCCCCTCACTGAGCATCCTGCTGTAGGGGTCCAGGTCTGGAGGAGCGGCCCCTGGACACATGTGGTTCTGGGGGTGTCTCAGCGTTCAGGTCTCTCCTAAGGAACTGGGGGAGCAGCAGTCCTTCCCCCTCCTGCCTGGGCCCCGTCTCTGTGGGATGAATAATGCGTTTCTCTGAAGCCTGTGATGAATGGTGAGGGCAGAGCATTTGTCCTGGGCCGTGAGCGGATTTACTCCCCTACGTGCTCATGAGGGGACCTGACAGAGAGCTGTGAGCTGGGCCTCCTGTGGGTGCTGGGGGTGGGATGGGGAGAACCAGGAGCCCCCAGGGGTCCGCACAGAGCAGGGGAGCTGGTGGCCATCGGAGCCAGTGTGCGTGTCCCCTGAGGGCTGCCCTCGCCCCCAGGGGTCCCCGTGCCCCTACACCTCCTGGTTCCATGCCTGGGGGCCCCTCCACCTCCCACAGGCTGGCCTTCCCCCAAAGTCAGCTTCCAGGGGAGCCTCGGATATGACCTTCCTCATTCAGGTGGTTTCCTGTATGACTCAAATGTTCATATTTGTGTCTAAACTATTGTTGTAAATATAAAAACGAGTGGTAAAATTTATACTAACAACCTAAAATTTTAATTGTATTTACATACATAAAATAGCAGATGAAAAAGCCCATGGCAAGTCTAGAGTGACCATGGAAGAAAGAAAGAGATCATATTTCAGTCCCAGTAACAGCGCTTCTTCCTGATTCTGGAACAAGGGGCTCTGCAGTTCACCTTGCTCTGGGTCCACAAATCTTGCCCTTGACTCCCCTTGAGAGCCCCTGGGGGGTTGCTGTGTCTGCAGGCTCACCCTCACCCCCAGACCAGCACCAGGCTCTCTGAGGGGGAGGGCACCAGTCCATGCCTGAACTGTGTCCCTGGAGACCCCACTTCTCTGAGGTCAGCTCTGCTTGCTCTGGGGCTTGGGGGATCATCTAGGCTGCTGGGGAAAAGCTCTGCTGTTTGGAGCGAGTGTGACCCTCAGCAGGGGCTGGGGGACTGAGGACGAGGTGACTGGGGGAGGTCTTAGAACAGGGGTCCCAGGGACAACTCCAATCCCCTCTCCTTGTGCTGAGGCCTCTGTGGGGCCCCAGGACAGCAGGTCCCTAGAAGACAGTGTGATCCTGCAGGAAGTGTGGGGAGGCCCTTGCAGAGTCCTGACAAGCTGCCCCTCCCCCTGCTGAGAACACCCCCATCCCCAAGGGCAGTTTGAGCCAAGGGCAGCACTGAGCCCAGATCTGTGGACATGAATGAGCAGAGAAGCCGGGAGCATCTGTCCTGGGGTTCATGCTGTCCTGTCCCTAGGATGGATGCTCAAGGACAAATTGGAATCATCTCCCAGAGTAGTTCTCAGCAGGGAGCACCCTCCCAAGCTCCTGCCAATCACACAGGGTTTAGAAAGAAATTCATGAATTAAAACATTCAACAAGCTATAAGTCACGCATGTGATGCCCAACGAATTGAAAAGAAAATCTTGAAAAATGCAGGCCTTACTTCATTCTGTGCCATAAAAACGAATGTGCTGCTCAGGCTTATAAATTTTTGGAAAGGGATTTTTGTCAAAAAATCAGAAACACTCTCTGCTCTCACAGCTGTGACACAAAATCACAGCCTCCTCTAACCAGGAGAGACTCCCCTTGGTCATTGGAGATGCCCAGGGACCTTCACCTGTGGGACCACGTGGGACCCTCAGCATTGAGGGCTTGGATGGTCCCAGAGCTGGGGTGGACTGAATTTAAGAGGATCCCTGGAATTCCAGAATTCATAGACAAGCTTATTGATCATGGAGAAGCCAGAGGTGAAACAGCAGGAAAATGAGGAGTCGACAGGTGACAGAGGGTGTCGCACTCTGGAGAACCAGGAAGATGGGTCTTGTCCAGTCTTCAATGTGTGAGTTCTTCCCACTCCCATGTACATGCCAGCTGTCCTTTGTGTCTGTAGAAAGATTTATTGTGAAGAATTGGAGCAGGTACTTATGGAGGCCTGTACATCCGAAATCTGCAGGGTGGGCTGGAGACCCAGGAGAGCTGATGGTGAAGTCCCAGTCTGAAGGCCATCTGCTGCAGAATTCCCCTTTGACCTTGGGGAGGTCAGTCTTTTGTTGTATTCAGGGCATCACCTGACTGGATGAGGCCCACCCACACTAGGGAGGACAATCTGCTTTACTCAGTATCCACTGATTCAAATGTCAATCTCATCTAGAAACACCCTCACAGAACATCAACCAACTACCTGGGCACCATAGCCCTGCCAGGTTGACACATAAAACCACCCCTCACAGCCCCTCTCTCACACGTGCCCAGGCCATCCGTGTCTGATGTCTCTACTGGGGAAGCTGTCCTGATGTGAACTCAGGACCAGGGGTAGGAAGGATGCAGGTGTGTGGAGGGTGGAGGGTAGGGTTGTTCCTGGCCTCAAAGTGTGAGCAAAGCAACATTACAGCATAGCAGTGTCCTGCTGGGGGTCCACAGGAAGGTCTGGGGTGAACCAGGCCAGTGAAGAGGGCTGGGGCAGACATGGGGTGGAGCTCACGAATGGGGAGTCCTAGTGAACGTCAGCTCCTTCAGGGCCAGCAGAAGGGCCCCTTCCCAGGTGCAGTTCTCTGCCCTCCCCTCGGTTCATGGGGGTATGATTCTTTGTGTCCACTCAACCCCTGAGTGGTGAGGGCTCATCTACCTACCATGAGGGAAGCTTGTGGAGGAGGCAGGTGACGCATAGGAGCCTATTCGAGTCAGGCCATATCTGTGTTAGAACCTGGGGAAGCCAGGGAGCTCTCATCCCACTACCCAGGACCCCAGAAGGTTGTGGCTGGAGTGGCTGCCACCACCTCATCACCTCGGGGATTTTTCAAACTTATTAACAAGCTTTGGACAAGTAAATTGTGTTTTCTTTCATAATGACAAACATTAAAGCCCATTATAAAAGTGGAATAGAGTCAATGTCCCATTGTGGAGGAGAAAAGATGACCGTTTAGACTTTCTGTAATAACCAAGAGTATATAAACAAATATCATAATGATCTGAAAACTGCATTGTGCTGAGAGCATCGCTTATTTCCAGCTGCGGCCGTTCCCACTCCAGAGAGAATCCCCCCCACCCCCGACTGGTAACTGGCTGCTGAGGAGACCTCTGTGGTCCCTGCCTGAGAATTTACAAGGTCACTGTCACAAGCTGCTCATCCACCCCGTGGTATACATGGGGTGAGCATGGAAGTGTTTAATGGACCTGCTAAGTGTCCATTAAATAGCATCAGCTCTCTCTGCATCACTTGCCTTGGAGTAATTTTAATAACATGCTAAGTAGGTAAAGCAAGTGGAGAAATGAGCTACTTCCTGCTCCCCTCCCATCAGCTGCCCCCACAGCAGCACTGAAGTCTTCATTAAATCCGTAGCTCTGGAATGCACTGAGAATAAAATCCAAACTCCTCCTCAGGACACACTGCCTTCCCCACCTCCCACATCTTCCTCCTCCCACCCCCTCCCGGCCACACTGGCCTTCTGTCCCTGAGCCCCTGGGTCCCCGGCCTCAGGGCCTTTGCACATGCTCTTCCCTCCGTCTGGAGCACTCTTCCTGCCAGTGGTCAGCTGGCTCCTCCTCACAGTACAGGTCTCCCTCGGAGGAGCCTCAGACCAGCCAGGACAGAGACCCTGTTCTGCCCCTGCCCAGCCCCCTAGAGCATTGTTGTCTTTCATTTCTCAGCCCTAGCACTGTGGATTTATCTAATGTCTGCATGCATGCTCAGTTGCTTCAATCATGTCCAACTCTTTGTGAACCTATGAAATATAGCCTGACAGGTTCCTCTGTCCATAGGATTTTCCAGGCAAGAATACTGGAATGGATTGCCACGCTCTCCTCCAGGGAATCTTCCTGCCCTGGATACCGAACCCACGTCTGCTGTGTCTCTTGCATTGCAACAATTCTTTACCCACTGAGCCACCTGAAAACCCTATCTAATGTCTCCATGTATTCATTTACACAGTGTCCCTCTACCTGTCCTGGAGTAAAATAGCATAGCAGGTGCGGCAGCCGGTGTTTGTTGAGCAAATGAACATGGGCCTTGTTCAAGGTGATGGTGGGTTGTGGAGAGGTCAGTTACCAGGTCCAACTTAAATATTAAGGCAAGCAGAGGAGGAGAATCTAAGGTCACAGATTCACAGGTGGACCCAGAAAGACTGTTTCAACTGACATTTACAGCATATCACAAACAGCAGGATATTAATTATCAAACTATATCTAACTCATTTTACCTTTAGGCAAAGCCAGAAATCAGGCTTTGCAGTCACCTGTCCTTCTGTAAATTGCATTTTTAAGACAGCTCCCGAGAGCAAGTGAAAGCTCTGTCCCCCATCACGTTCCTGTCGCTCTGACCTCCACCCCCAGTTCTGAGCTCGTGCTTCAGTCCACCCGGGATCTGAGCCCTGTACACAGGACAACAGGTGGGACCAGGACTTCTCACAGATGTGCGCCCGCCCTCCTGGACTCATGAGAACCATTCCTGCCGCATCGTGATCACCACCCCAGAGCTCTGGTGTGAAAACCCTGCAGGAACCGCACAGCCCAGCTGGGCTCATGTGCACCTGTCCTTCAGGCTTCCCTTCGGGTGGCACTAGTGGTAAAGAATCCACCTGCCAAAGCAGGACACAAGAGACGCAGGTTGGAAATGGCAACCTGCTCCAGTATTCTTGCCTGGAAAATTCCGTGGACAGAGAAGCCTGACGGGCTACAGTCCATAGTGTCACAAAGAGTCAGACACGACTGAGTGACTGAGCACACACTTGTCCTTCTTTGGCCCTCTTTTCTTGGCACAGCCTCCTTGCCTCCATTGAACCCACGACTGGCGCCGACAGCCCTTCCTTCCAGGCACGTGGGCTCCACTACAGCATCAGACCCGACTTCCTGCTGTGCCTCTTGACCAAAAGGGACCCTTCACCCACCAGCTGCCAGGAGAGCCATTATTTCCTCAAATAAATACCCTGCACCTGGAACCACCCTGCACCCTCACTTTCCTCAGCAGGAATGTTGAAGCCGAGACCCTCTCCCTCCACAGCAGCTGTGCAGGCTCTGGGCTCCTGCACCTCTGAGCCACCCTGCCTCTCCCAGGGGTGCATTCGCGGCCAGGACTGGAGTAGCCCTGGGGCAGGTGAGCGTGGCTGGTGCAGGTTTGCCTGTGGAACAAGAAGCACTGCCCTTAAGAGGGATGGATGCTCTTCTGTTCTCCGTAGTGTCCACCCACCCCCATGACTCACCTCCATGCACCTGTACTCCTCACATTCCTGTCTGACACGTGAGTTCATGGCCCTGCCCTCAATCATTGTGGGCAGCTGTGGGTTGGAGCTGGATGTGAGGGACTGAGCTGCCTGGAAGTGAGGGTCCCACACTTTGTGTCATCCTGGCAAGACCCCCCTGCTCCCAGGGCTCTGAGCCTCCTAGATGGTTTTGGGTAAATTAGAAATGGACCCTTCCTCAGACTTGTTACTGCCATCTGCTGGGAAACCATCCCAGTGTGTGTATAACTCCTGCATGAATGTGGTGTGAGCTGTGCTGCTTGAGTGAAGCAGTGCACAACCTGAACAACAGCACCTGGAAGCCCCGCATCCTCCTCTTCCGTGCCCCCTCCTCCTTCATTCTTCCCCAGAGTTCCAATCACCAGCTGATATTGTATATTTTATCTAATAAATGTCTGTTTCACCTTTTGAATATATTCTCCATGAGAGCTGAGAGTTTGGTCTGTTTTATTCAAGATTGTGTTTCCAGAGAATAAAACTGTCTAACATAAAGTAGGGACTCAACAAATATGTATTGAGTAAATGAATGAATGAATGCAGGAATGAGTTCTCCTTCCTTCTTTCCCCTGTGCACCCTCCAGTGTCACCAGCAGAGACAGTGAGCAGAGGTCACTGAGTTATGTGCTGCCCTGAGCAGCCTCAGAGGTCTCAGGCTTGGTCCAGGGGAGATGCTCAGAGCAAATTTGGGGCTAATTCCTCTGTTTGTAGAAGCTGCATCTGGGCACAGCTGCCAGGGACTCAATTATGCTATTTAGTGAAGATAAAGAAAATGAGATGAGTTAGGTTAGCAGGTAACTGCTTGAATGACTGCACAGCTGCCAAGGAGCCACTAGTGAAAAGTCAAGCTTTGACAGAAGTTTTGACTTCTGTAGAATTAAATGTTTACATTGAATATTAAATTCCTGAGAAGTGGAGGTGGGCTGGGAGCGGTGGTGCCTGAGGGAGGAAATCACTTCCTAATTAGATGGAAGGAGGCTGATTCCATCTCGCAGGATCCAATTCTGATAATATAACCTCCATAACATAACCTCCGCCCCATGATCTGGCGACTCTGTGAAACTCCAGAGAAAGCAATAGTTTATCTTCATTGCTTTAAAGATGATAAAATGTATAAAACTTCCCACTTCTGCTCCAGTGAAGAGTCAGTGAGCTCAGGGGTCTGTCACCTCCTCCCAGGTGTATCCTAAGGCTTTTGCACACACAGGATAGGGGTGTTAACCCAGCAGTTGTCGGCGCTCAGACAGTCGTTGAGGGACAATCACACCCAAACTGACTTTAACCCCAGGAGCTCTGCTCACATGACTGAAGCTGCAGGGGCAGGTGGGGGCCAGATTCCAGTCGGCAGGTCCTGGGGTTCAAGGGACATTGTTACCAGGTCTCCCTGAATCAGACACTCTCTCTGTCTCCTGTGAGTCCTCATCCAGGGAGCCTCTCCCCTCCTGGAGTACAACATCCACTCCCAGCTCAGGACTCATATGCTCTCTGCTGACCCTCCTTCCCATTGTTCCAGACCCTGGGGTCCCACATCACATGCCCAGTGCAACAGTTCCCCATCCTGAACCCCTCCCTGTGATCTGGGCCCTGGGGCCACTCTGGAGCCTGGCAGCAGACATGGGGGTAACAGTGCCACCCCTAGGTCCACATGCCAGACAGGAGGGGGACTGCCTCCAGGGATGGTGGGAGTGGACGGTGCTCACAAACCGGGAGACTCCAGCACCCAGCCCCAAGGTGAGCAAATAGGGCTCCCAACAGGTGACTGAGCTGCTGGACCACACGGCTGACAGGAAGCAGAACTGGGGTCCCAGGGGCTTCCATCTGTCTGTTTGTCTGCCTACAGGGCCTTGTCCTCACCGCTCCCCCCCCCAGGCTGTGTGTGCAGTGGCCCCTCCCACTTGAGCATCTCTCCTGCTTCCTGAGTTGGAGGTAAGATGTCATGTGGATGTTCTGTGTAAGTGAAGGGAAATGATGACAGGGACTCAGATGGCAGCTCCCGATTGACTGCTGTGCAGGCCGAGAGGGAAGTGGAAGGCACAGCAGGGACTTGGAAACAGAAATTCAATAAGGATGCTGATTATAAAGGCGGGAGACAGCTGAGAGAAGACACCCTGAGGGACTGGGTCTCCATCAAGTCCAGAAGGTCAGGCACAGGCGTCCAAAGTCCTCTCCGTGAGCAGCCACCCAGGAGGTCATGCCAGCAGGTCATGCCAGCACCTGTGACACGCTGTCACCAGGGAAGCTCATCAGAGACTCGGTGCCCAGAGTTACACTGGAGGCTGGCCCAGTAGCCACCCTCTGCTTGGCATGTCCTCAAATCCCAGACCAGGAAGAGAAGCAGGTGCCCAGCATCAACCATGTTGTCTTCACAACAGTTTAGATGAGGCGATGGGGATGGGGGAAGTCCTCTTTAGCACTGAGTAAAAATTCACATCCATATTGGGAACTCTCCACGGTCCTGCTCCCAGACCCTCACCCAAGACAACTTTGCCAGCAGCCTTTCTAAGAATTGTGGTTCATATGCCAGGTTAACTCTTTTCTGTACATTTTCTCACCGGGCTGCTCAGGGAGCAAGATGGAGGTCTAGAGAGTTCACAGGCCTTCCCATGAGGGGAACCTGCTGAGAGTTAGCGCATCCAGAGATGAGGACAGGAGGGAGGAAGAGGAAGACACCACCTGACTCCCCACAGAAAAGTCAGCTTAAAAACAGCACACGGTCCACAACCTTTATGAGATGGTTACAACTGGGTGAATAGACACGAAACATATGGAGATGTCATTGTGACATGGATGAGATAAAGCAGCAGCGAGGTTTGTAAAGAAGTAGGGTTTTCGTGGCTGATTCATGTCAATGTATGGCAAAAACCACCACAATATTATAAAATAGTTAGCCCCCAACTAAAATACAAAAATTTATTTAAAAAAAAAAGAAGTAGGGTTTTTGTAGGTGACTGGAGGTAAGGTGTTATCAGTTTAAAATACACGGTTATGTCTATAAGATGTCTTCTGTAATACCCTTGGTAACCACTCAGAAAATACCTATGGAGGATGCACACCAAAAAATGAGAAAGAAATCAAACATATCACTATATGAAAAACAAAACACAATGGAAGGCAGTAAGAGAGGAAATTCACTAAAGACATACAGAAAACAATGTATAATGGCAATAGAAAGTTCTTCCCCATCAGTAATTTACATGTAATTTAATTACATGTAAACGGGTTAAACTCCCCAGTCAAAACATATTGCGTGGCTGATGAATAAACAAACAAGATCCAAGTGTATGCTGCCTACAAGAGTCTCACTTAATACACAAGGATGGGGACTTCCCTGGTGGTCCAGTGGATAAGATTCTGAGCTTCCAGTGCAGGGGACATGGGTTTGATCCCTGGTCAAAGAACTGAGTTCGCATGAGTCATGCGATGTAGCCAAAAAAAAAAAAAAATAGACTCAGGGACAGACACAGGCTTAAAGTAAAAAGATGGAAACAGATTCCCCACCAAACAGTGACCAGAAGTGAGCAGGGGGAGCTATACTTATACCTGATCTCACATTATAGCCTTTAAGTAAATACAGTCACAAGAAACAAAGAATATTGTATGATGATGAAACAGTCAATTCAGGAAGACAGAACAATTGTAAATATATATCCACGTAACACGTAGTTCCTAATCACAGGAAGCAGCATTGGTAGAACTGAGGAGGGGCATAGATAGTAATGCAGTGACAGCAGGAGATGCAGTGCTCACTTCCCGTAAGTGATGGATCAGCTGGACAGAAGTTCAATAGAGAGACATGGGGCTAAAGCAACATGGCAGGCACACGCAGAACACTGCACCCAGCAATGGCAGATACACACCCTCCCCTAGTTCACACCGTGCATCCCCCCGCAGACCGTATGCTAGGGCACAAAATGAGTCTTATTCACTTCAAGAAAATTGAGATCAAACAAGTATCTTTCCTGACCAAAGTGGAATGAAACTAGAAATTGGCAACAAAGAAAAGCCAAGAACTCACAAACACATGGAAGATAAGACACAGTCTCTTGAACAATCCATGGGGAAAGAGGGAATCACAAGGGAAATTAGAAAATATCTCGAGACAAATGAAAATGGAACTCCTCATACCAAAACTTATTCAATCCAGCAAAAGCAGTGCTAAGAGGGAAGGTTATAGCAGTAAATGCCTACATTTAAGGAGAAGAAAGCTCTCAAATGAGCAATCTAACATTACACCTCAAGGAACTAGAAAAAGGAGAGCAAATTAAACTAAAAGTTAGCAGATGAAAGGAAATATTTAAGATTACTCCAGAAATAAATAAAATAAGAATAGAAAAAAATCAATGAAAGTGCATTTGTTTTTTAAGGATCAATAAAATCTGCAAATGCTTAGCTAAAAGAAAAACAGAGAAAAGACTTAAAAATCAGAAAGGAAACAGAGACATTATAACTGATGCCATGGAAACACACACGATCACGAGACTTCCTTAAACAATCACATCCACAAATTGGACAACTGAGAAGAAATGGATAAATTTCTAGAAACATACAACCTACCAAGACTGAATCAGGAAGAAACAGAAAATCAGACTTCCAATGAATAAGGAGGTTGAATCATTAACCCAACATCCCAACAGAGAAAAGCCCAGGACCAGGTGGCTTCACTGGTGAATTCTACCAAACATCTCAGAATTAACACCAACACTTCTCAAACTCTTCCAGAAAGTTCAAGAGGAGAGGACACTTCCAAACCCATTCCATGAGGTCCATATTATGCTGTTAAATCCAAATCATACAGAGATAGTATAGAAAACTAAACCAATATCCCTGGTAAATATTGATGCAGAAATCCCAGCAGGCCCTAAGATCCTCCAGAACCCCTGGAGAGAGGCTGGAAATGAAATGGCTGGGACCCACTTCCTTCCCATCCACCCTCCTTCCCTGGTCTCATGGGACCCCGAGGGCCCTCCTGTTTGGACAAGAGGCCAGCAGCATCTGAGGCTGGTCAGGCAATCATGCTGCAACGAAGACTCCGATGGAGTTGATGAGGGGCCAGGTTGGAGGGGCACCTCCCTTCTCATTAGCTGGCCTAACGAGCCTGCACCCCATGGATCCCATCTCAATGAATTATCAGCTGCTAATCAAAGGGACAATTGCCAATACCACCCCACTATATCGTGGGAGGGAGGGAGTGGGAGACTCCACCCCACCCCAGCCTCCAGGGCCGCCTCAGATGTGACTAAGTAAACATTTGAGACAGACAGAGGTGAGTGTCCTCCTCCCATCCCGACTCCCAGAGCAGAGAGGGGCTGGCAGAAGTGCCTAAGTCCACTGGTGCTGGATTTGGTATGAAAAGGTGTGGGCTGGGGGAGAGGTGGTTTTAAAGACCAACAGATCATGTAGCTTCCCTGCTCCACACACTCCAGTGGTTTCTCGACATCCTGGAACAATCCGTTTTCAAGCTTGATCTTCAAGGCCCCTCTGGTGTCCTCAGTTTACTTCCCCACTCCCTTCCCTTCTCTCTGTGCAGCTCCCACTTCAGGACTTTGCACCTGCCACGCCCATTCCCAGGACAGCCCTTCTCCCATCCTTACCTGACTCTCTCCCTATCTTCTCCCAGGCATCTGCCAAGCGCCACCCCTCAGGACCTCTATCCTGACCTAGGCCCTGCCCTGTATACCCACCGCCCAGTCATCTTGCTCCCCTTCCCCATGTATTTCTGTTCACTCCCCTACACATGTATTGCTCTGTCTGCTCACAGATCTGGGCAGCTCCATCTCTGAGGTTCCTGGAAATTCTCAGGGTCATCCTTGGAAGTTCCCTTCCTGAGCTCTGATCCAGGAGCCTTCCCTCCATTTCCCTTGCCTCCTGCCCCAGGCCTTTCCCATCGGTCTTGCAGGAGCCTGGCCCATCTGGACACACCTACAAGAGTTCCTTAGCCTCCCTTGTTCCTCTGGTCCAGGCCATGATCAGGTCTGAACTGCTAGCTCTCCCTTCACTTGCTGAGCCCTCAGGCCAGGGCAGCAGAGTTAGTGGACACATCCTCTGTCCACTGTAACTTGGAAACAGGTGAGCCCTCACACCTGGCAGGGGCTTTGTTCTTCCATTGCCAGGAGGTCATGCAGTGATGCTAAGAAGTCAACAGCATGGAACTGGCCTGACCATTTAGACTAAGATACTGAGGCCAGTGGTGGTGTTGATGGTGTTTGATGTCCCTAAATAGCTTTTTTAGCACAAGTGTCTGGGCAGGGCCCATGTCCCCTCACAGCCAGGTCCTGGGTGGTCCAGTTGCACTAAGAACCTAGATGGAGTCTGTCCTCCTGGGAGAGCTGTCACCAGGACCTTAAAGAGCTGGAACCCTGCCCATCCTTCCCCAGGAGAAGCACAGCCACTGCGCCCTGCACTACTGTAGCGGGCGCCGTTCATACATGCATCCCTCTCCCCTTCAGATTCTCCCTCTCTGATGGAGAAACTACCAGGTTGCAAGACCCCATTAGCACCTGTCACTGCTGCTCATTCTCACACTCACTTTGAAATTAGAGCACGTATTTGTCTTATGACCATGTCCATTCTTGGTTTGCAAATCACTGCAGAAACTCCCCATCTGGCAATTTCCCTGCCCTGCTTTTCCCTGGTAATAATCACCCACAATTAAGGAGCTATGTTGGATTAAAGTCATAAAAAGCAGAGCTGGTGTAAGCAGGTCCTGGAGGAGTCGTTCCGTGGGTGGACGGAGGAGCCTCAGGGAAGGGCCCTCCATGCCTGGGCTCCCTCCATGGGGAGGCTCACCCCCTGGCAGATGCGACATTTCTGGAACTTAAAATCCCCACGTGGGTACCCAAGGAGCTGCTTCAAAGGTGGTTCTGGATGCCGGGACCTCCCTAGCCCTTCTGCCCAGCTGCCCCACCTCCTCTCTGCCCCACCCCTCGGGTAGAACATGATTCAGGGACCCAGGACTGCTCCACAGGTGACCCCACAGCTCCTGACACCCAGCCAGCTCATGGGAGCAGAGAGAGCCCATAGGAAGGCTGGGGTCTGAGGCCACTCCTGGCTGCACTCGCTCCCCCGGCTAACCTCCAGGAGACTCCTTGGACATCCCATGACCCTCACCCACTCTCAGGGGCCCAGGCCTGGCCACGTGCACATCTCATACCCTAGCCGCCACCTTTGGTTCAGGGCTGGACACAGGCCCCGAGTCAGAGAGGTGAGACGCTGTCCACAGACGTCTGCTGGGACTCTGGTCACTTGAGGGCCTGCTTTCTCCCGGGCTGGAAGCTGCCAGGACGCCTGCCCTCTCTCAGTAACCGCACCGGGGAGACGGCCTGTGAGCAGAGACGGGAGGGGCGGCCTCAGCCTGCTGTCTGAGCTCAGTCATCCCGAGGCCGCTCTGCCCGGGACCTTGTCAGTTACAAGAGATGGTGCTCACTCTCTGGACTCAGCTAGTGGGTGATGCGATCCTGTGACTTGTGACCGAGACCTCCGGACGCTTGACCATTGTTAACACTGAACAATAACACAGTTTTATCTGAGCCGGGAAGGAGGAGCTGAGGCCAAAGCAAGGAGGAAAAGCCCTCCCTGTCCCCGCACCCCCACGGGCCCCTCCCCCTCTGATGTCACTCTTCCTGCGGGGACGGCGGGGACAAGAGACGCCTCTTCCTCCAGTTCCTGTTCCCGTCACCCCTCAGCTGGCCCTGGAGTCAGGCCCTCCCCATCCCCTGGGCACCGCAGAGCAACCTTCTCATGGGTTTGCAAGTTCAGAGGAGGACAGGCTCCCAGGGGGACTGACTGTGGCCCCACCTGAGAGAGAGGCTGCAAACAAAGTGCCACTCTGGATGGGGGTGGGGGGGATGTGTGTGCCCCGCAGGGGCTCCTACAGCCTGGTTATTATTGTCATCACTCAGACCCTGGTCCTGCATACTCGGGGAACCGTGTGTGTCCTTAAAAAAGACAACAGAAAGGTCAGGAAATCAGAGGAGACCCCAGGAAAGGGGCATCTGACTCAGGAGGACTTGGGTGAAGCCAGTTCTGGTCCTTCCTGGTCGGAGCTGGTAGCTTTGGGAGATTCAGGAAAATGAGATGGAATCTGGGGCACAGAACGGGAGGTGGGATGGGGCGGAGGAGCAGAAGGCTTTTCCTGTTTGCGTCACCTAAGCCAGAGCCGCTTATGCGAGAACAAGATTCACTAGTCTCTTATGCGGTTAATCTGATACTTGCTTGCAAGTGTTTGAGTAACAACTTCACTAAGTATTAAAAGAGAGGAATCAAGGACTTCCCTGACGATGCAGTGGTTAAGACTCCGCCCTTCCACTGCAGGAGGCAAGAGTTCAATCCTGGTCCGGAAACTAAGATCCCACATGCCATGCAAGGTAGCCAAAAAAAACCTTTTTACAAAGGGGGAAGGGCAAAATAATTTGTTGGCTTATGTAATAAGGTCAATTCATGGGATGAAGGCTCTGGGCACAGCTGGTCCTTGAGTCTGCCCCTGCTGTCTGTCTGTCTTTGTGTATCTCTTGACATTACCAGGCAGTTGTCTCCCTGTGGTCACACCGGGGGGCACCTAGCACCTTCAGGCTTATACCTCCCAGATCTCTCTCTCCTGAGGGCAGAGAAGGGGACACCACGGTCCAGCTTCCCTGTGGACCACGGAGTGTTCCCTGTGCCCAAGAAATGGACTGTCCCCTGTCACCAGACTTGAATGACATGCCTCCTGCTGAGTGTATAGCTGGGTCCTGTCCCCTTGAGTGAGGAACTGAGAACATGGTTGTGGTTCCCTAGGAGATGCTGGGCGGGTGCATGTATACACATGTGTACACACGCTCACATGTACTCACAAATGCTGTGCACACCAGTCCCAGAAGGAACAGAGAAAGTCCTGGACTGGGAACTGAGGGCTCCCTTTCTGATGGGGAACCTCAGGCCAGCACTTTCTGGGGGACGCTCACTGCCCACCTGCTCATCAGGGTGTGGTGAGTATGGACCAGGTAGGCTCTAACCAGGTGGGGCCAAGATCCCAGGACAGGACAGGTCAGGCAGAGGGTGAAGGGCAAGGGTATGGTCCATTCTAGTTAAGCAGATGGGGAGCGGGGAGTGGGACATGATCACATGGCTTCTAGGTCAGCATCCACCCACCCTTCCCATCCTCCCCCCTAGTGAAGAGCCACACGAGCTGCCTGTCCAGGGAGGACTTGGAGGGAGGGACGGAGCCTCAGGGGGACAGAGGCAGGGGCTGTGGATACTGATGGAGCAGGCTGACCTCGGGTGAGTGAGGCTCAGGAGGACTGGTGGGAAGCCATATGAGGTTTCCTCTGCTCTCTGTTCCCCCAGGGAAGCTCTCTGGGGTACTGGGGGCACATGCAGCTTTCCTGTGTGGACAGACAGAGATGAGAGCCGCCCAGGTAGGGTCCACGGAGAGGAGATGAGTGAGACCCTGCAGTGCACACCTGGCCCCATGGCCCTGGGCACAGGTAGAGAGGAGGTCAGGGCCCTGGGTGTCCCCAGGAAGGGGGACATCAGGGGACAGAGGTGAGGCAGAGGGTCACTTTCCTCGGGCATCCTGCACAGCTGACTGATGCTGTGTACTCTCCTCCACAGACACACAGTTGATGTAGGTTTCTGGCGCCTGGGTACCATGGTGACGGTGCCATAGCAACCCCCACCCTGCAGTCTCCACGCCAGTGCAGGTGGAATTAATGAGTTTAGGTTCCTTTAGTAATGTAATTGCCCTGGGAAGTCAGAGTCTAAAGCCACTTTGAATGCAGGGCCTTGACCATCCAGGACCCGTCATGAGAGGACAGTGAGGAGACAAGGTCACAGGTGGGATCAAGGAGCCGGAGCTCCACGACTCCCATCTGCCATCACTGCTATCTCCATGGCTGTGGGCAGGGGAAGAGGAAGGAAGGACCAGGGCCGAAGGTGTGGGTTACGTTTGCATGGTCCCTGTGGCTGGCAGTTTGCATGTTGGGTGGTTCACACTTGGGACATCATCAGGACCATAGCAGCCCCGAGTCCCTCCCAGGCTCCCTTCCCCTTCCTCCCAGGGACCATCTTCTCAATCCTGCCTCCCTCCTCATCTTGTATTTGTTTCTGTTTTAACCCCTTTCATGCATCCTTCACACACAGAAGTGACTGTGGTCACTCTGCACATTTACAGGATGTAATCGTCCAGGCCTGATCCCCTGTGACTTACTTATTGTGTTCACTTAGAGCTTTTGAGCATCTCTGTGTTAAAGGGCCTGTTGAACATGCATTTTCAAAGCTGTATACAATTATTTGTACCACAATTTATTATCCATTCGATGGCTATTCATTCCACACATTTATTACTTTGTTCTGTGAACAATGCTTCCATGTAGCTTGTCAAGAAGATTAAATTCATCTACCTTATGTATCCATCCATCTTTCTATGTACCTACCCTGAGTGCCATGCCTGGCAGACAGAAGGAGTCACAGGGGTGTCATTATTATTCCTCACTGTAGGATCAGCAACAGTCCCTGAATTGGGTACTCTGTTAGCCGTGGCATGTGAATACACAGGTACACTCATTCACACTCTCACACTCACCCTCACACAAGCATACACTCCATGGCTGCATGTTATCAAACGACACCGTGGATTGATGTGGAGAATGTGTTCCCATCCCCCACCAGTCTCATCTCTGACCTGTGATGGCTACACAGGGAAATAGACCCCAAGCAAGTCCAGCCAGGTCCTCTGGGCAGACAGAGGAGCAGGGCTCTGGCCCAGGGGAAGAGGTAGGAAGGCAAGGCTGGGAGAGGTCTTCTAAGTCTATAGAGAGGTGAGCTTTCCCCAGACCAGAGAGCTGGGATCCATGGGCATGAGGTGTCAGAGGTTTACCAGCTGTGCCCCCCAGGGGAATCCGAGGGCTTCATGGAGACCCACCAGCACCCCTCAGCCCACGAGGAATCGGTAGTGAGATGGCTTGCTGACCTCAGCATGGGGCCACAGACTCATTCCCACAAGTCTGCGGGCCGCAGCCAGGTGGTCCAATGACCTCTGAGAACTTACAGATCCAAACACACTGCTCCAGAGTGAAGCTGGGCCGAGGCAGCATCTCCTGACCTCCATCCTGCTTCGGTCTCCACCCCAGGAGCCAGAGCCCCTCCCCAAGTTCCCAAGAGGGTCTGGGGGAGGGGGAGGAGACTGAGGATGAGTGATTTGTCTATGAGCGAGCTCATTGCAGGATACTCTCTACAAAGTGTTCTTTTCCTGTTTTCTTCACGGATAAAATCCCACTGCTCAGGGCACCATGGACACATAGTATGTAGTCAACATACCAGCAGGATGTGGCAGGACTCACAGGTCTCCCCTGGGAGGTGGGGCCCTGCTGGGATGGGGTCCAAGGGCCTGACTCTGGGTTGAACAGATGACTCATGGAAGGAAGGTCTTCAGTTCTGTTCTAGAATGAGCAGGCAGGAGAAGCCAGTGCTGAGATGACCCCAGAAAGAGGGGATCCCACTGTAACCAAAAGTGAGGTCCAGCTGTTCACTGTGTGAAAGCCAATCAAGAGGCCAGGTTGGTGGAAAGGAAAGTTTGCTTTATTTTGTATGCTAGGGGTGAGGGCAGACTCCTGTCCAAAGGCTGACTGATTTCCACTGACCACCAGTGGGCAAGAGTTTTTCTAGGCTGAGGGAGGGGGCTATGTGCAGAAACAGCATGGTCAGCTCTGCCAGGCATCTTGAAATTGGTCATCAGTGGTCTGACCAGCATGGATTGTTTTAAGTGGTTAATCTTCAGTTCCAGGGTCAGTTTGTTTCCATTTCTTGGAGGCCAGTTCTCAGAACTGTGGCAGCGTATGTCATGGCTACAGTCTGGTCATCATGTAGTTAGCTTCTTCCACCTGGTGGGGGTTTCAGACTCTATAAGACAGCTCACAGGAGATGGCTCAGAAAATTATCTACAGCCCTTGAGAAGAAACTAAAAGTCCTCTATGTTGCTTAATGACTGGTGTTATTACTTGGTCTCCTTTGACGGTTTTCCTTTGTTTCTGTATTTTCTAACTTCTCTGGTTAAACTTATTCTTTAGCTAAAGTTTTCCACAGACAAAAGGCAGGCAGAGGACGTGGTGGGTGTTGGGGGGAGAAGAACCATAGAGTCCTGCTCTGTTTCACTGGGAGCAGAAGGACTCAAGATGAGAGAGGGAAAGAGCACTCCTGCTGAAGGAGGCTGTGGTTGTGTCTGTGCTGCTTTAATGAGGATATCTGTCTACTCCCCACAACTCGGTGATGCCAACATGATGACTGTCCCCATTTCACAGACAGGCAAACTGAGAGTCTGACCAGTGACATCATTGCCTCATGTCTCAAGGCTCTAAGGTAGAGTCTAGCTCAGGTTTGCCCAACCTCTCAGCCTGTGCTCTTCACGTCCTTCTGTCCCAGAGGCGAGTGTCCTGCCGGCACCTCCTGGAGTCCTTGGCATATGGAGACCATGGGGCCTCCTCTCCTGAATCCCTGGTTCTTCCCCACCCACTACAGCTGAAGTTCTGGCTTTTCTTTCCTCCCCCTTCCCCACCAGCACAGATGCAGATCTGGGGGCAGCAGCTCATGATGTGGGGGGAAGCCGCCTTGGATGGTGCCTGGTCAGGACCTTTCTGACTCAGTCTCTGCAGACTCTACATCACCGGCAGGAGATCAGCTTTGGTGGGAATCCTGGGGCAGTAAACTGCAGTAAGCTCACTGCCAGGAAGTAAGGGCACAGCTACAGCTCCAGGGATGTGGTCCTGAGTGACAGAGCAGATAAAGCTTTATCAGGAGCCCAACATCCCAAGTCATCAGTCCACAATCCCGTTCTCATGGGCTGAAGACTTAACTTGTCACTCAGGTGTGAAATAGGCAGGGCTTTCAGCCTTTTTTCCACAGCGTGGGCATGATGGATGATGTTCAAATGCACATCACTCTCCTGGGAGCTTAACTAAAGTCTGACAAGCCCAGAGAGTTTGTGCAGAAGGTGAGTGGACATAGGAGTTCTTGAACCCCACACGACGACCTTCAGTGAAGGTCACTCTCATAGAAACTAACAGCATTGTAAAAAAAACCCTACAAACCACATTTAATGTTTGCTTAATTGAACAGAAATTCTAAAAGTCAAACATTATCACAGAGTTAAACTTTTTGCCCTCAAATTATCCATATATTGCTTTCAAAAGTCAAATAAGTTACTTTTTAAAGGCCCACAAATTCGAAAATATTATTTTCCTTAGTTTGGGGAGCTCACAGTACCACTGCTAGCTTTGAAGTTGGTCTGTGGCCGTTTGTGCATGTATGCACCAAACACAAGATCCTGTGTGTGCTGTGCTCAGTCACTTCAGTCATGTCCTACTCTTTGCAACCCCAGGGACTGTAGCCCACCAGGCTCCTCTGTCCATGGGATTCTCCAGGCAAGAATACTGGAGTGGGTAGCCATGCCCTCCTCCAGGGGATCTTCCCGATCAAGGGATCGAACCTGTGTCTCTTGCATCTCCTGCATTGTAGGCAAATTCTTCACCACTGAGCCACTGGAGAAGCCCCTACAAGAGCCTATAAGCAACTCTTAAGTTAAAATCTAGAAGGAAAAAAAAAGGTTACTCTCCACCATTGGCTCTGAGCTTTTCCTCCCCACCACCCCTCCACCTCTTTCCTGAATGGCTTTCCTTTAGGGGTTGACCCCCGTATACCCCCCAATACCCACCTGTATGTCAGTGACTGTGGTCTAGGGGAGCCCTTTACGTTTTCCTACCTGTGAATCATATGACTTTGGTCCAGGTAATAAATTAACAGCATCCCTGCTCACAGCATTATTTGGGATTTGGGCATGTGACCCAATCTGGACCAATCAGAGTCTTATCAGGGCTGTTGCAGGAGCTATTTGGGGAAGTCAGTTGCTTTCTCTGGAGAGCAGGTGAGCTTGGAGGTCCTGCAGCATTGATGAGGTCACAGCCAGAGGGGGTCTGGGGGCCATCAGGGGACACTGGGGGACCTGAGGTTGAACCCACACAGAGGAAGGCAGAGCTCAGAGGATAGACAGATGACTTCCTGATGGTATCTTCAGAGACGCCAATGCAGTCACACCTAAGTCCAGGTAAAATGCGTAGATTTCTCTATTACATGAGCCAGCACGTTCCCTCTAGCTAATGACTAGAGTCAGGGCTTCTGATGCTTTCCACAGAAAGTGCCCTCTCCACAGCCGTGGACAACTAACCTCAGGGTGGTGAGTAGATGTCACACTGGCTGGAACTCCAACCTCCCCTCACCCCCCAAGACTGCAGATGAGTGTGTGGCTAGTGAGAGCCAAGTGACCAAAAGTCAGTTACTCTAGTAAATCCTTTTATTTGTTAAACACTAAAAAAAATTCCCAATCTTGACGCCTCGCCATATATAAATATTGCTTGTAAGACCGCACAAGAAGATAATGACACAATGGTGTGTTTTAGAGGTGGGATAAGAACAGTTGAACATGGGACTAGCCTAGTGGCCCAGTGGTTAAGAATCCACCTGCCAATGCAGGAGACATGGGTTCAGTCACTAGTCCAGGAAGATTCCCCATGCCGAGAGGGAACTGAGCCCATGCACCACAGGTCCTGAATCAGCATTTCAGCGCCCCGAGAGCCACAACTAATGAGCCCTTGAGCTGCAACTGCTAAAGTCTGTGCGCCCCAGAACCTGTGCTCTGCAACAAGAGAAGCCACTGCAGAGAAGCCCGTGAACCACAACGAGGAGTAGTCCCCGCTCACTGAAACTAGAGAAAGCCCGAGCAAAGCAGCAAAGACACAGTGCAGCCAAATAAATACATAAACAATTTTCAAAAATGAACAGAACCAGTTCTACTAGAAGAGTCTGACACTGCTGTGAGCTGTGTCCTCCTGCTTCAGCCATCCTTGTCCCCCGCTTCCCTGTGGGAGAACCCTGACTTGACTACTATGTGTTTCCGTGTGTTCCTCCTTGGGTTTATCCTGCCTGGGACTCTCTGTGCTTTCTGGACTTGGTTGACTATTTCCTTTCCCACCTTAGGAAAGTTTTCAACTATTATCTCTTCAAATATTTTCTCAGGTCCTTTCTCTCTCTCTCTTCTCCTTCTGGGACCCCTATAATGCCAACGTCCGTGTGTTTCATATTGTCCCATAGATTTCTTAGGCTGTCTTTTTTTTTTCATCCTTTTCTATATTCTGCTCTAAGGCAGTGATTTCTACTATTCTGTCCTCCAGGTCATTGATCCATTCCTCTGCCTCGGTTATTCTGCTATTGATTCCTTCTACCGTATTATTCATCTTTGTTTGTTCTGTAGTTCTTGTAGGTCTTTGGCAAACATTTCTTGCATCTTCCCCATTGTTTTCCTGAGATCCTGGATCATCTTCACTATCATTATTCTGATTTCTTTTTCTGGAAGGTTGCCTGTCTCCACTTCATTTATTTGTTTTTCTGGGGTTTGATCTTGTCCCTTTATCTGGGACATAACTTTCTACTTTTTCATCCTGATTAACTTTCATCATGATTAACCTAGCCTCCTTCTTAGATGCTAAGAGGCTTGTGTAAGCTTCCTGATGGGAAGGACTGGCAATGGGAAACACTGGCTTTTGCTCTGGTGGGCAGGGCCTTGCTCAGTAAAACTTTAATCCAATTATCTGCTGATTGATGGGGTTGTTCAGTTCAGTCACTCAGTTCTGTCCAGCTCTCTGCGACCTCTGCGACTGCAGCATGCCAGGCTTCAGTGATGCCATCCGACCATCTCATCCTCTGTCATCCCCTTCTCCTCCCACCTTCGATCTTTCCCAGCATTAGGGTCTTTTCCAATGAGTCAGTTCTTTGCATCAAGTGGCCAAAGTATTGGAGCTTCAGCTTCACCATCAGTCCTTCCAGTGAATATTCAGGACTGATTTCCTTTAGGATGGACTGGTTGGATCTCCTTGCAGTCCAAGGGACTCTTTTTGAACTGAGTTCAAAAGCATCAGTTCAAAAGCATCAATTCTTTGGTGCTCAGCTTTCTTTATGGTCCAACTCTCACATCTGTACATGACTACTGGAAAAACCATAGATTTGACTATATGGACCTTTGTCAGCAAAGTAATGTCTCTGCTTTTTAATATGCTGTCTAGGTTAATCATAGCTTTTCTTCCAAGGAGCACGCGTCTTTTAATTTCATGGCTGCAGTAGCCCATACCCATTTGTGGCGCTTCCCACCAAGGTGTCTAAACCAGCACACCTGGGTTTAATCGGGAGATGAGCCCCGTGGTGCCCGCAGGGGCTTCTTGAGTGGAAACCAGGAGAGTCATTGGGTGAGTGCATGAAACTGCAGGAACAGCAATTGTTACGTCCTCTTGGAACATTTGGGTGGTGTTTGGGGGGCCCTGAAGAGCTCCAGTACCACAGTCCTTCATGTCCCAACACAGAAAAGATTTCAGCCAGAGGCAAAGTGATAGATAAGAAGTGATTTACTAAAATAGGAAGCTTGTGAGGCTTACAAGTGGGCAGGTGAGGAGGTACCTTGACCCAAGAACTTACTGGGCTACAGTTTTATGATCATAGGAAAAGTGAGGAAGAGGAGAAGAACTTTGTCTTTCTTACGTAGACATCATGCTTCCAACATCAGCTCCTCCTCCAGGTTGAGCAGAGTTTTCTTTTCCCTGCATGGTCATGCTAGGTCTGTGTGCAAACGGCATGTCCTAGGGATCATTAACTTATTGAGCAGGATGTGGGTCTCCTGCCACCGTTGTTTTACTGTTTGGGGGGCACGTCTCATGGTTTTGTTGCTAAGCAAGCCTGCTTGCTTGGTTTTGTGTTTAAGCAAACATGCTTTTGAAGTAATCATTAACTTACAAGGGTCTCCCATATTTTTTCTACTTACAATCCGCTAATGGGATTAACTATTTAATCATCTACTTTATCCCTTTATTTTGTCCCTATCATTCTGGCTTAATCAACACCATGAGCTGCATCATCTAACAAAGGGTCATTCAGACAGGGGTCTCCTCCCCTCCCCAGACAGGGGAGCATGGAGTTCACTCCCAGTGAGTGCATCCTTGTGCTCATTTCTGCCCTGTGAACATGCAAGTTATATTCACCTATATTACGCTTTAAATAGAGCTTGAAATGTGCCCAATTGAGGAAATATTTACACATGATCAAGGAAATGTGACAGAAAAAAAGTTTCAACTGCAGGAAATGGCCCTGTTCTTGGAAGGAACCCAGATGGGAGTGCAGGCCTTGCGTGATGAGGCCATTGCCGAGACTTCATCCTGCACTGTTCCCTTCCCTGCCTCTGGAGCCATGTCCTCAGGATGTGCTTCCTTCCTCTGTGTAGAATCTCTGCTGAGCCATCAAAGAGAGAAAGGGTTGTGGGAGACGTGGCCACAGATCCTTCCTGAAATGCCCGCCATTCCCCTGAATGCCCAGAAGGTGTGCAGTGACCCTGAGGACCGAACACAGGCTGGGCACGTGTCCTCTCAGGTGCCCCACACGTGAGGGCGAGGGGCAATGATGGGGATGGGCACAGAGGCTGCTCCATGTCCTGTTCCTTCTCGAGGAGGAAGCTTTCCCCTCTGCCTGTGCTCAGTAATGGAGTCTGCACAAAACCCTACATCTTCTCCAAGACATGTCAGGTGTCATGGAACCATAGCTTCCTGCTGTGCTTGCTCGTGACACCAAACACCTAGTTTATGCCCATGGAATTGTCCACTTCTGGTAGTAAGCTGACCAGCACATCCTCTCTGTGTCTAAAGGACATGGGGCAGCTCTTATTGATACTGAAACTGATCGGTGTCATTTCTGGGGGCTCCAAAGAGCTCCAGTGCCATAGTCCTTTATGTCTTAGCACAGGAAAGAATTCAGCAAGAGGAAAAATGATAGATAAGAAGTGATTTGTTGGAATAGGATGATCGTGAGGCTTACAAGTGGGTGGGCAAGAGAAGTCATGCCCAAGAACTTACTGGGCTACAGTTTTAGAATCAAAGGAAAAGTGAGAAGGGGGAAAAAATTTCTTTGTCTCTCTTGAGATTTCATGCTTCCATTATCAGCTCCTCTTCCAGTTTGGGCATGGGAGTTTTCTTGTCCCTACATGGTAAATTTAGGTCCACAAACAATTGTTTTTCTTGGATGCAGAGAGCATGTCTTAGGGATGGGATCATCAACTTACTGAGCTTATTGGGCAGGATATGGGTTTCATACCACCATTGTTTTATTGTTCTGGGGTATATCTCATGCTTCTACTGCATGATTTTGTTGCTAATCAAGCCTGCTTGGTTTTGTGTTTAAGCAAACCTGCTTTCTTGAGTAATTATTAACAGGGGTCTCCCACATTTTTTCTAATTACAATCCCCTAGGGGGGTTAACTATTTAATCACCTACTTTGTCCCTTTACTCTGTCCCCATCAGTACCACAGTCAGGAGAGATTCAAAGGTGAATGAGACCTGAGATGCCTCCAGCAGGGATGGAGGCAGGACCAAGATTATGAGCAGGTCTCCCAGAACCCCAGGGGCAGCTGCTGTGGATTGACCTGGCTAGAGAGGGTTACCAAGTCTGAGCTTGCACTCCTTGCCATGCAATAGGCCAATAATTGAGAGACGAGTTATTGGGACAAGAAATAGTGACTTCATTGGGAAAGCCAGCTAACGGATGGAGAAGATGATGGGCTCATGCCCCAAAGAACCATTTTGCCTGAGTTAGAATTCAGGCTCCTTTTATACTAAAAGTGGAGGAAGTAAGGTCAAAAACTTCATGGTTCCTATCAGCCCCTGGATGGGATGTGTTAATTACGCCCTCCCTGCGGTCATTCACAGATGGACATGATCAGGCTATTTCTTGGGAGTCAAACAGAATACTCATTGCCTGGGAGGTGGGGTGCCCAGAAATGGGCCATTATGTAAAATTTAAACTTATTGGCAACATCCCTTGAGTGATTATCCTGTAATAGAATACAAGGCATTCTTCCCTATTTCAAGAGGACAGAAGGAGAGGGAGGAGGTGGTGAGCTTGGACCCCAGGAGGTGGCTGGGAGCAGGGACAAGAGAGTGGAGCCATGGAGGGAATTTCTGGGAAGGAGAGCTCCCCACCCCAAACTCAGGGGGTGGGGTGAGATCTAATGCACATTTTATTTTCTATCAAGTGATTCAATTTCTCTCTTAGCTCCGAGCAGCAAGGGACACTCACTGGTCCAGCATCCTCTGCGTCCTGCTTCTCCCCCTGCATCATGTGACCTCACATGCCCACAGCTCACAGGCAATGGAGCAGGCATGGTCTGTCTCTCTGACCCTAAAGTCAGTGATGCACCACTTCCCTCCCCAGGTGGGGAAGGAGGGACTGGACATTGTGGGTCCATTTGTCTATGAGGACAAGGGGCCAGGGCTCCTGGGGAAAGAGCTAACTCTGGGGCTGGAGCAGGAAACACACAGGTGAGTGGGGAGCCCCTGGTGGTGTCAGAGATGAAGGAAGTGCAAGCACACATGGACACACACATAGGCCCGTGTACATAATCACAGGACAGCACAAATGGTCCACTGGAAAGAGCTCCCATGGCCAAACTGGCAGAATTTGAACAAGGAAAAGTAAACTCATATTGCCTTGTAACTCAAAGTGTGAAATAAACACCCATGAATTTATACTGATATTGAGTAAATAAATGGTGGAGGATATTCAGATCTCCAGTGCAGAAAAATCCCAGATAAAGTAAGTAGATCTCCCTCGTCAAGCAGATGGACTTTTAAGTGTGGGCTGAGTTAGTGACTTCCTTCCGAGGAGGACAGTGTGGAAAGGAGGGAATGGTAACTGTACAGGAGAGACCCTCAGACACTCCCTGGCCAGGCAATCAAGGTCAACATCAATGGTGATGAGTCGTGCTGATGGAGGTGTTCTGGGTGATGGGATGGGAGGGCACTTCACCTCTGTACACCCATCACCCCAGGGTAATCGTGAGAAAAACACCAGACAAATCCCAGCGTGAGATGTCCCACAAAGCACCTGGCCAGTGCTCCTTGAAACTATCCAGGTCATCAAAACTGTCCAGGTAATCAAAACAAGGAAAGGGAGAAACTCTCAGCCAAAATAAACCTAGGAGACACGACACTTAAATGTAGTGTGGTCCCTGGAAGGGATCTGGGAACAGAAAAGGGACATTCGGGGAAAATGAGGAAGCCTGATGAAGTGTGGAATTCAGTTAAAAATATATCCATGTTAAGTCAACTATACTCTAGTAAAAAACTATTTTAAAAATTAATAAAAATATCAGTTGCACCAAAAAATGCATTAATGTTTATTCGCTGATGGTGACAAATGTACAATGTCAATAACTGCAGAAGTGGGCTTGCAGTAGATGGAAACCATCTGTACTATCTTTGCAATAATTCCATAAATCCAAAAGTGCTCTAAAATGTAAAGTGTATTAAAATTATATGAATACATACGCAGTGGGCACTGGGGTTGTGAAAACAAGGGTGCAGATCCATGACCCTTGAAGTTCATTTCCAGAGTGAAGCTAGATGTTGACATGAGAACCCAAGTCCTGAAAGATCTGCTCGTTTCCCCAAGGCAGCCAAAGTGCTCTCAGCCCTTTATACTTTTATGTGTGGTTATGCTTTGTTTACTTCCACCCCAAATGAAGTATGTGATGCTTGAAAGCATGGAGTATAAAAAGGGATTCAGTGGGGGGAGTTTCTTCTTTGTTACTTTGGCCACAAAGCCTCCTGATGGCCTCACTGGAGATAGTCAGGAATGTAAACAAGTTTATACATATATATGGATGTATATCTATAGGGCTTCCCTGGTGACTCAGATGGTAAAGAATCCACCTGCAATGCAGGAGACCCAGGTTCAATCCCTGAGCCATGAAAATCCCCTGGAGAAGAGAATGGCAACTCACTCCAGTATCCTTGCCAGGAGGATCCCAAGGACAGAAAAGCCTGGTGGGCTACGGTCGATGGGGTAGCAAAGATATGGACATGATTTAAGCGACTAATATACATACACGTATATCTACACATACAGTTTGTCCACAAATGGTAACTCGTGTATATATTTGTATACTATACAACCTTCATTTCCTCAATGAAAAAAAAATCTCAGAGATTCTTCTGCATCATTAGAACTACCTGGTCATCACTATGGTCCAAGCCTGCAGGGTGTCCATGGTACAGATGCCCACAATTCACTGAAGTGGTTCCCTCTCTGCAGACATTTATCTCAGTCTTTTGTTACAACAGACAAGCCTGCAGTGAACATCCTGGCACTGACACCCTTGTGCACATCACAGCACTATTTTTAATGCCTGCTCAGAGAGTTGCGAGAATATTGCATGATCATTCATCTAATGGATCCCCGTTTTTAAACATTTAGATTGCCTCCAATTTTTCCACCATTATAAATAGCATTGCTATGATTATAAATCTTCATATACACCCCGGAATATTTCCCTGGGATGAATTTCTAGAAGGAGGTGCTGAGTAAACAGGTTTTAACCTTAAAGCTGCTTCAAGTTCATTTCACAAGAGCTGAGTCAGGCCTGCTTTGTCTGGTGGTGCAGGCTGCACACTCCTAGGAGGTCTCAGAAAGGGGCAGGAAGGAGCCCCTGGTCCACTCTGCAGGTATCCAAGTGTCCCCTGGAGCAGAGAGCTTTTTCTCATCTGCACAAAGCCACTGCAGATGCTAGCAGGGCTCTAGCTAAATTGTCAGAGGCAGAGTCTGAGGTCAGACGAGCCCTCTGATTGAAAGCACCCGCCTGGGCTCCAGAGCCCCAGGGAGTGGGGTCAGTGCCAGCAACTGTTCGGTCTCATTCAGGTGACCCTGTGCATCACCTGGGGTGAGGGGCAGGGTGATCTCCCTTCTGTCAACAGCCCTGGGCCTGTTACCAGCAGCAGGCACAGAGTCCCCCACTGGTCACCAGCTGAGTGATGCTTCTCTGGGTGCTGAGGGCTTGCCCAGTCCCTGTAAATCACCCCACGTGGACTGTCCATGTCCTGTGGTCCTGAAAGCCTATGGATCCCAGAATGGAGGGCAGGGCCTGGGCAGCAGAGGGATGGTGCCGGGGGCAGTGGGGAAGTCCCTTCCCCTGACAAGGGAGTTGGATGGATGGGGCTGGGGGTGCCACTGAGCTGTGGGGCCCCTGGTCATGCCCAGCACAGGGTGAGGTGTTCCCTGTGGAAGGGAAGACACAGGAGTGAGGGAGATGCAGACAGACACTGTCCTCATGAAAACCCAGTCTCCAGGCTGGGGAGCCACTTCTGTCCCCAGGAGCCTGCCAGGGGTCACTCAGCACCTCTGCCATGAGGGTGGGTGTCTCAGCTGAATTCTCCCAAGGTTTTCACAATTAACTTTCTGTTAAAATCCTGGCAGAGAGGCAGCCTCCATCCACAGCAAATAATAGCAGTCACCTAGGAGCAATAGCATGGATCTAAGTGGATGAAAGTACACTTAGAGTAACCTCTTCTACGACGATGGTCCAGACAGGTTTGCCGGGTCTGAATGGAAGTGGCCCCTCTAGGTGACCCTGTGATGGGAAAATCAGGACCATCGTCACCGCAGAGGCAGGAGCGGGAGTCTGGGAGCTTCCAGCTGCCTTTGATTGCAGAGTTAATGCACTGACCTTGTGTGATTTCAAACCCCTGCTTGTTGCAAAAGCGGCTCTTCTGAGATGATGGGCTTTTAATGATCACCCTCAACCTTGTCGGCTCTGTGACTAAATCTACGAGAGAGAGAAACAGAGACAGAGACAGAGAGAGGGAGAGAGAAGAAATGGCATCAGGACTGTCTTCTGGGAGGTGCAGGGCAGCCCTGCCAGGACCCTAGTCTCTAGTCCTGTGAGGTGGGGTCTGGGCAGGGGGGAGATTTGGCGTTTTCCTTTCTCCTTTGCAAAGAGACGAGGAACCAGAGCCAGAGGATGGAGGCAGAGAGAGGAAGAGAAGCGTCTTATGCCTGCTCCAGTGTCGGGAAGCATTGATCCCAATAGGCATGTCCACGGGTACCCCTGATGGTGTCAGACCCGATCAGGGAGAGAGCAGGGCAGCTGGGCAGCTAGAGGGGTGGTGCTCACAACACGGTCAGCTGCCACCACCTCCCCACCCTCCCCGCCCTGTGGCTTTGAGCTCACCCAGGCCCTGACAATTGTTAGTGCTGAAATGACATAAATGAGTCTCTAAATGTGGTGAACAGGTACTTCCCCAAGTCCCCTAAGTTCCCAGCCTTCTGCCAGGCTCCCCCATAGATCCCTCAGGACCCGGTGACTAGGGGGTTAATGCCTGGCAAGACTGAGTCAGGGAGAGATGGGGGAGGGACACTCTGAGTCCCCAGGGAAAGCTACTCCCCAGCCCCAGAACAGTGTTTCCACAACAGAATCACCAGAAGGTGGCCAGACGTTCCAGTTCTTTGAGAGTAGTTTCCAAATATGTAAATATTACTTCAGATTTTTATATACCTTTTTTTTTGGCCAAACTATAAGGCATGCAGAATCTTAGCTCCCCGACCAGGGGTGAAACCCACGCCCCACCCCAGCCGCCCACCCCCAGCAGTGGAAGGCAGAGTTGTAACCACTGGACCATCAGGAAGTCCCCAGATTTAAAAAAAAAAAACAAAAAAACAAAAAAAGACCTCCGTGGATCAAACTTGACCCATTCTGACTGAATGCAAACCATAGGCAGCAGGGAGAGTTTTTTGGTCCAAAACCCACCTATGTTTACACCCTCTAAATTTTGCAAAGCTTCAGGTCCCCTAAACCCACCAATTTTCATTTATTTACATGGGGATTCAGACTTGGAAGTCCAGTGGAACCAGGGCATTTGGGGACATTGCCCAGGGGGTGCTCAGGTGGGTTTTCTCCCTTTGACAATCCCCTCCCTCACTTGCTCAGAAGACCCTGATTGGGCTCCCAGGGCCACGGGCAGGGCTGTGAAAAGCCCAGACAGGTTTACTCAGCACCTTGACAGAGTAAATGTGATCCCCGAGATTTAACTCTGGGAACACAACAGTGCCTCAGGTACAGGAAACACTGTCACCATCATTTCTATGCTAGTCACTCACCAGCCATCATTTATATGCTAATCACCCTCTCCAGCCTGTTGGACACCAGGCACTGCTGGCCTCCACTTCTGTGTCTGGTCCCAGCACTGAAGTCACGCCTCTGGGCTTCCTAAATCAGAACTTCCAGGTTTAGCCCATATCCCACTGCTCTTTACCACCTCAGAGTCTGCTAGGCTAGGTGCCCCTGGCTGCAGCCTCTTAGGCAGGAGGTAGATGGTTCCCACTGACCCACCCCCCACCCCAACCCCAGGCCCTGGGAATCAGAAGGCAGGGGCCAGCTCTCTGTGGATTGGGCTCAGATTACGGAGACTGTCCGTGCGCGTGCTGGCCCCACTGGCCTTTACTGGGTGAATACCTCCCTAACAGTTCCTCCTAATGGCAAAACTACATAGCTATGGTAGTGCGATGGCAACACATCCACCTGCCAATGCAGGAGACGCAGGTTTGAATCCTGGGCAGGGAACTAAGATCTCACTTCAAGTCACTGCCCACTGCTGTCTCTCTGAGATCAGATGCATCATCCAGCAAGGAGGCCCACATGGGAGGACATTTCTCTTCCTGGAGCCCCCAGAGGAGGCAGCCATGGTGGGGGTGAAACAGTCCCACTCCCTGAGGAAGCACATCCCTACAGGGCACATCCAAGGGACAGATGCTCAGGCTGTTCCAGGGGTCTGAGAAGCACTGACCCCTTCAGGGTCCCCCTGCCAGAGCCCTTTCATTAAAGCATGATTTGGCTGGCTCAAATCACATTTAAAAGCATGTAAATCAGAGATTGCAAAGTGGTGACCTGAAGGAGAGATGTTTTGTTTGGCCAGCTTCTTCCGACTTTAAAAAGCAGCAGAAGAGGTTCACATAAAACCCCAGACTTTTCACCTGCTTGTCAGCAGCCCTGGGCTGAGGTCCTCTTCAGCACTGTGGCATCCTCATTGGCGTCACATGCCTGACATGTTTCATACTGCAGATGCAGAGGCCAAGACTATTTGGAGATTGCTTTATTAAATAAAATTTTTATTGGAGTATAATTGCTTTACAACGTTTCTGCTGTATAACAATGTGAATCAGCTATATGTATACATATATCCCCTCCCTCTTGGACCTCCCTCTCAAACCCCGCCATCCCACCCCTCTAGGTCATCACAAAGCACTGAGCTGAGCTCCCTGTGCTATACAGCAGCTTCCCACTAGCTGTCTTTTACACATGATAGTGTATGTATGTCAATCCTAACCTCCCAATTTGTCCCATCCTCCCATTCTTCCCATGTCCACAAGTCCATTCTCTATGTCTGTGTCTCTATTCCTGTTTTGAAAATAGGTTCATCTGTACCTTTTTTCTAGATTTCACATATATGTGTTAATACATGATTGTCTTTCTGTTTCTGACTTACTTCGCTCTGAATCAGACTGTAGGTCTATCCACATCATTACAAATGACCCAGTTTCGTTCCTTGTTATGGCTGAGTAATATTTCCTTGTATGTATGTACCTCATCTTTATCACTTCATCTGTCAATGGACACTTGGGGGACTCTTAAAGAACCAGGTTGTTTTGGGGGTTGTAAGAATTCTAAGGCTTAGAAAAGATTTAATATGGAATAGATCAGTGAGTAGATAGCTGATTTGCCAAGACCATCTGCTCCTTGTGGAAGGAAATCCACCAAGAATTGGTCTCAGTGTCTCAGGGGGAAAAAAAAAACATTTTCCCACTTTGCTTCTGCCGCTGATTTGGAGCAGAGTCTTGAGTGAAGGACAGGGTCATTCAAGAATGACCCTGCATGACGGCAGCTTGGTGCCACAATTTTCATTCTTTCCGGGCTCATTTGACAGATGGCAAAGAATGTAACTTGACAACAGCATACTAAATGTTCTCACACGTGTTTCACAAATCACTAGTGAACCTGCACACACTTTATACATTATGTCATGACACGCTCTGCTGTGCTAAGTCGCTTCAGTTGTGTCTGACTCTTTGCGACCCTATGGACTGTAGCCTACGAGGCTCCTCTGTCCATGGGATTCTCCAGGCAAGAATATTGGAGTGAATTGCCATGGCCTCCTCCAGGGGATCTTCCCGACCCAGGGATCAAACCCCGTCTCCTCCAGCTCCCACAGTGTAGGCAGATACTTTACCAGTGAGCCACAGGGGAAGTCGGCTTGTACATTATACATGTCCCTAAATTAACCCCACCACCACCACCACCGTGAGGGGCTGGATGCTTCCTGCAGGGGTCCTGGGCTCAGAGTAGCCACTAAATAGACACTAACTGGTCTCTACACTGACCTTGGTCTCTCCCCAGCTCAGTCCTGGTTTCCAATCCCACCTGTGCTTTCACAGCTCAAAGACAACAGTGGTGGGTACACTGGTCAGCAACAGTGTTTTACCTGGGCGTGGTCCCCACAGTGGAAATGCCCAGTGACAAAAACAACCCGGTCCAGATCTGGACATCTCCCAGCCCGTGGGAAAGCTTGGGGGCATCTTCTCAGGCTGAGTGTTGTAACCCATCAGTTCCACCTCCAGGTATATGCCTGTTGATCTCAGCGCAAAAGTGTGACCCTGGGCACCAAAAGGCACACCTAAGCACAGTCATAAGCAGCAATGACCCCAACTGAAACTGCTCCAGCACCGCAAACTGCAGAATGGATAGATTAATAGTGGTTTATCACAATGGAAAATTATTCAGCACTGAGAACGAGGACATGAGAATACACACCTTGATTTGGATGACTTACAAACATGATGAGTGAGACACCGGATGTAGAAGAGCACACACTACATCATCTCATTCACCTAAAACATGAGATAGGCAAAACTGACCGGCCATGATGAAAGTCAGGGACCATCCACCTTCAAGAAGGAAACAGGGCTTCCCTGATGGCTCAGTGGTAAAGAATCCGCCTGCCAATGCAGGAGACACGGATTCAGCCCTTGGTCTGGGAAGATCCCACGTGCCACGGAGCAACGAGGCTCAAGAGCTACAACTACTGAGCCTGTGCTCTAGAGCCCATGCTCCACAACAAAACAAGCTTCCACAATGAGAAGCCTGAGCACCACCACTAGAGAGTAGCCCCCGATCTCTGCAACCAGAGAGAAGCCTGTGCAGGCAGGGAGATCCAGCACAGTCAAAAATAAATAAATTAATTAATTTAAAAAAAGGAAACATGTCAGTATATTACAATATATGGAAAAGACCATGATTTTTATATGAGCACAAGATTTTAATAGGCACTTCACCAAAGAATATATCTGAATGGCTAAGTACATGAAAAGACACTCGATATCATTCATCATTAGGGAAAAGCAAACTAAAGCCATAATGAGGTACACACCCCCTAGAATGGCTGTGAAATCAAAATGATGGACTATGGAAAATGATGCAGCTATTTGGAAAACAGTTTGGCAGTTCCCCCAAAGTTAAATACAGAGTTACACATCTCTTCATTTCCCACTGCTGCTGTAACAAATGACCACAAATTCAGTGGCTTGAAACCACACAATGTATTGTTTTACACCTCTGGAGGTCAAGAGTCTTAAAAGAGTCTGAAACCCAGGTGTCAGCAGGGCTGGCTCCACCTGAAGGCTCCAGGGGAGACTCTGTTTCTTGCCTTCTTCCCTTCTAGGGGTGCCAGCATCACTTTCAATCTGCTTTCATGTTCAAGGCTGGCCCCTCTGACTCCCAATTCTCTCTGATGAGGACCCTTGTAACCACACTGAGCCCAAGCAGATGATCCAGGATAATCTCCTATCTCAAGATCCTTAACTTAATGCCATCTGCAAAGCCTCTCTGGCCATACTAGGCCACTTTCACAGTGAATGCCTGGGTACTGACACTGAGACACATCTAACAGCAAAGATGAAGTGGGTGTTCCCGATGACGGGGGTGGGGGATGGGAGGCACAAGACAGCTCGGGGTCAACCGCCGATGGGTTTCACACGGGAAAAAAATTCCCTTCTTCCTGACTCTCATGGAGTACCTCAAGCTCTGACCCCAAATTTATCACAATGGTTCGAATCAGATGAAACAGTCCATGAATGATACCGAACAGTGAAATTGGAATACAACTTGAATGGATGAAATGATGACAGGCAACAGTTTGGTCGAGGGTAAAACGGATATTCACATTTTCTTTAAGGTTTTTAAAGTAACATTTCTTTCTTAAAAGCTAATATGTGCATAATAGGGAACCAAAAAACAAAGTCATTCATATCACAGGCAGTTGACTGTCTGATGTATCCTTCTAGGTGTCATTGGTGTATTTTCAAAACTAAGCATCCATTTTTATGCAATTAAGATCACACAGTTATGTATCACGCTGTTCCACACATCATGATTATTTACTATTTCAAAGTCTCAAAGCTATGAATATTCTGATAACCAAGAGTATGCTATATCAACTCAATCTGGAAGGAAAAAAAAAGTAATCCTGCCTTTCTTGGTGATAAAAATTTCAGAAAACACAAAAATGGCAACAGGCCCCTAGATAAAGATACTAACAGAGTTATGACTAAAATACTACATCCCCTTAATGTTCAATTAAAAATGAGACATAAAGCAACAGAGTACAAAAAGAATAAAGCCTCTAAGAGGATTCACTATCTGATCTAAATGATTAAAATGTTAGCAAAGAGGTATGTTTCCATTGAATTACTGAACAATGAACTCCACAGCACAGTCAAGAGATGTGCACACATCCATAAAGTGAAGTCGCTCAGTCGTGTCCAACTCTTTGCTACCCCATGGACTGTAGACTACCATGTTCCTCCATCCATGGGATTTTCCAGGCAAGAATACTGGAGTGGGTTGCCATTTGGTCACCATCAAAATGCAAACATGAACACATCCACACACACCCTTCCCTTATACTTCCTTCTGTCCTCTGCTGCCAACCTAATGAACAAGTCCTGACATACATTTCTCAGAGATGGTTTAAGAATTCCATGTCCAAGATGTTGGTTTTTTTAAAATCAATTACAACAAAGATAGCTGGGCTTCCAGGTGGCTCTAGTGGTAAAGAACCTGCCTGCCATAAGAGAGACATGAGATGCAAGTTCAGTCCCTGGGCTGGGAAAATTCCCTGGAGGAAGGCATGGCAAACCACTCTAGTATTCTTCCCTGGAGAATCCCACGGACAGAGAAGCCTGGTGGGTTATAGTCCATAGGGTCTCAAATGGTCGGACACGCCTGAGGTGACTTAGCACGCATGCACAACAAAGACATTTACAAATTGGTTAATTCACTATCATACACTGTCACCTCAGGACTTCTTAAAAGCCAAGATGTTGCAAAATAAAGAATGAACCTTGTCCACTATAAACTAGGTACTTTACAAAAATGCACGTAAGACCTAAAACTGTCTTCTAGATATGGAGATATTACCCAAGAGCCCTTTCCCTCAGCATTCCTCTTACCCCTCCTCTAGCATTTCAGCGATGTACCAGACTACATCCAGCTCCAAGACACTCCCAGGAGACACAGCCCTTCTAAAAACCAACAAAAGGACATTTCTTAAGGGTTATTATACTACCTCTACTTTTAATGCACTTTGGGCATTGAAAAGAAAAGTGGGAAAGGGCTTCTCTGGTGGCCAGACGGTAAAGAATCTGCCTGCAATACAGGATACCGAAGTTTGAACCCTGGGTGGAGAAGATCCCCTGGAGAAGGGAATGGAACCCACTTCAGTATTCTTGGCTGGAGAATGCCACAGACAGAGGAGCCCAGCAGGCTCCATTCCATGGCGTTGCAAAGAGTCGGCAACAGGCCTCTAGATAAAGATATTGGCAACAGTTATGATTAAAATACTTTGGGCATTAGGGCTTGCTTATTCTTTAATATACAGCAATATCAACTAAAATGCACAAACAGAACAATGGCTAGACAATCTGAACTTCTCTAAAGACTGATACGCACTGAGAGCTTCTCTGCATTTCCTTCCCTGTCCCCTATTCCCACCCTCACCCCCAGTGAACAGTCAAGCTTACTCTCCAAGACTCATTTAACAAGTTCACTCCCCAAATACAACCATTCCTGTGAATCAACAGAAAACATACTGAAAAGGTGTTACTTTAACTCTCTACTTTCACAATAGGTTGTGTACGTTTACACATCTAGAAAGGCTAGATGTTTCAAATAAGGATTTAAGTTTGTCCAGTATACATACACGTAGCAGCAATGAATACACTGCACACAAAGGCAATCTAGTCCAAAGTGTCACCTAAATAGCACCACTCTAGCCAAGAACCGCACCCCTTCTCATCTCTAGCAATCCAGTGGACAAATCTAATAAGCATCTGTAATGCTTAGAGGGCATTTTAACAATTTCATTTCTACCAGTTGTTTTCAGAATCTTTCCTGTGAATTTTAATATGAAATGTACCCATTGTATTTATTTGCTATTTTTGTCACACACTGGCAACCTCTTTAACATCTAGGAAGACTAGATGTTGTAAACCTGGACATTTATCCCTTATGTACAGCAATGAGATCAAGCTAGTCAATCCTAAAGGAAACCAACCCTTGGAAGGACTGATGATGAAGCTGAAGCTCCAGTACTTTGGCTACCTGATGTGAAAAGCTGACTCATTGGAAAAGACCCTGATGCTGGGAAAGACTGAAGGCAGGAGAGGATGAGACGGTTGGACAGCACTGACTCAATGGACATGAGTTTGAGCAAGCTCCAGGAGATGGTGAAGGACAGGGAAACCTGGTGTGCTGCAGTCCATGGGGTTACAAAGAGTTGGACATGACTGAGAGACTGAACAACAATCCTTATGTACACTATATACACAAGTATGTAAAAAAAATTGCAGAGACACATACGGGACAATGGTTAATCTTGCCTCACTATAAACACACTAGTATAAATCCCCTGGTACTTTCTTTTTCCCTGAACCAGCACAAATAAAATAATGTGTACTGCTCAGAGAGGTGATTAAATCATTCTATTTCTAAAAAGACAGTAATTCATATGAACTTTTTAAAAAGGATACACAAACTATATTATTTCATGACCTCCATTTTTAACATACTTTGTGCACTTCTAAACATCTAGAAAGACTAGATGTTTCAAATAAGAACTTAAGTTTATCCACAATACACACAATAGTGCTGAATAAACTAGACACAGGTAACAACGGCTATATTGAAAAGTGTCTTCTACAAAGGAATATTCTAATCTAGAATCTTTCATTTCTCCCAATTCCTCCTTTTCACCAACCAGCCAACAGTGGGCGGTGGGTACAGGCACATATGTCACTTAGATGTGATTTACAATTTCACTTCCAAAGGTCCTTTTCAGAAGACAGCCTTTCAATGAATTTTAACACAAAGTGCACAAAATGTGTTAGTTTACTAACCCTATTTTTGTCATACACTGGCATTCTCTTTAATATCTAGAAACAAGATATTTTAAAATTGGGACCCATTTGTCCGGTATATACATAATATATACAGCAAAGTTAAACGAAATACATTTAACATAAATGTTAAGCTGAAATGTTCTAGTACACATCTTTTGCAATCTTCCCTCCCACCTCTCTCAACCCAATGAAAAAGCATAGAGTATACTGTTCAGACAAGAGGTTTAACAATTCCATTTCCAGTAAGTGGTCGATCCGTGTTCATAAATGAAGGTGACCACAGCCTCAGGTGTGACATGGCCAAGTCACACAGCAAGGATCAAAGACCTACCCATCCAGAGTGTTGACAGTAGGAACAGAGATCTCCCCTTACACATCTGAGCCAAGCAGTGGCCCAAGTAGGAAAGAAATATGAAGCTGTTTACAAAAGTGCTTCACTGTAACTGCTCAGAGGCTTTCACTCTGAAAATTAGATTTCAAAAAAATTTAGGAGAAAGGCTAAATCAAGAAATATACTAGGGAGTTTCAGGTCAAGATGGTGGAGTAGAAGCACGTGAGCTCACCTCCTCCTGCAAGAGCACCAAATCACAACTAGCTGTTGAACAACCATCGACAGGAGGACACTGGGACCACCAAAAAAAAAAAAAAAAAAGATACCACAGCAGCGAGACAGCAGGAGGGGAACAATCATAACATCAAATCCCATACCTGCCGGGTGGGTGGCCCACAAACTGGAGAATAATAATACCAAAGTTCTCCCACTCGTGTGAAGGTTCTGAACCCTATGTCAGGCCTCCCAGGCTGGGGATCCAACAAAAGGACTGGGAATCCCCAGGGAATCTGACCTTGAAGGCCAGTGGGATTTGATTATAGGACTCCCATAGGACTGGGGGAAACAGAGATTCCAGCCTTGGAGGGCACAAACAAAATCTTGTGCACAGCAAGACCCAGATGAAAGGGGCAGCCACTCCACAGGAGACTGAACAAAAACTACCTGCTAGTATTGGAGGACCTCCTGTGGAGGTGGGGGTCAGCAGGGGATCACCACAGGGATGGGGGCACTGGGAGCAGCTGTCCTGGAAAGTCCCTATTGGCGCAAGCCCTCTAGGAGGTCACCATTAACCCTACCATAGAGCCTTAAAGCCCAGGGCTGGGTCACCTCAGGCCAAACAACTACCAGGGAGGGAGCACACCACCACCAATCAGCAGACAATTGGATTAAAGCTTTAGTGACCAAAACCCAGTTTTTCCCATCACTAGTCCCTTCCATCAGAAAGCCTACAACAGCCTCTTAGCCTCCTCCATCAGAGAGCAGACAGAAGTAAGAAGGATCATAATCCCACAGTGTCTAAACATTATATAAAGTTAATCATGAGGAAAAAGTAGAAAGTTATGTCCCAGATGAAGGGACAAGATAAACCCCCAGGAAAAAAAAAACCTAAATGGAGAGAGGCAATCTTTCAGAAAAATAATTCAGAATAATGATAGTGATGATCCAAGATCTTGGGAAAACAATGGAGAAGATGCATGAAATGTTTACCAAAGACCTGCAAGAACTAAAGAACAAACTAACAGAAATAAATACACTAGAAGGAATCAATAGCATGTATGAACTTCCACTTACCGCATCACTCTGCTTAAGCCCCCAAACAGTATGTAATTATTTTATAGTTAGGTTAATCATGTTCCCATTATGGCTTGCGACTGTAATCATCTTTTATTTTTTGTCTGGCTATTGATTATGAAATTTGATAAACATCTTTTGCTACTGTGATTATGTTAACTATTACCTAATCATGTTATATCACGATTGGTCAACAGAAAAATAATAGAATTCTATATCACCAAACTACCATTTCATAGTTTAACCTGTAATCACTTTTTAAAATCCAGATGCATATCAGAATTATCCCGGAAGTTTTTGAAAAATACAAATGCCCAGGTATTGCTTTTTCTCTCCAAAGCTCCATATATGTTTCTAATGAGCAGCCATATTTAAAAACAACTGGACTATATGAGGATCTTTTACCTAGTTTGTTTCACTTTTTCTACTTCATATTCAGTGCTCCCACTTCATTTAGTTTGTTTTCCAATTTCTCTGTCTCTTCTATGTTCTTTCTCAAGTTTTTATCAATTGTAGTAGAAAAGCTTTTGAATACATATATATAAATACCATGTATAATATACATATCTTAGAAAACTTTTGAATTTTTGCCTAACTAAAAAATAAAGAGAACTCTTTACATTAAAAAAAAATTAATAGTACTGGTGAGGAGAGAGAAAAAAATAGATGTTTGTTTGTAGTCCAAGTTTTTGTTGTTATTTTTTGCTAATTAGTACTTCTCAGGAAGAGAAGAGGTTCCAAAGCTTCTGAAAAATAACAAAATGGGAGGGATGGGGAGGAAATTCACTTGTGAATGGTTAAATATATGGTATCTTTAGTCTTGAAATAAAAACAAAAGATTCCCTCACCAACTAATACACACACTACTGTACTGGCACAACACTATATTTTTTTCCATCTTCATTTAAACTAGGTTATTAAAATACCCAGTTGAAGGAGACAAGCCTGGGTCACACTGCAGGCAAGATGCTTTCATGTTGAGAACAAAATAGCAGAGGTGGGGTGGAAGGGCATTCTGACATTCAGTGTATAGCATGAGAAAGCATCCCCGTAAGAAATACCAACTTACAAAATATTCCAACAGAACAGATTTATCTTTATATGTCTGTCTCCCCACCTTGATCATGAGTCTCTCAAAGACAGGGAACATCAACTCTCTTATTTCCAGTGCTGAGCACATTCAGCCCGGCAAGACAGTTGCCTTGATGGGTAGGAGCACAGGCCCTGGGGGCATGCAGCCAAGGATGTGTGACCTTGGACAAGTTTAACGAACATCTCCAGGTAAGACTGAGATCACAGGACAACTTCAATCAAAGAACAGAATTCAAATGAGCAAACCTTAAAGATCTTACTGGTTTTACTCAATGATTCATGAATCTGGTAGCATCCAAATTAACACACAGAAAGAAGTACCAAGAAGCTGTACAAAACGACTTTTATAGGGGACTTCCTTGGTGGTCCAGTGGTTAAGACTCCATGCTCCCAATGCAGGGGACCTGGGTTCAATCCCTTCTCAGGGAACTAGACCCCTGTATGCCGCAATTTAAGACCCAAATTAAGCACAGCCAAATATATATAAAACCTTTCATAGGTAGAAGGGAGCAGGAACAAGTCATACTAGCCCCCAAACAAGTTGGTTATTGCAAGGTTACTCTCCCGGAGGAGGTGGCAGGGGTCTAAAAAGCAAGTGACCTAACTAGTGCTACCAGGTGATTCCTGACTTGCCAATTTAAGATTCCATTTCTAGGAGAGCCAAAACCATAATTAAATCAGGTCTTAGTTTGAGGACATGAGGCTTAGCATCATCAACCCCACTTGGGGACCGTTGTCTTGTTTCTCACCGGGCCTCATGAGGACCAAATGGGTCCTACATGTGCTCGGGTGGGCACCCATCTCGCTCATGACCTCTGATGCCCTCCCATCCAGTGTCACAGAGGCTTGGCCAACAGGCTGAGCTTACAGGCTTCCTTGCCCACTGGCTTCATCTCCGTTCAACAAATGCTGTTTGGGTGCTGGAGGGCAGAAGCTGGTGTATTTGTCTGTTTCTCTGTTTTGAATGGCATCTCCTGTTTTATCTGTATCTTCTTCCTGATTCTAGGTCTCCACACAGCCCTTCCTTCACAACCAAAGCAGGTACCCCACCCCAGCTCTGAGGAAGCAACCAACTCCAGCCTCCAGGTAGTGGGGCGCTGGCTCGTTGGGCTCAGGGTTACCCTACCTACCCATTTTCAGCTCTTCCTAGGCCTTTATTACCAGCTCAGGGTATTAATCTCCCTCTGCAGAACCACCTTTGTTTTCTTAACTGAACCCAGATTCTTAACCATTGGACCACCAGGGTGTTCCATTTTAGCCTAATTTTGACTGAATTTTAGGATTGGAATCACAAAGGTACTATTTGCACTTTTCTGTCTTGCTTCCTTTGCTCAAAATTGTTTCCGATTCATCCAGTCTCTTGCTTGTAACTGCAGCTCATTCAGTTTCATCGTATATTCCACTGTGTATACAACTACACTACAATTTATTTGAGCATTCTGTTGTAGATGGACACTTGGGCTGCTTCCAGTCTGGGGCCACTCAAGAAGGATGCTATAAACACTTGTGTCAGGTCTCCTGCAGCATTCCAGGTATCACATGAGGGTACCCATCAGGGTATCCACGGACAAGCGGAACTGCAGGGTACAGGTAAATACGTTGAACTTCATCAGAGAGTGCCAGTTTCCAAAAGTAGTTGTATCAGTAAACTAAACAAGAGTACGAGACGAAACAAACCAAAGCAAAATCACCCCGCATTCAATTGACAGGTCTCCACAAACGGAGTTCCCACCACTCTCCTCCCACGCAGGTCCCAGGACCACAAAATCCGTCAAGGTAAGAGGCTTTGCATCTTACTAAGATCTCTCGACAATTGCTGAGGAAACCTTCTGAGGTAGGCGAGACCAGGGTCATGACCCCCAAGATGGAGAAGAAACCAGGGCTTCACAAAAGCCATGCAACCTGCTCCCAAGGCACACCCTTGTCAACCTTCCGGGCCCCAGAATCCCCGGCCCAAAGCACTCGATGCAACGACCCACGGCCCCCCTTCCTCACAACACCCGACCCCACGACCCCCAAGCACTCGACTCCACGGTCCCCGAGCCCAGAGCACCCGACCCCATGGCCCCAGAACACCCAACTCCACGACCCACGTCCTCAAGTAACCGACTCCACGGTGCCTCGGTCCCAGAGCACCCGACCCCAGAATACTCAACCCCACGCCCTCATGGCCCCACGGCCCCCAAGCACTCGACCCGACGGTCCCCGGCCCTAGAGTGCATGGTCCAGGGCCCGGCTGACAGAAAAACCTCTCCCAGGAACCAAGAGCACCCGCCCCACCAAGCCGCGCACGCAGCCCACGAAGCACCCGCCCTCCTTCCGCCCAGGGCCCAGACGCGCCCGGGTGTAGGTAACGCAGGATCCGAAGCCGCGCTTTCGCCACTGCTCTGGACTGCCGCTGCAGAAAATCCACACCAAAAACGCGCTTTCCTCTGATAACGGAAGTTCCTAACGTGGCGGAGCCTCCGAATGCGAAAAGCTAGAGTCAAATATTTTCTAGAGGCTCAAACGACGCGAGTGGATTAGCTAATCAGTGGAATCTGCTCGCCGGAAGTAGGGCTGCACCTCGCCGGAAGTTGCGCTCCTCCATTTTATTGCCCTCAATGGCGGCAGTGTCTAGGTTGGGGCCGGGATGCGGCGCTCTTGACTGAGCGAGTAGGCCAAGCAGAGGCTTCAGGGACATCGGCCGCGGCGCAGAAGAAAACCAGCCTGGACGCCGGGGACGCTGTCATGTACGGCGCGAGCGGAGGCCGCACCAAAACCGAGAGGAAAAGCGGCGCGAAGGAGGAGACCGGGCCCGGCGGTGCCGGCGGTGGGGGGAACCGAGTGGAGCTGCTGGTCTTCGGCTATGCCTGCAAGCTGTTCCGAGACGATGAGCGGGCCCTGGCCCAGGAACAGGGACAGCACCTCATCCCCTGGATGGGGGACCACAAGATCCTCATCGACAGGTCGGTTCCTCCCCCCACCCGCCGGTCCTCCCCTTCCCTCGCCCGCTTGATTTCGTCTGATGTTGACTTGATGGCCAGGACTGAAAGGGGTTTTCTGGAGTCATCGGGGATCCGGGGGACACCCCTCCCCTGTCCCCACATACCCCTGGTTTTGGGGGGAAGGGGATGGTGAAACCTGCCCTAAGGCACTGGCTGGAGCTGCGTGCCGCGTCTGTCGCCGGAGGGATCGTCTCTGCTCCCGCAGCCCCTCGCGACCCCTCACTCTTGTCGCTGGGTTGCAGTTGCCACTCCGGGCAGTGGAAGCTGCCCGGGCCCTGGGCCTCTCCTGACCGGCGCTCTGGGGCCCTCTGCGCTCCCACAGCTCCGTGTGGTGGGAGGGCAATCTGAAACGCCGCAAGCTGATGTCGCGATTAGAGACCTCTTGGACCCCAAGAGTTGGCTTTGAACCTTTCTTATTCCCAGCGCTCTCAGTGGAGTGCCTGTATTTTGCCGTCATGATATTTGATTCCCGCCCCCCCCATCCCTCCCCCTTCCTGTGTTAATCCGATGAGTTTCACAGATTCAGGCTGAAGTTGCCAATCAATAGAAGGCCAGTTGACTTTTTGCAGACACTGGCCTTGCTCTTAGACGTACTGTTCTTAGGGCTGGTTTCACTGTCTCTTAAAACTGAAGGGTGGAGCTGAGACAAAGATGTTCTTTTCAAATCAAACATGCTTTTAGGTAGTCACCCTGGAAGATGTTTGGCCGCTTTGGACAGAGGGGTCATGGGATTGAAATTTCTAAAGATGTTTAATTTGAAAAGGATGACCTCACATGGTGTAGGTTGTTTGCTCCCCTCCCCTCCCGTGTTTTCAATCCCTCTTTCTCCTTGGGATTTTTGTTTGTGGGTTTGGTTTTTGCCAATTTGGCAACTCTGCTTCTGGGGCCTGGACTGAAAAGTAACCGTGACCAACCATTAAACTGTGGAATAGTCTCTCCAAGTGAAGGAAGCCCATCGTTTGAGACAGTTAAAACTGGATTCTACAAAGCCCTGGAACCTGACTGTAGGGATGACCTCTGAGCTGGCCAGAATGGACACATTAATGACCAAACGCCTTTTCCATCCCCGACGTTTCCACTTGGAGTTAGCTCTAGACAAGAAGAACTCGTGGAGGGAGGGTCGCCAGCTCAGGTCTGGACCTGAGGGCCCCGGCACTCTGCTCAAGCATGCTGTACCTTTAAACCATGGTTTCTATTGAATGATGCTGCCTGAGTTGTTAGGTGGCTTCCTTTTGAAAAATGTTACTTGTGGTGTTGTTAAAGTTTGATAAGTGAGGGAGTCTGAGCTTTTTATAGAGTTTTCCATATCATTCTGTACATGATGTGAGTTAGGTCTTCCAAAACCAGTGGGGAGCAAACGCTACACATGTCGATGTGTAATATTTTAAGATAATGATCTACATTTGTAAGTTAAGGAGGTTTACAGCATAATAAAAAATAATTTTTAAATTTAATAATATGCAATAACTTGGCTGAAATATTTGGCCTTTTTCCCTGTAAATGTCTTTTTTTTCCCCTGTATTTTCTAGTCCTCATTACAAAAGTCAGCCTTAAAAAATTAAGCAGACTTTTGTCTCTCTACATCTGTTTTTGCAACCCTAAATCTGAGTGTTTTAAGTAAAATTCCCTAATTCACTCATTATCTGAGAGTTGCACTTTGACAGCATCTTCGTTGAACTTTTTGTATTTAAAAGCATAGCGGAAAGTGCTTCCTTAGTCTTCATCTGGCCAACATACCTATGGGTCCACGCAAGTGCACATGGATGTGTGTTCATGTATGTTATATCCTGGGGGCATAAAGTTTAGAAGCACATATTTTATGCTGCATCTTCTAATAGTTGTGCTCTGTTTCTAGTGAACCTCCTTAAACTGCACGTATATGTCACTGTTCCTATGTATGTGTGTCTCTCTATCACATAACCCAGCACTTATTTCCTCAGCCAAGTGGCTAGGGGGCGAGCCTAGCCAAGATTTTACCTCCAATGGACGCAAGTTTCTTTGGTGAAGATCTCTCCTGAGAGTTCGGGACTAGCAGAAAGAAGCGAGGAAATTTCGACCGTTTGGTTCTTACGGATAGGTATTTATGTATTCGGTTTGTGTGAATGTAAGCTATGATATTTGACTTTTCAGAAAAAAAAAAAAGTTTTTTCTTTTTTTTTTTTTTCTTACAAATGGCATTGAATGGTTAATCAAACCATAAAGGGTAAGAACTGCCACTGAAGTGGATACCATTTAATCTATTAAAGGATTGTTTACCTTTAATTATAAGTTTTATCATATGTTAGAAAGCAATGTAGACTTTATTAAGATAACTTGAGTTTAAAAGTAGGTGAGATATGACTAGCCAAATTAAATATAATGAGAAGAATTTTTATGTTTGCTTTAATATTTTTATTTTTTTATTTTAATTGGTAAGTATACATAAGAAAACGTCACACACGAACCAACCCAAACGTTAATTTCTTCCCATTGACCAGCATGTTCATATTACAGATATGATGGGCGCGGTCACCTGCATGACCTTTCTGAGTACGATGCTGAGTATTCCACATGGAACAGAGATTACCAGCTCTCCGAAGAGGAGGCGCGAATAGAGACCCTGTGTGATGAAGAGAGGTATTTAGCCTTGCATACGGACTTGCTTGAGGAGGAGGCAAGGCAAGGTACTGCTCAAGAAAAACTTCCTTAAGCAACAACTTTTAAAAAAATTTTTAAGTATTTAAAAGTTTACTCCCATTCATTTTTTTATACTCACTCTTTCTGATATTATCTTGACAGTACCCAGTGGATTGGAAAAACAGCAGTCTTTGCGTTCTGAGAGGACCTCAGGATAGTTTATATATAGAGCCACAGAGAATTTTCCCAGCTTTTGAGGGCAGACTGGGATTTGAAAAAACAAAAACCAAACTCTTTAACTGTTCTTCTTTAACAGTATCGTATAAATTAAAATTGATGTTCTTGTCTTTGCCATAACAATCTTTAATACAGTTCTTAATCCCCAAGTTTCTCAGCAGGAAGAAATTTTCCACAAAAGACGTGTAATCCGCTGTCTGTGGTAAACATGTACTGGCAAAAGTACATATTGATAGATGTGAAGTGTGAAATTTTAAAAAACATTTTTGCCTCGAAAAGAGGTTGGAAAAAGTGTGTTGTATGCTTTACTGATAGCCACAACTTTAGAAATATATAAAATGTTTCTCAGTAAATTTCTGCTTCTATTAACATAATTCTCATTTTTGTTCAAGAGGAAGAATACAAGCGGTTGAGTGAAGCACTGGCGGAGGACGGGAGCTATAATGCAGTGGGATTCACATACGGCAGTGATTACTATGACCCATCCGAACCCACAGAGGAAGAGGAACCTTCCAAACAGAGAGGTGAGGTGAGGGGGGTGCCCGGGTGATGATGTTGGGCAGGCACTGCGTGTAACCATAGAGTCTTCAGAGCATGATTGTGGGCACTAAACAGCCACAGTGTCACCGTGGGACAGAGAAGAAACGTGATTGATGTTAGGGTAAAACAAAGCTAAGAAGTAGGAAAGGAATTGTTGGAAGTGGGGAATGAATTCAGACTTCAGTTATCTTCCAAGGATCTGGTTGCCTTTTCCTTTCTTTCTTTTGGATTCATGGAGCAGGAAGTTACTCTGAATTCTGTGTTTCCAGACGGACAGTATGTGTGTTGAAACCCACAGTAACTCCTTCTCAGGGCATTGAAGGGACAGGCGTTAACCACCCTCCTGCTAACCTGCTTCTTCATAGCCACTCCATGAGAGGAATAATGACAGGTGTCCAGTGGAAGGACACCTGTGGAGTCAGTTATTATCAAGCAGAAGATAGCACAGGGTGTCCTGGTTAAGCTCGATAGGCCCTAGGATGTAGACTTACCACAGTATTTTAAAGTAAGTAATATTTACCTAGAAATAACGATTCTAAATTTATGCCTTTTTGGATTAACTCTGAATATTTATTTAAATAAAGGATAGTGCTACTAAAAAAACTGGACCTGTGCAATTCAGTAATAAACTCCATATTCACTTTGATAAGCCCTGAGAGCACTTTTATTACAGTCCAGCATACTGATCAGTCATGAATTATCAATTATGATAACACACACTTGAAACATTAAGGGTGGATCACTTTATTCAGGATATTTTGTTTAAAGAGAAGAAGAACTTCAGAAACCTATTCAAATGTTCGGAGTAATGAACTGGAATCACATCATAGAGAGATGGAATTCTGGAGCTAGCTGAACCTGTGATATGAACTTACTTGTTTTCTCCTCAAGTAACAAATCTTCCAGCACGTATGAAGTAACTATGGCAGTTAATATTAAAATGCCATCTGCCCTGCACATTAAAATGCTTGTGCCCTGCAGCCACACTAGGGTTCTCCCAGCTTCTTCACCATGGGGCATGACGCCAAGATGTAGGGGCCAGCTCATACAGACAATTGCCTCATTGCCCTTGCTTTCATTCTGCTCGTTACTTTATCAGCATAAGAATCACTGTTGCCCAGCTCTGTTCTGCAAGCTTCTCAAGAGTTTTCCCAGATGTAATTTTAATCATACTGAGTTAAAGCCTAGTTAAGGTATTAAACACCTTCTTGCATTGATTTTTGCATTAACTTTCAGAAGTTAGGGTGCAGTGGACATGTTCTTGCAGGTTTGAGAAGTATACACTCATTCCTTAATCTAGAATAAGTCATCCATCTTAGGATTCCAGACAGTCCCAATTTTGTTGTTGTCTCTGAGCCTTATACATTATGTGTGCTTTAAATATGCAGTGTTCGATCAGAAGGAAGGAATGCACACTATCTCCATTTCACAATGGAAGAACTGAGATTCATAGAACCCAGATGTCTTTTGTGAGGTCAATCGACTATTTTGGGAAAATCCACAGTAATGTTTTCTTAACATTTGAGATTGGGGATCAGTAGACTATGACTGAAGACCCAGTTGGCACGTTTCTGTGAAGTTACATTGGAACAGCCATGCTCATTTGTCCCTGTTTGTCTGTGCGGCTTTTGCACTTCATTGACAAAGTGGAGTAGTTGAGACAGAGGCCACCTGGCCAAAGAGCCAGAAATATTTACTGTCTGGCTTTTTGCAGAAAGATGTCGCAAACCCCTGTTCTAGGTGTTGGGCACCTGTCTCAGTGTAATTGTTGGGCTACCTGATGTCAAATATGGTTGGATTATTGAAAACACTCCAGTATTCTTGCCTGGGAAATCCCATGGGCAGAGGAGCCTGGTGGGCTACAGTCCATGGGGTTGCAAAAGATTGGGACACAGCTTAACAACAAAATAACAACAACGTTGAATTTTAAGAACTTCAGTGTGGCTTAGTTTCTCTTCCAAGTTTTAGTGTGTTTTCTCTTTAATGTAAATTTCTCCATATTTAAAACCTCGTTTCTTTAACCACATTCTCAGAACTTTGCTTTATGTGCTGATGAATTTTTAAATGGAAGTTGGGCCCCTGTAAAACTTACAGCTCAACTTTTAATTTACACTAGTATAAATAAAATGCCACATATACAAATAACATGTACACATGCATACACACACATACATACTTGTATGTGTACCTATGCATACACACACTTTTTAAATAGAATACAGTTTGGTACCCAGTACCACTAACAACCAGATTGTACTTTACTGCTGCATTATCTTACAGTCTAGAAGTTTAATTTTTGTTTGTTTTTCTGAGTCACCAACATGTCTCAATATTCCTTGATTTCCAAAAATGCCATACAGTTGACTGTTGAACAACACAGGTGTGAACTGGGGAGGTCTGCTTATTCTCAGATTGTTTCTTTCTTTCAATAAAAAGCAGTACTGTGCAGTTGGTCTAATCCACAGAAGTGGAGTCACAGATACAGAGGACCAGCTCTGGGACTTGAGCATCCCCAGATTTTGGTTCCCCTGCAGACACTGAGGGGCGACTGCACTGTCCTGGTGTTCAACTGCTGTAAATCCTTGTGATATTAACCAGAAGCCTTTGACAGCGCCTTTAGTTCTGTGTAACTTCTCTCTTCCCTTTCTACAGCTTACTGTTTCCAGCCCAGTTCCATCCTTTATTTTCACAGATTTTCGCCATTATCACCTATCCCTTTTTTTAACAAGAAAAGATTTAAGTTTATTTGAATCTGAGTTAACATTACAATAGTTGGTTTTTATTTTGTGCTACTAAAACCATTTTCTGTGAAGAAAAGTATGTGTAAGAACAGAGCAAATCTGTAACCTACCTGTTCCAGATAGCTCTTTTGCTCCGAGTTCCTTTATTTTTGAGCAGCTTAGCACTAAGGAAAGGCTATTTGAACGAAGTTTATACCACTTTGTCATTTTAGGGAGATAGGGTAAAGTTATACTTTTATATATTCACACCTTTGGCCTCATTCCCAAAGAAATTTGGGAATTTTAAGCTGTTACTTGGCATGTTGCAAACCAGTGTTTCTAATACCTAGCAGTTCTGCTGTGTGATTTGGTTACTGGAGCTGAACACAGGGGTTACTGATTACAGGGAAGTTTCAGGCCATAGTAAGTCTTCAGTTCTTGCGAGAGAGCAAGGGTATGTGAGCTTGTGGGACAGTGGTAAATACTCTTACTTAATCAGTCTATGTCTCATCAGACTGCATTCCTCAGGTCTTTGTGTACTGTGAAGCCTATATAAAATTCTTTCTTGGCTTCACAAAGAATAAAGTTTGACATGTATATTGTCATATGTGAAGCGGAACACCATTCCATGTTCTATGCACGGGACGGATGCTCAGGGATGGAGCATTGGGATGACCCAGAGGGATGGGATGGGGAGGGAGGTGGGAGGAGGGTTCGGGAGGGGGAGCACAATGTGAACCCATGGCTGATTCATGTCAATGTATGGCAAAAACTACTACAATATTGTAAAGTAATTAGCCCCCAACTAAAATAAATAAATTTATTTAAAAAAAAAAAAGAATTAAGTTTGAAATTGTTGTCTCTTCAAGAGACTCCATTATGTACAATGGAGATATTTGTTTTGATGAAGACTTAATGTTTATTTCACATCATCTTTTTTGAAAGAGGAAATAAGTAGATGTTGAAATTCTTAAAAATGTTAGCTTTTACAAGTTTCTAGTATGTTTTCGTACATTTCGCTATATCCTTTTAAATTGTTCAATAAATTGAAATGTATATAGGTACCTTAGAATTCAGAAAGTTACAGTGTGTAGTGTCTTGTCTGACTTCCAGTAGACAGATTTTGTTAAATGAACCATTAAACAAGAAATGAAAATAAACATACATCTGATTATTTGTGAAGAGAGAAGTGGTTTGCTTGGGTGGAGAGGTCTTGGCAGTTACATGCAGGGATGTTATGGTTCAGTGATGAAAACGGTCATCTTGGAATTGAGCAGCCTGTGCTGTGCCTGGCCCTCTGGGAAACCCACCCAGATAGTTTGGAGGGTGGGCTTAGCTGGGAAGGAGGAGAGCTGAAAGTGTGTCACACGCCTGCTACGTGCAGAGCCTTGGGGTGGAAATGCTCACATGCGTTGTCTCACTGCACCCTCACCATGGCCCTGGAGTCCATACTGCAACTGTGTCTGTACCAGGAGGAAACAGACAAGAACGAGGGAGGCATGGCCCCATGCTGCACCACCCCGCCCCTCTGGGACCTGGTGAGGTGCTTTTGCCCACAGGTAGTACAGTGAACACAGAATAGAGAGTGGAAGTGTTTCTGGGAGCTACGATGTACAAAACCACAAGGGGCCAGGTGATGCTCATGCCGCTCTCCCTTCCACTGTTGCTTACTGACCTCTCTTCAGTTCGTGGTTCTGAAGTTTTATGTTTTCTTTTTATACAGAAAAAAATGAGGCTGAAAATTTGGAGGAAAACGAGGAGCCTTTCATTGCCCCATTAGGACTGAACGTGCCGCCTGATGTGGAGCTGGTAGGTGTTTTTGTCCTTCACGATGCTATTCACCGTTGTTAGCACTTACCAGGAAGTACTCATGTGAGAGCCTCACCACAGTCACAGCCGCCTTACAGTTTGTGTAAAAATTCTCTTGCTCAAAGCAGCTTGGCTTCAGTAAAGTTGCTCTGTCCCATCTTTCTCTAATGTGGTTTTTTGGGCCCTTAAGTGTCTTTAGTCTTTTAACTGTTTGGCCATCATAAGTTGCTATGCTTCGTAGGATCCTTACATGTTTATTAGGGATGTTTAAAACATTTTTGTAGCAGGTACATACCCAGAAAAGGGCTGTTTGTGCTCACTGTAAAGTTTTTTCTTTGGCGTCTTCCTACCATGGATGTGGGTATTCCAGGTCCTTCTGTGTGTTCTGCTACAGCATCACTGAATAAACAGTGGACACTGAAAACTCACAGAAGTCTTTTGCATTCTCCTCACGTGTGCATGACACTTCCCATATTTAGTGCAGCATGGATTTGATGGTTCTTCCCCTTTAGTTTTGGTAATACAGAGTTTTATTATTTTTCTGTTGACCAATCATGATACAATGGTATTAAGTGAGTAATAGTTACATAATCACAATAGAGAAAGATGTTTATCAGTTTTCACAATCAACAACCAGACAAAAAGTAAAAGATGATTACAATCGCAAGCCATAATGGGAACATGATTAACTTCACAGTATAAAAAAATTACCTACAGTTTGGGGGGTCAAACAGAGTGATGTGGGAAGTGGAAGTGCCTACATGCACATGCTTTCATCTGCCCGGTCAGTCTCTGTCTTTTGGTTGGTGCATTTAATCCATTTGCATATAAGCTAATTATAGATATGTATGATCCTATTACCATTGTCTTAAGTATTTTGGGTTTATCTTCTGTAGGTCTTTTACTTGTGTTTCCTGCCTAAAGAAGTTCCTTTAGTATTTGTTGTAAAGCTGGTTTGGTGTTGCTGAATTCTCTTAACTTTTGCCTGCCTGGAAAGCTTTTGATTTTTGCATCAAATCTATATGAGAGTCTTGCTGAGTAGGGAAATCTTGGTTGTAGGTTCTTCCCTTTCATCGCTTTAAATATATCTTTCCACTCCCTTCTTGCTTGTTGAGTTTCTGTTGAGAAATCACCTGATAAACCTGATGGGAGTCTGCTTGTATGTTATTTGTTGTTTTTCCCTTGCTGCTTTTAATATTTTATCTTTCTCTTTAATTTTTGTCGGTTTGATTACTGTGTGTCCCAGTGTGTTCCTCCTTGGGTTTATCCTGTCTGGGACTCTCTGCTTCCTGTACTTGGTTGATTGTTTCTTTTCCCTTTTAGGAAAGTTTTCAGCTATTATCTCTTCAAATATTTTCTCAGGTCTTTTCTCTCTCTCTTCTCCTTCTGGGACCCCTATAATGCGAATGTTGGTACATTTAATATTGTCCCAGAGGTCTCTTAGGCTGTCTTCTTTTTTTTTTTTTTTTCATTCTTTTTTGTGTATTCTGTTCTAAGGCAGTGATTTCTACCATTTTGTCCTCCAGGTCATTTATCTGTTCTTCTGCCTCAGTTACCTCAGTTATTCTGCTGTTGATTCCTTCTAGTGTATTAATCTCTGTTAGTTTGTTCTTTAGTTATTGTAGGTCTTTGGTAAACATTTCTTGCATCTTCTCCATTGTTTTCCCAAGATCCTGGATCATCTTCACTATCATTATTCTGAATTCTTTTTCTGGCAGGTTCCCTCTCCACTTCATTTAGTTGTTTTTCTGGGGTTTTATGATGTCCCTTCTTCTGGGATATAACTTTCTGCTTTTTCATTTTGATTAACTTTCTGTAATATGGTTTTTGTTTTAGCTGCTTTGGGACTGTGCCTGTTGCTTATTCTGTCTGCCCTCTGATGGAGGAGGCTAAGAGGCTTGTGTAAGCTTCCTGATGGGAGGGACTGGCATGGGAAAAACTGGGTCTTGGTCTGGTGGCCAGGGCCTTGCTTAGTAAAGCTTTAATCCAGTTATCTGCTGATGGGTGGGGTTGCACTCCTTCCCTGCTAGTTGTTTGGCCTGAGGCAACTCAGCCCTGGGGTCTGCTAGCCCTATGGTAGGGTTAATGGTGACCTCCAAGAGGGCTTATGCCAACAGGGATCCTCCTGAACTGATGCTGCCAATGCCCCGGACCCTGCAGTGAGCCCCTGCCAACCCACACCTCCACAGGAGGCCCCCCAACACTAGCAGATAGTTTTGGTTCAGTCCCCTGTGGGGTCACTGCTCCTTTCCTCTGTGTCTCGGTGTGCACAAGATTTTGTGCCCTCCAAGACTGAAGTCTCTGTTTCCCCCAGTCCTGTGGAAATCCTATAATCAAATCCTGCTGGCTTTCAAGGTCCGATTCCCTGGGGATTCCCAGTCCTTTTGTTGGATCCCCAGGCTGGGAAGCCTGACATGGGGTTCAGAACCTTCACTACAGTGGGAGAACTTCTTTGGTATTATTGTTCTCCAGTTTGTGGGTCACCCACTCGGTGGGTATAGGATTTGATTTTATCGTGATTGTGCCTGTCCTACAGTCTTGCTGCAGCTTCTTCTTTGTCTTAAAATGTGGGGTATCTTTTTGGGGGGTTCCAGTGTCCTCCTGTCAATGGTTGTTTAACAGCTGGTTGTGATTTTGGTGCTCTTGCAGGAGATGAGCTCATGTCCTTCTGCTCCACCGTCTTAAACTGGAAGTCTGCTCGCTTCTGATGTTATTATAAAATGGTCTCTTGAGTAGGAAATTGCTCTGTGTAGAAACGACTTGTGAGTGCTCACTGGGTCTCCAGTGGACAGCTTGCTTTTCCTTTACGGTGTCGTCAGTAGTGGATTTTTCATAATTACTGTGAATTGGAGCAGTGATCCACTGTGTACATTATACACTGTCGTGTCCACTTGAGTGGAGAAGCTCTAGTAGGCAGATGTCTGTGTCATATATCCCATCTCGGTTACTAAATGTTGCAACTGCTGGCATATGTTTATGTGGACACATGCTGCCTGGGTGGGTAGGGGCTTCTCTAGCTCCTGGCCTTGCGGGGCTGGGGATGGTAAAGAGAGCAGGTGCTTTAGGGGTTCTTGGTTTCTAAATTAAGTTTTTGGTTTAGAACCCAATGGCTGCAGGGGCTCTGGGGTTTTGTGTGAAGGGTTGGGAGCAGTTAAAAGGTCACAGCACCCTAGGAACGTGTGCTGGTGCAGGCTCGAAGCTGGCCACTTGTTTCAGGTCCAGCCCCTAGACTAGCCTCAAGCCCCTCAGATGGCCTCACAGCTCTATTTTAGCTTTTTATATTGACTCTGTGTGGCTATTTGTATGTTTCTTGAGAAACAAGGACCTAGTTTTTGCCAGAATATGTAGCCCAATGCTTGTCCTAACAGTGCTTTCAGTTACCTGTTCCTTTCCCAGGCTTTGTCACCTCCCGAGTTCTGCACACGCCCAGGACCGTTTGTGGTTGTGTTGTGTTGTACTGCAGGGAAGGTAGAGGGCATGTCTCAGCTTGATCTCTCACCCACCTGAGATGCCACGGGCCTTCTGGGCCTGTCTGTTCTGTACCTTCTTGCGTTTCCCTCAAGCCGTGGGGACCAGCAGTGCTGCTGCTCAGCACACCCATTTGAGTGTATTTACATGGGAAATGCACTTTGTTGTTCAGTCGCTCAGTCATGTCTGACTCTTTGTGACCTCATGGACTACAGCATGCCAGGCTTCCTTGTCCTTCACGATCTCCCAGAGTTTGCTCAAACTTATGTCCATTGAGTCAGTGATGCCATCCAACCATCTCATCCTCTGTCACCCCCTTCTCCTCTTGCCTTCAGTCTTTCCCAGCATCAGGGTCTTTTCCAATGAGTCGGCTCTTTGCATTAAGTGGCCAAAGTATTGGAGCTTCAGTATCAGTGCTTCCAATGAACAGTGCTTGTTTAACTTACTTTATGGACAGAAGGAAAAAGGGGAAAGGTTCAATGCACAGTTCCCATCATGGGCTGGGTTTCCGTCCAGTAGGTTAATAGCAACAGCAGATAAGGAGTGTTCATTGAGCAGGTGCTGTGAGCCAGGCACTGTGCTTGCTTGGCTCCTCAGTCCCCTTGACACCATTATTTCTATGACGGGGACACAAGCTAGAGCTGTCAAGAGTAGCCGCCCCAGGTCAACCTGTGGGTCAGGCCTGCACTTGCAGCCCAGAGCCACTGCAGAACTTGGGGCCACATGGTTAAGCTTCGTTGAAAGTTGTTCTGATTAGAGCATTAATTCTCACCATGTGTTCAGCTGGTGTGTTGCCATGGGATGGGGGTGGGGAAAAAAATTATTTACCCAGGTCCCTGTGGAGTTCATGTGTGTTCTCAGGAGATTGTGAGGACTGTTCATATATGATGAGCACTAACTAACCCCTGGTCCAGTATGTGTTCTTCTGGTACTTTGCCTCTTAACTGTTTGTCCCTCTTTCCACGCAGAATTTAAATGTATTTGTAAAACCACATATGTCACCATGTTCCTTTCTGGCCTCAGGATTTTGAATCTGGTTTTAGTAGACCTTTCCACCCCTGACAGCCCTATATTCCCTGCTGTTACAACCATAGTTTTGTTTTTACAATGCAGTTCATGACTTAATCTGATATTTGGGGCTGTGATCACAGAGGGCTTCCCTGATAGTTCAGTTGGTAAAGAATCCACCTGCAATGCAGGAGACCCCAGTTCTATTCCTGGGTCAGGAAGATCTGCTGGAGAAGGGATAGGCTACCTACTCCAATATTCTTGGGCTTTGCTTGTGGCTCAGCTGGTAAAGAATTCGCCTACAATGCAGGAGACCTGGGTTTGATCTCTGGGTTGGGGAGATCCCCTGGAGAAGGAAACGGCTACCCACTCCAGTATTCTGGCCTGGAGAATTTAATGGACTGTATAGTCCATGGGGTCGCAAACAGTCAGACACAACTGAGCAACTTTCACTTTCATGATCCAAAGGAGGAAAGGGCCAGCCCAGCTGCTCCTGGGGTTCCTCACTTATTCACCCAATGTCCCACCCAGTCTGGCCCCTCATTCTCACCCAGCTCCCAGGATCTGAGCTCCAGTCTTTTCAGAGCTTTTTGGAAATCTCATACTAGTGCAGGTTTTCTGAACTCCCATACTGTTGTCCCATTTTCGATGCCTACTCTGGAGTTCTTAGAGCCACATTAATTTTGGGGGATCTGGGAGGTGTTAGCCCCCCTTCTTGGGCTCAGTCACTTTCTTAAAGCACTTTCTTAAATTAGACAGTCATTTTCCCCCATATCAGTCTTTGTAACATATGCATATTAATATTTTGGGTATATCCTTAAAATCCCATCTTTTGGTGGGAATGATCATATTCTTAAATAGAAAAGGATTTTTCTAAAACTTACATGATAGAGCAAAGAATGTCTTTCTCCAGACCAAGCATTTGTCTTATATACACTTGCTTCAGTAGCAGATCTTAAAAGGATGTTCATAAAGTGCTTTCTCTATCCTCATCATCACTTTGTGAAATTACCTGTTTATCTGTAACCACTGTAGCCATAATACTGCCCAACAGGTGGGTGGGTCATGAGAGAACATCTCTACTTGTGGGGCAGATGGGGTTATATTTTCCCATAAGGATCATTATTCTGAAGTAATCATAAATAATTATCATATATACACTCACTCCGTAATTAATCTTCCTGTTGAGCCAAAGCCACTGAAAACATGCATCAGCATCCAGACTTAAGTGCCCAGTGGGCCCTTAACATGGCCTCTGGTTTATTTTAGGATCAGTAAATTGCTTTAATTGTAGACATTTATGCTGTTCAGGAGTGAAGGATGTCATTAGTTCAGGAGTCACATTTGAGAATTAAGGCATTGATATTTTGTGAAGGATTCAGGCCTGAAGTGACAATAAGCATCTTGACTGTGCGTCATTAATGAGAGGTCATTTCCCACTTTATTTGCGTGTAATTTTCTAGTATTAATCTTTGCATTGATATTAATAAAAGTATTTCAGATGTGTGGCTTCCAGCTTCTGGTCTGAGGGGCTCCATGTGTGGGTAGGAATTGCTCAGCTCGGGATGTGGTAGAGGTAACTTAGCAGCAGGTGCAGGAAAGAGGTGGGGTCTGATTCCTAGTAGTAAACTCACTCTAAGGCAACTCTTAGATGATTCACCCAGTAAACGTGGGTGAAAACCCTCCCTGTTCTGGCCAGACCATACCTTGCTGTTCAGTTGGTAAGTCGTGTCCAGCTCTTTGCAACCCCATGAACTGTAGCACGCCAGGCTTCCATGTCCTTCACTATCTCCCTGAGTTTGCTCAAACTCATGTCCATTGAGTCAGTGGTGCCACCCAACCATCTCATCCTCTGTCACCCTCTTCTCCTCCTGCCTTCAGTCTTTCCCAGCATCAGGGTCTTTTCCAATGAGTTGACCCTTCCCGTTACGTGGCCAAAGTATTGGAGCTTCAGCTTCAGCATTAGCCCTTCCAGTGAATATTCAGGGTTGATTTCCCTTAGGATTGATTAGTTTGATCTTGCTGTCCAAGGGACTCTCAAGAATCTTTTCTAGTACCATAGTTCGAAGGCATCAATTCTTCAGCGCTCAGCCTTCTTGATGGTCCAGCTCTCACATCTGTACATGACTGCTGGAAAAACTGTAGCTTTGACTATGTGTACCTTCGTTGGCAAAGTGATGTCTCTGCTTTTTAATACACTGTCTAGGTTTGTCATAGCTTTTCTTCCAAGGAGCAAGTGTCTTATAATTTCATGGCTGCAGTCACCATCTGCAGTGATTCTAGAGCCCAAAGAGAAGTGATTCTTAGATCCTTGAAAAGCTTGTTGAAACATGCACCCTCTCCTAGAAATATGCATATCTACGTGCTGAGTTTACATACAACTTCCCAGAAGATTCATAACCTTCTGAAGCCTGTCATGGAACCATGGTTAAGGGCGCCCAATATATGGAAACATGTTGATTTTTTTACAAAAATCTTCCTCCTGTCAGTTCAGTACAAAGCTAGAATGTCCTGCCTCAGATGGGAGTTTCCTCCTCACAAAATTCAGAAACTGGATGTCGTGTGACAGGGGCCAGTGTCACAGTCTGTTCAAACTGGGCTCTTCCCATTGAAATGTCTATAATTTCTTACAGTTGGCAGTAAAAACCAGGGTCATTTCTATGTTTTGAGTCATGTCGTCAGTGGACAAGAGAACAAACTGGTAACATGAATGTGTGTGTTTTCTCATAGCCACCAACAGCCAAAATGCACGCCATCATTGAGCGCACGGCCAACTTTGTGTGCAAACAAGGTGCACAGTTCGAGATAATGCTGAAAGCCAAGCAGGCCCGGAACTCTCAATTTGACTTTCTACGCTTTGATCACTACCTCAACCCCTACTACAAATTCATCCAGAAAGCGATGAAAGAAGGACGGTATACGGTACTGGCAGAAAACAAAAGTGAAGAGAAAAAGAGTATGTGAAACTGTTTCTGTCCTGCATTGGTTGGGGTGGGGTGAGGCAGGGGTAAGGGTGGACCCTGGAGAAGTGTAGGGAGAGTCATCCTCATAGATACAAGCTTGAAGTCTGCACTGCAGAACTTCCAGAACGTTTATGAAGTCCTGCTGCCAAGGCCTGAGGATTAAACCTGCTGGTGCACCATAGTCTAGTGTGACACTCTTCCTGATAAGTCTGAAAATACATTAGATTCTTAATTAATATTTTTATAGATTGGTGATGTAGAATTAAATATTGATGCCATCAGAGCATAACCATGTAGGTTGGAAATAATTCCTTCCTTTGGGCTGTTGAACGTGTCACAGAGAAAGCAACAGGCTCATGCTTCGTGGATCGTTCTACAGTACACGTCCAGTTAGGGCCTAAGGTTGAGTGTCTAAAATTGGAGTTCTTACGGCAAAGGCCAATTAACTATTTTGAATAACATCCTGAGACAGCTGTATATCTGTCTTCCATTGAATTTTTCTTTCATCTGAAACATGATTTTCAAAATCAGTTGTGTCAGTCTTACTACAGACCTTACCTTCTCCATGTTGGTCTCCTGTAGGTTTCTAAAATACCTGTTGCTGTTATTTTACTTTCATAAATTAGTAAGAGTTTTGCCTCTTTTGTAAAAAATGTGAATATTCAGTGGTCCCTGACCGGTAAATGCCAGAGGGGAGGTGCCACTGGGCCACGCCTTTCTCACTGCCTGCCTGGCTGTTGAGTGACTTGAGGGGCAGCGAGATGGGGAGTATTTGCCAGAGGGATTATTTGGACAGATAACTGAGGAATGGCAGCACATAGTTCTGCTCTGTCTGCTCCTACGTTCTCACACGATATATTTGTACCTTAAAGTCTTGAAACATGCTTTGCTTTCAGAGTCGGGCGTCAGCTCTGACAATGAAGATGACGATGACGAGGAGGATGGCAGTTACCTGCACCCGTCCCTCTTTGCCTCGAAGAAGTGCAACCGCCTGGAGGAGCTCATGAAGGTGCTGGTCTCCTTACAGAACAAAACTGATCATTTAACCTTGGGAAGTTGTTAAGCAAGCATGTTTTTGTGTAATAGCTCTATTTCGTTTTATGATCACTGAGGTATATTTCGCCATTTTGTTTGACTTGGCAGCAAAGGATTTGGTCTCTTTATTTCTTACATGTCCTGTTTTATATAATCACAAGCAGATTATTTTTATTTTATTATATTTGGGATATTTTTTACTGTTTGGGATATTTAGAATAAGTAAAATGTTGGTTAAGACTTAGAAAATGGGTTTTTCATACAGATTTTATGAGAGGATTTCATAGGTGCACAGAGTATGTGCTGCTTGAAACCATCTGTCACAGGAAACATAATGTGTTCCCTAAAAACCTAAAATTTTTTTTTCATCCTTATCATTAGGAGTTAATCCATATCCCTCATGCTGCCATTTGTGATGTGAGAAAATGGGTCCCTCAGACCTAAGCTTATCTTTTCAGCAGTCACGCAGTGCAGCTGATCGATTGGACTTTAAAAGCTGTTGGTGATTAAAAATGAGAAATTGCTTTGAGGAGGGACACAGTTTGAGGTTTTGAGTGAATTTGGAGCCTGACACTTTTCTCAGCAGCAGTCTAGTCCTGATCACCCATCCTTACTTTCCCTCATGTCATTAGGAAAAGTGAAGTGATTCATTTATTCATTTCCTCTGGATCTCACGACCAGCTAGAGCTCTCAGCCACAATTAGTCAGGACCTCCTTGTGTGCATGCATGTTTACATGCATGTGCTGAGGTTTTTCTGAAGTGTAGATACTGTTCTAAAGTTGAGATGATGCTTCTTGCCACCGAAGGGTTCTGCGTGAGTCAAAATGCAGGAAACGGTGTGACCTGGCATCTTCTCTCTCTGCAGCCTTTGAAGGTGGTGGACCCTGATCACCCCCTTGCAGCGCTGGTCCGTAAAGCCCAGGCCGACAGTCCTGCCCCCACCCCACCCACAGCAGATGGTGCAGCCGTGCAGCCCTCCCAGGTGGAGTACACCACTGACTGTGAGTATTTTGTTGTGCGCTTCCCGACAGGGTGTCAAAAAAATATGAAAGCTGGTGGGCAGGTCTGGTAGAAGTGCCATGAGGAACCTTCATGTTGAACATCCTTAGCACGTGGCCTCATCCTCTTGCTTGTTGCTTCATATTGGCAAAATGACTGCCCTATCACCAGCATCAGCCCTGCATTCCAGGACGGATGAAGAGGAAGGGCAAGAGCAGAAAGCAGTGTCATATGGTCTTCTCATCCTGCAGCATAGGCTGGGCAATGGACTTTCATTTGGACACATCGCTGCCCTGAACAAAATCAGAGTTCTGTTAAGAGCAGAGAGAACAGACATTGGTGGACATGTAGTGTTGTCTGTCATGGTCGCTTTGCTGAAAAAGACACAGGGCTTAAAACAGTGTCTAATATGCACCTTGGAGTTGTTTTCAGTTCCTATTTATTCTCTCTGATTGCTACTCTTCTTAATCTTAAAGATTACTAACAGAATGCAAATCTTGAAGTTTTATTCAAGAAATTTGTTTGAAAGTATTTAACCTTGGTCTTAACTACCAGGTCTTTTTTAAATTATTTTATTCAGAGGTTAAATATTGAATGAGAGAAGAACCTTTAGCAAAGCCACAGGAATTCTGTTCAGCATACATCTGGTATCTGAAACAATGAATCCATCTGTAAAGCTTGTCACTCTCCTGTGATTAGAGGGTCAGCCTGAGGTTAATTCCATTTAAAAATGTATAAAGTGCTTCTTTTGGGGGATGAAGCGTTTGTTAAAAATGATAACTGTGTCCTTTTGCACTTCCTGTCTGGCACTGGCATGCAACAATGTGTAATTTTGATGTGCTAAATTAACATTTTTAGACTTCAGAAATCAGTTGCTGTAGTGAACTTAAAAAAACCTCTTAGAGAACTCAGGTAACATCTTTAATGCTTAAATCAAGTCAAATGAAATTTCTTTAAATGTTCTAATCAAAGAGCGGATCTGGCCCTGTTTCATCTCACCTGCTGGTTAGGGGTTGGGGTTGAGGTGTGATGGACCTGTCATAATAAGCGGAAATGCCTGTAGCACTTTGTAAATCACTCCTCAGCCTCCCCAGGGGCTTTCTGTGGAGACAGGCTGCACAGGTGTATCTACTGCTGCCTCAGCCCAAGGTGCAAGCCGGCTGAGCAGGACGTCTCCGGTTTCCTCCTTTCTTGCTGTCCCTTTTCAGACCCGTCCTTGAATTTCCACAACTTCAGTGCGGTGTCCCTGCACCTCCACTAGATTCCTAGAGCTATCAAACTTTCTTACACCGGGAAGGAATAGAAATTCGGGATTGAGTGGCAGTTAACTGCTTATTCTCGCTGCTTATCACTAGTGTACATGCAGTTAACTGTGATATCGGTAATGCCTCAGTGTGTCTAGAGACCCTGTAGGACTGGGTGGGGAGTAGCCGAGCGAGAGAAGCTGCTCAGTGACTCAGGATTTCACTGCAAGGTCCTGTGGTGTGATTGTTGACCGTGGTCTGGGCCAAGTAATGGCAGGATGAAAGGTGTGGGCAGGTCCCAGGGAGCCCATGACTTCAGTCCCTCTGCCACCCACCAGGGGCCCCAGAGGCCAGGGTGACTCATGGCAGCCTCTTCCCCCAGGATAATCTCACCCTTCCTCTTTGCAACTTCTGTGAACCAGTTCATGGGTGAGAAGTCTTGGTTCCCTGCCGGACCCATGACCCTAGATGGAGATACTCCAGTCACGGGGCACCATTAGTAACCGGCTCTTCCCCTCAGCAAAATAGTTGTTTTGATGGTCATCATTATCCTTCTCTGGTGGCTCAGCTGGTAAAGAATCCACCTGCAATGCAGGAGACGTGGCTTCGACCCCTGGGTTGGGAAGATCCCCTGGAAAAGGGAGAGGCTACCCATTCCAGTATTCTGGCCTGGAGAATTCCATGGACTGTATAGTCCATGGGGTCGCAAAGATTCGGAAACAACTAAGCAACTTTCACTTCACTTCATCTCCTTCACCCGTGCAAGAGTGACAGACATGAGTAGGAGAGGGACTTTGGAGGGGTCTTGCCTGGACACACCCTGCATCGAGGGCAGCCTCACATCTACCCAGGCCTGCGGAGATGAAGGAGTTGGTGCTGACAGAACGTGTGGCTGATTAGACATGGCAAAGGGCAGGGACCAACTTCTAGGTATTCCAGAGAAGCAAGGAATCTAGCATGTTTGGGTGAAACATCTCAACTCACAGATGTTGGCAGTGAATTCATATTTTGTAAAACTACAAGGGAGTCCAGCAAAACGTACAGCAAGCCAGATGCTACTCACAGGTGCCTGCATCGAACCTCTGCTGTGGGTGCAGTAGGGATCACAGGCTGTGGGTCAGAGGGAGGTCGCAGAGCTCCTCTGTGGAGACTTTTCTCAGCAGTAGTCAGCTCTGCCTAGAGGCTGGGGAGCAGGCTCTGAAGTGTCCTTCAGATTTCACACAGATTTAAATGCATTGTTCCAGGATCAAGACCGGTTTTATTGAAATGAGGAAGACAAAAACCAGATTCCCTCCTGGTAGGAAGTGAAGGGGTGGTATGCAGGACCCCTTGGCCCCTTCCTGGAACTTGCCTGTGAAGAGGGGTGCGGGGACAGCACGTAGTGAAGGAAACGTTCCCTGAGAGCCCTCCCTCCAGGATCAGCCCCTTGGGTTGCCATGACAACAACCCATCTAGCATTCAAGAGTCTTAGGGTGGGAGAGGTGGCCTGGGTATTCCCAGGAACAGCCCTGGGCTAGAATGTGGCTCTGGATGAGAAAAATGCTTAGAAGAAGTAAACACAGATAGCTGTACTTGGATTCTCAAAGAAGTTTGTTTTTTATTTGTGGTTAGAATCTTAAAAATTAGCAAGCAAGAATATGAAAAATTTGAAAGAGAGGCACAATAAAGGGCCACATCTGATGTGGCCCATAAGATAATCAAGTGACATGTTATATAGAAGTTCTTGGGAGGTCTGAATAAATTGGTGATTTAAGCAAAGCATGTGATTAAAACAGGTCTGAAAATGCTCCATCCGTACGTACCTGAACGTGTGCCCCTGTTGATTCACTTTTGGTGTGGGCCACACCCTTGTCTCTGCCGGGCATACTCACCAGGGCCAGCCTGGGTTCTGTGAGGTGAGGTGAGGTGAGGTGCACTTCAAGAGAACCCCAGGCTTGCGGTGTCTTCCTTCTGCGCTTTCAGTTCTTTCTCCCTCCTTGGGTTCCACAGCAGTTTTTTGTTTTTGTATTTTAAGTAACTGGTGTTTTAACCCATCTTTTAAAGGATTCAGTTTCATTTTCATAGAAGCAGCCATTCTCTTTTCCCACCCAGATTTCATCTGTTTGCATAAATTTTAATTAAATACATACATTCCAGTACATTTAACTGGAAAATGTTTAAGTGAAAAACTCTGCTGGTCAAAGCAGGAAGCCTCAGCCTTCTAAGGAGGAACGACCTGGCCTGGTATGTCTGTGCCTCCTGGGGCCTCCCCAGCACAAAACCCAGGAGACTCTTCAGAGGGAGAAGATGAATGAGCCCCCCAGAGACGGGTTCAGATGAGGAAGGGCTGGCTTATGAAAAGCACGGTGTCAGGAAAAAGCTATTCAGAAAAGATCCCATTAAAACCTCGCCTTTTCTCTAACAGCAGAATCACTTCCAGGTTTAAGTGCCAGATGTGAGAGTCTCAGGAAAGTAAGTGTACTTTAACAGAGAAAGAATCGTCTATTTAAACCAACAGACATGATATTCAACTAACGGGAAAAAATAAAACTGTTAAGAAAGCAGAAAAAACTAATAATATACAAACAGCTTTTACAGTCAAATAGGAAAAAAAAAAAACTTACAATCCAGTAGAAAAAATGAACTGTAGTATGAATAATTCACAGAGGTAAAAATGACCATACGATTTTTTTTTTTAGAGGTTTACCCTTGCTGCTCACTCAAATGGCATTGTATCTGCTAACTTTAGAACCTAACCTCCACGGAAGATAAAATCCGACATTTCTTTTAAATCAGGCTGCAGCAAATATATGAAGAATCTGAGACTTCATTATGATAAAAAATATCCATTCGCAGGCACATGAGAACACTTTGAAATTATATGTCTTAAGATTAAATAGAAGTTTCTGGGCTATGAAAAATGTTCTTTTGTGTATACCTTTTTTAATTTCTTAGTAATCACAGAGATTAAATAAAAGAGATGCAAATGACCCTACAGTGACATGCCATTTTTCAGCTTTCACATAAGCAAAGGACAAGGTTAACAGCGCTCACTTGTTGCTGGTGAGAGTGTAGACTTGTATCCAGCAGAGTGGAGGGCAAGTGGACAGTGTAGACCAGAACTAAAATGCACCTGCCTTTGACCCAGAATTTCTCCTTTATTTTTCTCCTATATTTCTGCAAATATATATGTAAAGATTGAGCTACAAGAATGTTCACTGTGGGACTTGCCTTATAGCTCAGTTGGTAAAGAGTCTGCCTGCAATTCAGGAGATCTGGGTTTGATTCCTAGATCAGACAGATTCCCTGGAGAAGGAAATGGCAACCCACTCCAGTATTCTTGCCAGGAAAATCCCATGGACAGAGGCACCTGGCAGGCTGCATGCAGTCCATTGGGTCGCAAGAGTTGGACACGACTTAGCAACTAAACCGTCACCACCACCTGGTGGTTCAGTGGCTAGGACTCTGTGCTCCCAATGTAGGGGGCCTGGGTTTGATCCCTGGTCAGGCAACTATGTCCCACATGCTGCAACTAAGACTCAGAGCAACCAAATAAATAATTAAAAAGGAAAAAAAAGAATGTTCATTGTAAACAAGATTTTTATTAGTAGCACAAGGCTGAGCTGCCCTCTTTGTCCTTCAGGGAAGGCTAATGGAATAAACTCAGGGCATGCATGTGTGTGGCGGGCTGCTGGAGTTAGAGAGGAGCTGAGGCCCTTCCTGAGCTGCTTGGTGTGGGTGAGGGCAGAAGGCCCAGGAATAGGTTTTGGCGTGAGACCATCAGCGTTTGGTTCAGAAGTGGAAAGACAGGTTAGAAACTGGTACCCACGGTGCCCTCAGAAGAGGACCTGGAAGAAGAAAGTGCGGGGCGAGGAGAGTAACTCCTTCCCTGGCCATTTGTACTCCTGTAAACCTTCTCAGAAAAAATACAGACTTGGGTGATGCTTATTTTGAAACACTGGTATCCTGAGTTAATTCTTTGCAGTTCTGTGATTTTAATGACAGGACTGTTTTGTCAGCTCTCCCGGTATTCAGTTGAGGCTGAAGAAGTCCCTGTGACAGCTTTTATCCCAAACAAAGGCTGCGGTGCCCACCTGCTGGGGCCCATCTAGGTAGCTGGAGTCTGAGTTTTTCTGTCTTTTTATATGACTTGATATTTAATAATCACCTTAGAATGTACTCAGTTGTCCCTTGTTATTTACTTTGTGCTGATCAGAGATTTTCCTAAATTTGGCAGTCTAGGAATAAAAGCATCTGTTTTTATTTTAAAATAATTTTTTCTCTAAGTTCCTTAAATATAGATATATGAAACTTAATCTCTTTTGCTTATTAGTCTGACAGTGAACTGTCATTCATGCTGTTAGCTGTTATTATTTGGCTGTCTTATGCTATTTAGCTATAAATCCTTACCAAAGAGCATAATAAATAAAATTAATTATGCAGGAAGCAGTAATGCTGAAATACTACCCACTATTATAGCATGTGGTTTTTTAAAATAAAATGCCAACTCAGTTTTTTTAATGTTCTATAAATAGCTTAAGTAAAATTAAACCACATCACGTGGCTGCAGATATTTTCTTGCTTCTTCCCAGTTTTTAAAATGTGGTTTTGCTGTTGCTTTTAGCATTTTTTTTCCTGCAAAGTCATGACCTTGAAATGCTTTACTTACTTTCCAAACTCTTCTTTAGAAATGGCTTTATTGTAATTCAAGAGAAGTAGAAGGGGAAAAGTAAAAATATTACCCAAGATGCCACCATCCAGAAATAGCCATTTTTAACATTAGGTGAACATCATTGCCAGTGGAAAAGACTGAGGTAATCGTGGGGACAAAGGGGAAAAAAAGAAAGTTCATATCTTTAGTATACAGAGATAATTTTTATGAAAAGATGTTTTTAAAAATTGATGTGTAGATAGAAATATTTGTGTTAAAGTGGAAATAAGCTTTATAATTTACTTGAATTTAGCTGAAGAACCTATAATCAAAATCAAAGTGAAGTAATTCCTGAACTTCAGATAAAAGTTTCTTCCAAGAATTCAGTTCTAAAGGTTAGGAGAACATTAGAGAGGTTGGAATTGTAGGGTGTGGTTTTTTTTTTTCCTTAAGCTTTTTATTTTTTATCTTAGACATTATTAATCAACTAAGAAACTAGAGAAAATTAAGTCCTCATTAAAATACTTTCCCTTCATCCCTTCCCTAACTCCTCGTTTTTTGTTTTTGTTTTTTTTTTAAAGAAATATGCTTAGATTGTGAGAGTTAAAAGTAGTATTTATGTTCAGTTCTGTAACCATAATTCCCTGGTTGATTATTCTGAGTTCTTTGGGTTAGGTTTTTTGTCAGAATATCTCTGTTTGAGTTCTTTATCTGATTCAATTCTTGGTCATTAGAATTTCATAAACAAGTAGGTTTTTTGCAAGGTTTCTGTTTCATACGTACTTTAAAAGTGCCTGCCTTTGACCCTGGTGTAGAAAGGAAAAATTGTCTGGGTATAAAATTCTTGGATTGCATATTCTTTCTCTGAGGTCTTTGTAAACTGGAATTTCACATGGTCCTTCCTCTCAGAGAAACCTAGATTGGCTGTCTTTTGCCACTGACTAGTTGTGTGGGTTAGTCGTTTGGTTTTCATTAGTTGCTCCTGGGTGCTGTTCTCTGAGATCTCACGTTCGAAAATATCTGTGTTGCCCTTTGACATAAATAGCAACTTGGCTGAGAATAGTTCACTTACTCACACTTGCTTGGAACTTGGGAGCATTGCTGAGTGTTGCTGTGAAAAGGGAGAGAGTGGCCAGCTCCATCTCCCCCCACCCTCACCCCTTAAGAGCCTACTTTTTCTGACTGGATACCTTAAGAATTCTTTCTTCGTTCTTAAATTTTAATAACTTACAATGAAGTCCTCAGTTTTCCTGGATTTATTGCATACCCTTTTCAGTCGAAGATTCTGTTCTCATTTCAGGGTAATTATTTTGTACCTATCAATGTCTTTTAAAAGATCCCAGCTTCCTTATTTTGGATCATCTTTTTCTTCCATGTCTGTCATTTTCTCTTTTTTGTTTTAATCTCTGTTTCTCTTTGGCATTCAGCATGATCACATCCACCTCCTGTCCCACCTTCTCCTTACTTTGATTTTTTTCAACTATGACTGTTCTGTTCCTTACAGTTTAAAATGTACCAGCTTGATAGCAGTGGTGTTTGGGTCCTCAGTTTGTTTTCTAAGCTCTTCAGCAAGGTTTGCAGACCTTTCCTGTAAAGGTCCGGATGTCAGTGTTTCTAGTGTGGTGACAGAGCACTCTCTGTGGCTGCTGCTGGTGGAGGGTGAAAGCTGTACTGACTGTTGGGAACAGACATGTGTGGCTGGGCCTGATAGAGCTTGATTTATGGGCACCGAAATTTGAATTTCATAGAATATTTGCATCATGAAATGTTGTTTTATTGGGTGGTTTTTGGTTTTATTTTTGAACCATTTGAAACTGCGAAACCATACTGAGCTCTCTCAGGTTGTGCTGAAGCAGACACACAGGCCTGGTTCCTGACCCCGCTCAGCATGATCCCTTCCATCTCATTGCTTGCTTTACTTCCTTTCTTTGTGCTCGATTGAATTCCTGTCTCTCCAGATTCATCTGTGGCCCAAAAACTCAAAAGGTTGCTTGGGTTCTGTTTCCTTCCGGACTCAGTTCCTTGCTGTCTACGTGGCATGTTCCTTGCTGGATTCCTTTTGTGGGGCCTCTTCCTTTTCACCTTCCCCCTCACCCCTCACCCTGCTCACTTTGGCAGTTCTGTCCAGACCTCTAGTCCCAGCACCGGCCGCCCCTCCTCTACACCATTCACACCTGCTCTGAGATGCTTTGTCTGCCCTCCCGAGTGCAGCTCCTCTGGAGACTCCATTCTCCGCTCTCGTGGGATCCTAACAATGCCCTGGATCAGATGTCCTTCCCCAAGTCGCCCCCCACATCCCTGTGGCCTCGCCTCACCCTGGACTCCTGGTCACACACTTGAGCCTCCTGCCTTCTCCACCCAGACTCTCCAGAATCCATTCTTATGTAACTTGTCTCCAGAACTGAAACACAGTATAAAATATTCAGATCATTTTGCTTGAGGGTCACTGATGAAGACTTGAAGTAATGGTTGGAGACAGGGCATCCTGAGAAATAACTTGTATTTGCAAAAAATAGAGCGATTACTTTTCAACCCTGGCCTTAAAGTTCCAGAGTCACGTGTTCACATGTCTAAAACTGATTCCCTTGAGTGGTTTCCCGGCTTTACAAATGAGATATTCTCAGCGTCACTACAGAAGTCTTCAGATTTTTCTCTTCCAGTTTGATGACAGCAGAACAGGTCTTCTTTTGTTCGGGGTTTTTTTTTCCCTTGAACACTGGGCTGGGAAATTTCCTGGTGGTCCAGTGGTTAAGACTCCGTGCTTCCACTGCAGGGGCTGAGGGTTCCATCCCTGGTCAGGGAAGTAAGATCTGCAGTTGACTTTTTTAAAACAAAAATTCCATTTGTGGAGGGGAAAGTGTTTTAGCTTCAGAGTAAATAGAAAATGCTAGGTGTGTGACACTCTCCCAGGTGACACACCACAGCCTGAAGACAGAATCCAGCCCACCACCTGTGTGTGCGACCATGAGCTAAGAACAGGCTTTACAGTCATCTTGGTGATGGGGACCCTATGAACCCCAATTCGATGGAAGTTTTACACCGTAAAAGGAATTAGATTCTTCCCACTAGTGGACCTGTGCCCCTCCCCCCCGAAAGAAAACCTACACTCAATTATTTTTACTGTATTTTGAATTTCAACAATTTAAAAATCTGTGGGAATGTGTTTTTGCTCACTAATAAGTGCCTGTATAGTATCCTCAGTGTTGCTGCTTGACCCATGACCCTAACATAATTACTACCCGGGTTTCTGTAGGAAAGATTTACCAGCCCTTGGTCTATCCCAAAATTACTTAAGAGACTTTACCTGAATATGAGTGTTCTTATTTTATTTACTCCTTTTTTATTAATCTGATAGCCCTACAAACTTGAGCGTTAGAGCAAAGACCTGTTTCGTTAAGACTCCAGCATTTACAGTGTGTTGTTGTGGTAGGAAGTGGCCATGTGTTTCCAGGCCTCACCACACCTGCCTTCTCACCATCACCCCCTAACTTGAGTGCATCCAGAGCAGGACTCTCGTCTTGGCCCTGCCTTGTCCCTGTTTGACGGCACAGCACCAACCTTCACTTTGTCATTCAGGCTGGAGCATCAGGCGTCACCTCAGTTTTCTCTTCCTGATTCCCACATCCTGCTGCGCATCCTTGGGGATCACATTCAGGGCCTCTCTCAAATCTGACACTCCTCACCACACAGGCTACTGTCTCTCTGGCCTTGTCGTCTGTTGCAGCCCCTGTCAGTCTTGGTGGGCCTTCCCGTGGCCTGTGCTTCCCCTGGCGGTCAGTGGGAGCTGCCCTGCCACCTCTCTCCTCAATCCGTTCTCTTGATTTCCCATGCTGTTTACATTCCAGAAACTTGCCTCCACTCTCTACCTTGCCCTGCAATGTCACACTGTTCTTCCTGTGCTGAGTGGGTTCTGACCACAGGGCTTTTGCCCTGGCTGCTCATCGACCTGAAATACTCCTCCTCAGAGCTTTCGCTGCTCAGGTCAGGTCTTCCCTGGCCTTGCACAGTGTCCTTTCCTCCAGTTCATCCTCTTCTCACATACCCTGTTCTATGTTTCCATAACCCTTGTCAGAACTGGAGCTTACTTTGTTTATTCCTAGGTTTACTTTCATACTCTGACGTGCCATACAGAAGTTCCCAGAGGGTAGGATTTGTCTGTCGTGGGTACTGCTGGATCCCCAGCTTCAGGTGCCTCTCTGACACAAGGACCTGTGTAGTAAATATTGGGTGGATGGACCGAAGAAAGGAAAGACTAACCATGAAGTAATACATTGAAGAGGAGAATGAATAATGTTGAACTCTTTGGCCTGAGCTCAGACTATGGTAAATAGGATAAATTACTTGTCTCTTTGATTAAATAATTTTTAAAAGTGTCCCAGTCAAAGTAATACATATATTTTCAAGTCAAATAATAAATGCTTTAACTGTTGCCAGTTTTTGATGATTCCTTCATATCTCTGAATAATGCATTTATAGCACTGTTTCTGGATTTATCAGCTCTAGATTTTCTCTAACGTCTTTCTTGCTATGACAAATGATGATTCGGCTCACTTGTACCCCTATGAAGTCTGCTCTGATACCCTGAATTTTGCTCATATTACTCGTTTAGTTTTGAATTTGGCTACTTTGTAACTTTAGTATATTTCAACCTTTGTTTCCTAATCAAAATTCAAAAGGGAGCAATACAGAAATAGTTTATTCATGAATCCTGTGCACCAATTCGATTCCACTGCAAAGTTTTAGACCTGTCTCTCTGTCCTGATCTCTGTCAGAGGAGCCCCAGCTATTAGGTGCCAGGACAGTCAGTCAGGCCACTGCTTTGACTTCCTCGCCTCCAGTTTGCAGAGACATTGAGTGATGTGGGCTCTTGTTAACGGTGCCATCTTTCTAAGCTAGTCTTGATGCTGGATGCTTCATTGCTGCTGCAGCAACTTCTCTGTGATATCGGTGGTTGCATTCACGGTCCGCATTGTGGTGACTGACAACTGTGTTTCTGAGCTATATGCCTTGGGTACCAGTCTAGACAGGTCCTGTTCCCATCCTGCAGCCCAGGGTGTTCCAGTGACTTCCAGGCATTGCTTTCCTGTGTTAGGGCTGTTGTCTCCCGGTTGGTTTGTTTACTCCTGTATTTTACTGGAGCACGTCCTCCGGTAGTTTGCCAAGAAAGAGTACACAGGAAGACCGATTTTATTTTTTTAATCCTTGAATGTCTGAAAATGTCCTGATACTGCTCTCAAACATGATAGGTCGTTTGGATGTACCCAGAATTTTGGGTTGAATATTGCCCCTCAGAGTTCAGAAGGTTCCAGACTTCTGTCTCCTAGAAGCCTTTGCCCCATGTCATTCCAGTTCCTGCTCTTCCACTTGTGATTTATACGGTCATTGAACAAGCTGGCATCGTGGTCAAGCGATGCTGGGGATAGCCATAACAGCGTTTTCTCCATCGCAGAGCATCACAGAATCAACAAGAGCCCTGGGGCAGTGAGTGCACAGTGCTGGCGGATGGAGCCAGGGAGGCCCTTGAGCCAAGGCTTTCGGGGCCCCGAGGCCTGAAGGCAGGTGCCTCACAGAAGGGGAGCGTGGCTGGGGACCTGATGGGGGAGGGTTCCCACCGGAGGAGTGATGTGGCTGGGTGGGCGGGAAGGGCTCTGTCTAGTCGAGGAAGGGGACCCTGGAGCTTCCAGGGCAGGAGTCAGAAGAGATCTGATTCTGGGGAGTCGGATGTGGCTCTGAGAGGCCACGGAAGCCAGGCTGACTCCGTGGGAGGAGGCTTGACCCAGCTGCAGGAAGCAGGAGGTGCCCGTGCGTGGGGACAACCCTGTTCTGGACACAGTCCATCTGTGAGGTTTATGAGATGTCCCAGTGCAGGTGTTGAGTAGGCATTTAATGTACTAGTTCAGCTCAGGGCTGGAGATGGCAGTTCTGGAATCAGCAAGTATAAATAGGATTTAAAGCCACCGAACTTATTAGACAAGTCCTGGGATGCAGGCTGGGGGGCCAGGCGCTGACCTTGAGGGGGCGCAGCTGCTGCTTCCCAGGCCTGCTCAGCTGGTAACAGCGCTGCTTCTTCACATTCTCGTGTGAATAGAGTAGATCGATTTTTTAAGAATATACTCATTTCTCCACAGAACTCGGGAAAGCTATTTTCATTCTTAATACAAACACATGTTTATCTTCCAGAATTGACAGCAAGTATCGCTCACCAGGTCTCTAATCTCCAAGAACCCTTCCAGTGCTGACATTCTCTTCTGAGAGTTAGATTTATTTATATGAGATTTAAGATTGCATACAGATATCAGTAAATTAGCTCTGATTTTTTGCAAGAAGCCAACTAAATAGAAGGGCTTTGAAGTAATTAGGCAGATCTGTGTGACCCTGGGTTCCACAGCTGTCTAACCAAGCACACACAGTATCGAGGAGGAAGTGCTTAAGGATGTGCCTGGTGCTTTTAAGCAACTTGATTTTTTCCATTCAACTATACCTGCCCTTGGAAAGTGTAGACCCCAACTGAAATATCTCTCTTGGGTTTATTTGGAGTAGGTATTTGTGGTACTCAGTGATTTTTATTAAAATCACATCAACATTTAACTTGGAGTAAAACCCAATCCCCTCTTGGAAAATTTCACCGAAAATCCTGAGATCAACAGCAGACTTGGTAAGGAGCATTCTGTCATGGAAGCTCAGGGGGAAATGGAACCATAGGGGCCCTTTTGAACCCTGTACTTCCCTCTCCCCCCGCCCCTCTACCCCAGTTCAGTCTGGAACACAGTGGTGAGTTCCCAGGAAGCAGACCTCTGTCTCCTTTCTTCCGTCTGGTGCAGGCATTGTCAAAACTTAGAAGAATTTCTGAGTTGGGAGCTATACACAAAAACACATGTGCTCTAGTTGGTGGTCATTTTAAAGGGTTTCAAGGACTTAAAGAGCTGTGAGGCCCCACTGGGCAAGTCTACATCTTCAGCGAGTGTTGTAGGGTGGTGTCAGGTGCCCAGCTTCTCGCTCTTGCAGAATGTCTCAGCCCAAGGGTCGTTAGGAGGCGCACACGCCCTGCAGGCAGCAGGCTTCACTCTAAACACGTCTCCGGTGCCTGTTGTATCCTGGGAGCTATGCAGGTGGCCTGGCACTGCCCTCAGTGCCAACAGCCCAGATTGCAGAGAACAGCCCCAGCAATGTGTGTTCAGGAAGGCAGAGCCTCCTGGGGCAGGAGGTGGTAGTAGAGGTAAAAACTTTTTTCTTAATTGAAGTATAGTTGATGTACAATGCTTTTTATAAGTTGCAGGTGTTCAACATAGTGATTCACAATTTTCAAAGGTTATATTCCATTAATAGTTATTATAAAATATTACCTGTGTTCCCTGTGCTGTGCAATATGTCCTTGTAGCTTACTTTTTTAGTAAATTTTTTTAATAATTTTTAAAAATTTTATTTGTTTATTTTTGGCTGCGCTGGGTCTTTGTTGCTGCGTGTGGACTTTCTCAAGTTGCAGCGAGCAGAGGCTACTCTCTAGTTGTGGTGCTCAGGCTTCTCATTGTAGTGGCTTCTCTTGTAGAGGACAGGCTCTCTGGCACATGGGCTTAGTTGCCCCACGGTTTGTGGGATCTTCCCAGACCAGGGATCAAACCCACGTCCCCTGCATTGGCAGGTGGATTCTTAACCACAGGACCACCAGGGAAGTCGCACTTATTTGTTTTATACATTATAGTTTGTGCGTCTTATTAATCTCCTATCCTTATCTTGCCCCTCCCCCTTTCCCTCTCCCCACTGGTAACCACTAGTTTGTTCTCTCTGTGAGTCTACTTCTTTTTTGTTATATTCACTAATCTGTTGTAGTTTTTAAAATTCCACATTAAGTGAAATTCCAGATTAAGTGATGTCATATAGTATTTATCTTTCTGTGTCTGACTTATTTCACTTATAATGCCCTCCAGTTCCACGCATGTTGCTGCAGGTGGCAGGATTTCATTCTCTTTTATGACTGATTAGTAGTCCACTGTGTATATATGCTACATTTTCTTTATCATTCATCTGCTGATGGACACTTAGGTTGCTTCCATATCTTGGCTATTGTAAACAATGCTATGAAAATTAGGGTGCATGTATCTTTTCAGGTTAGTATTTTCTTTTTTTCAGATATGTGTTTATTTGATTTTTAGTTTTTTGAGAAACCTCCATGCTGTTTGCTACAGTGGCTGCGCTAATTCACATTCCCACAGACAGTGTATAAGGGATCCCTTTTCTATACATCCTCACCAGGGTTTATTATTTGTTGGAGGTAAAAAAAAACTTAGGAAGGTCTTCATAGCAGGCAGAAGACACGGTTTGGAGGTGCCAGGGTCAGAAATGAGGGACAGTGCTGTTTACCATAAACTGGGGGGCAAGACAGGGCAGTCGTGAGTCTTTGCTGAGATTGGCCCTGTCACATCCGCCCAGACCTCAGTGTCTGTGGTGAAAAGAAGAGAAACAACTTTCTCCCTAAAATCTTTTCATCTGTGACATTCCATGCACAGAGAATCTTGGAGAAACGGCCTCATAATTGCCCAGTGTTGCGTCCTCAGCTGTGGCGTTGTCCCAGCAGGCACCTTGCAGCAAGCAGTCTGCATTCTCAGCTCACCCACACCTCAGTTGTTTCATTGCCATCAGGGTTATTTTTGGATGTACAGGGGTTTTCAAATTCCTGTTCACCTTGCAAGGTATAATTAGAATTTATTGGAAGCGACTCACAGAGTTCTTGTGTAAGAAGCAAGAGGGCGTCCTGAACATGTTGTCCCTAGGTTTCTGATTCCAGTCTGTCCTCTGCAAGACTCCCCAGAGTGGATCCTGGGTGGCCCTAGGGTATGCAGCCTGAGCCCCGTTTCCATCGTGGGAATCCCCACATCCTGAGTAAGCCCAAGGCTTAAGAGGTGCCTTCAGGTTTGGAAGCTTTGTGTGATTTTCACACCTGGAGATGGATTCTTTTTTTCTTTCTGAGCTCAGCTATGCATTTTAAATTTCTCCTTTATTTTAGCACACGTTTTTAGATGTTTGTAATGGGTGAGTTCTTGAGTTCACCTGCCATTTCTCTGGCAGGCCTATTTTTAGTCTTTGTTTTAATTTAATATGATGGGTAGCTCAGGTATAGACTGATGGTTAATCTGCATATTCATATCAAAACTTTCAAAGGGATGTTGCTCAGTTTTGAAAATAATTTATTCACTTCTATTACATAAAGGATGCATTAAATTATAATTGCTTAATATGCAGTCGAAACTCAATTACAGACTTTTAAATTTCATATTTGTTTCATTGGTTATGGCTACATTTTTAAAATGCATTTTGACTTGTTTTCAGGCAAGAGGCTAACTGTCTGGAAGAGGACATGGCGTGTCCTTTCCTTGAGGTGTGACGTTTTGGACAGCGCTTGCTGTCCCCTCTCCCCAGTATACACAGGGGTGTGCTCTGTTGGGGGGTGGGGGGCAGGGCACACTCTGGTCTTGCTGATGCTGCCTCATCTCCTCCTCTGTGGTGATGGCTCTGCCCAAGGGGTGAGAAGAAGGACCCTGGTAGCTCGATTATATGAAGGGGATGAAGGGAAATGTAATTCCATTTTTTCAAGTTTATGGTTTATCTCACAGAGGCTTCTCTTCATATTCAGATACCTCCTTTGGTTAGGAAAAGCTTGTATATGAACATCCTACCAGTTTTTCCACCCATCAAACTCTGTGTGCTGAGTGCTGGGCTTAGAGAGCAAACCGCCCTTTCCTCCCTCAACCTCCAGCCCTTTGTGGTCTCATCTCTGCCCGCGCCTTTCTTCAGAGGTGTGGTCTGAATGTCTCTGTACTGAAGATCATGTAGAGAGGATGTTGAGGCCACACATCTTACTCTGAAAATGTGGAATATTGTTGTGAACGTGAGCGGTGGTTGGTGTGCAGCATCAAGCCAGAGAGTCACAACCTGGGAATTGAGACGTGTAATTAACAGAGAGTAAGTCATTAGCATCTGCGGATACGCCCGCAGCGCATGTGAACTATGCAATCGTTCCAGCCGAGGACGGCAGGGATCTGGTTCAGCTGTTAGGAGAGGTGGGGAGCTGCTGCACCACCCGCATCTTCCCTGCGTGGCCTCCAGTGCTGGACACCACGGGCAGTGAATAGCTCTCGCTATTTGTAAATGTTTTGGTCTTAAAGTAAGTTAACTGAAAATCAAAATAAAATTCCTTACTTAGAAAAATCTTTCACCATCCTCTAATGAAGAGGAAATTAAATCTCTGTAATCAGAACCAGTTGCTTATCTACAACAGGATTAAAAATTTAAATGCTTAATTAGATCATTGGATCTTTGGTTTTGCTGGTTTTGAAATTTTTCCCCTCACCAAAAAAAAAAATAATGAATAAACTTACAGGAATTTTTATTGGTTTGTTTTTTGTTTTTAAATAGGCTCTATCCAATATAAGAAGTTATTGTACGTCACTGTTTATAATAATAAAGCTCCAAAGTGATCTCAGTGTCCATTAGGACTTCTTAAGAAAACTGCAGTGCATCTCTGTGCTGAGGGGGGACAGGCAGTGGTTACAGAGCAGCACAGCTTTGTAGATGGGATGACTTACTTCCAAGACGAATGTGTGTTTGTTTATTGTTAAAGTGTAATTTACAGTGTTGTGTTAGTTTCTGCTGTACATCAAAGTGATTCAGTTTTTTATACACACACACACACAGATGTATATGGGCTTCTCTAGTGGCTCAGATAGTAAAGAATCTGCCTGCAATGTGGGAGACTTGGTTTCTATCCCTGGGTTGGGAAGATCTCCTGGAGGAGGGCATGGCAACCCACTCCAGTATTCTTTCCTGAAGAATCCCCATGGACAGAGGAGCCTGTGGGCTACAGTCCATGGGATTGCAAAGAGTCGTACACAACTGAACGACTAAACACATACATACGTGTATATACATGTATGTATATGAGATATATATCAGATTCATTTATTATGTCTGTTATATATAATATATATTCTTTTTCAGATTCAATTCTATTATAGTTTATTAAAAGATACTGGCTAGTTCTCTGTGCTATACAGTAGGACCTTGTTGTTTTATCTATTTTATATATAGCAGTATGTGTCTGATAATCCCAGACACCTAATTTATGTCTCCTCCTTCCCTCTTTGGTATTGCTTTCTATGACTGTGAGGCTGTTTCTCTATTGTAAATAAGTTCATTTGTATCATATTTTGGATTCTGCATGTGAAAGTGAAAGTCGCTCAGTCGTGTCTGAACTCTTTGCGACCCCGTGGACTGTATCCATGGAATTCTCCAGGCCAGAATACTGGAGTGGATAGCCTTTCCCTTCTCCAGGAGATCTTCTCAACCCAGGAATTGAACTCAGGTCTCCCGCATTGCAGGCGGATTCTTTACCAGCTGAGCCACAAGGGAAGCCCAAGAATACTGGAGGGGGTAGCCTATCCCTTCTCCAGCGGATCTTCCCGACCCAGGAATCGAACCCGGGTCTCCTGCATTACAGGCAGATTCTTTACCAACTGAGCTATGAGGGAAGCCCATTTACACTCTGCGTGTAAATGATATCAAATATATTTGTCTCTCTTTCTGACTTAGTTGACTAAGTAATAATCTCAGGTCCATTCACGTTGCTACAAATGGCATTATTTCATTTTTTTGTGTGTGGATGAGTAATATTCTGTTGGGTTTTGAGAATCCACCCGCAATGCAGGAGACACAGATTTGATCCCTGGGTCAGAAAGATACCCTGGAGCAGGAAATGGCAACCACTCCAGTATTCTTGCCTGGGAAATCTCATGGACAGAGGAGTCTTGGCAGGCTATAGTCCATGGGGTCACGAAAGAGTCAGGCACAACTTAACAACAATTGTATTCCATTGTACATATATATCAAATCTTCTTTATCCGTTCATCTATTGATAGACATTTAGGCTGCTTCCATATCTTGGCTATTGTAAACAGTGCTGCTTTGAACATTGGAATGCATGTCTTTTAGAATTAGGGTTTTCTCTGGATGTAGGCCCAGGAGCGAAATTGCCGGATCATAGGGTGGCTCTAGTTTTTTAAGGAGTAAGAAATCTTCATACTGTTCTCCATGGTGGCAGCCCCAGTTTACGTTCCCACCAACAATGGAGGAGGATTCCCTGTTCTCATACCCTCTTCATCATTTATTATTTGTAGACTTTTTCATGATGGCCGTTCTGACTAGTGAGAGGTAGTACCTTGTATTTTTAATGCATTGCCCTAATAATTAGCAGTGTTGACCATCTTTTTTGTGTGCTTATTGGCCATTGTGTGTCTTGGAGAAATGTCTGTTTGGGTCTTCTACCCATTTTTTGATTGGATGGGTTGTTTTCTTGTTACTGAGGTATATGAGCTGTTTGTATATTTTGAAAATTAACCCCTTGTTGGTCACATCATCTGCAAATACTTTCTCTCATCCTGTGAGTTGTCTTTTCATTTCATTTATAGTTTCCTTTGTTGTGTAAAAGTTAATTAAGTTTTATTGGGTCGCATTTTTTTGTTTTTGCTTTTGCTTTTTGAGACCTAAGAAAACGATTTATGCCAAGACAAATTTTTAAAAGAGGAAAGTAACGAGTGTAAAGAGTGGAGAGTTGGTGTCAAACAGGGAAGCCAGTGGAGGGGTTTAGTCCTCAGACGGTCATCTCACAAGACACACAAGGAGCAGAGCCGGTGTACTGGATGGGGGAGTTTGTCCTAATCTGCCATCCTGCAGTTTGTGTAGGCAGTGGGCTTCTGTGAATGTCCCCGTGCATATTCAGATTCCATCGTTCCTGGGTGTGTGTCTGAACATTGTCCAGTTCTTCCAAATTGTATTGCCCCCGGGCAACCTTTCTTATATCAGAAAAAAAAAGAAAATACATGGTTGACATTGGACAGAAGGGACACTGCATGCAAGTGTCCCTTTCTTTCTGCATTGTGTATTCTAGCCAACTGGCCCATCATTTGCCACTCTCATGCCCTCAAAATGTGTCTCTTCACAGCAACAGTGGCAGCCATGTACTACAGCTACTACATGCTGCCAGACGGCACCTACTGCCTGGCACCTCCCCCTCCAGGGGTTGATGTTGCCACTTACTACAGCACCCTGCCTGCCGGGGTGGCCGTGTCCAGCTCTGCCGGAGTGACTGCCACTGCCCCACCCCCTCCAGGGACCACGCCCCCTCCCCCACCAACCACGGCGGAGACGAGCAGTGGGGTGACCTCCGCCACCATCACCACAAGGTATGCCCTCCTGTGGACCATCTGGAGCACGTGTGTTCTTGGTTTGGGCTTCTTTATAGTGTGGGTCACACAGAGGGTCTCTGTTATCTGAGTATTTATTGTCCAAGTCCCCATGTTACAGGGTTGATCATGACATAGGTACTTGTAGCAGTGAGATTTAACCAACTGAGAAAATCACCTCCCTGTTAGCATCCCACACCCCTCCCATGAGCCCCAGCATCTGTTCTTTCCCATCTGTTACCATCTCAGGTGGACAGTACCGGTCACAGTCAGTTTGGAGTCTAGTTATTTGCCAAAAACCCAGATTTCATAAAGTTGATGCAAGTGAATCTCTCCCAAACTGTTGGGAAACGGGGACCTGGCCGTCAGCCCAGCAAACCATTGACTCACAGAGCTAGCATGGCAGGGACTAAACCCCCAGCCCTTGTCAGGGGTGGTGTGGAGGGACTCTGAGTTTCTCAGTTGAGCAGGCACTTTGTAAGAGGCACTGGAACGTGCTGAAAAGATGCTCAGGAAACTTGACAGAACACTTGGGTATTTTTGTAGAAATGACCCACTTTCTGAACGTGCTAAGAAAGTCAAAGATGAAACTATGAGTGATGAATTATGCTAGCCAGCATTTTTAAGATAAAAAAGTCCACACTTGGTTTATTCTTGGTTACTTCTGAGAATTAGCAGTTGGAGGTAAATGGGAAGAGATGATCCTATTTTCATGACCTTAAGTGTCACTTTGAGTAAAACCCCTATTTTCACAATCAGCAATGATATTTCAGTCCCTGTTTCAAGTGGATTGACTTTGATTAGTTTTCTGAAATCCCAGTCATCTCAGATAAGAGCTTCCCTGTCTCTGTGTAACTTACCTGTTGGTGGAAACCGAGACAGTGCAAGTCCTCTTCCAGCCACTGTGCCGGCTGCCCCAACCAGTGATCTGGGGCAGGGCCTAGTGCTGTGGGTGTGACCCTGTTCTCCTTTGCAGTGCACTTGCTCCCGTGGCCACCATCATCCCCCCGCCCCCCGACATCCAGCCTGTGATTGACAAGTTGGCAGAGTACGTGGCCAGGAACGGCCTTAAGTTTGAGACCAGCGTTCGGGCCAAGAATGACCAACGGTGAGTGAAGGAGTTTATATGGGGTAGGTGGATGGTATTTGGTGTTTAGTTTAGCTTTTTTTAACATAGCTACATAAGTCTTTATATATATATATATATATATTTAATCCTATGTTTAGATAAATACATCTTGTTCAGTTACTTTGAGTTGGGGTGGTAGTCTTTTTTTATTGTTACAATTTTTTACTCATTCAGTTTGTTTTGCTTCATTTTTTAAAAAATATTGGACCTGCCTAAAATCAAAGGCTGGAATTCATGCTTTTTAAGAATCTGCTGTGGAAGTTTAGACCCACACTTCACCTTGTGTTTTTAATCAAATAATGTTCCATGCTCAGATTGTAATGTAAAAAACAGGAGGCTGTGGTTGCAGCGCGATCTGTGTGACCATGGATGAGCGCTCTGACCTCCTCTGCCCCAGTCTCCCAGGTCTGTAAAGTGTGTGGGGGCTGTTGTGGCTGCCACGAGGGTTTGTTGAGATCCTGGGGGTCAGTCACTGTGAAGTCAGAGCAGGTGTGGTTGGTCGAAGCTGAGGTGTTGCGGTGAGCGTGTCTTATTGAATGACTCATCCCTTCTCTGTTCCTAGGTTTGAGTTCCTGCAGCCATGGCACCAGTATAATGCCTATTATGAGTTTAAGAAGCAGTTCTTCCTCCAGAAAGAAGGGGGTGAGAACGCACAGGTATGTGTGGGAAAAACAGTCTGATTCTCAAGATGTGTACTAACAGGACTTGTACATTTCACACTTGATTTTAGGTGTAATGGATGTCTTGCATTTACTGACTTACCTTTCTCCCCTCTCTCTGTTTTATACCTCTTAAAAACCTTTGACCACATTCACAGTTCATTGATGATCATTTATCCAGTCAAGGGTGCTGCGCACCATTGTCCTTGAGGGCCGCCTGCTAGCAGCTCCCTTCACAACTTCCCTCCCTGCAAACGGCCCCACACTTGATTCTTAGGTACATGTTGGAAGCGTTTCTTCCTGTCCTTAAAATCCTTTCTTCTGCCTCTCCTCTCCTCTCCTTATTTACATGGACACCCTGATGTTTTTTAAAACCTGTTTTGGTAGAGAACATATCAGTGGATTTCCTCAGGTTTTTATCTCTGACTGCTCAAACTGAAGGAAATGGACTTATCTGTAGGTGCTGGTCATAATTTGGTGTTCTAAATGTGTTCTCGATGATCCATTTCCACAGAAGTAGTGGGTATTTGTTCCCAAAACAGTGTTAGAGGGGAAATAGCTCCTTCCGCTCCTCTTTTCAGTCTGTTCTATCAGAAAATAGTAAATCTGAGTTAGAAAGTATGCTCCTTAGTGTTACTTAGGCAGTAACATAGCGGTGCTATTGTCCCATGAAATATATGTACACTGTGTCTGTTTCCTGACAAATCCTGCATCATTTCCGGTGAGCAGTTCAGAGTCATGTTTAACCTCTGCAGGCTGTGTCAGTGCCGGAAGAGACTCCTGCAGAGTCTGCTCCTGAAAAGCCGAGTGACGTTGGGGAAGATAGTGTGTCTGAAGACGCAGCCGACGCGGGGGGAAAAGGTGTCTCCTCAGGGAAGAAGGAGGCGTCGTCCAGCAGAGCTGTCCCAGACGGGAAGCTTGTGAAAGGTACGCTGCCCTAGCTACTAAGAGTTCCATTCTTGATCTTGTACCTCATAGGTGTCACTTTAAATTAGCAAGGAAGAGCGCTAGGCCACTTACGGTCAGCTGCCTTCAACCATAGGACGGGAGGGAATGGCTGTCCCTCTTAAGTTGCTGTAATGAAACTTGCTTACTTCATAGCATATGGGTTGGCCAACAAGTTTGTTCAGGTTTTCCTGTACTGTCTTATGAAAGAAACTGAACACGCTTTTTGGCCAACCCAATCCTTTCTTGATTTTGAATTTGGGGTCATTTGGATACAAACTCATCTTAGGTATACATTTGTTTTAACAGACTATTCTCATGTTAGGGTTAATGGAAGTGTTTAGAATTTTTCAAATAATGTTTTGTACCCCCCTGGACTTCTGAAACTACATGCAGCCTATTGTGCCAATGGAATTAGTTTTCTTTATTTGTTAAGGCAGGTCCCTTGAGGGTCTCTACCAGGCAGTATTCCATTCACTCCATTCCAGTTTCCCTTTATTTTCTTGGGAGGGGTTTTTCATCTACCAGGACAGACATACGGAAAGAAAAAAAGCTGACACAGGCATATTAGCAGAGAACCCTGTGTGGTAGAACATGCGAAGAAGCAGTGAATTCCACCAAGTGGGAACAAGAAAGGGCTTGCAGAGGGAAAGGGACTCCCAGAAATAGAGGCTCACCCCCAGGCAGGGGTGGTGCCATCTGAGATGCGTGGCTGGTTCAGAGATGGAAAGCAGTCCGAGCGACTCAGGTGTCAAGTTGGGCATACCCACCAAGGTAGCCTCAGCCAGCTCGTGGGGCTCTGCCCTCTTGGTGGGTCCTGGGGCTCCCAACAGGGGCAAAACACCTTACAGCTTAGATCAGAGGAGTCTCTTTGCCCCGTGTGGTGAGTGTGTGAAGCAGAGAAACCATGTGGGAGGTTTAGAGCGGAGCTGATGGCCTCAAGTGGAGGAGGGGCACTGGAGCTAGTGCTAGGGTGAACGGAAAGGCAGAGGATACGCAGGATGGAACAGGACGGGCCAGGATCACAGGAAGGCCTTTTCTGTGCACAGAGATGCCCTTCTGATAGATGGTGATCAGGAGTAACCAAAATGACCCAAATGAATAACTAGGAAACCAGTGATTTAGGAGAGCAGGAAAGCATCTGTTAGCCTCTCAGTGCAGGAGGTTCCCTGAGCATACGTGTTTCATCTCTCACCCCTCCCAGCTGTCTTCAGACTCTCATTGGAATAACCAAAGGAATGTAGTAAGTAGAGAGTAAACGCCATTACTAGTAAAGCAATTATCCTTCAATTAAAAATTTAAAAAGGAGGCTGGGGTTGATTTTGCTCCAAAAGCTGGGGGAACATGCTTAAGAAAGACAAGCCAGCCCACCTGGACTTTAGTTCATAGGGACGAGCCAGACATTTGGGGAGTCAGTGGCAGTGACCCCCAGGAGAGTCCGCTGTCAACCAAAGAAGGGAGCAGGCCAAAGACCAGAACAGCCAGGACCATCTAAGGGCAGCTGGTCCCTGTCAGGGTGTGATCCGGTGCAGTGGGTCAGCCCTTCAGCCAAGGTTACTGCCCGGCGTGGGGCACCCTCCACTCTCCTGTGAGTGCCCAGTAATTCACCAGATGAAACCGCGCTCATCTCCTTGCCCTCTCTGAGCCTGAGACGCTTGAGAGCTGCAGGTGTCTGACAGAACCCACCCCACCCGAGACAGAAGGTCACTGCACCTGCAGAGAGGCAAGAGTTCAGAAGGACGTGCATCTGAGCCCTTGGAAACAGTTACTAAGTTATAGGAAAATTCTTTTACTCTCTGATCTCTGTTCTCGCAGAATTAAAAGGTACTGTAAAATTAATGTAACTGATAATCCAACATCTGGAAAAGATTATTTAGAAAAAGATTGCCAATTTTTAAAATATAATAAAGCACTCAAAATCAGATTGGATGAGAAAACAAGTTCAGAATTTTCCTCAGATTTCCAAGGAAAAGGATAAAGATGGAAGAAAAGCCATCTAGATAGGAAAATAGGTTGTCCTCCACAGGGGAAAAAAAAGCAGGCTGTCACATTAGACATGTATCTATAGCATTAAATGCCAGGGAATTAAGGTGTATCAGATTCTGAATGCAAAGTATTCTAAACGCTGGAGCAGAGTTTACAGATGTGGCAATCCCCTGAAATAGTCAAAGAAAGTGAAAACAGGACTATTATCAAAAAATTATCAAATGCAGTGAAAACTTAAAAACCTATAACTTCTTATGCTTGTGTTGGTAAAGAAAAAATAAAATAAAAACAAACCAAGCATTCAACTCAAGAACCTAGGAAGAAACTATAAAATGCATGTAAGGAAAACAGAAAAGGAAAATCACTAAAAAAAGCAGAAATCAGTGAGAAAATAACAAAAGACCAGTAAAACTTTTCATCATTGTGCAAGTTTAATACAATGTAGAAAAGAAAGCAAATGCACAACATAATGAAAAAGAAAGAAAGAAAACAAATTATTTTTAAGTACATGGAAACAATATATATAACTAAATTTGAAAATTTTGAAAATAAATGATAAAATTATCTAAGAAAGTATAAATTGGTAAAATGATCTCCAGAGAGGCAGTAAAATAGATCTACAGGCCTAAAAGAATTTAGAAAACATTGGTCAATGAAATACCTCTAAAAGCAGGCAGGCCAGGACAAAGTCAAGGTCAAGGTAATTTATGGTTTAAGCTCCTCCAGAGCCCAGAGATCGAAAGTTCAGAAGCTCTTGAGCCCCAGTACCTTAGCCCCACAAAGCCTAGCAGTGTGCAGGCCAGGAACCCTGGGAAGCCCAGGTGTTAGCTTCTCAGATGGAAGCAGGTTGGGAAGGACAGTAAGAGCAAGTGTGGGCAGGTGGGGTTCCTTGCAGAAGTCCCAGTGTGGCACCCCCCCCAGAAAATCTCCCAGTACAGCCAGTCTTACCACCAGACAGGTGCCAGAACAACACCCACATTTCCCGAGGTGCTTATGAGACAGCTTCCCCAGTATGACAATAATTGATGTTGGAAAAACAGGCTGTCCACTTGAAAAAAAATTAGACTATTACACCCCACCTGACAATAATAATGATTCCAGACAAAGTGTTTAAATGAAGAAACTAAAACCATAAAAGGAGAAGAAAATTAGATAGTTCTTTCCTAGTCTTTAGAGTTGGAAAGGACTGCCTAAGAATTAAAGCCATAAATGATAAAGAAAGATTAATAGGTCTGACGGGAGCTGGGCCCGTATAGAGTTGAAAGACAAATGTCAAGACAGCAGTGATTGCTAATAATAACAGAAGATAAAAGGTCAAAATCCTTGGTATAGGAAGAGCGCTTGTGAATCAATAAGAAAAGTCACTGCAGTAGAAAAACAAAGGGCATGAAAAGAGAGTTCACAAAGGAAAATAGGTGGTACGTGAACAGATTTTTAAAATATATGTTCACTGACAAGATACTGTTCTTTGCCTCCACTTTGGTAAGTTAGAAAGTAATAGAGAAGGTGTGGGCGGCTGGGCCCTCACACGCTGTCTGTGGAGTGTTGTTGGTAAGGCCTCTCTAGAAGAGGGAGCCTGACGGTGGAGACCCACCTCTAAACACAGACGCCCTCCCGCTCCTGGAAACGGCTGGTTACCCAGGCTATCTCGGCCAGGTGTTCATCACAAGGCTCGTGAGCTTTCAAAAATAAAAAATTGGAAACAGCTGTGGGAGACTGAAATAAACTGGCATGTCCATACCAAGAATATTACTGCCGTTTATTAAAATGATGTGTGTTGACATGGAAAGATGTCTACACTTCTTATATGGAAAGGCATCGCTTGTTAAGTGGAAATAATAAGCCGGCTAAAAACTGTAAAGTGTGGTCCCATTTTCCTGTATTTGTGCACATGCACATGTTTGTGCCTCGGAACCATCCACTGATAATATTCAGATTATTTCCTACCCATATCCAAATTGCAGTTGGTCTTTCATTTTGTTCACCCCTGTTTTCACAATTTCCCACCGAGAATATATTTTACTATAGAAGTTGAAAGTTATTAATGACCTTAAGAAAGGAAGCATATCTGACGTGAAAGGCGGAGGGCCGGACACTGTGGGTTCACTCACAAGTGTTTCCTGAGAGTCGGTGCAGACCTGGACCACGTTAGTGCTGCAGTCCTTGCTTGTTCCAGGCTCCAGGTGAGCAGGTCCTTGCTTGTTCCATATTATCAGTGGATGGTTCCGAGGCACAAACATGTGCATGTGCACAAATACAGGAAAATGGGACCACACTTTACAGTTTTTAGCCGGCTTATTATTTCCACTTAACAAGCGATGCCTTTCCATATAAAAAGTGTAGACATCTTTCCATGTCAACACCACACACACAGTACAAACTGTGAGGAGTGGCCTGAAGGAGGAGAGGCTTCATTTGACAAGAGCCGAGGAAGAAAGCCAGGCGTGGAAAAGAGAGCGACAGCTCCAGGCGGAGGGCAGGGCTGGCCTGGAACATAGTGGGAAAGGAGGAGTGGGAGAGGTGGCCAGGAGCCTGGGCTTCATCCTAACACAACAGGAAACTGAAGGCTGTAAGAAGTGCTCTTCACATGTTGTGATGTGACTTGCAAATAAGCTTCCATGTAGAAGCAATAGTTGTATAATTGAATAATTCTACAAAGGAAGTAATTCCTAATCGCCTGCTTTCTGGCTGAGCTACATTGGGAAAGTTACTTCACCTTTTTAACCTCAGTTTCCTTATCTGTAAATGGGGAGGCCTGATCATTTCTGTCTCTTCCTAGGGTTGCAAATGTGAAGTGAGGTGAGGCATGTAGACTGCGTATTGGTCAGTTCTCTTATTTGAAGTCACTTTAAAGTATATGCATGGTGTTGGCATGCATTAAACTGTGTTCCAGAGGTTTTCCTTTTAATGTATTTGTTGGTTGAATTTATTTTAGTTTGGAGGCCTGAAGATGGGGAGTAATTGTTTTAAAATTGTTTTGTGATATAGTACTTTAGCCCCAAGTTAATGTGAGTAATTTTGATGAACATTTAACTGAGGTTTTCTATTATATTGACATGTTTCTTTGACTCTGATTTATTAAAGAGACCTAGAGGCAATACAGGGTTGTTATGATGCTTTTTTCTTATGAAAAATTTCAAACAAGTACAAAAACAGAGCTTGGCAAAATAGTCACCACACACACATGCGTTACTGAGAGTCCAGCTCCCGTGGCCAGCACTGACTGATTTTATCTGTAGACTCAGTCCAGCTCACCACAAGGATATTCTGAAGCAGATCCCAACATCATGGCATTTTATCCATCAGTGTGAGTGCGTGTATCTCCAAAAGATAAGGGCTGTTCTTAACATAACCACATTAAAATGATTAATATTGACTCTCCCAACAAAGTGTATTTTTCCTCCCGTGTTCTTTGTCTTGGGGGTTATTAGGAAGGTGCACCACCCTGCACAGTCCAAGTGCATAGCATTGCATAATAACACAAGAGACTGATTTTGCCCCCTTTAATTCTGACTTATAAAATAGCACTTTGTGTGTGTGTTAGTCACTCAGTCGTGTCCAAGTCTTTGCTACCCCATGGACTGTAGCCTGCCAGGCTCCTCTGTCCATTGAATTCTCCAGGCAAGAATACTGGAGTGGCTAGCCATTCCCTTCTCCAGGGGATCTTCCTGACCCAGGGATCCAACCTGGGTCTCCTGCGTTGCAGGCAGATTCTTTGCTATCTGAGCCATCAGGGAAGCCCACTTTACCAACATTGAACATCTAGGGGTGTACTTTGTAGTGTGAGGTGATTATTGACGAGAGATGATTATATTTTAGTGATCAGGTTATTTGCCAGCTTCAAGTCACACACGGATTTGGAACCATAAAATGCTGAAACTGGGGATGCCTCAAGGGTCAGCTGAGTGAGCTCACCCTCACAACCCCAGCCACTTCGGAACCTGCCTTTGTTAACCCAGATTCATAAAATTGCCCTTTGTTATGGTTTACTTGAATAGTTTTCATCAGTAATAACACATAGTTTTTAAAATAAAGTGTCTTATTACAACCAATTAAGTGTTGTTAGGAGCCATTTACCATAGTGTCTGAGGAAGAAGGGACCCAGTGAGTGAGTGTTGAGTGGATGGGGGGAAGGGGAAGAAGATTGTTTCCTTTTGGGCCTTTGTATTTCCCTTAAATTAAAAATTCCAAATATTCTAGGAGAGAAAAAATTGAACCACCTAAATTTTTGTTACCCTAGGTTTAAAATTGTCTTACAGGTTCAGAGAATAGTTTGACATAATGCCTGGCACAAAGTAGGCACCCAATCAAATGTCTGCTGAATAAAGGAATAGATTATCTTGCTTTTGTAAAAAAAAAAAAAAAAGTTTATTTTATATAGTTGGGATTTTTTTTAGAAGTAACTTTTAATAGTGGAGTCGCATCATATGCTTACTTACAGAAACTCAGCTATGTGCTGAGCCCAGAAAAAGAAGGAAAACATCGACAAAAATTGACCATTTGGCCCTGCAGTAACCCCAGCTGGCACTCGGTGTGTGCGTCCTGACGTAGCCCGAGTTGGAGCCGGTGCTTTGCAGTGCCCTGCATCTGGCCTGGGGTGTGTGACATCCTTCTAAAGGCCCTCTGACATCATGGGCACTACCTACTGCCCCTAGACCCTCCCTCTGCGTAAGATGTGGCTCCACTCGAGACGTTTCTCCCACCAGCTGATGCTCATGTGAATGGTGGGGCCAAGATTTTTGCTCTGTGCTTCCAGTTACTTAAAAATGTATTACCATTTTCACCTTTTCTCAATAGCTTCATTTGCTCCAATAAGCTTTGCAATCAAGGCCAAAGAAAATGATCTACTTCCCCTGGAAAAAAATCGTGTTAAGCTAGATGATGACAGTGATGATGATGAAGAAAGCAAAGAAGGCCAAGAAAGTTCTAGTAGTGCTACAAACACTAACCCGGCAGTTGCCCCACCCTGTGTAGTTGTTGAGGAGAAGCGGCCTCAACTTACCCAGGAGGAGCTAGAAGCAAAGCAAGGTTTGTCAAATGTTTTAAACTTCTTAAAAGAAAAGTATGTACGTACAAGATTAACCTACTAAGCCAAAAATACGGGACTGCCGACTAGAGTCTCCAGCCTTTGGAATCGGAACCACTGGGGAGCTGTGTGATGTTTTTGTTCAGCTGAGAAGCTCTCAGTCAAGTGAGGAGCAGTGCTGTTCATTAAGCTCAGATGCAGTGCCCTCGGCAATTTGTTTTCCGAGGAGGAGCTGAGAGTGGCCAAGAGTGCTTTAATGGCAGCCCTGGGGCAAATGCTCAGCCTGTGTTCCCAGCTCAGGTTAATGTTCTGAGCCAGCAGGTGCCCTTCTGTGAGGCCTCTCCCTACGGAACCATCGGACCCTTGAAGGGGCCGGGGCCCCTGCTGGTTTTCAGACTGCGGCTCGTCTTCATGGGTCACAGTGTGGCCGCCACTTGCCTCTGACGCCTGACCAGCAGTGTTATGGGGAATGTCTTGTCGAGTTCTATCCTTCTTTCAAAATAAGCGCTATTCTTCTCCAACTAAAGTCATTAACAATCCTTAACTGGTTTTGTGAATTGCTTTTTCTGTGTATACACAGACAGATCACACACACAGCATTGGTAACTCTAACCACAGGAGGCCCTGGAACTTTCGATGTGCTGTAGTTCCTCTCCCCAGCACACGTGTGTTCATGCCTGTGTCTCTAAATCTGCATTTACCTCGTGTGAACTCAACAGTGTGTTGGTTCATTTGGCATAAAACACTTTTCACAGAGTGTTCATTGCCTGGTATGGCTGTTTGGACACTTGTATATGAGAACCATTCTAAGAGTCTCATCATTCCAGGTTTCACTGTTATGGAACCCCATCAGCTTTCTGACTTTGAGTTTGAAAGTAAATTTATGAAAAGTACTAATAATAAGCATCATAAACTAATTATTTCAGAAATCTATTTGCCTGATTTGTTGACCTTTCCTGAAATCGGCATCATGTTCATGTTTTAAAGTAACTGCATTGTATCTCCTGACCGTGCTACTGCCTGTGAAAATTAAGACAGCAAGGTATTTATAAAATACTGCTTGCTCTAAACATCTTTTTTCTTTGTTTATTCCTTAAGCAAAGCAAAAGTTGGAGGATCGACTGGCAGCTGCTGCCAGGGAAAAGCTGGCCCAAGCATCTAAGGAATCAAAGGAGAAACAGCTCCAAGCAGAACGTAAAAGAAAAGCCGCTTTATTTTTACAGACCTTAAAAAATCCTCTGCCAGAAGCAGAAGTCGGGAAAGTTGAAGAGAGTCCTTTCAGCGTAGAGGTGAGTTTAAAAAGGGTCCACATCAGTGCTCTGAGCCAAGCACCATTGGTAGAAGTACCTGCATGTGAATCCTGCAGCCTCTCAGCTCTCGATCTGCTTGAAGGCTGTGGGCAGCCCCAGCGCCTCTCCCCCGTGGGATGGAGCGCTTGTCCAGGCAGACCGTGGCGGGACCATGGAGTTCAGTTCCAGGCCTGGCAGCAAAGTGAGGCACTCGCATTTCTTGGTTTGCCCGTGTGAGTAACAGTTATGTTACACTGTACTGTAGTCTGTGAAGTGTGCAAGCACATATGCATGAAAAATAAATACATACCTTAATTTAAAAATCTTTTGATGCCCAAAAATGCCAGCCATCATCTTAGCCTTTAGCAAGTTGTAACCTTTTTGCAGTAGTAACATCGCTGATCACAGATCAAATAACGAAAAAGGTTTGAAATAATGCAAGAATTACCAGACTGTGAGTGCAGGGGTGAAACCGGCAGCCACTAAGACTGTGTTAGATGTAAAAGGAGGAAGAGGCAGGATGTGCAGCAGCTCCACTTTATGGTTGCAGCTGTAAAAATTATGCATATAGCACCAGGGCAGGGGACTTAGGAGGGCAGGGGACTTAGGAAGCCAGGGAACTGCCTCCATGGGAGGGGTGTGAGGGGCTGTTTTCATTTTCCTTATTGTTTGGATGTCACTTGGGCAGTGAATAAAGGGCTTAGTTAAAAGTTATCCACATACATAGATACTTTCACCAATTATTCTACATGGGTACATCTATATTTTCTAATAAAATTGTGTCTAAATGCAAACTCAATCACAGCCAGGATCATTCATCGTTAATCCAGTTTTTCTGTCTGCTGTACTGCCGGTATTGTCAGAAGTACCAGGATCGCTTCCTTATAAACACAAAATGGCCTGAGACTTAGGTTCTTATCCTGTTTGTCTTTTTTGTGGCGTCTCCCCACTGTGTTCTTTTCAAGCATGTCTTTTAAATCTGTAATACCTTGGAAATGAGTGCTTATGCTTCATGTTTAAATCATTGGGTCGATCTTCCTGGACATCTAGTGGGAAAGATTATAGCTGCTAAACTATTTCAACAAAAATGTTAACGGTACTTGCAGGTGGTGATGGATATCTTTAATGACTTTGAAACAAAATACCTGAATTAAATTGGCAGCTATCATAAATGAGATTCACACTTGAAAATATTTTCAGTCTAAAGCACCTTCTGGAGACAGGTGACCCTGACTCTGTTGACCATTTCCTGTGCACTTGACTCACATGCTGACATGTCCGACCCCACTGCTCGGGTGTATCATTTTAGTGTCCAGGGGACTTGGAGTTCAGTGGCATCAGCCCAGTGGGAATAGACGGCACCCCAGCTCCATTCTGAGCAGATGCACGTAGGGCCAAATAGGGTTGCTCAAAACCTGGCACCTTCCAGCTTATCTGCCTGAGAGGCACCTTCTGTTTTTACTTTGCTTTGTATAAAAGCAGTATATACATGTGGTTTATAAGTTCAAATGCCCAAGAGAGGCGTAAAATGAAGAGTAAAAGTCTTTTCCTGTTTTAACCCTTTAAGTACACAGTTCAGTGGCGCCAAGTGCATTTATGTTGTTATGCAACCATTACCACCATCCCTCTTGAAAACTTTCATCTCCCCAAACAGAAGCTGTCCCCATTAAACACCAACTCCCCACTCCCCTTCCCCAGCCTCTGGCACCCACCATCCTACTTATCTACATATAGATATTTATAGATTATTTAAAATATTTATTTGGCTGCATGAGGTCTTAGCTACAGCATTCAGGATCTTCAGTCTTAGTTGCAACCCACGGGATCTTCAGTTGTGGTATGTGGGATCTAGTTCCCCAACCAGGGATCGAACCCAGGTCCCCTGCATTGGAAGCATGGAGTCTTAGCCACTGGACCACCAGGGAAGTAACTCTTGTATGTATAGAATATTACAATAGGACTGCGCCCTATCTATTTTTCTGGTGTCTTGATATTTTCACTGACTCCAGAGATCTTGCCATACCAATGTCAGAGTGATGCTTGGTGTGTAATAAACACTTAGTAACTGTTCACTGGATGCGTGACCATCAGTCCTTTCACACATCAACCCTTACATCAAGCTCATCTGCATGTGCTGTGCACTGTTCACCCCTCCCTGCTCTTAGGAACACGGGCCCTACTCGGGGTTTTACTGTATAGCGGCTCCTGTGACTCGTGCACTCACTGAGGTGAGTGTACCCACAGAGTAAATCCCTGACGGTGGAATTGTTTATTACATTTCATATTTTTAAATATAATTTAACCGTTAAATTAGGCCCTACAACGATTATTGCAGTTCTGGGGGTGGTGGGCACGTTTTTGTTTTGTTTGTCTCCCTGGTGTATGAATATAGCTTTGTTGCCTCCCTGCCAGCATTGGTTATCATCCACCTTAATTCTTGGTGTGATAGGTGGGAAAGTATGTTATCTGTTTGGTTTAACTACATATTTTAATTATAACTTTTCACAGGTTTCACAGCCTTTCTGTTCTCCTGCTGAGAACACCCTCTATGGCCTTTGCTTTTCTCCTGGCTGACTGTCTCTGTCTCTGCTGTTTTTGTGTTAGCTCTGTGTCATCAGCATTACCAACAGTTTCTTTTTTGTCTTTTAGTCTGCCCCACTGGGAATTTATGTCACTTTGAGGAGCATATAGCTAGGCACAACACAAGCCACTAAATCACACATCTTTTCCCACTAGTGTAAAGGGCTGCCTTTATTGTATACTAAATTCCCACTTGTGTTTGCTCTATTTTTACCTTCTTTTCAGTTCCATTGGTCTGTTTGTTAGGAGAGGTGATTTTATGTTTAGGTATAACTTTTAAGGATGTCTTGAAGTGTATTTATTGATGTGGACAGATACTAGTATGTTAAATGTTTAAGCATTATATAAAATATATAAAAACCTATTCATAAGTAGTACTTAGAAATCTGTGTATATGTCATCCCATTTTGTGTGTGTGTGTCCATGCACATGTGCACTGTTAATTCAAAATGAAGAGAAATCAAAAGTTTTGAATCAAGTCCCTGTTGAATCACGGCATCACTTACGTGGTAACAACAGACTTCAGTACATTGTTTAGATGGAGTAACTTTTTTCATGTTAACGATCCTGCCAGGTTTAAGGTCCAGCAAGAGTTGGAAAAGAAAATGGGAACAAAAATCAACCTATGTCTGCTGAGCCTCTGTGATAATTCAGGGAGCTTTGGGGTATGAATTAGAAACCTGTTTCTCATGACCAGTCCCTTTTGTGTGGGTGGCATCTACACGTGAACATTTCTAACACGTTGGCCCTGTAAGGTGCAGAGCAGCTCTGAGTGTGTGGATGAGGGCCCCAGGCCCCCAGGACAGCAGAGGTGGCACCGGGACTGTGAGGAACCTGGATTGTTTGGAGAGGTGACAGAGTAGCGAGGAGACCCAGAGATTCATCTGTGGGGGAGGCTGGTGAGGCCTGTGCAGGTAATAATGCTTGCAGCCCCACATCGGAGGGTCTTTGGAGGAGGCGCAAAACAAGTCAGTGACACAGGCAGGTCTGGGAGAGGCTGAACCACTGGCTGCAGTATAATTATCCCATTTCCTAGTTAATGTAGTGTTACTTCAGAAATAAGATTTTATTTTAAAATGTATGTTAGTCTGCTTTTGAGCAGTTTGTTTTCCCACAGCAGGAAATAGTAGTTGCTAGTTTGTGCGCTAACTTGTTGGCAAATACTTTGTTGTGATCAAAGACAGATTAATATTTTTCAGTGTTACCAACAAAAGGGATGTCAGTTTTTAAATACTCGTATGAGTAACTGATCTTTCTCAAGTTCCTTTTGATTTTGCCCGCTCACGACTCAGACCACCCTATGCTCTCCCCTCGCCCATGATGATTTGTGCCTTGGTCATCCTTGCTGGAATATTAACATTCTGTCCCTGAGAGGCCGCTTTGCTAGTTTGGCGCTGGTTGCCGTGTAGTTCTGTTGCTGTGTCTCCTGTGGGCATCGCAGGCAGCTTCTCACGGGTCACTGTGTGCAGGGCCTTAGCCACACACCTTCAGAAACCAGACACAGGACATGTGGGGCTGCAAGGAAGGTCTTCACTCAGCAGTGGCTTAGTCTCTCAGGTTATTCATATAATTTATAGTATAAATTAACGCGTCATTTGACCCCTTCAGGATATACACTATGCAGTAGGGTAGCTGCTAACCGCACAGGGCAATTTCAGTTTTGTTTCTGTTAAAGTTGTTTGTTTGTTTTTAATGTAGACCATTTTTAAAGTCTTTATTGAATTTGTTACAATATTGCTTCTGTTTAATGTTTTGATTTTTTTGGCCAGGAGGCATGTGGGAGAGACCAGGGATAAAGCCTACACCCCCTGCATTGGAAGGCAAAGTCTTAACCACTGGACCACCAGGGGAGTCCCCAGCAATTTCAGTTAAACTTAGTTAAAATTCGGGCTTCAGGTCCTTGACCACACTAGCCATATTTCAGGTGCTGCGTAGCCACACATGGCTGGTAGCTAAATGCAGTGTGCAGTGCAGAAACAGAACATTTCCACCACCACAGCACAGTCTACATTACAGAGCTAGCTGGGTATTCATTCTTTTTGCCAGTAGTTTAAAAATCCAGATTGCTGCCTCAGTCAGGTCTCTAGATTACACATGCTAGAAACCTACCCTACTGCCCCCAAACGACTTAAGCAAGACCAGTAACTAGTCGGGTTTGCTTTCTGAGTTGTGAGGGTAGCACAGCTCGCAGGACGTCACAAGGCATCTCAAGGATGCATCCGCAGGCCCAGCCTCCCATGGCTGGCCACACTTTCCAGCTCTGTATTGTGACAGCTGTCATATCAGTGTGCATTTAAAAAAAAAAATAATCAAAATTGATAAATTTTTGTGTAGCCATTTTAATACTGAAGATGGAAGAAAAACATTTTTGGCATATTATTCTTTATTGTTTCAAGAAAGATAAAAAATACAACGGAAATGCCAAAAAAAAAAAAAAAATGTGTGCAGTGTATAGAGAAGGTGCTGCAGCGGATCAGATGTGTTAGAAGTGGTTTTTGAAGTTTAGTGCTGGAGATTTCTCACTAGACAAGGCTCCATAGTTGGGTAGACCAGTTGATAGCGTTCAAATCGAGATATTAATTAAGAACAATCAATGTTATGCCACCTGGGAGATAGCCGACATACTCAAAATATTCAAATCAGGCACTGAGGATCATTTGCACCTGCTTGGTTGGGTTAACCACTTTGATGTCTGGGCTCCATGTAAGTTAAGCAAGAAAACCTTCTTGACCATACTTCTGCATGCAATTCTTTACTGAAATGTAATGAAACGTTCCATTTTTAAAACAAATTGTGACAGGCGATGAAAGTAGATACAGTAATGTGGAACAGAAGAGATCATGAGGCAGGCCAAATGCACCAAAGGCCGGTCTTCATTCAAAGTGATATTGTGTATATGGTAGTATTGGAAGGGAGTCCTCTATTATGAGCTCCTTCCGGAAAACCAGACGGATTAATTCCAACAAGTACTGCTTCAAAATAGACGAACTGAAAGCAGCACTCAGCAAAAAGCATCTGGAAATAGTCGACAGAAAACAAATAATCTTCCATTGGGGTAACACAAGACCGTGCATTTCTTTAATGATCAGGCAAAAACTTCCTGGCTGAGAAGGCAGCTGTTTCCTTGGCTGGGAAGTTCTGATCCATCTGCTGTATTCACCAGACGTTGCACCTTCAGATGTCCATGTATTTCGGTCTTTACAAAGTTATTTTAGTGGAAAAAATTTCAGTTTCCTGAAAGACTGTAAAAGGCACCTGGCTCAAAAAGATAAAAAGTGTTGGAAAGATGGATCTACAAAAGTGAGAGAAGTCGCTTAGTCATGTCTGATTCTTTGCGACCCTATGGACTTTAGCCCACCAGGCTCCTCCTCCATGCATGGGATTTTCCAGGCAGAATACTGGAGTGGGTTGCCATTTTTTTCTCCAGGGGATCGTCCTGACCCAGGGATCAAATTCAGGCCTCCCACATCGCAGGCAGACTCTTTACCCTCTGAGCCACCAAGAAATCCCTGGAATTACAAAACTGCCTGGAAAACAGCAAAAGGTAGTAGAACAGAATGAAAAGTATGTTGTTCAATGCAGTTCTTGGGGATAATGAAAAATGTATCTTTTGTTTTTACTTAAAAACCAAAGGAGCTTTTTGGTCAACGCAGTAGTTCCATGGCTTGTGTTATAAATATCCATGAACTACTTCCTCTGTGTTGCTGGAGTGTGTGCCCCACTCCCAGCTGTGTACACAGGAATGCCTTTGGTGTAGTTGGAGAGACCAGAACGCACCCCTGTCCTGTTTGCCACGTGCTGGGATGCTCCCTGACACTGGAGGCGATGGAAGCCCACCTCCCAAGCAGCCATGGGGGCCCTGGGTGACTAGGTCCTCCTGCTTATGTTTGGATAGAGCACCCACATCTCTGCAAGGCTCTTAAACTCTGCATTTTTACTTACATTCTGGGCATAGGTACCACTGTGGGCTAAACTGGGCTCCTCCCTTGGCTGCTGGTGACCCTGCATGAGAGGCGTGACCTGAGTCTGTTTCCTCCAGGTGTGGTCACGAGAGCCACTGCCCTGGGCTGTAGGATGCATCATGAAGTTTCTGGGTTTCAGAAGCACTGGCATGTTGCGGAGAATGTACATCTCCAGACCGCTGAGACATGCTGGTGCACACAGCCTGCCCCTGGAATCACCATTGTGGGGGCTACCACTGGGCATGTAGGATTGGTTATCCTTTTTTGTTATTATTATTCTCAAGTTCTAACTGCTGGGTTTTTAATGTCCTCTGTATATTTTTAAGCTGAAAAAACAGTGAGGTCATCATAATGCATCATCTTAATTCTGCCCAGCCAAGCGCCGCCCCCACCTCCACCCCCAAGTTGCTGATTTTTACTTTAATGGTGAAAGGTAATCAATCATTTTATTAGAATAAATAGATCCTATGACTTAATTGCAAGTTATATTTTTAATATATTGATTTACTTACTCCCTCGCCTCAAAATGAAATAAAACTATAACCACAGTGGTAAAATAAGTGTTACTAACGATGGGCATTAGGACAAAGGCAACAGAAGCAGTAATGAAGTTCAGAGATACAAATCATCAGGCTGGCAGTAACGTATAAGTAGGAATTCATCTAATGAGCTGCCACTCACCCCTCCTGCTGGCCTGGCTTGGCTGCCTGCAGCGCCTCATCCCCCTGGTTCCTGGCCTTTGCAGACATCCTTGGGGGGACATATTTCCCCCTTCTCCCACTCTTAGTGCAGCGCTCTCATCACTTATCAGTGCCGTTCTTCTGTCCCCTGTGCAAGAGAAGGAGAAAGCCATCCTGTGTTTCTCTTCATTCAGCCATCCACTTAGATAAGAGATAGCCTCAGTTCTCCTAAAATGGGCTCTCTGGTTCCCAGGGAAATTCCCCACAGCAGCCCCGACTGCCCTGTGGTCTCTGGGCCCTGGCCTTCAGCGTTCCTAGAGGCCTCGCATGTGCTGGTCTGAAAATTCTTAGTGGTGACTTTTACCCCCAATTCCATCTCACTTTTTCATGCGAGGGTGTGTGTGTGTGTGTGTATGTGTGTGTGCGCGCGCGCGCGGGCACACACGCGTCCGCTCAGACGTGTCTGACTCTCTGCGGTCCCATCAACTATAGCCCACCAGGCTCCTCTGCCCATGGGATTCTCCAGGCAAGAATACTGGAGTAGGTTGCCATTTCCTCCTCCAGGGTGGCTTCCCGACCCATGGATCCAACCTGCATTTCTTGCCTCTGCTGCATTGGGAGGTGGATTCTTTATCACTAGTGCCACCTGAGAAGCCCTACATACATTCCTAATTTAGATTCCATGGTTATTGGGGTTTTTTTAACGCACTAAAAGCTGGTTTTCCAGCCTGGCAACAGCAGAGTTCTCTGCAAGCCAATGGATGCGGGGGTGAGGGGGGGAGCATTTCCCTTCCTCCAACCTCTAAAGTTAGAAAACTCACTACATTTTATTAGTCTTAATTTATTGTATCATTTTGTGTGTGTGTTTAGAGAGTGCCAGAGTTGAAATTAGGTGTTCTTAGATGTAAAGTTTTGTATCTACATGTTAGAATTGTTTAACAACAACCGATTATTTTAAAATTTAACCTTAAAAAATATTATTACAGGACTTCCATGGCGGTCCAGTGGTTAAGAATCCTCGATTACACTGCAGGGGGCACAGGTTCGATCCCCAGTTGAGGAACTAAGATCTTTGAAGCCATGCCAAGTGACACACACAGAAAAAGGAAGAAAAATATTACTGCACTAAAATAATTTGAAGTGAGAAAGACATTTTTGATAAGAAGAACTGTCTCATGATGAAATGGGTTCCCTGGAGACAGTTTAAGCAAAACCTTAAAAATGCCCTGGGCAGCATTGCCGTGATGGAGAAGAGTGAAGGCCTGACAGGAACACCAGATGGCTGTGTGCCCTTCCTCAGGGGGCCTGGTTACTAAGGGTATTTGGGTGAGAATAAACTGCTTTGGGAGCAGGACATATTGTTCTTGAGTGATTCTCAGCCCTACCGCCTCTCAGCTCACAGTAAATGAAAGATGTGAAGACAGTGTGTTGTGAGTGTGAACGACAGGAGGGTGACAGGAAGGCAGAGCCCTGTTCTCTGGGCATACCCATAACAGAGGGGTGATATCTTTGTCTGCTGGCTGCCCCACAAGACCACCATCACGGTTCCTCTCAAATCAGGGGAAGAAGCATAACTTCAGAAGAATCATTTGTACAAAGTGGTGTTTTGCCTTGTCCAGTTGGCCTGGACCCAAGGAGAGGGGAGGCCAGGCCTGCTGGAGCCCACCACCCTGCAACAGCCAGCACCCACTCAGGGCTGCAGCCCCTGCCTGGGAATTTTTTTTTCATGAACCTTAACAGCTTGAAAGTTCTGAGGCACAAAGAGAGAAATTCCTGATTTTTCGGTATATCTCTGTGTGTGTGGTATTTACTGGCTGTAGTTAAAATTCACGTAAACTGAATCAAGGAAATGACCTTTCTCAGGATGAGGGGAAGGGGCTGAAGGTGGGTGGCTGCAACTGCAAATGTAAAATGTGGTGGGGGGTGTTTTTTGGTTTTCTTGTGTGTGGCTTTTTTGTTTTTGTTTTTTGTAAATTCATTTTCTTCATCTTACAGTGTGACGTGGACAATGTTAATGTCAATAAAATAGGATTACCACATCATTTTTAAAGTTGAGTAGTAATTCCCTTCCTGGATGGACCGTAGTGAACAAGTCCTAGAAATGGGACCGCTCTGGATGCACACTGCTGAGAGTGGTGGCTCCTTGATGTATGTGCTGGTGTCTTGACGTGAAAGTTCAGTAGGCAGTAGCCCTAAGATCTGTGCACTCTGTGTGTCTGTCATCCTTGGATAAAGAGGTCTGAAGACTAATAACCCACTAAGTGAAACTCCTTGCTGTGTTGATACATGTGGAGTAAGGCTGGCTTGCGTTGATGGGATTGTCTTGTCTGTGGTTCCCATTAGTGGCTTTATTTTTTTCTTTCATTTTTACTGAGGTATAATTGTGTCAACTGAAAAAAGGTGCACATCAAGTTTTATTTGGGACAAAAATGAGGATGAGGAGACAGCCTTTCAGACCTCTGAGGAACTGCTCCTGAGAGGTGGGGGACAGGATCTATATATACGTGAGTTTGGTGAAGGCAGTATGTGCAGTGAAGCACACGTTTTGGTGGAAGATGGCTGCTTGTCATGAGGAGCAAATGTCTCCGTTTAGTAATGTTAGTGCTTTTCTAGACATGAGGAGATACAAGAATGGCTCTTAGAATCTTCTCCTGTAAAGGTCTAACTATCTGAAGTCACGTTCTGCCAGTTTTTCCCAGAGCACAAAGGGCCTCTTTCCTGATCTCTGCCCTGAACTTCTTTCAGCGTGTCAAAGGTCAGCAACTCCAGTGACCAGTGACTTCATCCTTGTAGCACCAGATGGTGAGGGACCGTTTTCCAGTTAGCAGTTGACATGTAGCACTGTGTGTTCAAGGTGCACGGCATGATCTGACTTACATATAATACACAGTAATCGTCACAGTAAGTGAATATCCACTACCTCATACAAAGAAATGAGTATTCCTAGTGACAAATAATTTTTCTTTTCAATCAAAGAGGAACCTCTTTTGGTCCAGGCAAAGCAGAGATCCATAAGAACCTGGTGCTAGCAGTTTGAAGAATCTCCTTTTTAGTGGAAAGTCACAATTCCTTAGGAAATAGCAGGCGGGGCTCTTTTCCTAACACAGCCCTCCATGTGCCGCGTTTCTTTTCTTAGATCCAGCCTCCAGAACCTGGCAGGCTGGGGACGGGACCCTGCACAGGAAGGCTCGGCCGTGAGAGGTAGGCATTCGTGCTCTTGGCCTCTGAGGAGCCATCATTCTCCCAGAGATGCCGGGGGTATATTTAGAGCCACAGACGGAGGCATGGGCTACTCTAACCTGAGAGAGCGCCAGAGTCGGAATCTTATAAACACACATTTTGAAACAGCATATTTTCCTTGCTGAAATCCAGACGTGTGCTTCTGTTTCCAGGAGGCTGGTACCGTGCCCTGTCCTCTACTGGCTGGAGGCAGACCTCTGCCAACTTTAGACATGAAGCCTCCAGAAGGGCGCTCAAGCCGAAGCAAAGACCCGCCGAGAGAAGAAGAGAGAGAGAGGAAAAAGAAAAAGCACAAAAAACGGTCTCGAACAAGATCGCGGTCTCCCAAGTACCATTCGTCGTCCAAGTCCAGGTCTAGGTCCCACTCAAAAGCAAAGCATTGTCTTCCCAGTGCCTATCGGACAGCGCGGCGCTCGAGGTGAGTGTGCCAGGCGCCCCCGCGGCCGGGCGTCTGGTGCGGGGCGGGATCCCGCTGCTCCTGCCCGCCAGCAGGGGGCGCGGGACTCCCCTCGCCCGGCTCGCCGCAAGCGCAGACCCGCACTTCTGCGTGTCTACGCAGAGATGCGTCCTGCAATCTCATATCTTTTCAAAATATTTTTTTAACCTGACTTTCCAAAGTTCATCAACTACTGCCAGGTTTTTCTTAAAAAAGAGGTATTTAAATTTTTAACAAGTCTTGGAAGCAAGCCTAGCGAATTTGCTGAAAATGTGTAGAAAATTCACAGGATTGGGGGTGTTTTGTTTGGTGAATGAGTCGACTTTCCCAGGCTAATTCCTTTTGAATGCCTATCTGCCAAAACAAGAGACACGTGCACTGTGGCTGTGTTCAGCTTCACTGGCACGGTACCTGCAAGTGCCTGTAAAGGAGGAAACAGCAGCACAGTTCTGGTTTCTCAATTAATCTGCTTCTCCAACCTCCCACTAACAGTCACTGTTCAACCAAAAGCCACCTTCTGAGGAGCCAGCTTTTGAGGAAGCAGCTTAAGGTTTTATGCAACAGAAATAATAAACACGAAAGCCTGTAAGGATCACAGAATTTAGTGTTTAGTGAAGCAGGTACTTTTCTGATTTTTAAAGCATCTAACTTGCAGGAGGTTCAGAAAAGCAAGTTTCTAGTTTTAAAACTTACCTCACGCCTTCTGATTTCTTAATGAATGTCAGTTGGACTTAGCTTCTCTAGCACAGCACTTGTACTAATCTGGTTCTATAATTGATGTTCTTTCCTTTCCTTTCCATGGGAAAAATGCAGATGGCCCTATACTTTTTATTTTTTATGTTTTAAAAAACTGTACTTGTATACACATTAGCCTTTCTTGAATATACCCTAAAACATCATGCTTCCCAATTTTACCTAGACCAGACCTTCAAGGCTTGACAAGTATTTACCCTTGTCTACAATGAAATTAGATTTACCTCCATGATAAATAAATTTGATCTTCGGCTCTGCATTTTTGCTAGTTCTTTGGAAGTTCTATCCCTTGTCTCTCCCTCTCTCCCTCTCTCTCTCTCTCTCTCTCTAACACACACACACCTTGTTGTTTAATTAAATGAACAACTTTGCTGACATAATTTCAATTTTTGAAAGTCCCCAGGAACTTGTATGTATATATCAAAACTAGGGTTTCTTATTTGAAAAAACTTCTTATGATACAGTGGAAGTAAATAAATAGGCCTGTATAAGCCCTGTGAATAATAACTATACCCAGTAAAATCCTTCCTAGATTTCATTTATTTCAGGGCTCAAAGAGAAGAAAGTGTAATCTACTCCTGAATCCCCTTCTGGGGGCCTGATAATGCTCAGGGCTCCTTCAAGCGCTTCTTATGTAGGAAGTGAGTTGGTTTCCGCGGCGCGTGCTCAGCACAGACCGCAGGTGCGGGTGTCTGGTTCTGATGTGAACCCGCCCGGTCAGACGTAATGGCCACAGGCTTTTCCCCAGGTTGATCTGTCCAGAACTGGAAGTGTTCATGAAACTCTTGGAATTTCAACTTTCTAGGATTTCTATGGTTTTTATTGACTATCTATAGTAGAGTAAGTCATTATGTATATTATGTTAGTATTTTTAAAATAGCTTTTATTTTAGAATAGACTTACATATTTTATATGCAAGTGTATTTTATATTGTTTTCATATATTCAGTGCTGACAAGTGCAAGAAGCAAAATCCTAATCCTTAGTATATAATTTTCAGTTAAAAAATTAAGATTAAAAAATTGTTAATATGAGTTCTGTGATGGCAGGCCGACAATTTTACCTTAATTTAACCAACAAAGTATTTTATGTGTAAAGAGAACTGAGTATTTTCGTAATTCTTAACTTTTAAAAAAATCTCAGTAGTATCTATGGAGAAGGAAATGGCGACCCACTCCAGTATTCTTGCCTGGAGAGTTCCATTGATAAAAGAGCCTGGCAGGCTACAGTCCATGGGATCCCAAAGAGTCGGACATAACTAAGTGACTAAGACACACACACACACACACACACACACACAGTAGTATCTGTGTGATACTTTAGGTTAATTTTAGTTAAATCAGCTGACTTATAAGTTCACTAAATAAGTCAGATCTTTGGTGTTTGATTTTACAGCTTAGATATCAAGGCAAAGTGCAACTTTATTATAAATTGTTTTTTAAAAATAATATTATAAAACAAAACCTTCAAAGTATTTGTCCAGGACATTTTGCCTTGAAAGCTTGTATGTGACAGTGATTGATGCTCCTTGAAATCAGACCACCTCTGAGCTCAGGGCGCTGAAGTGGGTTGCAGGCCTGGTTGGATTTATGGAGGAGACCAGCTGTCCTGTGGTTGGTCTCTGGGTCCCAGGGACATAAGTCAGGAAGTTACCTTCACCAGGTAGGATCCTGCCTCAGCTCTTATTTCTGAGAAGAGTGAGTTTTATTTGATAAAACTATATCTTTTTCTAAGCTGGTTATAGACCTGCTTTCTTAATCCAAGCTCACATTAATAATTTCTAGGGATCCAACTGAATTTCGAATGCAGCAGTTATGAAATGAGAGAGGTTGGTGTTCTTGGTAATATGAATTGTTTGAAATGTAAAAGAAAAAAAAATTTTAACCAAAATATTGAAGTTGCTAATGATAACTATCATAATTATTTCTTTAACTGTCTTTTCAGATATAATAACCCATTACAGACATAATGTCTACATAGGATATATCAGACTTGTTTCTTGGGCCTGACACAATTTAATCGATTGTTTTAAAAAGACTACTGCCAACTTCAAGTAAAATGACTTTTGTTAATATTTCTGCTTGTGGTAGGATGCTACAGTTGAAATATATTTTCTTTTGTATATTTAATTACTAAAATCCTATGTAAAATGTAGAAAGTTAAGATTAAAAAGCTTTACTATCATAAGTAATTTTTATGTTAATATATTAATGCTTGTGTGGTTGAAGTCCCATTTATCAAATATGTCTAAATTATTGATGACGCTGACTCTCCAAAGGTGAATTAGTCATAGAAAAATCTTTAGTTTTGGAAATCAGTCTGTTGCTTCTCAGAAAGCACAGTGATTACCGCAAGGCAGTATTTAGTGTCTTTTAAATCAACATTGATTAAAGTATAAGACTTCTTTCTCTGTTGTTTTCTGCTTTTATATCACATTAGGTTTTATACCTTAATGGCATAAAGATGTACTCATGCAATTTACTGCCTAAAATTAAAATCCAGTTTTAACAGTTTAGGTATTTTAAAACTAAACTCAATGAGACTGAATCTTGAAATTCAGTTTATTTGTAAAGCTTTTAATTAAGATCACCTGTGGTGTCATTTCATTGGTTAGTTTGTGTCTAAAGGGGAGGTTCTAGGTAGAACTCTGCACCCCCAGGTTTTGCGGTGCTCTCTGTGGAGGATAATGGGCCCTGTGTCACTTCGTGAAAGTAAAGTTCCCACAGGGCTTTCACTCAAGAGAGGGTGGAGGTTAACGTGGCTTTTATAACAGTCATATTTAATGTTCAAAAAGAACTCAGGTGGGCAAAATTGGGATCATATTTTAGTTTGAAATTAGCAATTCCTCACTTCTTCCCCCTGATAAACTGCATATCTAGTCAATGAGTGATTGGTTTATCTCCTGATCCTGATCTTTAAAGGAGCTTGGGGCACTGATGTTCCCAAGAGGAGACAGTGCACATGCTGGTTTCCAGGAAGTGAGTCGTAACCCCAGACAGAGCCATAGCCATTGATAATAGTGTTGGGGAGAAAAGCTGTGGGAGACACTGGCCCCTCAGGAGAGGAGGAGGTATTTGTGAGTGAAGTTGGGTCCACAGTTCAAAAGTGAAAAGAACTAAAACCTGGGATCCTCTTGGTTGTTCAAGCCAGTTGGTCCCAGATCCTTGCTGCCAGGGCACCAGTGACACTTGTTCGGTTCCATGAGGACCTGTGAGTAGTAAAGTAACAGAAGTGAAGAAGTGGGTCGCAGAAGTGGTTAAATGCTGGTAGAAGAAGCAATTTATAAATATCTCATCATTCAGACAAAAGGTTTCCTTATGCTTTTATTTGACAGCAAACCGTTATGATTATTTAAGGAAAAAATATCCAAGTTGCATTATGCTTGAAGTTTTTTGAATTCAGACTATTTCATCTCTATAAGAAGGCCTCTGGTCATGTTATACAGATGATTTACGTTAAGAATGGAATTCCTGTTTCTTGCACTGTGTCGTGGTAGCAATATTAAGAGCCTACTTAATAGAATAAAAGCATTAGAGCTTCTTTAATCAAAATAAAACCCAAGTATTATCTGGCATAGCTCACTGCCCTTAATTCTGAGATGGGCTTTTTTCCCAGATAACTTGAAATCTACTGGTAACAGCCACTTCACTTTAAAGAAATCTAACACTCATAGCCACTGCTAAATGGTATTGTATTTCAAAGTTACAAATTTACAAACATTAAAAACTAATCCATTTTCCTGATTATTGAGTTTATTGTAGAATTCTGCATCTGAGCGTTCCATAGGTGCTATAGTTTTGATTAAGCAGAGCCCTTTTTTCAGGGTTCTAGTACCGCCCAGCTCAGCACATTTTATTCTGAACGTGAAGTATGTACCTCCATATCACAGACCCACAGCCTCCCCAGGGACACTGAGCACGGAGCCTTGTCAGAGCAGCTCGGCAGTGGCAGCAGCAGCAGAGCGGGACAGTTATCAGGCAGCTTCGACCACGAGCAGATTTGACTCCTGGAGCTCTTTTGAGGGGAAACCTGGTAAAATGTCAAGGTGTCTGACTGACCTCACCTTTGTAATCTGTTACTTAAATCTTAGGAAAGGTCTGGAAAATCAAAACCGCTGTATAGCCGAGAAGCAGTTGTGTGGGAGGAGCCCCAGAGTAGAGGGGAGTTGATCCCGGAGCAGGTTCATTCTGTGGTTGTGTTTTTTCAGGAATGACTCAGGGTTTTCTCCACGACACAGAGGGTGGAATGGGATTACAGGCTGCTCTTTGCAACAACCATGTGTGTTATTTGGGAGGTTTGGTTGTAACTGGAATGATTCAGTGTAGAATTTTTTTAGATGACAAAAATCAAAACATCTCTTCTTTACATTGGTTTTGAGTGTGTTGTCATAGAGACAGAACAGAAATAAATTGTTTTGTTTTTTTGGTTGCTTTTTTTTTTTTTTTTTTTTGCTCAGATATCTGCTTATATCAGATTTCCCCAAAATAGTAATTGCACTGAATGGACAAAAAACTTTTTAAATAAGAGTCCTAAACCCATTATTAAAGATCTCTTCTTAAGGACCTGACCCCACAGGTGAGGGTCTGGAGTTGAAGTTCTGTGTGCTGGTGTCTGTGGGACGCTGCATGAATAGAATAGTCCTTTTTCAGGCACAGGAAAGGGAAGAGTAAAACATTAGAAATCTCAGAAACAAATGATTTAGCCAAAATTTTCACAGGAATGGCATGGCCTGAATTGGATTGAAGGTTTAGGCTTCCTGCCTGTGGGCCTGCAGCCTGTTCTTCATGCTGAGAGCCCTTAAGATGAGTGCATACAAGAGAAATTTCCAAGTCACCTTCTAACTTTATTCTGTTTAGTTTCTTCCTCTTGCCAGTATTCAGAACAAGTAGAAAATCTTACTAGAGTCTCAGTGCCTTTCCTTCCCTAATTTTGATAGCAGTGTCAGTGAGCTGAACATTTTTAGGGCAAAGGCAAGAGGGAGGAAGAGCAGCAGCAGGCCCGTGTCCACCAAGACCCGCAGAGAGACTCCCAGGCAGGGAGCTGGCCGTTGCCAGCCAACAGCACATGGCTCCAGCCTCAGCATGAGTTGTGCCCCGGTTAGAAGCTTAGCATTGGCATGACAGGCGCTCTGCCTCTGAGCCTGGATCCCATTCTGGGTCGGCAGAGTAGGGAGGCTGGGGGCGGGCCTCAGAGGACAGGCCAGGGCTGGCCGCCACCTCAGCGGTGGAGGTGCTCCCCCGCCCCTACACACACAGGACTGAAACGCCTGCCTTCCTCTGCCCAGGTCCCGGTCCCGGTCCCCTCGGAGACGAGCGCATTCCCCCGAGAGACGGCGGGAGGACAGGAGCGTCCCCACCGCCTACCGGATGAGTAACAGCCCTGGAGTCAGCAGGAAGCGGACCCGGTCCAGGTAGGCGACCGAGCTTTCGCAAAGCTGGGACCTGCACTGGGAGGTGGGGCTTCTGCATCCCCAGCACAGAGCTGTCGGGAACCAGGGGAGCAGCTACTGTGGCTGATCCTGAGTCGTCCTGGCAGCGTTTCCACTGCTCTGGAACTCTCACAGGCAGAGGGGAGCTTGCCGTGCTAGAGCCAGGGACCATCTGTCTTTGCAGTGCGTCGTGGGGCCCCCATTTTCCCCAAGGCTAGCTGCCCCTCTGGACCCCCCCACACACAGCACCTTATCCTCTACCTGTCGAGAAGGGAAAGGGCGGTAGGGATGAGTGACAAGGAAAATCAGAAGTTCAAGTCTCAAGTGGGTCCCTGCTGCTCAGATGGCCAGGCCCCAGCTTCGGCTCTCAGGAGTGGGCCTGAGAGCAGGGAAAGGGTCCATCCTCTGATCCTTGACCACTAGGAGAGACCTGTCTGTTGAGGAGGGTGAGGGAGCTAGGTTCCCACATCACCACTGCCCCTAGCCTGGGCCTCTTGTTCCTTAGCAAGCCGGGGCCCCACTCTCGCTCCCAGTGAGAGAGCTCCAGGGCTGACCTCTGCCACCAGAGGCCCCAGCACTACCACTGACTTGAGAAGACGCAGGAGCCAGGAGCAGGGCCCGGTGGCTGGTGGACCAGTGGGTGTTTCCCTCTCAGCTAAGCATTGCCATCTGGAGACTATCCTGTCCAGTGTGGGTGATGCCACCTGAATACTTTGAGTCACTTGGTTTCTGTGTTTCCATTTGCCCCAGAAGTGAGGCTTGTTGTTTTTTGTGCCCTGGCTCTGGAGTTAAGCAGCCCCCAGCTGTTGTAGGTGGACAGGAGTATTGCTGTCTCGGTGACTGAGGTGTCCAGAGACAGGCAGGATGCCATTGTTGCCCATCATAATCTCAGGTTTCATGAGGCTATGCTGCTCAGTGTGTGTGTGTGTGTGTGTGTGTGTGTGTGTGTGTGTGTGTGTGTGTCGGGACATCTGGAGTTCCAGAACCTTCTGGAGCCTTCCAGAGAACAGATCTGAATTTCAGGTGTCTGCTGTTCTTGGGCAAATGAACCCAACCATCACCCAAACCTGCCTCAGAGACCCCCCTCCATCAGCACTGCCCTTAACAGGAAGAGTTCTAAAAGGCATTGCTAGCCAAATTATGTTCCTGCAGTCTGGCTAGTTATGTGATCGTTCCATTAAATGATAAAATGTCATCTCATTTTCTTAAAACAGAAAAATCAGAAAGGAACTGTGAAGCTAATATATTTCAGCAAAGGCTTCATGTACAGACTTATTCCATCTGTTTATAAGTTTCATTTTGTGCCTTAGAAATCCCTCGCTAAGCGTACGTGACTGTTCCAAGATAACATGATGAAAAGTGAAGTCCATTTTAAATTTTATTCCTTACGCAAGTAATTGACATTTGAAATTTATCATCACCCTTGGTATATGTAAAGGGCATGGTCTAAAATTAATTCCTTGTAGCCAAAAACCTCTCCTAACAGAAGAGTTCTTGCTTTACCCTCAAATTAGCCCTTGCATTAAAAGAGCTATCACTTGAGACTATGGTAATTATATTAGGATTCATCAGAGCTTGTGTTATCATCGGAACTTTAAGTCAGACAAAAGAAGTTAAAATTCAGCCCACTGCAGGGCCCAGCTGCCCTGCCCTGGTGGATGGGATTAAGCCTGTGATCTGACTCTGAGGGTTTGTGGGCAGTGGTGGATTCAGGGGGAACCCAGAGGAGTTGAACATGTGCATGATTACTAGTCGATTTCATGGTGGTGATTATAAACTCAGAGTTGTCTCTCAGTTCAGTTCAGTCACTCAGTCATGTCTGACTCTTTGCAATCCCATGAACTGTAGCACACAAGGCTTCCCTGTCCATCACCAACTCTTGGACCTTGCTAAAACTCATGTCCATCGAGTCGGTGATGCCATCCAACCGTCTCATTCTCTGTCGGCCCCTTCTCCTCCTGCCTTCAATCTTTCCCAGCATCAGGGTCTTTTCCAATGAGTCAGTTCTTCGCATCAGGTGGCCAAAGTATTGGAGCTTCAGCATCAGTCCTTCCAATGAATATTCAGGACTGATTTCCTTTAGGATGAACTAGTTTGATCTCCTTGCAGTCCAAGGGACTCTCAAGAGTCTTCTGCAACACCACAGTTCAGTTCTTCGGTGCTCAGCTTTCTTTATAGTCCAACTCTCACATCCATACATAACTACTGGAAAAACCATAGCTTTGACTAGACAGACCTTTGTCACCAAAGTAATGTCTCTGCTTTTTAATACACTGTCTAGGTTTGTCGTCACCTCATGGCAAATAGAAGGGGAAATAATGGAAACAGTGACAGACTTTCTCTTCTTGGGCTCCAGAATCACTGCAGATGGTGCCTGCAGCCATGAAATTAAAAGATGCTTGCTCCTTAGAAGAAAAGCTATGACAAACCTAGAGTTGTCTCTAGGTCCAGAATATGTTTTTTTAGCGGGCAAGTTATATCAACCCAACAATTAGGTTGTTCCCTCTGTCCTTCTACTCAGAGTAGCTGCTGGGGCGGGGAGGGGGAGTCTCTGCTTCAGCACAGCAGCAGGTAGCTAATTATGCACCAAGTCAGGGTGACTAATCCCATCAGGTCCCCCAACTGAGGGGAAAATGCCTCCTCCCAGATTTGAAGGATTATTCCTACAAGCTGATCATTGAATGCTTCTTTCACTGACTTTTTTTGGAAAAATTTTAACTTACTGGAAAGTTTTGAATTTACTTAGAAATAGTACAGTGAACACCCATCTTCATCTAGCTTGTAGCTCAGTTCACTGTTAACGCTTTTCCCACAGTTACTTTCTTCTCTCTTCCTCTCCCTCCCTCCCACCTTCTATGTATTTCATGACTTACACAAGTCCAGGCCAGTCCAGGTCATTGAAGACTCCACACTCTGGGTTTGTCTTACTTTGTCCTCTTGGCTGTGTTGCTGTTAAGTATCTGGGGCAAGAGTACTGTATACTGTATAAATGATGCTGTGTAACTAACTTCCCATATCACACAGATGCACAAGTGTCCCATTGTCCCATTACCAGTGACTCTGAGTTTGATCACTTGGTTAAGGTTGCACTTGCTTTGTACTTTTTTCTCTTTGAACTGGCAGGTTATCTGTGGGTGGCGCTGCATAGTGTGAATGTCTGTTGCCAGCATCTTTCTCCTCACTTTTTCTCTAAAGACACCCCACCCTTTGTTTAGTATCACTGTGGATTTTGGGTTTGGGGAATTTGTTTTATGTTGGTTGTATAATAATCCATTGCCATTATATTTGATTTGATGGTGACATTGTCTCACATTTGGCCCCATTGTTCCTTGAACACTTTGTCACTTTTGACCCAAGATACTCTAGGTTTAGCTGATGCTTCCCCTACCTCAGACCTGGGGTCAGTCATTTCTCCTAGGAATCACGGTTCCTTTTAGTGAGTGTTTAGAAATCTAAATCTGGGCAGAGTGAATATTTTTTAAAGTAAAATTCATGAAAATGTTTAGCCAAATCATATTACCATATACTCCAACAGGAAGTCCCAGTTACTTTATAACAGTAAATAGTTAGTGATTGATTGATGAGGGGGTGGTTAGCATTGAATTCCTACAGCTCAGCACTGCACTGAGCACATCAGTAAATGTTGATCGAGTGAATGGGAATATACTCTGTTCTATGGTTCTTACATCATACGTGAAGTGTTATTAATTCATTGTAGACTATGACTGTCAAAGGTTGCATATCATAATTCCCTAGAGCAACCAATAAAAAAAGGCTAAAAATCTAATAGAGACTGTTAAAGAGAAGATTAAAACTGCTTTATTAATGCAAAAGAAAGCAGAAAAGTGGGGAGGGGAAGGGGAAAGAACAAATAGACAACTGGAAGGCAAAAGGGATTGTTAACACCATCTGTACAAATAATTACATTAAATGTAAGTAGACTAAAAGCTCTAGTTAAAAGGCAGAAATTTAGACTACACTAAAGTGTAAAACCTAATACTAAGCTGCTTATAAGAAACACTTTAAATACAGTTTGAGATCTCAATAGTTTGAGATCTAAAAGACTGAAAAAAGATACACCATACAGTGCTAATAGGAAGAAAGGTGATATGGCTGTTTTAATAGGAGACCACATAGTCTTGAAGCAATAGTGCTAGAAATAAAAAAGGCTTTTTCATAATGATGAAGGGATCAGTTCTTCATGAGCACATAATGTTTTAAATGTGAGCATTGAATAAAAACTTCAAAATACTTGAAACAGAAACTGAAAGAATTAAAGGGAAAAAAGGCAGGCAGTATAACAGTACAGATGCAGCAAATGTGAACAGCACCATTAACCACCTAAACACTACGCCCTGCAGTGAAGCGTGTACACTCTCATGACATGCGCGTGGGTCAGTCACCAAGCTAGACCATTCTCTGTACCATTGAATTAGTGCCAGTATGTTCCAAGAGGTTCAGATAATACAGAGTGCGTCTTCCTACCACATAACTAAGTGTGCATGCACGCTAAGTCACTTAGTCGTGTCTAACTCTGTACAACCCCATGGACTGCAGCCCGCCAGGCTCCTCTATCCATGGGATTCTCCAGCCAAGAATACTGGATTGGGTTGCCATGTCCTCCTTCAGGGGATCTTCCCAACCCAGGGATTGAACCTGAGTCTCTTATGTCCCTGCATTGGCAGGAGGGTTCTTTTACTACTAGCACCACCTAGGAAGGCCAACTTTAAGTATAAAAATCTGTAAAAGAATATCTGGAAAGATCCCAAATATTTGAAAATCAACATATTTGGAAATTACCCATAGGTCAAAGAAGAAATCACAAGAGAAAATATAAAACAGTTTGAAATGAATAATAATGAAAATGTAACACTCAAGTCTGTGGGGTTCAGTTGTGCTCAGAAAAAAGTTACTAGCTTTAAGTGTTTATATTAAAAAAAGAGCAAAGTCTAAAAACTGTGATCTAATCTCTGTCTTAAGCTAGAAAAAAGACGAACAAATTAAACCAAAAGTAAGTAGAAGCAAGGAAATAATAAAAGTGAGATCAGAAATCAACAAAATAGAAAACAGACTCACAGAGGAAAATACTAAAACCAAATGATGGGTCTTTGAAAATGATTTTTTTTAATTGATCAATCTGTTTTTAGATTGATCAAGTGTGAAAGACCCAATAGATAATAAAGGAATAATAAGAAAATAAATACCATTCCAGTAAACTTAACAATTTAGGTGAAATGGACAAATTTCCTTGAAAAAAACAAACTACAAATGGACAACAGAAGAAATGGAAAGTCTAAATAGTTCCATATCTGCTAAAGGAATTTAATTTATAATTTAAAAACTTTCCACAAAACTCAGGCTCAGATGACTTTTGTCAGTAGAGTCTAACAAACATTCAAGAAAAGGAGAACACCAGTTTTATAGGCACTTCAAAGGAAATAGAAGAGAGAACACTTCACTTCATGAGACCACCCTGAAGCAGATGGGCAGGTGTGTGCACATCTGTGTGGTGTGGAATGTGTTTTTTCGGGGAGTGTAGATATAGTCATGAACTAATATTCTCAGGAAAATAAGTGCAAAAATTCTTAACAAAATGTTAGCTGATTTGAGTGTAGCAGTTTACTAAAAGGATAATTAATACTAATACATCAGGACCAAATGGGATTTGTCTCAGAAGTGGAGAGTTCTTTAACATTCAAAAACCAGTCATTGTAGTTCACAGTGTTAACAAAATGAAGAAAATCATATGACATCCCAATAGATGAAGAAAAAAGTATTTGACACAATTGATCACCCATTCATTAAAAAGAAAAATGTGGTGGGGGGGATATTTTTGGCAAAAGCAGGAATAGAAGGAAATCTTTTCCATCCGATTTTATTTTTTGCTGTACCCAGCCTCTTTCGGCCACTTAGTTCCCTGACCAGAGATTGAACCCTGGGCCCTCAGCAGTAAAAAGGTGGTGTCCTAACCACTGGACTACCAGGAATTCCTGAAGGGCATCTTTGAAAAACCTGCAACTAACATCACACTTCCTAGTGCCTTCATCTGAGATTAGAGACAAGGCCAGGGTGTCTGCTGTGTAGTAGAATTCATAGCCACGATAGTAAGGCAAGAAAAAGAAATAGAAGGCATAAAGATTGCAAAGGAAAATCTAAAAGTGTGTCTTCTTACATAATTATGTAAAATCTTAAGGAACCTCTTATTTCTGTATACTGCTGCTGCTGCTAAGTCGCTTCAGTCGTGTCCGACTCTGTGCGACCCCATAGACGGCAGCCCACCAGGCTCTGCCGTCCCTGGGATTCTCCAGGCAAGAATTCTGGAGTGAGTTGCCGTTTCCTTCTCTAGTGCATGAAAGGGAAAAGTGAAAGTGAAGTTGCTCAGTCGTGTCTGACTGTTAGCGACCTCATGGACTGTAGCCTACCAGGCTCCTCCCTCCGTGGGATTTTCCAGGCAAGAGTACTGGAGTGGGGTGCCATTGCCTTCTCCGATTTATGTATACTAGCCTGAAACAATTAAAAAAATGAAGTTAAAAGCTATACCATCCATAACAGTATCAGAAAAGCAAACTACTTGTGGATTAATGTAAGGAAACATGTAAGATCTCTCTACAATGAAAACCATAAAATATTTCATAGAAATGTTTAGGAAACTTAAAGAAATGGAGAGCAAGTCCATATTCATGGATTGGAAGGCTCAGTATTAGTCAGATGCTCTTCTGCACAGATTGATCTATAGATCCAATACAGTCCTGATCAAAACTCTCATGGGCTTCCTGTAGATATTGGCAAACTGACTATCAGTCAGAACAACCTTGAGGACTTCCCTGGTGGTCCAGTGGTTGAGAGTCCTACTGCTATTGCTAGGGTCATGGATTCAATCCCTGGTCCAGGAAGATCCCACATGCTACAGAGCTACTGACCCCACGAGCCACAACTGCTGAAGCTCACGCTCTAGAGCCCATGCTCTGCAACAAGAGAAGCCACAAGCCTGCTCCACAACTAGAGAGTAGCCCCTGCCCGCCACAAGTAGAGAAAAGCCCGCATGTAGCAACGAAGACCCAGTGCAGCCAAAACAAAAAGAAAATTTAAAAGAGAAAAAAAACTTTGAAAACTAAGTTGGAAGACTTTTACTACTAATTCAAGACTTACTAGAAAGCTTCATCAATCAGATAGTATGTACTGTACACCTTTAAGAGGTAAAGAGCCAAAACAGTGCAGTGAGGAAAGTCTTTTTCAATAAAATTTGCTTGAATAACTGGATATCAAAATGGAAGAACAGTGACCTGTACCCCATATACCAAGTTTAACTTAAGATGTATCACAGACCTAAATGTGAAAACTGAAACCATTCTGTTTTGTTTTTTTTTTTAAGAAAATAAGGAGAATACATTTAATGAAGTGACAGAACCTTGAGGATATAGAAAATTCCACCATAAGAGGAAAAGATTATAAATTTGACTTCATTGAAATTAAAAATTTCATTCAAAAGGCACAGTTAAGAAACTGCATTGACAGGCCCCAGATGGGGAGAAATATTTGCAGTGTGTCTTTGACAAAGGCCTGTGTCAATACCAAAAAGACAACCCATAGAAAAGGGGCAGACGGCTTGAAAAGACGTTTCATGACAATATATTTAAGGTCTTCGTCTCCATCAGTCTGGAAGGACGTTGTTGTTGAGCTGTCAAGGAGAAAAACTACCATGGCTTCCAGTTTTCTGATGAGTACTTAGGTGCACAGCCTTCTGGTCAAGCATCTGTGACTTCATATTGCTGGAGCATTTACTGTGTGCCTGGGAGTTGAGTTTTTCTCCTAAGTTTGCTGTGGGTGAATCAGGAGAGAAGACATAGGCAGTTTCCTACACAAATTGTGATTCCATAAAAGATCTGGAGGAGATGAGGAAGGCTGGTGTCTTTCAGAGTGCAAAATGGTTTTGGAATGTAAAGAATTTCTTTGGGTTGAGTTCCGTGGTAGTTTGTCACTTAACCTGTGTTCTTAAAGTGTAAACTATGAATATCTGGGCTAAGGAATAGTTTCTCTTGATAAATCAACAACTAATAAATATTGTGCATGAGAAAAAGAATATATTTAAATAGCCAGTGAAGGTAGCGTATGAAAAGATGCTTAGCTTCATTAGTCATCTGTTAGGAAAATGCAGATTAAAACCACAATGCAGTGCTCTTTACACTTACAGGAATAGCCAGAAATAAGCAAGACCAGTATTACGTAATAAGTGTCGACAAGCGTGTGAGCCGCTGTAATCCTGAGACGTGGCTGCAGGGCCGGGGGAGGGTGGTACAGCGCTTGGGGACAGTTTGGCGGTTTCTTACAGTCACACATACACTGCTCCATGGCTCAACTCGGCTAGTCCCAGGTGTCCACTCCCCATAAACATTTTCCCGCAATGCCCACTTGATTCGTAATTGCCAAAATTGAAAACAACTTGGGTATCGATTAACAGGAGAAAGCCTAAACTGTATGAAGGCAGATTCATACAGTATATAATCAAAATAGGAACCATTACAATCAACACATTTTTTTACCAATGAGAAATAAGTTTGTTTCTTCCTATAGCGTAAAAATGTGTGCTTTGGGATTCAACCAACTCTGGGAAAGCATTTTCTGCCTCCTGCTGGTTGCAGAAGCATTTTCCCTGCAAAAAGTTGTTGAGATGCTTGAAGAAGTGATATCACTTGGCAAGAGGTCAGGTGAATATGGTGGATGAGGCAAAACTTCGTTCCCCAATTTGTTCAACTTTTGAAGCGTTGGTTATGCAATGTACGGTTGGGTATAGTGCAGATGAATTGGGCCCATTCTATTGACCAATGCCGGCTGCAGGAGTTGCAGTTTTCAGTGCATCTCATTAATTTGCTGAGCATACTTCTCAGAGGTAATGGTGTTCACCAGGATTCAAAAAGCGGTAGAGGATCAAACTAGCAGCAGACCACCAAACAGTGACTATGACCTTTTTTTGGTGCAAGTTTGGCTTTGAGAAGTGCTTTGGAGCTGCTTCTTGGTCCAGCCACTGAGCTGGCTGTCACCACTGGTTGTATAAAATCCACTTTTTGTGGCATGTCACAATCCGATCAAGAAATGGTTCATTTGTTGTTGTATACAATAAGGGAAGGTGACACTTCAAAAGGACAATTTTTTTGACTTGCAGTCAGCTCATGAGGCACCCACTTATCAAGCTTTTTCACCTTTCCAATTTGCTTCAAATGCCAGAAGACTGTAGAATGGTCGACACTGAATTCTTTGGCAACTTCTCGGGTAGTTGTAAGAGGATTAGCTTCAGTGATCCTCTCAGTTGGTTGTTGCCATCTTCCGATGGCCGCCCACTACACTCCTCACCTTCAAGGCTCTCATCTCCTTTGCAGAACTTCTTGAACCACTACTGCACTGTGCTTTTGTTAGCAGTTCCTGGGCTAAATGCATTGTTGATGTTATGAGTTGTCTGTGTTGCTTTATGACCCATTTTGAACTCTAATAAGAAAATCGCTCGATTTTGCTCTTTATCTCACATCATTTCTAAAATAAATATAAACAGCAAGTAAAATAAATCATTAGCAAAAAAAAAAACCAACATAAAGCAAGAAATATGTGTTAAAATGATGTATATAACAAAACCTCATTTATTTAAGAATGTATTCCAGTGTCAAACAGCACAGTTCAGCAGTGCGAAACCACAACTACTTTTGCACCAACCTAATATGTGCTAGAAATCAGAGCAGTTGGTCCTGTGAGGGAGGGGAAGGGGGTGCAGATGGCAGAGCATCAGTGGAAGAACCTTCTGGATGATGGAATGTCCCTGATCGTGAGAGGTTTCTGAGTTTCACCATGTCTGCAGCTTGCCAGAATCAACAAACAGCACTTCAGACCTTTGCATTTTGCTGGATGTAAAGCACACCTCAATTTAAAATAATACTATTAATAATTAGATTACTTAATTCCTTAAGCAAACACTTGGAAAGTTTTGTTATGAGATCAAGTTGTAGTGATTTACAGGTCAGGATTGCTAACCTACCTTTATTTCATATCGGCAGCCACAGGAGCTTAGCTAGATTTGGGATTGAAGTCACTTTTTTTTTTCCCCTGCTTCCTTTGAAATCCTAGGCATATGTTTACAGACAAAAGTTCACAAAACCTCTGCAGTATAGGAAGTAGGCCTGTGGTATTATGTACTTTCCACCTCTGTGTGTCCAGCCCCAGGAACAGCCTCTTCTTTCTCGACCACTTCTCTTCATCCAGCCTGCACAGAGGCCACCTACCCACAGCCCAGCTCACTGGGGGACACTTCCCGCAGCTGAAGTCGCCAGGCTGTCACCACCCAGGGCCAGGCCCTGGTGCTGTGGTTGAGGCAGAGCCAGAAAGCTGTGCCCTACCAGACAGGAGGATCAGCTTGCTTCTCTGGCTCAGCAGTCTGCTACGCCAGGGGCCCACGAGAGCTGAACCGGGGCCTGGACTCAAGCACAGGCCCCTTCAGGTGCCCGGGGTGGCCCTGCCTGGACCCCACACTCTGCTACCAAGGCGGATAGGGGCACCAGGGAAATGCCCTGGTGAGTGACAGGTCGGGTGGCAGGTGAAATGGTGAGAGGACGTGAGGACAGACCCTGGGATGTCTGCAGGTTGGGGAGGGCCTGCAGGCTGCCTGAGTCCCGAGGAGCCAAGAGGAGTCTGAGATATGCAGGCGGTGACCCAGGGTGTCCGTATTTAGAGCAATAAAGATTTGCAGGGGTCACTACAGAGCTGGGAGCCTGTCATCCACCCTCCAGCTGGCACCCTGCACAGTTTGGGCATCAGGCTCATGAAATTCACGGTGACCTTTGACTGCAAAGAATCTTCCAGAAATGCTCGGTCACAGCAAGAGGGCAGCCTGTGGAGGCCCCTGTGCTGTGTGCCAGGGTGGGCTTCTCAAGGCCTGGCAACAGGTGGTCTTTCAGGAGAAGCCCAGAGGAGGGGCTCAGCGCCCATCTGCACTTTCACACTTTCACCATCTACACACATTCCCTCTTTCTTGAGGTGTTTAAGGGGCATAGGAAGGAGGGTCACAGGGCAGGATGCGGCACGAAACCTTTGGGAAGCTCAGGGATCGTCTTCTCTGGGCAGGGGAAGGCTCTGGAAAGGGTAGACGGAGCTGGGGCGCATTTCTGACGTGGAATTGCAGGCCTTGGTGACTCGGAGCATGTGGGCCACAGTCAGCGAGACGTGGCCGTGGGGACCAGCAGGAGAGCAGGCAGCGCTGGGGGACTGTCCGCCTCAAGCCAGAAGGACACACTGAGCTTTTGTGCTCGCAGTGCTTGGTTTTAATAATTTTCCATTTCTGGCTGGAAATTCCCATTAAGTCAGCATAAATGAACAGAAAGCATAAACAGCGCTCAGTTGCTTATCTTGGGTGTCTAAATGCAGATAAAGTGCTGAGCATGTTGTAAACCCACAGGCGTCTGACTTCAGGACTTCTGTCTCAAAGGTGGTCTACATTTCACTTCTTGCATGGCTCTTATATTGTTACACCCATCCCCGTTTCACGTTAAATGTACATAGTTCTTAAAAAGAGTTAATGTGTATAGAAAGGTGAAGTTGCCGAATTCTCCTGGAACACACCCAACACTCCTTCAGAGCCAGCGCTGTGCCTTTGTCTAACACTGCTTTCCTTCCAGGAGCCCCCACGAGAAGAAGAAGAAGAGACGCTCACGGTCACGGACCAAGTCCAAGGCCGGATCTCAGCCAGCCTCCCCGAGCAAGCAGCCCACGCGCCGCCACTCGGCCAGCATCTCTCCTGTGGAGAGCCGGGGCTCCAGCCAGGAGCGCTCCAGGTAGCTCCTCCCTGACCCACCCTGACTTCTTCTGGGCCACGAGGGGAGCTGAGAGGGGGCAGGCTGGCAAACCCCCAGACCCCTGCTGCCATACCCTCCTGTGTGTGTCACTCAGGCTCAAAGTGAGCTGAAGGCGGACACAGAGGTCAGAGAACCTAGGCCACCTCCTGCACCCCGCGCCCTGGGCTGCCCCCACCCCTGCCGTGAGGCGGAGGGAACCTGGGAGCAGGTGTGGGGCCGCTGCCTTCCCTCCCAGACGTGGGTGCGAGTCCTGGGGAAGCGCCTGCCTCAGATGTAATGTGGCAGCAGCTGTTCTGATGATGGTGCCTCTGTCCTCACACGGGCGGGCCATGTGGGGTAGGAGTCGCCCCCTCTGTGGAGCCCCATGTGACCATGGGAAGGGAGCAGGCACAGGAGTGCACGGTGACTGAGCCCCAGAACGCCTGTCAACCCACTGCTCACTCTAAGCCGGAGCAGACGGGGGTGAAACTTCCCGAGCACACGGGCTGCAGGGCCATGGGAGTCCACACTGACCATCACAGTCTCCCCATGCCCACGAGGTGGCTCCCCAAGGACTGGCTGCCCTGGTTGTTGGGAGGTATCTGCCAGACAATACCATTTCATAAAGCTGCCCCCACCCATCCCCCCAGAGGGGTACTAGGATCAGGTTGTCCCCTCCTGCTTGTAGACCCACTGCCTTCGTGAGTGTGAATTTTGCCCCATCTCCCCCAAAACTGGCGGGTGAGTGGCAGAGACCATAGCTCACTTGGGGTGAATCAAAAACTAAGCTGTGACCTCTTCAAAGGTAAAACTGAGTACAGGCTCCATCATCACTTGTGTGTCATGTCCATGCCCCCAAAAGTCAAAACAATGGGCCAGAGGCGCCCACTCAGGTCACGGTCAGGTCCTGGGAGTGCCTCCCAGCCCTCCGTGCTGTCCTCCTCCTCTTCATCTTTCTATAATGTGTCTTACGTGATGTTTATATGAAAACACCTTTTGAGTTAGATTACATTTTATGAAATATTTCAAATTTGTGTTACATAAAATAGACAAGTAAAATACATACATTTATAAGGTTGCTTTATTTTTTAAAGATACTGAAAACAAAATGGCTTGAAGTGTTTTTAAGCCCCCGATTTTTCTCTCTCTTTGCATTAGGGGAGTTTCTCAGGAAAAGGACGGTCAGATCTCCTCAGCCATCGTTTCTTCCGTGCAGAGCAAAATCACTCAGGTAAGGTGGGAGTGGGTCTCTCTTCCCTCCCGTCTTTTTATGAAGGAGCTAGCCTTCACTTCCTTCTCCTCTCGTGGCTGCCGACGGGGACCTGGGCTGCTTGCCTGGAGGTCCCGGGGTGGCTGAGCCCTGAGCTTCCCTCTCCCAGAAGCCCTGTGTCCTCCTTCCCAGGGGGTCCTGTGTGGTCGACTCCTGGGCCCTGAGCCTGTGAGCCCACCTCGGGTCCCAGAGCGAGGCTGGGACAGAACCCTGCCTTGAGCGCATCCATGGCCCCCAGCACATCGCCCCCAGTCTCCTGTCTTCACCTCACCTCGTCTCTCCTCACACAGGACCTCATGGCCAAAGTAAGAGCGATGCTAGCAGCTTCCAAAAACATGCAGACCAGCGCCTCCTGAGACACGGGCCTCTGGCCACTGGGCTCCAGGAGCCGGCAGAGCGGAGAGGCCCAACCTGCACAGACCATCCCCCCCAGGGCTCCTGGACAGTTAGCGGGTTTTGTAAATTAATTTTTGATGACATTTTCAGTTTAAGATTTTTGACCAGCAGTCTCTTACCTGTATATTTGTAAATAATATCATGTTTCTGTGAAAATATATTATCAAATAAAATGGGAGGAAAACACCTTTTTTAGCTAGTAACTGTGGGCAGTTTCTTCCTTGTCTGGCTTGTGAGTTTTTTACTGTTGTCTTATCATTGGCCTCTAACACTTGTTATGTGGGCGTCAGGGGGCGTGGGGATGGCTGTTGGTTTTGCCAGTCTGACAACAACACCCCTCCCTCGGCGTCCAACCACCACCTCCCTGCACCAGGGCGCAGGCCCACCGCCATCTCCGCTCCCTGCAGAGCAGGAGAGGCAAGCAGCCTGGAGCCCCCCCTCCGCCAGGCAGGCCATCGCTGTATGGGTGGGTTCCTATCTTTATCACCTACATCCTCCATGTTCACTCGGAAGGATGGTGCTGAACATAGCTGTCCTTTCACTGAACCCTGCTCACTTGGCCCCTAGTGAACCCCAGCCTTAGAACAGCCGCCCACTTTCACCCCACTGTAGGCTTCAGCCACAGCCCTGAGGGGCAGCTTGCTTGTGTCACATGGGCCTTTCTCTACAGAGTACCCGAGGCCCTGGGCAGTGCGCAGACGGGCACTGCCCCTGGCCTGTGCCTTATTTAAAGCACCAGCAGTGAAGGCCTGCCGTCTTGTCCATGATTTGAAGTTCATCCTCCCAGTAAGAAGGTTCTGCACTGCTCACTCACACACCCCCCTGTGCCGAAGTCGGAATTCATCCTGGTTCTGCCAGTTTTCCAGAACCAGAAAATGGACCCTTTAGATGTTCCTTCTCAGAAAGCAGACGCCTTCCCAGGGGTCTTGCTGAGGACAGTCAGGAAGATAACGACACCCCTGGGAGCCAAATGTCCGAGGTCGGGGCTGGGGCGCCGAGCCCAGGGTGCGTGCAGAGCTGAGGGCAAGGAGCCACTTCCCGCTCCGGCTGTGGTCCTGCTGCTGGGTTGACGCGTATGCACGTCAGTGTCTCGCACACCTGTCCCTTCACACGGCGGTGACCACTGCATGTGGAGCTCTGTACTTTGCCCTACAGGCTCGCCTTTGAGATGGTGCCCTGTCAGCACTTAAAGCCCCACGCTGGCCACCACCATCCCACAGACACAAGCCTGGCGCGCGGACCCAGTGCTTGCATGTCGGGGGCATCCTCTTTTTCCTGCTGTCTGAACAATCCCCGCATGACAGCCACACAGGACATCCTGAAACAGATGTCACCTGAGCACACAGGTACCACAGAGTCTGCAGTGGAAGTACCAGGGTACGTATCCTTTTGATTCTGATGCGAATAATTGTCCTCCAGAAAGGGCTCTTTGCCAGCCAAACATGAGTGTCTTTTCAGCATCCTCATCAAAGCAGTGTGACTCACACGTTACCTTGGCTGAATCAGAGAGATGAAAAGTTCTCACATTTTCATCTCGTTTCTTTAATTATGAGCAAGATTGAGCAACTTCTCATGTATTTATAAATCCCTTTGTATTTCTCTGCAAACCAGCCCTGTGCTTTGGCTCTTTATTGCTATTGAGTTGCTTATTGCACGGTAAGCACCCCTTTCTGTATTACTTACTTTGTAAGTAATTTTCTCCCAATTTGTCACCTCTTTTAACTTTATAGGTTTTTTTTGAGCCTGCAAAAATTGTTTTTTTTTTTTAACAGGGTCCTTCATTTTCCTCACGACATCTGAGTTCTGTGTCCTTCGACCTATGGGCACCAACCATGACTTCCATTCTCTCCGCTATTTGTACGCCTCTGTTGCTTGGTGCAGGGCCACTGTTTAGCTGTTCCACTGTGAAGGAACTGGGAGCATGAGCCAGACAAAGATTCTTGGCAGGAAAAGGATGACTTGTACCAACACCAGCAAGACACCCACCGGCAGCACTATGGGGTTGGGTATCCGTCGTGGGCCTGTCCAGAGTCGTCCGTGAGGGCGGCTGCAGGAAAGCACTGGCAGGGGATGCCAGGGCTGGGGCTGGGGGCTTCATCCAGGTGTCTGTTAGACCCCGTCTTAACACGTTGGACATTTCTGTTTGCAACGAAGTGCTCCAGGGTGATGGCACACAGCCTCGTCTAGAGGTCCCGGGAACATGGCAGGTGACATGGAGCTGTCGGGAGCATCGTGGTACAGTGAGGAAATACAGTCCTTACACAGACGTTCCCCCAGACGACACCTGTCGTGGACTCTGTGTCTGGGGTCCCCGAGACTGGCAACCACCATCACCACAGTGGGAACGGGAGGAGAGGCCCCCGGTCCAGCGCGGGTCTGGGTAGGACCCCCGGCTGTGATCTCCCTCACTGGCTCAGCTGCCCCCGGGCGGAAGACTGGGCAGCCGCAGCAGCCTCCCCAGCCCCTCGGTGAACAGCACGCTCTCGCATCCTACAACTGAAAATACAAGGGTATCAGGCCAAAAAAACCTTTCTTCATCATGCATGTGCAGTATGGATCTGGATCATCTCTAAGGCTCTTAACATGCAGTAACATTGCTCAAAACACTCCCACCTGTTTTCCGTAATGCTTGGCCTCAACATCCCTACAGCCCAGAGGTGGGTGTGGCTCGGGTTCAAAAGCCCTGCCCTCCACCCCCACCCCGTTGAGACCTGTGTCCAGACCATTCTGCTCCCCTGACCCAGAGCTCAAGGCCCAGCCTCTCCACCACATTCCCAGAAACAGACAAGGCCGCTGGGGAAGCCGCTTCATCCAGAACAAGACTGCAATGGCAGAGAGCATGGAGGCGGTGGGGCGGAGCGGGGAGGGGGCCAAGGGGAAGCGGGGGGTGGCAGGGAGGCCAGGCTGCTGCTGAGAAGAGGCTGGAAACTCAACCCAACGGCCAAACATCCCAATCCAGCAGGTGGTTTTCAGCGGAGTTTGGGGTTTCATTTGTGTTGAATAAGTGATCATTCATATGGTTAAATGAAAATGATCCCTGTGCCTCCTTCCAAGTTGCTCTTTATAACTACAGGGAAATAGGAAATTCTGGTCTCCTTGGGCTTCCCTGGTGGCTCAGCTGTAAAGAAGCCACCTGCAATGAGGGAGACCCAGGTTGGATCCCTGGGTTGGGAAGATTCCCTGGAGAAGGGAATGGCAACCCACTCCAGTATTCTTGCCGGAGAATCCCATGGACAGAGGAAGCCTGGCAGGCTACAATCCACGGGGTCACAAAAGAGTCAGACACTACTGAGTGATAACAACTGCCCAGCCCCACATCCATGTTTACACACAGAAAATAGTAAACTGCATGCCCGTTTCACCTGTAGCTGCAGTTAGTGTACATTTTGAAGCCACTTCTGTGTCTGTAAAGAAAGCACCTTTATTTGTAATGAACTTTAGAACACTGTTAGATTTATTGAAAAATGATGAAAAAGTTCTCCCAAGCCCACCAGCCCCACCCCTGCCCCCATCAACCACCATGGTCAGCTGCGCCTTCAGGACGGGACGTTCCTTACAGTCAAGGGGCCGATGTTAATCCATTTCCATCACCTGCAGCCCACGTGCATCAAACCTCCCTTTGACCAGCACTCCCTCCAGCAGCCTCCGGATACCCCTGCAGATCCACAGGGGGACCCACCAATCGGGTGGGGACCAGCACGAAGTGTCTCCGCTGACCCAGCCAAAGGTGAAGTCAGGGCAGCTCCTGGGCTGGAAGGGGGAGGGAGGCGAGGAGTGCCCATCTCATCTCCTAGCCAGGGAGCAGGTGAGCGGCTGCCCTCCTGGGTTTCTCTCCGATTCTGTTGGGGTGCAGTCCCAGCAGAGGCCTCAGTGAACCCAGCGCGGCCACACCCCCAGGCGAGAGGGAGACACAGCGCAACCCTCAAAGGAAATTGGGGGCTGCTGTCATTCACCCCACTCCATAACCGCAGGTCGGGGCTGCCTGCCTGGTCTCCAGGCCAGTGCTGTGTCCCACCCGACAGGCCAGGCCTCAGCAGGTGCCTTCAGAGGTTGGACACGTGTCCATGCAGCCCCGTGCATGCAGCCCTGTGTCCATGCAGCCAGCAGGGCCCAGGGTCTCAGGCTTCACCAGGCTGGTGGGACAGGACGTATTTTCTCCACAAACAGCAGGGAGGATCAGGGCCCAGCTCACTCCACCTCGGGAAGTGAGTTCATTAACCACTGGGGGGTGCAGCTCAGGGGAGCTGGGGAATCAGAGAAGAAATAAGGGGTTGAGAAAGCACGGCCGGGGTTCCTCACTGATTCTCGTGTGCAAACTGCAGAACCGGCCCCAGGGCCTTTTGGGACAAGGGCGGGTGGGTGACCCTTGGTGGAGACCAGGTCGGCTGCGGCCTCTCTGACATGGAGACGACCCAGTGCCTTTGTGAGCGCAGCAGGGCCTCCCAGCTCTCAACCAAGATGCAAAACTGACTCCCTTGGGCCAGCACCCTCCAGCCCAACGTGGGGCCGGGGCTCAGCCCGTGTCCCCCCAGGTGATGGCAAAGCCATGGAGGCAGGATCTAGTCCTTGGGCAATGGTTCTGGGGGTGGCGGTGCATACACTGAGCAAGGGGTGGGGATGGGGGGTGCTGGAGCTTCCGGGCTCCATGATCGATGAGAGAGACAGACAGAGACACAGAGAAAGAGAAACAGGAGCCCAAAGTGACTCCCATGGTCACACATCAATAAGGGGGGAGGCCGGCTGATCCCTATGGTGATGGATTAGATGTGGAAACATCAGTATGAGCTCGGGTTTAGCTGAACATAGCTACAGATGGTTGCATATAGGCGAGTTCATGCATGTGTGTACATACAAGGGTTACTACATACGGGTTCAGTTCAGTTCAGTCACTCAGTCGTGTCCGACTCTTTGCAACCCCATGAACTGCAGCACGCCAGGCCTCCCTGTCCATCACCAACTCCCAGAGTCCATCCAAACCCATGTCCATCGAGTCGGTGATGCCATCCAACCATCTCATCCTCTGTCGTCCCCTTCTCCTCCTGCCCCCAATCCTACCCAGCATTAGGGTCTTTTCCAATGAGTCAACTCCTCGCATGAGGTGGCCAAAGTATTGGAGTTTCAGCTTCAACATCAGTCCTTCCAATGAACACCCAGGACTGATCTCCTTTAGGATGGATTGATTGGATCTCCTTGCAGTCCAAGGGACTCTCAAGAGTCTTCTCCAACACCACAGTTCAAAAGCATCAATTCTGCGACGCTCAGCTTTCTTCACTGTCCAACTCTCACATCCATACATGACCACTGGAAAAACCATAGCCTTGACTAGACAGACTTTTGTTGGCAAAGTAATGTCTCTGCTTTTCAATATGCTATCTAGGTTGGCCACAACCTTCCTTCCAAGGAGTAAGCGTCTTTAATTTCATGGCTGTAATCACCATCAGCAGTGATTTTGGAGCCCAAAAAATAAAGTCTGACACTGTTTCCCCATCTATTTCCCATGAAGTGATGGGACCAGATGCCATGATCTTAGTTTTCTGAACATTGAGCTTTAAGCCAACTTTTTCATCAAGAGGCTCTTTAGTTCTTCTTCACTTTCTGCCATAAGGGTGGTGTCATCTGCATATCTCAGGTTATTGATATTTCTCCCGGCAATCTTGATTCCAGCTTGCGTTTCTTCCAGCCCAGCGTTTCTCATGATGTACTCTGCATTTGAGTTAAACAAGCAGGGTGACAATATACAGCCTTGACGTACTCCTTTTCCTATTTGGAACCAGTCTGTTGTTCCATGTCCAGTTCTAACTGTTGCTTCCTGACCTGCATACAGGTTTCTCAAGAGACAGGTCAGATGGTCTGGTATTCCCATCTCTTTCAGAATTGTCCACAGTTTATTGTGATCCACACAGTCAAAGGCTTTGGCATAGTCAATAAAGCAGAAATAGATGTTTTTCTGGAACTCTCTTGCTTTTTTGATGATCCAGTGGATGTTGGCAATTTGATCTCTGGTTCCTCTACCTTTTCTAAAACCAGCTTGAACATCTGGAAGTTCACGGTTCACGTATTGCTGAAGCCTGGCTTGGAGAATTTTGAGCATTACCTTACTAGTGTGTGGATGAGTGCAATTGTGCGGTAGTTCGAGCATTCTTTGGCATTGCCTTTCTTTGGGATTGGAATGAAAACTGACCTTTTCCAGTCCTGTGGCCACTGCTGAGTTTTCCAAATTTGCTGGCATATTGAGTGCAGCACTTTCACAGCATCATCTTTCAGAATTTGAAATAGCTCAACTGGAATTCTATCACCTCCACCAGCTTTGTTCATAGTGATGCTTTCTAAGGCCCACTTGACTTCACATTCCAGGATGTCTGGCTCTAGGTGAGTGATCACACCATCGTGATTATCTGGGTCATGAAGATCTTTTTTGTAAAGTTCTTCTGTGTATTCTTGCGACCTCTTCTTAATATTTTCTGCGTCCTTTAGGTCCATACCCTTTCTGTCCTTTATCAAGCCCATCTTTGCATGAAATGTTCTCTTGGTATCTCTAATTTTCTTGAAGAGATCTCTAGACTTTCCCATTCTGTTGTTTTCCTCTATTTCTTTGCATTGATCGCTGAGGAAGGCTTTCTTATCTCTCCTTGCTATTCTTTGGAACTCTGCATTCAAATGGGAATATCTTTCCTTTCCTCCTTTGCTTTTGGCTTCTCTTCTTTTCACAGCTATTTGTAAGGCCTCCTCAGACAGCCATTTTGCTTTTTTGCATTTCTTTCACAACGTCGTGTAAACTGATAGATTATTCCCTCCACTGCAGAGCAGTGGATCCAGGGGACTGAACACTAATAAAGGAATATTTGTTGATTTCAATAAAGTCAAGGCTCAGAAATGCATTGCCTGTTCTCATGATCTGTCACAGACTTGTTCAGAATGAGCATGTGTGTGTGCGTGTGCTAAGTCAATTCAGTCATGTCTGACTCTGCAACCCTATGGACTGTAGCCCACCAGGCTCCTCTGTCCGTGGGGATTCTCCAGGCAAGAATACTGGAGTGGGTTGCCATGCCCTCCTCCAGGGGATCTTCCCAACCCAGGGATCAAACCCATGTCTCCTGCGGCTCCTGCATTGCAGACAGATTCTTTACTGCTGAGCCACTGGGGAAGCCCTCAGAATGAGCACTTTTGGTTAAAGACACAGTAAGGACTTCCCTGGTGGTACAGTGGAAAACAATCCACTTGCCAATGCAGAGGACATGGGCTTGATCCCTGGGTCTGGGAAGATTCCACATGCCACAGAGCAATGAAGCCCACAAGCCACAAATACTGAGCCTTTGTGTTGCAGCTACTGAGCCAGTGAGCTGCAACTCCTGAAGCCCAAACGCCTAGAGCCCATGCTCCATGACAGAGTACCCCCTGCTCACTGCAAGCTAGAGAAAGCCTGAGCAGCAACAAAGACCCAGAGCAGCCAAGGTGAATAAACAAATAAAATAAAGACACAGTAAGCCATTCCACAGAAATAACAACACGCCCAGGTTCACGGCTGCGCCCTCCACAGAGTCAGGGGCACAGGGCGGTGGGGGGGCGGCGGTGAGGCACTGAGTCTGGGGACACGCAAGGGTGCCTGCCGTGGCTCACCCACAGGAATGTCCAAGGAGGAGGCTGTCAAACAGGAGCCACAGGAGTCAAACAGGCCACACCCTCGTGCCCGCAGGGTGTGGCTGGTCACGGAAGTCTCCAGGGTGATGACGGTCAGCTGAGCAGGAGAGAGGGACCCAGGATCAGTCACTGGGGACCCCACACTGAGGGGCCAGGAGACCAGGAGACACTCGACCTCTGGAACCCCGACAGTGGTTGGTCCCCTCGGCCTCCTGACGGTGGGCTGGGGCAGCTCCCCCTCCAAGTGGAGGGGCCTTTCTGAGACCATCGTGGTGCTACTGAGAGACCGTGAGGGCGGGACGGCAGTGTCTGGCCTTGGGGGGAGCCCAGAGTAAACAGATGAGAATGGACCAGAGGGCAGGTGGTAGAAACTGCATGGAGGAAAAACCAAACAGTGAGCAGGGGCAAGGGCAAGGGCTGCTTCGCAGAGGCTGCAGCACAGAGGCACCTCTAAGGAGGTGACACAGGGCCAAGACCTAGGGGAAGTAATGAGGTTCGGGAGGGACACGGGGGCTGGGGGTGCTGCAAAGAGCGGGTGCAAAGGTCCTGTGGCAGGAATGTGCCTGGAGGGTGAGGACAAGGAAGCCCCTGATGGTGAGACAGGCAGCACCAACCCTTCCCGAGCAGGGAAGGTGGCCCTGGCTCCAGTTTAGGGAACAGCAGGAAGGCAGGGTAGGCACAGAGGACAGTTAGCAGGTGTGTCAGGGTCCTGGGCAGCTGCCCAAACCACCATTTTGCTGTTGTTGTTGCTGTTGTTGTTGAGTCGCTCAGTCGTGTCTGACTCTTTGGGACCCCATGGACTGTAGCCCACCAGGCTCCTCTGTCCATGGGATTCTTCAGGCAAGAATACTGCAGTGGGTTGCCATTCCCTTCTGCAGGGGATCTTCCCAACCCAGGGACTGAACCCACACCTCCTCCTTGGCAGGTAGATTCTTTACCATTGAGCCACCACTAACAAGGGGCTGCAAACACAGGAGTTTGTCCTCTCGGCTCTGGAGGCCAGAAGTCTGAGTCCCGGGTGAATCAGGGCTGGTTCCTCCAGGGGCTCTGAGGGTGAGCCGGCTGCTGCTCCTCCCGCTCCCGGTGCTGCCAGGATCCTCGTGTCCTTGGCTTGTGGCTGCAACATCACTCCCGTCTCTGCCTCCTCCTCTCCATGCGTTTCCCCCCTTCTCACCTCTTCTGAGGACTCCCGTCACTGGATTTGGGCACCAGGTAGCTCAGTGGTAAAGAATCTGCCTGCCAATGCAGGAGACACAGGAGACATGGATTCAATCTTTGGGTCAGGAAAATCCTCTGGAGAAGGGAATGGCAATCCACTCCAGTATTCTTGCCTGGAGAATCCCATGGACAGAGGAAGCTGGCGGGCTACAGTCCATAGGGTCACAAAGAGTCGGACATGACTGAGCACGCACGCACGCTGCACGCTGGATAATCCAGGACGGTCATCTCCAGAGCCTTAACTTTGATTCCATCTGTAACAATCACTTTTTAAATAAGCTCACTTTCTCAGGTTCTGGGTGGATATGGATTTGGGGGGACAAAGCTCACCCCAAACGCTGGAAGGAAACCCCAAATGCTGTGGAAGAGCAGGCTTTAGCTCTGAGGAACACAGGGCTGAGTCAAGTGCAGTGGGAGCATCAGACCCTCCCTGCCCCTCTCAGCTGCATTCCAAGAGGGCTAGGCTCCTCCATGGACTATTTAAGAAGGAGCATCCTTCCTCCCTCTTCCTTCCCCTTCCCCTCCCCCGAAAAGGACAAAGCCCACCAGACAGAGCAAAGACCTGACAGTGCCTCCAATGCCTCACCAGCCTGCTTTACTTATGTTGTTCCTTTTTTAAAAAAATATTTTTTTTTCTGGCTGTGCCACACAGGAACTTAGTTTCCCATCCAGGGATCAAACCCGCACCCCCTGCAGTGGAAGGGCAGAGTCTTAACCACAGGACCACCAGGGAGGTTCCTGACTTACTCCTTTAATGCATGTTTAATAGAGATGCATGGTGAAGAGCTGTGTTGTGCTAAGTCTAGAAAGCTCATCCAATAAGTCGGAAATCTACTGCACGTGACAAAGCAGTCCGTCATCATGTGCTTAGCAGCACTTTCCCTTCTGAGCGCTCTCTGAAATCATGGCACAACTCAGATTCAGTGATGCACAGTAACTTGGCTTTTTGTCAGCTTTACAAAGTGCCGGCTGCTTTGATCAGCTATTCACTGTGCAGCCGGGGGCAAGAACAGTGACGGCCACACAGCACAGATGCGGAGGGTGGGTCAAACCTGCCAGCCCTTCACTTGGGGGGCCTGGAGCAGAGCCCCTAACCCTTTGTCCCCGCATTTCCTTCTCTTAAGTGGTGACTCACACCACACCATTTACCCCTTTAAAGCTGAGTGACTTTTAAGTACATCCATAGCGCTATGCAACCATCAACCACCATCTGATTCCAGAACATCCCCATCACCCCAAAATAAACCACCTACTCATTATCCTTCCCTTCCCCCAGCCCTGGCTGTCTCTGCTTCCTGCCTCTCTAGATTTCATGGTTGTGGACATTTCCTATAACCATACACTCTGTGGCATTTTCTTTCTGTTTTTCCCGCTTACACAGTGTTTTCCAGGCTCCTCCATGCTGCAGCATGCATCACAACTTCATAGCTCTTGGGAGGGTTGAATAATATTCCATTGTGTGGAACCGCCACATCTGTTTATCCGTCCATCATCATTCGATGGATATTTAGGCAGTTTCCACTCTTGGGCCATTATGAATAATGCTGGAATGGACACTCGTGTGCAAGTCTTTGTGTGGACACTGGTTTTCAGCTTAGGTTCTTTTTAAATTGGGAGTAGCTATGGCACCCCTGGGTAGGGTGGCTGGAAGAATTCACTGAGTTGGGTCTGTACACCCTTAAATTAGCACTGGGAGCACAGTGACTGGATGACAAGCCAGGAGGGGGTGCAGGAACGTGTATTGTTTGGCCTGTTTCCTTCCAACACTTGCTTCTGGCACCTGCACTCCACTGGGCCCACATGGTAGGGGTGGGGCTGACAGGTTAACCCTCCGCCCAAGACCCAGGCCAGCCAATCAGCAGTCACCTCTACCTGGCCCAGTGATGGGCTCAGCCCCACAAGACCCAAGTGAGACAATCCAGGACCTTCCCTGAAACGTTAGGAAAGGTCTTCTCTTCTGGGCAAGGCAAGGGGAGCATGAGAGATCAGCCTTGTGAGAGTCTGTGTCCACAGCCACTGGAATCAGCCATGCCTGAAACCGGCCCTCTAATTTTCCCTGGGCTTCAGCTAGGTTTCTCTGAGGAGCCTGAAACTGTTCTTCCTCTCTCACAGAGACCAACGAGGCCAAGAGGCTAGACTTGCTCTGACAGAAGAGGAGGGGGAGACAAAGCTCAGCCTGAGTGCCTCCAAGCACGTCTGACAGACAATCCCAGCAGCCAGAATGTCTTCTCTTCAAATACCAAGAGGTGAACACAAGTCTTTTGAACCAGAACTGATCTCGCTTGTAATTCCTTCTCTGGAGACTGTGGTCCTCTCGGGCGAGGGAGGGGCTGGGGTGCTCCTGGGGCCACAGCATGGACAGGCTGGGCAAAGGGTCCAGCTCTAGATCCAAGAGTTGCCCTTGGGAGGTTGATTGGGGTGGGGCCCAGGGGCCCCAGCAGCCCTGCACCCCAACCCCCACAGCCACTCTGCCTGCACAACGCCCTGCATGCTCAGTTCCTGTCCTGACGACCTCTCATCTTTGACTACTGTCCCCTCACCCACCATCTGGGGCCAGCTGCAGGCAGAATTGTGTTCCTCCAAAATGCAGGTACTGCAGTCCTAACCGCAGCACCTCAATATGTGACTGTATTGAGAGTCAGGGTCTTAGAGGTAATTAAGGTAAAGTGAGGCCATTGAGTGGGGCTAATCCCATACGACTGGTATCCTTATAGGAAGAGATGAGGACTCAGACACACACAAGGAGGACCATGTAGGGACACGGCCAGCTACACACCAAGGAGCGAGGCCTCGGAGAGAACCAGCCCTGCAGCACTCCGATCTTGGACTTCCAGCCTCCGTGAGAAAATAAATGTCTGTGATGCTTGTTACAGCATCTCTAACGAACTAATACAGCATCTACATGCCAGCAAAACATCCCAAATGTGGCAGCACTAAACACCTCTCACCCATCCTGACTGTCTCCCACGGGTGCTCCTCAGAGTCTTCCCACAGCCACCCGCAGACCATGCAAAGGCTTCTCCACCCACAAGTTGGCTCCTGAGCTGGGAAGGTACAGAGACCCAGCTGTAACATCTGGGCTTCCCATGTATCTCTCTCTCCTTCTCACCTTCTCCCTCTCCCTCTCTCCACCCCACCGAGATTGTGACTTGCAGTTGAGTGTGTGGGGGTCCAAGGAAGCCCATGGCCTTTTCTAAGGCACCCTCGGAAGTCTCCACATGAGTCCTTCAGGCTCACCTATTGGTGGAGGAGGACATGAGGCTCACCCAGGTTCGAGGGGGAGCGGTGTAGTCCCCAAGGGCAAGTTTTAAACCATCCCTCCTCCTCGGCCCTTCAGCCCCACGCCTGAACCTCTGATACACAGCGGCTGCCCCAGGGCCTTTGCACAGGCTGCCCCCCCACCAGACTGCTCTTCCCTCAGGCCTCTGAGAAGCTGACATCCCATTTAATGTTACCTTCCTCCTGACTCCCCCAACCCCGCCCATCTCACCACCTGATAAAGATACACAGAGGTTTCCTGTGGCTGAGTATCTGTGACCACAAACCTAGTGGGGCAAAGCAAGACACATTTACTCTCTCATAGTCTGGAGACTGGAGGGTCTAGAGACAGTTCTGTGGGGGTGAAAGCAAGGTGTGAGCAGGGCTGGCTCCTCTGAGGTCTTCCAGGGAGGCTCTGCTGCTCACCGTGTCCAACCTCTAAAGGCAACTGCGTCCCGCTGGCTCCAGGCTGCATCATTCCAACCACAGCTTTCATCGCCACATGGATGTGTCCCCTGACTCTGAACCTCCCACCTCCCTCTTTTTCCTTTTGAATATTTATTTATTCGGCTGCACCAGATCTTAGATGTAGCACACAGGATCTAGTTCCCTGACTAGGGATGGAACTCAGGCCTCCTGCATTGGGAGACTGGAGTCTTAGCCACTGGACCAGCAGGGAAGTCTCCAGCCTCCCTCCAATAAGGACTCTTGTGAGGACACTGTGAGCACCCCCATCTCAAGATCTGTAGCCTAATCATATCTACGAGGCCCCCTTTGCCACATAAGGAAACGTCCATGGGTTCCAGGGGTGAGGCCTGGGTGTCTCTGGGAACCACTGTTCCACTCTGCACTCTTGTTTCATCCACACCGCCACCCCCCCTGCCCTGGCCCCTTGAGTGTCAGCCCTACAAGGCAGGGGCTCAGGCATGTGGCCCAGGCCCCATCGCTCTGCTAGAGTGAAGGTCTCAGGCCTGGTCTAAGGGCCCTCACTTCCCCTCAGGGCCCAGCTCGGAGAAGGGATGTCCTTGAGCAAGTCGACACTTCCTATCCAACATACACATTTACCCAGCTCTTCCCACTGACCTTCAGTTACACAAGCAAACTAGGAACAGCTGCTCCTGGTAAGAATGTAAAACTGTGCTGAGATGCTGAAGGCCTTGTTCCCCTCTGTGTCCTGGTACCCGTTGGTCCATGCCCTGTCCCCTGAGCAGACCCAGTAACTTGGAGGAAGATCCCCCCAAGAACCTGGCTGTGCAGCGGGATTAGGAAGGGCAGGAGGCGTGAGGACCAGTATCTGTGGACAGTGTAGGTCATGTCCAAGGGCCAGAAGCATCTCCCCACAGTTAGTCATGAGCTCAGAGTTACCAGGGATGGACATGCTGAAGCCTGCGTCCCTTAGGACCAAGAGCCGCAGTGCAGGCGGCAGGAGGGAGCCTCACACCTGGACGTTGTCTGGGCTTCCAGGGATGCAGGTGGAGCTTGGGTCGTCCCCTCGCCTGAGGTCATCACCCTTTGCTTTCACACACTTCCTCCAGATTTTTTCCTCTGCTCTTACACATGTGCACACACACAGCCCAGGAAAGCTGCAGCCCATGTCCTTCCAGCTTAGCCAGCAGGGCCTGCAGAGGGAAACTAACAGCTCAAACCACAGCCCCAGTGCTGTCTCTCAGTGGAGGATGTAGGTCGTGTGTCCATCCCTGAAGCAAGCAGACAGGGGGATGGAAGTGAGCAAGTGACCCAACCTGGGCTGGGGTGGGGTCAACATCACTAACCCCTCTGGGCTGACAGATTCAGAGGGGGGGTTTTCTAAGGGAGGTGCTGAAGTCAGAGACAAGAATGGTCGGCAGGCAAGACTGGATCAAGGAGCTCAGAAGAGATAATGTGTGTTCGCATATGGTACAGCTGGTAAATGTAAATATACAGTTGTTTTGGGAAGGTTTACCACTCCCGGCTTTTTTTTTTAATCATTGCTGTTATTATTCAGTAGCTAAGTCAGGTACTACACTTTGTGACCTGTGGATTGCAGCACACCAGGCTTTACTGTCCTTCACTATCCCCAGGAGTTTGCTCAAACTCATGTCCATTGAGCCAGTGATGCCATCCAACATCTCACCCTCTGTTGTCCCCTTCTCCTCCTGTCCTCAATCTTTCCCAGCCATCAGGGTGTTTTACAATGAATCAGCTCTTTGCATCAGGTGGCCAAAGTATTGGAGCTTCAGCTTCAGCAGCAGTCCTTCCAATGAATATTCAGGGTTGATTTCCTTTAGGATTGACTGGTTTGATCTCCTTGCTGTCCAAGGGACCCACAAGAGTCTTCTCCAGCACCACAGTTCGAAAGTATCAAGTCTTCAGTGCTCAGCCTTCTTTATGGTCCCACTCTCACATCCATACATGACTACTGGAAAAACCATTATCATAATTTGTTTTTTTATTCAACAACATGTGGAGTTGGTACACCTGGATCTAGTCCATTCTTTCTCACTCAGCGCAGTGCTCCATCTCTGGGGTATGTTCCAGTGTGGTCAGCCCAGGGCAGCCACCACCTTACACAGCACCTGTGGGTCTTACAAAAGGCGCCCATTTTCTGCAGTGAGACATGGCCCCACTCCTGCCCTCACCTTCATCCTTGACCATAGCCAGCCAGCATCATCACATACATTTAGGTGATTTCTGATTTTTTCTTTTTTTATGTTACATCCTGCATCAGCCTTCTTGTGCAAAGATGGGAGTGTTTTTCTAGGGCAGAAACCAAGAATGCTGGGCCATAGAAAATGTACTTTTTAAATTTTAATAGCTGCTCCCTGATGGCCTCCCAGCGAGGCTGCACCAGCTGGCACCCCTTGCAGGAGCACCGAAGTGCTCCCTTCCCTCCTTGGCACGTGACGATAGATAAATTTCTCAATGTTGCCCATCTGATGGGTGAAAGTGGCTTCTCATCACTGCTTGGATTCAGGCCACATTCAAATGCCTGAATTCACTGGCAGCCTTGAGGAGAAAGCAGCAGCCGTGGTGAGCCACACAGCCCTGCCGTGAAGTGACATGCCCCCCGACGTGTCCTGCACCATTCTCCAGCTATCATCTGGACCTATCTGGGGAGAACCATGTCTGCCTGTAGGCTCTGCTTATGCTTGTGATCCTAAGCCACTGCCACAAGCCCTCGCTCTTCACCATTCTCAGTGCCTCCTAGAGCCCTTCAGTCAGTGTCCCTCTCAAAGTTCTCAAATGCAGGAAGAACTCTGCTACATCATGGGGTTGACTGCTCTTGCATCTCTTTGGCGCCCCTTGATTCAGCCCTTCCTGCTACCCACCCTCCTCTACTCTGATGTCAGCATCTCAGGTTTCCTCTAGATGGCAATTTCCCCTTCCTCCCCACCACCAGGGCAGGCAGTTCTGCTCACTTCCATCCCCTGACCACACGGTTGGTTCAGGGATGGGCACATGGTCCACAGCATCCAATGAGAGAGGGCCCCGGGACTGTGGCTTGAGAGTCAGTCTGCTGGGTTTGCTAAACTGTCTTTGCTGCCGTTGGAGAAATGTTGTCTGAGGATGAAGCCAACACAGAGATGGAGAAAGAAACGGTATTCTGATCACGTCTTTGTGCAACTTGATCCAGCCCGGCCTGACGTCAGCGTGCTCCGAAATGCCCCCGTTTACTGAGCCTATAAATTTCCTTTCCCTGACTAGAGCCAGTCTGAGCTAGGTTTTTGCCACTAGCACTTGAGCAAAGTTGGGGTGTATGCCTGTGAATGGTCAGGGAAGGGTCCTTGCTGAACGCGATCTCAGCAGGTCAATATAATGGTCTTCTGAGCAGGTGCAGAGTCACCATGCTCCAGAACAGGCCACTGAAGCTCTGCGAGTAAGGGTGGGGGTTGGGAGGGAGTAGGATAAGCAAGAACTCCCCAGAGGGGAGCCAGTAGGGAGGGAGCTCTGCCCTGAAACCCAGACCACACTTGAGTGGAGGGGCCACCGCTCCCCTCAGACTGGCGGACGTGGGTTCAGAAGTGCCTGGGCCTCTAGAATGGGACCACAATCGACAGCAGGAGCTGAGGGGGGTAGGGAGGGGAGAGGCGGTAGGAACTGCTACTGAGGTGTAGGAATATTTGCATTGGAACCTCGGCCCCCGCATGCCCTGGGGACCCTTTGATCCTTTGGCTCTGTGACCTCCCACAAGTTAGTTTATTCCTCTGAGGCCTCAGTTTCCTCATTTGAAAAATGGAATAATAGTTTCTATCTCGAAAGATGTTGTGAGAAGTAACGGGTATACACGGTAGGCGCTTAACTAGTGCAGGGCACACACTAACCTCCCAACAGACGTCAGCTATTAACACTGCCCTCCCCACACCCACAGTAAGCACGGACCCCTGGTCCTCGCTGACCCCCAGTAGCGCCCAGACCCCACCAGAGTCGGTGCCACCGCCCCAGCGTCTCTTATTCTCTCATCCCAGCCCCTCCCAAGCTCCCCTCGCCCCAGCCTCACCGCAGCCCGGCTCCTACCCCTCGCCCACCTCCGAGCCCCTCCCGGCGCCCACCCCTACGCCGACCCCTCCCATTCTCCCACCTCGCCCCTCACCCGACCCCCACGGCTTACGCCCACCCAGCCCCCACCTCCTTTCTACCACGGTGCAAAGGCTCCCCCAAGCGTCCGCCGGGCGCGCTGCGGCTGCTGCTCCGGGTTCCCACCAGTGACCGCGAATCCGTGCTCAGCTCGAGGTCCGCGTTCGCGGGGCCTGAAGGGAGAGGAGGGGTCCGTCCCCCGGGGGGCGGCCCCGAGCTCCGGACCCTGTGCTCCCGCAGGCCTCCGCCTCCCCCGGGGCCGTCCGGGGACACTCGAGAAGTGCCTTCCTTCGGGCCGTCGCAGCCAAGGTCCCCGTGTGGATTCGCCGGGCGGGGGCGTGTGTGGAATCCGAGCATCCTCTGGGGGGCGCGGGGGACTCGGGCGGGAGCGGGACGCAGACCCTTTAAGGAGGGGCGGGGCGAGCGCCGCCGGCGGTCGTTAGCATATATTAGCATGCCCCGCCCCGCCGCTGTGAGGCGGCGCTGGGCTCAGTCCGGCCGGGAGCCGGGCGCGGGCGCTGGGCGCACGGGCGCGGGGGGGACTGCCACCGCCGCGCCGCCCGCCCTTTGAGCGCGATGCGGCGCCGCCGCGCCGCCCGGGGACCCGGCCCGCCGTTCCCCCGGCCCCGGGTCCCGCCGCTGCCGCTGCTGCTGCTGCTGCTCGCGCTGGCCGCCCGAGGGGGCTGCGCCGCGCCCGCGCCTCACGCGGAGGACCTCAGCCTGGGAGTGGTGAGTGTGCGGCCGGGAGGCGGGCTCCCGCGGGCCGGGGAGACCCCGTTAGGGCGCCTCGGCGCCTGCGGGAACCCGGACGCCCTGGACCCATTTTCTGGGCGGGAAAGCTGAGGCTGGGTCGTAGGCTGAGTGTCTGACCCGCGCCCACCCGGATCTGGGAGAGGCGCGCCGGGTCCCTCCTAGGCTGCGTGCGCTGGGAGCCCGCCGCAGTCGCAGGAACCCGCGGAGGTTGGCGGCATACCTGGCCAGAACCCTGTCCCCGACTACGTGCAGCCCCAAAGAGGCCCCTGAGGCGGATGGGACAGCAGTCGCAGCCTCCCAGAGCTGAGCCTCCCGCGTGCGTTCCCAGTAGGAGTGGCGGGGGTCGGGGGTGCGCACCCACAACCGAGAAAAGGACGGAGCTGCGGAGTGTGGGCGCCCTGGAAAGCTGGTGGTTTCGAGTTTGCTCCGTTGAGGATATTGAGGAACAAGGGAACCGACCCACCAACCCTCCACTAGGCATGGATCTTGGCCCTATTTCCTGTCCCCTTCCACTCCCAGGACGGCCAGCCTTGCCTTGCCGCCCTGTCCCCGTCCTGAACCTGATGAGGTGCCCCCCTCCAACCATTTGCAGACTCGGATGTAGCCTCACCACCTTATCCTGCGCTTACCCCCCGCCCAGTATTAGCTGTGTCCCACTGGCTTGGAAACCATACAGAGGGGCTGCGCAGTGGCCTCTTCCCACGTCCCCTGCCCCGTTCAGTCCGCCAGGCTTGGAGCCTCCTCCTTGGGACTTGGAAGATTTAGATCCCACTTTATGGGTCTCCACCCCCAGGCGTGGGGAGGCCGGGTGTGGGCACATGGGGGCCGATGGATTAAGCAGATTCCTTCTGAGGCTTCCGCCCTGCAGTTGCCCTCACTTGGGCTCCCTGCCTCCGCACCTGGCCCTCGGCAGTCTCCTAGAAGGGTACTGGCAGGGCTCCTCTCCCAGGCTATTAGCATTCTCGAGCTCCAGGTGGATTTCAGGCCAGTGCAAGCATTTGGGGGGCATCCACAGCCCCGTGGTTGGCAGGACTTGGCCACAGGTTCTGGGTAAGGAACAGTCTCTGGCCAGCTGCCCCCGCCCCCCACAGCCATCTGAGAGGGCACAGCTACAATCCGTGCTGTCTGCACTCAAGGGACCCCCAGAGCCACTTTCTCCCAGCCAAAATGTTCTGAAATTCGGGTGCCTTTACCCACCTCTGGGGCTTGGGGTGTCCTGAATCCCCTCTTGGGGTGCAGGCTCTGAGGGCATCAAATCTTTAGGTCTGGGCTGGGTGGCAGTAGAATCAGATTGTCACCTTCCAGCTTTGAGGGTTACTGGGGATCAGGCCCCCACCATCAGGACACAGAGCTCCTGGCCCAGTCAAGTTCATTTATCAGTCCGAGTGCTGTTGTGAAGTTTCTCGATGCCCACCCAGAGGGAGTGGGTCAGGTACATTCCTCCTGGTTTGCACCTCCATGCCTCCTTCTCTGTCTGCTCCTCTGGCTTCCCAGGCACCAGGGGGTCCCCCGGCCCCACACCCTGTGGGAGGCACTGGGCAGGGAGTGTGGCCCCTCAGTCTGGAGCCCCAGAGACTGCAGGGCCCTGGCATCCAACCCAGCTGGTAAAGAGCAGAGGTTGCTGCCCCTGCCCCGAGAGACCCCCACCAGGAGAAGGCCAGGTCTCTTCCAGGCTGGTGTGGGAGAAACCTTCTTGCATCGTGCCCCCAATTTGCGGACAGAGGGCGGTCTCTGGTGGTCTTTGGGGGAATTACACCTCAGTGCATCAGACCCAGAGGTGCAGGAAGACCGGCAGGGATTTGCAAGGAGGAAGGGGGAACTCCTTTCTACCCACCCTCTGCAGACCGCCCCCGGGGGCCCACTGACTCTGGATATTCAGGTCTAGGGCTGTCAGTGAGGAGAAGGGCCCCTTTGTAAGTGTGATCCAGCTTCTGCCAGACAGAGCTGTGCCCAGCGGGTCTCTCAAGCGCTGGCTGCCCCCCGGGAGGGGCTCCCTGGCCCAGCCGCCGCCGAAGCATCAGAGGAAAACAAAGCACCGGATTGAGGCCCGCTGCGCTGGCCCAACAGCAAGCTTTCAGGCCGCGGCGGAACGGGACAAAAGAGCCCCATGCCCTCCTGGGGTTGTCGGCTGAGCCGCAAGTCCTTCTGGGCCTGTTTTCATTATTTTATTTCTGAGTAAGTAATATCCACAGCAAAATGTTCAGGCCATACACAAGGGTCCGCAGGGGCGATCGTCTCCCTCATTTCCTAAGGATTCCTCCAGAGGTTGTCTGGGCACATAAAAGGGCATGAGGCCTCTGCCCCTTATTTCTACGGATGACAACCTGCTGTCCACTGCTGTGTGCCCTGCTGTTTTCACTTTCCGGTCTGTCTTGGGGAACAGTCGGTATTGGAAATTCTTTATCTGCCTGGTTCTTTCTGTCCACCCATCACATTTCACTGCATGGATGTGACTGACATCCGTTAGCCAGACCCCAGCTTGGACGTGCAGGCCGTTCCTAATGTTTCACCGTAGTCAGGAGCGGCCAGAACGCCCAGTTACTGCAGCGTGAGTATGTGAGGGGCTCAGCCCTGCGGGAGCCCAGTAACAGGCATGCATGGAACGTGTCACGAGTTGACAGATTTGCCGACCAGTCCTCTAAAGTTTGGGCTTCCCTGATGGCTCAGTGGTAAAGAATCCAGCTGCCAATGCAGGAGACGTGGTTTCAATCCCTGGGTTGGGAAGATCTCCCAAAGAAGGAAATGACAACCCACTCCAGTATTCTTGCCTGGAAAATCTCATGGACAGCAGAGGAGCCTGGCGGGCTACAGTCCATGGGGTTGCAGAGTCAGACGTGACTTAGCAACTGAGCACACACCTCTAAAGTTTGTTCTCAGGTTTGTATCCCAGCAACAAAGTCTATGAGCTCTTGTGCCTCATACCACACGTGTCGGCAGTTCTTTTGGTTCTCTGACTATGGCTTGTGGCTGAGAACGTGTGAGGGTAGCCGGGAATCAGCAGGGCCCTCCCTCAGTGGCCCAGGGGGCTGGGCAGGGGCTGGAACACCTGTGAGCACCTGTCCCCCTGCAGAAGTGGGGAGGGGGTGACAGGGGTGGCCGTCACCCTGGCCTCAGCCAGTGGCCTCTGGGTCCCTGCTTCTCAATGCCAGTGCCCTGCTTCTCAATGCCAGTGCCCTGCTTCTCAATGTGGGCTCTTGGTGTGCTCAGAATCCGCGTCACACCTGGTTTGGAGCCAGGAATATTCCTCTCGGTGCAGTCAGGGAACCCAACCAAGGGGACAGGGGCAGTCTCCCTGAGCTGCAGGGGGAGAGCCTCAGCTCCCAGGTCTCCCGCCCACCCCTCCAGAGCTTGAATTTAAATGTGAAGGTCTTAGGACCCAGCTGCTCCCCTCCCCGACCCTCCTTCCCATTCCCACCCTGCAGGCATGTTGTCAACAAGTGAGTTCATTTCCCGGACACTCATTACCCTGGGCATCTGAATGACTGAGAAGTCTTTGTGGAGCTTTTGTAGGGGCCCACGTGGTGTGGGCACAACGCTGGATGCCTGTGGTCTGAGCACTGGGAGTGTGGACTCTGACTAAACAGGCCAGTGACCAGCCTGGCCGCTGAGGAAATGTCATTGCTCTTTCAAGAGCTCTGGAACCAGCCCCTCTGGGCAAGGGTCCCAGGCTGCTGCCTACCAGTCTGGGGGTGGGGGGATGTCTGTGCTGGGCCTCAGTCTCCTTATCTGTAAAATGGGGCCAAGAGAACAGAACAGTTGGGATATTACCTGACTGATACCCCTGAATCGCTCACAACAGCATCTTGTGGGAAGTAAGCTGCCTTCACACTCTGAGGGGGGAGTGTGGGAACAGGGGGAAGCCTGGGGAGCAGTTAGGGGCTCACTGGGGTGCTCGCCGATGCAGTGCCTTCCTGAGGGTTTCTGAGGGTGCTCTGAGCACCCCATGTGGTTTTTGCCTCTTGGTTAATGGTGGCTCAGAGCTTCCAGTGAGACACTCCGGGTGCAGAGTCTGTGCTGTGCACGTGAAGGGTGACAGACGTGTCTGTCACACACTAGCTCACAGCCCTCTGGGTCCCTTCCAGACACTATCCTGCTCTCAGGAGGGAAGGACAGTGCTCTGGACTGGATGCCAAGCCCACTTCCCCTCCTCACCTGGCCCACTCGTCCACTCCTCCACCCTCTCTTCTCTGTATACCCTAGTCCCACCAGCTCCTTTCTGTTCCCTGAACTTCCCACACTGGTTCCAGCCACGGGACCTTTGCACTGGCTGTTCCCACTGCCATGAATTTTCATCTCGGCTCATCACCTAGCCAGCTCCTTCTCATCTTTCAGGGCTCTGCCCAACACCACCCTTCAGTCACCCCTCCACGCTATCTCACTTCTATCAGCACAGGGTTCCTGGGAATAGGCCCTGAAGCTAGAGAGCCTGGGTTCCCATCCCAGCTCTGTCTTGTGCTATGTGACTGTGAGCAAGTGTCCTGACCTCTCTGCCCCTCAGTTTCCTCATCTGTAAAATGGGCATAATAATAGCCCCTACCTATAAGATCATTGCAGCAGTTCTTAATTGAGCACCTGCTGTGTGCCAAATGTGAACTGAACCTCACGGACCACACACCCCTGTCCTCACAGTTTTCCCCTACAGCTGCTGTGAACATAACTCAATGATCATTGGCCATTAGGATCACTTGTCATAGTTATCACCCGTGACACTTGTTTTTCACGTGTTTAGTGTTGGTCTTTCCTACAAGACTGTCCCTCCTGGGTGGATGGCAGGGTGGGATCCCCCCAGGTCTTCGCTCTTCTCCCAGCACCTGGCACAGGGAGCCCTCGATGAGGGTGTCCAATGGATGGATGGACTGTCCCAGGTGGGCCTGGGAGCATCCCCCTGGGGAAGATGCTGGGATGAGGGATCATCCCAACCACAAGCAGCCCCCGGAGGAATTCCCACCCTGCTGGGGAGTCCCCAGGTCCTTTCTCCTGGGTCTTAATTGGCTGGACATCCAAGGGAGTCACACACAGACTCAACCCAGAGCCGCACCATGTGACCGCGGGCCATTTCTGTAGCTGCACCTGGGGGGGCGTGACACCACCCTCATCGGTGCTGGCAGATGAGTGGGTGAAGGTCAGAGGTGGCAGCACTCAGTGGGTGCTGAAGGGTCTGTTATTTGGGTCTGAGGGCGGATGCTCTAAAGCCGCTGCCCGCCCACCTCCATTGTCCCTGATTCTGTGGTGACATCTGCACTGCCGTGGCCTCCGTTTCCTCGTCGGTGCCCTGGGTCCAAGGACACCCACTCTGCATACCCCCACGAGGCCGGCGGAGTCCAGTCAGTGATGGAGCACAAAGTGGGGGGCAGACAGTTCAGCTGTCTGTCCCCACGGTCCCCACTGGCCCCAGGCCCCTCCCAGCCCATCGGACAGGTGTCCTGGGGTCAGCTCGCCTCACTCTCGTCCTGGTCCCACTGCTGGCACACAGGGCGAACCCTTCTGTGCCTCCATTTCCCCACCTGAAAATGGGGCAACAGTGGCCAGGCCAGGGCTGGGGAGAGGACCTAAGGAGGCACTGCACACAGTAAGCGCCTCTTGTTTACTTGCACCGTCCGCACGCATTACAGCAAGGCCCTCCCTCACCCTCCAGTCCAGCCGTCCGTGACAGGTTGGTTTACTGAATCCCCTGGGAGCCGGCGCTGGGGCCGTGGGTTGAAGGCTGACCCACTGGGCGGAGGGGCTGCTCAGGACATAAACACGAGGCCTCTTTGTGGGGGCGATGGCCCACTTGCCTGTGACTCTGATGAGGTCAAGAGTTTTGTGGTGTGTACGTTAAACATCCTTAGCACTGTGAACAGATGCACGTTGTGTCAACCAGTGATAAACAATACAGAGAAAAATAAAACCAAGCAGGCGGGGGCTGGGGGTGGGAAAGCCATGGGAGAGATGGTAGGTGACTTCGTCTGGTTTGCAGGAGGGGCTAACACCCTGCTCCCTGCCAGTGCCTTGGGTAGAGCACCCACGTCTCGGGCCTCAGTTTCCCCATCTGCAGTAATGGCTCAGCTCACGGGGGTCCTGGCAGGGAGGAGGAAGAGAGCACGTCCTTGGCAATTAGGGATTACCCATGATGAGGCGGCCCCTGCAAGTTTGGGGCTTCCCCTCCTGGCCCTCCCCCCTCCTCTTGGCCTTCTGGAAAGTTCACCCTCCTCCCACACAGCCTGGTTGCCCTGGAGACACGGTCGCCATGGTGACAAAGGGAGGACCAGTGGGTGAGCACAGGAAGGGTTCGGCCCAGGCGACCCACAGGCTCTGTAGGTATTAGGGGGCAAGGGGCGGAACTGGAGACAGCTGGGTGGACAGGAGGTCTGGGCCCCCACCCCAGGGGCTGACGTTCCGTGGAAGGGGGCAGGAAGAGGGGCTGCAATGGCTCCAGAGGAGGCCTAGGCAGGGCATTTGGCAGACTTTGCCCTCAAGTGCAAATGTGCAAGGACCTCAGCTCTGAAGTTGAGTTCTCAGCCTAGTTCCCCTCAGATTAGTTCCAGCCTCTACTAACTACCAGGAAAAAAAAATTAAGCCCTGGCCATTCGAGAATTTTTGTCTCCCTTGACGATCAGGATGAGCTGGCAAGTTGAGAGGAAGAGAGACAGAGAAAGGAGTTTTTAGACACCCCCTCCCTCCCTGGGCTCCAGGGCTGTTCCTTTCCAACAGTGATGGGGGCTTCTTGTGTGGACACGTGTTTCCACTGAACAGGGGAGAACAGGATGGCTCAGGGCTGAGCTGGGGTCCCCATGGGCTCTTCAGGACCAGCAGCCTCCCCCTAAACCCACTAGAGATTTGTCCTGTTGTCACACATCTCCTGAGGATTTCGCCCCCACCGCCCCCCACCCCCTTGAGCTGAGGGTTGTTCCCAGCCCCCATTCCAGCTACTCCAGGGATCAATGCAGAAGCCCACCAGGTCTGTGGGGGCCAAGGGGAGAAGGTGAGGTGAGGGTGTAAAGAGAGGGGACTGGCTTTGTGATGGGGGAGTGGCTGCACTGGGCCAGGTGGGATGAGCCCAAGCCTGTGGGGAGGCAGTGGGGAGGGGTGGGGGGTCCTCCCTCCCACCAGCCCTCTAGATCCCATCAGCATGCTCTCATGCTCTTGCAGCCAGCAGGGGCTGCAAACGGCGGTGCTCCGGAGCCTGGGCAGGTACCAGCAGCTGCTGACCATGGCCATAGCAGTGCCCGTCCCACGGCGGCCCGTGCCCAAGCCCTGCCCTTGGTCTGCAAGTGGACACAGAGCCCGGCCACTCGGAGCTGCAGCTAAAACCTCCTGCTTTGCAATATTCACAAACATTTCCAAACCATCTGAAGTACTCTTTAGCCCTGAAGTCCAAAAATGTGCATGGCCTCCCAGCGAGGCTCCCAGGACCAGAGGAAGCCACTCCTTTGTAACCCCCGTGGAGCCCTGGTAGGTCTGGGAGCAGGGGGCTGCTTGGGTCAGACATCCAGCTGTTATCCCAACCTATAGCATGACAGCTGGGAGGTGAGTGGTTCTCCCAGGCTGTCTCAGCCCGAGCCCTCCCAAAGCAACTGGCCTGAGTGGGGAAAAAGCTCTCACCTGAGTGGATCATTACCTGGTAGGGGAAATGGGGGCCAGCATCCTCACCTAGCATCATGTACCATCTGAGGAAACTCCAGAGGACTTCCTGGAGGAGGCAGCCTCGTGGTGCTAAACGGCTCTCAGCTCTTTAGCCCAGGCCTGCAGTGTTAGCAAAGAGCTGCAAAATGTGTGTGTGTTCTGACTTTCAGAAGGAAAATGGCAGAATCAAGATTTTAAAATATCTTTCAAATTGTCCCCAAAAATGTGTAGCCGCAAATACACATCTGTCTTTTTTTTTATAATTTTTATTGGAGTATAGTTGATTTGGGCTCCCCAGGTGGTGCTAGTGGTAAAGAACCTGTCAGCCAATACAGGAGATGTAAGAGAGGTAGGTTTAATCCCTGGGTCGGGAAGATCTCCTTGAGGAGGGCATGGCAACCCACTCTAGTATTCTTGCCTAGAGAATCCCATAGACGTAGGAGCCTGGTGGGCTACAGTCCATAGGGTCGCACAGAGGTGGACACAACTGAAGCGACTTAGCATGCACACATGCCCATAGTTGATTTACACTGTTGTGTTAGTTTCTGCTATATAGATAGCTATGTGAATAAGGAAATAGATGGGGAAACAGTAGAAACAGTGTCAGACTTTATTTTTGGGGGCTCCAAAATCACTGCTGATGATGATTGCAGCCATGAAATTAAGACACTTACTCCTTGGAAGGAGGGTTATGGCCAACCTAGATAGCATATTTAAAAGCAGAGACATTACTTTGCCAACAAAAGTCCATCTAGTTAAGGCTATGGTTTTTCCAGTGGTCATATATGGATGCGAGAGTTGGACGGTGAAGAAAGCTGAGCACCGCAGAATTGATGCTTTTGAACTGTGGTGTTGGAGAAGACTCTTGAGAGTCCCTTGGACAGCAAGGAGATCCAGTCAATCCGTCCTAAAGGAGATCAGTCCTGGGTGTTCATTGGAAGAACTGATGTTGAAGCTGAAACTCCAATACTTTGGCCACCTCATGCGAAGAGTTGACTCATTGGAAAAGACCCTAATGCTGGGAAGGATTGGGGGCAGGAGGAGAAGGGGATGACAGAGGATGAGATGGTTGGATGGCTTCACCGACTCGATGGACATGGGTTTGGGTAGACTCCGGGAGTTGGTGATGGACAGAGAGGCCTGGCGTGCTGCAATTCATGGGGTCGCAAAGAGTCAGACACGACTGAGTGACTGAACTGAACTGATGTGAATAAAAATACACATCTGTAACATGAAATGCTCTCTTGAGCGTTTCTGGAGCCCAGTGATTAGCCATGAGACTCGCTCATTAAATCTTGTTGATAACTGACAGGATGCATTTTTAAAATTAATTAATTAATTAATTTTGGCTGTGCTGGGTCTTCATTGCTATGCGAGCTTTCCTCTAGGAGCATTGAGTGGGGGCTTCTCTCTAGTTGCTGTGCGTGGGCTTCCCATTGTGGTGCCATCTCTTGTTGCAGAGCTGGGGCTCTGGGGTGCATGGGCTTCAGTAGTTGTGCCACGTGAGCTCAGAAGTTGTGGCGCACAGGCTTCATTGCTCCACAGCATGTGGGATCCTCCCAGATCAGGGATCAAACCCAAGTCTCCTGCATTGGCAGACGGACTCTTTAGCACTGAGCTACCAGGAAAGCCCCTGGGTTGCATTTTAATGTGTTTGAAGTGATGTGAAGGGAGGTCCTCTTAAAAGAAGGGTGCTCAGGGGTGCAGAGGCGCCAGCTCCACAGAGGGCAGAGCCCAGAGTGGAGATTGAGCCTTTCTGCCTACTCATCTGAGCGCAGGATGTCACTCGGGTGTGTCCACTGGGAGCACCCTATGGTTGCTGTTCACTGTCCTGCCCAACAGCCTAATAGGGGCTCCCAGACCTGAGAGGGGCCTCTGGTGTCCCCCAGTTGGGCACATTCTGGGAGGCCCCCAGAAGTTAGGGAGGAAGTCAAGGAACAGAGAGAACCCCAGCAAGGACTCAGTGTTTCCTGGAAAGCAGGGGTGTGGAGTGAGGGGGGAATCCAGCTGGTTCTCTGCAGGTGTATGCAAATTATATGCAAATCATTGAGGGCACTCCTGGTCAGCTGAGGCTCCTAGGCATTCCCAGAGGATGGACCCCCTCCCACTAAGCATCTGCTAGGCCCCTGGAGGTGGGGGGCATAAATCCCCAGGGCAAGGAGTCCATAGGCAGGAGCTATATACTCACCAGCTTCCTGGGGGCCCTGTATGAATAGAGCAGAAAAGGAAAAAGTAGACCTGCAAGTCAGTACGTCTCTTGAAGCCTGGTCTGGAAGGGAGTGGAGCTCAGAGTATCGCCAGAACCCTGCCTTCCAGCCACCCATGGGTCTTCCGCAGACTGGCTGGTGAGCCTGCCCCTGGCGCTGCGTCCACGTGGCTGAGTGCTTTTCTCGGGATTGTCACCCAGCTTGGGAAGTGGGCACCTGCACCATTTGCCTTTGAAGAAACAGCAGCCCCCCAGAGGATCCCCCTGGATGGCATCGGTGCCTCCCTGTCCCCCCAGATGGTAAAGGTGACTGGGCCAGGGAAGGGGACTCTATGTGTGTCCGTGGCATAAAGGGTTGCCCCTGTTCCTGCTTCCTGCTTGGCTCAGGGGTTCCCCCCCAGGGGCACTTTGCAGAGACCTGTCCCCTGACAACCAGCGCCACACGTGCTTTACATGGAGGGTGCCTGTGTCAGGTGCTGACCTGAGGGTTTCCACGTTCTAACTCATTACATCCTCACTTCCACAGGTGAGGAAATGGCCTAGAGAGAGCACTGACTTGCCTCAGTTGCACAGTGAGGAGAGGGCTGGGTAGGATTTGAACCCAGGCAGCCTGGCTTCAGAGTCTGGGCTCTTAACTCCCGTGCATGTGCAGCAGATCCTTAAAACCAGTTTCTGAGCCCATTGCCCTTCTCAGCGTGGGCTTCAGAGCTTGTATCCTGAACTGCTGCCTCACTACCAGCTCAAGGCCTGAATTTAGCACTCATGATGTTAAATAACCTTTTAAAAATTTCAATTTTATAAGTGCCCCTTGGACATTTTGCTGTTGCAGGAGGAGGGAGGTGGGGCAGGCTGCCACGAACAGTTGTACAGGTTGTGCACTGCTGAAGCCCATCCCATCTAAGGAGCATCAAGTTTATCAAGACACTTCTGCAGCCTCCTGTAAAGAAATTTAAGGAAGGAGCAACAGATACCCTGTGGGCTAGTGGGAAGGGGCTGGAGTGTTGAACTGAGCTGGGAAAGGCCTGCCCCTTACAGCAGTGGGGGCTCCAGGCAATGGCTCTTCTGTGGGGCTGAATCCCCACCTCTACCACCCCTCACCCTGCTCTCTGCCCACAGGAGTGGCTGAGCAGATTTGGCTACCTGCCCCCAGCGGACCCCGAAACAGGACAGCTGCAGACACCAGAGGAGCTGTCCAAGGCCATCATGGCCATGCAGCGGTTCGGAGGCCTGGAGGCTACCGGGGTCCTAGGTCAGTCCTTGGGGTGAAGTGGGAGACGGGTGCCAACCTGGCTTCTCCCAAGTACCCCTGCAGCCTGCTTTGCTGTCCTGGGACAGAGGGGAGGATTCTCGCTGCCTGGGGGCCCTCCATCGTCCGCCTCCCCTCCCCATCACCATCCCAGGTGTGGGCACGGTAGTGGGTGAGTGTGCCAGCTACGCCCAGACCCCATTTCCACACTTACAGCGGGATCTCAAACTCCACGCCATGGGCCAGGCAAACCAGGTGTGGGAGTGAGTTCTGGCCACCCAGGCCCCACTTGAGCTTGCCCCATCAGGGGTGGCTTTCCAAGGGAAACCAGAAGTCTGGGGTGTTTATGCGAGCGCCCCACTTTTTACATTTTGACAACAAATTCCAATTTTGTAAAGACTCTCGGCAGGGCTGGCTGATCGAAACATGTCTGTCCCCAGGCATCTCCAGAGTAGACATGTGTGTCACACACAGAGCGGTTGGGCTGAGTGTCCCATGAGATGCAGGAAGTGTTGGCAACAGTCTCAGTTGGGGTGGTGCCCCCTCCGATTGCTCGGGGCCCCTGCCGTACATTAGTAAACGCTTTGGCAGCCCCCACCCTGTCTGTGGACACACCCCTGGCAGTGGGCCTGACGTAGCTGGGGACCCAGGCCTTGTCCCCCCAGACCTGGTGCGGGGAGCCAAGGGGACGGGACTGGGGCTTGGAGCCTACTCTCAGGGAGCTGCTGGGAATGCCCGGTTGGGGGTGAGTGTGCCGGACTCCTGACCTCTGCCTGCCCGCCCACCTGCCCTGCAGATGAGGCCACCCTGGTGCTGATGAAAACCCCTCGATGTTCCCTCCCTGACCTCCCAGCTGTGGCCCTGGCTCGAAGGAGACGCCAGGCTCCAGCCCTGACCAAATGGAACAAGAGGAACCTGTCTTGGAGGTGGGCAGGGCTTTCCTGGGGTCTGGGTGTCACAAGGGCAGCCAAAATGAGCACCTGCAAACCAAGGCTGAAGAGACAGGATTTTGTCCTCTTGCTTCTAGAGGTCAGAAGCCCAAGATACAGGGGTCGCAGGGTGGTCCCTTGGAGGCTGTGAGGGAGAGTCTGGCCTGGCCTCTATCCAGATGCTAGAGGCAGCTCTGAGTCCATGGCTCTGATCCCTGCTTCCGTCTCCACATGGCCTCCTTTCATGTCTATGTCCCCTTCTGTCCCGTATAAGGACACTCACTGGATACAGAAAGTGAAGGTGTTAGTCACTTAGTCATGTCCGACTCTTTGCAACCCCACGGACTGTAGCCCACCAGGCTCCTCTGTCCATGGGATTCTCTAGGCAAGAATACTGGAGTGGGTTGCCATGCCCTTCTCCAGGAGTTCTTCCTCATCCAGGGATCAAACCCGGGTCTCCCATATCACAGGCAGGTTCTTTACCATCTGAGCCACTGGGCCACCCTAATCCGGGATGACCTCATCTCCATCCTTGCCCCGATGACATCTGCAAATCCCATTTCCAAATCAGGTTCCCGGTGCCCCACTCGAGGCAGAATGTCCCCAGGAGCGCACTGCAGCCTGGGCGGGGGTGCTGGGCCTGTCCCCGCGGCCTGACCCTGGGCTCTGACCCCGCCCACCCCAGGGTCCGCACGTTCCCGCGGGACTCACCCCTGGGCCGTGACACAGTGCGGGCACTCATGCACTACGCGCTTAAAGTCTGGAGCGACATTACGCCCCTGAACTTCCACGAGGTGGCCGGCAGTGCCGCCGACATCCAGATCGACTTCTCCACGGCCGACCACAACGACCAGTACCCCTTCGACGGCCCGGGCGGCACGGTGGCCCACGCCTTCTTCCCGGGCGACCACCACACCGCAGGGGACACCCACTTCGACGACGACGAGGCTTGGACGTTCCGCTCCTCAGGTGTGTCCAGGGCAGCCCCGGGGACCCTGCGTCACACCCCCCTACCCCCGATTGACCCATGATGGTGTAGGGAGTTACACCAATGCCCCAGCACTGGAAACCACCATGGCCTCCCCATGAGCCAGCCCCCTGCTGCCTAAAGCCGTGGGCACCTGTCCAGCTCAGGAGGACAACACTGTGGTTCTCGTCCAGGCTGATCTCACCAGCCGTCTCTGGCACGGGCAGCCCGCCTGGCCAACCCTGGCTGGAACATGACTCTGTGAGCCCAGCTTGTCCTCATCCTGGTCTCCGCTTCCAAGAGGGAGTGGGAACTTGCAAGGCCTCGGCAGGCCTGGGCACGTCATCACTTCTGCTAAGTCCCACTGGCCAAAGAACTTGCAGGCCCCCAGGTTCAAGTCGGGAGGAGGATCAGAGCCAAGTGGCATGACTACAGATGGGGAGGTGGGGACCCTTGTGAGGGTGGTCTCTGTATCAGGCTGAGGAGCCCATCCCAGCTGGAGGAACCAGCAGGGGCCCCATAGAACCTGTAGGTTCTATGCCATGGTGGGACCTGGGGAATCTGTTCAACTCTGCGGGGTTTGGGGAGGAGCTTATAGTGACCCCTATAACTTGGCTCCTGGTGGCCTGCGTGGCCTGAGGTATTTACCATGTAGCCTTTACAGTTTGCCAGCCTTACTGTGAGTGGCACACGTGGGGTGGAGAGACCAGAGACCCCAGGGCCTGAGATGCCCCTAAAGATCCCATAGGGCCTCCTAAGAACCTGAGTGACTCCACAAAACCCCTCTGTCCAGGATTGGGGCCTCCTCCACAACCATCCCGGCAGGCCCATCACATCCCACCCCACAGGTCCCATCCTGGTGGCCCAGCAGGAACTGACAACCCCTCCCCTGACTCACTGGCTCCTGTGCCCCCAGATGCCCACGGCATGGACCTGTTCGCGGTGGCTGTCCACGAGTTTGGCCACGCCATCGGGCTGAGCCACGTGGCAGCCACACGCTCCATCATGCAGCCATACTACCAGGGCCCGGTGGGTGACCCGCTGCGCTACGGGCTCCCCTACGAGGACAGGGTGCGCGTCTGGCAGCTGTATGGTGAGCCCTCCCCCGAGAGCCAGCACGGGTCACTGGGGGATGGGGACAGCAATGCTGGGGACCCCCAGAGCCCAGAACCCCAACAGAGCCTCTCACCTGGCGGGGAGGGGGAGGTCAACCTTGCTTTATTCCCCATTGCAGCCCCTCCCCTCCACCCAGGCCCCTCCCCTGCTTCACTGTTGCCTTTGACATCTGTGGACTTTTTTCCTTGAATTTATTTTTAATTGAAGGATAATTGCTTTGCAACACTGGTTTCATTTCTGCCATACATCAACAGAATTAGCCATAGGTGTACCTCTGTCCCCTCCCTCTTGAACCTCCCTCCCTAACTGTAGTAAAATTTACCATTTTCACCACTTCAGAGAAAACTATTCAGTGACATTTGGCACATTAACAGTGTTGTTCAAACATCATTTCTATCCACTTCTAGAACTTTTTCATCCTCCTGCCCGCCTCCCGCTCCCGCCTCCCCCATTAGCAGTCACTGCCCAGCCCCTGGCAGACACTCAGCTCCTTTCTGTCTCCATGGATTTGCCTCTCTGGACAGTTCAGATAAATGGAATCCTGCAATGCGTGGCCTTTTGTGTCTGGCTGCTTTCACTTAGCGTGTGTTTTCAAGGGTCATTCCCGTCATAGCATGCATCGGTAATTCCCTCCTTTTTACAGCTGAATAATTTTATTTATCCATTCTTCCGGTGATGGACATTTGGGTTGTTTCCACCTTTTGGCCGTGATGAATAATGCTGCTATGCACATTCATGTGCAACTTTTTGTTTAAATACTTGTTTTCTGAAACGCTTGTTTAAGTCATCGAGGCACCTGTGCCTTCTGCTAATGCATCTCGATGCTCAGGCTTGGGGGTGGGGGGGATGGGCATCTCCCCTGTCCTGCTCACCACCGCAGTCCAGCTCCTGACTCAGTTCAGGCGCAGTGCCTGCCCACCCGGTGGCCTCGATTCCATCCTGGCAGCTCCAGAAAGGGTGGTGGGGTCTGCAGGGAGGCGGGCATGCCAGGTTCAATGCAGTCTCCTTGTCTCCACAGGAGTGCGGGAGTCGGTGTCCCCCACAGCCCAGCCGGACACCCCAGAGCCTGAGGAGCCACCCCTCCTGCCGGAGCCCCCTGACAATCAGTCCAGCACCCCGTAAGCCATGGGCCCCTGTCTGCACTCTGCAGCCAGCACCACTCCCAGCAGTGGCTTAGAGTCCTGAGCTCCAGGGTCATCTGGGCCTACTGAGCCCTGAGAAATGGTTTCTTTTCTTATGGACAGAAGTGGAGGTGTTGCAGGAAGGGAGACCCCTTCCAGGGCCCAAAAGTGGGCTCATGTCTAACTCCTGGAAATGAATTGTCTGAGGACACGCATATGCTGACAAAGCAAAAGACTTTATTGGGAAGGGGCACCTGGGCAGAGAGCAGGAAGGACGGAGAACCCAGGAGAACTGCTCTGCCATGTGGCTCCCAGTCTCGGGTTTTATGGTCATGGGGTTAGTTTCCAGGTTGTCTTTGGCCGATCATTATGACTCAGAGTCCTTCCTGGTGGCACACGCACTGCTCAGCCATCATGGATGCCAGTGAGAAGGATCTTGGGAGATGGTAGGACACATGATGTCACCTTTTGACCTTTTCTGAACTGTTCCGGTTGGTGGTGGCTCATTAGTTCCATGTTCCTTACTGGGACCTCCTATCATAAACAAACTCACACAGATGGTTCCTGTGGTGCCTGGCCAAGGTGGGCAGTTTCAGTCAGTGTGCTTGCCCTAACAGAAGGGACAGCTAACCACCCAGCCCAGAACTGTGCAGAGGCATTACTTTCAAACCCACGATTTCCTCTCTCCCTTTGTCACAGTCATCTATGGCTGTGTAACAAACACCCTTGCCTTGTGGCATCAAACCACCACCATGTTGGTAGGCTCATGGATTCTGTGGGTCAGGAATTTGGACAGGGCACAGGGGGATGGTCAGCTCCACAGTGTTGGGCACATCTGCTGGGGACTAGAATCCTCTGGGGGCATCTTGACTTGGGTCTAGTGCCTGGGCTGGGCTGACTCTGCTCGTTACTCCTCTGTGGCCTGTGCTGGAGACTGGACTCCTAGAGTGGGTGTCCCAAGGGAACGTCTGGAGGGTTGGCAGTGCCAGAGGCCAGGCAACAGCTGCCTGTCTTTTAAGGCCCAGCCTCGGATTCGTCTCGCTCGGTAGTAAAAGCAGCAGCCGGAACCCACCTACGCTCACCCCCAACCCCACCCCCCCCACCCCGATGGAACAAGTGCCACAGAATCTGCAGGGGCCACCCTCATCCACCCCCCACCTCTGCCCTCACAGCCTCCCTTCCCCCATCATGCTCACACGAAGCACACAAACAGAAATCTATGTATCTAGGCTTCCGTGGTTCAGTTTGGTTTTAAGGTTTGGTTTTCCAAGAGTGGAATGTTTTTATGCTTTTCTCATTCAGCTGTCCGTGGTGAATTTCCACTGAGGTCAACAGCTGTTGCTTTATCTTGTGTTGTTATTGTTCTTCATTGCACTTACTTATTGAATAACTAACACTTGTCAGTGTACACGGCTCCAGAGGCACAAAAAAGCACCCACGGTGAAAAGTTAGTCCTCACTGCTGATGGACCAGCCCACTCCTCAGGGCACGTAATTGTTGATGTGCGTATCCTTCCAGAGAGATTCTACACACGTGTAAGAAAGTTAAGCACGTAGACATACACATGTGAGCCCAGTAGGATGCTCATGCGCTGGTCTGCACCACGCCTCTGGCCCCAGGGCCCGTAGAGGCCTCTGTATCTGTGAAGACACCTGGTTCTCTGAGCTTGAGCTGCACAGTGGTGAGCACGTGCCTTGACCTGTTTTATTTTTTATTTTATTTATTTATTTTCTTGGCCACGCTGCACAGCATGTGGGATCTTAGTTCCCCAACCATGGATTGAACCCAGAGCCCCTGCAGTTAGGAAGCTCGGATTCCTAACCGCTGGACCACCAGGGAAGTCCCCTGCCCTGCCCTGTTTTTTAAGTTCTGGATTGATGGGCATTTAAGTTCCTGATCTTTTGTCCTCACAAATGATGTTGCTGTGAGTGCTGTCGGTGGGCAGAGCTACAGACTCAGAATCGGGGGACCCAGCAAATATGCTCAGCGTTTCTGTAGAAAGCACCCAGCTGGCTTCTCGATGCTTCGCTGGCAACATTGAAGGCGCCTGCTCATGCTCCCTGACGCTCACTCACCCAGTGATCCATCTTCGCCAACCTGAAGGGCCAGAATAGGACTCGTTCTCCCCACTTTTCTCTCTTGACTAAACTGCTGCGGTCAGTGAGCTTGCAGGCAGTGATGAGGGATAAGGGGGTCCTTAGAAGAGGCTCATCCTGGTGGCCTTGTGCAGCCCAGCTCCCCAGAGTGACTCGGCTCAGAGTGGGGCTGCCTCCCTGCCCTGCCTTATCTCTCTCTGCCCCCAGGCCCAGGAAGGACATGCCCCACAGATGCAGTGCCCACTTTGATGCGGTGGCCCAGATCCGCGGCGAGGCCTTCTTCTTCAAAGGTAACCCCCGCGGGGTCCAGCGGCCGGCAGATGGAAGAGCAGGTCCCACTCTGGGCCCCAGACCGGCCACCTGCAGACCCACCCCCTGTGTCCCCCAGGCAAGTACTTCTGGCGGCTGACCCGGGACCGCCACCTGGTGTCGCTGCAGCCGGCACAGGTGCACCGTTTCTGGCGGGGCCTGCCGCTGCACCTGGACAGCGTGGACGCCGTGTACGAGCGCACCAGTGACCACAAGATCGTCTTCTTCAAAGGTGGGCAGGCCCCTACCTGGGTGCCTGCCAGGCATCACTGACCAGGGGACCGCGGCCCTCACTCCCCAGGACCCCCAAGCTTGCATCCGCCCAGGAGCACTGGTCCTGTGCTTTGCTCTGCGAAGCTAGAGCTCGGGGCAGAGAGCAGCTCACTCATTTGTGCACTCAGCCAATTTGTATTTATTGAGCACCTGCTATGTGCCCCGCACTGAGGTAGGCACTGCAGGCAAGGGGTGGGCAAAACACAGCTATCCCTGCCCTCGTTCTGGGGAGGGGGGCGCACAGTAAGCACCCACAAGTAATGAGGAAGTTAATTTCAGATAGACCTCAGGGAACAGCATTCCAGGCAGAGGGAACTGCCACTGCAAAAGCCCTGAGGCTAGGACAGTCTTGCTGATTGAAAGACCTTAGAAGAGAGTGGTGAGGCTGGAGCAGAGTGAAGGATGAAGATTTAGGGGAGGCGATGCAGGTCAGGTTGACACCCGAGGGGCCATGGGTGTCAGGCTGGATTTATTCTAAGTGCAGAGAGGAACCTGAGGACCTCCCTGGCCCAGGCGCAGCTCCCCAGTCTCAGTCCAGGGTGACAGGTCCACTGGAAGAGGGGCGTCACTTCACCTTCTAACACCCCCTCTCCTGGGCTGGGCTGGGGAGGCACAGTTTCTGTTACTGGGGAGCATGCTGTCTTTGCGGGGAAAAGGCAGGGTGCCTGTCTGCAGCAGGAGACCAAGCCCTGCCAATTCTGTGGGCACTTCAGGGCTCTGAGCCTTCCTCCATCTCATATGCATGGCTGTGCACACATACAGATGTGTTTTGGGGGATCTGTAGCTCCCCAGAGTGAAGCCATCCTGCTGCCCTGATCAAGCCTCTTCAGCCTGGCCTCCCTTGAATGGGGCCCAAGTTCACCTGCTTCACACCCACCCTGGCACCACCACCACCCCCGACAGTGGAATCACTGTTTCCCAACCTGGATGCCTAAGGCGAGCTACAGTCATGGTTGTGGGACCTGCTTGGCATCTTCTAAATAATTTGGATTATTTCTCAGCGTTTAAAACTCGGGAGATCCCCGTGAGAAACCATAGCTCTGTCCTGAAATGTAAGACAGTGTGGGCACTTGGGGCCTGTGTATTTGCCTGGCAGAGTCAGCTGCAGCAGGTCAGGCTGCCCTGTCCAGGTCATCCACGCCAGGTGCCCACTCGGAGGAAAATCTCACAGCCCTTCTCGTTGTTTGTATGGGGCACTCTCTGCAGCTGTGCCATCTTTTCCTTCAATGGTTTTCAGTCTCTGACAGAGGATTTTTTTAGAAATTATTTTTAATTGTGGTTAAAAAAAAAAAACACCTAATGTAAAATTTACTATCTTAACCACTTTTAAATGTACAGTTCAGGAGCATTAAATACATTCACCCTGTCCAACCATCACCACCACCCATCTCTACAGTTTCTTCATCTTGCAAAGCTAGCTGAAACTCTGTCCCCCGTAAACACTACCTCCCCATCCCCCTCCCCCAGACCCTGGCACCCACCACCTGACTTTCTGTCTCCATGGATTTGATCACTCTAGGGACCTCACACAGTAGAACCATACAGGATTTGTCCTTCTGTGATCGGCTCATTTCACTGAGCACAAGGTCCTCCAAGATTCATCCATGTTGTAGCATGTGTCAGAAACGCCCTTCTTTTTTTTAAGGCTGAGTAAAATTAAATTGTCCTGGAGGAGGAAATGGCAACCCACTCCAGTATTCTTGCCTGGGAAATCCCATGGACAGAGGAGCCTGGTGGGCTCCAGTCCATGGGGTCGCAGAGTCGGAGAGGACTGAGCATGTATACAACACAATGAATGTTCCCTTGTATGGATGGACCACATTTTGTTTATCATCTGTTGATGGACACTTGGGTTGCTCTCACCTCTTAGCTATTGTGAATAACCGTGAGTGTACAGACAGCTCTTGGAGAACTTGCTTTCAGTTCCTTTGTGTATATTCCCAGGGGTGGGGTTACTGGATCCTGTACTAATTCCATGTTTAATTCTTTGAGGAACTGCCAGACTTTTCCACAGCAGCTGCACCATTTTACATTCCCACCAGCAGTGCCCAATTTCCCCACATCCTCAGCTACACTTGCTATTTTCTAGGTGTGTGTAGGGGGGTGGAGGGAGTTGATAATGGCCACACTAGTGCATGTAAGGCGGTATCTCATCATGTACACGGCTCATCATGTACATATCTCATCATGTTTTGACATGCATGTCCCTGGTGATTAGTGATGTCAGAAGCACATCGTCTGCTTACTGACCATCTGATTATCTTCCTTAGAGAACTGTCTATTCCAGGCCTTTATCCGGCCAAGGATTTTTTTATGTTTTGCTTTTTTTTTTTTCAATTGTTTGCTAAATAACTGGGCTAATTTTTGCTAAACCTGAGTAGGGGTACGGGGACGTGACAACACCTACTCAAACCTATTTCTCACATTCCCACCCTTCCGTGGCAGAATAGCTAAGGATGTTTCTAGAGCTCAAAGCCCAGGATATACCCAACAAGCATCTTAATCACACCATTTTTGGAAAGTTGTACAAACAGATTTGAAGTTCTTGGTGATTTCTCTGCTCCTGTGTAGTCGGACAAGGCTGCACCCAACCAGGTCCAGTTGGGCCTTGACGCAGTGCCCTTCCTGCCCGTGAACATATTCACCCACCTCAGGGCAGAACTGACTGAACGAGGCCCCGCAGACCAAAATGGCTCCTCCGGGTGGGGGTGGAGGTCTTGCCCCCATCTGTGATGTGGCCACCTTATCAGACCCCACGTCCTCTGGCTGCTGCAGGTGTGGGACCCCAGCGCGGCTCACAGCAGGTGCTCGGTGAATCTCAGGGGCGCGCGCACATCGGGGTGTCCGCCCGCGGGAGGAGCAAGGGCTGGGGCCCCCGCCTGGCGGGCTGGGCGAGCCCCGGCCCACGGCTCTTTCTCTCGCCCCCTCAGGAGACAGATACTGGGTGTTTAAGGACAATAACGTAGAGGAAGGATACCCGCGGCCCGTCTCGGACTTCGGCCTCCCGTCGTCGGGCGGCGTCGATGCCGCCTTCTCCTGGGCCCACAATGACAAGACTTATTTCTTTAAGGACCAGCTGTACTGGCGCTACGATGAGCACACACGCCGCATGGACCCCGGCCACCCGGCCCAGAGCCCCCCGTGGAGGGGCGTCCCCAGCACGCTCGACGACGCCATGCGCTGGTCCCCCAGGGCCCCCTTGGCCTACTCCTCTGGCGCTTATGAGTCAGTTCTTCACATCAGGTGGCCAAAGTATTGGGAGTTTCAGCTTCAGCATCAGTCCTACAAAGGGCAACTTGTGTTCTATTTTCAAAGCAATGTCCCCAGCATCTAAAAGAGAATGGCACATACTACTGCTGCTGCTGCTAAGTCGCTTCAGTCGTGTCCGACTCGATGCGACCCTATAGACGGCAGCCCACCAGGCTCCGCCGTCTCTGGGATTCTCCAGGCAATAATACTGGAGTGGGTTGCCGTTTCCTTCTCCAGTGCATGAAAGGGAAAAGTGAAAGTGAAGTTGCTCAGTCATGTCCGACTCTTAGCGACCCCATGGACTGTAGCCTACCAGGCTCCTCCATCCATGGGATTTTCCAGGCAAGAGTACTGGAGTGGGGTGCCATTGCCTTCTCCGTGGCACATACTAGGCTCTCAGTAAATATCCAGTAGGGGAAGGAAAAAAACAAACAAACCAGAGTTACTTCATTCACGCCCCTGCCTCCAGGCCTCCCTAGCTCTTCCAGAGGCCAGCAGAGGGCGCTGCTCCTTGGGCCGTGGATGCGAGGTTAGCGCCCGCCTGGCCTTGACTGCTGGCTGTGATCTGGGAAGACTTAGTCACCGCCCGGATGGGGGCCGGAGCTGTCTTTTCAGCCTGTGAGTGACGGCATCTCACGGAGATTAACAGGAGATTAACATCTCACGGAGATTGACAGGAATGGGCAGGGGTGGGGGCGTTACATCAGGCCTCGGGGCCCTCAGCTCCGCAGGCCCTGGAAAAGGCAGCCCGGGAGTCCCACGGGCACCCCCTCCCCATCACCGGACCGCACTACCGACCCTGGTGCTTCCGCCCACCCGTGGGGCTTCCTCTCCTGGTCCCTGTGGGCCTGCTGGTTGCCTTGATGAGGGCAGCCTCCCCACACACAGGCGTGTCCCCAAGCTGGGGCCGTGGTGGTCTTGTGACGCATTTCAAACAAACACGACCTCTTCCTGCTTCGTAAAGGCTCAGACTCGGCTCCCTGATGCACCCAGGTGGGTGGAGAGTGGGCGGCCTCTGGGCCTGGAAGGACTCTTGCAGCACTGACCCCATACCACCAGCACTCTGGAGTGGGGGGGCCTCCAGGAATGCCTGTGTAGTGGCCACCAACACCTTCCTGCCCAACACCTCCTTGACTCCTCCATGACCATCCCAGGTGGTTACACCCATTTCACAGATGGACAAGTTGAGACCCGGTTCAGGGAAACGCACCTCCTGCCAGCTGGCAGGGGTGAGGCTGGGTCAGGTCTCAGAACCTGAGGTCTGGCATGTTGGCCCAGCCCTCCCTGATGGATTTAGTGCCTACTTGCACGTGCAAGTACTGCTGTCGGTACAGGACGTGCAGAACAAGACAGGTTCTTGGGTGAGGCACCTGGGATGCCATATGCCACCCCGTGTACCCCAGGGCGTGGCCCAACAGAAAGTGTGGGTAGGTGGCTTGACGGGCCAATCCAGGGACTCCACTCCATCCCGTTGCTCCTCTGCGCCATGGCTCCATATCCAGGATGGCAGCCATGAGCCCCACCCAGAGAGGCAGAAAGTGCGAGCTGTACCCTTCGCCCTGCAGGGGACCTTTCTCTGAAGCCCTGGCTGCCTGCCCGCTCTCACTGGCAGGGAGTGACTTCTCCTAGAGGTGCATAGCTGGGGGAGTGGGATGTTTTGTGCCCATCCCTACAGCAGCCATCAATGCCCCAAGGTAGGGCCACTTGGCCTGAGAACCTCTAGTCTAGAAGAATCATTAACATCTCTTCCCTGGGACTGGGGAGAGGCAAACACCTTTGGCAAAAAGAGGGTTGGTCAGAAAGAGGATAAGTAGGTGGGGATGAGCATCAGGCCATAAGATGGCGTGAAGAGACCCTGCAGGGACTGCTTTAGAGCAGGGATCTCCAGGCCGGACGCCCAGCTGGAAGCATCAGCATCACCTGGAACCAGTAGGAACGCAGATTCTCTGGCCTGCCTTTACCTGCTGATCAGAAGGCTAGGGGCAGGGCTGGCCATGTGTTACCCTCCCCTCATTCTCTAAGTGTGAAGCACAGGAAAGTTTGTGAACCGCTCCTTCCCAGGGGGCTCCAGAAAGGCCTCCCAGAGCAGGGGGATGAGCAGAAACCAAGGAAGGAGGGAAGAGGAGGAGTTGGTTGTGCTGAGATGAGAGAGAAGAGTCCAGAGTCCGGCTGGGGTGTGGGGGAAGGGTAGGTGCACACATCTGGGGGTGAGATGGGCATGCTCCAACAGAAGATGCTCCATCCTTTGGCCAGAGATTTTCCAGAGGAGAGTGGGAGCCCAGGAGGGCAGGGGCAGTCTTTGTCGAGTGCTTGCAAGCTGCTGTAAGGCATTGGGATCCACTCCCCATGTCATGGGAAGTTGCCAACCCCAGCTCTAGGGAGAGGCAGAAATGTTCCCATTTTCAAAGGAGAGCGCAGGCTCCTGCAGCTACTCGGCTCCTCCCCTACCTGCCGCCCAGGTAGCAGAGGTAGACTCAGGGCCATCCCAGGACACATGGGCAGGCATGATGCCACAGGCAGGCAGGCAGTCTCCAGGCCTGGCCCTGTGTTCGCTGAGCCAAGCCAGGCCACATCCCACATCCATCTGTCCGCCATCTGGTCTCTGGACCCGGAAGGGCTCTTTGCCCGTCAGACCAGACCAGATGGACTAAAGATCCCTCGTGGGTAGAACAGGCTGCCTTTGCTCAGCAAGGGCACCTCTCCCCACATGGTCCCACTCCATTGCATTCCCCAGCAGCCTGTCAGGGGAGCCAGTCCTAGGCCCTTGTGCAGTTGGGGAAACGGCCCAGATAGGGTCCCCAGGTCCCCTGGGCACACAGCCCATGGGTCAGAGCCAGCCATGGACCGGGTCTGCAAGAAACCAGATTCTCTCTTGGTGGGTGATGATTTTACTCTTGTGTTAAAGCCAAAGATCATTTTATAAAACTTTCCCTGTACCTCTGTCTCACATGAAGTATATAGCAGACACATAAGTGGTGCATCTCTGTGTTCAGTCCTAAGGGACAAATTCATAGGAGAAGTAGTAGCAGCAGGAGCTGCTTCCACCAGGAGCTGAAAACCAGGAGCCTGGACATCAAACAAACCCACGGAAATACTTGGCTTGATCCTATCTTTTTATAAACATCCATATTTTTAAAATTTTGAAATTGTCTCATGTTTACAAAGAAGATGCAGGTAGAGTACCAGACTTTTTCTTTTTTTTTTTAAGTTAATTTATTTGGGAGCACACCAACAACCTCGAACACTTTTCTGCGTATTTCCTGCCAACCAGGACTTTCAAGTTTCTGTGAAATCAGGAGATAACAGGACACGTCTGACCCCACTCAATCTCTGCATTAATTTCCACAACATCCTTTACTGACAGGACCCAACCCAGCATCACACTCAGCTGTCCTGAGGAATATTCTCTCTGAGCCTTGGTTTTCCTTTGAACTCCACGACCTTGGCCCCTGTGAAGGTCACAGGTAGGCTGTCCTGTAGACTGCCCCCAATGCCAACAGCCTCAGTTGTCCCCATGGTTCAATTCCAACTCTGCGTCACTGGTGGGAATGTCACAGAATGATATTATACCTGCTAATTGCTTCAGTCGTGTCCAACTCTTGGTGACCCCATGGACTGTAGCCCGCCAGGCTCCTCTATCCATGGGCTTCTCCAGGCAAGAATACTGGAGTGAGCTGCCATTTCCTTCTCCAGGGGATCTTCCCAACCCAGGGATCGAACCCATGTTTCTTATGTCTCCTGCACTGGCAGATCAGTTCTTTTACCACCAGTGCCACCTGAGAGGCCCTGAATGATATTATGTTTACAAAAATTTTTCAGTTTTAGGTGAGTCACTATTTAAACATCTGGGGCTTTCATGTAAAAATTCTGAATTTTCAGTCAAAGTCTCGATTTTGACCCCATGCTGTGCTGGCTTTACTTGGGAGCTGCGGACCCCCCTGGGGGAATCTGCTGCCATGGTGACAGACCCAGAGAAATCCCTCAGAAGGCAGTCAATGAGGGCATTGACCTTAGGAGAGCTCACCCGTGGAGCCCAGGTGCTGGCTGACCTCAGCATGACTGGGTCTCACGAGCAAACACTCATATCCCCAAGTGCGTGAGTGTCAAGTTTACAAAACACATCTACACAGGTTACCCTGGGGGCCAGAACATCTCCGCTCTAGCTCCCACTTCAAAAGTGGGGAAACTGAGCGCTTGTCTCCGCTCAGGCTGTCATAACAAAAGCCACAGTGTGGGCTCAAACAGCAGCTACTTATTTCTCACAGTCCTGGAGAATGGACGTCCAAGACCAAGGTGATGGCCGACTTGGTTGCTGGTGAGAGCCTGCTGCCTGGCTTGCAGGCGGTGCCTTCTGACTGCATGTTCACACGACAGAGAGTGAGTCTGGTCTCTTCTTCTTCTTTTAAAATTTTTTAAATTTGTTTTATGTTTTGGCCACGCTGGGCCTTCATTGTCACACTCAGGCTTTCTCTAGTTGCAGTGAGCGGGCGCTACCCTTTGTTGTGGTGCGCGGGGGCTTCTCATTGCCATGGCATCTTCTGTTGTGGAGAACAGGCTCTAAGGCACAGGCTCAGTAGTTGTGCTACATGGGTTTAGTTGCTCCACAGCATGAGGGATCTTCCCAGACCAAGGATCAAACCCACTCCCCTGCATTGGGAGGCAGAATCTTAACCGCTGGACCACCAAGGAAATCCCTTTTCATCTTCTTATGGGGAGACTAATTCCATCCTGAGGGCCCCACCCTCATGACCTCATCTCAACGTATCACCTCCCATAATTCTCATTCTGTCACGTCAGGGGTTAGAGCTTCCACATACGGTCTTTGGGGGGACACCAACACTCAGTCTGTAACTCACAGGCAGAGGAAGCCACAGCACTGCACCTGTCCCCCAGACGGGACCGAGGCTAGACCCAGATTCCAGCCACACCTCATCCTCATAGGAGCAAATTGTGAGGGATGAGGGGGCTCTGGGTGACTCCCTCCAAAGGATAATCATGATGATACAGTTACTGGTACTGTTCTGCACTTCACAAACACATGGGAGGGAATGTGCTTAGGTCCATTTTCCAGATGAGAAAACTGAGGCTCAGAGAGGCGCAGTGACTTGCTGAAGCTCAGCCACTTAGTGGGTAGGGCAGCTGGGAGTGAAACGTAGATGGTCTCGCTCTGGGGGTCCTGCTCCCAAAGTGTGGCTCTCCTTGTGTGGGGACAGGGTGTGATTAGGGGATGGCAGTGTGGACGCTTCTTGTTGGAACACCATGAGCAACATTTCCTCCAGGTCTCTGGGGACTAACCAGCACCCGGCCAGAGTCCTCCCAGCTCCCAGGCGTCCCCTGGGCCTGCCACCCCAGCCGGACATTGGGCCCCTGCTGGTTCTGCAGCCCCAGCCCTCTCTGAGTCAGCAAAGGGTGACAGGACCCCAGTGGGTCCAAAGAAACGAGAGGACCTCGAAGCAGATGGACCCCAGGACAGCTGCCTGCTCCCCTGCCTCCCCAAGGAAGCTGCAACAGCCACACCCACCTGCCTTCTCCCGTTTCTGGGTTCTCACCTGGACTTGCAGCCAGGTGGTGGCCAGGGCCGCGTCCTCCTCCCCCATGAGGCTGGTTGGCTGTTGCTGGAGAACCCCTGTGGCCTGGGTTTCCTTGCTCTGTGGCGGGTGCCAAGGGCAAGTGTCCCCAGATGGGCAGAAGTCACAGGTCACTTCTTCCGTCTCAAGCCTGCTGGCCACAAGGGAAGGGAACAGACCCCTCCTCTCAGTAGGTAATGAGAGTCAGTCCACAGTCCAAGGAACTATGTGAGACTGAAGGACTTCTTTTGCCCATCTTAGAAAACCTAACTAGCCAGCCTACTCCACAGGGGAAAACCAGGGGTCCAAGCAACCCAAACCTGCTCCTCCGTGGGTGGACAGCAGGCCACTCCCACTGCTCAGGAAGAGATCCTGCTCTTACCTCCCACCCAGTTCGCCAGCTCTTCTGACCCCCTTGCAAGCCACCATCCCCTGTGCTTCCTGACTGCTCCCTCTTTTCCCCACGTGACAACCACGTGACCTATGAAAAGCTTCATCAGATCAGGTCCCTCTGGTCTCAAAGGGACCTCTTCCTCTGTCCTCTGTCCCCCATTCCCTGTCCCCTTCACTCCAGCCACGCTGACCCCTCCCAGGCCATAGCTCCTGCCCCAGGACAGATGCGAGTCCCCAAGCCTGTCTCCAGTGTCACCTTCAAAGCAGTGCCTCTCTGACCGCCTCCCTGAAATCGCAAACATCCCTCGTTCCCCACAAACACACCCAGACCCTTTCCCACCTTTATTTTCTCCTTACTGCCACCTGACCTATTATTTAGTCAATTTATATACTCAGCTTGAATTTTGTTGACTGTCTTTCCTCTCCACTAGAGTATAAAGATTTGGCCTATTTTGTTCAATGCCCTGGTCCGGGGTTACTAAATGTTTGTTGAGCGAATAAATGGATGGGAGAAATGCCACAGGTGGACTTGGACCCCTCACTGGCGTCTGGTCTGGGCCTTCTTTTCCCTGTAGAGTCTCATCTGGAGTCTGGAGGGGACTCTGGAGTCCCCTCTTCTTCCTGGCCCTGAAGTGGCCTTTGGGAGGGCAGCTGCTCAGTTTGGATGCAAACCAGGACTATCCTGTACAGACCTGGCCCCTAGTTCTAGGCCAGACCCGGGGTGCAGCGTCTAAACTCCCTGGGACTTAAACAAGCTCTATGTCCGGGTCTCCCTCAATCAGGCCTTCATCCTGGGGTCCATGGTGTTGGTCTTTTTTCTTTTTGTCTGTTTTTTTGGCCTTGCTGCAAGGCTTGTGGCATTCTAGTTCCCGGACCAGGGATCGAACCTGTGCCCCCCAGCAGTGGAAGCTCAGAGTTCCAACCCCTGGCATACCAGGGAATTGCCAGTCCATGGTGTTTGAATCTCTCCCCATCCAGTGTTGGTTTCAGAGGGGAGAGTAAGCATCTTATGATCAACTATTTAGAGACCCAGAGGTGGCGCAGCAGAGACCGCCGAGCTGACTGCGGAGAGCAACACACGGACCTAGAATGCGCACAGGGTGAAGACCGCAAGAAACAGAGTGAGACGGGGCAGGCTCAGCAGACAGAGGCCTCCCAGAGGCCTCAAGGTCTCCTGGCCATTTGTTTAGTGATGACCCACGAGACACGAACAAGCGATTCCTGAACAGTACTGCTTGTCACAGAGACTCAGGGGCACTGAGCTAGAAAAGTATTGACTGAGCCCACAGAGGCATGGGTGGCCCCTGAGAGGATGGCATCGTGGCCTTTACTCTCAGACCTATTTCACAATTGGGTCCAGGAGTCAACAGGTTAGGGTTATATAAGACATGTGCTCGGCGTGGGGCAGGAGTCCAGGGGGAAAAGTGAGTAAATAGAAGGAAAATGGGTGGTGACTGAGTGCAGTGAACCAGGGGTGGGAGTTCCAGAAAGAATGAAGCCTCCAGGGGTCTCTGTGGAGCAGCCAGGGCTGAGAGCTGTCTGGGGACTGTCCAGGGGGTCATGGAATGTGAGCTCCAGGAGCCCACCCTGGTCACAATCATGGTCTGGGGAGGTGGCCGCCGGCCAGGGTTGCATCACCTCAGCGATGCCCTGGGAGCCCCGTGCCACAGCGACATGGACCCTGATGCAATCCTTTGCCATTGTGCAGCCTGGCTGCCCTGCCAGCCTGGACTCTGCCCTTCACGGGGCCCAGCCCGCACTGTGGCCTCCAGCTGCCCTCTTCTTCCAGTCTCCATCTAGAAGCCCTTGGGGTTGTGGCCCTGGGGTGCCAAGCAAGTCAATTCTGGTCTCTGAACCTTCCTTTCCCACCTCCCGAGCGGCCCTGGGGTTTTAGGAGCCACGTGGGGGCTTCTGGGGATGTGAGTTCCCTAGCCAGGCCCCTGTTTACATCTGCTCTTCTTCTCCTTGATGGTGGGACCCAAACTAGTTACTCAACTGCTTCATCTGTGAATTGGGGATAAATGTACCTGCTTGGTGGGCTGGTACCACACTCGGAGGGGAGGAACCAACCAGGGCGCAGGTGCAGTACCAGAGTCTGCTAGTGTGATGACCAAATTTCACTGAGTCCTCAGTGAACAGTTTTTCACATGAAATTAGGGATGTATCTTAAAATTGATGAGTGGTCAAAGTACAGCCCACCACATTTTGCTTTTGTTGTTCAGTCACTCTGTCCTGTCTGAGTCTTTGTGACCCCACAGACTACAGCACACCAGGCTTCCCTGTCCTTTACCATCTCCCGGAGTCTACTCAGACTCATGTCCATTGAGTCAATGATACCATCCAACCATCTCGTCCTCTGTCTCCCCTTTCTCCTCTTGCCCTCAATCTTTCTCAGCATCAGGGTCTTTTCCAGTGAATCGGCTCTTTGCATCAGGTGGCCAAAGTATTGGAGCTTCCATATAAAGAGTAACAGCTGCTCTTTCTAGAAGTTTGTAAATGAACCAAGGTCTTTTCCATCAGTGACATTTAGATGTGATGGAACACAGAAGTGTTACTAAGCACAGCTGCGCAGGGCGTGACAAAATCACAGAGGGGAAGTTGGGGAAGGGCTCTGTGAACCAGGAGTGATGTTAACGGTGCCTGGTCTCGGGGTCCCCAGAGAATGTCCTGGGCTGCACCCTGGGCACCACAGCCCATAGAACCTTGGTCCCTTTCCTAGAGTCTCAGAGACTCCAAGACGCCCACAGACAGTCATGATCTCTCAATCCAGAGGCAGAAGAGAGGGGTGAACAGGTCAGTGCAGCCATCAATAAAAGGAGGGTCATGAGCAGTGATGATCACAGTGACTGGGGTCAAGGTAGGGATGGGGCACTTTTAGACCAGGTGGTCCTGGAGGGCCTCTCAGAGGAGGTGACATTTGAATGAGACTTGCATGATAGGAAGGCATGGGGGAGAGTTCCCAGCAAAGCAAACAGCCTCAGGTCTCGAGACAGGGGAAACAGAAAGAGGCCAAAAGGCTGCCCTCACCACGTTATCAGTGGCAGGACAAAGAGGAGAGAGGGCAGCTCTGGACATTTGGGAGGCGGGGCAGCAGGTGACTGGGAGGGGACAGCGGGTGGCCAGCAGAGGTGTACCTTATATTTGATCCAGTGCACCCCTTACAGTCACCACTGGAGGGACTGTGCACACCAAAATTGTCCCCAGGCCAGGCGGCCCTCTACTTGGAAACAGGCAGCTGGGCATTGGGGGCAGTGCCGGGGGGAACGCAGGGGTCCTTCTTTCCGAGCCCAAGCCCTTCCCCTCAGGATGAGATGCGGAGACAGCAGCCACACCCCAGCTCACACCTTGGGTTACTGCTCCCTCCCCACGGAAACCAACATGTAGATTTGACTTCCCTTTTCATGTATTCGTGCTTTATTTCAGCTCACACCTTTTTCAACAATTGTATGATAAAATACACATGACACAAAATTGACCATTGATGACACCGAGTATACTCCCAGAGCTGTGTAGCAAACCCCCCACCCAGTTCCCAAATATTTTTCTCGTCTAGAGGGAAGCCCTGTGCCCAGAAGCAGTCACCCCCCAGCCCCATGCCACCCCCTACAAATCTACCTTAAGTCTCTGTGCATTTGCTTATTCAGGGAACCTCTTCTGGGAGGAAATCATACAATAGTTGCTATTTTCTTTTAAAAAAAAGTTTATCTATGTATCTGGCCTGTGGGATCTTTAGCTGTGGCATGTGGAATCTAGTTCCCTGTCCAGGGTTCGAACCTCAGCCGCCTGCCTGTAGAGTGCAGTCTTAGCCCCTGGACCACCAGAGACGTCTCGAGTCTGGCTTCTTTAACATAACAAGTTTTCAAGATTCATTCATATTGTAGCGTGAATCAGAGCTTCATTCATTTTTACGGTTGAATCATATTCTCTTGTATGGCTGGGCCACACCGATTTATTCGTTCCTCTGTGGACACCGGGGTTGGTGGTTGTGGGTTACACTACCGTGGACGTGAGTGTGTGTTTCTGCTGAGCTCTGGTTTTAGTTCTCCAGGGGACAGACACAGGAGTAGAAGCACCGGCTTTATAGGGGAACCTGAGTGGGCTCCCACGAGCATGGCAGGGGTGCATGTAGTGGCTACGCTGACTCACCCAGCCCAAGCCAGGCCTGGAAGAGCAAAGCTCCTCAGCCTCCCACACACCACTCCACCCAGCCGTGACCCAGCAGCTGTGCCCAGGGAGCGGGTGCTGACTGGGCCTAGCCTCTGGGCTGGAGCTGAGGAGTTCCCACCCACTGGCCCACTGGACATTCTGCAGCTCAAAACTGATAGGGACAAAGTAGATGATTAAATAGTTAATCCCACCAGGGGATTATAAGTAGAAAAATATGGGAGACCCCTGTACGTTAATGATTACTCAAGAGAGCAGGTTTGCTTAAATACAAAACCAAGCAGGCTTGCTTAGCAACAAAGCCTTGCAACAGAAGCACAAGATGTGTCCCCAAACAGTAAAACAATGGTGGCATGAGCCCCACATCCTGCCCAGTGAGCTCAGTAGGTTAAAGATCCCTAGGACATGTTGTCTGCACACATGAGAACCAATTTGTGGGCCTAGCTGGAAATGTAGGGACAAGAAAACTCCCCTGCCCAACCTGGAAGAGAAACTGATGATGAAAGCATGATGTCTTCTCATAAAGACAAAGGCGGTCTTCTCCCCCTCCCCACTTTTCATTTGATTATAGCCCAGTAAATTCTCACCCGCCCACTTGTAAGCCCCACAAGCATCCTATTCTAGTGCCTGTCTGCTTAGGCACTCAGTCTTGTCCGACTCTTTGCAACCCCATGGACTGTTGCCCACCAGGCTCCTCTGTCCGTGGGAATTCTCCAGGCAAGAATATTGGAATGGGTTGCCATGCCCTCCTCCGAGGGATCTTCCCAACCCAGGGATCAAACCCAGGTCTCCCACATTGCTCTGAGCCATCAGGGAAGCCCAAGAATACTGGAGTGGATGGCCTAGCCTTCCTCCAGGGCATCTTCCCAACCCAGGAACTGAACCAGGGTCTTCTGTATTGCAAGCGGATTTTTTACCAGCTGAGCTACCAGAGAAGCACCATCCTATTTTAGTAAACCACTTCGCCTCTCGCTGAATTCTCTCTGTGCTGAGATATAAAGGATTGTGGTACTGGGCTCTTCCGAGCCCACCCCCTCCCCCCAGAAATGCCACCCAAATGGTTTCAAAAGCATAAGTGCTTGTAACACCTTTGCCCGGGTTTGTACAATACTGGGCACCCTGCCCGTCCTGCAGAGGCTCTGCTGCACCCCTGAAGGCATCTGGGTTTAAGACCTAGGAACCTGCCTTGGTCCAGGGAGTGGTAGGGTCTCCTGAAAAAGCCCACCAGGTAAGTCTTTTTCCAGGTGAGACCAGGGATGCCCAGGTGTGGGCTAAGCTGGACCTGTTGTTGCTAAAACCTTGGCTCTCTGTGCACCTTACTTTGCCATGCAAAGGAGGAACACAGTAGGCTAGTGCTTCAGGAACCATGCCCCTCTCCATGCTGAGTAGGGAGAGTTTATATAGTTAGGCAGGGGTGTGTGATAAGGATCAAGGCAGTAACAGTCTTAGTTCCTTCTTCTGCAAAGTTTCAAAAGGGTGGTGTGCTGTGTGCTCAGCCACTTCAGTGTCCAACTCTGTCCAACTCTTTGCGACCCCCATGGAGCCCACCAGGCTCCTCTGTCCATGGGATTCTCCAGGCAAGTATATTGGAATGGGCTGCCATTTCCTTCTCCAGGGGATCTTCCCAACCCTCATTCCCTGACTCCCAGACTGATTGTTTATCTACTGAGCCATCTGGGAAGCTCAAAAGGGTGAGGTTACTGACAAGATTAGGGTGTATGTGTGTGTTGGGTGGGGGGGTGCCTGGCACGGGGTGTGGTGTCTTAGCTGGTCTCTGTCCTAATCTTGACGAGCCTCTCTGGTCCCTTCAATCTGGCCTCAGGTGGTTTCTTTGCTGCTTCACCCTTTGATTAGCCACTGTCCTTCCCTTCGGAACTGAGAGGAGGTCATGGAGGCTGGAGTCTTACCTTCAAGGAATGGGGGATAAAAAGGACACGACTGAGCGACTGAACTGAACTGAACTGAACTGATGCCCAGGAACCCCACAAGGCCCTGATGGGCATCACTATCTCCTTGGTGGGGGTCACCTGCTGTGGCTAGGGTGTGAGGTGTGTGAGAGCACAGAACAGAGGGGACCCCCGCAGGGACACTGAGGTAATTACCCCACAAAAGCCATGTCTTAGGCAAATTGATCTGGAGCCAATACCAAAGTTTGGCCACCTGATGCAAAGAGCCGATTCACTGGAAAAGACCCTGATGCTGGGAAAGATTGAGGGCAAGAGGAGAAGGAGGCAACAAAGGATAAGATGGTTGGATAGCATCACCAGCTCAATGGACATGAGTTTGAGCAAACTCGGGGAGATAGTGAAGGACAGGGAAGCCTGGGGTGCTGCAGTTCATGGGGTCACAGAGAGTCAGACATGACTTAGTGACTGAACAACAACAACCAGAGTTTACCACTTATCAGCATGGGAAGTAGCAGGAGATAAGAGTGCCCTTCTCAAAGGGTTTGGGAATGTGGTTTAGGTATGTGGGAAAAAGGGGAACAGATGTCTGTTTTGTTTCTGGTGATCCTAAAACACTTTGCCCCCATCAATTTGTAACAAAGAACGTCACCTGCCTTTTCAGTAAACAGAGGATATTGTAGCCATAAAGCCATGAGCCACCGCAGCTGACCCTGTGGTATACCGTGAGGGGAATTCAAGATGCAGAAAAACAGGATACTGGCCCTAAGTAGTTAAGATGTATATTCAAGAATGAGAGAGAGAAGGGAAAAAAAAAAAAAAGACATATTGTTATAGCCACGCGTTCCGGGAAACAAGCTCACTCAGAAGGACGATGCAGATAGTGAAGTGCAGTTTATTACACCAGCGGGCCCAAGGCAGAGTCTCCTCTTAGCCAAGGACCCCGACCAGCATTTGTGAAAATCTTTTATACCCCATGTGTACGTGTCTGAACCCACCACCCAATTTCCTTGTGACTTACATAAACAAAGGAAAGGTAAATACAATCACAATAACCCCATCATTCATGTGTTATGTGTTCAAACAGTCAATAATCAATAAGCCTGAGGTTACATTCTAAACAGTCAATAATCAATAAGCCTGAGGTTACAGATAAAATTTATGACCTGTCCGGAGGGGGTCTTATCCTTCTATTGTCATTTCCACAGGCACTAAGCACAGAGTTCAGAGTCCATTAGAGAGGCGGCTGAACATGATCAGCATGAACAGGCCTAAGATGGAGTCCAGGCCCTATGAATTCCTTCTTCAATATCACAGGAATGATTTCAATCAGCCGGATCTCTTGTATCTTACCATGCAAAGAAAGGCTCTAAAATCATTAATTTGAGGATTTTGCTGGTGGAGTAGCTGATAAGAATCCTCCTGCCAATGCAGAGGATAGGGGTTCGATCCCTGGTCCAGTAAGATTCCACATGTCTCAGAGCAACTAAGCCTGTGTGCCGCAACTACTGAGCCTGCACTCTAGGGCCTGCATGTTGCAACTGCTGAAGCCTGCATGCACTAGAGCCTGTGCAACGCAACAAGAGAAGCCTCCACAGTAAGAAGCGTGTGCACAACGAAGCCAAGATGGATCTCAATGTAAACGCATCTGGAAAAAGCAAGGCTCATTATAACCTGGCTTTGTCCTCTGACTTTTGACCCCAAGGAGCCTTTATGTCCATGTGCAGCATCTCCCTTGCCCCAGAATGGGAAACATATGACCTCTTGATGCTTTACTCACACAAGGTTTAGCCCCTGTCTGTTCCTGCCCTGACTATTATCTTAAGGTGTCCACATGAGACAAAGCCTGGCTATTTACCATTTCTGTTTACTTCCATTTCAGAGAGCAAACAGGAGGCTGGTTGTAAATGTCTAACCTGGAGCCCATCTATCTACTGCCTAAAGAAATATAAACAGGAGGCCAGTTGTAAATGCCTAGCCTGGGGCCCATCCATCTCCTGCCTCAGTCTCAGAAAATGTTGGCTGAGTGCTTGCATTCAGCTGACACTCATCCTCGACTTCGTTCACCGCAGAGCTATTTGTGGAGCACCTACTCCCTTCCATGAGCTGTTCCAGGCATAAGGGATGGCAGATAACCTGAGCCCCAAGGGCAGATCCTCCTCCACCCTGTCCCAGCCCGCTGGTGCATGAACAGTCACTTCACAAAAGAGGCTGGAAGGAGCTGCAATTTGAGGCAGCAAAGAGCTATTCTTTGATTAATTTTTTATTTTATTTATTTTTGTCTGCGCTGGGTTTAGTTGCTTTGCGAGGGCTTCCCCTAGTTGCAGTGAGTGGGGGCTACTCTTTCTTGCCATGCATGGACTTATTGCCATGGCTTCTCTTGTTGCAGAGCACAGGCTCTAGGCCATGCAGACTCAGTGGCTGTGGCTCCCGGGCTCTGCCCTGGCTCAGTAGTTGTGGTGCACAGGGGGTGCTCCATCACGTGTGGGATCTTCCTGGACCAGGAATCGAACCTATGTCCCCTGCACTGGCAAGTGGATTCTTATCCACTGTGTCACCAGGGAAGTCCAAGAAATGCTCTTTGAAATTAACACTGTCCAGTACCAAGTGCTGTTGTCGGCCAGTGTTGAGGGAGGGAGGGCGCGCGGCCAGGGGGCTCCAGTGGGTGTGTGGTGGTGGTTTAGTCGCTAAGTCATTTACGACTCTTGCAATCGAAATCCCATGAACTATAGCCTACCAGGCACTTCTGTTCAGGGGATTTTCCAGGTGAGAATACTGGAGTGGGTTGCCATTTCCTTCTCCAAACCCTTTCCTACTCTGCAACCCTTTCGGAACATAAATTGGCATGATTTTGTAAAGTGGAACCTTAGCATACTTAGTTGCTCTGCAATTCCACCCCTCGATATGGCCCCCAGAGAAACTCCGGCAGTGGACATGGAGGAGAATGTTTGTGGCAGCCGGTTCCAAATAGCAGAAATCTGGAAACAACCCACACGTCCATCATCAGGAAGAATTGTGGTCCTGGGGTAGATCTTAGAGGGCGGTGTTAGGCAGCAGTGAGGACAATGAGATGCTGCTGTAGGATAATTCGGAATGGATCTCAGCAACACAATGAGAAGAGCACGGTGCAAAAGACTACAAGTGCTACTGTTAACGATGATCAAGAAAGGAAAAATCAGGATTCAGAGCTATAAAAGTGAAGAGGTGTTAAAGAGTTTGCTTAAGGAGGGCCCCAGGCAGACATTAGAAATTTCAAAAGAAAATAAAAAGAGAGACTTCCCTGGTGGTCCAGTGATTAGGACTCTGCTTCCGCTACAGGGTCGCAGGTTCAATCCCTGATTAGGGAGATAAGAGCCTGCATGCCTGGCTGTAAGGTCAAAAAAAAGGAGAAAAAGATACCTTTATAGATAAGGAATATTGAAAATGCGTATGTAAAAGAAGGAAAATCTGTGTTTTCCCCTAGGGTGTAAGGAAGATAAGCTCTGTGGATATGAAAGAATTTTCATGTCTCTCAGTTACTGACAACTTGCAAAGTGTTGTAAAACAGCTCAGAAACAAGTGGAAGCCCTGAAGCAGCACTGCGTGTCCCTGATCCTTGGAATATTTTTCCATTCCTACACTTTCAGCCTGCATTTGTCCTTAAATTTAAACAGAGCAGCTTATGGAAGGCAGCACAGAGTTGAGTCTGGGTTTTTAATCCATTCAGCCATTCAGTGAGTTTCCTTTTAGGAAGTTTAATCCATTTGCATTTATGAATTTATATTGGAGAAGGAAATGGCAACCCACTCCAGTATTCTTGCCTGGAGAATCCCAGGGACAGAGGAGCCTGGTGGGCTCCGACTCTGTGCGACCCCATAGACGGCAGCCCACCAGGCTCCCTTGTCCTTGCATTGTAATCCAATTACACAAAGTAATTACTAATAGGGAAGGATTTGCTCTTGCCATTTTGTTCATGCTCTTGCCATTTCCCTCCATCTTTCTTTTTTTTTTTTTTTTTAATGTATTTATCCTTTGGCTGTGTTGTGTCTTCCTTGCTGCATGCGGGTTTTCTCTAGTTGCAGCAAGCGGGGTCTACTCTCCAATTGCGATGCACAGGCTTCTCATTGTGATGGCTTCTTTTGCTGTGGAGCACAGGCTCTAGGGCGCGGGCTTCAGTAGCTGTGGCTCCCGAGCTCTAGCCCACAGGCTCAGTAGTTGCCGTGCATGGGCTTAGTTGCTCCCCAGCATGTGGGATCTTCCCGGACTGTTGCAGGAAAAGGAAATCTCTTCCAGGGCCTGAGAATGAGCTTTTATCTAACACTCTGAAATGAATTATCCGAAGAGACACCCGAGCTGATAAAGCAAGAGAGTTTATTGGGAAGAGGCACCCAGGCGGAGAGCAGCAGGGTAAGGGAACCCAGGAGGACTGCTCTGCCATGTGGCTCTCAGTCTTGGGTTTTATGGTGATGGGATTAGTCTCTAGGTTGGGAAGATCTCCTGCAGGAGGGCATGGCAACCCACTCCAGTAGTCTTGCCTGGAGAATCCCATGGACAGAGGAGCCTGGAGGGCTATAGTCCATGGGGTTGCAAAAAGTCAGATACAACTGAAGTGACTTAACATGGCACATGCTAAGAAGAATACTGAAGTGGGTTGCTGTGCCCTCCTCCAGGGGATATTTCTGACCCAAGGATCGAACCCGTGTCCCTTACTGTATCATGACAGGTTCCTCCGTCCTCTACTATCTCCTGGGGTTTGCTCAAATCCATGTTGAGTCAGTGATGCTGTGTAACCATCTTACCATCTGCTGCCCCCTTCTCCTTTTGCCATCAATCTTTCCCAGCATCAGGGTCTTTTCCAATGAGTCAGCTCTTCTCATCAGGTGGCCAAAATACTGGAGCTTCAGCTTCAGCATCAGTCCTTTCAATGAATATTCAGGGTTTATTTATTTTAGGATTGACTGGTTTGATCTCCTTGCTGCCCAAGGGACTCTCAAGAGTCTTCTCCAGCACCACAACTTGAAAGCATCAGTTCTTCAGCACTCAGCCTTCTTTATGCATACATGACTACTGGAAAAATCATACGTTTGACTATATGGACCTTTGCTGGCAAAGTGGTAGCTCTGCTTTTTAATATGCTGCCTAGGTCTGTCATAGCTTTCCTTCCAAGGAGTTAAGTGTCTTTTAATTTCATGGCTGTAGTCACCATCTGCAGTGATTTTTGGGGCCCAAGAAAGTAAAATTTGTCACTGCTCCCACTTTTCCCTTATTTGCCATGAAGTGATGGGACCAGGTGCCATGATCTTAGTTTTTTTTTAATATTGTTTCAAGCCAGCTTTTTCACTCTCCTCTTTCATCCTCCTCAAGAGACTCTTTAGTTCCTCTTCACACTCTGCCATTAGAGTGGTATCATCTGCATATCTGAGGTTGTTGATATTTCTCCCAACAACCTTGATTCCACCTTGTGATTCATCCAGCCCAGTATTTTGCATGATGTACTCTGCATATAAGTTAAATAAGCAGAGTGACAATATATAGCCTTGTTGTACTCTTTTGAACAATTTTGAACCAGTCAATTATTGTATGTCCGGCTCTAACTGTTGCTTCTTGACCTGCATACAGCAATCTCAGCAAACAGGTAAGGTGGTCTGGTATTCCTATCTCTTAAAGAATTTTCCACAGTTTGTGGTGGATGTTTTTCTGGAGCTCCCCTACTTTCTCCATGATCCAATGAGTGTTGACAATTTGATCTCTGGTTCCTCTGCCTCTTTGAAACCCAGCTTATACATCTGGAAGTTCTTGGTTCACGTACTGCTAAAGCCTAGCTTGAAGGATTTTGATCATAACCTTGCCAGCATGTGAAATGAGCTCAATAGTATGGTAGTTTGAACATTCTTTGGCATTGCCCTTCTTTGGGATTGGAATGAAAACTGACCTTTTTCAGTTCCGTGGCCACTGCTGAGTTTTCCAACTTTGCTGGCATATTGAGCACAGAGCTTTAACAGCATCATCTTTCAGGATTTGAAATAGCTCGGCTGGAATTCCATCACATCCTCTAGTTTTGTTTGTAGTAATGCTACCTAAGGCTGACTTGACTCCACACTCCAGGATGCCGGCTCTCTCTTGTATAGTTCTTCTGTGTATTCTTGCAACCTCTTCTTAATCTTTTCTGCTCCAGTTAAGTCCTTGCCATTTCTGTCCTTTAACGTGCCCATCGTCGCATGAAATGTTCCCTTGATATCTCAGATTTTCTTGAGACTTCTAGTCTTTTCCCATTCTGTTGTTTTCCTCTATTTCTTTGCATTGTTCACCACCAGACACATTCACAACTGAGCATCATTTCTGCTTTCCCCCAGCCACTTCTTCTTTCTGGAGCTATTAGTAATTGCCCTCTGCTCTTCCCTAGCAGAATATTGGACACCTTCTGATCGGGATGGGGTGGGGGGGCGGTGGGGAGGGGCTCATCTTCTGGCACCATATCTTTTTGCTCTTTTATACTGTCCATGGGGTTCTCTAGACAAGAATACTGGAGTGGGTTCCCATTTCCTCGTTTTGGACCACATTTTGTCAGAACTCTTCAATATGACCCATCCATCTTGGATAGCCTTGTACGGCATGGCTCATAGCTTCACTGAGTTACACCAGCCCCTTCTCCAGGACAAGACTGTGTTCTATGAACGGGATTTTGTATGTAATTGAATGTCAATAAACATATTCAAAATAGATAGGAATGAATGCCCAATAAGTACTTTTTTATATCTCTTATGCAGAATTTATTTTCTGTGTGTTGTGAAAAATGTCAAGCTTCGAATATAGTTCATTGAGGAGTCACACAGCACCTAAATTTAATCATTGTTAGCGTTTGGCCATATTGCTTACTTATTTTTGTCCTTGCTGAAGTAATTTAACATAAAATAGACCTTGTTTCATTTCTACCACATTTTACAAAAACGTAGACTTGCGTTTTTTTTTGGACCAATTAAGGTGGCAAGTGAATTACATTACTTGGAAAACATAATTTGCTTTATCAGGAGACTTCATTGTCTTAATGCAAAAAAGTTTCAAGTGCAGTGATTTCAGGCAAGACCGGAAGTGAAGGAGCTAAGTTTTTGACATTTGTTCAAGAAATATTTCCTGAGTACCTGGTAAAAGCAAGATAGTGTGTATTAGGTGCTGTGAAAGAAATCCAATTGCATGAGACCTGATCCTTGCTTTCACAATTTGGAAAGTGAAATAAAATATTTATGCAGGTATCCCCCAATTTTTAAAAATAAAGTAACATCATGACACATTATCCTAACTGCTTTGTATACCTCTCTTTCAGAATAAAGACATTTTTATATGTAATTACATGTCAATTAAAAAGAAAAAGGTCATTTTCCTATATGACAGCAACAGCACTATCATACTTCCCAAAACTGACGGTAATGCCCTCATGTCATTTCACATGTGACTTCAAAGTTGCCCCCTTGTCCCCCCAAGTGTCTTTACAGTGGATTCGTTCAATCAAGCCTAGTCCAGAGCCATGGTTACATTTGTAAATCTCCTTTAATCTACAACACACGCCTATTTCCCCATGCTCTTAACTTGATAAGCAGCTAGAATTGATTGTCCCGAGACAAGAAGTTTATTTATTTTTTTTAAGTTTAATTTTATTTAGTATTGGAGTAGAGTTGATTTACAATGTTGTGTTAATTTCAGGTGTAACCTATATGTTTACTACAGAATACTGAGTAGACTTTCCTGTGCTGTTCAGTAGATCCTTGATGGTTATCTATTTGATATATTGTACTGTGTATATGTTAATCTCAAACTCCTAACTTATCCCCACCCCCCACTTTTCCCCTTTGGTAACCACAAAGGTTTTTTTGAAGTCTGTGAATCTGTTTCTGTTTTATAAATAAGTTCACTTGTGTCATTTTTTAGATTCTACATATGTGATGTCATAGGATATTTGTCCAAGACAAGAACTCTTTTTTTTTAACTTAGAAAAAAATATTTGTTTATTTGGCAGCCCTGGGTCTTAGTTGCAGCATCCAGGATCTTTAGTTGTGGGATGCAGTCTCTTAGTTACAGCACATGGGACCTAATTCCCTGACCAGGGACTGAACCCAGGCCCCTTGCATAGGGAGCATGGAGTCTTAGCCACTGGACCACCATAGAAGTCCCCCGAGACAGGTACTTTAGACAAAGTGGACCAGAGAGAAGTGATAGAGTTGGGGTGAGGGGGCGTGGCTTTGCTTTAAGTGGCCAGGGATCCTCCTTAGAGGAGGAGACACCTGGGCTGACCCAAGAGCCAGCCACACAAATTTCTAGGGGGAGGGTGTATCCCAAAGGGTGAGGCTCAGGCTCAGCACTTGAGGAGGAATGTGGAGGCCCGAGTGGGAGGGCCAGTGGGCAGGAGGAAGTGCTAGAAGTGCAGTCAGAGAAGCTGGGGAAGCCGGATCATGAGGAGCTGAACAAGCCAGCGGACAAGGCTGGCTCAGACATTCCGGTTGGATGACCTCCCATATCTATGAATCATCTGCTGGGCATGAGCTGCGTGCTGGGCGCGACACATGCCCATCCTCACGACAGCCCAGTGAATTCCTGACGGTCAGACTCGCTAGGCTCTGCGGCAGTAACAGACAGCTCCATAATGCTCTGAGACTTGAAGCATACAGGTTTATTTCTTGCTCCTGCTACGTGGTCCTCCATCTCAGGGTTGGCTGGGGGCTCTGGAATAAACGTTTGACTGTCTGACATCGACATACCAGGGACGAGCTCAGGAGGGGCCATTAGGAGCTCCCTTCTGGAAGCTTCTACTGATAACTCATGGGCCAGAACCCATAGCATGGCTGTAACCATGAGAAGGGCAGAAAGTTTACACCCAGGAGCTGGGAAGCTGAAAACATCCTCATGGCATTGTGGCCCCATTTTACAGACAAAAAACCTAGTTTAAAGATAAAAGTGCGTTGTCCAAGGCCTCACACCTGGTAATGGGAAAGGCAGAGAGAGTTGACCTGGACTTTGGCTCTGATGGCAGAGGCCACAGCAAGAGGATGTGCTGGGTGTGATGGGTGTGGCTGCTCTTCCTGGCCCTGACATGGGGCACAAGTGTGGTGTCCGTCTGCCTCAGAAGGCTGGAATCTGCCTCCAGGCAGATTCCAGACTTGCTTCCTAGCCTGAAGATTCCCCAAGTTCCCAGGGGGCCACGCAGCTGGTGGGAGGGGCTGGGACCAGGAGCCGCTGGCCTTCTCTGCCCAGGCCTCCCCTACCTGCGTTTTATCCCCTGAGAGGGGTGTTGCCCCACATCCAGACCAGGCTCTGGACCCTGGAAGCTGCGGCACCCAGGCTTCTGATTTCTTCCAGGTTTGGTCAAGCAGAGGCCCTCAGTCCTGCCCCCTTCACAGCTGTGAGCTCTGTGACCACCTCCTTATCCACCCACCCAGCTCCAGCAGCCCCTGAAGGCCTATGAAGTCCCAGCTGCTCACAGCTCTGAAACCAGCCTTCATTAACGTCCAGTGAAGCTCTCCAGAGTGGAATCCTGTTTCCTACCAGGACACTGACTGATGGGGGCGGTGGTAAGGATAATGGTCACTTCACCAGGGAGGTCTGGAGGTAAGGCACGGACCTCGCACATGACTGCTCACACAACAGCTTTCACTGAATGCTTCCTGAGGGCCAGGTACCAACCAAGGTTCTGGAAAACCCCTTCGATCATGGAACTCACGTTCCAGTGAGGGCAACAGACAACAGCCCAATAGCCATTAGACAAGGTCCGTTAGATGATGCTAGGTTTCCTGGAGGGAAATAGAACAGCGAAGGGGGATTGAGTGTGTGGGAAGGGTCACAAGTCTAATTGGGAAGTCAGGATCTGAGGGAAGGGGAGCTGGGGGAGATCTGGGGAAGATAGGTCCCTCCCAGCAGAGTGAACAGCAAGTACAAAGGCCCTGGTGCAGAAGCAATGTCCTATGTGTTCAGGAGGAGCATGGAGGCCGGATGGGGAGGCAAAGGAGTCCAGGCTGGAGCGTGAGGACCTGGGCTCCTGTTTGGAGTTACCTGGGAGTCCTTGGAGAGGAGGTGCACATTCCAACTTGGGATTTTCCAGAACTGTGAGCCTGCAGAAGTGAGAAGAGATTGCAGTGGGAACCAGCTAGAGGCTGGGGATGTGACCCAGGAGGGAGACGCTGGTGGCAGAAACCAGTGCCTCCCACCTGGAGCAGGTGCTGTGCTGGGTAGCATAGAGTCCCCAGAAATTCACGTCCACCTGGAACCTCAGAATGTGAGCTTATTTAGAGAGAAGGTTTTAGCAGATGTACTTAGTTGAGTTAAGGTCAAGTTCAGTTAGGGTGGGTTCTAAATCCAATGACTCAGGGCTTCCCTGGAGGCTCAGTGGTAGAGAACACGCCTGCCAAGGCAGGAGACACAGGTTTGATCCTTGATCCGGGAAGATCCCACATGCCTTGGAGCAACTAAGCCCTTGCACCAGGACTGCTGAGCCTGCACTCTAGAGCTATGTGCCCGTGCACCCTAGAGCCCATACTCTGCGGCAAAAGAAGCCACGGCAATGAGAAGCCTGTGCAACACAACTAGAGTGTAGCCCCTGCTCTCCACAACTAGAGAAAAGCCAGCACAGCAACAGAGACCCAGCACAGCCAAATATAAACAAATAAGTAAAATTATTGTTGTTTTTTTAAATAAATCCAATGACTCATATTCTCATAAGAGGAGAGGACACACAGACACAGGGGAGGAGGCCATGTAAAGAAGCAGGCAGAGATGGAGAGACGCAGCCACAAGACAAAGGCTGTCTGGAGCCCTGGCAGCTGGCAATAGCAGGAGCACCCCCACCCCAGGGCCTCCAGAGGGAGCACAGCCCTGCCCACACCTTGATTTTGGATTTCTGGCCTCCAAGGCTGTGTGGGTGGTCGTTTGTTACAACAGCCCCAGGAAACGAATCCTGGTGGTGGGATGTGGCAGGATTCTAGATGCGTCTTGAATATAGAGCCAACAGGGTTTCCAGATGTGGGAGAAAGTGTGGGTCAAGGGCACTGCAGGGTTCTGGCCTGTACAGCACAAAGGATGGAGCCGGCATCCTTTAGTTACTGGGACGCCTCCAGTAAATGCGACCTGGAGCTGCTAGTCTGCCCACCCTGTCCCAGGACCAGCATGGAAACAGCCAAGATGCTCCTGGGCTGGGGCTGCCTCAGCAGAGGTCCCTGCCTCTCCCTGCACCCCTCTGTGGCCCCAGCAGGATTGCTCTGATCAAAGACCCTCAGTGAGCAGAATGCACGGTCCCCTGAAGTCCCCTGACAGTCTAGGGCCACCCTAACCTCAGACAGCAGGGCCTGGAGCTAGAGGGAAGTTCTGATGGATGGCGAAAGAGCTGCCACTCCTCTCAGGATGCCTCTGGGCCTTCTCCTTTCTGATGGGGGCCCCAGGGCCTTTGCACTGGCTGGTCTGTCTGCCCAACTCACTTTGCCACCAGCTCCTGTCCACACAGGCGCTTTGACCCTGTCCTGAACAGGTCTCCTCTCCCCACAGACTTGGGGTTTCCTCACCTACAAATTGGGATAAGGGCTCATGGCAGCATTCTGTGTAATAGCTAAAGGTAGGTTAAAAAAAAAGTCAGGCTCAGATGGTAAAGAATCTGCCTGCCATTCTTTACCAGGAGACCTGGGTTCGATCCCTGGGTCAGGAAGATCCCCTGGAGAAGGGAATGCAACCCACTTCAGTATTCTTGCCTGGAGAATCCCATGGACAGAGGAGCCTAACAGGTTACAGCCCAGGGGGTCACAAAGAGCTGGACACAACTTAGCAACTAACAAACACACTTGACTGTTCGGTTAAAAAATGTGGAGTATCATTCAGTAAGAGAAAGGAATAAGGCGCCAATATATGTCACAGCAGAGATGAACCATGAAAAGAATATACTGAGTGAAAGAAGCTGGACACAAACAGAACAATAAATAAATGAAATAGAAGGAAAGAAGAACAGAAATGTCAGACATCAAAGGCCACGCGTTTTACAGTTCCATTCGCACAAAATGTTCAGAAGGGGTGAGTCCAGAGTGACAGAAAGACTAGTGCTCGCAGGGGCTGGGGCGAGGAGGGGGTGGTGCCTGTCAGTGGACGCTGGGTTTCTTTTTGGTGTGTTGAAAATGTTGTGGAATTAGATAATGATGATGGTCACAGAGATACATACTTTAAAAACCACTAAGTGTCCACTTTAAAAGCCTGAATGTTACGGTGCGGGAATTATAGCATAAAGACATTTTTAATTATGAAAAATAGAGTGCTGCCTGACCCGCCTGCCTCTGGGTGCCAGCAGTTGGAAAAGCAACCTGGATTGGAGGATGCAAGGCATCAGGGGTGCCTGACGGCGGTGTGGGGTGCCCCCCCGCTATGCACTGCCCTCAAGACATACTGGCGAGTGTGGATGCTGGTCCACAGCTGAGCTCCAGGATGCCAGTGTGTGGCCCTGGGCTAGGCCTCAGCTTTCTCACCTGTGGAATGGGCTGCTTTCTTGCCTGTAGAATGGTCCAGTGGTTAGGACTTCAAGCTGCCACAGCTAAGGGTACGGGTTCAATCCCCAGTCTGGGAACTGAGATCACATAAGCCGAACAGTGCAGACAAAGAGAAAAGAAAAGAATGGGGAAAAGAAGGTAATGGTACCCACCTGGGGGTGGAAGTGAAAAGGATGTGGGTTGGTTTCTGAGGACCACCTAGAGCCAGGCCTGGACAGGGCACCGTGCTATCCATCCCCTCACAGATCCCTCGGAGCGCCTCTCCCCAAGCCAGAGCCCCTCGAGACCTCTTTTCTGAGGTGCGATTCACCTAACACAAAATCACCCATTTTAAAATGAACAATCCAAGGACGTTTAGCACGTCCACAACGCTGTGCAGCCACCACCTCTGTCTGGTTCCAGAACATTACATCACCCTGAAATAAACCCCATCCCCATTAGCAGCCCCCCCTCCCTCCTCCTTCCTGCCCTGACAACCTGTCTCTGCGGGCTTACCTCTTCCAGGTGTTTCATATAAATGGACCACCCATGTGGGACCTTAGACTTTCCCTCATTTGAGACTGCAGGAGATAAGAAAAAAAAAATATGTCCCTACATGGTTATATGAATTGTCCTTTTCAAAAAAAATTTCTAAACAAACCTCAGATGCACTATTTGGTTGAATCTTAGTTCATAATGCAGTATTACCAGCAAACTGGACTTATTTTATTTATAATATAAAAATGCATGAATTCGCCAACCCCTGCCAGGAACTAAGGTATCAACAGTAACTTCTTTCACCCGCCTCTGTGCTCTGCACTGTCTCATCCGGCCCAGGAACCACTGATTTTGTGTTGGATGGCAGTTTTAGCACAAACAGACAATCACCCACATGTTCATCATACATACATCACAATGTCATGTTGAGTTTTAATTGTCTTCAGCTTTGTAGACAGGGTGTCATGTTCTAGGTCATCATCTAGGACTCATTTTTTCCCATTGCATATTATGAAAGTAGACAGCATCCTAGTTGTTGCAGGAAGTTGGCATCTGTTCCTTTTTTTACTACTGGGTAATATTCCACTGAATAATAATATGTTAAACGTATTATAACAAAGTTGCGAGGGAGTTCTAGTTTTTTTTTTCTTTTTATAAAGACTACTACTGGGACTTCCCTAGTGGTCCAGTAGCTAAGACTCCACGCTCCCAACATAGGGGGCCCAGGCTCAGTCCCTGGTCAAGGAACGAGACCCCTCATGCTTGAGCTTGCATGCTGCAACTAAAGATCCTCCATGCCACCACTAAAGGAAAAAGTCCCATGAGCCACAACTCAGACCTTGTGCAGCCAAATATATATTAAAAAAAAAAAAAAAGACTACTGCTGTAAACATTATAAGTTCCCCTTTGTGAGTGTGAGTGAGTTCAGGGCATGGGCCTGGACGGGGTTCCACAGGAAGAGGGAGCCATGCTCTGACAGCAGAGAGTAGAGGAGGGTCTCTGGGAATGGATGGACAGGTGGGCTCCTGGACATACCCAGCCCCTGCCCCCTCCCATTCATTTGTTCATTCATTCATCAACCAACAATAATGAACTGAAGTTCTCCTAAGTTCCTTTTAAGTTAATGACAGATTCAAGTTTCCTGTGTTAGAGCTTTGACACTAGTGGAGAGAGTTAAGCCTGTGAGCCACAACTACTGAGCCCCAGCTCTAGAGCTTGCAAGTCACAACTACTAAGCCCACATGTCACAACAAGAGAAGTCACTGCAGTGAGAAGCCTGCTGCACACCACAACCAAAGAAAACCCTTGTCCAACAACAAAGACCCAGAGTAGCCAAGATAAATTAAAAAAAGACAAAGACAGTTCCTATAAGGATAAGGTAAGAAGAAAATGATGTGGGGATGAAGGATTCTTACTTTTTTAATCTTAAGCACTTTGGAGAGGGTTAACATTAGCTTTCTATTGGAAGTAAGTGAAACAAGGATTTAAGTGTCTCTCAACCCACTTCCCTCAGCTTCTCAGGTGGCTCAAGTGGTAAGGAACTGGCTTGCAATGCAGGAGATGCAGGTTAGAGCCCTGGGTCAGGCAGATCCCCTGGAGAAGGAAATGGCAACCCACTCCAGTATTCTTGCTTAGAGAATCCCGTGGACAGAGGAACCTGGTGGACTACAGTCCATGGGGTCACAAAAGAGTTAGACACAACTGAGGACACATTCCCACTTCCTAGACCCTTGACTGTGTTCTTTGGTCCACAGCCCACTATGGTTAGAGTGCCTGGAGAGGAGGGGGCTTCTTTAGATGGAATGGCAATCAGGGAAAGCCCCTGGAGGAGGTGACTTTAGAGCTGAAACTAGCATTTGCCCCAAGATTGGGTGAGTGCAAAGGCCCTATGGCTGGGACAGGTGGAGTGGGGCTGGATGAGGGAGGTGAAGAGGGAAGAAGACAGCACTGCTCTGAGGAGTGTGGCTGAAAAGGAGGCAGCAGGACTAAGGGATCCTGGGGTGGTCCAGGCTCCAGACAGGGGTTTGGACAAGGGTGTGGCAAGGGCATGGAACTGGGGAAGGGAGATGACAGCAGGTTGTGATTGGGAGGCAGGAGGAGTGTGGGCATCATCAGAAGACACACCTAGGTGCTACTTAAAACAGGGACGACTAGAGGGAGAACAGGTTTGCCAGGCTGGGAGAGCAAGAGCTCACAGGATTCCAGAGTTGAGGCCCAGAGGCTTAGAGAAAGCCCCAAGTCCTGGTCCCTGCCCCAGGCCTGGCAGGGGCTTGGGTATGACTTTAAAATGTCCCGCAAGGCTCCTGACTGTCTGTCATCCATCAGCAGGGTGGCTACAGTCCATGTCAGGCTGAGTCACCACCTGGCAGGATACAAAGGCCTTGGGGCACTCTGCTTTGACTTCTGCAGGAACCAGTCTGGCCAGCCGACGGCCCTGAGCTAGCTTGGGTCTCACTCAGGAGCTGCTGACTTTCAGGGCTGGGAAGATGCAGGGTAAAGCTCGGGTCACTGGATGCAGCAGTCACTCACTCCTTCTCCCTCCAGCCTTCACTGACACTGACTCCTGATGTGTATCCTAGGGCCACACCACCAGCCCCCCAGGGCAGCATCAGTGGGCCCAGTGGGAAGCCCTCTTACACATCAGTAGTCACTGACCCTCCCCATCCCCGTAGCCCATGCCAGCCACCAATACTCTTTCTGTCTCCGTGGATTTGCCTGTCTGAACATTTCACATAAATGCATACAAGATGTGGCCTTTTGTGTCTGGCTTCTTTCACTTCCCAGGATGTTTTCTGGGTTCATCCATGCTATAGTGTGTCAGTGCTTCCATGTGCGGCATGCAAGAGCTTTAGTTACAGCTTGCAAACTCTCAGTTGTGGCATGTGGGATCTAGTTCCCCACCCAGGGATCAAACCCGGGCCCCCTGCATTGGCAGTGTGGAGTCATACCCACTGGACCACCAGGGAAGAGCCCCCAGTGCTTCTTTTTAAAATTAACTTTTAAAATTGAGGTATAATTCACACACAATTAAATACTTGTCTTTCAGTACCTCCCTGGTGGTCCTGAACTGTTCACCTCAGACTGGGACTTGAACCTACGTGCTGGGACTCAAACCTGGCCAAAACCCAGTTTGGGACTCTAACCCATGTGGCTAAGACTCAAACCCAGCCAAAACCCAACTCAGTCTTCCAACTGAGATCACAGACCTGGTTTCAGGACCTAATGAAGCTATGGTTCTTGATGTTTCATTGCAGAAAGAATTCAGTGAGAAACAAAGTGATAGATAATATGTGGATTTATTTAGAGAGAAACAAATTCCACAGACATCTCAGAAGGTGAGTGTGGCCTCGGAATGTGGTGTGGTTACCTTTTATGAGCTGGTAACCACATAGGCTACTGAGTGGGAGGATTATTCCAATCATTTGGGGAAAGGGGGAGATTTCCAGGAATTGGGCCACCACAGAGTTTTTGGTCTTTGATGGTCTTTTTGGCCTTGGAACTGTCATGGCACCTCTGGATGTGTCATTTAACTTGCTGATGTGTTAGAATGAGCATGTAAAGGATCTAGGTGTAGTCAGAGTTGACTTCCATCCTGATCCCATTTGACTCTAATCAGTTTATGTTGCGTCCTCGAGCTATGTCATTCTTTCTATGTCATTCTTTGTGTCCTGCCCTCTTCTCTCCTGTGTCAGTCCAGTGGTTAAGAATCTGCCTTCCAATGCAGGAGTTACGGGTTTGATCCCTGATTGAACTGAAATCCTATGTGACTCCTGGTCAGAAAAAACGAAAACATAAGAAACAGAAGCAATATTGTAACAAATTCAATAAAGACTTTAAAAATAGTCAACATCAAAAAATTTTTAAGAAATACTGACATTTCAAGCGTTTTGAGAACTGTATAAAGCCTTGTATCTACCACCATCCCAATCACTATAGAACATTTGTCACCTGCAAGGTCCCATCGGTCCTTCCTTAGTCAATCCTCCCAACCCAGACAACCAACAAGTGATCCAGTTTCTGACAGATGAATTCCACACAGGATGAGTCCCTGCAGAAGAGGTCTTCTGAGTCTGGTTCCTCCCACTCTGCATCCAGGGTGTCGAGGTTCACCCACACGATTGCATGGACCAGATGCTTTTTCTCTCTACTCCAGAGTGTGGATATACTCCTCTGTGTCTGCCTTCACTTGTTGAGCGACATTTGTTTCCACCTCTGGGCTACTCTGAATAAAGCTGTAATTAACATTTCCCATCAAGGAGTCTGTGTAAACATCTAGGAGTGGATTGCTGGGTAGTAAGTTAAGTCGAGGGCTTCCCTGGTGGCTCAACAGTAAAGAATCCAGCTGCCAGTTCAGGAGATGTGGGTTCGATCGGTGGGTAGGGAAGATCCTCTGGAGAAGGGAATGGCACCCTCCAGTATTCTTGCCTGGGAAACCCCATGGACAAGAAGCCTGGTGGGCTATAGTCCATGGGGTTGCAGAGTCAGACAGGACTGAGCAACTAAAACAGCAAGGTAAGTTTATGTTTATGTTCCCTGCCTGGGGGTCACAGGTGTACCCCTTCCCTCTAGGCTTGGAGCTGGAAGGGATTGGCTGAGAAGCCATGGTGGGTGTGGCCTTGAGGTTCACCCAGTTCAGTTCAGTTCAGACACTCAGTTGTGTCCGACTCTTTGCGACCCCATGGACTGCAGCACGCCAGATCTCCCTGCCCATCACCAACTCCCAGAGTTTACTCAAACTCATGTCCATTGAGTCCATGATGCCATCCAACCATCTCATCCTTTGTCATCCCCTTCTCCCGCCTTCAATCATTCCCAACATCAGGGGCTTTTCCAATGAGTCAGTTCTTCGCATCAGGTGGCCAAAGTATTGGAGTTTCAGCTTCAACATCAGTCCTTCTGATGAATATTCAGGACTGATTTCCTTTAGGATAGACTGGTTGGATTTCCTTGCAGTCCAAGGGACTCTCAAGAGTCTTCTCCAACACCACAGTTCAAAAGCATCAATTCTTTGGCGCTCAGCTTTCTTTATAATCTAACTCTCACATCCATACATGACCACTGGAAAAACCATAGCTTTGGCTAGACAAACCTTTGTTGGCAAAGTATTGTCTCTGCTTTTTAATATACTGTTTAGGTTGGTCACAACTTTTCTTCCAAGGAGTAAGCATCTTTTAATTTCATGGCTGCAGTCACCATCTGCAGTGATTTTGGAGCCCAAAAAAATGAAGTCTGCCACTGTTTCCCTGTTTCCCCATCTATTTGCCATGAAGTGATGGGACGGATGCCATGATCTTAGTTTTCTGAATGTTGAGCTTTAAGCCAACTTTTTCACTCTCTTCTTTCACTTTCATCAAGAGGCTCTTAAGTTCTTCTTCGTGGTATCATCTGCATATCTGAGGTTATTGATATTTCTCCTGGCAATCTTGATTCCAGCTTGTGCTTCATCCAGCCCAGCATTTCTCATGATTTACTCTGCACATAAGTTAAATGAGCAGGGTGACAATATACAGCCTTGATGTACTCTTTTTCCTGTTTGGAACCAGTCTGTTGTTCCATGTCCCAAGGGCCCCTTCAAATTCCCATCTTGCCCAATACTGAGCTTCGACCCATTACAGGCACCAGGGCAAACGCCGTTCCTCCCTGCTGATGTTTAAACAAAGTCTGAAGCCTAGGCCCTGGGAAGCTTTGCTTAACATCCCCTAGGGGAGGACAAAGATCTTTCCTGGATGAGATTACTCGTTCTCTGATTACACACTCAGCAGTGTGCTCTCTTGGCTGGAATTAGCTTGGACAGGCAGGGAGGTGGTGGCATTCTAGGGAACTCCTCTTGAGGAAGCTGGCTGTCTACATTGTTCTAATTAATCCTCTTTATTATCCTGAGTGAGATAACCCAGGCTCAGAGGACCTAGGTGGCTACCCCAGTCTCCACCCTGTGCCTGGAGGGGACCCACCCAGGCAATGTCATCCATTCAGTTGTCCAACCCACAGGTGGGGGGAGGGACCGGGGCTAGAGGAGGAGGGAGGCCTCCCACACACCATCAGCAGGTAGTGTTTCAGTGGAATTTGAGGAGCAGATTCATCTGTGGGCATCACAGACTGGGGTGATACAGACAGAAACTCCTAGGTTTTGTTTGTATCTTCTACCACTCTTTGGAAAAATGACCCAAAACTTGTCAGTAATGACTTCGCCATGCTTTTTTGTGGTCCTGTTGGAGCATCAATGAAGGATTACTTAATAATTCGAGGCCAGGGTCACCAAACTCATTTTGTAAAGGGCCAGGTGGCAAATATGGCTTTGTGAGTCACGCAGCCATCTTTGCAGCTACTTAGCTTTCCAGGTACAGCTTGGAAGCAGCCAGAGACAATAAATAAGCAAGTGGGTGTGGCTGTGTTTCAATAAACTTTATTTACCAAGGTAGGCAATTAATCTCCAGAAAGTATAAAAAAAACTACAACTCAAACAATCCAATTAGAAACTGGTCAAAGGACTTGAGTAGGCATTTCTCCAAAGAAGATAAACAAATGGCCAATAAGCACATAAGATGCTCAACATCACTAATCATTAAGGAAATGCAAATCAAAACCACAGTGACAAACCATAATCACTAGGACAGCTATTTTTAAAAAAGCAGAAAACAGTAAGTGTTGGTGAGGATGTGGAGAGATTGTGATTGCTGATGGGAATGTAAAATGGTGCAGCTTCAGTGAAAACCAGTAAGGTGGCTCTTCAAAATACTAAAAATAGAATTACTAGTAATCCCACTTCTGGGTATATAGCTGAAAGAATTGAAAACAGGATCTGGAAGAGACACATACACACTCATCATATGCGTAGCCACAGTATCCACAACCGCTAAAATGTGGAAGCAACCCAAGTGTCCATCAATGGATGAATGGATAAACAAAATGTAGCATATACATACAATGGAATATTATTCAGCCTTTAGAAAGAAGGAAATTCTGACACACACTACAACACGGATGAAATTTTTGGACATACTAAGGGAAATAAGGCAGATGTTAAAAAACTGTAGGATTCCAGTTTGATGAAGTACCTAGAACTGTCAAATCCACAGTGACAGAAAGTGGGATGGTGGGTGCCAGAGGTGTTAGTGGGTTTTTGCGGGGTGGCACATTAGTGTTTAATGGGAATAGAATTTCAGTTTGGGAAGATGAAAAAGTTCTGGAGTGGTGGTGATGGCTGCACGATGATATGAATTGTACACTTTAAAATGGTTAATTTAAGATGGCAAATTTTAAGTTATGTATATTTTAAAACTATCAAAAAATAACAAGAAAGAAAAACACAAGAGGAGGGCTGGATTTGGCCCCTTAGACCATAAGTTTGCGATCCTTGTTGCAGGGGTTCTGCACCTGTGTTTATCTTTCTGTTGACTATAGATTGAAGGCTAAGGGTCTGTGACATTATCTCCATGTTAACTTGTAGGTTTCTGTCAAACAGAAGACAAATGATTTCTCTGAATAGAAAAGATAATCAAAGGTTAAAGTTTTACCCCGGGAAAGAATAACCAGTTCTGAATGTGACTGACCCATCTTATTCTAACATTCTTCTTTTCAAATCCCTGTAAATAACCAGTTCCTCAAATCTCAGCCAGGAATCATATTTACCAACTGGTTGGTTCCCTCATTCTTGAATTAACTAAACATCTAGCCCACTTTTTCTCCCACATTCATGTAAGAGTTTTTAACTTCTTGAAAATTATGCTGGTGAAGTCACGATGACACGAGCCCTCCATCTGTTTTAAGGCACACGATCCCCTCTCCCCTCACCTGTGACAGACACTACTAATCAATCACAGAACTCTTAAGAACTCTTAAGGCTGTGGGGAGCCGCTATCAGAGCCTTTGAAATAACACCTGTTCACTATTCCTGTCACAGAAGGTGGCAGCTGTACTAGAGCCCTGTCTGGGTGGGCAGGTGGCACCTCTATGGAAGGTGGTGTGTTTTGTGTGTTGAGTAAGCAAGTAGGATGTGGTCTTCATTCTTTCAGCAAGTTTCTTTACTGATTGTTAGGCATTGAGCTGAGCACTGGAGGTCAGAGATGAACAGGATTTAATCCTTGCCTTCGGAGGTTTGGGGGGCTTCCCTGGTGGCTTAGATGGTAAAGAATCGGCCTGCAATGCAGGAGACCCGGTTTCAATCCTTGGGTCAGGAAGATTACCCTGGAGAAGGGAATGGATACCCACTCCAGTATTTTTGCCTGGAGAATTCCATGGACAGAGGAGCCTGACAGGCTATAGTCCGTGGGATTGCAAAGAGTTGGACACGACTGAGCAACTTTCACTTTTGGAGGTTTGGAGACCTAGAAGGATGAGGAGCAAGGGCTTGCAGTGGAGAGGCAGCACTTCCTTAGACCACAGGAGTCTACCTCCAAGGGTTGACATGGGCATGAGTTACTTCCTGTAAAGAGTGCTGCCTTCATATACCAAGGACAGTTGATTCTCACTGTTCAAGGTACTGGGAATGAAAACTATCACCTGCCACATCCTTCAGTAAACAAAGGGTGTTGCAGCCATCAAGCCATGACATTACAGCTGCCCAGATGGGGCACTCTGAGGCAACTTGTGCTGAAATGCACAGGACACTGGCCCCAGATTGCTGGGGTGCACATGAAAGGAATGATTTCAATGAGCTCAGACTTTGCATCTCCCATACACAGAAAAGTGCTAAATTCCTTAAGTTGAGATATCTGATTTTCCTTAATGAACAGTAATCTTTTGATGTTCCAACTACCTGGTCTTTGTTGCAATTCTCCTATGTATTCTGGCTCCCCCTTTGCTTCTTTGGAGCGGTCCCCCCTCAGAGTTATCTGAGATGCTGTCTTCTGGGCTTAAGTCCTCAGTTTTGTCCTTCAAATGAAGCATAACTCTCAAGTTTTAGGTTGTGGATTTTTTTTCAGTCAGTACCTATGCTCTATGACGCTGCCACTAACACAAGATTAACAGATTCGGAATCTGCTCCAGGAAAAATACAGAGTTAGGCTCCTGCCACCCTCCAATCACATTTTTGCCAACTGTTCAATCCATCGTGGTGTCTTTATGTGTGTTTTCATTTTTATTTGATACAGGCTGTTGATTCATTAATATCGTTTCATTTTGAACAGCGAAATCACCGAGAAAAAGCACAAAGATTCAAGGAGTGTGGCCCTAAGTAGCTCACAGACCACCTGTTTGCAGTGTGAGAGCTGCCAACACAAGGCAGTCCCCTCCCTCACTCTCACCGGGGCATTAGGGCCTCAGGAGACTCAAATGTTTTGCCCATGAAAGCATATAAGTGTGGATTTGAAGGTTATAAAAAAAAAAAGTTAATGAATAGGCAAATTTGCAAAAATGGAATCCAGATAATGAAGATGGACTCGGCACAGACCATGGTGGTCATGTTCCACAGAGGACAGCAACCTGAGCCACGGAGCAGGGCCCAAGGCCATGGGGATCAAGCATACCTAGCCTCCCCCCTTCTCCTCCCTTGAAGGCTTAGAAAACTTTTCCAGATGCATATTCCATCTCATCTGCCCCCTCCTAACTTCTACCCCAGCAGTTCACAAGTTAAGGATAAAGATCTTCCCAGGGTGGGCTGGACTCCCTCTAGCAATCTTAGCCCCTCCTGTCTGCCCTGCTCATTCTCTTCACTTTCCTGGGTTGAAATTTTACAACTCTTTGTGCAGTCATTGCTCATCTTGTTTCCCAACCCCAACCACTGAACAGCAAGGTCTTGGGCTTCCCTGGTGGCTCAGTGGTAAAGAATCCACCTGCCAATGCAGGAGACATGGGTTCCATCCTTGGTCTGGGACGATTCCACATGCCGCGGAGCAACTAAACCTATGCGCCACAACTACTGAGCCTGTATTTTAGAGCCCAGGGGCCACAACTACTGAACCCATGCACCGCAGCCACTGGAGCCTGAGCACCTAGAGCCCATGCTCTGTACCAGGAGAAGCCACTGCAATGAGAAGCCGGCACACCCACCGAAACTGCAGAATAGCCCCCGCTCGCCACAACTAGAGAAAAGCCCATGTGCAGCAATGAAGACCCAGCACAGCCAAAAATAAAATAAATACATAAAGTTATATGTTTTAAAAAAGAAAGGTCTTGAAGGAGGGGATTCACTCTTTTTGTCCTGTGGCAACTCCTGGCATTAAACAGTCATTGAATGAAGTGGGGGGACTGATGAGGAAGTAAGGGCAGGCTATGGCTGACCACGTGGCACTGCAATATCTGGTCCTTGGAAAACAAAGATGACCCATTGTCTAGTCCAGCTCTGATAGCCTCTGGCCCCAGTCTGGGGTAGAGAGCCCGCATGTCCTGAGGCTTGGAGTGGGGTTCCTCTCTGAGTGGCCTGGGAGCCTGCCCCTCAGAACTGCATACCCACAGGCTGATGCAACCATCTAGGGCTATTACTGAAGATTGGGAGTGGCAGCAAAGATTGTCGAAGATTCTGCATTTCCAAAAGCAATACTTGCAGGTGATAAGAGCAATTCATATTAGTACTCAAGGAATAAGGTGAAAAGGACTTACTCTTCCCAAAGCAACTGCTGTTAATAGTTTCTCCTGTGAGAATCCAGACTCTTGTCGGCTGTGTGACTTTTGAGCCTACTACCTAGCTTCTCTGGGCTTTCAACGTTCTCATCTATAAAGCAGGGATTTAATAGTAAGTACCTCATGGAATCACTGTGAAGAATAAATGTGTTAATATATAAAAAGACAACAGCTTGGCATATGGTAAGCAATAGTTAGCTGTTATAAATGATACAATGTACTGTATATACATACATATAGTACTAAGTACCCTATACCTGTATGTGCTCAGTCGCTTTCATGTCTGACTCTTTGCGACCCCATGGAGTATAGCCCGTCAGGCTCCTCTGGCCAAGGAGTTTTCCAGGCAAGAATATTGGAGCAGGTAGCCATTTCCTACTCCAGGGGATCTTCCAACCAAGGAATGGAACTTGCATCTCTTTCGTCTCCTGCATCGGCAGGCGGATTCTCTACCACTGTCCCACCTGGAAAGCCCTTTATATATGTACACGAATATATGTATACATTTGTTGGTATTGTATGCACATCTCCTTCTCCAGTGACTTTCTAAAATGACAGTGACCAGTTCATTGTTCAAAATCTTGCTTTCATTGAATTATATACTTTGGGGCACCTTTTTTTTTTTTTTGGCCAAGATCCATGGCATGTGGAATCTTCCCCAAGCAGAGATTAAACCCCTGTAGTGGAAGGGTAGAGTCTTAACCACTGAACCACCAGGAAAGTCCTGGAGCACTTTTTATCTGACCACCTCTGCCTTTAAGAATCTGCTGTGTATTATTCCATAGAAAAGATGCACCAGGATTGACCTAACCTTTAGGACTTCTGGGCTATTTCTTCAGTTTGGTGCAGTTTTGGGGAAAAGTTTGTAACTATTGAACACAATTTTAAATGCTTAACCTGCAATGCAGTAATTGTTTTCCGAAGAATTTATTCTATCCAGTCCCCAGCCCTGGGGTACGCAGAACACGTCCCAGGTATTAATGGCGACTATGGCAAATGTGCACCGCTTGGGTGCACAGACAAAGGACGTAGTGGAAGGCTGCTGGAGGAGAACTGGCTGGAGGACCAATCTTGGCCTATGCTCAGGCTTCTGGCTCCCATGCAATTCCCAAGGGGAAGGGCCTGTTACTGTCCCCGCCTAACCGTCCGATAGGTCCCGCCCCTAATAGGACCCGCCCACCGTGGCCCCGCCCCACAGCCGGCGCCACCACCTACTACGCGCGGCCGCCGGCCAGGCCCCGCCCCTCCCAGGCTAGACACGCACCAGTCCCCGCCCTTTCCTGGACAGACCCGCCCCAGGCTCCGCCCCACCCGGCGCTCAATGCGCTTGCGCGGGCGTCTCAGGCTCCGGGCCCCGGCGGCAGCGGCTCTTTTGTTTCCCCGCCGGAGCCCGAGTCGGATCCGAAGCTAGGGTCTGATCCCGGGTCAAGACCTGGTTGGATTCGAATCGCGTCCGCATCCCGGGCTGCCCGATGGGGTGCGCCCCCTGCCTACCGCCCCCGGTCTGTGCCGTCGCCTGAGCCCCGGCCTGCCTGGCCCGGCCCGCGCCATGGAGCCCGGCCGAGGCGGCCTGGAGGCCGTGGGCAAGTTCGAGTTCTCGCGCAAGGACCTGATTGGGCACGGCGCTTTCGCCCGTGGTCTTCAAGGGGCGCCACCGCGAGGTGAGGGGCAGGCGAGCCCGGGCAGAGCCCTGGCGAGGGCGGCCCCCCGCCCCGGGGGCCCCCACCTTCCGCTCCAGGGACCCCCCTTATCCCCACCGCCGGGCACCCCCCCCCGTCTCCACCTCCACATCCCGGAGACCCCCTAATCCCTCCGGGACCCCACATGTACATAGCCAGGCGTCCCCTCATCTCCACGCAACAGCCCCGGGACCATATCCCTCTCATACACTTCTGACCGGTCATCTCCAGGGACCTGCCAGGTGCTTGCTTACCTGGCTTGGGCAAGGCCTTCAAGGGGTTGCCAGGTTCTCGGCACTTGAGGGACACCCACGCTTGGTTTTCAGAAACACGACCTGGAGGTCGCCGTCAAGTGCATTAATAAGAAGAATCTCGCCAAGTCTCAGACTCTCCTAGGGAAGGAAATAAAGATCCTCAAGGTGAGCCGACACCAGAAGCCGGAGGGGCGAGGGTGGTGGGTGAGTCCACCTCACTCACCGGAAACTTGGCTTTCTGTCCTAGGAATTGAAACATGAAAACATCGTGGCTTTGTACGACTTTCAGGTAAGGCTTGGGGCTGTGGTCGTGGTGGGGAGGGGGTGTGCTCCCCCCAGGCTGGCCCCAGTGCAGCCTCTCAGACCCTGGTGACTCCAGCCTTGGCCCGGGTCTGAGACCCTGGAGACCCAGTTTGGGACCGAGGAACCTGAGGCAGCAAATCTGAGGGCCAAAGTGCTGACTAATGGTTTTGAAACCTGTTTACTGAGGCCACGGGACCAGCCCCTGGCTGAGGGGAAGTTCCCAGCCCAACTGTGTTTTGGTGGCCTCCTGCCTCCTGCCCTGTCCTCTCCCTCCCTCTTCAGATCTGGGCTGTGGCCTTGGGTGCTGTGGCATGACATGAGGTGACTTGGGGAGGACCCATGTCCAATGTGACAGTGAGAGCGAGTGCCTGGAAGCTGTGTCCTGGGGCTAAGAGGGCGGCCCCCTGTCTCCTCCTCCTCTGTCTCCTCTCCCACTCTTCCCTACCCGCCCCCGCTCCACACACACACATATACACACGTCTCTCCCTTCTTCCCATCCTGGCTGGGCCACACACCTGGTTGTGGGCAATGCCACTTCCTCCATGGCTGGCAATGCTGTGGCTTCCCCTGTGCGGAGGAAGTGCTTAGGGGCCGGCCAGCCTCTCCTTTCCAGGCTCCTCACCTGGGACTCTGTGCTCTCAGCCCTCGGAGTGTAAGGTGGCTCCCCAAGTCCTTAGACACCAGTCTGAGACACGCTTTATTTAGTTGCTAAGTCGTATCCGACTCTTGTGATCATGTGGACTGTAGCCCGCCAGGTTCCTATGTCCATGGGATTACCCAGGCAAGAATACTGGAGTGGGTTGCCATTACCTTCTCCACTGAGACACCCATGGGACCCAGGAAATCATGGCTTTAAAAAACAATTAATGATTTGACTTAAAAAACAGAAATGAAGAAGCAGTATAAAAGGGGTATGGAAAAAGGTGACTCACCACCCCTGTCCCAATGGGCCCCATCTCCCCCAGAGGGTCTCACTGGGGTCAAGACACATCCTCACGCACCTTTTTGGTGCCACACCATCTACTGTTCTACTATGGTATTTTTTGCTTAAGTGTGTGTCTTGGAGAAAGTCGATGTCACTCCACATTAACTGTCTCAGTCCTGAGGTGAGAAATGACAGCCCCTCTCCTCCCAGGAAAATTATCCCCCATTCCTTTTGCAAGATTCAGAGCCCAGGCTCTAAAGCTAGGTGACCTAGTTCCAGTCCTGGTTCTGCCACTTAAACTAGCTGTGTGCCCTTGGACAAGTATCTTAATTTCTCTGTGCCTCCATCTCTTTCTCTGTAAAACAGAGTCTGGAGTTGTTTTGTTGAAACTGGGGTGCTAGTAAGCACTGTGTGTCTTAGTGTTGTTAATGATTGTGGCTGTGGGTGTTATTTGCAGCTGTGGGGCGTTCGTGGCCCCATATTCCTCAGTTGACCTCACCAATCTGCCGCTGATGGAACATGGGGTTATTCTGGGATTCTGACATGTCAGCAGTGTGGTGGTGACTCTCCTTGATTCACCTTTGCCATGTGTGTGTGTCTGCAGGGTGGATTCCTAGAAGTAAAGGATGCATGTTTTAGTTGGAAACAGTTGCCAGATTGTGGTCCATTGAGGATGGACCGTGGACACAGCAGTGCTGCCTGCGAGAGGGCCTGTCTCCCCACATCCTTGCCAGGAGATCTGTTATCAGAGTTCCATCTTGGCTTCTCTGAGAGGTGGAAAATGGCATCTCGTATGGTTTTGTTGTTCGCTTTTGAGTGAGGCTCAGCATCTCTCCTTGGGCATGTGAATACTAGGAATGCCTCCTGCCCAGGGATGTATTCCTGTAGGTCTTGTGATTCCCAAGGCTGGACAGCATGGTGGTGAATGGCATGGGCCCTGTGCCATACTGCCTTTCTGGGCCCAGCTCCCCCATTTACTTAACTGTGTGACCTTGGGCAAATTACTCAGCCTCCTGGTTCCTCTCTGTTACCCAGAAAATTGGAGATTTTAACAGTACACCTGTGTCGTAGGGTGATTGTGATGACAACTTGAGTCTATATATATCAAGTGCTTAGACCTGTGCATGCTGAGTCGCTTCCAGTCATGTCCAATTCTTTGCAACCCTATGGACTGTAGGCTGCCAGGCTCCTCTGTCATGGGATTCTCCAGGCAAGAATACTGGAGTGGGTTGTCATGCCCTCCTCCAGGGGATCTTACCAACCCAGGGATCGAACCCGAGTCTCTTATGTCTCCTATACTGGCAGGCGGGTTCTTTACCACTAGTACTACCGGGGAAGCCTGTTTAGACCTGTACTTGCTACTTAGTAAGAGCTATATAAATATCGTTGATTTGTAGGAACTCTTTATATATTGAAACTGTTTATATATTAAGGAAAGCCCTTCTGTGATAGTTTACAATTATTCCCCCTCAGGTTGCCTCTTGTCTGTTGAGGTGGTTTTGTTTTATGGCCATATGGAATAGTGACTGTTGTCCGGCCAAGCTGATGTGGGTGAGTGGTAGGTAGAGGGGGGTGGGGGGTGGGGGAGGTGCTCTGTCCTGAGGCCTGCAGACTTGTAGGGAGGCACCTGGAGCCCTGGCCTTTCCTTGAGGGGTAGAGGGTTGGGCCCTCGATCTTATCCTAGCCTGCTGTGTGGTGTCCAGATGTGCTCTTTCTGGGGAGAGCAAACATCCTAGGAACCTGGGGACCAGCCCTGCCCTGCATGCCCCCTTCCTGAGGCCCGCATGCCGTCTGGCTGGTTCCCACAGCTGGATGACTCACTTTCGCCAGCCTGGCCGACAGAGCCAGCCTCTTGTGACTTTGGGCTGGTGGACACCCTGTCGGGGGCGGGGGGGTGGTCTGCCTCCCTGTGGGAACTTTGAGGACGGTGCCAGCCCTTGGCCTTGCTTTTTTGTCAGAGCCCCGACTCAGTAGTGGGTGGACTTGGCTGTCCCAGGGAGGACCGTGTCGATTCCGTATTTTCCATTCTGGAAGTGTCCCTGCTTTTCCCGAACCAGGGGCAGGCCTGGCATGCGGGAAGAAGGGGGCTGGAGAGAGGAGCCGGCCTTCCCTCCCCCCACTGCCGGGAGCCGCAGGCACACAATGGAAGCTGAAGGAGGCTCCCTAAGGAAGGAGGGTGGGCCTTCCTCCTCAGGGTGGGGCCGGGCATCCCTTCCTGTCTGGGCGCTGTCCAGGAGAGCCCAGCCTGGGGGCAGGGAGCAGCCTTGCTCCCGTGGGCTGCCGCGCTCTGGCACTGGCTCTGGCTTTTGCCACCTTGTTGGGAGCCAAGACAGCCCACTCCCCAGGAGGTAACTAGGTCAGTGCCCGCCTACCCACCTGCCCACCAGGCCCAGCCCAGGATCACCAGACAGAGTGGGCTCGGCCCAGCCCCAGAGCTCGGATCCTATTAAGCAAAGCACCTTAGCACCCTGTGGCGGGGCAGCCTCCTACGTGCCTGGGCGCCCGTGCCAGGCTGCTCAGGACACCTGGCCCTGACACCCAGGCCAACCCCGTCCCCGGGGCCTGTGGGCACACCGCTGAGAGACAGAGAGGGTTCGGGTCATTCCGCCTTTAAGGCCTTGCCCGTTCACCTCAGGCGCACAGGTCAGGGCTCACCGCCCCCTGCCTTGGGGGCCGCACATTGGGGTGGTCAGGACTCCGGTTAGGACAATTCCCCTCCCTCGCCAGTTGTGTGAGAAGCAGAATTGCAGGACCTCTCTGCCCTTAAATAGGAGGACATCACTGGGACCTGCGCAGTCCTCAGGTTGCGCTGGGGGTGACTGGAGTGATGGAGGTGGGAGCCCCGGTGCGCTCCCTGCAGGACCCGGGGGCCTGGGGGGCCAGCGCCTCAGCCGTGTTGGTATTCTTGTGTTAATGATGTAACGGACCCCCAAGGACAAGCTGGTAGTGCTCATCTGCCTACCTTCTCTTGCTCCAGCGATCACTGCAGCCCCAGGAAGCAGTCAGGTGTCGAGACTGACTCTGGACTGACCCCTAAGCAGGAGGCCTGCCCTCTGGAGCCCACTTGCTCCCCACTCCCTGGGGGAGTTTGTGAAGACCAAATTTAGCTCATGAGGAGGCAGGCCGAGGCAGAACCTTTTCAGGCTCTGGGTGGGCAGCAAGCTGCCAGGGGCTGACCAGCTGTGCCCTTGAGGCCACGCTGACCTCTTTTCCCCCAGGGGGCCCAGAGAGTCGTCTTCTTCAGGGATGGATGGGTGGTGGGGGACACCCAGCAAGGCCCCAGGTGGCAGGAGGGCCTGGGCACGCAGCCTCCTTGGAAGAGTGTTCCACTGGGGGCTCTGCAAGCCCTGTCGTTGGGGCTCTTGTCGTTGGACCTGGCCTGGGGTTGGTATGGCCTGGGGCCTTGGGCACGTTTCCTGACCTCCTCAGAGAATGGCCGAGGCTTGTGCCAGCTGGCTGGTTTAGTGCCTTACAAGCTGATGCCACTGGCGGGGAGACAGGCCCTGGCCTAAGGGGCCCTCTGATGCTAGGCTTGAATCCCACGTGGCGAGGTGGGGTGGGCGTGACTCCCCCCCCCCAGCCTTGACCCTCTATGCCCAGTAGGATCTGTGGGCTGGCACCTCAGAAGGGAGTGCGTCTGGCCTGGCATTTGAAAGCTCCCTGGCTGGAGTAGGTATGGTGGGTATGGGGGTCCCATGGATTCCTGGGTGCGAAAGACAGCATGTTGTCCCTGAGGCCACAGGAACCTCCCGGTGAGGAGGTGATCTTGAGTTGTGGGTGCACCCAGATTTGGGGGACGGCGGCTGGTGTGGAGTGCATCTCCCAGCCAGCAGGCCCCTCATCCTCAAGCAGGCATGGTAGTGGCAGCGTTCCTGCCAGGCCTGGGTGACTCCCTGGGGACAGACGCCCCATGGGCATGGATGCTGCATCCATCTCCTGTCCTTATCACTCGGTCCCTGGCTCGGTGGGTGAGTTGGGGACTTTTCTGGGGAGCAGGGGCCCTGAGTCCCCACTCTGCTGCCCCTTTGGCTGCGCAGCCCAGGCAAGGGGCCAAGTCTCTGGGCCACTCGAGACAAGGGTGCTCCCTGGTGAATGAGTTTGGAAGCCTACTCAGCACGTCCGCAGAGGTGGCTGTGGTCTGGGTGACAGCAGGTGAGGGAGCAGGTGGCCTGGGTGTCACGGGGAGTGGGTGTTCTGATCTCTGGGGTTATTTCTGGGTCCTTATCTCTGGGTCCTCTGCTGGGAGCCCCGACTCTGCTCCTGAGCCTCCATGTGCCTTCCTTTGTCGTGATTTCCCTCTTTATGTCTCCATCTCCCTGTGTGCCTTCCCCCCTAGCCTGGGCCCCCCCAACCAGTCCCCGTGTGACCTCCTAGGACTCCCTCCCGCCCCTACCCTGAGTTATCTCTGCCCACAGCTGGCCTGGGAGGGCAGGGCCTGCAGGCAGCTCCCACGCTCTCACTCCTGGGGGGATGGGCAGGGCCCCTGTGGACTTCTGTGGGCAGAGCCTGCCCCCTCTCAGAGGAGCCCCAGCTGGGCACTTTGGAGGCTTCTTGCATGCCTGCTGGGATGCAGAGGGTAACCAGCCTGGGGAGATGGGGTGGGGACGTGTGGAAATGGACTTGATCCGGGCCCCAGCCAGCTCCAAGAGGTTTCCGTGTTGACCTCATCCCTGCTCCCTGGGCTATCTCCACCCCTGTACCCACAGGCCCTCTGTTGGTAGAGCACTGGAGGCAGGAGGGTGGAGGAGTTTTCTTGTTACAGGGCTCTGACATTTACATAGGGGGTGTCACTAGTGGCTTTGTGTCCCCATTGGTGTGGGTCTGAGCCCGGAACCAACCTCCTGGGGCAGGGTGACTGAGTCGGGATCCTCTGTCCTATCGGGTGGGGATGGGGACGTGCCTGGGACCTGAGTAGGGGTGGAAGGTGGTGGCCCGCTGCTGAGGGGTCAAGTCTATCTGGGCCTCAGGTGCCCTCCCCCAAAGGCCACTGAGAAATGTCCCTCCTGCAGCCACCTCCCCTTTGGGGCTCCCCCCCTGCCTTAAGAGCTACAGGGCCTGCTCACACACTTGCCCCCTTGCATGGGGGCCGGGGGTGGGTTAGAAGTTGGAGTTCCTGGGAGTAGTGTGCTGGTGGGGAACGAGGACTTGGTGATTTTGCAGTGGGGCGGTGAGGGACTCTTCCTGGTTTCCAAGACCCTGCAACATACTGGTGCTGAAGGGGCTTGGGGACCTTGTCCTGTCTGGCAGAGCCCCCACAGTTAGGGAAAACCCCACCTGGGGAAGACTGGAGGGGATGGTCTGCAGGAGAGCAGAGAGGTCAGGTCCACACCTGCCTGGTTGACTTGGCTCCTCCAGCCTGTTTCCTCATCAGTGACCTGGGACCTCAAGGGCACCTCCCATAGGGACACTGGTGGGGGTTCCACACTGGCCCAGGCAATGGGCCCCTAAGTCTTGCAGGTGTGGACCGAGCCAAGGAAGCCGATGTCTCCTCGAGGCCATGGGTGGCCAAGAGCTGATCCGGAAGCTGGCCTGTACTCCTGGCCAGCAGTGGGCTGGCAGCACTGACCTGTAATCCTTTTGGCATCTTTGAGCCTGAAGGCAGGAATGGTTGCCTTGGCCCGAGAGACAAGGCCCTCATACCCCAGTTGTGTCATTTGTGCAGGCCTGGATCCCCCACCAAGGTGGGTCTACTTGGCCACAACTCGCCACTCAATAGGATACGAAGTCCCGTCAGGACCTTAGGGCTGGAGCTGACCCTGACCCTGTTGGAGTCGTGGGGTTTCTGGGAGCCCTCCCTGAAAGGCGAGGTTGTCACTCCAGCCCTGACATCTCTCCTGGGACCTCTGCCCCTTTCCCAGCTTTGACAGAGTGATATGATTGGCTCCTCCTCCTGTCACTCAAGCTCACTTGGCCCTCAAATGTCTTCATGTCCTGGTCACTAACCAACTGGCTGAGCCCTGGCATGACCCCTGGAGCCGCTGCCTGAGCCCAGGCAGTATGTTGAGGGCAGCTGCAGAGGCCGGACGCCCAGGTCACACTGGGGCTAAGCCAGGCTTCCCAGATGGTTGCCAGACTGGGGGACAGGGCGTGCTCCCCGCCACCTCTCACTGCCTTTTCTGTGTCCTGCAGGAAATGGCCAATTCCGTCTACCTGGTCATGGAGGTGAGTCCTGGTGGCCAGCTGTGAGGACCGGGAGGCTGGGCCCTCCTGGTTCACAGGCCCCTTGTCATTGGGGGTTAGAAGTTGTCCTCATGTCTGGGCTTATCAAGCCAGCAGCCCAGCGGCCCCAGCAGGGGCTGAAGGGGTGGTGAGCGTCCCTGTTGACCTCCTTGAGAGTTGCAAGGCACATCTGCCCCAAGTGCCAGGGGAGCAGGTGTCCTGGGGTTGGGTGATGAGGAGACCTGGGCTTGGCTGCAGGTTCTACCCTGGCAGCTGACCAAGACATACGGCTGGTCTTTTGCAGTACTGTAACGGCGGGGATCTGGCCGACTACCTGCACAGTGAGTGGACACCGTGGCTGGATGGGCTGCGCGCTCATGTTCACCCTGACCCAGTGTGAGAGGTGGCCTGGTGTGAATGAGCTTTTTTAGGCCTAATGGTGGTGGCACCTGCTGGGAAGGATGGAAGGGTGATTGGAGCCCCGTTAGGGTTACATGCTATGTCAAAACCACGAAGGATGATGGCTTTGCAGGGCAGACTTGGTCTGGAAGGGTCACTCTTGAGCTGGGCTCCATTCAGTCTGCTGGGATGTGGTGCCCTGTGGGGTGTCCCTATGGCCACTGATTGGCGGCTCTGCAGGAGACAGGCCTGTCCTGAGCGCTCTGGACTCCAGAGATCCCTGGCTACCCACAGGGGGCGGGCCTCCCCAGGGTCCTGGCAAAAGTAGGGAACTACTCTCTCACCTGTTGGATCAGCCCTTCACTGGTTGAAGCTGGACCTGGGGCTTGTCAAGAAGCTGCTGGCCATGGTGTTTACCCTGAGCAGTAGGTGGAGGAAGCTGCTGAGAAGTGGTCCTAACCTGCGAAGGGGCAGGTTGTGCTGGGCAACACCATGGAGCTGGCAGCTGGGGAGGGGACACCGGAGCAGCTCAGGGTCAGGTGGTGTGAAGGATGGGTTCAGAGAACGCAGGGGAGCAGTAGGAGGCCCCTTGCTCTGGGTGCCCGGGTGAGCTGCGCCGACCTGAACCCCGTCTCCCCGCAGCCATGCGGACATTAAGTGAGGACACCATCCGGCTCTTCCTGCAGCAGATTGCGGGAGCCATGCGGCTTCTGCACAGCAAGGGCATCATCCACCGGGACCTGAAGCCCCAGAACATTCTGCTCTCGAATCCTGGGGGGCGCCGCGCCAACCCCAACAACATCCGGGTCAAGATTGGTGAGGCGGGGTGGCTGGGGCCCAGGGTCCAGGGGCCTCAGCCACCCTCCTCACACATCTCTCCTTGCCTGCAGCCGACTTCGGCTTCGCCCGGTACCTGCAGAGCAACATGATGGCAGCCACGCTTTGTGGCTCCCCCATGTACATGGTAGGTGGATACCCCCAGCCCCTGCTGCCTCGTCCTGTCAAAGGGGACCTCCATCCACATGGGAGCGGGGTTCCCTCCCATGTCCAGAGCTGAGCCCCATCCTGTGGTCTCACCTTGGGTGGCAACCGACATGGATATACCATTTATTCCCCACCATGTCTATGGCGTTTGACACTTGGCTAGTGTCTGTTCTGCCTGGGTGGCACCTGGCTGGTGTCTGTTCTGATTGGCTGACGCCTGGCTGGAGGCAGACTTTGGTCAGCACAGTTCAGTGTCCATGCTCGCCACACAGACTTGTACACCCCGCAGGCCCCAGAGGTCATCATGTCCCAGCACTATGACGGGAAGGCAGACCTGTGGAGCATCGGCACCATCGTGTACCAGTGCCTGACAGGGAAGGCGCCGTTCCAGGTGAGGGGCCCACGGCAGAGGGCTCCGGTGCTCGTCTCTGCAGCCTGCCATAGTCGTGGGTCATTACAGTCCTGCAGCCTCCCCTCCACTTGCATGACGTGGTCACCCAGCTTCCCACGGTGCAGTCACTTCAGGGCCCTATCCTGCTTAGAGCCTAGGCCTGAGTCTCCACTGGCTCTGGAGCACTCCTGTGTGTATCCTTGTGTATGTCTGAACCAAGTATCATGGCCTCCCTCCCACCCATTCCAGTGCCGGAGTGAGCCAGGACATTGATACCAGGACCCCAAGCTCTGGGGTGTGCCCTGCATTTGGAAGGCAGTGGCCTGTCCTGCACTGGACCCCAGAGGGCCCATGCGTCTGAGCCTACCCCACAGATACACGCATCCTGCAGTGACCTCATGGCCTGACCTGGCAGCTCTCCTTTGCCACCAGCTTGCCCCAGAGCCTCTTGTGCCTGCCCAGTGACCTAGGCCAGCCTCTACCCCCTGCTCCCTCCACCCCTCCCTGCCTACTGTTTTCCCCCTGTGAGCAAGCACAGGGCTGTCCCTGGCTGGCATGTCGGCCTTGGGAACGTTATACCCTCGTGCCTGGAACAGTTCCTGGCACATAGCAGGGCTCAGTGAATGATTAATAAACACGCATGTGCCAGCCACGTGTTATCAAGGGAGGCAGGGCCCACTTGGGGAGCGAACTTACTCTAGGGCCTCCTTCTGGAGCTGGTGCATGGGCTACTTTTCAATTTTAAGGAGCAAACAACCAGTTACAGCAGTTACCCAGAAGTCATCCACAGCAGGTAGGTGGAAGGCCCAGCAACCTTCTCTGGTTCCCTCCAGCCTCTGCCTTTGTGCGGTCCCCGCTATTCCACAGCCTGAGTAGGGAGAGGGGGAGCCCCTTCCTTGGAAGCACGTGAGGGCCCTCAGTGTTCAGACAGACAGGCTGGCAGTGCTGGACCACGGACTTCTGGTGGTCAGAGGTGCAGAGTGGGCAGTGGCCAAGTGGAGCAGGTGCTCACTCCTCACCCCCTGTCCCTGCCTTCCAGGCCAGCAGTCCCCAGGACCTCCGCCTCTTCTATGAGAAGAACAAGACGCTAGTCCCCACGTGAGTGCCCCTCCCCTGGTGGCAGACCCCTGCCCGCTCCCTCTCTGCCCCGACCAGGCTGCCCTGTCAACGCTATGCTCTGTGCCCCCAGCATCCCCCGGGAGACCTCGGCCCCACTGAAACAGCTGCTCCTGGCTCTGCTTCAGCGCAACCACAAAGACCGCATGGACTTCGGTGAGTGCCGGCCCCCCGGCCCCCCGGCCCCCCTACTCCTGACAGGCCTGGGGGACAGGGGCCCTTCTAGCTCTTGGCCCTGCACCCCTCGTCCTGTACCCCCAGCTTCCAGGGCCCCGGTGGCCACAGTGAGTGGGTTTCCCCATTCCCACAGTTCCTTTCCCAGCTGCACAGATAGAAAAACCCCCACTTGTGCAACAGACAGCATTGCTGGGAACTGTCGGAAGGGTGGGTGGAGCTGGGCCTGGGCCACACTGGGGGTGCCAGATGTGTTCAAGAGCAGCCAGCTGGGGCTTTCTCTCCCCCCGCGCCTGGCGTGAGGCAGCCAGGACAGGGGCCAGAGCCTGCTGCAGCTCAGGCCCACAGGAAGGGATGGTTGGGGCCCAGCCTTCACCCTGGGAGCCCTGGTGTCGGACCCTCCTGAGCCCCGGCCCATCCATTCTCCTGCAGATGAGTTTTTCCATCACCCCTTTCTTGATGCCAGTGCCGCTGTGAAGAAGTGTGAGTCCCCTGAGGGTCCTAGGACACCCGTGCCTCCTTTCTCCCCATGGGCTTCCAGCCCCACCCCAGGAGGTTGAGGGGTACCAGCTCCCCAGCCCTGCTCCAGCCTGTAGTTCCCAGGGTCCCCCGAGGCCGTGGGGTGGGCTTGAGCTTGGCTAACTTGGTGCAGCGGGATTGGGGAGGTGGGGGCAGGGGCCTTGCACAGGTCCTCTCCCTGGCTTCCTCTGGGGGTGGGGTGGGGCCCCGGCCAGCTTTTGTCGTGGGCGGGGTGGGAGTGTGCAGGGCCTGGGAGCACCCCGTGCTTACGTGCACTGCCCCACCCCCTCCACCAGCCCCGCCCGTGCCCGTGCCCTCATACCCGAGCTCGGGGTCTGGCAGCAGCTCCAGCAGCAGCTCCACCTCACACCTGGCCTCCCCACCGGTGAGTCATGCGCGGGGTCCAGGCTGCGGGCTCCTCTCCCCTCGGCTTTGGGGTGTGTAGACGGCTGCAGGAACCCTGTCAGGGCTTCTGTCCTATTCCAGCCCCCACATTTATTTCTGCAGCATTGTCTGGTCAGATGGCACCAGACTTACGTGTTCTGCTTGTGGACATGGAGGAGTTAGAAGTGGGTGAAGTCTCCTTTCAGGGCACCCCACCCCCGGCCCCCGTTTCCCAGAGGCTGACCTGATGGCTGTCAGCAGGTTCAGGGCTGCGTCAGCTCTGAACCTTTTTGTGCATGGGTGGACACGGACAGGGCCCCCAGGCAGGATTGTGTGCAGGGGTCCCTGTGTCCTCGGACTTGATCTCTGCAGCCCATGTTCCCTGCATAGGGGTGGGGTGAGGTCTGCCGAGGTTGTGCGCGGGGTTGGAGGCATTTGGACTTGAACCTCCATCTGTCCATCCGTCCATCCTGCCAGGCAGGGACCAGGGCTAGACTGGTGGCGGAGAGAACACCTCTCTGACGCCCCGTCTGCTGAGCGTGGCTCAGGGCCGGCGCACAGGCAGCCTTGCTCCCTGTACACATCCCTAGTTCGCCAGGCTGTACGACCCTTCACAGAACAGAGGGAGAAGTGGAAGGTCGCCCGAAAGGGGTCTCCCTGGAGCCTGTGGGAGTGAAGTGCTTCCTCACCCTGGGGAGCGGGTGGCTCCGTGAGATGACCTTGTGGGGAAGTCACAGGCAAGGCGTGACCCAGTGGGAAGATCATGCAGAGCCCTGGCCTCGTCCCCAGCAGCCCCGCCTCCCCCAGGCCCTGGGCCTGAGTCTCAGTGGGCTCCCCTCTGACCCCCCAGTCCCTGGGGGAGATGCAGCAGGAGCTTCAGAAGACCCTGACCTCCCCAGCCGAGGCCGCTGGCTTCCTGCAGGGCTCCCGGGACTCAGGCGGCAGCAGCAAGGACTCATCCTGCGACACCGACGACTTTGTCATGGTCCCGGCCCAGTTTCCAGGTAAGGGACCCTCCACGGGGTAGGCAGGGGCCTCATTGCAGACATGTCTGACACACCCCTATGAAGGGACTTCAGGAAGCTCCCACCCCAGATGAGCTTGGTCATTGAGTCAAAGCTGAGTCCTGCCTTTGGCCATGCACAGGCCCCGCACCCCAGTGTGTCCATAGCTTCCAGAGCACCTGCCCATCTGTATCTGAGTTGTAGCCTTTGCCCTGCAACCATTCCAAAGCCCTGTCCTGGGGTCCTCAGTTCCTCTCCTGACTCTAGATGCTGGTGCATCTCTCGCTGGCCCTGGCCACCAAGACTGCTGAGATGGGGCTGGGTGGGAGCCAGCCCTGGTGTCCAGTGGGCCACCCTGAGCCTGTCAGCTTGGCTCTGATGCAGAGGAGAGGCCTGGTACCCAGCCGAAGGCATCGCAAGGAGGGCAGCAGGAGGGAGGGTGGGAACTTGAGGATCCAGGAGGAGGGGTCAGACCCAGATTGGGAGGTGTGGACACTCGGCCTGAGGTTGGCTGAAGGCTAGTGGGTAGGGGAGGTACCAGAGTCTCCTTTAGAGCCCTGAGTCCAAACAGGCAAAGGGAGATGGCAGTGTGAGTGCCAGAACAGGGGTGGGAGAGTGCTGGGCCCCGCACAGCCCCCACCACCCCAGGAGGAGGTGCCTGGGTCCAGCCTGACCCATCTCCTGTCCACAGGTGACCTGGTGGCTGAGGCAGCAGGTGCCAAGCCACCACCAGACAGCCTGATGTGCAGTGGGTAAGCATCCCCCAGCCCTGTGCCCCTTCCCCCCTGTTCTGGGGGGAGGGCAGTGCCTGCTCTTAGGTTATCTTTCAACCCTCCGGGCCAGAGTTTGGGCAGGGCCAGGTCTGCTGTGCCCAGTGCAGGATGGAGTCCCGAGGGTGATGCCAGAGTCTGTGTGCACATTTGTCCTGAGTGTGGGGACTGCCTGTTGCTCTGTCCACAGGAGCTCGCTGGCGGCGTCCACAGGCCTAGACAGCCGTGGCCGGACCCCGTCTCCTTCCCCACCCTGCGGCAGCTCCCTTAGCCCCTCAGGGTAAGTGGGGCAGGGGCCACCTGGGCTTCCCTTGGCGTCACAGCACACCAGCACTGAGCCGGGGCATGCAGGAAGCAGTCATGTCTGGAGGCTGGGCAGGCTGCCAGGCCCCTCATGGGTGGTCCAGCGGAAGGGAGGGTTTGTGGTGGGAAGGATACAAGGTGGGGGCTGGGGCCCACGGGGGCTGTAGGAACTGCCAGAGACCAGTGTCGTCAGCCCCGCTTCCTGAGCTTGTAGGGCCAAGGGGGAAGGGATGCCCAGAGCCCACAGGTGCAGCCCACTCACTGTACTGTGTCCTCTTCCTACTGGCTGGTCCCAACCAGAAGCCACCTGAGTACAGGTTTGCGGGGAGGGAGTGCCCAGACAGTCCCTGGTACCCACTGGAAGCAGTACTGGCCGTGTGCAGAGACAGGGAAGCAGGTGGCTGGAGTGGCCTCTGCCCTGGGATGTTGGGCCTGGGGTTCAGCCCAGTGCCCCGCCTGCAGTGACCCCGATCTCTCTCTGCCCACCACAGCCGGACCGGCACGTTCTCCAGCAGCAGGTGTGGGGCCTCTGTCCCCATCCCAGTCCCCACGCAGGTGCAGAACTACCAGCGCATTGAGCAGAACCTGCAGTCACCCACCCAGTACCAGACAGCGCGGTGAGTGCAGGGGCCCTTCACTGGCCAGGCTCGTCTGTGGTAAGAACCCCACTTGGGTGGTGCAGGGCCATCTCTGAAGCACAGTTGTGCAGGCTGCACACTGCGTAACTGTCAGTGCCACCACTTGCTTCGTGGACATTCTGGCACTCTTAACTGTATGGTGACTGCTTGTGTTTATAAAACTGATGGTGATTTGTGTTAAGTTCCAAAAGAGAGTGGGAAGGGGTACGTTTTTTACTTAATTCCCAGAAGCCCCTCCGAGTTGGCAGTCACCCTGGCAGGGACTGGGGATCCCCAGCTGGTTTTGGCTCCTGGCGAGGCCCATTATTTGAATGGAGGGGGACAGACACATGGCATGCTCGTGGCCCTTGCCAAGCATGGCTGGGGACCTCACACCTTGTACCTGCTTGTCCCCAGGTCCTCTGCCATCCGCAGGTCAGGCAGCACCAGTCCACTGGGCTTTGCACGGGCGAGCCCATCACCCCCGTCCCACGCTGAGCACGCCGCCCTGGCCAGGAAGCTATCCCTGGGCGGGGGCCGGCCCTACACACCATCTCCCCAGGGTGAGCCTGTATACTGCTGGGAGACCCAGCCTCTGAGCTGGGACTGGGTGTCTCCACCCTGGGGCAGGGGAGGTTCTCACTCCCCATCCCATGTTGACCCTGGCAATTTCTCTTTCCCCCAAGTCGGAACCATCCCTGAGCGGCCAGGCTGGAGCGGGGCACCCTCCCCTCAAGCATCTGAGATGCGAGGTGGCAGGTCCCCTCGTCCAGGTGGGTGCAGCCCGAGCCTGATTGATGGGTTTGAGGGTGGAGCTGGGGAGGGGCAGAGGAGCTGGGCTGACCTCCTCAGGCTCGCCTATCACTGCTTAGAACAGTGGTTGTCTTCCTGTCTATAACCATCATGTTTTTTTAAGATTTTAACTATACTTTTATTTCTTTATTTTTGGCTATGCTGGGTCTTATGGTGCTGTGTGGGCTTTTCTCTAGTTGTGGTGAGCAGGTGTGCAGACTTCTCATTGTGGTGGCTTTTGTTGCAGAGCACAGGCTCTTCAGTAGTTGCAGCGTACAGGCTCAGTAATTGCAATTCCTAGGCTCTAGAGCACAGGCTGATTAATTGTGGTGCACAGGCTTAGTTGCTCCACGGCATGTGGAATCGTCCCGGATCGGAACCCATGTCTCCTGCTTTGGCAGGCAGATTCTTTACCATCGAGCCACCAGGGAAGCCCTCATAATCATCATTTCTTATGAGTTGAAGAGAGAAAGAAAATTCCATAAGACTTTTTAACAAGCTCCAGCCTTCAGGTTATGGAGGCTGACTACGGGGTTCAAATTTAGCCCTCCCTCCTGTCATGCTGTGTGACCTTGGGCAGGTGTCTCAGTGTCTCTGTGCCTGTTTCCTAAGGTACACCGTAGAGCATGGGTGCAGTGTGGCTTGGTTGACTGGGAGGGTAAAGGCAATCCTGAGCAGACTGGGGGCCTCCATACACTATTGGTTTGTGGTGTGGGCGGGTCCAGGCGTCCACGGACGGCTGTGACTGGGCCCATCCCGTCCCCTCCCAGGCTCCTCCGCGCCTGAGCATTCTCCCCACACCACCGGGCTGGGCTGCCGCCTGCACAGCGCCCCCAACCTGTCCGACCTGCATGTCGTCCGTCCCAAGCTGCCCAAGCCTCCCACGGACCCACTGGGGGTGGCGTTCGGCCACCCACAGGCCAGCCCCCCCCAACACTCCCACGGACTTCAATCCTGCCGGCCCCTGCGCAGCTCACCCAAGCTGCCCGACTTCCTGCAGCGGAACCCCCTGCCCCCTATCCTGGGCTCCCCCACCAAGGTAACAGGGCCCCAGACCTCCAGGGGGTGGGTGGGAGTGACACTGTACTCCTCCCACGTGTCTGGGCCACTGGGCTTTCTCCCTGGTGGGATTCCCGCAGGACATGAGGGTTCCCAGAAGCCGGAGGTGGGGCCTGCATGCTCCAGCACACCCAGGCCTGCCCTCTGCACCCAGATCTTTTGCACTGGCTGGTGGCTGACTCCATAAATCTCCCCATTTACACGCGGAGTCCCGCGATGGAGACTGGCCCCCAAAGGCAAAACATCCCTTGGCCCTTGATGGGAAGTCTCCTGACCCTGGTCCAGCGTCCAGAGCACCAGAGAACCTAAGCTGCTGCCATGGGCAGATGATTTAGTTCATTCCTTGCTTTAGTTTTTCTGTCTGTGAAACAGGGCTAGGACCTACAGCCACCTGATGGTGTCTGTGAGGGCATAGGTACACACATGTGTGCCCGGTGTGGTACACGTCTGCATGTGTGCCTTTGCTCCAGCATGGGACGGAGTCGGCCACACACAGGTCTCACTTCTTTGCTGTGAAGACCTGGGTCAGTGAGGGTTGGGCCTTTGTGGAGGCATGGGGCCTTGCAGATTCAGGCCAGCACTGCTGACGCTGTCAGGATGTTAGTGTCACCATGCAGGTCGTTCTCAGCACCTTCCCTGTTCCTCCTAGACTGTTCCCGCGTTCGAGTTCACCAAGACCCCCAGCTCCCAGAACCTGCTGACCCTCCTGGCCCGGCAAGGTGTGGTCATGACGCCGCCACGGAACCGGACGCTGCCCGACCTCTCCGAGGCGGGGCCCTTCCAGGGGCAGCAGCTGGGCCCTGGCCTGCGGCCCACTGAGGACGCCAAGGGCCCCTTCGGAAGGTGAGTGTTGAGGATTCCCCCAACACTGCCTGGGGAGTTGAGTCCCGGCCTACCTGCTGTTTGCCTGCACCTCACTCCCTCCACCACCCCTTCTGAGCCTCAGTTTGCACATCTGTTCAATGGGTGACAGTAACTGCCTGGGATGGGCAGGGCTGGGCACCCTGACCAAGCTGTGAGGTCCCCAGGCCCTGCCTTTGGGGTGTGGGGGGCCAGCTCTGGGAAGTGGGTAGACTGGTACCCCCTGGGGTGGCTCACGGCACCTCTCCACCACCCTTCACCCTGCAGGTCCCTCAGCACCGGCCGCCTCACAGATCTGCTCCTTAAGGCTGCATTTGGGACGCAGGCTCCCGACTCAGGCAGCACGGACAGCCTGCAGGAGAAGCCCATGGAGATTGGTGCGCTGGAGGGGGCCCATGGGGAGCTCTTTGGGAAGTAAGGGGGCCTGGGAAGTGGCGGGAGGAACCTGAGCTCCTCTTCTCACTCCCCCAGCGCCCTCTGCTGGCGTCGGAGGGAACCTGCACCCAGGAGCTCGCGCTGGGGGCGCCAGCAGCCCTTCCCCCGTAGTGTTCACAGTGGGCTCGCCCCCCAGCGGGACCACGCCACCCCAGGGCCCCCGCACCACCATGTTCTCAGGTGAGGACCGTCTGGTGGCCTTGAAGCTGCAGAGAGTCAGTGGCCCACGCCATCCTTCAGGAAGTGGGAGGGGCGGTGGCTGATGGCATAGTGGAGCATGGGTGATACCCTGGGCACCGGGGCACCACCCTCATGCTGAGGCCCTGGTAGGGTCCTCCCGGTAGGGTCAGGGGTCCGGGGCTCAGAGCTTCCTCTGGGTGGGCACAGGTCATGCAGACAGGCCTCTGCAGCCCCCACCTCTGAACTCAAGGGTCCCACCTACAGTGGACGGAGGCCCGGGAGTGGTGAGGCCTCCATTGTGGGCTCTGCTCCCTGGAGGGAGAGGAGCCGGGTGGTGGGGACCAGACTTTGTGTCTCAGAGTGGCAGAAGATTGATGGGGAAGGGGCAGCCATGGTGGGGGCCCCTGCTCACCAGCCCTCTTCCCACAGTGGGCTCCTCCAGCTCCCTCAGCTCAGCTGGCTCCTCCTCCGCCCGCCACCTGGCGCCTGGGGCCTACAGTGAGGCCACCCTCGAGGTCCCCGCCCCTGGCCACTGCTGCAGCTTTGCCGACCCTGTCGCCGCCAACCTGGAGGGGGCTGTGACCTTCGAGGCCCCCGACCTCCCTGAGGAGACCCTGATGGAGGTGAGGGCTGGGGCTGGGGTGAGGCCTGGCATGATCTCTGGGCAGGGCTGGTCACGAAGCTGTCAAGGTCCGTTGCTCAGCCTCCTCGTCTCTCCAGCAAGAGCACACGGAGATCCTGCACAGCCTGCGCTTCACGCTCGTCTTTGTCCAGCACGTCCTGGAGATTGCGGCCCTGAAGGGCAGCGCCAGCGAGGCGGCCGGGGGGCCCGAGGACCAGCTGCAGGAGAGCGTGGTGGCCGACCAGATCAGCCTGCTGAGCCGCGAGTGGGGGTGGGTGTGCCCAGCGGGTGTCCAGCAGGGAGGCCGCCTGGGGTGTGGGCCCCTCAGCCCCCTGACACATCTGTGCCGCCCTCCAGCTTCGCAGAGCAGCTGGTGCTCTACCTGAAGGTGGCCGAGCTCCTGTCCTCGGGCCTGCAGACCGCCATCGACCAGATCCGGGCCGGCAAGCTCTGCCTGTCGTCCACCGTGAAGCAAGGTGAGTGCAGAAGGCTCGGGCTCCCAGCAGGGTCAGGGCAGGAGGCTGTGAGCTCATGGGGAAGAAAAGGAGGATGAGGTGATGCGGGAGGCCTTTCTAAGGTTACCTGGCGCAGGCCCCACCCAGGAGAGAACACCCTGGGAGAACAGCCAGGGGGATCGTAGAAGGCCAGGTGCAAAGGCCCTGAAGCAGGGCCCTGTGTGTCTGGGGGTGGGAAGGCACTGTGTGCGTTGCTGGGGCAGAATGCATAGGAGGTAGGGTCAGAAAGCTGCCCCGGGGATGGAGTGAGGGGCTTTTTGCCTGTTGGTCCCCACTCCTGGCGTCAGCCTGAGCTGCGAGGTCCCCTCCTGCAGTGGTGCGGAAACTGAACGAGTTGTACAAGACCAGCGTGGTGTCCTGCCAAAGCCTGAGCCTGCGGCTGCAGCGCTTCTTCCTGGACAAGCAGCGGCTCCTGGACCGCATCCAGAGCGTTACTGCTGAGAAGCTCATCTTTAGCCATGCAGTACAGACGGTACAACCTGTGGGACCCCACGTGGGGAGGAGCTGGGAGAGCGGTCCAAGGAGTGGGCAGGGCTGGTCGATGGCCACAGCTCTGCCAGACTGCAGAGGGCGTTGCTCCACCATGCTGTCTACTCTGCCAACCAGTGATACACAGGCCACTCCAGCCCCAGCGGGGAGCCCAGAGCTCACCTGAGCTTAAGCCCCACAGTGTGGCTCCATAGTCCAAGTGTATCTCTGGCCACACCCCTCTCTGAAACTCAGTTTCCTTACCAGGAAAACAGGGGACCTGGTTTTCAAGCCTCTTCACAGGCAAGTTGGTTTCTTCTGCAGTAGAAGAAACCTGTACAGGTAGTCCAGCTTGGAAGACACAGCGTGAAGACAGCTAGGGGCATGGAGGGGCCCTGCTCAGTGGTCTGCCTCTATTGCTTTCCAAAAAGAGTGGCTTCTAAGGCAATCTGTTTTTTGAAAAAAAAGTCACTTGTAGTAAAAGCAACGTTTGAATAACATTTGGGAAAAGTCTGCCTTCTCATCCCCAAACTCCAGGGGTGACCATTGCTAAGTTATGCCATCGTTGGCCAGCACTAATAGTGATTGGGACCGGGTCCGAGGGAGCCCTCTCCCAGGAGGCAGTGCTGACCTGGGGGCAGAGCTAGCCACCCTCGGGATCTGACCTGCAACCCCGACTGCCCGAGGTGAGCGAGCATCTGTTTAGGCCTCACATGACTTGGGCAGTGCCCACACCACCCTGCCCCGTCACTTATGCCCTCCAGCCTGCAGGCAGTCAGCCCTGGGTCCTCCTTCCCTGTTGGGGGGCAGCCAGACCCAGCCTCCACCCTCGCCCGGCAGGTGCAGTCGGCCGCCCTGGACGAGATGTTCCACCGCCGGGAGGACTGTGTCCAGCGCTACCACAAGGCCCTGCTGCTCATGGAGGGACTGCAGCAGATTCTCACGGACCAGGCGGATGTGGAGAACATTGCCAAGTGTCAGTGCCCCTGGGCCCGGGGGAGCGGGAGGGGGAAGCCGGGCACCTGCTCACTGGGTACCCTCTCTCCCTCCGTCGCTGCAGGCAAGCTGTGCATCGAGCGGAGACTCTCAGCCCTGCTGACTGGCATCTGTGCCTGACCTCTTGGAGGCCTGGCCTGTGGTGCTGAAAGGACTGGACCTTCTCTGCAGATCCGTGGGACGGGAAGCAGTGTGCTGGCCGGGCTGAAGAGACAAGCCTGTGGCCTTGACACTGCTCGCTGGTGCTGGGGAAAGGACCTCGGCTCCCCACCCAGCGGCCAGAGCCAGGCCTCAAGCCACGTCTCCATCTCCAGGGCTCCTCGGCCATGGACTTCAGGGCGGTGGAGGGTCCCACCCAGTACCTCAGCACAGGCCAGTCCCCTGGCCTGGCTGACGGGCAGAACTCCTAGCCCAGCCAGTGATCTGAACTTCTCTCTTGGCTGCCTCGATGGCAGGTGGGGATGCATGAGCATCCCCCGACCCTACCCAGACCCCAGGGCCGTCATGCTGAAGACAAAGGCCCTGAGACCATGATGCCCACTCAAGCCAAAGCCGCCAGGCCTGCCCAGCGGATCCACCCAGGAAAAGGTGTATCCTCCTGGCTCCCTCCTCTGCCCTTCCCCAAGACCACCACCCAGCTTTGTGAATCACCCAGCACTTTATGCAGGCGGACTGGACCCGGGGCTGCCACTCGGTCCTGGCTGTTGCACTATGAGGCGCGTGTGTACACCCGTATTCACATGTACGTGTATAAACAGCCCCGCGAGCACATATGCTGTGCCCGCCACCTGGGACCCTCTTCGGGAGACAGCCGTCTTATTTAAATGTTCTTTTAGGGACGGACAGTACGAAGCACCGAGCTTCCAAAACCCAGCACAGACGTTGCAGTCTTTCACATTTTTCTCCTAAAACGTGTCTTATTTTCTGCAGCTCTTACTTTTACTTCTTCTTTTTTTTTTTTTAAAGAAAACTCATACGAGTTGACGTTTTGTTTTAAAAGGGTGGGAACAGGGCAGGGACAGCCTTGGCAGTGATGCTGAGACCTGGGGGGCTGATGTTGCTGGGCGCGTGTGGTCTGCACTTAGCTGTCTGCTCTACCTTTACCCTTGCTTCCTGCCTAAAGATGGTGGACAGGTGATGACCGTGTTTGTGCAAAAAGCCTCCCAGTCCAGCTTTCACAGTAGGTTTTGACATCAAGTCACACCCCCCCCAACACCCAGGTCCTGGCCACATTTGGGGGGTTGGCGGAAAAGCCCTCTTCCAGGCCCTAGGGGGCCCTTCCCTGATCTGCCCAGCCCTGCCCAACTCCTCTCAAACCTGTTCACGAGGATGCAGAGGGGGCCCCAGTCTATCACCCACAGCTTTGAGGTCTCACCCCAGGCCCAGGCAAAGACCCTCATGTGTTTCTCTCTCAGTGATACTTGAAATCTTGCCTCTGTGCTTGGACCTAAAAGCAGCAAGCAGCCCTGGGACCCGTTTCTGTCTCATCACCAGTGACTTGAGTTTTTCCTCCAACACAGAATGTGTTCGTATTTATTGCTTTATGATCAGCTGGAATCAGGGCCACTGGGAGGCCAGCGTCATGAGAGTAGCCACTCGCAGTTCTGTTCGCTGCCAGCCTCCCAGGGCACAGGGTGTGTGCTGCCAGCCCGTCCTGTTCTCCATGACACAGCTTTCTCGATCTACCTTAAAAAACGTTTCGTGTGACCCCCCCACGCCCCCCCCCCCACATTTATGTTAAATTGTGTAATATCAATTTAAGGAAATAAATGTCTGGATTTGTTGAGCTGCTGTTACTGATGGTTTGTCACTGTCTTGTTCTGTTACCTCCTTTCTCAGTCCCCCCATCCCCATGTCCTTTAGCATCACCTGGAGTTTGGGGATCAGGCTCAAGGCAAAGCTGAAGAGCTCAGTCTTCTGGGGGTTCACCGGCCACCAGGCCGTAACAGCAGCCACAGCATTTCCATCCCCACCCTCAGTGCAGGAGGGTCCCCCGCTCCACATCGGTGTGGGTATGAGAGGCTGTGGTTTTGATTTGTACTACCCTGATGGTTAGTGACTCCAAGTGTCTTCACGGGTTTGTCAGCAATTTCTAGACCTTTCCTATTTTAAGTTCCTTACCCATCCTTGAATTGGATGGTTTCTCTATTGTTGAGTGGTTTGCATTTTTTAGACTACATATTGTTTCAATAGGGTAAAAATAACTCTAAGTTACCAAAGAGGCTAACCACAATGTGAGATAAAGTTCGTGGAAAGGTAGCGTTAAGAGGAAGTGGAAGGTGGGGCCCCAAAAGGCTGGGTCCCAGCAGGGCTGCTCCAGTCTGGCTTCCTGGAGTGCGTGCTCCCTTCTCTGTAGACAGGAAGGGTCATGCTGGCGGAGAGGCAGCCCCTTCCATTCTGTGGGGCTCCCCCATATGTTAGAACACCAAGAGGATTAAGATAACCATGGCATTTTGTTGTCACGTTAATAGACTTCATTTCCTACAGCAGTTTTAGGTTCACAGAAACATTGTGCAGGAAGTACAGAGAGCTTGCACATACTACTCTCTCTCCCCCCCTGCCCCCTTCACTGCCCCATTAATAACCTGCATCAGTGGAATTCATCTGTTACCACTGTTGAACCGACATCGACACATCATCACCCAGAGTCCACGGTTTATGTTGTGATTCGCTCTTGGTGCACATGCTGTGGGTTTGGACACATGTTCGGTGATGTACCATTTCAGTATCATTTCACTGCCCAGAAAAATCCTCTGTGCACTGTGTTCATTCCACCGATGTCAATCCCTGTCCCTTTACTGTCTCCATAATTTTGCCTCTTCCAAAATGCTGGAATCATACAGAGTGTAGTTTATTCAGAGTGGCTTCTTCATGTCTTCATGGCTTGCTGGCTCATTTCTTTTCAGTGCTGAATGATACTCCCATCTGGATGTGCCAAGTTTATTTATCTGTTCACCTACCAAAGGATGCCCTCTGGCTTCTCAGTGTCAGTATTTATGGGTGAAGCTGCTATAAACATCCCTGTGCAGGAGCCTGACGGTAAGGAGGGCCCAGGAGAACTGGCTGGGCCTGGGGGTGCAGCAAGCATACAGGAGGGGCTGGCTCCCTGCTTACTTTCTGTAGACCTTGCATTGCACGTTCCTGGCATGCCCACAGAGACCCTCAGCCAGGAGGCCCAACTCAGGGACCTGTCCCACTTCAAACTGCCCCCTGGGCACCCATCTCAACCTCACAGGCTTCAGTGTGCACTCCATAGGTCAGAGATGGTGAGATCAGAGCTGCTGGCCTCCGGATGAGAGAGCAGGCATGCTTGGCACTGCCATGGCTGGTTTGCAGGAAGCCGCCTCAGTGGTCTTTTCCTTTCATTTTGTCTCACCTGATGCAGGACCTGAGAGCAGGGCCCCAGGCTTCTATGGTCCTAGCCTGTTGACTCAGGCCCCCCGCCCCCAGGCACAACTCGGGGTCTTGGACTTGCCCCTGAGACTACCCTCACCCTGCCCCAGTTTCCATTCCAGCACAGTGAGCTTCTTGGTTCACTATGGCAGGGAGAGGCTGACTGATCTCCAGGACACAACCCAAAGTCCCCATCATTGAGTTTCAACAGCTCTCCTCAGCAGCTCTAGTTCCTCTGCCGTTTCAGCCATCACAGTTGTCCAGGTCATGCGCTCACACGAACAGCTCAGCCTGGGCCCTGTGTCCATCTGCAAGTGCCAGAGAGGGGCCCACGCCTCCGGAGCTGCAGAGGCTGAGAGTGGGAAAGAATCGGCCCCTCACAATGGGTCTCTGTCTATGGTGGGGGGGGGGGGGCGGCGCTCTGTATGAAGGTGCCCTGCTGCTTCTCAAGGCCGCTCAGCCACTTGAGTTCCTCAGACCATGCGTGACCTTGACCTTTACTCATTCCTGGAACCCTGGTGCCGCTCTTTCCTCCCTTCCCCCAGAAGGATAAGCTGTCCTGGGGCCGTGGGGTAGGGGTTGTTTAGCACAGGTCAGCTGTCCCCTCCCACCTGCCTGAGCTCTTGTCCAACCAGGTCTGATCTGTGTGTGCAGAGGAGGAGGCTGAGTAGAGTTTGGTCCACGAAAGAATCCTTGTCAGCAGTCACGGATCTACTTTCTTTCCTTGTGGATTTGCTTGTTCTGGACGTTTCATATAGAGTTGACCCATGAACAATGCGGTGGTTAGGGTCACAGACCCCTCAAGCAGTTTGAAAATCCACATATAACTCGACAGTTGGCTCTCCGTATCCGTGGTTACACATCCGTGGATTCAACCACTGGCAGACTGAGTCGTACTGCAGTTCAGATTTAGTGACACAAACCCTGTATAAGTGGAGCTGCATACTAAACCCTGCGTTGTTAAAGGATCAACCACACGTGGAGCCACGCACGATGAGGCCTTTTGCACATGGAGGCCCCCATGCCCATGGGGACCAAGCAGGAGCAGGATAAGAAGGCCTGGAGTGGCTTCTCCCGCTGAATGTGTTCTCGGGTACCCCCGACTGTAGCATGCATCAGTACTTCTGAGTCATTCTTCACTCGGCATTTACTACTTGATTACACACTCTCTGACTTTTGGTTTATTATGACCTGTCCCCTCAGGAATGGAAGCTTCCTGTGGACAAGAGTTCTGCTCCTCATCTATTCCCAGCCTCTGGAGGCACCGGGAACCTAGCAGGTGCTCAGTAAATAGCTGCTGACCAAGTGACTGACTCAGGGAGGTCTGAGTCCCATGCCTCCAGCAGCACTTCCTTCCACCTCCTGTGGGTTCTGTTGCTCATTCCACTCAGCCATAGTCTTCCAAATCCCACGCATGGATGAGTTTCCCAACTGTCTTCCACCAGTTCCCAGATGCCAGCGGCCTGCCTGCTGAGAGGTCCAGCAGTGCTCTCTACTTCCGCCTTCGCCCACGTGGTCAGGTTCGGGCTCAGTCCGCAGCTTCGTGAGTGGGGCCGGGTCAGGGCGCGCCCCACTGGTTCTGGCGTGGGAGGCCGGGATCTCCCCGACTCCCGGAGGAGAGCCGGCTGGGCGGGGCGAGAGGACGAAGGGGGAGCAGGAGGGACTAGGGAGGTCAGAGGTCAGCCTGGGGGTCAGGGACGTCTGAGGTTATCCGCGGGCGGGGCTGGAGCGGGAGAGGGTCCCAGAAAGGTTAGAGTTCAGAAGGGGCGAGACTGGAGCGTGGCGAGGGGGCCGGGGATTTCGGGAGGGGCGGGCTGGTGTGTAGGGGCCCCGGGGAGGTCAGGGATCTAAAGGGCCTGGGAGGGTGCGTCCCGGGGGAGATCAGGGGTCGGGCGCGTGCCCCCTCATCCCTGCACTCCCGGCACTGCATGGGGCTCCCCGGCCTGCGGGCGGCGGCCTGGGCCCTGAGGAGAGCCTGCGGACCGTGGACCCCGCACCTGGGACCGCGCCTCCTCTGGTAATGACGGGGCACTTGTCTATGACCCTGGGGTAGCGCTCTGACCCCCACTGAGCCCGACTGCATGCCCAGCGAGCGCCAAGCCCTAATCGCGTTAAGTGCTGTCACTGCTCCATTTCTCGGACAGTGAAAGGAAGCCAAGTTAGTGGTTGGGCAAGATTTACAGTTAGCGCCCAGCTGGGGTTTGGACGCCGCGGTGGTCAGCCCAGGGTGTTCACCGGCCCATGCTGCCATCGTCACTCTTTCACTGTGTTTCCTTCTGTGTTGCTCACCGCCAGGCACCCTACCCCCCACCGTGTCTTTTCAGTTTGCACCCAATGGCCGGGAACGGGGAGGCCCCCATGCCCGTGGGAACCAAACAGGAGCAGGACAGGAAGGCCCGGAGTGGCTGGCAGGGTCCCACCAGGATCTGGGAGGAAACAGAGCAGCAAGCGAAGAAGCTCAAGAGCAGTGAGGATGGGGAGCAGCAGAGGAAGCTGCCCAAGCGGAAGATCGTGCTGCTCATGGCTTATTCTGGGAAGGGCTACCACGGCATGCAGGTGAGGGCGCCCCGTGGGGCCTGGGCAGCTCTGACCTCTCAAGGCCACCATGTGCTTGGGGCAGGGACCTCAGAGTAACAGTTGCCCTGTGAGCCATCTCAGGAAATGGCAGAAAGCGAGGTCTCATTCTTCACCTATTCTATTGGGTGGTTCCCATCAAGTAAGATTCGAATGGAAGCAGCTTTGAGACTTGTGTCATCTGTACATTGCTTGGATGCTTGTGGGGGGTGTTCACAAGCTTCCTAAGGTGATTAAGGTCCTAGGCCTGCTGATGACCAAGCCTTGTGGCCTCGGGCAAGTGACTGGAGCTCTCCGTGCCTTGCTTCCTCCTCTTTAAGATCACAGTACTGGCATGAAGAGTCATTATTAGGCTGACTGATGCTGCTCGCTAGGATTGGGACAGCGCCAGGGATGCACAGAAGAGGCTGCTGTTTCTCTTTGTCAGAGTCGTGAAGGTGACGGTTTGCAGGTACATGGGCACATGAGAATTCCCTGCCCAGCCCCACCATGCAATCCTTTCCTGAAAGGCAGAAGGGTCTGGGTGCCCCGACAGATGCACGTGGGTTTTCTTCTTGTTCCTTGTGGTCAGCTCTGTGGCTCTTACACTTTGGTTTCTTGTTCTATAAACTTCTTTAAGCTTGACTCCCAGAGAGTAATTCACTGCTGTATAAAGTATCTAACTGAAGCAGAAGTTTAAGAAAACGATGCCCAACCTTACCAAGGGCTGTGATAGCCTTTACTGTGAATAACAGTAGTAATGAGCTACTTCATTTCCTGTTTCATTATTTGCTTTAAAGTATAAGGTTGCACCCATGAACCCAATTCGATGACCACTGGTAGATTGTGATAGTGGGTGAAAAGAGTGCTTCGGTCCCACTTAGTGGAACAGGCTAAACCACCTCTGCTGCTCTTTGTGGTTATTTAAATGCTTTTTTGAGGGTGACTTTGATCACATGTGTTGTTGCCTTATCACCGACTTGAGAATTTTGCGCATGTCTCATTATGTTCAGTTTGCCTCAGTTTCCTTATTAGGGGAATGAATGAAGGGTAGAGAGTGACAGTAGCTCACATGGTGACAGGACACGTCGGGGTATGTGGAAGGGTTGTTATCCCTGTTTCCCAATATCCATGCCGATTGCTGGAGGAGCATTTACAGCTTCTTGCTGAGTGGCTTACGGTGCCGTGGGAACTGTAAGGTGGGCTTTGGGAAGAACCTTCCCACTGTGATGAGCCTTGGTGAAGTGCTTGTAGGCCTGTGTCCCTTCCTTGTCAAAGGTTTTCTTTGAGAATGTCAGGGCGGTGATCTCACCAATGTCACGGGATCCTGCAGGACTGGACTGGGGTTACACCGCATCCCTCACCAACAGCACATTCCCATCCGCACCCACTAGATGCTGGTAGTACCCTGGGGTGGCTTCCTTCTTTAGCAGGGGGGCTGCCTCCCTGTAGTGATGCAGGAGGGCGTGCTCAGGACCTGAGGGGGTGTACCCTGGGGTGCTGGGGGAGGGGATTCCCTAGGGTGATGAGAGAGAGGAGTCCTTCTTTGGCTGGGTGCTGCAGACAGATGGATCTTCAGCAGGAGGGTGCTGGTCTCACATCTGACTTGTTATTCAGTCGTATCTGACTCTTTGTGACCCCTTGGACTGCAGCACGCCAGGCTCCCCTGTCCTTCACTATCTCCCGGAGTTTGCTCACGTCCACTGAGTCGGGGATGCCATCCAACCATCTCATCCTCTGTCACTTCCTTCTCCTCCTGCCCTCGATCTTTCCCAGCATCAGGGTCTTTTCCAGTGAGCCGGCTCTTCACATCAGGTGTGTTGGAGCTTCAGTTTCCAAAGAATATTCAGGACTGATTTCCTTTAGGTTGACTGGTTTGATCTTCTTGATGTTCAAGGGACATTCAAGAGTCTTCTCCACCCAGCCCTGGTGGGGTTGCCTCCTCCCCACCACAGCAGTATTGCACACGCCCTGGACCCCAGAGGGCAGCCCTGGACCCACGAGCCCAGCAGGTGTGTGGGGTATGGACTGGGGTCTCCTGGGGTCCTACCACTTGTCCCCCCTGCTCAGCTCCAGAAGAGAGAGCTGTGGCTGGTGAGGAGCTGGGTCCCCAGGCACTGACCCTGCAACTTGAGGACTTCTGGCGACAGTAGCAGCTGCAGGGGTGATGTCTGAGCCAGCACACCGCTGCCATCAACTGCACACTGGCCTGGTAGTGTTGCTGACAGGCTCATGACATTACAGAGAAACTCTGTTAGAGTTGACTTTGCCTTGATAATTACTGTGAACACTTTGTTCATTTTTTTTTCTTTTTTATTCACAAACTAAACCCATCAGGAAATTATAAAGTTAAAAAAAAAGTCTCCTCCAGCATCACAGTTCGAAAGCATCAGTTCTTCGGAGCTTAGCCTTCTTTATGGTCCAACTCTCATATCCATACATGACTACTGGAAAAGCCATAGCTTTGACTAGACAGACCTTTGTTGGCAAAGAGATATCTCTGCTTTTTAATACACTGTCTAGGTTTGTCTTAGCTTTTCTTCCAAGGAGCAAGAGTCTTTTAATATCTGACTAGGAAGGGGGAAATGTTGTCTCAGATGAGGCCAATGTTTGCTGCCCAGGGTTGGAAATTTCTAGGACTGTGGGGACCCATAGGTGGCTTTCCTACTTCTCATAGGTTGGGGGATGAGCTGCAGGGTCTCTCCATGCCCATAGGTGTGGTCCCCACCTGCCAGATGCGGGCACACCACACATGCCCCTCCCTGGACCAGCCCTGGCCCGGGGCCCCTTACTGTGGGTCGTGACTGAGTGAAAAACAATTTTTCTTTTCTTTTTCTCAGAGGAATGTTGGGTCCTCGAAATTCAAGACCATCGAAGATGACCTGGTGTCCGCCCTGGTCCGCTCGGGCTGTATTCCTGAGAATCACGGGGAGGACATGCGGAAGATGTCTTTCCAGCGCTGCGCCCGGACAGACAAGGTAGGTGCTGTCCCCACGTTCCCAGCAGGTTGCAAGCAGCACTGAAGCCGCCCGTCTGTGGTTTGTGTTTGTCCTTGTCACACTTTCCCTCTTAGTGTCTCTATCTCTCAAGATTCTCTTGGTTACAAATGACAGATGCACAAATTAAGCGAGTCTAAGTGGAAAGAAATTTGTTGCCTTGTGCAACTGAGAAGCTGGGGCATTTCCGGCCCAGGTGTAGCCGGACCTAGGTACTTGGGGCCACAGGGCCTGATGTCCTCTTTGTCTATGCTTTCTCTTTGGCTGCTCCTGTGGGTGGCACAGTGGCCATGACATCTGCCTTAGATCCATCCATCTCAGGCTCATGATACAAGCAGGATCATGTGGCCGCAGAGGTGTAACATTCATCCATGCATTCATCCTGAGCACAGAGCTCGATCCATTGTGTAACCAGTGCCCCATCCCTGAAGGATTCATGCTGTTGCAACTCAGATGGTGACCTCTTCCTTGCTCTGCCCTGGAGTTCTGTCATCTAACTTGCATTTTCTTTTTTTCCTAAGTCCTGGAGAATCACATGAGAAGGTGGGACTTTATCTCCTATCTGCAGGTGTCATAGATTTGTTCCCTAGCTTTATGTTTTATTGAGCTTCGAAGTTCACTTGTAATGTTTTATGAGTGGCACAGCATTCACTCCCTTGGTATACAGAGCACTGTTCTCGTCTCTGATTATTCCCTTCAGATGCATTTCTAGAAGCAGAATTCCTCCGTGGAAAGACGCAGCATGTGCGTGGTCCTTCTGCTGAAGAGACCAGCGTGCCGAGCGTCGTGCTCCAAGTGCAAGGCCCAGCTGGCCCTCCCACGTCTGCTTCCTTTGCAGGGCGTGTCTGCGGCCGGCCAGGTCGTGTCCCTGAAGGTGTGGCTGATTGATGACATTTTAGAAAAGATCAACAGCCACCTTCCATCTCACATTCGGATTCTGGGTAAGCCACGTGTCACTGGGGCTACGCATCAGGTAGTGGCCGGTCCCAACAGGGACACGCAATTCCTTCTCTCGCTGAGTTTCTCTATTGTGGAGATAAGACAACAGAGCAGTTCCTTAGTGGTTGGTCGCAGTGGCTGTACGTCAGTTATAGAAAAGGATTCAGGACACGCGTCTCCTTCAGGAAGGGACACAGCCAGACAGATAGACTCAGGCCATCGGTGCAGCACTTTGGCACTACATGTGCCTTGTTTTAACCAAATGCTTGGGTATGAAAATCTGGATTTGATCAAATTAAAACAGGGGCAATTATTCCCTTTTGTAATAGGCCTGATAATGGGATTTCTAGGTCCTTTTTTTTTTAATCCAGTCTGACTCTCTGTCTTTTAGGTGGCGTATGTGTGCCATTGGTGTTAATAATTACTGTAATGTGTGCTGGGATGGCTGGGCATAGATCTTCTTGCCTCTTGTTTCTCTCTGTCCTATCTGTTACTTTGTTCCCCTCCTCTGTTTCTCCCTCCTTTTGAATTAATTGATGTTTCTTAGAATTGCTTTTTAATTATCACTTTGGGCTTCCCTGGTGGCTCAGCTGGTAAAGAATCTGCCTGCAATGTGGGAGACCTGAGTTTGATACCTGGATTGGGAATATCCCCTGGAGAAAGGAGCGGTTTGGTTAGTTAATGCTATGACTCACTATAGTTTTTTTTTGTTTGTTTTTTTTTAAGTAATTGCTTTGGGGGTTAAATTTAAAGCAAGGGTTGGCAAACTTTTTCTGCAGAGGGCCAGAGGGCCACAAAAGTCGTGTCTTGACTCTTGCGATCACATGGACTGTAGCCCGCCAGGCTCATCTGTCCATGGTATTTCCTAGGTAAGAATACTGGAGTGGGTTACCATTTCCTTCTCCAGGGGATCTTCCTGATCCAAGGATCAAACCTCCGTCTCCTGCATTGGCAGGTGGATTCTTTACCATTGAGCTGCCAGGGAAGCCTGAATTTACTTTTAGTATAGCATAGTTTTGTTTTTATTGCACAGTGGTCTTTTTCTCCCTGGTAGGGTAATCCCTCTTGAAAACCTCCTCCTGGAGCCAGTCCTCTTAAAGTCCCATTTGATGCTTCTTAAGAGTCATTTTCCCAGGGAATATTCTAATGTTCGCCATGGGTTATTTCCCAGTTTTTGCTAAAACGATACCAAACCCTATGTACAATCGCAGCTGTTTACAATGCTTCTATAACATGACACAACACAACCATTAACAGCCCAGCTGTATGGTCGACTGCCAGCCTCCCCCAGCCTCTTGGTGATTATGTTCCACACAGTGGTAATTACATGCTAAAGCATACTTGTGATGCTCAGTGTCGACCAAGATGAATTCTTAAAACAAGACAAAAAACAAAAATAATGTTACCCCAAATCAAACATAACAGCAGAAAGAGATGGTGGAGAGCACAGGGAAGGTGCAGCCTTGAACTGGCAGTGGCGACTGGAGGGGTGGGGGCAGCTTGGAGGCACTGGGTGCTGTGGGGGGCTGTCGGGGGGGGGCATCCGAATCACCCCTTGACATATGAAGCCAAAATTGGCCTTTAAGTCAGGCTCCATATGAGGCTGACTCCTTGCAACTTGGTTGTGCCTTCAGCGTGAGGACAGCCATGCAGCAGGGAGCATCCAGGCCATGGGAGACTTCCTGGTCCCCAGCTCCCAGAAACCATCCCTACCAACAGTTCTCGCCGCCCTTGCAGAAATTTTCGATCCAAATATAGACATAATCTCTATATATGTATTCCTGTCACAAAGAGAATTCCCCTTCCTGTAGTTCTCCATTTTGCTTTTCTTTCTTTTTTATTTATAATTTCTTTTTTTTTTTTGTCGCTCTGGGTCTTCATTGCTGCAAGGGCTTTCTCTAGTTGTGGCAAGTGGGGACTGTACTCGTTAACTGAAGTGCACAGGCTTCTCATTGCCATGGCTTCCATTGTTGAGAGCACAGGCGCTAGGTGCGCAGACTCAGTAATTGTGGTGCATGGGCTTAGGTGCCCCAAAACATGTGGGACCTTTTCAGACCAGGGATCGAACCTGTGTCCCCTACATTGGCAGACGGATTTTTATCCACTGTACCACCAGGAAAGCCCCATTTTGCTTTTCTTTTTTACTTAACAGTTAAATATTTTTGGAGCTCCTGCCGGTGCAGTGATCCCTTAGCCATGCGGCCCCTGGTCCAGGTGACGTGCCACCTGCTCTGCGGGCCTGCCTACCATTTCATCCCGCAGATGTCCAGGAGCCGCTGATTGCTTTCCTTTTGCTGGGCTTTTTAAGCTTCTTTTGCTGTTGATCACACTGCTGCCCCTGCAGGTTGGCTTCTGACCCGTGGCTTCTGAATCATGGGTCACCGGCTGGTGCTTTGGTCTCCAGCGATGGGTCCTCCTGTGCCAGGGCCCCTGGGATCTGAAAGGCGAGAGCAGGATGTTCAGCACCTTGGCCGACCCTGGGTTCTGACAGATGGTTAAGAGTTAGCTGTACTGGTTGGTTTGCTTCTGAGACGGAGTGTCTGGTGGTCTGAGGGTTTAGCACATGGAACTGGGTCCCCCTCGGGCTCATCTGGGTTCGGGAGGCAAGGTGCCAGTGCTCAGAGCTAGTCATGGTGTCATCAGTCCTTGTCGCTTCCTCTGCCCCCAGGACTGAAGAGGGTCACGGGCGGCTTCAACTCCAAGAACAAGTGTGATGCCAGGACCTACTTCTACATGCTGCCCACGTTCGCCTTTGCCCACAAGGACCATGACTCGCAGGACGAGACGTACCGGCTAAGCGCAGAGACGCTGGGGTGTGTGAACCGGCTCCTGGCCTGCTACAAGGGCACCCACAACTTCCACAACTTCACCTCCCAGAAGGGGCCCCACGAGCCCAGTGCCCGGCGCTACATCCTCGACATGTTCTGTGAGGAGCCCTTCGTGCGTGAGGGCATGGAGTTTGCTGTGATCAAGGTCAAGGGCCAGAGCTTCATGACGCACCAGATCAGGAAGATGGTGGGGCTGGTGGTGGCCATCGTCAAGGGCTATGCGCCCGAGAGTGTGCTGGAGCGCTGCTGGGGGGAGGCCAAGGTGGACGTGCCCAAGGCGCCAGGGCTCGGCCTAGTCCTAGAGCGGGTGCACTTCGAGAAGTACAACCAGCGCTTCGGCCACGATGGGCTGCACGAGCCACTGGACTGGGCGCGGGAGGAGGCAGAGGTCATGGCCTTCAAGGAGCAGCACATCTACCCCACGATCATCAGCACCGAGCGCCAGGAGAGGTCCATGGCCCAGTGGCTGAGCACTCTGCCCATGCACGACTTCAGCGCCACTGCCCACGCTGCCGCTGGCCTGGGCACCAAGGTGGGGCTGGGGGCTGGGGACCATGGGGGCTGGTGCCGGCCTTCCCAGGAGCTCAGCCAGGCGCTTGTCCACCCCTGTCATTGATTGCACCCATTCTATAGATGAGCAAGCGGAGGTGCCAAGAGCTGCGTGACCTCTCCAGGGTCACAGCAGTGGCAGGAGCAAGCGCCAGGGCAGAGTTCCTGGTGGCTGGCTCACCTGCTCTATACTTGGTGACCCCGGGTGAGGGACACACTTAGCGGCCCGTCTTCCCAAGTGTGAGATGGAGGAGACACTAGGACGTCCTTCTCTGGCTCACATACTTGGTTGGTACGCAGGTGTCTGACTCCAGAACAGTGACACTGAAGGGGTTCTGACACTGAACTCCAGTGTCCTGGGCCCAGGACACTGAGCAGCCCGGCGGCGTTCTCGCCCAGGGCCGTGTTCCTGTCCAGGCCCACGGCACTGCCCTCCATCTGCGGGGGAATGCAGGCTGGTGCAGACCCTGCATTTTGGCCCAGCTCCCAATCAGGCTGCTCTGTTCAGCGAGCAAGAGAGCCAGGCTTGCTGTCAGTACCTCCCAGGGCCCTGGCTCCAAGTGTGACTCATCTGTTCTGTAACTACTAACCTAATGTTAGAGGGAGAACATCCATGATTCGAGGTGCTGGAGCTAAAAGTTAACACTTTAGTTCTCAATTCTTTACCTTGCAATGAGGGAGGTCCCCAAAGCCCATGTTCTCTCGTGGTGGCCCAGCAGGCAGTCAGAGAGTGAGATTCCCACCTGGAGCTCTGGGAGATTTCTTCCCATGTTCTGCTGCTGCTACTGCTAAGTCGCTTCAGTCATGCCCGACTCTCTGCGACCCCACAGACGGCGGCTCACCAGGCTCCCCCGTCTCTGGGATTCTCCAGGCAAGGACACTATAGTGGGTTGCTATTTCCTTCTCCAATGCATGAAAGTGAAAACTGAAAGTGAAGTCGCTCAGTCTTGTCCGACTCTTAGCGACCCCATGTACTGCAGCCTACCAGGCTTCTCCGTCCATGGGATTTTTCAGGCAGGAGTACTGGAGTGGGTTGCCATTGCCTTCTCCTCCCATGTTCTAGATATCCAAAAAGACACTGTCCTTCCTCCACAGCTGGGCTTGTAAACTCGGGTTCATCTAGTAAGGGAAGTAAGCAGGGTGGGCCAGGTGTAAAGAAAGCAAGCGCGCAGGTCGGATGGTAAGTAGCATGCACTGTCAGGAGGCGATAGGGCTTGGTGGAGACTGTGGCCAACAGGAGAGCCCTTGCTCCACCTGAAGGGGTGAGGTGCAGTCAGTTCAGCCAGTGGAGGTGGGCCCAAGTGTTGTCAGAGCTTACTTTTTTTTCCAGAGAAACTGGCATTCTGGGATTTTATGTGAAATATTCTACCCTTTATTTATGTACTTTGGGTTGCGCTTCTACCCTTTGATGGTTGATGGTTATCAATTTTCCCAAGCACCATGAGGCCAAGTCGAGCACATGTACACATATGACCTGGGGCCAGGCTTTCCCCCTGCTTGATTCTGTGAATAGAGGCCCCTGGCCATTTGCCATCTGTACATACTGCTGAGGGACTTGTACTTGTCCAGCTTTGCAGTGGCCCAGTTTTATGTTCCCAGGGTTCCGCAGTAGTGGCCTCTGGGCATTTGAAGGAGCCCAGTGAAGACCTCCCTTCTTGTTCCCAGCCCCTGGCTTTCCCAGTCTTAAGACAGGTTCTTGAACCAGTTAAGAGAGACATGGAGCCCGGGTGAGCCCTGCCTCAGGCCGGTCAGGGCAGCCCGACCTCCACCCACGGAGGAAGTGCCTGCCCCTGAACAGCATGGTTTCTCACTGCTGTCTCTTGTATGCTGTTGCCTTGCAGGCCCCCAGCTCCCTGGAAGGCAGTGATGGGGCTGGGGACAGTGACTGAGGCCCCGGGAGCGTCTTGGAAGTGGCCCACGACACGTGCCGGGACCTGCCAGCCTGCTGTTGGCTGTGTGCCTTCGCCAGACGGGAGAGCCCCCGCGTGCCCTCTTCACCTCAGGGTCTTGAGAACTGCGTCATTCTGGAGTTTTCCTCACAGGGAGAACCTGCTGCAAATCTATTTTCAGCTCAACACGTTGACTACACACACCTGAGCATGTAAAGACTTATTTTTTTAAAGAAGCGATTTTCTTATTAAATAAGTACAAACTTGGCTTAGTCACTTATGTTCATTTTTGAGCTGCGGCTTTGGGCATGTGGAATTCTTAGTTCCCCAACCAGGGATTGAACCCAGGCTCCCTGCAGAGGCCTAAGCACTGAACCACCAGGGAATTCCCACTTAAGATACTTCTTTGACTTTTTTCTCAGTCTTTTCTGTGGGTCTTTCTTGGAGAGAGACAGTATGCACTGTGTTAGCGACAGACCTGGCTCCGCTTCCACCCCAGGCTGCGAGAAGAGTGGGTTGGTCATTGTGCATGTGCGGGCAGGCAAGCGGGTGGAGGCTGAAGTGGGCGGGACGCTCTTGGCAGGATCGGCTGTTAGGTTCTCAGGATGGGGCTCGGTGGCCAGGAGAGCCGCACAGACAAGAAGAGAACAGGGCGACTGTTGGGCCATGCAGAGCAGTCCCCAGTGCCAGAGAACTGTTGATTCTGTGTGTCCACCTGGCCCCCTACAGCACATAGCTTTCATCTGGATCCATCCATCCCTGGCATGTTCCACACTCAGGGAAGGAGCATGAGACCCAGGTGGGAGGACTGATGACAGAAGGAAGGGGCACATTGTTGAACCTCTCCCTTAGGAGCTCTCCTGCCATCAACTTCATCCCCTCATTGGCTAGAAGTGTGTCATGTGGTCTTCTGTAGCTGCAGGGGAGGCAGGGAATGCTTTTTAAGTGGTGCCCTGCAGAAGAGCAATGATGTTCTGTCAGCAAGGAAGAGGGAGTCAGGAGGTGGCAGTCACTGAGTAGCAGCAGAAGTTCATTGCAGTTCAGTCGCTCAGTTGTGTCTGACTCTTTGCGACCCCATGGAATGCAGCACGCCACGCTTCCCTGTCCATCACCAACTCCTGGAGCTTACGCAAACTCATGTCCATCAAGTCAGTGATGCCATCAAACCACCTCATCCTCTGTCGTCCCCTTCTCCTCCTGCCTTCAATCTTTCCCAGAATTAAGGTCTTTTCCAATGAGTCAGTTCTTCACATCAGATGGCCAAAGTATTGGAGTTTCAGCTTCAGCATCAGTCCTTCCAATGAATATTCAGGACTGATTTCCTTTAGGATGGACTGGTTGGATCTCCTTGCTGTCCAGGGGACTCTCAAGAGTCTTCTCCAACACCATAGTTCAAAAGCATCAATTCTTCGGTGCTCAGATTTTTTTATAGTCCAACTCTCACATCCATACATGGCTACTGGAAAAACCACAGCTTTGACTAGATGGACCTTTGTTGGCAAAGCAATGTCTCTGCTTTTTAATATGCTGTCTAGGTTGGTCATAACTTTTCTACTAAGGAGCAAGCATCTTTTAATTTCATGGCTGCAGTCACCATCTGCAGTGATTTTAGAGCCCCCCCAAAATAAAGTCTGTTACTGTTTCCATTGTTTCCCAATCTATTTGCCATGAAGTGATGGGACTAGATGCCATGATCTTAGTTTTCTGAATGTTGAGTTTTAAGCCAACTTTTTCACTCTCCTCCTTCACTTTCATCAAGAGACTCTTTAGTTCTTCTTTGTTTTCTGCCATAAGGGTGGTGTCATCTGCATCTCTGAGGTTATTGATATTTCTCCTGGCAATCTTGATTCCAGTTTGTGCTTCATCCATGCCGGCATTTCTCATGATGTATTCTGCATGTAAGTTAAGTAAGCAGGGTGACAATATACAGTTTAGCCTTGACATACTTCTTTCCTGATCTGGAACCAGTATTACAGATGTTGGCAGCTGAGGAAGTTCGTGAAGTGGGCTCTCTTCAAGTGCTGTCCAGTGAGTATGTGTGTTCACATGTTGGGGCCTGGCCTTGGGTACCCGTGTCACCTGGGATGCAAATATTCATGTGCTGTGTGGTATGTGTTTACCCGTGTGTATGCACGTGTGGTGTGCAAGTGGTCTATGTCATATATAAGTGTAGGTGATGTGTGTGCATGGATACCTGTGTGTGCATGTGATACATGTGTGTGTTGCACACCCATGGGTGCTGATACACAATGGGGTGGATCTCTTTGAGGGGCTATTCCATTTGGGAGAACAGATGGAGTTGGGCAGTAGAATCAGGAAGACTGGCAGTGACGTGGGGGAGGCACTGTGGTTGGGCAGAGGCCGAGTGAGGTGTGCCTTTGGGTCACTGCAGGTGGTCCCCGGACTGGGAGAGGAGGGAGGGTTTAATGCTGACTTGGGCTTTGGGTTTGATGAATTGATGAGCTGGGCCATTAACAGGTGGGGTGATCGTGAACAGGATGGGCTTGAAGGAGAAATATTGGGGGTTGTCTTTAAGCATGTTAATTTTGCCTGTGATAGGGCTTTGTAAGTCACTTTTTAAGTCACCAGGGCAGAAAGTAACCTAAAAACTGCTGTAATCATGGGGTTCTCCCCATGAAAAGTTACATGGTCTTGGTTTCAGGGTCAAATTGTAGACAATTCCCAAGTGTGACTCCAGGCAATTAGAGGGTAATCATTTCAGTCATCTTGGAGGATCCATAGATATTTGATATTTTAAAATAATATGTGTTTGGAAGGACTTCCCTGGCCATCCAGGGGCTAGGACTCTGTTTCCACTGCAGGAGGCATAGGTTTCATCCCTGGTCAGGGAACTAAGATCACATATGTCATGTGGCATGGCCCCCCAAAATAAATAAAACATGTACCTGGGAAAAACAATCAGAGTACAAAAAAAGAGAAGTTGCCTTCTCTCCTGTATTCCAAGTATCTCTCCATAGGCCCCTATTCATACTGTTTTCTTGTGGCTTCTTCCAGAGACCACTGTGCATGTGTGAGCATGTTTGACCCTTGTCTTTACGCAGATGGTGGCTACCATCTCAATAGTCCGAGATGTTCCTGCTGGTGGCCACCGTGTGCATGGTCCATACTACTCAGCCTGCTGGTAGACATTTGTCCAGCCTTTGACTTACACAGAATGATCATTCTTTTTTTTTTTTTTTTTTTTTTTTTTAGAATGATCATTCTTAAACATCTCTGTCCACGTGTGAATATCCGTAGATGCAGACTCAGTGGTCTGATGGATTTCTAATGGCTACCTAATTTTGACCACTCCGTAGAGGTAGTTTGCTGGATCCCTGCAATACCATATGACATGCTTGTTTCCCGCTCTTCAGAACACCAGGGAGCAAACCTGATCTTGGAGCTGGTCTTTTATTGGGTCTCGTGCTCCTTCCCTAAGTGTGGAAGCCAACTCAGGAAAAAGAGTCAGGGGTCTTCATGGTTGGGGTCTCAGCCATCAGCGCCTGATACTGAGTCTGGCTGATTTAAACAGAAAAGCACAATGTCCCCAGGATGCAGGACAGGCAGAATCTGAGCCAGTATCTCCTTTTCCTGCCTCAGTCCTCCTGGCTGAGGGCCCAGCTTGGTGGCCCTTGGAAGGGCTTGGCCTTCCTTGGCCACCTTGCAGTTTCCCAGCATGTACAACAGCTGGCCAGTGTGTACGATGGGCACCAGAATAAGCCATCCAGGAAAATGGTGGGAAAATTGTTTAAGCGTTTTTGAATTTTTAATTTATTTTTCCTTTCATAATTGAGATCTTATTGGTTGTTTTGAGGATCACTACACAGACATTTCAATTTGTACATAATGTTTAACATGTGTACCAAAAATCTAAAAAAATCATGTAGCTATGATTCTTTTCAGAACAGTTATTCCACTGACTTTCCAGCTTAAGACTTGGAGGGAAATGTTCCTTAACAGGGTATCAAGTCCCAATATCTTCAAATATTGAAATACTGTTACATCATAAGTGGCACTAATTCACAATTTAATAGCATATACTCTACATACTCATATTGTCAATCGTTCATAGTATATTAGCAAAGTTACTAGGAAAACTGGATTATCCCGACCAAAGATGTTATAGAAAGCACAAAATTATAACCAGGAGAGCCAAGATTAAGGAGTGAGTGGTTTGCTTTAGGAAACAATTCTACCAAAACAATATGGGAAGAGAAGTAATTTAAAGTGTTCAAGCCATTAAATGCACAACTGACTTCAAACTGCCATTTAATATGCTTTTTTATTAATATTATAGGATATAAAATCTACCCTCCCATCTATGGATTATTAGGCTGACACACAAGACAGTCAAAGCCTCGCACTTCAATATTCCATTATTTTCTGGTTGTACCAAAAAATAAACAGCCAGTGAATGATTTTTACCAAAAAATAAATGACCAGTAAATGATTCTACCTCTTAAAAAAAAAGTATTTACACTTAAAAAATAGAATGAGGTGGATTCCCTCCTTTTTTAGAAATGTTTCTGGAGCTACAAAAAAACTTGCATTTACAAAATAGTTGATAAAAATATTCGGACCACTGACTGGACTTGGTGTGTGATACTGTTCAGACTTGGCTTCTTTCTCTCCTGCTTCATCAGAGTCTGGGCTCTCCTCATTTGTAGTCTCTCTGTTTTCTGCAGGTAAGTCTTTATTTTATCTTAAATGAAAAAAAAATTTTTAAATACCAAAAACATTTTGTATTGGAGTATAGCCAATTAACAATGTTGTGGTAATTTCAGGGAAACAGCAAAGGGACTCAGCTATACATATATATGCATCCATTCTCCCCCAAACCCCTCTCCCATCCAGGCTGGCCCAAAACATTGCACAGAGTTCCATGTGCTGCTATACAATAGGTCTTTGTTATTCATTTTAAATATAACAGTGTGTACATGACCATCCCAAAGTCCCTAATTATCCCTTCCCCTGCAGGTAAGTTTTTAGTCTCTTGGTTGGCCATTTCTGCCTATTTTCCCTTTGTTCTCCTTTTCCCATTTGTTTGCACCAATGGCCCCATGACTGGAGATGTGTGATCCCTGGCCCAGAGCTGAGTCCAGGGCTGGGGGTTCAGGTTAAGAAGCCACTCACCACTGGACCTCCCTTATAGGAGAGACTCAAATCTGTCAACTCCTGCAGCAAGTGCAGCCAGGAGCAGCGAGGAAGCCACCTCCCGGTACCTCCACTCCTGCAGATGCAGCCAGTGGGAGGGGCTGGGACTCTGACCTCCAAGGAGTCTGAGGGGTGTAGTTTTTTAACTTTCCAAATTCACTAAGTGGGAGGTGGAGTGAAGATTGAAAGGGCCTCCCTATCAGTGCTCAGAAACACGAAACTGAACTTTCCTGGTGGTTCAGTGGTTATGAATCTGCCTGCCAATGCAGGCGACACAGGTTCGATCCCTGTGTCTGGGAATATTCCTGGTCTGGAAAGATCCCACATGCCGAGGAGCAACTAAGCCGAGCACTGCAACTATTGACCTGGAAAATCCTATGGACAGAGGAGCCTGCTGCTGCTGCTGCTGCGTCACTTCAGTCGTATCTGACTCGGTGCGACCCCATAGACGGCAGCCCACCAGGCTCCGGCCGTCCCTGGGATTCTCCAGGCAAGAATACTGAAGTGGGTTGCCATTTCCTTCTCCGGTGCATGCAAAGGAAAAGTGAAAGTGAAGTCGCTCAGTCGTGTCCGACTCTTAGCGATAGGGTCGCGATAGGGTTGCTAAGAGTCGGACATGACTGAAGCGACTTAGCAGCAGCAGCAACTATTGAAGCCTGCAGCTCCTGCTCTGCAGCAAGAGATCAGCGCCGGCCCCCTCCATCTCCACAATTAGAGAGAATTTCACGCTCCTTGTGGCTCAGCTGGTAAAGAATCCACCTGCAATGCAGGAGACCTGGGTTTGATCCCTGGGTTGGGAAGATCCCCTGGAGAAGGGAAAGGCTACCCACTCCAGTATTCTGGCCTGGAGAATTCCATGGACTGTATAGGACTGAGCAACTTTCACTTTTAAAGCCCGAGTGCACAGCAATGAAGACCCAGCACAGCCAAAAATAAAATAACAAAAATGTGTTAAAAAGTAAAAGAAACATGCAATCACTCTGCTCTGCTCTCTTTTATCTAATTATCCCCTTTTATGCTCCTTTATGGTCTCCCTTTTATAGTCAAGTTTGTTCTTTTTCTTTTTCTGTGTGTGGTGGTATTTGCATCTGCATTTTGCTGAGGAATTGGATCACTTTATCCTGCATCTTTTTTAAAATGGATTTGTAATTGAAGTATAATTCATGCACCACAAAGCTCATCCTTTCAAAGTGCACAATTCAGTGGTGTTTAGTAGATACACAAAGCGGTGCAATTGTCAGCACTACATAAATTCATATATATATATATACATAAACACTGGCTGTGCTGGGTCTTTGCTGGGGCACACGGGCTTTCTCTAGTTGTGGTGAATGGGCTTCTCTTGCTGCAGAACATGGGCTCCAGAGTATGTGGGTTCACTGGTTTCCAGGCACAGGCTCTTTAGTTGTGCTGCACAGGCTTAGTTGCCCTGCGGCATGTTCACGGACCAGGGATCGAACCTGTGTCCCCTGCATTGGAAGGCACCTTCTTAACCACTGGACCACCAGGGAAGTCCCTGTACATTTGACATAAATGGAATCATATGTGGCCTTTTGTATCTGACTCCCTTAACTTACTATAGTATTTCCAAGGTTAACCTATGTTGTAGTCTGTGTCAAATTCCATCCTTTTTTTTTTTTTTGCTGAATAATATTCCATTATATATATTTAATGTAATTTTGTATAATATATAATATTCCATTATATATATATATATTCTCAAGTTAAACAGATTTATTAGCCCCAGTGGCCACAGCAGCCAGCTCTCGGCAGATAAAGGCTTTGGGACCAGTGAGGTGCATGGATGGTCCAGTACAAACTACAATACTAAATCAGGCCTTGAGTTGAGTGCCCAGGGGTCCTCTCTCCCTCCCTCCCTGCCCTGTGAAGAGGGCCCAGCTGGTGGGAGGCAGGAGTGTGGGCTCTGTTCCTGGCTGACTGGCTCCAGCCTGGAGGCTTCCTGGACTGGACTCAGCTACCCTTGGCAAAAGGGAGTTCAAGTACCCACACCCAGTGTGACATAGTTTATTTATTCATCAGTTGATGGATATTTTGGTTGTTTCCATTTCTTGGGGATTATGAGTAATGCTGCTAAGAATATTTTCATATGCACTTTCAAGTGGATGTGTTTTTAATTCTCTTGGATATGTACTTAGTAGTGGTATTCTTGGGTCATATGTTAAGTCCTAACAACTCTTTTGTGGAACTGCCAAACCATTTTTTTTCAAGTGGCTGAATCATTTATTTTTTATTTAAAAAAGTGTTTATTTAGGCCGCGTCAGTTATCAGTTGTGGCAAGAGGGATTTTTGTTGTGGCATGCAAACTCTTAGTTGTGGCATGTGAGATCTAGTTCCCTGACCAGGGATTGAACCCAAGCCCCCTGCATTCAGACTGTGGCTTAGTCACTGGACCACCAGGGAAGTCCCTGACTGCATCATTTTAAATTCTGACTAGCAGTAGATGAGGTTTCCGATTTTTCCAATAGGCTTGTAAACACTTGTTACCTGACTCTTTGGTTTAAGCCATGCTAGTGGTTTTGGTTTATATTTCCCTGATCCCTAATGTTGCTGAACACCTTTTCACGTGATTATCTGTACATCTTATTTTGAGGCATGTATTCAAGTCCTTTGCCCATTAAAAAATTTTTTTAAATTGAAGTATAGTTGATTTACAATGTTGTGTTAATTTCTTCTGTACACCAAAGTGACTCAGCTTTATATATATATATATAAAACTATATATATATAGATAGATAAGGAGGAGTATATTTTTATTAATTTGAAACATCACAAAAGCAGTCTGGATTTCCAACATGGTAGTGATACAGATTTTAAGCAACATCCAGTTTATACAGGTTCTGGATTAATATTCTAATGTTTCATGCCCAGTTCAATACTTTAAAGTAAAGCAGAATTAGGAATAAAGCAGTAAATATTATAAAATGCATTTTGAACATTTTGGAAATGTACATTTTGGAAAAAACAAATTCATTCATTACAGCAAATGTTTTTGCAAAAGAGAAAAATAGCAAATAGATTAACTTTTCTAAGGTAACTTTCACTTTTTATAATGTAATTTAAAAAAGCTGCTCAAGTAAGTGTACGAAATCTACACTGTTTCAAGTTATTTCAAGTACGGGCTTCCCAGGTGGCACAGTGGGAAAGAATCTGCCTGCCACCAATGCAAGAGATACAGGAGAAGCGGGTATGAACCCTGGGTCAGGAAGATACCCTGGAGTAGAAAATGGCAACCCACTGTAGTATTCTTACCTGGAAAATTTTTTGGACAGAGGAGCTGGCAGGCTACAGTCCATGAGGTCCCAAAGCGTTGGACATGACTGAGCATACACACACAACATCCGGATGTTGCTTAAAATCTCTATGTGTATATATATGTGTGTATAATCTTTTTCATATTCTTTTCCATGATGGTTTGTCACAGGATATTGAATATAATTCCCTGTGGGATACAGTAGGATCTGGTTATCCATTCCTTTGCCCATTTTAGAATCGTCTTTTAATTCTTTAGTTGCAAGTTCTGTATTCTGGATACAAGTCCCTTATTTGGTATATGATTTGCAAATATTTTCTCTCATTCTGTGGGTTGCCTTTTCTTAATGGTGTCATCCGAAGCACAAGTTTTTTATTTTGATGATGTCCAACTTATTTTTTTGTTGTTGTTACTTCTGTTTTTGGTGTCATAAGAAACCACTGCCTAATCTAAGATACTGAAGATTTGTATCTATGTTACTTTCTGAGAGTTTTGTAATTTTAGTACTTACATTTAGGTCTTTGATCCATTTTTATTTCAGTTTTGCATATAGCATGAGGTCCAGCTCCATTCTTTATGAAAGCAGCTCTTTTGTCCCTTTCCTGTTGGCCCATTTCTGTCCCCCTCTGACCTTAAAAGAACCTAATTACAGGAATGAGATCACTAGGTAATTTAACTGAACTCCTGACTTGTGCTCTCCTTAATGCCTACCATGCCCGTGCCTAACTTGTTGATTCTTTTCCTACATTGAAAGAAGTCAGAATGAAGAATGAAGTAGTTAAAGAATGACTAGTTCTCTCCCCACAGCGGCTCCCTTAGCAATCCAGAGGGCAGATCAATCGTGCAATATCTGAAGAGTCAGCCAGTCTGCACACGGAGGGAAAGGATGCAGAACCCACTGATTGATGATTCCCTGAGGTTCTCTCCGCTTTTTCCCTTTAAAAACTGTCAAGGCTGAGCAGAATCTTCAGAGTTGGTCTCAGGACATAAGAACACCTCCTGCCTAGAACACCATATTTCTTTTTCTTTTCAAAAACTAATCATTTTGGTTGTGTCAGGTCTTAGTTACAGCACACCGGATCTCTGTCCTCTCTTTTGCCCTGCACAGACTCTCTAGTTGCGGTACACGGACTTAGTTGCCTGAAGGGGGATCAAACCTGTGTCCTCTGCACTGCAAGATGGATTCTTAACCACTGGCAGTTCCGATTGCCAATTTTTCTGATTAAAGCACCTTCCCTTTCTCCCGACTCTTGCCTCTCTTTATTGGCTTTGAGCAACCAATAAGCTGAGTTGAGTAACACCTACAGGCAGACACCCGGTCTCCCCGTATCCTTTTGTTTGCGTTCTGAGGCAAGACTTCCTCTGCTCCCGCCGTTTCTGCACCTCCTCCTTACTCAGCCCTGGACTGTCCTTTTCACCTGCTTGGTCAGCCCAGCTGTCAGCCCCTCGCCCCACCAGCGGCGGCCCCAGCCAACTCCACTTCTCGGAGAGGCGGTTCCACAGGATTTCGAGGTCTCCTCCTCAAGCCTAGAGCCGGCGCTTAATGGGCGATCCGGCCTGCCGGAGTGAACGCATGCCCGCGCCGTCGTCTACCTCCAGGCTCCACAAATCCGGGACCGCTCCGCCGCCAGACCATCGACCCTCGCCCTCGCCTTGCCGGTCTAGCTCTCCCCGCCGTCTAGGCGCCTCCCGCTCCGCCGACGTCACGCCAACGCGCAGCTGCGAGCGCGCTGCGCGCGTCCCTTCCGGCTCGCCGTAGCAGCCGCGCCGCCGCTTCTTCCGGCCGGGCCCCGGATGTGTCGAGCAGAACGGCGCTGTCTGGGCCCGGACCCCAGACTCAGCCCAGAGCTGAGGAGCGCGCCCCATACCCGGGGTAGGTGTGGGCGTGGCGCGGACAACCGCCTTGCGGGTTGGGTGGCCCGCGCCCCGGCCTTGGCTCGCCCTGGAGCCCCCGGGCGGAGGCCCGGGGCGCCGAGGAGGGAGGCCCGGAGTGGCGCTGGCTGTGGGACGGCACTGGACCGGTGCTGGGACCGCGGGTCGTGACGGGGGCCGCCGGCGGCCGGGGGCGCTGCGGGTTCGCTGCCTGCCGGCTCGTTCCTCCCTGTGAGCGGGGCGCCTCGCGTTGTGTTTTCTGCGCGGGGTTAAAGTTAGGTCCGGTGCTTTCTTTTCACCTGGTTTTCCTGGTTCGATGCTCGACTCCTTCCTTCCACAGGATGGGGATCGCACCACTTTGCTTCTTCGCGCTAGGTGCTCCGCGCAGGGGTGGGCAAAGGTGCAGAGGGAAGGTGACTTATCAGACCCGTCGTACAGGAACCCCTGCGCCGCTCCCTCCAGCTCCTCTCCGCTGTCCACTAGCATCCCTTAAGTGGCAAAGCCTTTTCGCCCCCGGGCCTTTGCGCTGCCCACCCGCCCTGCCCGGAACTCACCTTCCTGCAGAGATCTGCAACCCGCGTCTCAGACGCCAGCTTATCAGTTAGAGAAACATAATATAGCGGGATGCTAGTAGTGTTTAACCCGGGCTTTATAGATACGTTTTTTTCTCTTCGTTTATTTGTGTTTTCTGATGGATTTTTCTTTTTACATGATATGTACAATGAAATAGTTTCTGTGACCTTTTTAGTGGAACCAGTGAAATAGAAATATGCTTTCTGAATGATTGGAAAAAAACGCAAAAATACATCTTAAAACTAAATCATTCAACCACCCAAAGATAAGCATAATTAACAGTTTCTTTGTGGCCTCTTGTCCTTTTCATTTAATTTTTTTTTATAATTGGTATTGTACAATGTAATTTTAGGTGCTTTTAAAAACATGTAGTTAGCATGATCAGGTGCCATTAAATCTTCTACAACAGTTGCTGTTAGCAGGTCAATATCTGTAAGCCGTTGGCTATTTAATCTCTTGTATTGGATCCACCCCTTCTTCCCCTTCTTGCCTTTTCCAGCCCGTGGCTCTAATATTCTTTTTCAGTTTATCTTCTCTCCAGAGTATGTCCATCAATATGCAAACGCTCCAGCTACCGTTACCCTTTCTAGATCTTCAGATCTTCTTGTTTAGTTGCTAAGTCTTGTCTGACTCTTTTGCAATCCCCTGGACTGTAGCCCACCAGGCTCCTCTGTGGGATTTCCCAGGCAAGAATACTGGAGTGGGTTGTCATTTCCTTCTCCAGGGGATCTTCTCAACACAGGAATCGAACCCTCAGCTCTTGCATTGGCAGGCGTATTCTTTATCACTGAGCTACCAGGGAAACCCTTTCTTGGTCTTCACTTCCTTTTATACCAGAATTAGGAAGAATTGTGAACTATTTTCTCGTCTCTCACTTCTCTTGAACATGGTTCAGGCTAAGCTTTTGGTCCCACCACTCCTCTGAAACAGCTCCTCTTGGGGTTAAGGGACCACTATATTGCCAAGTCCCCCTGTTGGTAGCCTTTGGTTAGGCCTCCCATGGCTTTCTTGAATCACTCTCCCCTGGTGGCACTGGGACACAACTCAGTTGGTTGTCCTTTTATCTTGAAGGCTGCTGTCTCTAGCCTCCTTGCTGGTTCCTTCTCATCTCCTTAACTGCTACAAATTGTACTGCCTCCGGGGGGGTCCTCCCACCTCCTCTTTGGTCTGTACCCTGGGGTGATCTCATCCCGGGTCATGGCTAGGCCACTTGTCAGTACTCCCAGAATGTGTAGCTCCTACCCGGATCTTCCCGTTCCAGACAGCCAGTTTTACTTGTGTGTAATCTACTGATACCCTGTTGCATCTCAGTCAGAGGTAACTCCCTTCTTCCTATTGCTCTGGACAGAGCTCCTTGTGTGGTCTCTGCATTTCTTCCAGGTACCAAATTTGATTGGTCAGCATTCGAACCTGATGCTTCTCACTGCCTTCTTGGATGCAGCTGTCATTTAACCCCCTACATCATTTTGCCTGGGTTATTCCAGTGACCTCCCTGCTCTCTACTCAGCTGAGCTGAGCTGCTCTGCAGTTGCCTCTTAATACAGATCTGGGTGATGCACCGCTTAGCTCAGAGCCCTCCATGGTTTCTCATCTCCCTCAGAAAAAGAAGCCAAAGTCCCTAAGGCAGTTTATGAAGCCCCTTGTGGCTAGGTTCCTGCTGCCCCCGTGACTTCATGTCCTGACACTCCACTGGTTTTCACCTGGCTCCAGCTACACCCAGCTCCATGCCTGGGCCTGCATCAGCTCTGCCTGAAACATCAGGTCCCTGCGTGCCATGGGTCTGCTTCTTACTCAGTTCTCTTTTCAGAAGTTCCCTCCTCGGAGAGGCTGCTGGGTAACCCAGGGCCTTGTCCTCTCGCCCACATGCTCCCATCCCTTACCATGACTTTGCCATTGCATGGATGGTCTGGCACTTACTGTTTTGCTCACTGCCCCCTCCCCTCACCCCCAGCCTAGGGGCAGGAACTACGCTTTGTTTACTGTCCTATACACAGTGCTTCAGATCATTTGTGATGGAGTATGGGCTCAGTAAATGTTGAGTAAGTAAATTAATGGACAAATTCTTTCCTAAAGCAGGTTAATTTGGTAGGGACCTAGGCCTACAGGGTATTAAAAGTTACAGGGGTCGCTGAGGAATAGATTGACCTGCTGTAAGTTAGAGGAGAGAAGTTGGCTTTTCTAGTAGAGAGAAGCTTATGCAGGAGGTGAAGTTTGATGTAGATGTTGGGTTTCGTAGGTAGAAATGAAAAGAGTTGGATTTGACTCCTCCAGTGGAAGATGAGAGCTCTTGAGGCCCTTGAAGGAAGGATTCAGCTGCTGGATTTTGCATTCAAGGGCCTTGTGTGAAGCTGGACGTCCCACACTGGCAGTGTGGTGCCCTTTAGATGGACATGGGTCATCTGTCTTCTGATTTGAGTTCTCTTGTTGGCATTCTCTTTGCACAGCAGGCCCCACCCCCTCCAACAGATCTGCACATACCCCCGGGCCCCCACCCCAGGTCCCACATTCCCAGTGTGGTGGCAATGAGTGCCTGGTGCATCTGCCCCCTTCCTCCAGGAGGGCAGGCAGCTGATGGTGGCTGTGACCTGCACATCTTTCTCTGGAGCCTGGCTCTGCTCCTCGGCCCCCTATAGAGGGACCAAGTACCTGTTGCCTTTAGAAGTCAAAACCCTGACCCTTAAGAGTTTACTTCTGGGTTAGAGCATCCTTTGGGCTTGTCGTCTCAGGCCCACCCCCTCTGTGATTTGTGCTTTATTTCTAATCAACAGAAATTTTTATCTTGTTTTGTTGCATTATCATATTATAGAAATGTTTTAAGAGTCATTTATGTTCTGAGTGAAAGGGAAGGTCTTTGGGCATCCTCACTTCGTTATTTTACTTAGCTTTCTTTCTTTTTTTTAATGTCTATGTAATGGTGTTCACTTATTTGGTATAGAATTCAGAGAGTTTTGACAGATGTCTAATTTCCACAATAGTTAGAGTACAAAGAAGTTCCTTCCCTCCCAAAAATTCCCTTGTGCTGCCACCCTGTAGTCAGCTCCTCCCTAAGTGCTCAGTAGCCTCTGACCCCTAAGTGTGTGTTTGTGTTTTTTTCAGGATGTCAGTTCAAGGAGCTTACACAGTGTGGGGCCTTTTGAGTCTGGCTTCTTCCACTGAGCATAATGCATTTGAGATTCATCCAGGTTACTGCATATACCAAAAATGTGTCTCTTTTTGTGGAGGTGTGGTCTGCAGTGTGGATGGACCACAGTTTATCCGTTCTCTCGTTGAAGGGCTTTGGGTTGTTGCCAGCCTTTTAATACAAGGAATGAATGAACAAGTCACACTGCGTTATAGTCAGACAGTACAGAAGTACCCTGAGCATGCTGAAGTTCCTCTTTGCTCTTTCTTCCATTCTTAACTTTCCCAAACTAACTGATTTGGTATCCATTTCTTTTGTTTTTTTTTATATTTTTAAAAAAATTTATTTATTTTTGGCTGTGCTGGGTCTTTGTTGCTGTGCAGGCTTTTCTCCAGCTGTGGTGAGTGGGGGGCCACTCTCTAGTTGCACTCAGGCTTCTCATTGTGGAGCATCCTCACTGTTGTAGAGCTCGGACTCTAGGGTACACGGGCTTCAGTAGTCGTGGCGCCCAGGCTCTAGAGCCCAGGCTCGATAGTTGTGGTGCACTGTCTTCCTTGCTCCTCGGCATGTGGGATCTTCCCGGATCCGGGATCGAACCCGTGTCTCCTGCATTGGCAGGCAGCTTATTTACCACTGAGCCAGCAGGGAAGCCCTGTTTTGGTTTATTTTTAAATTAAAAAAAAATTTTAAAACATTGGCAGCTTGCGGGATCTTAGTTTCCTGACTAGGAATTGAACCTTGGTCTTCTGCAGTGAAAGCACCTAATCCTAGCCACTGGGTCACTGGGGAATTCCTCACTATCCATTTATTTTATTTTGTAAAGGTTTATTTATTTTTGACTGTGCTGGGTCTTCACTGCTGCTGACTTTCTCTAGTTGTGACAAACGGAGGCTACTCTCTAGTTGCTCTTGGGCAGGCTTCTCATTGTAGTAGCTTCTTTCTCTTGTTGTGGTACTTGCACTTAGTTGCCCCGTGGCATGTGGGATCTTCCCAGACCAGGGATGGAACCTGTGTCCCCTGCACTGGCAAGTGGATTCGTAACCACTGAACCCTTCATATCTTTTAAAAGTGTATTGTTGTAAACAGCATATGAAAAGTGAGAGTGAAAGTCGCTCAGTTGTTCCGACTCTTTGAGACCCCATGGCCTGTAGCCACCAGACTCCTCTGTCAGTGGAATTCTCCAGGTAAGAAAACTGGAGTGGGCAGCTGTTCCCTTCTCCATGGGATCTTCTCAACCCAGGGATTGAACCCACCTCTCCCGTATTGCAGGCAGATTCTTCACCATCTGAGCCACCAGGGAAGCCCAAGAATCCTGGAGTGGGTGGCCTGTCTCTTCTCCAGAGGATCTTCCTGACCCAGGAATTAAACCTGGGTCTCCTGCATTGCAGGCAAATTCTTTACCGCCAGAAGTCCTGAACCCACATCTCTTAAGTCTCCTGCATTGTCGGAGGGTTCTTTACCCCTAGCACCACCTGGAAATATGTGTGTGTCAGCTTATTTTTATTGGAGTATAATTGACATACAACATTATATTAGTTTCAGGTGTCCAACATAATGATTTGACATTTGTATACATTATACAGTGATCACTGCAGTAAGTCTAGTTACCGTCTGTCACCATATAAAGTTACAGATTTTTTTCTTACAATGAGAACTTTCAAGATTTGCTGTCTTAGCAACTTTCAAATATGCAGTGCAGTATTATTGACTGTAGTTATCATGCTCTATTATCCCATGACTTTTTAATACTGGAAACTTGTACCTTTTGGTCCCCTGAACCCGTTTCCCCTGCCACCCAGCCCTCATTGTAGCCACCAGTTTGTTCTCTGTATCTATGAGTTTTGCTTAGATTTCACATACAAGTGAAATCATACAGTATTTATCTTTCTTTGCCTGACTTATTTCACTTAGCATAATACCCTCAAGTTCCATCCATTAGAAATGGCAGAATTTTATTCTTTTTTATGGCTGAGTAATATTCCATCACATCCATTTGTCTCTACCTCACATTTCTTTATCCATTGATCTGTTAACGGACACTTAAGTTGCTTCCATGTCTTGGTTGTGGTAAATAATGCTGTATATGAACATAGGAGTGCACATATCTTTTCAAATTAATGTGTTTTTTTTCTTCAGATAAAGTGGAATCACTGGTAGTGGAATTGTCATATGGTAGTTCTATTTTTTATTTTTTTGAGGAACCGCCATACTCTTTTCCATAGTGGCTGCACTACTTCATTCCACCAGCAGTGCATGAGGGTTCCCTTTTCTCCAGATCTTTAGCAAAACTTGTCATTTGTCTTTTTTGATAATAGCCATTCTAACAAGTATGAGTTGATACCTTGTGGTTTTGATTTATATTTCCCTAATGATGAGTGATGTTGAGCATCTGTTCATGTATCTGTTGGCCATCTATTTCTTCTTTGGAAAATATCTCTTCAGATCCTCTGTCCATTTTCACTTTGTTTGTTTGTTATTAAGCTGTAGGAGTTCTTTGGATGTTAACCCCTTATTAAATATTTGATTTGCAAGTATCTTCTCCCATTCAGTTGATTGCCTTTTTATTTTGTTGATGGCTTTCTTTGCTGTGCAGAGCTTTTAAGTTTGATGTCTCCCATTTGTTTATTTTTGCTTTTGTTGCCATTGCCTTTGTAGTCAGATCTAAAAACACAAAAATCTCCAAGAGAGACGTCAAGAAGCTTAACTACTTTATTTTCTTCTAGGAGTTTTATGATCTTTGTTCAAACTTTCAAGTCATTAAGTTATTCTGAGTTAATCTTTGCAGGTTATGTAAGATAGTGGTCCATTTTATTCTACTGCATACAGCTCTCCATTTTTCCCAATACCATTTATTTTCAAGACTTTTTCCCATTGTTTATTCTTGCCTCCTTTGTCATAAATTAATTAACCATATAAGTGTGGATTTATCTCTAGGTTGTTTCTTCTGTTCCATTGATCTGTGGGTTGGTTTTTATGCCAATACCATATTGTTGTGATTGCTAAAACTTTGTAAAATAGTTTGGAATGAGGGAGCTTGATGCCTCTAGTGTTGTTCTTCTTTTTCAAGATTACTTTGGCTATTCATGATTCTTTTGTGGTTCCATACAAATTTTTAGATTGTTTATTCTATTTCTGTGAAAAATGCCTTTGGGATTTTGATAGGTATTGCAATTAATCTGTAGGTTGCTTTAGGTAGTATGGACATTTTAACAATATTAATCCTTCTAATCTGTGAGCACAGATTAGCTTTCCATTTATTTGTGTCATCTTCAGTTTCTTTCATTGGTGTCGTATAGTCCTTAGTGTACAAGACTTTCACCCACTTGGAAATTTCTTTCACCTGCTTGGAAACCCACAGAAAATTCCTAAATATCTTTATTCTTTTTGATGCAATTGTAAATGGGATTTTTTTCCCCTTAATTTCTCTGATAATTCTTAGTGTATGAAAAAAATCTCAGATTTTTGCATATTGATTTTGTATCTTGCAACTTTACTGAATTCATTTAATTGTAACAGTTCTTTTGGTGGAGTTTTGAGAATATTCTATATATCATATTGTGTCGTCTGAAGATAGTGACAGTTTTACTGCTTCCTTTTTTAAAAAAAAAAAGATTTTATTTATTTTTGGCTGTGCTGGGTCTTTGTTGCCTTGCTTGGGCCTACTCTGGTTACAGTAAGTGAAGGCTACTCTTCATTGCACGGGCTTCTCATTGCAGTGGCTTTTCTTGTTGCAGAACACAAGCTCTAGGCGCACAGGATTCAGCAGTTGTGGCAGCCCTAGAGCACAGGCTCAGTAGCTGTGGCACACAGGCTTAGTTGCTCTGCGGCATGTGGAATCTTCCTGGACCAGGGATTGAACCCATGTCCCTACATTGGCAGGCAGATTCTTATCCACTGTGCTACGAGGGAAGGCCCTGCTTCCTTTTTGATTTGGATGCCTTTTATTCCCTTTCCGTGTCTGATTGCTCTGGCTGGGGCTTCCAAAAGTATGTTGAATCCAAGTGGCAAAAGTGGGCATCCTTGTCTTGTTCCTGGTATGAGAGGAAATGCTTTCAGCTTTTCACTGTTGAGTATAGTATAGCTGTGAGATTGTCATATGAAGCCTTTGTTATGTTGAGGTATGTTCCCTCTATACCCACTTTGTTAAAACAGTTTGTATTCTAAATGGATGTTGAATTTTTGTCAGATGTTTTTTCTGCATCTACTGAGGTGATCATATGATTTTTATCCTTCATTTTGTTAATGTGGTGTATCACATTGATTTGCTGATGTTGAACCATCCTTGTATCCCTGGAATAAGTCCTTGTTGGTCACAGTGTGTTATCCTTTTAATGTATCGTTGAATTCAGTTTGCTAATATTTTGTTGAGGATTTTTACCTCTGTTCATTGAGGATGTTAACCTGTAATTTTCTTTGTGGTGGTGTTGTCTAGTTTTAATTATCAGTAATGCTGGCTTTGTAAAATGATTTTGGGAGTGTTACCTCTTCATTTTTTTTTTTTTTGAGGGGAGATGCTACACTATGGGGCATGTGGGATCTTAGTTCCCCTAGCAGGGATCAAACCCACGCCCTCTGGATTGACAACGTGGAGTCTTAACCACTGGACCATCACGGAAGTCCCTTCTCTTCATTTTTTTTTGGAAGAGTTTGAGAAGGATAGGCAGTAAATCTTCTTTGAATGTCTGTTAGAATTTGGAAAAAAAAGAATGCAGGAAAGGTATAGTTCTGTCTTTCCATTAGTTCATCTGTCTTTCTTTTTCCCTTTTCTTATACAAAGTTATTAGAATGAATGTGCCATAATATAGTCAACCACTCTCTGAAATATTATGGATGTGTAGTTTATTTCTGGTATTTTGAATTTAGAAATAATGCCATAGTGAATAAACTTTGTGCTCGTGTGTTTTCATTTTGGAGGTGGATATTCCCAGTGAATTTGTAGTGGGACTGCTGGGCCCAAGGGTAAGAGCATGTGCAGTTTTGTTCAGTGGTGCTAGACCCCTGTGTCGGGTTGAACAGAGCTGGGAGGGCCTGATTCTCCCGAGCTGCACCTGTTGTCTTACCTTTGAATTTTGTTAGGCTGATAGATGAGAAATGATGTTTCAGCTTAGTTTTAATTCACTTTTCTTTTATTATGAGTGATGGGCTTACAAGTGAATGTGCTTGAGAAATTCAGCTTCAAGTCTCATCTTGGAATTTCACTTTGTTTTACTGATGTTTGCAATAGAAAATCCTGTTTTACAAATATAGGCCAGGAACGAATCAAGCATTTGGTTGATTGAATTGAATCAAGCATTTGGTTCGTTGCTCATGAGCAGCCTTGTAGAGACATACTGAAACAGTGTTTTGGTGTTGATTAAGAAGCCCAGGTCTGGGTTCTGGTCGATGCTGGTGACGGCGTTAGAAAGTTGTGGACCTGGTCTTTTTTCTGGCAGGCCAGACCATCTCAACTTTCTGTCTGCACGTCTTTGCAGCATGTGAGGGGCTCTTTGAACCGGTTGCCATGCATTGGATGTGGGGGCTTCCTCCCTTTCAGAAATGGCTCTCTTGATAGTGTAGTGGAATATTTCTCCAGGCTAATACTGTGCTTCCTGGGTGATGCACAGTGCCTGGCCCTGGGCGTGGGTGTGGGGAGGCACACGACTGTAGTGGTGACCACAGTGAGCCCGGTGGCCTGGAGCTTCTGCTCAGCTCCTGCTTCTTATTGCTGGGTGGGATGCGACCCAGTGTGGCGAGTATTTGAATTTTTCTAATGAACAAAGCTGACAACTTGCATTTTTATGGAAATCTCCTGATTTAAAAATATTTGAAATACATCCAAACAGCAGATAACATCATACAGACTAAAGAAAGTATTTTTAGAAGATATTTTGGAAAAATATTCTATACTATACTATCAAGAGAGCCATTTCTGAAAGGGAGGAAGCCCCCATGTCCAGTGCACAGCATCTGGCTCAGAGAGCCCCTCACAGGCCGTGAAGACATGCAGACGGAAGCCTGAGATGGCCAGGGTGCCCACGATTGCCAGCATCTCTCCCTGAGCAACGTGAGAATGCCCCGGGTGATGCAACAGCACGCTGAGCCCTGGCTCTGTGTGTCTCCTTGGTCTTGGTCTTCAGCAACTAATGTTCCAGCAATTTACCTGTCTCTGCTTTTCTTCTCTTACTCGTTTACTCACCAGGCACTTACTGGCTGGCTGTTATGTACCAGTCACTGTTCTCAATGCTGGTGGTTCATCAGTGAGGCTATTCCAACAGCCCTCCTTTACTCTACATGCAACTGTGGTTGGCCAGAGATGTTTCTTTTAATGTGTATAGAGACAGCTAGAAATATGTATATGCTGCTAAGTCACTTCAGTCGTGTCTGACTCTGTGCGACCCCATAGATAGCAGCCCACCAGGCTCCGCCGTCCCTGGGATTCTCCAGGCAAGAATACTGGAGTGGGTTGCCATTTCCTTCTCCAGTGCATGAAAGGGAAAAGTGAAAGTGAAGTCGCTCAGTCGTCCGACTCTTAGCGACCCCATGGACTGTAGCCCATCAGGCTCCTCCATCCATGGGATTTTCCAGGCAAGAGTACTGGAGTGGGGTGCCATTGCCTTCTCAAGAAATATGTATATACCCATATATATATTGTCTCACTGGAGTTTTAAAAACATGTGTATACATATACATGTCTTAACATATGCTTTACAGATGTTCAGCTTTACTCAACTTGACCCTGAGTATTCATTGGAAGGACTGATGCTGAAGCTCCAATACTTTGGCCACCTGATGTGAAGAGCTAACTCATGGGAAAAGACCCTGATGCTGGGAAAGATTGAGGGCAGGAGAAGGGGGTGACGGAGGATGAGATGGTTGGATAGCATCACTGACTCAATGGACATGAGTTTGAGCAAACTCAGGGAGACAGTGATGGACAGGGGAACCTGGTGTGCTACAGTCTGTGGGGTCGCAGAGTTGGACACGACTTAGTGACTGAACAACAACAGTAATTTCTGGACATGCAAGTATTTTCTTATTCTTTTTTTTTTTTTTAATTTTTTTATTATTTTTTTCTTTTTTTTTTTCTTATTCTTTTAGTGGCTGCTTCTAAGGAGTGGTTATACTAAATTTTGTTAAAAGTTCCCTATAGGTGAGCGTTTACACTGTTTGCAATTTTGACCTTATAAATATTACAGTGAACGTCGTTGGACAATTGTATATTCCTGTGACTAGATCCTTGGAAGTTGAGTTCCCTGATCAGTGTACGTTAGCACTGTGTCAGATGATGCCACGTTACCCTCCAGCAAGCCAGATCTCTGCTTTCCTTCCCTCGTGTGTACGGCGGGTTCCCCATTTCCCAGCAGCTTTACTGAACCTGAATATTATCAGCGTTTTGATTTTCACTCACCTGTTAAACAACAAATAGGTGTCTCACTTTATTTCGTACTTCGTTATTAATGAGGTTAAGCATTTTTGGTGTTTTTCCGTCATTTGAATTTCTTGTAGAATTTCTGGTTTATATTTCTTCGGTTGTTGGCTCTTTTTCTGTGAGAATTCTTAAGGACGGATAACCTTTTGTCATATAGGCTTCAAATATTTTTTTTTATCCATCTTTCTTTTGTATTGTAATGTTTTTCTTTAGTAGAGTTGTCAGTTGTTAATGTTTTAAAAATAAATATTGTTTCTAGGTTTCACACCATGTTTAGGAAGTTCTTCTTCACTGCAGGATTATAAAGATATTCTCATCTGTTTTAAAATATTTTTATGGTTTGATTTCCCCGGTTTGAATAATTTTTTTGTGAATGATGTGAGGTGTGGGGGTAGGTGGACCTCAGGAGTAGATCTAACTTTTCTTTTCCTTTTTTTTTAACTGTTTGGCCACACTGTGTGGCATGTGGCATCTTAGTTCCCTGATCAGAGATTGAACCTGTGCCCCCTGCAGTGGAAGCGTAGAGTCTTAACTGCTGAACTGCCAGGGAAGTCCCTGACTTTAATTTTTTTTAATGGATTGATCTAAGAAACTCTGGATTTTAGTTCTCTAGCCTCACAGAAAGCTGTTATGAATTTAGTAATGCTTAAAAAATTTTTTTATTTTAAAAATCTCAGCAGCAGTCAAGAGAGTCTTAAAAATGGCATGTCTGTAGGAGGCATTTTTCTCTTTGATCTTCAGCTCTTGGTGAGGCACCCATTTGTGGATCCCGCAGAACCCTGAGAGGCTCCCTAGGTGAACCACAGCCAGAAGTCGCAGAGGCAGGGAGAGATACGTCAACGGGGCCTTGTGTCTTATGGCCAAGATCTGCTGGGGTTTGAGTGATGGGCTGCAGTGGAGGGTGAGGAGTCACTTCTATGAGGAAGGGTTTTCTTGTTTTTAGTTTTAATTGAAAGATCGTTGGGGTACAATATTATGTTAGTATGATGATTTGACGTGTGCACACGTTATGAAATGATCACTGTGATGAGTCTAGTAGCCATCTGTCCCCATACAAAGTTGTTACAGTATCACTGCCAGTGTTCCTCATGCTTTACCTGGTGCCCCACGATGACTTACTGTACATCTGGAGGTTTTTACCACTTAATTCCCTTCCCTTTGCAAATGGGCAAAACCACCCATTTGCCCCCTCCCATCTCTTCCCTTCTGGTAACCACTGTTTGGTCTCTGTATCTGTCAGTCTCTTTGCATTTATTGTTTTATGTGCTGAATCAACCAAGATATACCCAGTTCTTGCAGTTAACAGGTACACCCCAAATGCCCGTGGCTTCCAAGGCAGGGCCGAGTGCCCACCATGTGTTTCCTGAAGTTAGCTTGTTTGTCATGCTCCCTGAGGCTTCATCTCTGTGATCCTGTGAACCACCAAAGCAGGAGGCAGTCAAGCGTGGCAGACAGCATGCCCCTGTCCTTGCCACAGCATGTCATGTGACCACCTGATCCAGGGCTGGGAAATGCTCACCAAATACTCCAGGAGGATCAGAGTATTTGGTGAAAGCACTAACAACCATGGCATGTACCAGTTAAGGACAAGCTTGGAAAGAAGAGAAAGGTAGCAGGAAAAAAGTAATGTGTGCACTGTCACATGTTCAGTATTAATGCTATTTTGCATAGATGTATCAAAGTTTAGTGATATTTACTGTTGGGCATGCCAGCTTTCTGCTATAAATAATACAGTGAACATTCATACTGGAGTGGGTAGCTTTCCCTTTGCCAGGGGAATCTTCTTGACTCAGGGATTGAACCTGGGTCTCCTGCATTGCAGGTGGATTCTTTACCGTCTGAGCCACCAGGGAAGCCCATATTGAACACAACTGATTTTTTTTATAAGGCTGGTCTAAAAGTCAGATGACTGTGTCAGAAGATGTGAATGTGCTGTAAGACTCTTACATCTGCTGCCAAATTGCTTTCTGGAGTTTCCACTTGAAAATATTTCCAGACACTCTTCGAGGCTTCTGTCCTCTCTTCACTCACATCATGTTTTGTCTGTCTCTTCTGCCCTGGATTCATGCTCCGAGGCCTGCAACTAACACTTTCTCTATCTAGAACTGTGTGTCCAAGGCCTGTTCCACCCTCCTCCCTGTTCCCTTCTCCTTGCTCTCCTCCCATCCTAGGGGCTGTTAACTACAGAGCAGAAACACCCACGGCAGGAGACTGACTGGTGGGAGGGCCGGATCTGTCTTGGGAGATGTGGGGGCCGAGTGGGAGATGGCTCATGACCTGAGCTCCCTGCCTGTTGAAGGAAGAGGATTCCCAATGCCTGGCCGCCTGGACTCTGGCAATGCCCAGAAGAGCAACTGGGGCAGGAGGGGCTGGGGGGCTGGGCCTCAGCCTAGCTGGGGTGGGGTGGGAGCAGCTGCTATCAGGACCCCATCTTCTGAGCCCTTTTCCCCTCACTCTTTCCAGTTCTCACCTGGACCCCTGTCCTGCACTAAGGACAGGGCCCAGGTAGGTATTTCTTAGGGTGGTGTTTTCCTGGCACCAAATGTGCCCTTTTGTGATGTCAGCATTGTCCTGCGTGAGCAGCAGCCACACAGATGCCCATGTGACACTGGTGGGCACTGCTCGCAGTGGTCGGAGCACTTGTCCCTGCTCCTCACAGGTTGTGGGGGTGCCCTGACCCAGCTCGCCGACCTTGGCCTGCTCCTGGGCAGTGTCCTCCGAACTGTGAGCCAAACAGCTCACTCCAGCTGCTTCTGACAGACCTTACAATTAGGAACATCGCCAGCACTAGTTCAAAGTTGTCTTGCCTTTGGTGGTGGCTTTGCTTTCCGCCAGGGTATCTCTACCATATTTTGGGGGGATGCTGTTTTAGATAAGTGGTTTCTTTACATTATAATTGATTGGGTTTGTTCCTCTTAACTTGACTTGTAAGCTCACTGAAGTCAGGAACCATTTAAAAAAGTTGAAGTGTAGTTTACAGGTCTATAAATTTGGACAGACACACTCATTCTTATAACCATCATTGCAAGTTGAATGTAGAAGTGGGTCCATGCCGCCAAGTCCCCTCCTGCTTTCGCAGCTCCTTCTCCATCTCTCAGATTCTGTCTAATCTGTCCCTGTGGTTTTGCCTGTTCCAGAATGTCTTGTCGATTCAGTGGCCGGCAGTCAGTGGTCCTTGTGTCTGGCCGTGCTCCTTGGCGTCCTCGTGATGTGGGTGTGTCTGTAGCTCAGCCTTTATGCGGCTGAGGCGGCTCCATTGTGTGGCTCTTCAGGTGTCTTACCTCTTCAGCAGGTGAAGGTCAGTATTTATGTTTCCATATATCTTAGTAGACATTTTAAAATTTGTGTTTTTAACAGAGGAGGGTTAAGTTGTGCAATTGATATCCTGCTTTTTTCACTCAATAACATATCTGAAAAACAGAATGGCAACCCACCCTAGTAGTCTTGCCTGGAGAATTCCATGGACAGAGGAGCCTGACGGGCTACAGTCCATGGGGTGACAAAGAGTTGGACACGACTGAGTGACTTAACACTTACACACTTTCACATTCTCTGTCTACAACTTGAGTATTGGATATTTCTGGTTACTCTTTCTACTTTCACTGCATTGTTCTGTCATAAATATTTTTAAGCATAATTTTAAAAAATTGGTAGGTGAATTTCCTTAGAGATTTACAGAGGTCAGATTACTGGGTCAGAGGTAATGAGGTCTGCTTTCCCACAGTTGTCTCACCCTGCTAAGCATACTCTGAGCCCTCTGACATCTGCTGTGTCTCCCTCTACATTTTTTTTTTTAATTGAAACATTGTTGATTTGGGCTTCCCTGGTGGCTCATCGGTAAAGAATCTGCCTGCCAATGCAAGAGACATGGGTTTATTCCCTGGGTTGGGAAGATCCCTTGGAGAAGGAAATGGCTACCCACTCCAGTATTCTTGCCTGGAAAACGCCATGGACAGAGGAGCCTGACAGGCTCCAGTCCATGGGGTTGCAAAGAGTCGGACATGACTTAGCAACTAAACAATAACAACAACAACAACAACAAAGTGTTGATTGACAATGTTGTGTCAGTTATACACATACATTCTTTTTTTAAATATTCTTTTCCATTATCCCTCCACATTTTTTCAACATGTTAGTGATCACAATGTAGTCTCCTTATTCTATTTTTGTGTCTGTTCTACATGAATTTTCCTCATAACGCTTGTTTAAAAAGATCAGGAACAAAAGCTCATTTTGAAAGCAGTCAGCATGGGAGAGTTCCCCCTCCCAAGCTGTGTCCCCCAGGTCACAGTTCCCACCTACTTTGCCCGGCTCTCTCTGCTGGGGCTGAGAGGGGAGTGGGCTTCTGGGTTGATAATTAAGGCTGTTCTTTGCTGTGGTCCTGATTTCCCGTTCAGCTGTGCTTTCTGAGCTTGCCTGTGGTCTTTAGATTCCGTCTTCGGAGATAGTCATCAGAGCAGAGAGTGCCTTCTAGTTTGAATAGGCACTGGTTTTTATGTTTTCTCAGCCTGTACCTGTGCATCCCATGAGTTCTGTAGCTTTTGATTTCATGTGTATGTGTGTTTTAGCCAGGCGCCCAGGTCTGGGAGCTTTCATACACGTGTATTTCCACTTTGTAAGTTTTGTAAATTTTGGTATATAATGTTTTTCACCCCTTGTCTGTCTTCTCAGTGAGATAATAGTGATGCCCTCAAGATGAAAGGCATCACTTTCCTGCTTTTCCCCGGTGGGTAGGGGTGGGGTAGCGGTGGAAGGAACACCAGAGATGGGGAGCTAGGCGTGTCAGTGAAGACTGAGAATTTTAAATGGTGGGAGGGTATTTCTGTGTCTGTGACCCAGCCACAGTGGGGAGCAGACAGGCTGAGGCTGTTGTTCTCTTCCCAGTGGGGTTCGTCCCCTTTCAGGCCTTGAGGCTCTAGCCGGGTGTGACTTGTGAGCAGTCTCCCTGCTCCATCTCAGAATTGGCCTCCTCTCTCTCCGTACTCTGCTTTTTCTTTTTCTTGTCCTTTCTCCTATCATTCCCTCTCCCACCTCCTCCTCTCCTCCACTGCACTTAGCAGTGTGGGGGCATGAGCCCCTTTAAAGCCGTGTCCCAGCTCCCAGAGAGTAGGTGAATCCCTGACCAGGACTCTCCTGGAACGGGGATCCGAGTCCTGGCTGCTCCCCTCTCTCCTGAGGTTTTCTTCCTGAAATCCCCCCTCTGGATGAGCTTGTAAAGAGGGCTGAGGTGCAAGACTGACACCCAGGCCAGGGCCCTCTCACCAGGAACGCAGTGTCTGACCTGGGATGGGGGCTGTGCGTGTTTGCACTCAGGTAACCCAGAGGTATCTGCCAGGGCCATAGCACAAGCGTTTATGAAAACTGCCAGCGAGTGAAGGGGTAGGGCTTCTGTTCTGGTGACATGCAGTGGTGGCATGCGGTGGGAGTCACCGACTGCCTCCTGGGCGCCGTCCCTCCTCTGGGAGAGACAGGCGGATCACCCCAGCCTGTGGGGCATAGAGCAGGGCTGCCAGCCAAGGAGCAGCCTCCCTGGAAGAAGTGTGCCAGCCACGAGCGCCAGCTCCGAGTTCAGATCCTGCTGGCTTTGAGCAAGTAATGGCTAATTACCTTCCTCAGGAGCTGGTTGGGACCCACCTGCCCCTGCCAGGCCGTCCTGGCCCCAGGCACAGCAAGACACAGAAGGCCCCTTCCCTCCTCTGCCAAAGGAGGTGGTCTCCAGCGCCATCTCCTCAGGAAGACAGTGGTTTGTGTCAGATGCTGGTGGGAATATCCCTACAGAGCACCTGTCCTGGGCTGTTGAGTGGTACTGGGAACAAGTAGTGATCAGATGGTTTTATTTGCCTTTAAGTAACTTGATTTTAACTTTGATTTTTCAGGAGAACATTAAGTTGGATAAAAGAGGAGGGTGATCATGCACCATGGCAGCGGCCCTCAGAATGTCCAGCACCAGCTGCAGAGGTCAAGGGCCTTCGCCGGCAGCGAAGGAGAAGAGCAGCAGGCCCATCCCAACCCCCCCCAGTCCCCTGCCACGCCCTTTGCACCTGCGGCAAGCCCGTCTGCACCCCAGTCCCCTGGTTATCAAGTTTCACAGCTGATGAATCGGAGTCCTGTGGCCGGGCAGAACGTGAACATTGCCCTTCAGAATGTGGGCCCGGTGGTGGGCGGAAACCCCCAGATCACGCTGGCCCCCCTGCCACTGCCCAGCCCCACTTCTCCAGGATTCCAGTTCAGCGCGCAGCAGAGGCGGTTTGAGCACGGATCTCCGTCGTACATCCAGGTCACCTCGCCTCTGTCCCAGCAGGTGCAGACTCAGAGCCCCACCCAGCCCAACCCTGGGCCAGGGCCGGGCCTGCAGAGCGTGCGGGCAGGTGCCCCCGGCCCCGGTCTGGGCCTCTGCAGCAGCAGTCCCACCGGGGGCTTCATGGATGCCAGTGTGCTGGTGAGGCAGATCAGCCTGAGCCCGTCCAGTGGTGGCCACTTCGTGTTCCAGGAGGGCTCGGGCCTGGCACAGATGGCCCCGGGCACCCAGGTTCAGCTGCAGCATGCGGGGGCGCCCATCACGGTCAGCAGAGAACGGAGACTCTCGCAGCCCCACGCGCAGTCTGGGGGTACCGTCCACCACCTGGGGCCTCAGAGCCCCGCAGCCGCAGGTGGAGCAGGCCTGCAGCCTTTGTCCAGCCCCGGCCACATCACCACGACAAGCTTGCCACCCCAGATCAGCAGCATCATCCAGGGGCAGCTGATCCAGCAGCAGCAGGTGCTGCAGGGGCCACCACTGACCAGACCTCTGCTCCCCGGGGTTGGGGTTGGGGTTGGGGGGACTTCGGCGTTTGGGATGACGTCCCCACCGCCCCCCACCAGCCCTTCCAGGACCGCAGTGCCCCCGGGCCTCTCCAGCCTTCCCCTCTCGTCTGCGGGGAGTGCAGGCGTGAGGAAGGCTCCCAGAAAGTTGGAGGAGATCCCCCCAGCCTCCCAGGAGCTGGCTCAGATGAGGAAGCAGTGCCTGGACTATCACTACAGGGAGATGGAGGCGCTGAAGGAGGCCTTCAAGGAGTACTTGATCGAACTGTTCTTCCTGCAACACCTTCAAGGGAACATGATGGATTTCTTAGCATTTAAGAAGAAACACTATGGCCCTTTACAAGCTTATCTTAGGCAGAATGATTTGGACCTTGAAGAAGAGGAGGAAGAGGAGGAGGAGGAGGAGGAAGAGAAGTCTGAGGTTATCAACGATGAGGTGAGAAGCAGCGGGTCGTGCTACGTGGAGTTGAGTCTAGGCAGCTTCAAATGAAAAGCCTAGGGTGTGTAGAAGATGCAGTCTCATGAGGATTTGATCCAGGAGTAAAACTGAAGAATTGATTTGCTTTTTCCTTCATGGAAGGAAAGGGCTGGTCTAGTTGGAAAGACGGTGCAGAGTGGTGCTGTGTGTAATGCTGGCTCATTTAGAACAGCGACACCTCCCTGGTTTGGAGAACTAACCTGGCGCGACCCAGCTTTACCCTGTGCTCTGCTGGGTGTCTGGGCATTTCCCGGCCCTGAAGAGCCTGCAGAAGCCAGGGGCGTGGCCACCTTCCTGCCAATTCCCCAGATTTCACATTTTACTTTTGTAGGTCCACCCACTAAAAACAGCATGGATATCATTTTTAAAGAAAGAATTTGAATCACCAGCTTGTTGTAGTATATCAGATGAAATTTAAATCACTAGATACATTTTTAAGGTATCTTTATAAAATATGGTTATTACAGCAAAACAGAATTTTTTCAATTTGTAGATGTCTTAGATTTAAGATCATGTATTTAACTCACACTTTTGCAGATACCTACAGAATAATAATTAAGACTCCTTTTTAGGTGGTGAAATTTTGGGGTGCCTGGAATGGGTACTTAATAAATCCTCCCAGTTGGGATTTTTCAACCCCTTAGTGATTCTTAAGATGCTTTTATTAAGAATGAAGCTGATCAGATAGGGTGACAGTGAGGTGCACTGTGATGCACTGTTTTTGTGCCTTTGTGTTGTGTACTGTACACTATGTTGGTGGGACTTACTTTGTTTTTTGATATAGCTAAAATAATGTAAGTTTCTGTCAGTTCTTCTGCAAATAAATCAGCTTTTGATGAACAAAAGCTGGCTTCTTTGTTCATCTCCTCATTGGTATTTATTATGTGTGGCTTTGCCATTTGGTGTTTTTTTAACACCCTTTCCAGGATGAACCATTTTTTTATTTTCTAAAAGGTTTATATGATTTTTTTGAGGGTTTCCCCTCTGTTGCCATGAAATAGTGAAGTTCAGTTCTCTTTATGTTTGTACACCAATGTTGTCTGTAGGCTCAGTCCCCTTTATCTGTCATTGCCATTCTGACCTGCACGCAGTAGGCCAGGGTGCAAACTGCCTCTGAAGTTGTCAGGGCTTTGCTACTTGAAGACTGTCTGCCATTCCCATTTTTAAAGTTTGAAGTTACAGAATCTAAGAATATTGTACTTGTGCCTTAAATTGGAGTTTCTGCAAGATTTGCAGTTGAGTTAGGGTGTTATGTTATAAATCTGTCATAAATTAGTTCAGTGTCCTTTTACAGGATTTGATGCAAAAACATTCCATTTTTAAACACCAGACATTGGTGAGCTGTCAGCAGTAAAATTCTAACAAAATTTTGAGCAGTCTTAAAAATTATGTTGCCTTTTTTTCTCAAAATATTTCCTCTCAGGTAAAGGTTGTGACAGGAAAGGATGGGCAGACTGGTACTCCTGTTGCTATAGCAACCCAGCTTCCTCCAAATGTTTCTGCTGCTTTTTCATCCCAGCAGCAACCATTTCAGGTACTTTTCGATGGTTCTAAAATGTAGTCTCATCCGAAACTTTTCCTCATCCAGATATTTTAACCTTCAATTTACTATTTGCTCTTCAGCATTTTTTTTCCAGAGCCCATTCCTTGTTTTAAAAAAGTGAAAAAGTCTTCCTGCGTATAAAATTATACAACTAAATTGCATGAATAAATGACAACACAGACCTTAATGCATTATTTTTTTGTGTATATTGACCTGTAACGCAGTAGTAGCTTCAGCATGCATGTCATCTAATACCTATAGTCCTGTTGAATGTGTGCCCAGGATTCCTGTGTGCTGTGTTTTCAGTGTTGGTTCTTTCTTGTGTCTTTTATCTGTATTTTTGAGAACAGTGCAAACAGAGCAGAAAGAAAGATTATATAGATAACTTGCTGTTTTCCGTAGCTGGAAGAAACCCTAAAGTAAAACATAGTTTTGAACTATCAGGACCTTAGGCCTCTAAATGGATGTTAATTGAATGCATACCCATTAATTTTTGAAAATTAAGTCACTCAGTGTTATATTAATAAATGCCAAGAACCTAAAAGTACAGGTCAGATTCTAGTCATTTTGGAATAGATTATGCTAGGTTCTGAAAGCAGTTTAGTCTTGTGGTGGTATGTCTTAAAATGCTTAATTTTTAATTTTGATATAATTTCAAACGCATATAAAAGTTACAATAACAGTACAAAAAACTCCCCTTATATCCTGTACCCAAATTCACCGGTTGTTAACTTTTTATCCCATTTGCATTATTTTCATTTTCTCTCTCTCATATGTACACACAGACACATTTGCCCCCAAACTGTTTGAGACTAAATTGTGGGCATCATATTCGTGCACTTGTATCCCTAAGTACTCGAGCATGTAGTATCAGGTACTAGTGTCATCTGGTCTAACCATAGTATAACAGTCAGTTCTGGAAATTGTACAGTAACTTTTACTATGACTAAGCCACAGCTCATGTGCAAATGTTATCTCTTGTTCCAGTGACGTCCTTTGTATAGTTGCTTTCCCCCAGTCTGGGATCACCGATTGTGTTTAGTTGTCATGCCTCTCTGGTCTTGTTTAATCTAGGCTGACTCCTCACTCTTGTGAGGAGTACTGGTCAGTTAGTTTATAGAATGTCCTTTGACATGGGCCACTAATCTACCACCTCTTGATGAGCCTTGCCAGCATTAGTTGTCATGTTAAAGATGGCAAAGTGGATTTTCTAACTCCATTATTCCTTCTACACTCACTAGTTGGCATTCTGCTGCAATGATGAGCTTCCTTTTTTCTCCCATTCATATATTCATATGTGGATTCTTATTTTTACTTTTTTAGATTTATTTATGTATTTGGCTGTGCTGGGTCTTCATTGCTGTGTATGGGCTTTCTTTAGTTGCAGTGAATGGAGGCTACTCTTCATTGCACTGCATGGACTTCTCATGTTGTGGTGGCCTCTTGTGTTGTGGGGCACGGGCTATAGATGCACGGGCTTCAGCAGTTGTAGTGTGTGGGCTCAGTTGTGGTGCACAGGCTTAGTTGCTCTGAGGCATGTGGTATCTTCCCAGACCAGGGATTGAACCCATGTCCCTTGCATTGGCAGGTGTATTCTTAACCCCTGGACCACCTTGGAAGTCCCTTATTTAAACTTACTTAATTCAGTAAAATTCATTTTTCTTTGGTGCATAGTTTGGTGAGTTTTGTCAAGTGCCTCAAGTTGTATACCCACCACCACACAAGAAACAGAGTTCTCTCATCCCCCAGGTGCTCCTCATGCTACATCTTTGTCATCAAATTCTCTCCCTCCCTTAACCTTTATTCTCTGTCTCTATATGATTTTTCCTTTTCCAGAATAAAATGTAAATAGAATCATATAGTATAGTTTATGCTGCATTTTAAGTCTGGCTTCTTTCATGTAGCATGATGCATTTGAAATTCAATTCATGTTGTTGAAATTACCAATTGTTCCTTTTTTTGCTGAGCAGAATTCTGTTGTGTGAGTGTTCCCAACTTTGTTTATCTGTTCACCCTTTGAAGGACGTTGGGTTGTTTCCAGTTGTTGGCATATCTAGGAGACAGATTGCTGGGTTGTTAATAAGTGTATATTCAGTTTTGTATGAAACTGACAAACTTTTCCACAGTGGCTGTTCCATTTCGCATTCCCGCTATCCATGAATGAGAGTTCCTGTTGTTCTGCATCCTCCCCACTATTTGTTTTTGTCAGTTTTCTTTTGTTGCTATTCTAATACGTAAGTAGTGGTTTTAATTTTTGTATCTAAAGACTAATGATATTGAAAACAACTTTTCTTGTGTTCATTTGGCATTTGTATATCTTCTTTGGTGAAGTGTCTGTTCATTTCTTTCACCATTTTTTCCCCTGTTGAGTCATTTGATTTATTGTTGCATTTGAGAATTCTTTATATAATTTGGATGTAAGCTTTTTGTCAGATACAAATTTGGAAATATTTTTCTCTTCATTCTCTGCCTTAGCTTCTTTTATATTGTTTTTTTATAGAGCAAAAATTTTGAGTTTTGATGCAGTCTCTTTTACCATTTTTTTCTTTTATGGATTGTGCTTTTGACATTTATCTAAGAACTCTTTGCTCAACCCAGGATCACAAAAATTTCCTCTAGTTTTTTCCCCTAGAAGTTGTATAGTTTTATGTTTTACATTTAGGTCTGTGATCCATTTTGAGTCAAGTTTTTTTTTTTTGGTTGTATTGAGTCTTTGTTGCTGTGCACAGACTTTCCCTAGTTGCAGCTACTCTGGTTGCCGTGCGGAAGCCTCTCTCCACAGTGGCTTTTCTTGTTGCAGAGCACTGGATCCAGAGTCCGTGGGCTCAGTAGTTATGGCACCTGGGCCTAGTTGCCCTGCAGCATATGGGATCTTCCCAGACCAGGGATTAACCCATGTCCCCTGCATTGGGAGGCAGACTCAGCCCCTGGACCACCAGGGAAGTCCTTGAGTAAAATTTTGTATAACATGCAAGCATAGCTAGAGGTTTTTTTCTTCGCATATTGATAGTTAAGCACCATTTCTTAAAAATGTTATCTGCTGAGTTGACTTTGCATCTTTGCCAAAAATCCTGTCTGTTGGGTCTGTTTCTAGGCTCTCTTCTCTTCCATTGATCTATATGTCTATCTTGTTGCTAATGCTATACTGTAAAACTGCAGCTTTGTAGTAAGTCCTAAAATCAGTTAGTATTGTTCTCTTCAGCTTTGTTCTTTTTCAAAATTGTTTTTGTCATTCTGGTTCCGTTCACTCTTCATATACGTTTTAGAATCAGCTTGTTGGTATCTATAGAACATCCTGTTGGGATTGCATTGACTCGATTGATCTGTTTGGGGTGAAGTAATATCTTGACAACATTCAGTCTTCCAGACCAGGGATATGATATATTTCTCCATTTATTTTTGTCTTCTTTGATTTCTTTCATCAATATTTTACAGTTTTAAGCATGCACATTCTAGGCACATTTTGTTAGATTTCTATCCAAATAGTCTTTTTCTGTGGTTCTATAGATGGTACTTAACTTGAAAAATTATTTTCTAATTGTTTATTGCAAGTATATGGGAATACAGTGAATTGTACAACCTTGCAAAAAACTCATTTATTAGTTTTAGGAGCTTTTTTGTAGACCCCATGGAATTTTCTACCTAGAGAAATCATGTTTGCAAAGAAAGCAAGATTTATGTTTTCCTATTTATGTGCTTTTTTTTTTTTCTTTTTCTTGCCATGTTGCACTAGCACGGACTTCCACTGTGAGGCTGAATAGGAATGGTAAGAACAGACATTCTTACCGTGTTGATCTTAGAAAGAAAGCATTTAGTCTTTCATCATTAAGTATGATGTTAGCCATAGATTTTGTAGATATTCATTATCAGGTTAAGGAAATTCCTTTTTTCCTAGTATTTGTCATGAATGGAAGTTGAATTTTGTCAAATACTATTTCTGCATCTAGTTACATAATCATGTGATGTTTCTTTCTTGGTGTAGAAATGATGAATTATATCACATTAAGGTATAATTTGTAAGCAGGGAATGCACAGATCTCAGGTGTTACAGTTTGTTGAGTTTGACAAGTGCCCATGTAACCCATGCGTATGTTGAGATGTTCACTTCCATCAAATCTTCTCATGTCCCTGCCAGCCATCTGCTACCCAGCTCCCTGCCCCATTTTATTCCTGTTTATTCTACTACTACTGTTTATTTATTTATCTTTAAGGTGTATTTTGACCACACTGGGTGTTAGTTGCAGCATGAGGGATCTTTGTTGCATCATATAGGATCTTTTGTTGCTGTGCATGCACTCTAGTTGGAGCACGCAGGCTTAATTGCTCTGAGGTGTGTGGAATCTTAGTTCCCCAACCAGGGATTGAACCTGCAACCCTGGTGGTGCTAATGGTAAGGAACCCGCTTGCCAATGCAGGTTAGACATAAGAGACTCGGATTCGATTCCTGGGTCCGGAAGATCACCTGGAGGAGGGCATGGCAACCCACTCCAGTATTCTTGCCTGGACCACAACAAGCGAGGCCATGCTCTAGAGCCCATCAATGGCAGCTACTGGAGCCCCCGCACCTAGAGCCTGTGCCCTGCAATAAGACAAGCCAATGCAATGAGAAGCCCTCGCAGCAAAACTAGAGAGTGGCCCCGAGCCCTGCTTGCCACAACACCTGAGCCAAGTGGGCTGCAGTCTATAAGGCTGTGCGGAGCTGAACACGACTGAAGCAGCTTAGCATGCACGCGTGGCCCTGGTATTGCAAGGCAGATTCTTAACCACTGGACCACCAGGGTAGTCCCTCTTACTGTTTATTTTGATGTACAGTGTATCTGTAATTTGACCAATGAGAGCCCTTTCAGACAGGCTTTGTATACTTTTGACACATCCCTGTCACTCTCTGAGTACTTCCTTACCTTCTGGCACAAAATATTGAAAGTTTTTCTTCCATATGCCTTGATTCAGTCCAGGAATCAGTCATTTCTATAAGGAACCTGGTTCCATTTAGGGGGAAATAATCATTTGAACCCAGTATTTAAGTGCTTGTGGTAATGAACGTGATACATTTTCTAAATTGGAAATTGTCAGAAAATTTATCAGTAAAACATCTTTCCTATTAGTGCTTAGAGGAATGTAATATATCAGTATATTTACAAACCACATTGATAAATATTTTTGTAAGAACAGTGGGACAGTGAAAGAGAGTGCCCATAAACCTAGGTGCGTGATCTCCACAATGACATAAATTAAACCCTCCGATTTACTATCATACTAACCAGATTACCAGATTAAAATTGGACAGAATCTGTTGATTTAGCTCTGTGGAAGTCTCTTCCACTTAAAAAAAATTATTTATTTACGTATTATTTATTTATTTTTAGCTGCATGGGGTCTTTGTTGCTGCACAGGCTTTCTCTGATTGTGGCAAGTGGGAGTTGGGGCTACTCTCTAGTTGTGTTGTGAGGGCTTCTCACTGCGTTGGCTTTTCTTTGCAGGGCATAGGCTCTAGTTGCGTGGGCTCCAGTAGTTGCCATTGATGGGCTCTAGAGTGTGGCCTCAGTTGTTGTGGTACACGGCATGTGGAATCTTCCTGGATCGGGGATTGAACTTGTGTCCCCTGCTTTGGCAGGTGGATTCTTAACCACTGGACCACCAGGGAAGTCTTCTCATCCACCTCTTTTTTTTTTTTTTTTTAATATTTATTTATTTGGTTACAGCTGGTCTTAATTGCACCATGTGGGATCTAGTTCCCTGATCAGGGATTGGACCCAGGCTCCCTGCATTGGGAGCATGGAGTCTTAACCACTGGACTAGCAGAGAAGTCCCTTCTCATTCACTTTTGTTGGGAGTGTAGTGTGGAAACATTTCACATGATCTGGAGAAGGTGAGTGTGGGCAGGCCCTTTGACCCAAATAGCATGCTCTAAAGATACTCTTGTGTTTGTGAGCTGGAAAACATATCTGATAATGTTCCTAGCAACATTGTTTATGATAACCCCAAACTGGAAAGAAGCAAAATGTCCACCTCAGCAGAATAGATCAGTTGGTCGTGCACACTCATACGGAGGAATGCTCTGTATGAGTAATCAGTGGTGAAAATGAGTGAGTGGGTGTGGGTGGGCCTCAGCAGCACCATGCTGAGCTGAAGGGGCTACAGAAGAGCCCAGGGGCAGCATTCTTCAGTTCAAGTTCACTAGGAAGCAAAGTGTTAGTCACTCAGGCATGTCCCACTCTTTGTGACCCATGGACTGTGTAGCCCGCCAGGCTCCTGTGTCCGTGGAATTCTCAAAGTGAGAATACTGGAGTGGGTAGCCATTCCCTTCTTCAGGGTAGCTTCCCAACCCAGGGATCAAACCCAGGTGTCCTGCATTGCGGGTGGATTCTTTATCATCTGAGCCACCAAGGAACCTTCTTGACCTGTATGCAGGTCAAGAAGCAACAATTAGAACTGGACGTGAAACAACAGAATGGTTCAAAATTGGGAAAGGAGTATGTCAAGGCTGTATATTGTCACCTTGCTTATTTAACTTATATACATAGTACATCATGTAAATCATGCGAAATGCCGGCCAGTCTAGATGAATCACAAGTTGGAGTCAAGATTGCTGGGAGAAATATCAACAACCTCAGATATGCAGATGATACCACTCTAATGGGAGAAAATGAAGAGCAACTAAAGAGCCTCTTGATGAGGGTGAAAGAGGAGAGTGAAAAAGCTGGCTTAAAACTGAACATTCAAAAACTAAGAGCATGGCATCCACTCCCATCACTTCATGGCAAATAGAAGGGGAAGAAGTGGAAACGGTGACAGATTTTATTTTCTTGGGTTCCAGAATCACTGTGGATGGTGACCATAGCCATGAAACTAAGACACTTGCTTCTTGGAAGGAAAGCTATGAAAAATCTAGACAATATATTAAAAAGCAGAGACATCACTTTGCCAACAAAGGTCCGTATAGTCAGAGCTGTGATTTTTCAGGTAGTCAGGTATGGATGTGAGAGTTGGACCATACAGGAGGTTGAGCACTGAAAAATTGATGCTTTTGAATTGTGATGCTGGAGAAAACTCTTGAGAGTCCTTTGGATTGCAAGGAGATCAAAGCAGTCAGTCCTAAAGGAAATGAACTCTGAATATTCATTGTAAGGCCTGATACTGAAGCTGAAGCACCAATACTTTGGCCACTTCATGCAAAGAGCTAACTCATTGGAAGAGACCCTGATGCTGGGAAAGATTGAGGCAGAAGGAGAAGGGGACGGCAGGGGATGAGATGGTTAGAGAGTTTCACCAACTCAGTGGACATGAGTTTGAGCAAACTCTAGGAGATAGTGAAGGACAGGGAAACCTGGCCTGCTGCAGTCCATGGAATTGTAAAGAGTCAGACACGAGTTAGTGACTGAACAACAGGAAGCAAAGCCAAACACAGCATAGATTGGAGCTCGGCCTGTAAGTTTTGGCACCAGCGGCAAATGTTCACCCACGG